>BTHU01000005.1:7625000-8937500 GCA_036184795.1 Tokudaia tokunoshimensis | reverse complement strand
ATTCATTATGCTCACAAATCATACTGTCAAAAATCCAATAACAGCACAATGATGATATCTCACCTTTGATCCTTACTGTGTGCCCCGCAGTGGGGAGGGTCAGAGCCTGGAAACTGGTATTGGAATGTCTGGCAATTGACACAGGCTAGTGGCTAAGTCCTTGACTGTTGTTGACAATTAACTTGTGCAATAAGTCCTTACCTGTGTTACAGACTTCGTGACACTGTGACTGAAATTGAGAGGCAACTTCCAAAACCCAGGATAAATCAAGCAGAAATTGATGTGCCTTAGGATTCCTTCATCACAAGGTCTGTAATTTCCCCTTGTCCAGGCAGTCATATACTTTATCCAACTTAAAAATGTTAGATACTGCCCTTAATACAGAACCAGTATGATTTAGGAAAAGAGTTAGTATAGTTTTATGACCACTGTGGAGATTATAATTTGCCATTTACATTCCATGCATGAAGGAAGTCTTAAGATAGTGTTAGTTTATCTAGATAAACATTACCAGATGCCATGGATTTTCCTAATTGGAACTTCTACCCCCAGATCCTCTCAGTCACACCAGATTGTCTGGGCTGTCACTGCACTGCACCCTTGGTGGAGTTTACCACATGTGGTAGTTGCTGCATGGTTTCTTTATAACATTCTAGCATTCCTGACATGTTTGTACACATACTTTAATTATTGTGTCTTTTCATATAAACACCACCAAATTATGTAGACTTATATTTTTTCAAAACCAAATTTTAATAAGGGTTCTAAAATGCTTTAACATCCTTTCTATCCTGCTACCCACCAGAGGAAAGAATAATAGAGCAAATGAGGATGTGAGCATCTCTAGAAATATTTCTTTGGGTCAATTCCAATCTGTGTTGTCAGGATATTAGTAATTCACTTCACATGAATCAGCAGCAGCAGCTCATTTCACTCGAGGCTCTGCCAGTCAGCCTGAATCTGAAGAAGTGGCAAGAAGCCTCCAGAACACCACTAGAATTTTTTTTTGTACATTTCTCTCTATTAAGTCATGACATACCATAACCAACAAAGAATGGAGAAGCATACCAATACCATACAGCAGCATTTACTGTCTATTGAGCTATGTTTTTATCCTTTGAAAACATCATGTGTTCATATAAGCATGCACTATAGCTAAGCATCACATGCCCCCTTTCCAGGCTGCCTCCAGAAAATCACATGACTTTTCTTAGCAAAACATCCTCCCACTCTGTTTTAGCAAAAACATTCTCTTATAATACAGTTTCCAGAAAAAAAATCACATGACACAACTAAATCTCCAAAGGAACCAAAAATTTCCACTTCAAAATTACTACAAGATGAGGACTATATAGTTTATTACTCATCCTCGCGCACCACTACAGAATTGGTGCTTAGAGTTCACATGCTAAGTTGTAAGAGGAAGATTAGCAATGGCTTGCCCATAACACATATTTTACAGTGAGACCAAAAGAATATAATACTAAGTATAGGGTATAGTCTATTTTAAAACATGTTTGAATTGAAGGTTTGTTTAAGGAATGAAAAATGAAAACTTATCCGTTAGAAAACAGGTTCTACCCTTGAGAAGAAAAACAAATTTGGTGTTTGTTTGAATGTAAATGACAGACAATAAAAACAAAGCAATAAAAATATTTAAAGCCATTCTTGTTTGATTGTTGAAAGTTAATATATTCAAATAACAATGTATTTAGTACTAAAATAGATCAAGAATTTTTATTCTGGATACATAATATATATGATCATATATATGTGTATGTGTATATGTATATGTATATGATGTATATGTATATGTATATATATATGTATATGCATATACTTCTACATTTTTCTTCAAATCAAGCTAATTTGGAGATAGGAAGCAAATTAAAAGCACAGAAGGTCTATATTATGAATTTCTCAAACATGATTAACACCTGCTACACTAGGGAAGTACAAAATCTATACCAAGAGACATAATATGTTTAAGTGCTATGTATTATACTCATTTGAGTTTCTGTTATTATTGTCAAGATTATTTTTGAAAAACAAGATAAAATATCAAGCCTCATAGACAAATATAAATTCATTTTCAATGAAATTAATTAAATATAGCACTTTGTAGAATTTCTATTTACTTTTCAGTACTATGGCCTTAGAAATTATGATATTTTCTTTTGTACTGGTATTTAATTCTGGTTTCATTTATCACTATCTGCTTAAAATTAAATGTACAGTTGTTTCAGTAGCTGTTTCAGCTTCTTCATTTGAAGCTCCACCTACACATTTTTTCTTCTCTCATGTGAGAGGTGAGACTAATTATGCTGGCAGAGCAGTCACTGTGTTCACAATGCCCCCACAGGAACCCTGGAGTTTTCTTTATATTGGGTGAAGCTGTACCTGCCTCATTTTTTCTTAGTTTAAGCTAGTCTTCTCAGCCCTCTGTATGATTCACCATTAATGTGTTCCATGGCATCACATTTTCCATCATGATGATGCTTTTTATAATACCAAACTATCACTGTATTCTGAGTTTGTTGTAGGATGTAGCTAGTAACACTTAACACCTTTTATATGCTGGTGATATTTGATTTTTAGTATGTCAGTACATTGCTAGTCCCAATATGACAGATGACAGTAAAAACTGATGACTTCTAATTGTTAGTGCTGTTTTCAAATCTTCATGCATTTACCCTCTTAAAGCTAGCTAGCTAGTTTTAGTATATTGTTTTTGATATTGCCTTTATTGCTATTTCTTAGGATGTCCCTTTTTCCTTGATTCCAGATCTGCACTTTGGTGTTGTTTTGGCATTGTGTTCTAGACCATGCTATACTTGCTTAAAATTCTTTATTGACTCTATCAATAGGATAGCACACACAACAAAATGTCATCATCCATAACACTGTCTCCTCCATCAACAGTTTTCACAAAGTTTTATATCTTCCCTTCCCCTTATCTCCCTTCCTGTCTTCCCTCCATTATCTCCTTTTAATTTTATTTATTCACAAAATGTCTATTTTTCTACTAGGAACTTTTCTACTAGGAACTTTGCTGGTCTCCAGACCTATCTTTTGGGTATATAAGCTAATGAAAAGAAATAGAGTTTTATCTAACAGTCATGGGTAATAAATGGTAATCTGCAAAAATGGCATGTTAAGCAAAGTAACTATAGCAGTGTTGAGTTTGTTTGTGAGCTTGTGCAGTTCAGAACTGGGCAGCAGAGGCGGTAGAAGTCAGAGAATAAGGAGTCAGAAGATTAGAGCAAATTGACAGAGTTAGTTTGAAGCCAAGGAGAGTAACTCAGTAAGAAGCTGAGAGAAGCCAGTTTGAAAAGTAGTTTGAGTCAGAACAGTTGGGTTGAACCAACCAACCAGAGTTCAGAAAGAGGCAGAAAGAGTGAGATTACTCAGAAGGCCTCCAAGACAATAACTATATCTAGAGACTAAAAATTACTTTTACACAAGACTCTTGTCTTTTTTCTTGGGATTTTCTCACATGCCCTCAGAATTCTCCTCTCACAGCTTAATTCATGGACAGTGTTGCAACAATGTGGATTATCTGTCTTTGTAAATACTGAACTAACTATGCATACCTGGAAAAATCCTGCTTGATCATAGTATTCTATTTCTTTGTACGTATGGCTGAAGTAACTTACTATTTTTTTTACAGTTTCCTATCTTATTTGTAAATTATATCAGTCAGTCATTTTCTTCTCTAATAAATTCTTGGGATTATGTTATAGCCTCATAGAATGTGCTTCTCTTCTGAGTTACAGTGTGAAGAATATCTTCATCCTTGAATGTAAAAACTCCACAACTGCCTCTAGATGCATTGCAGGTATGGCTCCTGTGTTACATGTGCATCAGTAAGTGGCAGAGAAAAAACAGGCTGTGTCTATACACTCAGTATTCTGACCTGTGAACATCTGAATGATTAGTAGCCCAACATTCCCTGAGATAAGTAAGCCTGAGGCAATCAACCACCAGTTAGCACCATGGGGCCAAGAGAGGGATCTAGCCTGAAATGTCCACCAACCCAGTACTGTACAGACCTTGGGGTTGGGTTCAGACCATACCCAAGATAACCCCTGTTCAGTGCAATAGATCTCCTGAGAGCACTCCTGATATGATTCCAGATTCTCAGAGACCCCGGGTGCCACTAAGAGGAATGGTAGAGAAATGGAAAGGAAGGAGAAACAGAAAAACTGGGGCACAAGGAAAAGAGGCAGAACTGGGAACTCATAGGGAACAAGAAATAACCTGATGTGAGTAGCTGGTGAAGCCACCAGGGACAATGGTGGAGTCCTAGCCTGTGCTGCCCCTGGGGGCCATATCTGAGTCTGTAGCCCTGTAGCTGCAGGGATCTATTACCACCAAAGGTCAAGCAGACATTCCTGGTCTGTGGTGCAGCCCAGGAACATGTTGATGTCTGAGGGCTGTACAAAACTGGCCCCATCCCTCATCTAGGATTCTTGGGAGATCTGACCCTGGGGGCCATGAGGAGGATAGCTGACCCCAGCCATAGCCAGCTGCTTGTTAGAGTGATTCTGCACATTTCAGAGTTGCAGGTGAGCTAGCACCGAGGGTATGAGCATGAAAGAGCTGGCTCTGTCACTGTGTAGGGTATGGATGAGAGAGAGAGATCCCGCCTCTCCTCTGCCCCCTTGCCACCTGTGGCAGGTGGGAGACCTGGCCCTAGATCATGGCAGCAGGAAAGATGGTTGTAACCCTCACCATCTGGAACACTCTGGAGAGATAGCCCTGCTCCTCACCTGGGCAGCACATGGAGCTGACCTTGGTGGCAAGGGCATGGGCAAGCATGTGAGCATGTGAGCATGAGAAGGTGAGCATGGGAGACCTGGTCCCTTCACTTGTCTGTCAGTTGTGTGGTGACATGATGCCCATTTATTTTTGGATCTCCTCAAGGGAAAGGTGCCTGACCCCCTTTTGCCCCTTGCCTCTTACAGCAGGTAGGAGAGCTGCCCCTGGGTTATGAGAGTGGGAAAACTGTCCCTCTCCCTCACTGGCTGAAATACTTGGGACAGAGAACCATGTACCTTGCTTAGGCAGCCAGGCAGTGCTGGACCTCTTTTGGGGGGTTGCAGCTAGGCCATCCTTGAGAGTGTAAGCAGGGAAGAGCTGGCACAACCTCTTGTCTGCTGCAGAACTTGGGAGAGGGGGTCCTGTAATTTGACTGAGCCGCACAGTAGAGCTGACCATGTTGGTATGGGAGGAAGAACTGGTAGGCTGATCTACTCCGATACCTCTTAGACCCAGATCCAGGACTTTGAATTGGCCTACCTCAACATCTATCCCATCAATGGATTGATGAATTTCATGAAAGGGTCAGTCCTACAGATCCAAAAACTGAAGGATCTCCATCACACAGGGCAACAACAAGATATTCAAGAGAAGTCCCAATGAGGATCTAGTACTGATAGAGTAGCAGAAGCCAGAGTCTTCCTACCAGACCAATCAATGGCTCATTGCATTGAACATTTACAAAGAAGTATGAGCAAAAAGGTATAATGTGGGACACACTGACACATGATAAAGCTTCCATAGTGAGATTTTTTTCTCTGTTGTAGGGGAAGGTTGCAAGGGTGGAGGGCAGGTATGGGTGTAGCAGTAGATGAGCAGGATTTGGGTACATGGTGTGAAATTCACAAAGAACCAATAAGAAGTTAAAAAATAGAGGAAACAAACCAAACCAAAAACCAAAAACAGAAGAAGGAGGAAGAATAAGAATAAGAATAAGAATAAGAATAAGAATAAGAATAAGAATGAGAATGAGAAGGAGAAGGAGAAGGAGAAGGAGAAGGAGAAGGAGAAGGAGAAGGAGAAGGAGAAGAAGAGGAAGATTTCACTAGTTAACATCTGTCTTGACCTGGTTAATTATGGTTTAGATTTTAAACTATTCAGTTAGGGTTATAGAGAATTGGGAAACTAGTTTCTCCTTGTAGAGTTGAGTAAGATTTTTTTTAAAACTTACTAAATTTTTCACAAAATTGATTATATATATCTGAAGAAATTGGATCAGTAAGTGGACTCTTATAATGTCTGAACAATAAACAATGGTGTCTACTTTTTCTGATATTGACCATTTATGGACTCTTTCTTTGCTCATTTGAGATAATTACAGAAATTATCTAATCAATCTAATAAGTTGTGGAGAACTTTTCAACGTTCCAACTTTTGCTTTCATTGATACTGTCTTTTTTCTTTCATATAATTGCATTAATTTATTTTGTGGTGTGTGTGTGTGTGTGTGTGTGCATTTGTGTGCATATGTGGGCGGTTGTTTTCTTGCTCATGTGTGTGAATGCAGGCACAAGTATATGGTGGTCAGCGGTGAAGTTCAAAGGACAACTTTGTGGTGTTGTTCTTTTCTTTTCCACCATGTTTTAAGAAGAGACCTCTTCTTCAGCACAAAAGCTAGGCTAGCTGGCCTACAAGATTCTCTTGAAATTCTCCTGTATCTGTCTCCCATATTCTCTTATGAGCATTCTGAATCTTGTACTACATAGATTGGATTTTACATAGATCTGGGTATCCAAGTTCAGGTCATCAGATTGTTTGGCAAGTACTTTCACTTATGAAACATCTCCCCAGCCTCACGATGGCAGAATTCTTTTTCAGGCTCACTTTTGAGCCATGTTATTTAGAAATGTGTTTAATACCCCCCCAAATTAGTTGATTTTCCAGTTTTTGATTCCTATTTTAATTACATTCTTGCCTAAGAATGTGGTACTTAGTCTGCTTTTAATTCTTTTAGCTTATCTATGAATATTTTAAGGTCTCAAATATTGTATAGTCCAGCCCAGTTAATGTTCATTCAAGCTTGGAGAAAATGAGAAATAGGAAATTAAAGGTAAACAATTCTGTAACTAAACTTTTAAATTGTACATGGATTAAAAATGAAGAATAGATATAAATTAAATTTTATGACTACCATGTTCCAATGAGACTTAAAATTGCTGCAACTATTTGTAGGATACCACCTTCTATGCATAACTTTATTATTGGGCAGAGTATAAAATTATTTATGAAAATGAATTTGACATTATAAATACAGCTTTCAAATTTCACTTCTCTTGAACATTATTTATTTTCATTGACAGAAAATGATATGACTTTTGTGGTTATATAATAAAAATTAAATAAATCAAGAATTTATTGATGTTTTGATGAAGTAAAATCAATGGATAAACTATTATATATCATATGGCGAGTCTTTTGCTTCTAACGGAATTTGCATTCCTGGTCACCGAGAAGTCCCATACATTTAGTCTCTTGGAGCTGTATGATTGAAATCTAAAAGTAACTGGTTTAACTGGTTTCAGGTTCTTTATGAAGAGCTATGTGATCGTGTTTCATTACCACTGACTACAGGCTTGAAGTACAGAAACAAGGAGATGTTCATCAGAACTTCATACTTTAGATATAAGATAAATGATTTCTGGGGATGCAAGAAATGGCCTGGGTTATGATGGTGTGAAGATTAATCTGACTGTAATCATTACACAAAACATGCATATAATATGAAATCACTTTATATACCTTGAGCATGTATAGTCTTTATAAATTAAATATTTTAAAACATAAAAAATAAATTAATAAGCATGGGATTTTTTAATACAGAAAAGTCGTTATCAATGTCTTATTTTGCTGTTGGTATTTTAAGTGCCTATCCTACCCTGGATCTCATTATGTAGTCTAGGTTAACTTTGAACTTAAAATCCTCCTCCTCACCTTCTCAAGGACTGTGATTATGAGCTTGTGCCATTATGACCAGGTCAATGACTGTTTTAATTAGTATTTTTCACCACATGATCTGCAAATATACAGGGTTTTGTTTCTATAAACAAAGAGAAATAATCTCTACTTCCTTAAAGAGCCATCTCTCTAGACGTGGCATTTTCTATCAGAATGAGGAAGAACTTTCAGTATTTTAACTCTGACAATTCACTATAATAGTTCATCTTAGTATGATGGATCTGTGGTAGGTGACTTATAATATTGTTTGTTACAAAATGAGAAGTCTCCAAAAACAATAATCAGTTCATCCAGAATTCAGAAAAACATATTGTTCAGATTTACAAAATGCTCTGAATTCGAATGAAATGTTGTTGGCAGGTGCTGGAATTGTTAGAAAACAACAGGCTTGAAAGTGTGAAAGCTCTGAACAAGTCTTGAAAGCATCATTTCTCTTAATGTTCCTTGATTCTTCCATCCCAGAAATGTAGGAAATCGAGCAAGCATTGAGTAAGTGACATTCTGAGTGAATGCATGCTGTTGACAAGGGCACAGCTGTGTCAAGGACCTCGAGCCTCAGATCCATATAGAAAGGCACAGCTCTCTCTCAACATGCAGTGAGGGTCCGTGCCATGGCAAAACCTTTCTTGGGGGCCTGAGCATAAGTATTGATGTGTGCAGAAAACTTCCATTATATCTTTGTTCTTTTGGATATTTAAAGCCCGAAGACTGCTCCCCTGCAGAGACTGCTCCTACTGCAATTAGATATATCTGTCTTCAATCCAGCTATATATCATAAACCCTGCCTCATTGTTTTGCAGGATGAAATAACCTCTGCCACTTTGCTCAATTCTGTATATAGAAACAAACAAACAAACAAAAAACCAAACCAAACCAGCAACAACAACAGCAGCAGCAACAGCAGCAGCAGGTGACCATCCGGGGTGTTGAGATTCCTCTAGCAGAGAGCCCAGGTATTCCAAACTCAGCTTTCTATGTGTCTTTCTGTATGCCTTTTCTTCATTTCCTTGTCCTCAGTCAGGTTCAAATCCCAGGAGGCTGTGCAGGACACAGTGCCAGAGACTTACTCTTACTGACATTATAATGGTCCTATTTCCTATGTCTGACTTTCCTTTCCACACTTCCTCCTTCCTGTATATTTTTCTCTGTCCTTTCAGTCATCTGCAATGTTCATTTTGATCTATAAAGAGACAATATCTCTTTAATAATTTCATCATACTGTGTCAGTGCTTATCATACTGTTGGTTTAAATAAAAAGTACATGTATGATTATACATTGTTATGTACATAAAATCAACAGTCAAGATAATGTAATCAACAAAATGATTAAAATAGCAAATAAATGGTAGAAGTATATTACATAGAATAAAACGTCAGTGGCTAGGGATATGGCTCAGGAGATGAAGTGCTTGCCATGATGGCGTGAGGACTGAGATGAGATCCCTGTCATGAATACATGTATACACACACACACACACACACACACACATACACGTAAACAACCTGTACACACTTTCAAACGCATGGAAAACATCTACAAAAAAAAAACCCTTCAATCCTATTTTCTCATGTGCTATTCTTATGTTGAACTGAAACTTGGCTTCCAACATTCTTGTCTTTAAATGAATAATGTCAGCAAGTACAGTTCCAAACAGTCAAATGAAAAGTAACAGACTTGTCATTAAAACAGGACAGGGGACTGACAAGAAACATGAATGCAAGACTATGTATAGCATGTTAGAATCATACTGAATAGCAGTTCATTATGTTTTATCTTATAGAGGATGGATATGCATATTGAAATGAAATGTTTATAGCCAAGTGGACCTCCTAGTGTGGTGATTCCCATTCCTGATGCCTAACTAGAAGGCTGGTGCCTGGATGTGCCCAGGTAGCATCCATGTCAGGATCTTTGCACAAGTTACAAGAGCACATCAGTCCAGCAGAAGCCTGTTTGGATTGCTGTCCAAACATAAGGGAAAGTCATGTTCAATTGTTTTTGTTTTTGTTTTGTTCCCCTTCCCGGTCCTCTCTTCAATAGCCCCTCACCTATCTCTCCTTTACACTACTAAGAGGGTGCTTCCCCACTCACCCACCCACTCCAATCTCACCCCTTTAGTATCCTCCCTCTCTGGGATTCAAGCCTCCACAGGACCAAGCACATCCCCTCCCACTGAGGCTGGACAAGGCAGACCTTTGCTAAATATGTAGCAGGGACCATGGACCAGCCCATGTATGCTCTTTGATTGGTGGTTTAGACCCCAGGAGTTCTGAGGGAGCTTGGCTAGGGTTAGTTGATAATGCTGTTCTTCCTGTGGGGTTTCAGCCCCTTCAGTCCTTCTATCTTTTCCCTAAGCTCAGTACAAAGGTTGATTAGAAAGTATCTGCATCTGTCTCAGTTAGGTGCTGGTAGAACGTCTCAGAGGGCAGCCATGCCAGGCACCAGTGATTTAAATTCTTTTCTTGTATGTGGCATACTTTGTTAATGTAAAGCACTTAAACAAATAAAAGGTCACAGATTTGTTTTTTGCTTCACATTTGTGACTCTGGTTTTTGAATGAGCAGTTTGTTTTAAGAAGCTCTCAAATTCTTTGAGAGTCATTGGGGTGTCCATTTGGACTTGTGATGAAGTTACCACAAGGGGAGCTTCCTGATTGCTACAAATTTATCTTTTTTTTAAAAAAATCATTATTAACTTACCAAATAAAAGTCTTTATTGTAACATTATCTAAACACACTTCATTTGGACTGAGTCTCCATTTCAGTTCCCCTCATCTTCCTGTGTTCCTTCTTTCCCAGTTCTATTATTTCACAAGTATCTCTACCTCTTCTTTAATATATTCTGTGTTCTGTTGTTCTCTCCTGTACCCTACCTCCAAGCCTCTTTGTCCTTCTCCTGGGCCCCATGAGATAATAAGTGGATGATAGGACTGCAAGTGGAGAGGAACATGCAAAATCTGCCTTCTGAGCCTGGGTCATGTCACTTACTGGGATGTTTCTGAGTTCCTTGAGTGTCCTGAGATTTTCATAGTTTTAATTTTTTATGACTGATATATAAAATTCTGTTGGGTTTTCCTTATCCATTTCTTTATTGATAAATCTCTAAGCTGCTTTCATGTCTCCATTTTGTGAAAAGAACAGTGGTGAAGAGGAATGTGCAAGAACCTCTGGAGTTGGATGTAGAGGGAGTTAGGTATAATAATAAGTGTCATACCTGGCTTTTAAAGAATCTCTAAAACAGCTACAGCTATTTGTATTTCAGCAACAGTCCTTTTTCTCTCACAATCTTTTATTTGTTTCTTTGTTTACTGATTCAGAGTTGAGCTGTGGGTGGCTCAGAATGCCCTACATAGACCTCAGTGGATGAGAATTCACAAAGATCTACCTGTGTTTGTCCACAAGAGAGCTGAAGATTAAAGGAGAGCCTCTCCACACATGGTGCTCTTTCCTCACATTCTCCTAAGCATTTGTGATTTGTTTTCCTGGAGTTAGTCATTTTCACTAGGATGTGACAATTTTCAAAGTAGTTTTAATTTGCATTTCTCTAAGACATTCAACACTTTTCCATATTTGTTGGGCAATTCTTTATCCTCTTTTGAGAAATGCCTGTTCAATTTATTGGTTCATTTACTACTTAGCACTTTGGGAGTTTCTGCAGTTCTTCATATTATTAACTCTTCGTCTGAAATACAGGTAGAAAAGACCTTTTCCCCATTCTATAGCTCACTATAGAATGTTAATAGTTTCTTTTGCTGTAAGGAAGACTTTTAATTTCATGTCATCTCATTGGTAAATTCTTGTTCTGTGGGGTTCTGGTCAGATTTTTTTTTGGCTATTTCTACCTTCTGAAACATTTTAGCAGGTTGAGTTATAATTTTGAATTAAGGTTTTTGATCAAAGTTGATATGATTTTTGTTCAGGCTAAGAAATACACGTCTCTTATCATTCATCTGCAGATGGATATACAGTCTTGTCAGAACCAATTATTTAAACGGTAGCATTTTTCCCCAGTGTATGTTTCCAGTGCTTCAGTCAAAATTTAGGTGACTACAGTTGTGCAGGCTTACATCTGGGTCTGCTATTATGCCCCATTGGTATGCATATTTGTTTCAGTGCCAGTTCCATGCAGATTCTGTCTTTATGGCTTCATAGGATAGTGTGGGGTCAGGAAATGTGATACCTAATAGTTGTGTTCTTTTTAATTAGAATTGTTCTGGCTACCTAGAGTCTTTTTTATTCTCAAAAGAGTTTTAGGACTTTTTTTTTCTAGTTTGAAGAAAGATTTCATTAAAATTTTCATGGAATTTTTATCTAATCTGTACATAACTTTTAGAATTATAGTCATCTTTCCAATTCTTATTCTGCCAATCCAGGAGCATGGAAGAGCTTTTCATCATCAACGTCTTCTTCAATTAGTTTTTTAGTATCTTAAATTTTCCTTAAAGAATGGTCTTTAATCTGCTTGGCTAAGTTTATTACTAGATGTTTTTAGGATTTATATGATATATTTCATAATTTTGTGTCTGTAGGTTTGTTATTGATGTGCATAAAAGTTTCTGATTTCTATACACTGATTTTTGTATCCTGAAATTTATGGAAAGTCTTTATCACAGCCATAAATTTTCTAGTAGAGTCTTTGTGATCTTTTAAGTACAGAATTGTGTTGTTCCACTTTGCAGAAAACATGATTCTGTATTGCTTCTTTTCATTTTTATACCTTTAATACCCTTTTATACATTTTACCTATTGCTCTTGCTAAAAACCTAGAGTACTATCTAGATTAAGAATAGAAAATGTGTGCCTAGATCTCATCCCAGATTTTAGAAGCAATGGTTTCAGTTTTCTCTTCTGAGACTAATGTTGGTCTTGTTTGCCATATATAGTCTTTAATATGTTAAGAAATATTCCATTTATTCCTAGCTTCTTCAGGACTTTTATTGTGAAGGTGTGTTGAACTCTACCAAATACCTATTCTGTATCTGAGATGTTTGTGTGATTTCTGCCCTTAATCTTATTAGTGTAGTATATTTATGGATTTGAATATATTGAGCCAACATTGTATCTCTGGAATAAAACCAACTTGGTTTTCTATTATATTCTTGGATTCAGTTTGGAAATATTTCTCTTGAGTTTTTTCTTTGTTCAATAAAATTATCTGCAGTTTTAACACTTTAAAAAATTAATTTCTCTCTTTTTTTCTCTCTGTGTGTGTGTGTTTTTAACCATTTTGTGTAGTAATTCTATAAAAGCTTTGTAGTGTGCGTTTGGTAGTGTTTGTTTTCTGAAGACCTTCCTGGAGGCCTGTTACAGCCGAGTCCACATGTAGCAACCCAGAGGCAGAGGAGGCAGGCTCCAGGCAGAGACACACAGGCGAGCTAACACCAGAGGTAACCCGATATTGGGAGGCAAACACAAGACCATAAGCAATAGAAGCCAATATACTCTGGCATCATCACAGTTCTCTCACCACAGTAAACCCCGGATACTCCAACACACCTAAAAAGCAAGATTCAGACCTAAAATTCTATCTCACAAAGATAATAAAGTTCGCCTAGTCTGTCAGATGACCCTGGGTAAGGAAGCTGAAGACCTATGCTCCACATTTTAGAAGGACTGTCCAGGTTTTCAGTGATCTCTATCATTTGGCTGTGTTGGAAACTGTGTTAGGCTTCCTTTATATTTTCAGTTATTATTGGTCACTCTCAGATTTCTGATGGGGTTGAAGACTGTTAATCTCATAGTCAGCACAAGCCGGTTAACTTTGAAAAAACTGATACAGATTTAAATAGATAGTTTTCAGATGACATAAAATTTATAGCCAAAACATTAGGTGTTAATTATTATAGTTTTTTAAGATAGAAAGATGACAGAGGTTCTGTTTGATTAACAGAGAAGATGGACTGGGTGTTAGGTCTATCTTATACTTTATAATTTACGAAATGATAATAGTGTGCTCAATTTATATTTGGAGAGAAAGTTTTTTTAATTAAACAGAAAGGATAAGGTGATGCAAGATATTTCCTATCCATTCACATTGAGGCAGTGAGTGGCCAGTGATTGGAGGGGAGAGAGGAGGAGGATCTAAGAGAAGGAGGGGTAGAGAGAAAGGGAGCCTGGGAGCTGCACAAGGGGTGGGGGAGGAGATGTACAGATCCAGATGGTGTCAAATATGTTTCTGGTGTGGTGAAAGGTTAGAAATATTGGGATAAAACTTTATCATTGTAATTTGGCATTATGTAATTGGGAGTTTCTTATACATAAATATATTTGGTTAACTACTCAAAAAAAAAACAAAAGAAAAAAAAAAACGGTTAACAAGATAAAGGACCCAAGTGAGTATGCTTCAATCCCACTAGGGAGGGAGAAGAAAACAATCATGTGGGGCAGAGGGAGGGAGAGACCTGAGTGTGAAGGGAGAGGTGAAATGGGGAAAATGATCAGGAATTTGAGGGAGGGGGGAATGAATCCTGAGGTCCAGAAGAATGAATGAAAACAGGCAACCTCAGGATGTGGAAGGTGCGAGGGATTCTCTAGAATGTACCAGAGACCTGGGAGGTGAGAGACTCTCAAGGCTCAAAGGGAGGGACCTGAGATGAAATGCCCAACAGTGGGGAGAAGGACCTTGTAGAGTCCAGCTTCAGTAGAAGACAGGGCATCCTGGAGGAAGAGGGTTGCCATTCTACAGTCAAAAGATCTGACCCAGAATTGTTCCTGTTTAAAAGTACTGCAGGGACAAAAATGGAGAGGAGACTGAGGGACCAGGTTCAGTGACTGGCCCAAGTTGGGATTCATCTCAGTCTAACACTGTTACTAAAGCCTGATGCCATTGTGTGCTGAGAAGAGACTTCCATGGCTGCCCTCCCCGAGTCCTAACAAGTAGCAGACCAAAATAGATGTGCATACTTATATCCAACTAATGGACTGAATTGGGGACTTCTGTGGTTGAGTTAGGGAAAGACTGGAAGAAGTTGAGGAGGAGGGTGACTCCATAGGAAGACCAACAGTCTCAACTAACCTGAACTCCTGTGATCTCTCAGACACTGAACCACCAATCAGGCAGCATACACTAGCTAATATGAGGCCCCTGACACATAAACAGCAGAGGACTGCTTAATTTGGCCTCAGTGAGAGAATAAGCACCTAACCCTGGAGAAACCTGAAGTCTCAGGGAATGGGGAAGCCTGGCAGGGTGGAGTTGTGGGGTGGGGATATCATCTTGGAGACTGGGCGGGAAGAACTGTCATAGGAAGGACCTGGAGGGGGATAATGATGGACTGTAAAAAAAAAAAAAAAAAAAAGAAAAAGATCAAAGATAATTAAAAAAAACACCTTTCTTTTATAATTTCCAGAGATAGTTTCTGTGTATTGTTTCCTTTAGTTGCTTTATAGACAATCTCTGCATCTGTCTATCACATCTTATATCACTACGGTGAAAACTTGGCATTGCATTTTCCACACAAAACTTAATATCTCTATACACACATTTCTCTCCACTGTGCTAGTATTTCAATTACTCTATAGATATCTTCTATTTTGTATATATTATACAACAACCACAGATTTTATCAATGCCATCATTACCAACATTGAGATTTTTCTTAAGTTTTAAGCTCATGTTCAGTCTTTTGGCTAAAAATGTTTTTCAATTTCCCATTTAACATCTTTGACATAGGCTATCAGTTAAAAATAGATGAAGTATGTCCAATGGAGTGGATGTTCTGGTCTTATTTTGGTGCTGTGATTAGCGTCCTGAGATATTGTCCATTTTGTCACAGACACAATTCCTTGCTTCTTTATGATTACATAAATATAGGACTATTGTGTAGAGTGTTGAAAAAGGCCAGTAATCCTCATTCCTCAGCCTCCTGAATGCTAAAATCATAGAAGTAATCCACTATGCTTTTTAAATCCTTTATTGAAAGTTGACATGAGTTTGATAAATTCTATATTATTTGATCAGATGTATTCAGAAGGGATCGATTTTCCATCACTTTCTACAACTGACAGAAGTGGGTTAATTCATGTTTCCAACAAGCACAGTTAGGCGAAAGGATGAATTCTATGTACTCTCATGTTTCTAGTGTCCATCCAATGCTTAAAATACAGCAATCCAGTTTACAGAAGGTCTTCTTCAGCTTCTAACTTACAGAATCTTTCCTAGCTTGTTTATAATACAGTATGGCATGCCAGCTAAAAAATATGTAGTCTGTAAAGTAAGCAGATATTCTTTGAAGTTTTATAAAAGATATTTTCTAACTGAGCATTTGGAGAAGTATATTACTTATATTGGTTTGGGCTCTAAGTGAACCAGATCACAACCCTAAATAACTCTCATTGCAAAGGACTCTATTATTAAAGGGAACTTCCAAGAAGTGTACTGATAAGAAGGTGCTGATGACAAACATGATATCCAATGATGGGCAATAAAATGTTACTGTTCTGTCTTTAAGAGGAACATTGTGTTACAACACATGCAATATACCTATTTCTTACCATTCCTTCAGAGATATATGTCCAGGCTAATTTCTCTATCCCATAGTGGGATAGAAGATTTGAACAGGGATAAGACTGCTCAAAACTCAATCTTGCTTGAATACTTAAATCTTTTAAATATACTTAAAAGTAATAGAGACACTCCTCCTATGGAAAAGTGTTTGAAGGGAAAGATAAAGAGTAACAATGGACTATTTCCAAAAAGCACAACCCATGGCAAATTACCCACTTTGTTAAAGCCTTGGTTTTCTTTTATGTAAAATAAGGAGAATGATATCATCAGTCTAATTGGTTTGCTGAAAAAAATAAATGTAACAATATATGAAATGTGCTTATTAAAGGGCATAGCATATTTTAAATGCACAATAAATGGTAGCTATTATCATTTTTCATTAGTAGTAGAAGTACCAGCCATCAACAAGTCTCAGTCAATACTCAGGAATGTATGCTTATTACCAAACATTAGCATAAAAGGGAAAATCATTGAACTAAGTGACACGTTAAATAGATATAATGGTCCCTTGTGCTTGAAACTCAAATCTGCATATTGACTTCACAGCTGTAACACTATTAATTAAATCCTGTCCTTCAACATGTAAATAGCTTTTTGATAAACTGCTGCTGCCAGATTCTCTTGCTCCCTACTGCTCGCACCAGGAGGACTTGAGCATCCTTTGAAGTCTCCAAGGCTATTTTTCATGCATTAATTTAAGATCAACAGGGGTACAATTAGGTTATTGTTGCTTCCTTGGAAATTACATGACTTGGGATCATTTTACTTCCAAGTAACACATGCAGCCATAAAGATAAGCATTTTTCATCTGGCATATGCAAGATACCAAGAACCATACTAAAAATTCAACTCATCCTTTTATTTTCCAAAGAAGCTAATCTAACATTAATCTGGCATTTGATGCTAAGTCAATTTATGAGCAGATTTTCTTTACTATTTAACATTTTAAGAGGTATAGGACATTTTTACTTTTGTGATTCCTGGGTGTTTTCAATGTTTCAAATTCTCTAAGCACTTGTATATATTTATTTATACACAAGCAATTTTATACATAAAAAGAGAGCAGATAATGTAAACAAATTCACAGTGATTGGTCCTACATAATTCACTAATTTCAACTCAATTTCTTCTAAACAAAATGATAGGTAGCATGGCTGATATTATCTGATTGCTTACTATGAATACATACAATATTTTATATGTTGTGTTCCAGGACTGCAGTGGTCTTCTGAGGAAAGCATTATTTACTTTATCCTATGAAGTACTTGAACCCAAAAAGTTTAAGAAACACGCAAAGAAGGGAGGCAGAAGGTGTGAAAGGAGGCCACCCACTGAGATTCAGCCCACAAATATCACACATCAAATCTCACTTTTCAGTGTGTACTGGCTTTCTTTCTGTTTGGTGTGATGTTTACAAACCTTTTCTAAGGTAGTCTTATTTACTACAACTTTGATTCATTAAAAACAAAAGAAATTTTAAGATACCTTCAATAGAACCTTATATCTCATGTACATGCAGCAATGCACATACGTGAATTCATGGTTCTGGGAATAAACCCAAGGCTCTGCAAAAGCTTGTCAGTTACCTTTATCCTTAGTCCCCATTTTTTTCCATTTTCTCAGGTCACATTTGTCTGTGAAAATTCATTTTTTCCTGTGAAATTCTCCATTTATATACTTCACTTGAGGATCCAATCAAGTCAATAAACTAAGGGTTTTTTTTTGTGTGTGTGTGTGTGTATTATTACTTTTATTTACTTTAAATTCCTTCTATGTACATGGCTTGGTGACCAGTTTATTTTGATGAAGACTCAATTGTTTATTTTTCAACTAGTTTTCAGCTTGCTTGGGTTTGAGATTGTATATAGCATTTCAATTTCAATCCTTTTGAAATTGTGAATACAGGAAACCAAAATGTCAGTTTCTGCTGGATGGCTTTAATTTACCCTTTTAAACATAGATTTGTTTTTATTTCTGATTGTTAGGACTTGGATAATTCTGCCTTTCATGTCTCAGTTTTATTTAAACTCACAATCTGACAATTGTGTAAAACTGTCTTTTGCCATTTTTTTCTTTTTCTTTTATTGGATATTTCCTTTATTTACATTTCAAATGTTTTCCCCTTTCCAGGTCTCCCCTTTGAAACCCCCATTCCCTCCCCCTGCCTCTATAAGGGTACTCACCCACCCACACACCCACTCCCATTTTCCTGCTTTGGCATTCCCCTATACTGGGGCATTCAACAGCCCCAGGCCCAAGGTCCCCTACTCCTACTGATGTCCAACAAGGCCATCCTCTGCCACATATGCGGCCAGAGCCATGGGTCCCTCCATATGTACTCTTTGGTTAGTGATCTAGTCCCAGGGAGCTCCAGGGGTCTGGCCAGTTGACACTGTTGCTCCCTCCATGGGGCTGCGAACCCCCTCAGCTCCTTCAGTCCCTTCTCCAACTCCTCAATCAGGAACCCTGCTCTCAGTCCAATGGTTGGTTGAGAGCATCTGCCTCTGTATTTGTCAGGTTCTGGCAGAGACTCTCAGGAGACAACCATATCAGGCTCTTGACAGCAAGAACTTCCCAGCATTCACAATAGTATCCAGATTTGGTGACTGTATATGGATTGGATCCCCAGGTATGAAGTCTCTGGATGGGGTTTTCCTTCAGTCTCTACACACCATATTTCGTCCTGTATTTTGTTCCCTCTTCTTCTTCTTCTTCTTCTTCTTTTTTTTTTTTTTTTTTTTGGTTTTTCGAGACAGGGTTTCTCTGTGTCACCCTGGCTGTCCTGGAACTCACTCTGTAGACCAGGCTGGTCTTGAACTCAGAAATCTGCCTGCCTCTGCCTCCCAAGTGCTGGGATTAAAGGCATGTGCCACCACTGCCCGGCTTTGTTCCCCCTTCTAAGAAGCACAGGAGCATCCACACTTTAGTCTTCCATCTTCTTGGGCTTCATATGGTCTGTGAATTGAATCTTGGGTATTCTGAAATATTTGGCTAATATTCACTTATCAGTGAGTGCATACCATGTGTGTTCTTTTGTGTTTTTTTCTGAGTTACCTCAGTCAGGATAATATATTCAAGTTCCATCCATTTGCCTGCAAATTACATAAAATCATTGCTTTTAATTGCTGAGTAGTATTCCATTGTGCAAATTTACCACATTTTCTGTATCTATTGCTCTGTTGAGGAACATTTGGGTTCTTTCCATCTTCTGGCTATTATAAATATGTCTGTTATGAGCATAGTGGAGCATATATCCTTATTACATGTTGGAGCATCTTCCGGGTATATGCCCAGGAGTGGTATACCTGGGTCTTCAGGTAATACTATGTCCAATTTTCTGAGGAACCGCCAGACTGACTTCCAGAGTGGTTGTACAAGCTTGCAATCCCACCAGCAATGGAGGAGTGTTCCTCTTTCTCCACATTCTCACCCACATCTGATGTCACCTGAGTTTTTGATCACAGCCATTTTGACTGGTATAAGGTGAAATCTCAGAGTTGTTTTGACTTGCCCCCGATGACTAAGGATGTTGAACATTTCTTTAGGTGCTTCACAGCCATTCAAGTTTTCTCATTTGAAAATTCTGTTTAGTTCTTTTCTCCATTTTTAATAGGGTTATTTGGTTCTCTGGAGTCTAACTTCTTGAGTTCTTTGTATATATTGGATATTAGCCGTTTATCGATATAGAATTGATAGAGATCTTTTCCCAATCTGTTGGTTTCTGTTTTGTCCTATTGACAGTGTCCTCTGCCTTATAGAAGCTTTGCAATTTTATGAGGTCCCTTTTCTCAAATCTTGATAGTAGAATATAAGCCATTGGTGTTCTGTTGAGGAAATTTTCCCCTGTCCTCATGTGTTCAAGGTTTTTCCCCCACTTTCTTATCTATTAGATTCAGTGTGTCTGGTTTTATGTGGAGGTCCTTGATCCACTTGGACTTGAGCTTTATTCAGGAAGATAAGAATGGATCAATTTGAAATCAGCACCCTTTATTGAAATTTCTCGGTTTTTCCCACTGGATGATTTTAGCTCCTTTGTCAAAGATCAAGTGACCATAGGTGTGTGGGCTCATTTTTGGGTCCTCCATTCTAAGGTATTTTATATTGTTTGTGGCTATTGTCAAAGGTATCATTTCCCTAATTTCTTTCTGACCCTGTTTATCCTTCGAGCAGAATAAGGGTACTGATTTGTTTGAGTTAATTTTATATCCAGTCACTTTGCTGAAGATTTTTATCAGCTGTAATAGTTGTCTGGTGGAAAATTTGGGGTCGCCTAAGCATACTTTCATATCATCTTTGACTTCTTCCTTTCTCATTTGTATCCCTTTGACCTCCTTTTGTTTTCTAAATGTTCTAGCTAGAACTTCAAGTACTATTATGAATAGATAGGGAGAGAGTCAACAGCCTTGTCTAGTCCCTGATTTTAGTGGGATTGCTTCAAGTTTCTCTCCATTTAGTTTGATGTTGGCAACTCTTTTCTGTATATTGTTTTTACTATGTTTAGGCATGGACCTTTGAATTCCAGATCTTTCCAAGACTTTTAACATGAAGGAATGCTGAATTTTGTCAAGTGTTTTTTTTTTCAGTATCTAATGAAATGACCATGTGGTCTTTTTCTTTGAGTTTGTTTATGTAGTGGATTACATTGATGGATTTCCATATGTTGAACTGTCCTTGCATTCCTGGGTTGAAGTCTACTAGATCACCGTGAATGGTCATTTCAATGTGGTCTTGGATTTAGCTAGCAAGAATTTTACTTTCATCATCTGGTTATCTCTTGCGTTAGTTGGTCTTCCTGTCTCTAGCTGGAGATTGTCCCTCCTGTGGGTCTATAAGCCTGTGTCCGTACTCCTGGGAGACCAACTCTCTTCTGGCAGGGTCTGTGCACAGAAAGCTGTGGAGCTGCCTGGCTACCTGGTGCAGATGACTACCAGAAGACTCCTGTTCCAGTAGCTCCACTGATCATATGCCCCAGTGTGCTCCTAGTTGTTCCCCTCCAGATAGAAGTTGGAGATCTCACCTCTGCACTCACAAGTGAAAGTGCTGCTGGGAGATCACATTCTCACATAATTCCACTTTCAATCAACTTAAAAATATTTTTATGCCTACCATTTTATCTGTATAATTTTCCATGATAACATTCAATTTTAACATGTTTTTCTATATACTTCTTCAATTTTGTCAGAAATATTATCCATGTAAATCTTCAATTTTATCAGAAAATGTTTAAATTCCACTTTCAATCAACTTAGAAATATTTTTATGCCTACCATTTTGTCTGTATAATTTTCCATGATAATACTCAATTTTAACACGTTATTCTATATTTTTCTACACTATTATCAAAAATATTTTCCACGTAAATCTTCAATTCTATCATAAAATGTTTCTACTTCCTTTTTCAATTAATTTAGCAATGTTCTTTGTGTCTACCATTTTACTCTTTAATTTTCTATAAAAATTGTCAATTTTACACATTTTTCTTTATATTTTTTTCAATTTTGTTGAAATATTTTCCATATAAATCTTCAATTTTGTCATAAAAAGAGTATTGGAAACACTAAAAAAAAGAAATTTACTGAGTATTTTTGCATCAATATTCATAAGGGAAATTGGTCTGAAGATCTCTTTCTTTATTGCGTCTTTATGAGGTTTTGGTGTCTGAGTAACTGTGGCTCCATAGAATGAATTGTGTAGTGAGTCTTCTGTTTCCATTTTGTGGAATAGTTTAAAGAATATCGGTATTAGGTCTTCTTTGAAGGTCTGACAGAATTCTTCACTAAAACCATCTGGTACTGGGCTTTTTATGGTTGGGAGACTATTAATGACTGCTTCTATTTTTTAGGGGTTATGGGACTGTTTAGATGGTTTATCTGATCCTGATTTAACTTTAGTACTTGGTGTCTGTCTAGAAAATTGTCTATTTCATCCAAATTTTCCAGTTTAGTTGGACATAAGCTTTTGTAGTAGCATCTGACAATTTTTTAAGTTTCCTCACTGGCTGTTCTTATATATCCCTTTTCATTTCTGATTTTGTTAATTTTGATACTGTCTCTGTGCCCTCTAGTTAGTTTGACTAAGGGTTTACCTGTCTTGTTGATTTTCTCAAAGAACTACCTCCTGGTTTTGTTGATTCTTTGTATAGTTCTTTTTGTTTCCATGTGGTTGATTTCAGCCCTGAGTTTGATGATTTCCTGCCATCTTCTCCTCTTGGTTGTATTTGCTTCTTTCTATTCTGGAGCTTTCACGTTTGTTGTTAAGCTGCTAGTGTGTGCTCTCTCCAGTTTCTTTTTGGAGGCACTCAGAGATATGAGTTTTCTTCTTAGCACTGCTTTTATTGTGTCCTATAAATTTGGGTATGTTTTGCCTTCATTTTCATTAAATTCTAAAAAGTCTTTAATTTCTTTCTTATTTCTTCCTTGACCAAGTTATCATTGAGTAGAGCTTTGTTCAACTTCCATGTATATCTGAGCTTCTGTTGTGTTTGTTGCTATTGAATATCAGCCTTAGACTATGGTGATCTGATAGGATACATGGGTTTATTTCAATCTTCTTATATCTGTGGAGGCTTGTTTTGTGACCAATTATAAGGTTAATTTTGGAAAAGGTACCATGAGGTGCTAAGAAGAAGGTATATTCTTTTGCTTTAGGATGAAATGTCCTACAGATATCTGTTAAATCTATTTGGTCTATAACTTCTATTAGTTTCACTCTGATTCTGTTTACTTTGTTTTTCCTTGATCTGTTCATTGATGTGAGTGGGGTGTTGAAGTCTCCCACTACTATTGTGTGAGGTGCAATATGTGCTTACAGCTTTAGAGACAGAGATGTTTCTTTTATGAATGTGGGTGCCCTTGCATTTGAAGCATAGAGTTCTTCTTGGTAGATGTTTCCCTTGATGAGGATGGAGTCTTCATCCTTATCTTTTTTGATAACTTTTAGTTGAAAATTGATGTATTTTTTTTTTTTTGATTTTAGAATGTCTACTCCAGCTTGTTTTTTGGGACCATTTGCTTAAAAAATTGTTTTCCAGCTCTTTACTCTGAGTTGAAACTCTCTGTAACTGTCTTTGACACTGAGGTGTGTTTCAGGTATGCATCAAAATGCTAGGTCCTGTTTATGTATCCAGTCTGCTAGTTTATGTCTTTTTATTAGGGAATTGAGTCCATTGATATTAAGAGATATTAAGGAACAGTTATTGTTGCTGCCTGTTATTTTTGATGTTATTTTTATGTTTGTGTGGCTGTCTTCTTTTGAGTTTGTTGAAAGAACATTGCTTTCTTGCTTTTTCTAGGTGATAGTTTCCCTCCTTGTGTTGGAGTTTTCCATCTGTTATCCTTTGTAGGGCTGGATGTGTAGAAAGATATTGTGCAAATTTTGTTTTGTCATGGAATATTTTTCTTTATCCATCTATGTTAATTGAGAATTTTGTAATAGCCTGGGGTAACATTTTGTTCTGTTAAGATCTATATGGCCTTTGCCCAAGATCTTCTAGCATTCATAGTCTCTGTTGAGAACTCTAGTGTAATTCTGATAGGTTTACTTTTATATATTACTTGACCTTTTCCCCTTACTGCTTTTAATATTCTTTCTTTATTTTGTGGATTTGGTGATTTGACTATTATGTGATAGGAGGAGTTTCTTTTCTTGTCCAATGTATTTGGAATTCTGTAGGCTTCTTGTATGTTTATAATCATTTCTTTCTTTACTTTAGAGACATTTTCTTCTGTAATTTTGTTTCAAATATTTACTGGCCCTTTAAGTTGGGAATCTTTGTTTTCTTCTATACCTATTATCCTTAGGTTTGGTCTTTTCATTGTGTCCTGGATTTCCTCGATGTTTTGGGTTAGCATTTTCTTTGAGTGTTTCGCCAATGTTTTCTATGGTATCTTCTGCATGACAGATTATCTCTTCAATATCTTGTATTCTGTTGATGATGCTTGCATCTATGACTTTTTATCTCATTTTTAGATCTCACATCTCCAGGGTTGTCACTCTTTGTGATTTCTTTATTATTTTTATTTCCCTTTTTAGAAGCTGGATGGTTTTGTTTAATTCCTTCTCATTTGGTTGTGTTCTCTTGCATTTTGTTGTATCCAGGGCTTGTTGTGGTGGGAGACCTGGGTTCTGATGATGCCAAGTAGCCTTGCTTTCTG
The DNA here is from genome assembly GCA_036184795.1 of Tokudaia tokunoshimensis. Classification (NCBI taxonomy): domain Eukaryota; kingdom Metazoa; phylum Chordata; class Mammalia; order Rodentia; family Muridae; genus Tokudaia; species Tokudaia tokunoshimensis. The sequence goes on along the minus strand of BTHU01000005.1, from coordinate 8,913,065 downwards.
TTACTATGTTCTTATGCTTGCCTTTCACCATCTGGTTATCTGTGATGTTAGCTAGTCTTGCTGTCTCTGACTGTGGCTTGTCGCTCCTGCAAGCCTGTGTGTGTCAATACTACTGAAGGACCAGTTCTCTCCAAGATTAAACTGGTTATGGAGAGCTGTGGCAGAGGGTTAACTCTGGGGTGCAGATGGAAACTGGAAGGTTCCTGTCCCTGTCTCTTCCTTCATTCCTATGTCCTGATGACTCTTGGCTGGTCACTCTTGAGCCAGGAATTTGAGCAGAAGTGTTGATCTTACCTGTGATCACAGGTGTGTCAGCACTTCTGGGAAACCAGCTCTTTCCTGGTAGCATTTGGGTATGGAGTACTGTGGCACAGGGTCAATTCTGAGTGCAGACAGAAACCAGAAGGATCCTGTCCCAGGCTGCTACTTGGTTCCTGTGCCCTGAGGGCTCTGGGCAGGTTCCTCAGAGCAGAAGTGGTGGTCTAACCTGTGCTCACAGGTGTGTCAGCATTCCTGGGAGACCAGTTCTCTCCCAGTGTTATTTGGGTATGGAGCACTGTGGCTCGGGTTCAGCTCCAGGTACTGTGGCACAAGATCATCTCTGGGTGCAGACAGACCTGATGGATCATCTTTTGCCATTTTTAATGGATGATTTCTTTCTACATGGGTAGCCATCAAGCAAAACTTTGGAATGAGATATTTGTGGTGGTCTGGTTCCTAGAATAACATCTCAAGGAATTGTTTTAAAGCCATTTATAGAAGCAGAATTTTTGAAATTATAATTTATGGCAGCATTGGGAGCTAGAAAGATGGTATTGACTTTAATCTTTATATATAAGTGTGAAATAGGCATTTGGGAGTGGCAATGAGTTGATAACATATGTAGCTGAATTTCTTAATTATTGAAGAAAAAACATCCAGATTGCTTGTTAATAGCATAATTCACTCACTTAAGGAATAGCCCAATTAGGAATTGTGAGAAATACTCTTAAATTGTCATAAAATTAAATCTTTCGAATACATTTGAGTAGGTTTGTGTTTTAGGTTTTTTTGTTTTTGTTTTTTGTTTTTTTTTTCTTACTATGATAAAACACCTGACCTAGGTAGTTCATAATGACAGTGTTTAATTGGCCTTATGGTTTTAGAGAATTAGAGGGATAATGGCAGGAATTCCTGAAAGTTCTTACCTTTATCTGAAAGTAAGACACACACACACACACACACACACACACACACACACACACACACACACGGGGAGAGAGAGAGAGAGAGAGAGAGAGAGAGAGAGAGAGAGAGAGAGAGAGGAATGAGTCTTTGACCTCAAAATTTTCCAGTCTTCCAACAAGGTCATATCTTCTTTTTGTTTTTATTTTAATTTTTATTTTTTTTTATTTTCTAAGTTTTTTTAATTTATATTCCAAATCATTTCCCCTTTCCCATTTCCTCCCTCCCCGAAAGTCCCATAAGCCCCCTTCCCTCCCTCTTTTCCTCATTCAACCCCTTCTTGCTTCTCTGTCTTGGCATTCCCCTACATCTTTCCAGGAAAATCATGTATTTCATTTAGATTTTCTGATTTTGTGGAATACAGGCTTTTGAAGTAAAGTGTAATGATTATTTGAATTTCTTCAGTGTTAGTTGTTATGCATCCCTTTTATTTACTGATTTTGTTAATTTGGATACTATTTCTCTGATTTTTAGTTAGTTTGGCTAAGTGAAGGAGACAGCTTCAGGAACCAAACACCAACAGCTTATGCCCTAAGGTCTACAATTAAGGTGTAATTGTATTTAGCAATTACAATTGATAAATAAATGAGACCTTATAAAATCAAAAAGTTTCTGTAAGGCAAAGGACATTGTCAATAGGACAAAACAGCAGCCTACAGACTTGGAATAAGTTTTCACAGACCACATATCTGAGAGAGGGCTAATATCTAAAATATATAAAGAACTCAAGAAGCTAGACACTAACAAATCAAATAACCAAAGTATTAAAAAGTGAGGTACAGAACTAAACAGAATTTTCAACGGAAGAATTTTGAGTGGCCAAGAAGAACTTAAAGAAATGTTTAACATCCCACAAAACCTTCAACTGAAAATTTGACTTGTCTACAAGATCCACAGATATAAAGATGGAGTGGAGACTGAAGGAACAACCAGTCAATGACTAGCCCAATGTGAGACCATCCAATGAGAGAGAGCCAACTCTCCATCACTATTATCCTATGCTTGCAGACAGGTACTGAGCATAACTTTCTCCTGGGAGGCTTCCTCCAGCAGTGGAAAGAAACAGATGTGGAGATCCATAGCCAAACATCAAGCAGAGCCTGGGGAATCTTGTGGAAGAGTAGGGGACAGAATTGAGTGAGCCAGAGGTGTCAAGGACCCTACAAGAAGACCTACAGAGTCAATTAACCTGGGCCCATGGGGGCTCACAGAGACTGAACCACTAAACAAAGAGCATGCAGGGGCTGGACCTAGCCTCCTCCTCCACATTTGTTACAGATGTGCAGTTGGTGTTCATGTGTGTTCCCTAAAACTTGGAGCAGATGCTCTCTCTGATTCTGTTGCCTTCCATTGATTTCACCTCCCTGCTACTTGGACTGCTTTATTGGGCTTCAATGGGAGAAGAGATGCTTAGTCCTGCTGGGAGTAGATGTTCCAAGGTGGGTTCTTACTCAAGGAGGGAACTTCCCCTTTCTGAGGAGAAGGGGAGGAGGTAATGAGAAGAGGCATTTGTAAGGGCCAGAACTGGGAGGAGAGGAGAGGGGGATGTAACTGGGTTGCAATGGGAATTAAAAATAAACTGTGGCAAGGGAAAAAGAAAAAGAAAATGCATTCATTAGAACAGGCCTCCACAACTATCAATTTTGATTAGTGATAGGTTTTTTATAATTCTCTTTGTTCATAGTAAAGTTTCTTGATGAGAAATGATGACTGCTACATTAATCTTTCTGTATAAGGACAACTATTTAGGGATAATGCTGATTTACTGAAGTGGCAGTTGAGGGTTCTCTTCCAAGATCCATATCTTCATTAGGTCTGGTGGTTGAATAGGTTTTCAATACCAAGCATAATTTCCCTATTGTTGATTGAGTCTTATATCCAAGATTTATGCTTTTGACACTCATGGTGGTGCATACCATTAATCTCAGTGCTAGGGAGATAGAGAGGCAGATCTTTGTCACTTCAAAGCTAGCCTGATGTACAGAGAGCTTGTCCCAAACTAAACAAACAAACAAACAAAATTTTATATTTTGTTGCCCATTTTACATTTATTCTAATTTTCTTTATAAATGCATTTATTATTAGGCAATCTTTTCTCTATTTTTAAATGACTCACTTTTTACTCTTTCATGTCTATTCATCCTTCTCTAGGATTTCCTCACTTTGTATTATTCAATGCCTCTTATCACTTTCAGGTCTTGCACAGTTTTATTTATTTCCTTCACCTGTTTAATTTTAGTTTTCTATATGCCATTAAGTGATTTATTTGTTTCCTCTTTAAAGACCTTTATCTGCTTGATTGTATTTTACTGTATTTCTTTAAGGGATTTATTCATTTCCTCTTTAAATTCCTCTATCATCTTTATAAAATTGGATTTAAGGTCATTTTCTTGTGATTGAGTTGAGTTAAGTTATCCAGGGATTGCTGGTATCATATTTTATATGCTGATATCACATAGAATATCCAGGTGCTTTGGAGGTGTCATGCTACCCTGGCTTTCGTTGATCTTTTGAAGTCCTTTAGCCATCTAGATGGCTTTCATCTCTGGATGTTCTTGTTGTAGTAGGTATGGGGGGGGGTTGAACCTGGATGGTCCTGGTGTGGCAGTCCTCTAATAGGTATCCAGGTCTGTATGGTGCAGGATCCTCCATTCTGATGAGGATGGATAGAACAGTGCTGGGGAATAGAGATCCCCCTCAGATAGTAACCTGCTCAGGGCAGCTTGGTTTGTCCCAGAGGGCTCAGAATGCAGAGTAGCTGGTGGCAGAAGGGAATTTTACCTGTATGGTGTTATGGAGTCTCAAATCTGATGAAGATGGGGGAGAGATGGGGGAGGTCTTCCTGGGCTAGCAGGCTGCTCAAGGCAGCTTGGCTTGGACCAGAGAGCTCAGCAAGCAGAGAAGATGTGTGGTGGAAGGGATGCTTACATGTATGACTCAGAATCTGAAGCCTGATGAAGGTGGGGGAGGGATGTCAGGAGACCCAACTAACAGGGAAATGATCTTTACCAACCTTACATCCGAAAGAGGGCTAATATCCAATATATACAAAGAACTCAAGGAGTTAGACTCCAGAGAGCCAAGTAACCCTATTAAAAAATGAGGTACAGAGCTAAACAAAGAGTTCTCACCTGAAGAATATCTAATGGCTGAGAAACACCTAAAGAGATGTTCATCATCCTTAGTCATTAGGGAAATGCAAATCAAACAACCCTGAGATTCCATCTCACACCAGTCAGAATGGCTAAGATCAAAAACACAGGAGACAGCAGTTGTTGGCGAGGATTTGGAGAAAGAAGAACACTCCTCCACTGTTGGTGGAATTGCAAGCTGGTACAACCACTCTGGTAGACAAACTCTTATGCAAATTAACTAAAAGGCAGAGAGAGGACATCCATCTAACAAAATCAGATATGAAAAGAGGGACATAAAAATAGAACTGATGAAATCCAGAGAATTCTAACACATATTTTAAAAACTTGTACTCCACCAAATTGAAAAATCAAAGGGAGGTGGATACTTTTCTTAGTAGATAACACATAGTAAAGACAGTTTAAAGGGATTGTATAGCCAAGATCAACTTACATGGACAGAAACTTGAAGTAAGACAACAAAACTCAGGAATAAGACAAGTTTGTCCACTCTCTCCATAAATATGAGAACAATTCTTTGAAGAATGTATACATTTTCTTGTGTCATCAATTTTGAAACAAAAAAATGATGTTATGATTTGAATAACACCATTCCTGATAGTTCTGTGTGGAATCTCCCTGTCCAGTTGATTTACTACATCATCATTCAGTATCAGCATTTGCTGTCTAAACTGAGTTCACATTTGGTTTGGGGAGTCATTTTGGCCACAGCAAATCACACTTGTGGCCTTGTGACTTTGAAGGTCTTCTACTCTTCTCATACTATCATATATTTTGCCATTGTGTTGGTGTAGATAGAGTATGCCAGGAGCACATTATCACGTTCAACCAACTGAATGTTGAAAGTCACTTGAGGTGCTCTCCCCATAACTTGACTTCTTAGGAACTTGCTGATATTATGACCTCTAAAGCTGCCTGGTCTCTTAACTTCTTCCACACAGGTGGCATTATTTTTCTTAATAAACCTGTAATGATTTTAGTAAGGGAGTGGTAAGCCACAAACTGAAAACCTTGGGCTGCTGAGGGTAGGGCATGGATGCTAATGTTATTGAAAGCAGCTTGCTGCCTCCCAGAAAGCAGCTTGAATGACTTCCTGGGAGGTGAGTTGCTATGCTTTTTAAAAGGAAATTCAAATATAGAGGTGGAATTCTTAGGGAGGAAATTGAACATAAGGTCATTCTAGAACAGCAGTGTGGAGAACAAATAGAACTCCAGCAAATATCATTAAGATTATGGATCCTCTTGCTGTGAAGTTAATTAGTAAACTTAATGCACATAATCTCATGGCTGGGAAACTTAATTAGAAGGAAAATTAGAAAGATAAAGAATTTAGGTGGTATTTTCAATGGCTCATAGGATAAAATCAGATTTAACATCATGTATGTCACTTTTTCTTTTTCCTAACAAAATAGTAATTCATAGTTTTGGCTATTTTTATGTAACAAAATAAAACTTCACTTGCAATTAACTGATAATAAATGAAGTTTTATTGGACTCACCAAAGAGGATCAGAGAACCTTAAAATATGCTTGTACAACAGAACTCTGATATTACAAAGGAAGTAAAGACTCATTGCTAAGATGTTACATTAGTTTTCCTTAGTAACATCCCTTCATAAAAATAAGATAATATAAAATCTCAAAAATAATTACTCTCTGCACTGAGAAAGTTTGTGATTGATTTTATGAGAAGTTGTCTGTTAAACATGATGAAGCAACATGTTCTTGAATGTGAAGGGCATTATAGTAGGCTTATATATGTCTTATTATGTAGCTAGGCATCACAGAATACCCTCAAAATTCCTGTTAGTTTAGAACAAGAGTTCTAGATCCTTTGCACAGTATGTCTCTATATTAAAATACAGAATGAAAAAGACGGCAGAATAACTGCAAAGAAAAAGATGGAAAAAAACTGGCTGAGGTGCAATCAACACCTTGTACCATAAGCTAACCATGACCAGTATCATATCTTTTATCTCTGTGGAATTATTGTAAAAACCTTGGTTTATTTAACTCTGAATTCTCTTATATGATATAATATCTGTTAATCAATCATGCTGGCTTTTTCTATCATATCACATGTAGGGTAATGCAAATTGATAAACAGATTTTAATTTAGAGCTTATGTACACAGCAGTTGGAATAGCACTATACCAGCTATCTCTGATCTAATAAAACTTTCTGCATAATGCACAACACTAAGAATTTTTAATAATAGCAATATATGAAGCAGACAGTAGGCTCTCCTAGAATTCTGAGCATACAGGAGTATGAAATGCCCCATACACTCCTCCCATCCCCCATACCATTTCTGTTCAACTTCCAAATGAAGCCTCTCTCATGACTTTTGGGCTAAAGATAGTATAGGAACAAAGCAAAATATCATTAGGAATAATTTTACTGACTGTGTGTGTGTGTGTGTGTGTGTGTGTGTGTGTGTGTGTGAGAGAGAGAGAGAGAGAGAGAGAGAGAGAGAGAGAGAGAGAGAGAGAGAGAGAGAGAGAGAGAGAGAAAGAGAGAGAGAGAGTTGGACATGGGTTTTATCTCAATTTGATTATTTCCTGCTCTCTATTTCTCTTGTATATGCTTGTTTCTTTTGGTTCTAGTGAGTTCAGGTGTGCTGTTATATTGAAGTGCTGAGAAGAAGGTATTTTCTATTGTGTTTGGTGAAATAGTTTTCTGTATATATCTGTTAGGTCCTTTTAGTTTATAACATTTATTAGTTCCGGAATTTCTTTGTCTTATCTATTGGTGAGAGTTGGTCATTGAAATCTCCCCATATCAATGTGTGAGGTCAATATCTATATGTGATATTTCTATAGTAGTGTTTCTTTTACAAATGGGGGACTTCTGTGTTTGTGGCATAGATGTTAAGAATTGAAATGTCATCTTGGTGAATTTTTTGTTTGATGAGTATGATGTGTTCCTCCCTATCTCTTCTGATTAAATTGTTTCTACAACCTATTTTGTGAGATGGCTACATGAGTTTGCTTCTTAGTTCTATTTGCTTGGATTATCTTTTCCCAATCAGTTACTATGTGTTATTACTATACTTGATGTTGAGATGTGTTACTTGGATGCAACAGTTGGATGGATCCTGTTTTCCATTCCATTAGTATGTGTCTTTTAGGGGGTGAAGCTGAGATTACTTATATTGAGATATATTAATGACTAGTTATTGTCATTGTTTGTTTGTTGTTTGTTGGTCATAGTTGTCATGGTGGTGCTGATGATTGTTATGGTGTGCTTGTGCTTCCCTTTTGATTTTGCTTGTCTGAGATTAATTTTTTGTGTGTATATTCATGCCTGCACTTAACCTTGTACTTCTTTTTTGTGTGTTTTCTATCTACTGGAATATTCAGGGCTTGCCATAGTATGATATCCGGTCTCTGGCATTAGCATATTTCCCTGGTTGTTGTTGATTATGTTCTTATGCTGGTATCTAGGCATCTGGGTTTTGGTTAATTATAGGTCTAGGTTAGTGCTTGTTGGATGTGTCTCTCATTCCTTGGTTTATTTCCTCTTTGGTCTCCTGTGTGTCCTGGGAGTTTTGGCTGCATGTGTGATCTGTGGTTTAGCAGCAAGTCTCTATCGAAATTGGGAGCTGGAGTTAGGGTGGCAAGTGTGGCTATTCGTCTAAGAGGGGATTTCTGTCAGAGTTGGGCACTGGGGCATGGTGCTGAGGAGAGGGGAGTGGGTATTGGAGATGCTGTTGGGGTTGCAGTAACAGAGAAGAGGAGGTTTGAGTGTGTGTAGACTACTTAGAGTACTGATGGCTGGTGAGACTTCTGGTTCATAATGAGTCTCTGCCTATGTTAGGAATGGGGAATGGTGATGAGGAAGGGATAGGGGATTGGGTATATAATCCAGGGGAGAACACTGAGAGCATAGAGGAGATCTATGTGTAGGTAACATACCTGGTCTTCTAGTAGGTATGACCTGCAGTTGGTCAGGGTTAATCTGCTGAATTTGGAAGCTGGGACTTAGCGATATAGGGAGAAACAATTGAGACTGTTTTAAGGTAGAGATTGGGAAGGTCCTTGGGCATCTGACCTACCTGGTTCTCTGACACCTGTGGCCTGTAAAGGCTATTTTTTTTTAACAAAAGTTATTTTGACAACATTCTAGACTCAATTTTAAATCTTTCATGTTTAATTCTTCACTACCTTGAACATTGTTTCTGTCTTTCTTGTTTGTTGTTTTTTATTATCTCTGTATACTTGGATAAGAGCCTCTGAAGACTCCTGATTCTTCTGATTGAACACTATCTAGTCTTGAGATTTCCTTTGTAAATAAATAAATGAATAAGTAAATAAATAAATAACTTCATTGCTTTTGAATTCAGCTTCATCAAGTTCTTAGAACATGGACAGAAAGAAGTCAAGTTCTCTGCCAGAATATAATTGTCCTCAAGCACAGATTCTGATAGAGTCCTGGTTCCCCTCTGAAACTACATGAGCTGAGCCACCAGTGTCTACATTTTTCTCAGCATTATGGTCTTCTGAATTACCATGACAACAATATAGTAAGCTCTGTTCATTACACTCTGTAGTTTCTATAACACATGCACACACACAGACACACACACACACAGACACACACACAGACACACACACACACACACAAAACAAAGAAATCTCATTTTTTCCTCAAACTATTCCTAAATCATAATACTGAACTGACTCCACTTTCTCTGTGCCAATTTATAAACATAACTTTTATACTCCTGTTGGAATTAATGTCCCAGAGGCTTACTGCCTCTGTCTGCTAACCTAAGCCTAGTCCTGGAAGCTTCTAGCCTCCATACAATCTAATCTAAGTCTAGAATATTTCTGTTTCAGAGATTTACTGTCAAATAAGTTCACTCATTCCTAGTACTTTTCTCAGCTCCAGCTGACTCTTTCACTCAGCTGTTTTGGATCAAACCCCTCTCTTAGTACTGTGTATCTCTCCCTTAAGTAGCTTCCTTTTCCTCTCTCTTCTTGTGAGTTGGGCATACCCTTTTCTGTCAAATCTATCTCTGATTCATCACTTTGTCTGCCACTCAATTAGACATCACTTTAAACATGGGTACTTACTTCTACAAACTAACTTTACCTTCATAGTTTTCGATTAAAAGTGAATACTAAGAACATGTCTGTATTCCAACCAGAGGAATTAAAGATATGTGCTAAGGGTTGATCCACACCATAACTAGAAACAGGTTCAAATATCCTGTAACACAGATTTTTTTCATTGGTTACTTTTCTCTGACAAGTACCTGGAAAATGAAGTTAAGGAATAACTTAATTTAAAAGTTAAAAGAACAGCTGTGTCCCCAATATGAGGGTACAGATAATCATGATGGGAGGGATGGGAGCAAAAGTAAAGGTGGCTGATCACATTGTGTCCACAATGAGGAAGCAAGGAGATATGAATGTTGGCATTCATCCAGGGGTGCCAGCCCCTGGAATGATGCCACCAACATTCCAGGTGTGTCTTCCCTGGTCTAATATAAAGTAGTAATTTGAAATTAAAATCAATGAACAAGTGAGAAAAAAACCAGCCAAAATAAAAAAGAGAAATTGACTTAATAATTTGAACGATTCATTCCTACCTATTTTGAATACCTTAATATCTTGAATAACTGTGTTTTCTTTCTTGTTTAGATATATATTGAATTCTCATAGAATTCTCTAAGATCTAAATAGCTGCTATTTTATAAGGATTCAACTTTCATTCTTGTAGCCCTCAGAATAAAGAACAAATGCTCAGCTTTTGGCTTTACTATCATCACATCTCCTCATAAATTTGATTCCCACTTCTTCAGTACTTTGACAGACAATTATCACATTAAAAACAGCACCACCAACAAGACCAATTATCAAGCATCACAGTTTCCACTGAGGTAACTAAGTTTTATTTTCAGCACCCCATTGTGTGCCAAGTAAAGTATAGATGATCATATTTCAGAACCATGTTTATTCTCAGCCACACATGAGATAATCAACATGTTCACCCATCTCCTATAATGAATTTTCCCATATTCATTCATCCCTCTCCATTGCTCCCTCTTTTTATAGAATCTTTTATTTGAAATTTCTACTAGCAAACAGATGTTATGACAGACTAGACCACAGGGCCATGATGCTTAAGAGAGTGTTTTGGAAATATACTAAAAATGTCCCACACCTCCTGTGTACAAACTGGAAAAATATGACATGTCTTCCTATTGGAGCTCCTTTTAAAAGGCTGTTGAGTTATTTTTGTTATGCAAATATTGACAAAGTTGCTTTTCAAATGTCAGATTCCTTCATGGTCCAAAGATATTATTTGAATTAGAGTTGGTATTAATACTGTGTTAAAGAAAGGAAAGGTCTAGAATAGACTGCAGTAGTCTAATGATGCTGGTTTTAAAAAACCACCTGATGTCTTCATTTGCCCATAAAGCTATCTATGCATGACTTTGTTCAATCATTATATGTTTTTTTTTTTCCCCTTGTATATTTCCTCCTCTTTTTTTTTTTTTTTAATTTTATTTTATTTTATTTTTTTAATTTACATTCCAAATCACTTCCCCTTTCCCGTTTCCTCCCTCCCCGAAAGTCCCATAAGCCCCCTTCCCTCCCTCTTTTCTCCGTTCAACCCCCTCTCATTACTCTGTCCTGGCGTTCCCCTACATCCAGTCTTTCCAGGACCAGGGGTCTCTCCTTCCATCTTTTTAGAAATCTATTGATATGCTGATTGTGTCTAGGGTATTCTGAGATTCTGGGTCAATATCCCCTTATCAGTGACTTCATACCATGTGTGATCTTTTGTGATTGGGTTACCTCACTAAGGATGATATTTTCAAGTTCTGACCATTTGCCTAGGAATTTCGTGAATTCATTGTTTTTAATTGCAGAGTAGTATTCCATTGTGTAAATATACCACATCTTCTGAATCCATTCCTCCGTTGAGGGACATCTGGGTTCTTTCCAGCTTCTGGCTATTATAAATAAGGCTGCTATGAATATAGTGGAGCATGTGTCCTTATTGCATGCAGGTAAAGTCTCTGGGTATATGCCCAGGAGTGGTATAGCCGGATCCTCCGGAAGTGTCATGCCCAGTTTTCTGAGGAGCCGCCAGACTGCTTTCCAGAGTGGTTGTACCAGCCTGCAATTCCACCAGCAGTGGAGGAGTGTTCCTCTTTCTCCACATCCTCGCCAACAACTGCTGTCTCCTGTGTTTTTGATCTTAGCCATCCTGACTGGTGTGAGATGGAATCTCAGGGTTGTTTTGATTTGCATTTCCCTAATGACTAAGGATGATGAACATCTCTTTAGGTGCTTCTCAGCCATTAGATATTCTTCAGGTGAGAACTCTTTGTTTAGCTCTGTACCCCATTTTTTAATAGGGTTACTTGCCTCTCTGGAGTTTAACTTCTTGAGTTCTTTGTATATCTTGGATATTAGCCCTCTGTCGGATGTAAGGTTGGTAAAGATCATTTCCCAGTTAGTTGGTTGCCGCTTTGTCTTTTTGACAGTGTCTTTTGCCTTGCAAAAACTTTGTAATTTAATGAGGTCCCATTTGTCTATTCTTGATCTTAGAGTATAAGCTATTGGAGTTCTGTTCAGGAAATTCTCCCCTGTGCCCATATGTTCAAGGTTCTTCCCTAGTTTCCCTTCTATTAGTTTCAGTGTGTCTGGTTTTATGTGGAGATCTTTGATCCACTTAGAATTGAGCTTAGTGCAAGGAGATAAGGATGGGTCAATTTGCATTCTTCTGCATGTTGACCTCCAGCTGAGCCAGCACCATTTGTTGAAAAGGCTATCTTTTTTCCACTGGATGGTTTTAGCTCCTTTGTCAAAGATCAAGTGACCATAGGAGTGTGGATTCATTTCTGGGTCTTCAATTCTGTTCCATTGATCTACATGTCTGTTACTGTACCAATACCATGCAGTTTTTAACACTATTGCTCTGTAGTACAGCTTGAGGTCCGGGATACTGATTCCCCCAGAGGTTCTTTTACTCTTGAGAATAGTTTTAGCTATTCTGGGTTTTCTGTTATTCCAGATGAATTTTTGAATTGCTCTTTCTAACTCTATGAAGAATTGAGTTGGGATTTTGATGGGGATTGCATTGAATCTGTGTATTACTTTTGGTAAGATGCTCATTTTTACTATATTAATCCTGCCAATCCATGAGCATGGCAGATTTTTCCATCTTCCGAGGTCTTCTTCAATTTCTTTCTTCAGAGACTTGAAGTTCTTGTCATACAGATCTTTCACTTGTTTGGTTAGCGTCACGCCAAGATACTTAATATGGTTTGTGGCTATCGTAAAGGGTATTATTTCTCTTACTTCTTTCTCAGCCTGCTTATCCTTTGAGTATAGGAAGGCTTCTGACTTGCTTGAGTTGATTTTATATCCGGCCACTTTGCTGAAGTCGTTTATCAGCTGTAGGAGTTCTCTGGTGGAGTTCTTTGGGTCGCTTATGTATACTATCATATCGTCTGCAAATAGTGATAGTTTGACTTCTTCCTTTCCAATTTGTATCCCTTTGACCTCTTTTTCTTGTCTAATTGCTCTAGCTAGAACTTCAAGTACTATATTGAAAAGATATGGAGAGAGAGGGCAGCCTTGTCTAGTCCCTGAATTTAGTGGGATTGCTTCAAGTTTCTCTCCGTTTAGATTGATGCTGGCTACTGGTTTGCTGTAAATTGCTTTTACTATGTTTAGATATGGGCCTTGAATTCCTGATCTTTCCAAGACCTTTAGCATGAAAGGATGCTGAATTTTGTCAAATGCTTTCTCAGCATCTAATGAGATGACCATGTGGTTTTTTTCTTTGAGATTGTTTATGTAGTGGATTACATTGATGGATTTCCTTATATTGAACCATCCCTGCATCCCTGGGATGAAGCCTACTTGATCGTGGTGAATGATCGTTTTGATGTGTTCTTGGATTCGGTTGGCAAGAATTTTATTGAGTATTTTTGCATCGATATTCATAAGAGAGATTGGCCTGAGATTCTCTTTCTTTGTCGGATCTTTGTGTGCTTTTGGTATTAGTGTAATTGTGGCTTCATAGAACGAGTTGGGTAGTGTTCCTTCTGTTTCTATTTTGTGGAACAGTTTGAAGAGTATTGGTGTTAGGTCTTCTTTGAAGGTCTGATAGAATTCTGCACTAAAACCATCTGGACCTGTGCTTTTTTTGGTTGGAAGACTTCCAATGACAACTTCTATTTCTTCAGGGGTTATAGGACGGTTTAGATGGTCTATTTGATCCTGATTTAATTTTGGTACTTGGTATCTGTCAAGGAAATTGTCCATTTCCTCAAGATTTTCTAGTTGTGTTGAATACAGGTTTTTGTAGTAGGATCTGATGATTTTTTGAATTTCCTCAGTTTCTGTTGTTATCTCTCCCTTTTCGTTTCTGATTTTATTAATTTGGATACTATCTCTGTGCCCTCTGGTTAGTCTGGCTAAGGGCTTATCTATCTTGTTGATTTTCTCAAAGAACCAACTCCTCGTTTTGTTGATTCTTTGTATGGTTTTATTTGTTTCTACTTGATTGATTTCAGCCCTGAGTTTGATGATTTCCTGCCTTCTACTCCTCTTTGGTGTATTTGCTTCTTTTTGTTCCAGGGCTTTCAGGTGTGCCATTAAGCTGTTAGTGTATGCTGTCTCCCGTTTCTTTTTGGCGGCACTCAGGGCTATGAATTTTCCTCTTAGCACTGCTTTCATTGTGTCCCATAAGTTAGGGTATGTTGTGCCTTCATTTTCATTAACTTTCAAAAAGTCTTTGATTTCTTTCTTTATTTCCACCTTGACCAAGTTATCATTGAGTAGAGCATTGTTCAGCCTCCATGTGTACGTGGGTTTTCTTTTGTTTTTGTTGCCATTGAAGACCACCCTTATTCCATAGTGATCTGATAGGAGGCATGGGATTATTTCTATCTTCTTGTATCTGTTGAGGTCTGATTTGTGACCAATTATATGGTCAATTTTGGAGAAGGTACCATGAGGAGCTGAGAAGAAGGTGTATTCTTTAGCTCTAGGATGAAATGTTCTATATATATCAGTTAGTTCCATTTGGTCCAAGGCTTCAATTAGATTCACTGTGTCCCTGTTTAGTTTCTGCTTTCCTGAACGATCCATTTCAGAGAGCGGGGTGTTGAAGTCACCCACTATTATTGTGTGCGGTGCGATGTGTGCTTTGAGTTTTAGTAAAGTTTCTTTTACGAATGAGGGTGCCCTTGCATTTGGAGCATAGATATTCAGGATTGAGAGTTCTTGATGGTGGATTTTTCCCTTGATCAGTATGTAGTGTCCTTCTGTGTCTTTTTTGATGACTTTGGGTTGAAAATCAATTTTATCCGATATTAGGATGGCTACTCCACCTTGTTTCTTGGGGCCATTTGCTTGTAAAATTGTTTTCCAGCCTTTTACTCTGAGGTAGTGTTTGTCTTTGACACTGAGGTGCGTTTCCTGCATTTAGCAAAATGCTGGGTCCTGTTTACGTATCCAGTCTGCTAGTCTATGTCTTTTAATTGGGGAGTTGAGACCATTGATATTAAGAGAGATTAAGGCATAGTGATTATTGCCATCTGCCATTCTTGACGCTATCTTTATGTTTGAGTGGTTATCTACTTTTGGGTTTGATTCAAGAAGGTTATTATCTCATTTTTTCCAGGGTGTTGTTTCTCTCCCTGTATTGGAGGTTTCCACCTATTATCCGTTGCAGGGCTGGATTTGTGGAAAGATATTGTGAAAATTTGGTTTTATCATGGAATATCTTGGTCTCTCCATCTATGGTGATTGAGAGTTTTGCTGGGTATAGTAGTCTAGGCTGGCATTTGTGCTGTCTTAGTGTCTGCATGAGATCTGCCCAGGATCTTCTGGCTTTCATAGTCTCTGGTGAGAAGTCTGATGTGATTCGGATAGGTCTTCCTTTGTATGTTACTTGGCCCTTTTCTCTTACTGCATTTAGTATTCTTTCTTTGTTTAGAACATTCGGTGTTTTGATTATTATGTGACGGGAGGTATTTCTGTTCTGGTCCAGTCTGTTTGGAGTTCTGTAGGCTTCTTGTATGTTCATCGGCATCTCTCTCTTTAAGTTAGGGAAGTTTTCCTCCATAATTTTGTTGAAGATGTTTACTGGCCCTTTAAGTTGCAAATCTTCACTCTCATCTATACCTATAATCCTTAGGTTTGGTCTTCTCATTGTGTCCTGGATTTCCTGGATGTTTTGGGTTACGCGTTTTTTGCATTTTGCATTTTCTTTGACTGTTGAGTCGATGCTTTCTATGGAATCTTCAGCACCTGAGATTCTTTCTTCCATCTCTTGTATTCTATTGTTGATGTTTGCATCTATGATTCCTGATTTCTTCCCAAGGTTTTCTATCTCCAAAGTTGTCTCCCTTTGTGATTTCTTAGTTGTTTCTACTTCCTTTTTTAGTTCCTGGATGGATTTGCTGAGATCCTTCACTTGTTTGTTTGTATTTTCCTGTATTTCTTTAAGGTATTTTTGCATTACCTCTTTCAGGATTTCTTCCTGATGACCCACGTTCTCCTGCATTTCTCTGAGCGATTTTTGTGTTTCCTCCTCATGGGATTCCATCTGTTGATCCATCGTCTCCTGCATTTCTTTAAGCAGTTCTCGTGTTTCCTTTGTAAGGGCATCTAACCGTTGATTCATTTCTTTAAGCAATTTTTGTGTTGCCTCCTTATGGGCATCCGTCTGTTGACCCATATTCTTCTGCATTTCTTTATGCAAATTTTGTGATTCCTTTGTGAGTGCATCTACCCGTTGATTCATCTCGTTAAGTGATTTTTGTGTTGTCTCCTTGTGCGCCTCCATCTTTTGATCCATGTTCTCCCGCATTTCTCTAAGCGATTTTTGTGTTTCCTTTGTAAGGGCTTCTAACCGTTGATTCATGGTCTCCTGTAACTCTTTATGAGATTTATTTGTGTCCTTCTTGTGATCCTCTAATAGCATCATGAGAAGTGATTTTAAATCCAGATCTTGTCTTTCGGGTGTGGTGGGGTATCCAGGACTTGCTGCTGTTGGAGAGTTGGGTTCGGATGGTCCCACATTACTTTGATTACTGTTAGTAACATTCCTACGTTTGCCTTTTGCCATCTGGATACCTCTGGTGTTAGTTGGTCCTGCTGCCACTGGCTGTTGGTTGGACCTCCTGTGAGCTTGCAAAGCTATTTCTGCCCCCCCTGGATTACCAGGATTCCCCTGGCACCGATTTCTGGGGCCTGCCTGCTCCTGAGTGACTTTGGAGCCCTAATGTGCTTTGCCCCAAGTGATCTTATATTGGGGAGGCCTTGCACATCTAAAGGCTCAGCCTAGTGGATTCCTGGAGCAGAGGTCGCCAAAGGGAGGCTGGCAGGCTCCTGCCCTGTGCAGGGGTGTGTGATCTCTCCTGGGGGGGGGGGTCTTGGGGGCGTCCCTCTGCCAGGCAGAAGTCCCACAGCAGATCTGGCGCGCTGGTCACTGCAGATCAGCCCAGCACCTGGGAGCAGGTTACACACAAGCTGCCTGAACCCGAAGCGATATTATGCCTGTCTGTCTCTGAGCCTGGTGGTCCCAACTACCTGGTCACTGGAGCAAAGATGGCGGAGGGCACTCTCCGTGGCGCTGCTCACCCTGTGGTCACGATGGCCCGCCGATCTGGCACCCAGACGACCACAGCGCCAACCCGCCCTCGGGCACAGAAGGAAGCCCCAACAGGCCGTGTCCCAAGTGATGTTATATTGGGGGGAGAGCCTGGGTACCGGTCTCTCCAGCGCAGTCCGCGGGAACAGAGGTCGCGGAAGGGAAGCTGGCAGGCTCCCTCCCTGCGCGGGGTCCCTCCACCAGGCAGAAGGTCCCACCGCGGAACTGGCGTGCTGGTTACTGCAGATCAGCCCAGCACCTGGGAGCAGGTTACACACAAGCTGCCTGAAACCGAAGCGATATTATGCCTGTCTGTCTCTGAGCCTGGCGGTCCCAACTACCTGGTCACTGGAGCAAAGATGGCGGAGGGCACTCTCGGTGGCGCCGCTCACCCTGTGGTCACGATGGCCCGCCGATCTGGCACCCAGACGACCACAGCGCCAACCCGCCCTCGGGCACAGACGGAAGCCCCAACAGGCCGTGTCCCAAGTGATGTTATATCGGGGGGAGAGCCTGGGTACCGGTCTCTCCAGCGCAGTCCGCGGGAACAGAGGTCGCGGAAGGGAAGCTGGCGGGCTCCCCAATCATTATATGTTAAAGTAATTTTTTTAATTGGATATTTTCTTTACTTACATTTCAAATGTTATTCCTCTTCCTGTCCCGACCCCCTCCCACATGCCTGGAAACACACTATCCAACTCACTCTCCCCCTGTTTCTATAACGGTGTTCCTATACTCACCTGCCCTCTCCTGCCACCCAGACCTCGATTCCCCTACACTGGGGCATCTATTGAGCCTTCACAGGACTAAGGACCTTTCCTCCCATTGATGCCTGACAAGACCATCCTTTGCTATATATGCAACTGGAACCATGTGCACTCCTTGGTTGGTGGCTTAGTCCCTGGGAGATCTGGGGGTGTCTGGTTGGTTGATATTGTTGTTCTTCCTCTGGGATTGTAAACCCCTTCACCTCTTTCAGTCTTTTCTCTAACTCCTCCATTGGGCACCCTGTGCTCAGTCCAATGGTTGGCTGAGAGCACCTATTTCTGTATTTGAAAGGCTCTGGCAAGGCCTCCTAGGAGACAGCCATATTAGGCTCCTTTCAGCAAGCATTTCGTGGCATCCACAATAGTGTCAGAGTTTGATGACTGAATATGGGATGAATCCCCAAGTGGGACAGTCTCTGGAGGTCCTTTCATTCAGGCTTTGCTCTACATTTTTTCTCCGTATTTGCTTCCATGAGTATTTTGTTTCCCCTTCTATGAAGGACCAAAACACCCATGCTTTGATCTTCCTTCTTCTTGTGCTTCATGTTGTCTGTGAATTATATCTTGGGTACTCTGACCTTTGGGCTAATATCCACTGATCAATGAGTGCATACCATGTGTGTTCTTTTGTTATTGGGTTGTATAACTTATCATAATATTTTCTAGTTACATACATTTGCCTAAGAGTTTCTTGAATTCTTTTTTTAAGTAGCTGAGTATTACTCCATTGTGTGAATGTACCACATTTTCTGTATCCATTCCTCTGTTGAAGGATATCTGGGTTCTTTCCAGCTTCTGGTTATTGTAAATAAGGCTTCTATGAACATAGTGGATCATGTCATATGTGTTTATGCATAATCTTTTGGGTATATGCTGAGGAGTGGTATAGCTGGTTCCTCAGGTAATGCGATGTCCAATTCTCTGAGCAACCACCAGAGTGATTTCCAGAGTAGTTGTACCAGTTTTCAATCTCACCAACAATGGAGGAGTGTTCCTCTTTCTCCACATCCTCACTAGCATCTGCTCTCACCTGAGATTTTGATCTTAGCCATTCTGACTGGTGTAAGGTGGAATCTCAATGTGTTTTAATTGGCATTTCCCCAATGACTAAGGATGTTCAACATTTCTTTAGGTGCTTCTCGGCCATTTGGTATTCCTCAGTTGAAACTTCTTTGTTTAGCTCTATACCACATTTTTAATAGGTCCATAACTTCAGTTAGTTTCACTGTGTCTCTGTTTAGTTTCTGTTTCCATGATTTGTCCATTGTTGAGAGTGGTGTGTTAAAGTCTCCCAATATTATTGTGTGTGGCACAATGTATGCTTTGAGCTTTAGTAAAGTTTCTTTTATGAATGTGTTTGCCCTTGTGTTTGGAGCATAGACATTCATAATTGAGAGTTCATCTTGGTAGACTTTTCCTTTGACCAGTATGAAGTGTCCCTTCTTATCTTTTAATGACAACTTTTGGTTGAATGTCGATTTTATCTGATATAAGTTTGGCCACTCCAGCTTGTTTCTTGGGACCATTTGCTTGGAAAATTATTTTCAAACCTGTGACTCTGAAGTAGTTACTGCCTTTGTCATTGAGGTGTGTTCTTGTATACAGCAAAATGTTGGGTCCTGTTTACATATCCAGTCTGTTAGTCTATTTCTTTTTATTGGGGAATTGAGACCATTGGTGTTACAAAATATTAAGGAAAAGTGATTGTTGCTTACTGTTATCTTCTTTGTTAAAGGAGAAATTCTGTTTGTGTAGCTATCCTCTTTTGGGTTTTTTGAAAGATTACTTTATTGCTTTTTCTAGGGTGTGGTTTCCCACCTTATGTTGGGATTTTCCAGCCATTATCCTTTGTAGAGCTGGATTTGTGGAAAGATATTTTGTAAATTTGCTTTTGTCATGAAATGTCTTGCTTTCTCAGTCTATGGTAATTGAGAGTTTTGCTGGGTATAGTAGTCTGAGCTGACATTTATGTTCCCTTAGGGTCTCTATGGCATCTGCCGAGGATCTTCTAGCTTTCATAGTTTCTGGTGAGAAGTATGGTGTAATTCTGATAGGTTTATATGTTACTTGAGGTTTATCCCCTACTGCTTTTAATATTCTTTTTTTTTTGTTTAGTGCATTTTGTGTTTTGATTATTATGTGATGGGAGGACTTTCTGCTCTGGTCCAGTCTGTTTGGAGTTCTGTAGGTTTCTTGTATGTTCATGGGCATCTCTTTCTTTAGGTTAGGAAAGTTTTCTTCTATAATTTTGTTAAAGATATTTACTGGCCCTTTATGATATAAATCCTTGCTCTCTTCCCTACCTATAATCCTTAGGTTTGGTCTTCTCATTCTGTCCTGGATTTCATGGATGTTTTGGGTTACAAGCTTTTTTGCATTTTGCATTTTCTTTGACTGTTGAGTCAATGTTTTCTATTGAATCTTCAGCCTCTGTGATTCTTTCTTCTATCTCTTATATTCTGTTGTTGATGCTTGCATCTATGACTCCTGAATTCTTTCCAAGGTTTTTTATCTCCTGAGATGTCTCTCTTTGCACTTTCTTTATTGTTTCTACTTCCATTTTTAGATCCTGGATAGTTTTGTTCAGTTCCTTCACCATTTGCTTGTGTTTTCCTGAAATTCTTTAAGGTATTTTTTTGTTTTTCCTCTTTAAGGGCTTCTGCCTGTTGACCCATGTTCTTCCTTAGTTCCCTATTGGATTTTTGTGTTGCCTCTTTAAGGGCTTCTACCTGTTGACCCATGTTCTTCTGTATTTCTTTAAGGGAGTTATTTATGTCCTTCTTGAAGTCCTCTATCAGCATCATGAGATGTGATTTTAAATTCAGCTCTTGCTTTTCTGATGTGATGGAGTATCCAGGATTTGCTGTTGTGGGAGAACTGGGTTCTGATGGTGACATGTTGCCTTGGTTTCTGTTGATAATGATCTTGCATTTGCCTCTTGCCATCTATTTATCTCTGATGTTAGCTGGTCTTGCTGTCTCTGACCGTGGCTTCTTTGTCCTGCAAGCCTGTGTATCTGTACTCCTTAGATTCCCTTTCTCTCAAATGCCCTGCATACGACTGGTTCTCTAGTAAGTATCAGGTGATGGGGTCTTCCCTTTGGCAGACCTGACAAGGGTCAAATGCCCTGCGTGTTGCTGGTTCTCTAGAAAATATCAGGAGATGGGGTGTTTCCTGTGGCAGAACTGTCAGGGGTCTACCACAGCAGAAGAAATGGGGCAGGCAGTGGAGGAGGAGGGAGGGGTAGAAGGGAAAGAAGTGGAGTGTTATTCTGGAGGGAGGATGGATTTGGATGGTTGCTCAGTAGTGAGTCCAAGTCAATGGCTCTGTGCCTCCAGAGGTGAGGGTGGTCCTTACAGAATGTCCTGTGTGCTGCTGGTTCAATAAAAAGTATCAGGAAATGGAGTCTTCCCCGTGGCAGAACTGGCAGGGGTCTACCACAGTGCAATGAATGGGGCAGCAAAATTTTAAACTTTGAACAGCACTGAGCTGACTGATCGACTGAACACAGATCTGTGCACATCTGACTCCCAAGTGCTGGAATTAAAGGAATGTACCACCACTTTGGACCTAAGATTTTCTTTCCCTGAAACTTGTTCTATACCAGCCTTGTCTTTAACTTAGAAATTTGCTTGCCTCTGTCTCCTAGGAGTCCAGCCAGATCACACAGACCTAGAAGGCTGTCACTTGACAGAGCAACCATGTTTCAGGATGAAAATTTTTCTACAAGTTGAAAACTGATGCAGGAAAAAACACACTCAATATGTTTACTAGAAACTTTGAAGCTGTTAATTGGAGGACACAGCTGCCCTGTAGAACAGCCCAGGGCAGCAAGGACTGAATTCATTATAAGCTCTGTTCACCTCTCACAGAGAAAGAAAGTGGAATTTTTTAAAAATTCTTTAATGCCTACAGTTTTAATTTTACATTTGAAGAGAGTGGAAAGAATCAGGTGACAAGTTTTACTGCAGTACAAAAGAATTACAGGTCCTTAAAAATCAATGTCTGTCAATCAAAGCTCAGATATTGGGTAATGTGCATAAATACTTTTAGACTTATTTGTTAGCTGCAGAAGTGAAGTTTGCCTGGTGTAAAGAAGCATTGTCAATTGCAACAATTTACTATGTTTTTGAAAACCACAGGCACCAATTTACAAAAAAGATTAGGGCAGTCACTAACTGTACATGTGTGGCAGGTTTAAGATTTAAGACATCAACCTGGAAAGCTGTAAACTGACAGCTGGAACTGGGAATGAGGCTATAAAATTTGTTGAGAAACTGTATTGTCCTGAAAGTGTCTATTTAAGGCTGTGGTTTAGCCATGAACCTATATGTGCTCTGGGGACTCAATATAAGAATGCAAATGAACACACTCATTGAAGGGTGGCACATCTTCTCTTGAGACCATTAAGCACCTTTTCAGTGCTCAGCACTCCAATGCAATTGAAAGCCATCCAGATATGGAAATAAACTTCCAGGTGTTATTAAAGAGAGAATACTGTGAATTTATGTAATATAGTCCTGGACTACACTGTTGAATATAACTACTTCTGTCTTATGCCAGAATTCTCATATGTTCTTGGCTGCTTCTCAACTACAAGTTAACCAAAATAACACTACTGGGAACCATAGAGATAATTGTCAGGGCAAGTTCCACTAGTCTATACTAAAATTAGTGAGAAAAATAGTATAGAATTATATTTCTTCAAAGCATTTCCCTAAAAATATTTACATTTCCAGTGTTGGCTTTAATATATTGTCACACAGTCTTTAGTACCTATTCCCCAAGATAACAAACTTTATTCACTGTCTGACTTATTGATAAGCTTCCAAAGAAAAGCATATGGAAAGAAATGGATGTGGTAACCTCACTATGCCAAATATTCCCCATAGACAAGCAAGGACTACAAAGTGTAATGAGATTACAAAAGAAAAATGTTGATTTAGTTGTAGACATTCTGTGCTTCTACCATGCCTTGGTTCAAAATACTGCCATGCATCATCTTGATGGTTAGTTGTATATAAACTTATTACAAGCTGGGGTCCTTTGAGAAGATGGAATCTTAATTTAGAAAATATTTCCCATAGGTCGGACTTCAGGCACCTTTGTAGGAGGGGCATTTTCTTTATTAATTATTAATGTGAGAGAATTTAGAACACTATGGGCAGTGCCATCTCTGGACAGGTAGTCCTGGGTTGTATAATAGAGCACCCCAGTTTCTGTGTAAGTAAAAGTTAGTTGCAACCACACAGAGTTGAATAAGATCCATAACACAGTAAATTGCTGCTGTTCCTTTTAAATAACATTTGTGTTAGAGTTTCTATTGCTATGACGAAACACCATGACCAAAGAAACATGATGAGGAAAGGGTTTATTTGATTTTCTCCATATCACAGGTGACCAGCGAAGGAAGTCAAGACAGGAACTTAAACTTCGAGGCAGTAGTTGATGCAGAAGTCATGAAGGGGTGCTACTTACTGTTTTTCTCCTTATGACTTTCCAATTCTGCTTTTTTAACAGAACCCAGTACCACCAGCTCAGGCATGCCACCACCATCGATCACTAATTATGAAAATTCTCCCAAAGCTTGCCTATAGCCTAAATCTTAAGGAGGCAGTTTCTTAATCGAGGTTCCCTTCATTCAGATGACTTTTGCTGTGTCAACTTGACATAGCATTATATGGCATAATCTTTTATGAACAGCTGTATAAGAAGTGGCATTCTCATGTGAGTATGTGTGATAATCCCTCCTATAGTTCTGTTACTAATAACATATTTTAGTACTTTAGAGAAACCAGCTTGATAATAATCTCTAGACTCCTGAAGCTGAGAAATTCCTGCTTGGAGATGATTTTCATGAATAAAAAGTCCAAACTGTATCTGGTAATTCCAACTTTCTTCTGAAGTCTGCTAGTTTTTTGACTACATGCCTCAGGATTAGTGCAAGCTCATTGGACACATGTTCTATTTCCAGCTTTGGTGTGGTCTGTCTGGTCTCTGCCCTTGGTGGTATTAATTAACCCTGTATTCTTCTATTCCACTTTCATCTCTGAGCAGAAACCCTGTGCATGGCATCTCATATGGTCAATGAGCAGTTGTCAGATGATTGACAAAAAAAATACATGAGTGATGGGGAGATAAAGAACTTTTCTCAGATTGGAAACACCAACTACAAGTGATACTAAAATATGTTTCCAACCCCCAGAAAGAATTCATTCTCCACACTCAAGAAAACTGTGAGAAGTTTCATTAATGATAGTGTGAGTCTGGCTCTGGCTGATGCCCAAAGAAGAGCCATCTAGCATAAATTTTGGTAGTTTATATAGATCCTTGTCTAGATTACACTAAAAGTAATTTAAACAGACAGGAGAGTGCAAGTCTGGCCACATATGTATATGGAAGAATTATACAGAAATGATATTGTAAGAACTATTTCTTAGCTACACCAATTGTTTGTTTTACCCAGGGTTGTAACCCAGGGTCCTTTTGCCCACCTGGCAGGATTGTGCTTTCCTGAAAAGAATACAGGGGACTTAATGGATGATCAGGAATTACTGATGGTTGATAGCCCTGCACTGCTGCTTTAAGCTGTGCCTCAGAGTCACCAATATGACATAGAGATGAGCCTAATGGCTCTTTTGGGGTTTTATCCTTTTGTTATGGGAATGGAGACTGACTGGAGGTAAAGTTCTGTGAGCAGACAGAAGAACATTTTCTTCTCAGCAATCCTAAACTTTCATTATGGTATAAAATTTTCATTTCTACAGTTTCTACTAACTCTTGATAATATTACTTATCTCCAGTCATTTTGGAGTAAGAACTCCTTTAGCTTAATTCTGTTTGTGTAACTTAATAGTTCCTAAGCAACTTTGCTAGTGAATCATATAGTATCAAGTTATTACTTCAAGTTTCTCTGCATGAGAATGGAATGAGGTAATGAACCAAGTAAGGATAAAAAGGTAACATCACTAACTGAATGCCAAGTTCTTGTGGCCTGAGTGGATATTGAACATAGGTAACAAAGAGAAATGGTAAAGAGGGTGCATTTAATGCCAGTGTGGTTGTGCCATGGCTTTTGGTACCCAAGCTCCCAAGAGTTCAGCATGTCTTTGTGCTCAGCTTTTGAAACACTTCATTTTCAGATATGATACTACAGTCAAATATAACTGATCCAGAATAATAGCCAAGCAAAATGACACTGTTCAGGCTTCCCCAAGTAGGACACAATTCAAACCTGTATTTTGCCAGTCTGAAACTGAGAGAAAGTGGAGATAGTATAAGCTCTCACAAAAAGTATCCATCATTCAAGGCTCAGCAAGTACAGCTAGCAAAGGACAGGGGTGCCTCACATTCTTGTAACAGAATGAGGACATCAGTCCCTCTTCTGACAAAATTAAAATATAAAATTAATAAATGAAATGAACCGTGTTAGAGATCACCAAAGTCACAAAACTGAGAAATAATTTATAATTCTTTGCATTTGACTTACTTGGGAATGGAGAAAGGATTCCCTGATAGAGAGTTGAGGGGAAAGGACAAAGGCCAAGAGGAAGATGGTCACACAAGCATAGACTTGTGAAGCACTATAAATTTTCCCACTGAGGAGGGATGGGGAGTTAAATGAATGAATAAAAAGGAAGGGGCAAGCACAAACTGGAATATTGCTATGGTAGACTAGGACGGCATAGTAAAGATGGCAGGAGAAAAAAAGATGGAAGAGATAGTGGAGAAGGAAAGAGGAGACAAAGAACTCCAGGTGTCACTTTGTGTAGAAGGCTGTGCCTAGAAATGGGAACAGATAGTTCAGAGTTGGACACTGGGAGAAAGCTCGGTTCAGTGAGGCAGAGTCAGTTCCTCAAATATGGGAGCCTTGGGATAAAAATAGGACTAACTACAGACATAGAAGGTGCAAGTGTCTGATATGAAGATATATGTTGATTCTTTTAAGTACAGTAGATTATCTAACAAACTGTGACACACACACACACACACACACACACACACACATATATATATATATATATATATGTATATAAAATTGCACTAAAAAATTTCTCCTATGATTTGCACAAATTGTTTTAGAAGGCACCAATGCATTTTTTTTATTTTCTACGTTTTTTTTATTTACATTCAAAATCATTTCTCCTTTCCCGTTTCCTCCCTCCCCGAAAGTCCCATAAGCCCCCTTCCCTCCCTCTTTTCCCCATTCAACCCCCTCTCGTTTCTCTGTCCTGGTATTCCCCTACATCCAGTCTTTCCAGGACCAGGGGTCTCTCCTTCCATCTTCTTGGAAATCTATTGATATGCGAATTGTGTCTAGGGTATTCCGAGATTCTGGGTTAATATTCCCTTATCAGTGACTGCATACCATGTGTGTTCTTTTGTGATTGGGTTACCTCACTAAGGATGATATTTTCAAGTTCTGACCATTTGCCTAGGAATTTCGTGAATTCATTGCTTTTAATTGCAGAGTAATATTCCATTGTGTAAATATACCACATCTTCTGAATCCATTCCTCCGTTGAGGGACATCTGGGTTCTTTCCAGCTTCTGGCTATTATAAATAAGGCTGCTATGAACATAGTGGAGCATGTGTCCTCATTGCATGCAGGTAAAGCCTCTGGGTATATGCCCAGGAGTGGTATAGCCGGATCCTCCGGGAGTGTCATGCCCAGTTTTCTGAGGAACCGCCAGACTGCTTTCCAGAGTGGTTGTACCAGCTTGCAATCCCACCAGCAGTGGAGGAGTGTTTCTCTTTCTCCACATCCTCGCCAACAACTGCTGTCTCCTGTGTTTTTGGTCTTAGCCGTTCTGACTGCACCAATGTATTTAATGATGCACTGATGACAGTATAATGCAGTGAGACTAGTAATTGTAATATACTGAAGGCCATCCCTGGGCAGCGAGTGAACCCAAGAACATGTCCCTATCCTAAGAAGCAAGCAGATACAGATTTTGAATCTTCCTTATGATAATTTCATTGTATTCTTTTCATGACATGAATTGGAAATAAATTATAATGAATTGAAAATTAATAATAAAACAACATATTTCCAAAGAGGAAATACATGAATAAATGATAGTCATCATCTTACAATATATGCTCTTTACCCATCCTATAGCCTAATAAAATAAATTGTCACAAACAGGCAGAATTGTGCACAATAAATGTGATTCAGAATGAAGGGTTCCTAAGCAGCAACTTAAAAAAACAAAACAAAACAACGAAATTGCTCCTCTGCATCCAAAACAGCTAGAGGGGGATAATTGCCATTAGAAATACCACAAATGTCTTCAAGTCATCATCATGCTGCTCTCATTCTACTCTCACATGACAAGTATCTCCCTCTCCTCGGAAAATGAA
Organism: Tokudaia tokunoshimensis; assembly: GCA_036184795.1. Taxonomy (NCBI): domain Eukaryota; kingdom Metazoa; phylum Chordata; class Mammalia; order Rodentia; family Muridae; genus Tokudaia; species Tokudaia tokunoshimensis. Next base: position 8,885,929 of record BTHU01000005.1, on the reverse strand, counting down.
GTATGTAGTAACACAGAGCAACTTCTTAATTTTATCCTCAATAAAATTCTGAATACAAAGCTTTCAGAATTTCAGAAGAGTGTGACTTTAGTAACTTTAGCTCTAGAATCAGCGCCTCACCTGAATATAAAATCTTCTCACTAGCTGGTCAATGGGGGACTAATACTTTAATTCTAGCACTGAGGAGGCGGAGGCAGAGGCAGAGGCAGAGGCAGAGGCAGTGGCAGAGGCAGAGGCAGAGGCAGAGGCAGAGGCAGAGGCAGAGGCAGAGGCAGAGGCAGAGGCAGAGGCAGAGGCAGAGGCAGAGGAGATCTCTGAATTCAAGACTAAGCTGACTACAAAGCAAGTTCCAGGACAGCCAGGGCTACACAAAGAAACTCTGTATTGGAAAACCAAAAATAAAGAAATACATAAGGAAATAAATAAAAAATAAGGCTTTCTTCCTGTATTTGACTATACATAGCCACCCATTGAAGATTCCTGTGTGAGAGAACTTTGTGTGATGCCCATCAATGCTTCAGGAACATGAACCGAATCTTTTTTTCCTCAAAGCCCTTCCATAAGTGCTAGATTCATTTATAAGATGTGGTAGCCAAACACTAGAAAAATAAATCATTTATACTTTTTATGAAGTGCACTGATTTTCTAATTAACAGTAAACCATCCCATGTCACGAATGTCTGCAAATGACTGCACAATAGAACTAAATATTTTACTTAATCTAAAATTCATATAATATAATGACAGCAATTGTTATCATTCTTTATAAATTTATAACTATTACCAGCTCTAATAGCCACACCATGAGTAATTGTCACACAACACACTCTCCTAAATTTGATTTGTTATTATAAATAAAGTTATTTTAAAACATAAATAAAGTTCTTTTAAAATATATAAATAAATAAAGTTCTTTTAAACATAATAAAATTTATGTTTCACTGGAAGTTATTATTGAACATTTAAAAGAATGCTTGAGGATAAAATTAATGGGAGACAAAGTCAGATATCAAATAGGTATGTATTCTCTCTTTTTGAAAATTCTGAGGTTGTGCATGGACTGCTTAGGAGCTGTCTTCTCTTTCTTTTTTTTCTTTCTTCTTTATTATTTTATTGATTAATCATTTTATATACTTACATTTCGAATGTTGTTCCCCTTCCTCGTTTCCCCTCCATGACACCCCACTCCAGCCCCCTCAATTTTTTCTCTAAGAGGTTGCTCCTCACTTCCCCTTCTGCCTCACCCCTCTAGCATCCCCCTTCTTGGGGAATCAAGCCTTCATAGGATCAAAGACCTCCCCTCATACTGATTCCAGATGAGGCAGTCCTCTGCTACATATGTAGGGGGAGCCATGAACCTATGTATACTCTTTGGTTTGTGGTTTAGTCCATGGGAGTTCTCCCTTTGGGGTTGCAGTCCCCTTTAGCTCCTTCATCCCTTCCCTTAACTCTTTCATTGGGATCCCCAAGCTCAGCCCAGTGATTCACTGTAACTACATCTGCCTTAGTTAGGTGCTTGCAGAGCCTCTCAGAGGACAGCCATACCTGGCTCCTGTCTGCAAGCACATCTTGGTATCAGTGTCAGGCTTTGGTGTCTGCTGATGGAATGGATTGCATGGTAGAGTGATCTCTGGAAGGCTTTCCCTTCAACCTCTGCTCTATTTTTGTCCCTACATTTCCTTTAGACAGGGTTACAAAATTATAGATAGATGGGTGGCCGCAGTCATCCACTGGGGTCTATGTCTACCTACTGGTGGTGATCTCTGCAGGTTCTATCTCCCTGCTTTTGGGTATTTTGGCTGTCATTCCCATTGGGTCCTAGTACTTTCTAGTGGTTCCTCAAGTCTCCCCCGACTCCACCAACTGCTACATATTTCCATTCATTCTTCTGGCCCTCTGGACTTATATCCTGTCTCTTCCCATAAGTGGTCCTGTTCCCTCCTCTTTTTCCTCCACCTACCCTCTCCTAACCTGGTCTTTCTCTCCCTCTGCCTACAGTGATTATTTTGTTTACCCTTCTAAGTGGGTTTGAAGCATTCAGACTTTTTCCTTCTTTCTTGTTAAGTTTGATATGGTATATGAATTGTATTGTGAGTATTCTGAGCTTTGGAGCTAATATCCACTTATCAGTGAGTACATATTATGTATGTCCTTTTGGGTCTGGGTTACCTCACTCAGGTCGATATTTTCTAGTTCCATTCATTTACCTACAAATTTCATGAAATCATCATTTTTGATAGCTTAGTAGTATTCCATTGTGTAAATGTACCATATTACCTGTATCCATTCTTCTGTTGAGGGACATATAGGTTGTTTTCAATTTCTGGATATTGTAAATAAGGCTGTTATGAACATAGTGGAGCACATGTCCTTTTTATATGTTGAAGCATCTTTTGGGTATATGCCCAGGAATGTTATCCTGGGTCTTCAGGTAGAGCTATTTTAAATTTTCTGAGGAGCTGACAGATTGATTTGAAAAGTGGTTGTACCAGCTTATAATTCCATCAGCAATGGAGGAGTCTTCCTCTTTCTCCATATCCTCACCAGCATCTGCTGTTGCCTGAGTTTTTTATTTTAGCTATTCTGATTGGTGTAAAGTAGAATTTCAGAATCATTTTGATTTCCATTTCTCTGATGACTAACAACATTTAACATTTCTTTAGGTACTTCTCAGCCATTCAACATTCCTCAGTTGATAACTCTTTGTTTAGCTCTGTACCACATTTTTAATAGGGTTATTTGGTTTCTGGTCCGAATTCTTGATTTCTTTGTATATTTTGGATATTAGCCCTCTATTGGATGTAGAGTTGGTAAAGATATTTTCCCAATTTGTAGGTTGCCATTTTGTCCTATGGACAGTGTCCTTTGTCTTTCAGTTTCATGAGGTCCCATACGTCAATTGTTGACCTTAGACACTGAGGCTTTGGTGTTCTGTTTAGGAAATTTTCCCTTGTGCCGTATTTTTTCAAGGCTTTTTCAGCATCTAATGAGATGATCATGTGTTTTTTTTCTTTTGAGTTTTTTTTTTTAATATAGTGGATTAAGTTGACAAATTTCCTTATTTGAACCATTCCTTTATCTCTGGAATGAAGCCTGCTTGGTCATGGTGAATGGTTGTTTTGATGCGTTCTTGGATTTGGTTTGCAAGAATTTTATTGAGTATTTTTGCATTGATATTCATGAGTAAGATTGATCTGATGGTCTCTTTCTTTCTTGGGTCTTTGTGTGGTTTATGTATCAGAGCGATTCTGGCTTCATAGAATGAATTATGTACTGTTCCTTCTGTTTGTATTTTGTGGAATAGTTTGAAAAATATTGGTATTAGCTCTTATTTGAAGCTCTGATAGAATTCTGCACTAAAATCATCTGACCCTGGGCCTTTTTTGGTTGGAAATTTTAATGACTGCTTCTGTTCCTTAGGGGTTATGTAACTGTTTAGATAGTTTATCTGGTCCTAATTTAATTTGATACTTGGTATCTGTATAGAAAATCATCCATTTCATCTAGATATTCCAGTTTCATTTCTTATAGGCTTTTATAGTAGGATCTGATGATTTTTGATGTTCCTCAGTTTCTGTTTTTCTGTCTCCATTTTCATTTTTGCTTTTGTTAATTAGGATACTGTCCCTGTGCTCTTTAATGAGGTTGGCTAAAGGTTTAATCATTGGTTGATTTTCTCAAAGAACCAGCTCTTAGTTTTGTTTTTTTTAATAGTTCACTTTGTTTCTACTTGGTTGATTTCAACTCTGAGTTTTTATTTTCTGCTGTCTACTCCTCTTGCAGGTGTATGTTTTTTTTTTTTGTTGTTGTTGTTGTTCAGATGTGCTGTTAGGTTGCTAAAGTAGGAGTTTCTTTATGAAGGTACTCAGTGCTATTTTCCTCTTTGTATTGCTTTCATTGTGTCTCATAATTTTGGGTATGTTCTACCTTCATTTTCATTAAAATCTAGAAAATCTTTAATTTCTTTCTTTATTTCTTCCCTGACCAGGTTATAATTGAATAAAGAATTATTCAGTTTCTATGCATATGGGGCCTTTCTGTTGTTTTTCTTGTTATTGAAGATCAGTCTTAGTCAATGGTGATCTGATAGAATGCATGGGATTAGTTCCATCTTCTTGTATCTGGTGAGACTTGTTTGTCACTGACGTGTGCTTCCTGTATGTAACAAAACTGGTAGGTTCTGTTTATATTATGAGTTTGTTAGCCTATGGATTTCTTTTTTTCTTTTTCTTTCTTTCTTTTTTTTGGTGAATTGAGTTCATCAATGTTGGGAGATATGAGAGATGTAAGATATTAAAGGCCAATGATTGCTGATGCCTATTATTTTTGTTGTTAGTGGTAGCATTATGTTTCTTTTTGGGTTTGCTGTGAGATGATTAATTTCTTGGTTTTTCTTGGGTGTAGTTTCCCTCTTTGTGTTGGAATTATCCTTCTATTGTCCTACATAGTACTGCAATAGTGGAAAGATAATGTTTAAATTTGGTCTGATCATGGAATATCTTGGTTTCTCCATCTATGGTGAGTGATAGTTTTGCTGGGTATAGTATCTTGGGCTGGTATTTGTGTTCTCTTAGGGTCTGCATGACAGCTGTTCAAGATCTTCTGTCTTTTATAGTCTCTGGTGAGAAGTCTGGTGTAATTCTGATAGGTCTGCCTCTATATGTTACTTGTTTTTTTTTTCTTACTACTTTTAATGTTCTTTCTTTGTTTTGTGTACTTTGTGTTTTGATTATTATGTGACCAGAGGATTTTTTTTTTCTGATCCAATCAATTTGGTGCTCTTGTATGTTTAGGCTTCTTGTATGTTTATGACTCTTTCTTTCTTTATGTTAGGGATTTTTTTTTCTATATTTTTGTGGAAGATGTTTCCTGGCCCTTTACCTTGGAAATCTTCTCTGTCTTTTATTCCTATTATTCTTAGGTTTGCTCTTTTCATTGTGTCCTGAATTTCCTGGATGTTTTGGGTTACGAGGATTTGCACTTCATATTTTCTTTGATTGCTGTGTCAATATCTTCTATGGTATCTTCTACTCCTGAGAAGAAGAGCAAAGAAGACTTAATAGCAGCCTAGGACCTAATGGTGGCTGTGTCCCCATGCTAATCCCCTGAGCTTCCTGTTAAAGGTATATTCTTTTGGAATATAATGGCTAATGGCTGGTCAATCCTCATGAACAAATATGTATGCCCTGACATAATAAATTTACTTATCCCAACAGGCAGGTTAGCATACTACTTATCATTAGGGTATTTTAGAAGTAGTGGTTTCTTAGCTAAATTCTACTTTGTATGACTTAATATCTCCTGAAAAAAAGTATTAGTAATTAGTTGTATTACCTTGAATTTATCTGCATCAAAAGAATAAGATGAGAATAGCTACATATATGCAAATGTATAATAGCCATTCACAGTTTTAAAGCCAATTTAAGATAAGGAAGCATGGGGTAAACCAGGAAGTGATAGTTGGAAGAGAAAAAAAGGTTTCCACCAGGGGCGTAGTGAACCAAACTAGATGTTAACAAGACTCTAATAAGATAAAGAGGAGAATTAATTTTTGGTTTTGGGACTGGAATCGGGTGGGAAGTGGAGGTCTCTGATACTGCAGGAAAGGAGCATGACAGAGGAGGACATTCAGATTGCAACAAAAGTTGAACAAAAATAATCTCCCAGGTTATTGCCAAATTAAGTGAAAGACTGAATTAGTAACTAAAGGAATAGAAAACATTAAGAATATGTTGGCATTGGCAGTTTGATTTTTGTTTAATATATAAAAAGTATTAAAGCATATTTGTATATCAGTGGAAATGCTCAATTTGCAAGGAAAAAACTTTTGCAAGAGAGATGGGATAACATTAGAAAATTGTCTTGAACAGGTCAGAGATGAAGTCTAAGCAATTTAGGAGCACAACAAAGCAGGTACAGGGACACTGAAAGAGAGTACAGGGACATAGAGACTCAGTCAGAAGACAGAAAGTACAGAGTTTTGTTTTCTTTTTCCCTTGTTGCTTTTCTATTTTGTATGATCAATGAGAGATATCCATAGCTGAGAATAAGAAGAATTTGGAGGTATTTACAAAGACAGGAGATTGTTAAAAGAAATTCATCAGGGTGTTTGAAAACCACTATGGTATTTCTATCACACCTTATTGCCCTCCAAATCATGACAGTAAGACCATATTGCTGAATGTACCTCACTCTTGAATCATATGATATGTAGAAAACAGATTGGTATTGATTTGAAGCTTCATATTCTGGCTAACTTCATAGTGCTGGAAGGTTCTATGCAATCTACTAGGGGAAAAAAGTCATCAATAGTCTTACCCAGCTGTGAATCCTGAGATCCAGAATAACTGGCTTGCCAAGATATGGTCCTTAGTACAAGTGTGGCATTGATGTGATGGGAATAACCAATCACTTACTGATTGGACTTAAAGCTTACTACTCAAGAGAGAACTGGTGTCAAACACTGTTAACTAAGCCACAAATATACTTGGCTGGTTGGGTCATATGCTGCAAGGGAGTTTCTACTATTTCATTCTGCTAAATGGCTGTATTGCTAAATGGCACTCTAAGTACTTGTCTTTCTATCCATAGATTGCTATATCATTCAACTCTCATCACAGAAGCTACTTTGTACAGTACTCATCAACACAAAGACACACTATGGGAAATGTGAAGAGAATAAGAGCCTTTTGAGTTCTCAGCTTCAAAAGTGTCATGTATAACATATTCTCTCCTTCCAAGGCTCAGGGACCATTATAGAAGGGATGGTAGAAAGATTGTAAGAGCCAGAGGTAGAGGATCTCTTCAATACAACAGCATTTTCAAATATGTTTGGGTCATGACCCATGAACTGCTATCAGCTGTTACTCAATCCATAATAAATGAACAAGTTCAAATCAGCTAAAACCCAGCACAGATGGGAGAGGAGTTTGTGAAGTCCCATGCTCAACAGTGAGGGAAGAAGAGTTAATTTTCTTCTTGAATGCAAGCCTTACAGGCTACCTATGTTCCAAGTGATGGGTCTACACCCACGCACTAAGTAGACTCATTGAGTTTTTAAAAACAGCACATCATTTGGGAGAGATAATAGAGGAGAAATTAGAGGGGGAGCAAATTGGATCAAAATACATTATATGCTTGTATAGTTGTGCCTTGTTATTGACCCCAAAAGACCAAGCAGGAGCCAATTCCGATGCAATTTCATTAGGTCTCTTTATTACAAATTCAAGTTTGGGCTTATTCACTGCCTGCATACAGGACAGTTTGGTGAAGCAGCCCTGAACTTTCATCAGGACAAGGTTTTATGGGAAATGGGAGAGAGTGAGGGGTTATCCATTCTAGCAAGTATCTAATTGAATGGCTATTGTAAGCTAACCGGTGGGTGCTCTGAAACAAGACCATATACAATGGATCTGAAAGTGCATCTGAAACAATCAGACAAATTTTTGATTAACTCTTGCTAGGAAGGGAGTAACTCTGGCCAAAGGTCCTTCCTGATACTTGGGAGAAGCTTGGGTCCAGCTACAGGTCAAGTTCTCCATTTTGTTTTTTGTTTTGTTTTTTGTTGTTTTCTTTTAAGATGGAGACTGGTCCCAAGATAGAGTAGGTTTGGCCCCTTAGTATGATATTCTGAAACAACAATAATAACAAAACTTAAAAAAAAACTTGCAAATAGAGAAGAATGGTGGTTGACCATAATCCAAGCCCTTCAAAGTTAGAGGCACATGGAACTCTATGAGTTTGAGGCCAGCCTGGTCTACATAGCATGTTCCAGGACACCTAGAGCTAGACTTTGTCTCAAAAAATGAACAGACAAAAGTCTGTCAAATAACTAAGCAACTCTAGAATGTTAGAAATAATAACCCAACCTTGATAGTTACATATGTATTAAACAATTTATCATTTCAGTTTTGTATTTAAATAAAGAATTATTATAAAAATCTCAGAAAGAAAATGCTCTCCTGGGTTCTGATATGAAGATGAATAATAAGCTCCTTGTACCATGAGTATGCAATCGTATTTTACTATGAAAAAATCTTGTTTAAATATACATCATTCATGTTCTGTAAGTTTGCTTCCTTTGTCTTAGGGGTACTATCTATTTCCTCTTGGGCTCTTGACCAAAATGAATGTCAAGTTTAAATATAATTAACTTTCCCTGAGAGTAATGAGGATTATCTGGTTATAAAAAAAAAATCATGTTTATTTCTTTATTTTAAAGTATTCATGTGGATAACTCAGTCCTTCAAAAGACATGTCCAGACAAGCATTTGTCTTCTTGTCTATTCTTTCCCAGTTCCTAGACATTCAGGTTCATGCTTCTGAAGGCCTTTTGAAAGATTCAGTGGATCAGACAATTACCTAACAAAGTCAGAGAGCTGAAGAGGACTATAAAGGGCAATGTCGGTCATTACTAAAAGCAAAATAATAGCTAGTATTGATCTTAAGCATTGATCCTGCCTTTTTCTTTCTGAATGATTTTACAGTGTTTATTTAAAATAGTTTCTCAAAATCAATACAAATTTTAAAAGCTTTCATTTCTTCTTGTCCCCAGCACCCGAACACACTGTTGAGCATAAAGTACGGACGGGATTTAATTCTGTCATTATACATAAATCTGTTTGCCTTCTCTGTGTAGTTTTTTATACAGTTGCCATTCATGACTTTATATTTTTAAAAGAAATCTACCAATGCTCATGCAAGCAACCTCAAATAACATTAATTCGTTACATAAATACACCAAAAAAGACATTGCAATAGGAATAAGACTAGTTTGGAAGAAGGGGTTCAGTGGGAGGTGGAGAGGAGAAGGAGATTAATAAAGATGAATATGATCAAAATGCATTATATATACATAAAATTGTCAAAAATTTAATTTAAAATATGACTTACAATTTTCCTCACTAAATAAATTGAAATAACATCAAGAGGAGAATTACACAACAGGAAATCTTCACTGCTGTTATTTTTTACTGTGACCTGACAGCTAGCATTTATTCATTGCTATTCAACAATGAAGTTGGCACTGCGTTGGACCCCAGATACAGATAGAAATAAAATACAGACCTCTTTAGTTTAATGTGGGAGAGTAGACACTGACTGATGTGATAGAGGTTCCTCCAAGGCTCATAGGGGAGAGTGGAGTGGAGTCAGCTTGGTGAATGACTTCGGGAGGTTAATAGAAGGCCTGACAGTTGGATCATAGCACCATTTCTTTTAAAAAGGTTCTCTCTGATTCCTAAAGAAACGTCTATGGTCCCCTCTACCACATTGAATGTTATAAATGAATTTCAAATATTTTGGTATAACATGCAGAGGAAATAAAGCAGAAACAGATGTGAACATGGTGTTTCTTCATGCTTTACCTTGTTTGATAAGCAGATAACACACCTAATTAGAACCACCTCAGGGTTAAACTGTCTATGGAATAATGACCACAACCATATAATAATGTACTCAGGTCACAGAGCAAGTGTTTGTCATATAAGTGCCAAATGATATTGAAAAAACTGTTGTCTTGTATTGTGTGGTAAGAAAAAGCAAACCATGTTTTCAGCAGTTTGCAGAGGGGAGGGGTTTTCTTCATTTCCTGTGTCTTCTTTTTATTTATTTATTTATTTACTTTTATTTTCTAAGTTTTTTTATTTACATTCCAAATGATTTCTCCTTTCCCGTTTCCTCGCTCCCCCAAAAGACCCATAAGCCCCCTTCCCTCCCTCTTTTCCCCATTCAACCCCCTCTCACTTCTTTTTTTTTTTGAACATTTCTTTTTTTTATATATTTTATTTTATTTTTTTAATTTACATTCCAAATCATTTCCCCTTTCCCAGTTCCTCCCTCCCCGAAAGTCCCATAAGCCCCCTTCCCTCTTTTCTTCATTCAACCCCCTCTCGCTTCTCTGTCCTGGCGTTCCCCTACATCCAGTCTTTCCAGGACCAGGGGTCTCTCCTTCCATCTTCTTAGAAATCTATTGCTATGCGAATTGTGTCTAGGGTATTCCGAGATTCTGGGTTAATATCCCCTTATCAGTGACTGCATACAATGTGTGTTCTTTTGTGATTGGGTTACCTCACTAAGGATGATATTTTCAAGTTCTGACCATTTGCCTAGGAATTTCGTGAATTCATTGTTTTTAATTGCAGAGTAGTATTCCATTGTGTAAATATACCACATCTTCTGAATCCATTCCTCCGTTGAGTGACATCTGGGTTCTTTCCAGCTTCTGGCTATTATAAATAAGGCTGCTATGAACATAGTGGAGCATGTGCCCTTATTGCATGCAGGTAAAGCCTCTGGGTATATACCCAGGAGTGGTATAGCTGGATCCTCCGGGAGTGTCATGCCCAGTTTTCTGAGGAACTGCCAGACTGCTTTCCAGAGTGGTTGTATCAGCTTGCAATTCCACCAGCAGTGGAGGAGTGTTCCTCTTTCCCCGCATCCTCTCCAACAACTGCTGTCTCCTGTGTTTTTGATCTTAGCCATTCTGACTGGTGTGAGATGGAATCTCAGGGTTGTTTTGATTTGCATTTCCCTAATGACTAAGGATGATGAACAGACACACTGAAACTAATAGAAAGGAAACTAGGGAAGAACCTTGAACATATGGGCACAAGGGAGAATTTCCTGAACAGAACTCCAATAGCTTATGCTCTAAGATCAAGAATTGACAAATAGGACCTCATAAAATTACAAAGTTTCTGTAAGACAAAAGACACTGTCAAAAAGACAAAGTGGCAACCAACTAACTGGGAAATGATCTTTACCAACCCTACATCCAACAGAGGGCTAATATCCAATACATACAAAGAACTCAATAAGTTAGACTCCAGAGAGTCAAGTAACCCTATTAAAAATGGGGTACAGAGCTGAACAAAGAGTTCTCACCTGAAGAATATCTAATGACTGAGAAGCACCTAAAGAGATGTTCCTGTGTCTTCTTTTGAGAGTATCTCCCTGCACGTCATCGCAGCCAGTTTCCAGGTTGCAGGACCATCCTATTCCAATTAGTGACTTGGGAAGCGCAAACTGCCCCATCTTAGTGGTCACTTTTGTCCTGCTGTATCTCCCACAGTGGGATTCATGAGGTTTGCTGATGGCTGGCAGAGGCAAGAATGGTGACCTAAGATAAATCATGAGAGTGGCAAGCAGTACTTTTACAAGTTCAGTACAATGTGTGAACCACAGTAATACTAGTGTTGAGTAAGATCAGAGTGTACAACTGAGACCCGCAAGGGAACAATAGTCAAGTTGTCTAAAACTAATGCATGACCAGCTGTGAAGGCACAGTCAGCATGACAGTGTGCTCAGAAAAGGCCCAGAGGTGAGGTAAAAACCAAAGAGTGTAAAATAAGGCTGTATTAGTAAGAGTTCTTTAGAGGAACAGGACCATTAGGAAGAATGGATACAGGAGTGTAGGGATGTGTGTGTGTGTGTGTGTGTGTGTTTGTTTGTTTGTGTCTGTGTCTGTGCTATGTTAATTCAGCTTATATTAAGATAGTTACAAAGTCAAATAATTCTCCTTTCTTATCTGGGTTGCTATAAGAGGGTGTCTAACAGACCTAGAGTGAGTCTGCCTGAACCAATTAAGGCAATCAAGACAATTTTTTAGTTGATGCTTCCCACTCAGATGATGCTAATTTATGACACGTTGACTTAAAACCAACTATCACAGAAGGTAAGAAAGAAGTATTTCAGAAACTGGCCATTGGGGTCAACTGTTTCTAACAAGTCCAATCAGAAATACACAGTTGTGGGTTTTCTGATTTCTCTTTCTTTTTCAATTATTTTATTATTGCATGAATGCCTCATGCTTGAAGAGACCAGGAGAAGGTGCCAGATCTTCTGGAACTAGAGGTTAAGTTGTAAACCCCCTTGTGGTTGTGTAGTAACAGAACTTGGTTTCGGTGAAATAGCAACAAGTGCTCTCAAACACTGAGGCAGCTCTCCTACCCTTTTCGATCATTTCTGAGACATGATCTCACTATGCATAGTTGTTAGCATTAATAGATTATCTACATTCTGGCATTTTTCCAGGCATCTTCTATCCTTATTTCATGTTCTTCATGCTGAGTTCAATCTATGCAATCAATCCAGGCTTGGAGTGTGACCCAGGTATATATCATTGGAAAGCCAATGCCCATGGGGATATGACATGTCATCTAGCCATGAGATACAATCACTTAACACCTAGGTACCTTAGCTGTGTGTGTTAGACTTTTGTTACTCTCAACTGAGAGACTCTTAGGAACTACAATGATAAGATCTCCAGCAGATTTGATATTGTCAACAGAGGCCTTGGAAATAAAAGGTGTTGTGAGAAATGATCATAAACATGCATGGATACACGACCAATTTTTTTCATACTGATTTTTTTAACTTTTGCATCCATAGTTTGTATTCTGGAAAGGAAGTAAGTCACATGCTGCCAGCATCTATAGGAGAGGCAGTATGTGAGCACTCCTGCTAACATATGAGATGCCATTGTTTAGGTAAATCAGGGGGAACAGATGAACTATGCTAGATTGTTTCTTGTGGTTGTCCAGATTGTCTCTGTTAATTATTTCCTTGGCAAAGAAAATTGTTTTTGAAACACAAAATCTGCTAGTGTATGCTCTCTCCAGTTTCTTTCTGGAGGCACTCAGAGCTATGAGTTTTACTCTTATCACTGCTTTCATTGTGTCCCATAAGTTTGGGTATGTTGTGGCTTCATTTTCATTAAATTCTAAAAAGTCTTTCACATTTTTATTTCTTCCTTGACCAAATTATCATTGAGAGGTGTATTGTTCAGCTTCCATGTGTACGTGGACTTTCTAGTGTTTTTCTTTTTATTGAAGACTAGCTTTAGTCTTTGGTGATCTGATAGTATGTATGGGATTATTTCAATATTCTTGTATCTGTTGAAGCTTGTTTTGTGACTGATTATATGGCCAGTTTTGGAGAAGGTACCATGAGATGCTGAGAAGAAGGTATATTCTTTTGACTTAGGATGAAATGTTCTATGGATATCTGTTATCCATTTGGTTCATAACTTCTGTTAGTTTCACTGTGTCTCTGTTTAGTTTCTATTTCCATGATGTGTCCATTGCTGAGAGTGGGGTGTTGAAGTCTGCCACTATTATTGTGTGAGGTGCAATGTGTGCTTTGAGCATTAGTAAATTTTCTTTTATGAATGTGGGTGTCCTTGCACATGGAGCATAGATGTTCAGAATTGAGAGTTCATCTTGGTAGATTTTTTCCTTTGATGAGTATGAATTATCCTTCCTTACCTTTTTTTATAACTTTAGGTTGAAAGTCAATTTTATTCAATAGTAGAATGGGTACTCCAGTTTGTTTCATGGGACCATTGGCTTGGAAAATTGTTTTCCAGGCTCTTACTCTGAGGTAGTGTCTGTCTTTGTCACTGAGGCATGTTTCCTGTATGCAGCAAAATGTTGGATCCTGTTTATGCATCCAATCTGTTAGTCTATGTCTTTTTATTGGGGAATTGAGTCCATTGATATTAAGAAAAAGTGATTGTTGCTTACTGTTATTTTTGTTGTTAGAGGTGGAATTATGTTCATATGGCTATCTTCTTTTTGGTTTGCTAAAAGGAGATTATTTTCTTCCTTTTGCTAGGGTGTAGGTTTTCTCTTTGTGTTGGAGTTTTCCATTTATTATCATTTGAAGGGCTGGATTTGTGGAAAGATATTGTATAAATTTGGTTTTATCACAAAATATCTTTGGTAATTGAGAGTTTTGCTGGGTATAGTAGCCTGGGCTGGCATTTGTGTTCTCTTAGGGTCTGTATGGCATCTGTCCAGAATCTTCTATCTCTCATAGTCTCTGATGAGAAGTCTGATGTAATTCCAATAGGTCTTCCTTTGTATGTTACTTGGCCTTTTTCTCTTACTGATTTTAATATTCTTTCTTTGTTTAGTGCATTTGGTATTTTGATTATTATGTGACAGGAAGAATTTCTGTTCTGGTCCAATCTATTTGTCATTCTTTAGGCTTCTTGTATACTCATGGGCATCTCTTTCTTTAGGTTAGGGAAGTTTTCTTTTATAATTTTGTTGAAGATATTTACTGGCCCTTTAAGTTGGCAATTTCTGTTCTGTTCTATATTTATTATCCTTAGGTTTGGTCTTCTCATTGTATCCTGGATTTCCTGGATGTTTTCTGTTAGGAACTTTTTGCGTTTTGCATTTTCTTTGACTATTGTGTCAATGTTTTCTATGGTATCTTCTGCACCAAAATTCTCTCTTCTATTTCTCGTATTCTGTACTCTGTTGGTGATCTATGACTCCCGATTTCTTTCCTAGGTTTTTTATCTTCATATTTGTCTCCCTTTGTGATTTCTTTCTTGTTTCTATTTCCATTTTTAGATTCTGGATGGTTTTGTTCAATTCCTTCACCTGTTTGGTTGTATAATTCTTTAATGGATTTTTGTTTCCTTTTTAAGGGCTTCAACCTGTTTACCTGTGTTCTCTTGTATTTCTTTAAGGGAGTTATTTATGTCATTCTTAAAATCATCTATCAGCATCATGAGATGTGATTTTAAATCCAAATCTTGATATTGCAATGGGTTGGGGTATCTAGGACTTGCTGTGATGGGAGAACTGGGTTCTGATGATATCAAGTAGTCTTGGTTTCTGTCGGTAAGATTCTTGTGTTTGCCTTTTGTCATCTGGTTATCTCTGGTGTTAGTTGGTCTTATTGTCTTTGGCTGGACCTTGTCCCTCCTGTGGGCCTGTAAACCTGTGTTAGCACTCCTGGTAAGACCACCTCTCTCCTGGGCAGGGTTTGTGTGTGGAGGGCTGTAGATCAGCCTTAGCTCCTGGGGCAGATGAAGACTGGAAGGATCCTGTCCCAAATGCTCCAATGTTCCTGTGCCCTGTGCACTCCTGGCTGGTCTCACTTTGAACAGTTACTGAAATAAAAGTGATAATCTCACCTCTGAGCACAGGAGTGAGAACACTCCTGGAAGACCAACTCTCTCCTGGTGGGACCTGTGTACAGAGCACTGTGGAACAGCCCCACAGCTCCCCTACCTACATCTTCCTAACAGTCACTAATAAAGTTATATTATGATGTTATTGCAGGTCTTACTATGTCATGTACTTGGATATAAGTCATGCTTAATTTCTACCACTGCGGGCTATAGTCATTGTGGTCTCTCTCTCTGTGAAATACATCTTGAATGCCTCCACCACCCAAACTTACTCAGTGAATAGTAGTTTTCTGTAACAATTAGAAACATTTTCTTGACCAATCATGCACCAAGCAGTGGTAGGTGGGCAGAACATACCCAAGATGACACCCATCTTTTGAATTCATGTGGGGAGCAAGCCTGAGACAACCTCTGCCTGGTGCCATAAGATAGGCAGAGCATAGCATTCCTAAGGTCAAACCTCAGATGATGCCAGGCACCATTAAGACAAGCAAATAGATAGTGGAGAAATGGGAGAGAAAAAGAAACAGAAGGTTGTGTGCACAGAAAAGAAAGATAGAACTGGGTATCAGAGGGTAGTGAGTACCTGGAGATGCAAACTAAGATCATGGTGAGGTCATGCCCTGTATTCCCATGGAAAGCCATATCTGAGTTCATGGCCCTGCAGCAGTGGGGGTCTGTTACCACCAAAAGCCAGGGGGAGGTCCCTGGTATTGGATGCCACCTGGGGCCATGTTAATGTCTGAGAACTGAGCAGCATTGCCTCAACCTTTCACTTGGGAGGGATGGCTTCAAGATGTGAGAACAGGAGAACTGTCCTCCCTTCTCATCAGCTACAGTACCCAAGACAGGGCCCTGCATATCACCAAGGAAGCACAATAGAGCTGACTCTGGTTGTGAGAGTTGTGGGCAGAGGAGAGTTGGCCCAGCCACTCATCTGATGTGTGGTCTCATGGGCAAGGGAGAGATGACCCCTCCTTACCCCTCACCTCCTGCAGCAAAGGAAAACTTGCACTGGGGTCATGAGAATGGGGGAGCTTGCCATGCCCCTCACTAGCTGCAGCACTGGGGAGAATGGGCCCTATACTTCAATTGGGCAACACAATAGAGCTGAAACTGGTGGGAGGTGGTGAGCCAATCCCAAGGGCATGAGAGTGGAAGAGTTGACTCTCCCACTCTCAGGTGGGAGCATTGGGTGGAATATCTAGGGAAGTGCTGGAGATCCTATCCTTGGTGGTGTGGGTACAAGAGAACTGGTGGAACTATCAGCTGAGCTACCACCCAGGCTTATATCCAGGGCTTTCAGATGGCAAACCCCAACACCTACCCCATCTGTGAACTGGTAGAATGCATGAGAGTACTGATACTACAGATCAAAAGCTGCAGGATCTCCATGAGAGAGGGCAACAAAAGGATACCTGAGAGGAGGCTAGGTGAAAATCCAGTGGCCTCAAATAAGACCAATGACTCATTGCAATGAACATCTACAAGTAAAGATGTACGGAAGACAAAAGAGTATACCGTGGAACATATTGTGACATACTATAACTTCCACAATAAGATTTTTTTGCTGGCATTCCCCTACATCCAGTCTTTCCAGGACCAGGGGACTATCCTTCCATCTTCTTGGAAATCTATTGATATGCGAATTGTGTCTAGGGTATTCTGAGATTCTGGGTTAATAAGACTGGATGTAGGAGAATGCCAGGACAGAGAAGCGAGAGGGGGTTGAATAGGGAAAAGAGGGAGGGAAGGGGGCTTATGGGACTTTTGGGGAGGGAGGAAACGGGAAAGGGGAAATGATTTTGAATGTAAATAAAAAAAACCTTAGAAAATAAAAAAAAATAAATAAAAATAAAAAAAAGATTTTTGTGGTGCAGGAGTTTGCAATGGTTGAGAGTATTTTTGAAAAAAACAGGGATATGAGTGGGATTAGGGTTTATGATGTGAAATTCACAAAGAATGAACAAAAAAGTTAAATGATTAAATGATAAATAAAAAATAAACATTCTCCCTTAAATTTGTCCATTGTCAGCTATAAATAATCCATAAGAAAATTAGATATTGTTGCTTAGGATAGTAATATTTAATACCTTTATTACATTAATGCTACTCTCAATTTCCTCAGGGCCATTTGTCTGTTGTGTAGATATGATCACATGATTACACAAACTATGAATATAACTGTAATTCCATTTTGTTTTACCAGCAAGTGGTTACTTACAGGTATCTTTCTTGACTTGTTTAAACTAATTTAAAATCTTTCCTTTTTAGTACCAACAGAAGACATTAGTTAAACCAGCAATATCATTTGAATGCAGGGTTTTAACAAAAATTCATGTAATCACTCTGTTACAAGAAGGAACTTACCCTAAATAGAAATTTTTGGCACAGAACATGTTGAGGTTTGTTCATTTAGAAATGTGAATAATTATTAGAATATTTTGAAGAGTCTTTTGACCTTTCTACTATTGGAAAAGAAAAGAATCATTTGGTCCTTTTGTAGAAACAAATTTAAAACATTGTGTAAAATATTTGCCATGCTAAAATATTCTTAAATGTTATGTGCATGTCATATGTGCATGTGCTCATACACATACACATGTGCACATGCACGTGTGTGTGCACACACACACACACACACACACACACACACACAGAGAGAGAGAGAGAGAAACAGAGACAGAGACAGAGACAGAGACAGAGAAGTCATGAAAAGTAAAGAGGTTCTTTGTTCAAAATGTAGACATAAAAATGTGCTGTGTGTCAAAACTGTGCATGGATAATAGACCCCTCCCAGAAATGAAGATAAGTATTATCATTCACTTATCTTCAGTGGATTCAGCTCTTCAAGGCTGTTTTGGATAACTATTTCAGCAAAATACAAATGTAAAACAGAGTACAACCAACCCAAATACATAATGACAATTTCATTCACTTCTATATGGTAATATTTCTTACAGATACTCTATGGTAGAATAAGATCTAAAGCCTCACTGTCTTAAAACTCATTATAACACTTGCCCATATAAGGATGTAAGGAACACTGTTGAAAGAGACTGCAAAGGCAAGATAGCATACATCATTTTTTAAAAATTCTTGGAAATGAAAATTGGGTGTTCTGATCTTGACACAAATGCTCAAACAGAAACACATATTAAGTACCTTGATATATCAAGCACATTTTAAAGCCAATTATTGGAGCCAGTTCTCAGGCAAGCAACTCTGAGAATGGTACACAGACAAACCCTTAAGCAAAATGGAAAGGACTGTAAGAAAGCTCTTCTGTCAAATGCTCTCTTAAAATGGGAGCTGAGGTGCCAGAGACTTAGAAAGAGTCCAGGTCTGTCCTGGAAGAAAGTCTGAGGAGGAATCTTGGACGAAGTGATATTCAGAAAGTAGAGTGAGAAGGGGAGACTTGTTCAAATAGAAGAAATAGTTTATATGAAGACTCAAGTTATACACAGAACATAAGTCCAAGTATATAAGTGGGTCTGGAGTCCAAACCCCCTTGAAGAGGTCAAGCAAAAATTGAATATGAAATTATAGGTAAGACACATGGCATAATTGCATACTCCTTGACACTGAATATTGACCTAAAAGTATTTCGAAACCTTTGAGACTGGTGTTTCCAAAGCACTATCCTGTGTAGAAGAACTGAGAATTGCAGAGCAGTAAGGATTGTAATGTTGTGGCAGTGAAGAAGGAATGGAACTGCTGAAGCCACGATGTATTTGGAGGTGGAGTTTGTCAAGAGTGGTGAGAATGAATGTGCAGAGTGAGAAGGGGAACAGCAATTTTCAGTTTCTTGACATAGGCAATTGGAACATGGTTGCTGCCTTAGAGCTTCTATCACTGTGATGTAAACATCAGGTAATAGTCTACCACCAAGGAAAACCAGAAGAAATTTGGGGTCAGGAGCTGTTGCATAGGCCATGGAAGAATGCTGCTTCCTGGCTTGCTCCTCATGGATTGCTCAGTCTCTTTTCTTATAGCATCTAAGACCACAAACCTGGAAATGGCACCACCCACAACAGGCTGGGTCCTCCCACATCAATCACTAATTAGGCAAATTCCCTACTTACTTGCTTTCTGTCCAATCTTATGGAAGCATTCTCTCAATTGAGGTTCTCACCTCCCAGATGACTCTTGCTTGTGTCAGGTAGACATAAAACTAGCCATCACAGTAGGGCCAGTTCTAAGAAAGAAAGAGAAATGTGTTTGACCTGTGTGTGCATTTGGGACATGCTAAATTAGACATACCTGTGAGGTCTCCTAGTGCTAAAGCATAGTAAAATCAGGATCTGAGTATCTGGGTCTAGAGGCAGGCTAGTTGGAGCCTGAGTCCTAAGTATAACCAGAGTACTATGGGTATTTTAAATACACCCCATGAGCAATGATTACCAGGGGAGTGTGTGCTGTATAAAGGAAGATGAACTAAGAAGACACCTAAGTAATACTAAAAATGCATGATGATCAGAGAAAGATCGTCCTGTGTCTTAGCCATCTTTCTTTCCTTTTCCTTCCTTCCTTCTGTACATCTGTTTCCTTCCTTCCTTCCTTCCTTCCTTCCTTCCTTCCTTCCTTCCTCCCTCCCTCCCTCCCTCCCTCTCTTTCTTTCTCTTTCTTTTTTCCTTCCTTCTTTATGTCTTCCTTCCCCCTCTTTCTTTCCTGAAAGTATTTCTTCATATGATTTATTCTAATCATGTTGTTCCTCTCATCTCCTCCAAGAACCTCCAACCTCCTCACCCATCCAATTCCATGCCATTTTTCTCTATTTTTCAGAAAGCAATCATCAACCCTGTCACAAAAATATGGCTTAGACCTGGCGTACCTACAAGATGTGATAGGGCAATGGTGGCATATAACATACAAGAGTAGCCAACCAATGACTGGTCTAACTTGAGGCCCAAACTATGATATTCTGCTATACTCATTGGTGCTTAGCAAAATTGTCATTGGAGAGGCTTCCTCTGGCAGTTGATGCAAAAAGATGCAGAGACTCACAGTCACATATTAGGGGGAGTTCATGGATTCCCAAGGAATAGGGGGAGGAAAGATTTAGGAGCCAGAGGGCTCAAAACACCAGGGCTCACAGGAGCTCACAGAGGCTGAAATATAAATCAATGAATCAGCATGGGTCTGAAATATGTCATCTGCATATATGTTATGGTTATTTAGCTTGGGATTTCTGTGTAACTCCTAATAGTGGAAGTGGGGGAATCTCTAACTCTTTAATCTGCTCTTGAGACCTTTCTCTTGTACTAGACTGCCTTGTCCAGCATTGCTATTAGAATTTGTGCCTTGTCTTAATGCATCTTGTTATATTGTATTTGCTTCATATCACTGGGAGGTTTATTCCTTTCAGAAGGGAAATGAAGACCAATGGTTCTGCAGGGGGCAGGGGATGGAACTGTGTGTGAGGGGGAATTGGAAGGGGTGAAAGAATGGAGGCTGTGGTCAGGATGCATTGTATGAGAGAAGAATAAATAAAAAGGAAGAAAGCAAACAGCTAAATAAAAAATCTGAGTAAAACAAAGCAAATATGAGAGAGAGAGAGAGAGAGAGAGAGAGAGAGAGAGAGAGAGAGAGAGAGAGAGAGAGAGAGAGAAACATATGCACACAGAGACATATATACAACCCCTAAGAACATAAAATTGGAAATCATAACATATGAGCAAAAGGTCAATAAGGGGGAATAAAAACCTTAAAAATACCAGAATCCATTTTGTGATGACTGTCTACTGTTAGGAATAGGACCTCCCCTAAGTGAGTTTTGTATACCCAGTTAGACTTTCTTAGAGAAACCAGTTTTGTCCTTTGCACATAGAAGATCTTGGAGATAACTTCTGGCATAGGGATGATGGCTCTCATTCACTTCCCCTTTAAGCACTATGACCCCTCCTTGCTCTGACCTATGTAGGCTTTGTGCTTGTTACCACAGTCTCTGTTAGTTTATATTTGTGTCTGTCCTGTGGTGTCTGGGAGGCTTCATTTCTTTAACATTGTCTATACTCATTGGCTCTTGCAGTCATTGTGCCTCCATTTCCCACACAGTTTGCCAAACCCTGTGGTAAGGGATATGATGAAGTCATCTCACTTACGACTGACTGTTACAAAGATTCTCACTCTTCCTACATTGTCCATTTTTCTCTGTATTAGTTCCTATCTCATGCATGTGAAAGCATCAGTGATCATGCTGAGCAAGGCACTGATCAATGCATTCAGCAAAACATTATTAGAAGTCATTATATTGCTATATTCCTCCTCCTCTTCCTTCTCCTCTTCCTTCTCCTCCTCCTCCTCTTCCTTGGCTCCTCCTCCTCCATCATCTTCTTCTTTTAGAAGAGCAGTATGTAGTTTTACTATAGATTGCTGTGCTATCTAGTCTTGGGTTCTTGGTCAGTTTCAGCAGTTTCAGGCGTGGGTTCTGTCTTATAGCGATGGTCTTAAGTCAAATCATATATAAGTTGGTTATTCCTACATTTTTTGTACAATCATTGCCTTAGCTTATGTTGCAGAGAGAACACTATTGTAGGGTTTGTGTCTGGGCTTATGTTTACATTTCTCTTTTGGTAGTGTACAGAGTACCTCCCTATATCAAAGACAGTAAAATATATGGGTAAAGGCTCTATGCAGGCACCAGCTCAACTTCTCTGTGTTTACTGAGTCATGCAGGTGCTGTCTTCACCAATGGAGACTTGCTCCCAGTTTGTGGTGAGAAATCTATAGTCTTGGCAACAGCCCTCATTGTTCGGGGAATCCCATGAACCTCTTTGGCCAATAACTCAATTAGATGTAACCCAATCCTAGTACAGGAAGAATCGTGTGGTTATGAGATGTCCACTTGATACTCTATTTCTCGGGTTATTTGGTGATTTCCTTTATATCACCTTCATATATATGGAAGCTTCTACTGTATTAGGTTTTCATACGACCCCCAAGTGGCTCTTAATTTTAATGTATTCTCCCATGTTCCCTCTCTTGCTTTAATTTCATCTCTATCATTTTCCCCATTTGATCCATTCATTCCAGATCCCCACTCATTCATAATTATATATTCAGTTTCCTGTTCCTAATGAGATCTATCTGTGCCCTGCATAGTTCCTTATTTTATACTTAACTTTCAATGTTCTTTGAATTTTAGTTTGCTTATCACTGACTTAAAAGCTAATATCCACATATGAGCAAATACATACTATATTTTTCCTAGATCTTGGAAACTTCATTTCAGATGATAATTTCTAGTTCTATACATTTACCTGAAAAATTCATGATTTTATTTTTTTAAAAGCTGAGTAATACCCCAAAGTGTGTACTAAATTTTCTTCATCCATTTCTCTAAGGAACATCTAGGTTGTTTCCAGTTTCTACATATTATTCATAGAGGGAAAATGAATGTGTTTGAGTAAATGTCTTTCTCAGTGTTAGTATGAAACATCTTTTGGCTATGTGTTCAAGAATGGTATAGTTGAATCTTGAGGTAGATTGATTCCCATCTTCCTGAGAAACTACCACACTGAATTCTCTCATGGCTGCAGAACTCAATTTTTAATTTTTTTCTGAATGTCCAGGGTTCTTTGTTTGTTTGTTTGTGTTTTGTTTTTAGTTCTTTATATATGTCCATTATTAGTTCTCTGTTGGATGTATAATCGATAAAAATCTTTTCCCATTCAATAGCTTGCTGTTTTGTCTGGGTGATGTTCTCCTTTACCATATAGAAACTTTTCAGTTTCATAAGGTCCTGTTTATTGTTATTTTTTAGTGACTATGCTATTAGTTCCCATTTCAGAAAGTCTTTTCCTGTGCAATGATTTCAGACTATTTTACATTTTCTTGTCTATCAACTTCATGGTATCTGACATTATATTGAGGTTCTTGATCCATTTGGAGTTAAGTTGTCTTTAGCTGTTTTTTTTTTTTTTTGTGAAGTAAGGCTACAGACTGGGAAGAATAGCACAAGAAGAGACCAACAGAAATGAGAAGGGAGGAATGTCTTACATAGAATTGTACTAACTTGTGCCACCTCAGAGAACACAAGGCCTGGCATTTTGTCAGCAACAATATCTCTAAAACCACTGACATGGAATTAGCCTACCTTCCTGCCTCTTGCTGATCCATTGGCATGCTGGAGATTTATTTTTCTGCATCTCTTGATTGTACTACCCTGATCTTGTTGTACTCATAAAGGATCCTGAAACTCCTCTGGGTTCCTTGTTCTTGCATTCTGGCACTCTTCCTGATCTCTCTACAATGAGTCAAAGCCTACACATCCCGAAGAACTGAGGCACAATTCAGAGTCAGAAGATACAGTCTTTGTGTATGGAGTGAGTGAGTTTTGACAATGATAAAATGATATTGCCTTCTCCGTGATTCGCTAGCTAAGAGTTTGTACAAGTAACCAAAAGATGGAATAAATTTTTTAAAGTACAGAAGGAATTGCTAAATAAGAAATGCAATTGCATCTGCTATGAATTTAAAAAGCTTACAGAGCAGCAGTAAGAGAAGTAGAAAATAATTAAATAATAATCAGGATTAAAAGGAAAAAAGTTTCATAAAATGTGTCCAATGTGTTATTATAAAATGTACCCTTGAACTGTGAGGTGAATAAAGCCTATGTTCCTTCAGTTGATTTTGTCAAGGTACGTTACCCCAGCAACAGGAAAAGGGACTCAAACACAGTACATGCTCCTCACACTTACTAGCACAGGAATGGCTTGGGTGACCCTACTGGATAAGTATTAGAGAATTAGAATCTTTGACACTTAAATTTTATGAACCAATGAATTCATTTTCTGGTGAAATCAGTTGCAATACTTTTCGTTGCTTTATTTCTGTTTCTCCTACTTCTACAAGGAAGAGATATATCCTTGTGATATAGAAAAAATTCAAAGTAATTCTTGCTATCAAGGATTTACAAATAGATTTTCTTTGGAGATATTAATGCACACAAATTACAATTTAGCTAGGGGGACACTGTTCCCCAAATGTAACCAAGTTTGTTACAGATAAGCACAATTTATAATGCTAGCATATACATTTGTTCAGCAGAATTTACCAGTTTCTCAGCCCTTCCCCCTCAGAACACACCTCTAACAGTTAACTCAAGAAGGCAGTCAATGCAAGGACAAATGAATGTTAAGTCCTGGACTGCTATAAAATCCCCAGTTTTCTCCTTCAGAAAATCATAATTCTGCCAAGATAGGCATGATGATCATAGGTAATAGCTATTTCAAAAGAGTAACACTGATGCACTGAAGAATTAATTCTGTTAATATCTTTGCTGTGTAAAGTTTTCTTCTGCCTAAATACCAGACTTGAAGTCTCCTATCTTTGTTTAAACTGTGCAAAGCATAATCTGGTACCATGGCCTAAGAGATATTTAAGGATGACAATGTATGTCAAATGCATAAATCTAAGATGTACTTAGCTTACTAAAATCTTTTATTTTGATGCTAGTCCCAGCCAATATCCACTTTAATAAAGATTTTTTCCCCATCTCTAAATGTGCCAAGTGAAGAATTACTTGGAAGATGATGTTTCTGTGATACTTGGCATTCATTAGAGAAAGGCTTTGATGAAGAGAATATCAGTGAAGCACCACAGGCAAACTTTTTACTGATGTTCTCTTCTAGTTCCTCTCTCTTCAACATGGAAATCCATATTTCTTGTGAAAGAACTGGACACCTTTTGGAGCATCTGTAGAGATATACATCACACTTTTTTCTAGTCTTCACCGGCCATGTGAATCTGCTTTCTACTAAACTCTAAATACATCCAAGACACTGAAGACTTCCATGAGTTTCTAAAACTCTCGATGACTCCAGACTCATAAGTAGAGATGAGTTTGAATTTTATCTAAGTGCCCAATCCTGTACCAGGAACATAGTGATCTTTTACTCAATAAGTGTATAACTGAAATGTACGGCATTCCTTATTGAGGGGTAGTCCATGGAGAGTTAGCTTGGCATTGCCATCACAGAAAATTTGACTCTACTGATGTGTGCACTGGATAGTATTTGGACCAAATTTAAAGTATCTCATTACTCTAAAACTTTACACTAATTTCATGGCCCTCTCATTTGTTCTGACTCTTTTTTAAAACATAGTAAATTTTTGTTTTACTCAAGCCTCAGTTTCCCCTTATGATTATTCTCATATTTACATTTCTTTCTCAGATATGGCATATTCATATCATATTCAACTTTGGCCTAGAATATAGAGAAAACATCATACTGGGGCTTTGGGTCTCAGCCACTATCTACTTTTAAGTATCATCACACAGTTCATAAAATTCATGGAATTTAATCAAGTATTTGAGACTTCATTCACATACTGGCAGCAAACTACAATACAAATACAGCACATTTGTATTTCTATTGTCAGCACTTACAGTATATTAGTCTTTTACTACAACTATGTGTAGGCAATCTTTCAGTATATCTGTCAGTCTTCCTTGAAACATAGTAAATTTTTTGAGCATAGTAAATTTTGACTCAGTGAGCTTTAACTCCTAGATCAGGCCAAAAAGCATGCTCAGAAAATGGACAAGATTTAGTTATTATTTTATTCTATCTTAACCAAGTGAAATATTCCAATTGGTTCTGTATTTTAAACTAGCCAATGAAAATATAGTACAAAATCAGGATAGACAACTAAGAGAATGAATGGTATACTTTAAAATTTCTTTTAAAATTTTTTTATTTAATCTATTTTTCAGTCTTTGGGTATGTGTGTACCCAGGAATACCACAGCATATATGTGAGGTCAAAGGGCAATTCACAAGAACTAGGTTCTCTCCTTCCACTATGTGGGTCCCAGGGAGTGAATTCAGATCATCAGGTTTGACAGCTGCACCTTTACATGCTGATTCATCTCTTTTGAATGTTTTCAGAACAGTTTTTTTTTATTAAAATGCTTCTTACCTTCAGAAACTAAACTTTTACTAAACCTTAATCTGAGTTAATAATAGTGCTTGAGATTATTAGAACTATACTCAATCTGTTTCCCTACTATATACAGCCTATTTAACTTGCCTTTTAGAAGATAATATAATCATACTATGCCATTGACTTCCTATGTGATCATCCTTTACAACTTATGCTAAATTTTCATCTTAAACCCTGTACTTTTCCCATGCCTCTGACCCAAGAATAATGTATAAGGGTATATGCTTGTGTATGCTGAAATCATGTGGATACAGGTTGATAAAATTTGTGTGCTGTTTTGAGTTCTATTCTAGTTCAATTGGGGTCAGTATGGTAACCTTTTCCCTTGTAAAACTCCATTACAGATTTCTGTAAAATCATATTCTTCATTCCTTGTGTATTTTCTGTGCTGTTCAATAAATCGAGAGCAAAAATAACAGATAACCGAGGACAGCAGACAGACAGTAGACACACATAACAGACAGCAGACAGACTATAGACAATAGACCACAGGTTGATCCATGACATGCAGAAAGAAATAAAGAATTACAATTTGGATTTGCTCCTGGCCCAACCTGCTCACGAGGAAGACGCTCTTCATTCACTAACGTGGTACCATTAAAGATTAGATTCAGTTCCTGATCTAATCTTTATTCATATTTTATATTTTCATTTGTATTAAAAAGATACTGCATAATTTGAAACATTTTTTATCAGTGAATTAGTTAAGGAAAGAAGAGTTAAGGAATTAAATCGAGTAAGGACTTTTGAATCTCATATTAGATTAGCCACTTTAATCCTCCACTATCAGCACGAATTGGCAATAGTGAAGACTTTTGTCACTGTGGATGGTATGAAATAAGTACCTGTCATAATCTTCAATCTTTTCCTCAGTGCAGTAATATGAAATTATCATTTTATTTATTTCTCTTTTTCCTCCTTTTTCTTGAAGTTTTAAGAAGTTTATTATAATTGTTTATGTGTATGCACACGTACATGGACATACAAGAAGTAGAGGCCACAATGTACCACAACACACACGTAGATGTCAGAGGGCCACTTGTGAGAGTTGGTTCTTTCCTTCCATTGGGCAGATTGAGGGGCTTAAACTAGGCTTGTCAGTCTTGGAAGCATGGGCCATTATACACTGAACCATCGTGCTAGCCCTCCTCCTTCCTTCTTTCTTTTCCTCTCTCTCCCTCCTCCTTCCTTACCCTCCCTTCTCTCTTCTGGTCTTTCCATCTCTCTCTCCTCATAAATTCATCTGTAATCAAGTACACATCCTCTTAGCAGAGGCCTGGTCTTAAGTGTCCTGCTTGTAGTCTAAAAATGCTTCTCTTACATGGATACAGAGGCATATTTTAAGACTATGACTAAAATACACAAGAATAAGTAGAATACAAAAATCATATGACATGTGAGACAAAAATTAAACTCTAATACTATATTTTTATTTTTACAAATCTACCTGAGTGTATTTAGCAAAGGTTAGTAGTTACAATAATGAGAAGTAGCTTGGTGCTGAGGCCTCATAATGCATAGCATATTGAAGAAGAGGAACTCGTAGTAGTTTTTTATATTGCATTTTCACACATAGTAACCTAAACTACAAACAAAGGATCAAGCATCTGATTACAGTTCTCAATAGTCACAGTAGGAAATAGAGGATATTGAAAAAAATGTCTTCAAAATTGTCAATCAAGTCGCCCAGTGGTGGCACACGCCTTTAATCCCAGCACTTGGGAGGTAGAGGCAGGTGGATTTCTGAGTTGGAGGTAAGCCTGGTCTACAGAGTGAGTTCTAGGACAGCCAGGGCTACACAGAGAAACCCTGTCTGGAAAAAACAAAAAATAAAGTCACTCAAACTATCTGGTACTCAACTTTTTTAAGGAACTTGAATGTTGGAGTTGTCTTAATGTTTTCCTTGGGGTCTCTGTTGCCCCACTGTGTGAAGCCCCTGGGCTTGACTACATGACAGTCACATTACCCAGTGACAACTGAGTTAACCTCCAAACAACTTGGTCCCCAAAGCAAAACAGCACATGGACACATGAGTAGAGGCAATTTAGATGTGCCAAGCCGTAACTGATTAATGAATTAAGAAATTATTTCTAGATAGGCACAAGGTTATTCACCTATAATTCTATGTTATGAGATAGAGTCAGAAAGGTTCTATGATGAGTTCATAGCCAGATTGGTTTACTTTAGACCCTATCAAAAGTAGAGGAAGAAACAGGGTGGGGTGGACTTCTAGGGCACAGTAGAAGAAGCAGGTTAGGGAACCATTCCCAGGCAACAAAACTAAACTCTAACTTTAAGGAACATCTCCTGCCCATAGAGTATGGAATTCTGGAGAATTTCACCATTCCTATGAACCTGTGTTTGCCTTTATCATTACTATGTGAAAAAAGAAGTACAGCAAAGTATAACAGTGGGGTAAATCTCTGTAGCATTCGTTTGTGACAGGAGAGTGTTGTACTCTAAATGAGAATGATCCCCATAGTCTCATATATTTGGATACTCTCTGGTTTCTACTTGAAGATCCTGCTTGGGTTCCTGCCCTTGATTCTTTCAATGATGGGCTGTGATCAGGACGTATAAATCAAAGAAACCCTTTACTCCCCTAGATTGCTTTTAATATGAACATGTTATCACAGCAACAGAATGAAAATAGGCCAGCTAGATGTGTGATTCATTCTGATCTAGATATAAATATGAACTCAGGAGAGGACTGAAAAAAATGCACGTGCAATGGAGATTGGTCGTGCTGCTCTGAGGGCCATGAAGAGAACTCTGAATCATGCTGCAAAACTTTCAGAAATATACTATAGTGTCACACTTTGTCTCAGCCAAAGAGTCAGCTCCATGAATTTTATAGGCTAAACCAGCAAGCATGTAGCTATCTAATGATGTTACTTGAATGAGTGAGCTCAACTATAAACATAGGTCTGCCCAACTGTGAACAGGCTTGGTTGCTGTCTCACATATTGTGAGCTAAAAAATGATATTGAGGGATAGTTTGTTGCACAGGAGCAGCTAATTGATATGTCGAGCTCACACTCAGCAAACTGCTCCTACATTTCAGGAAGCGACATATTGCCCACTCCCCTTGTCTGTCCCTACTGGCCGTACTTTATTTCAACATACTTCACTTTGGCAAAACATACTCCTAAAGGCTCGAATATATTATATATTCATACTAAGCATGCATAGAAAACAGAAGTTGTTCAATGACTTGAAAAAAATCAGGAATATCTGCAAGAAGTGAATAAAAAGAATGGATCACATCATTTATATAAAAAGGGATTGAACAGAAAATCATCACAGTAAATAAAATAACTCAGAGGACTAATCCTTTATTTTCACACACACACACACACACACACACACACACACACACACACACACACACGTGTGTGAAAGTAAAAATGTTACAATTTGAGAAAAGGAAAAGGACTACTTTGGAGAGAAAAGGAGGATGAAAATGATCAAAGGATGTTGCAGACATGTAACAAATGTCATAAGGAAACACATTATTTAATTAATATATGGTAATAAGGCAATTCTTAAAATTTAAGTGCTAACTTCTTTTGAGAGACAAACATCTATGTATTTCCTTTCTTATTCTCTTCAAGGACATTTTTCACTAGGTCATAGATAAAACACTTCTTTTGCTTAAAGATTATTCATATCTTTACACAATCTCTTTGATATTGAGCTATGTTTCCAGTCAAATTAGTACCACAGCCAAGAATTTCCATAAGGGACATGCTATGTCACTTTATTGGTTACTGGCTTATTTGAGAATGTTTTCCTCACTGTATGCAGCAATGAGTATCTCTGCAAAGACTGTCCTTTGTGCCGCGTCTTATTTCCAATATGAAAGGTTAAAATTGACCTGAGTGTTGAGCCGAGATTAGCCTCAAAGCAAAGAATGCTTAAGAAATACCACAAGGCCTCATGTTTATAAAAGTCTCTGGGACAGTTTGAGTTTTAAATGTCATGACCTAGTCTCCAATGTGTCAATATATTGTTGTGACATTTCATACATATCTATAATATTCTTTGATCATTTTTATCTTTTTTTCTCTCCCAAAGTGACTTCTTTCTCTTTCTCACATTGTAACCTTAATGCTTTTACTTCTTTTTCTTTTTTTTTTAAGTCAAAATTTTTAGGTAGTAGAAATGTTAAGCAGTCAAGTCTGTGAGGAAGGTTTCCGGTCAATAGAGATGCAACTCTTGAAAGGAAATGTGGTACCACAGCTCTTTCACCTCTTTTTCTTTTTCTTTTTCTTTCTTTTGTTTTTGCCTCTGGGTGACAAATTGAAGGATTTTATCCTACCACACATGCCTGGCTGTGATGTGCTCACTCACCAGAAGCCTGATAATGGGCAGCACCCTCCAGAACTGTAAGCCACAATAAATAAACCTCTCCTTTTGATAGGTTAATTATCTCTGCTATTTGTTACAGTAATAGAAAGATGAAAAACATGCTCCCTAATTTTCTAATAGACTAATGTGAGAGAGAGGACATAGGACCTCTGTAGCGTGTAATTATTAAAAAAACAATCCACGCTATTGCCAGCTAGGCACCTGTGGTCTCAATTTGTTCCCAGGCCAGTACATAGCCTGAGACTTACACTGTTATCTCTCCCCTGGAACTCACCTGATGTAAAACACCAGACAGTCTTAGTTTAGGATGGGGGGAGTTGGTGGAGGGGGTAACCTGGAAGTAGAATATCATTTGAGATGTAAAGATACTGAATGATTAATTAAAAAAAAAGAATCAACAGATTACACAACTGCTGGGTGCATAATCCATCACCCTGAACCATCAACTATTTTGTTAGAATTCAGATCTAACAGTTCCTAGTCTACATGTTGCCTCCTTTCTCTCCTGCCTCTCCATCCAAAAATCCAAAAAGGACAGTTACTTCCTCCTGCATTGCCCTTTCCTCTCTTGGACAGAAGGTTGTCTCCTCCTCCTCCTCCTCCTCCTCCTCCTCCTCCTCACCCAGTGATTGGCTTCTTGTCATATTTATTATCCAGTCAATTAATTAGAGGAAATTTCCCCTATAGACCTCTGAGTAGGATGCCATTGTGGTGAACAAAATAGATTGAGAATTCCTAGCAGGGCCTCTTCCTGCATAGCATGGATGCCCAAATCCCATGTAATCCATTCAGTATATGCTCTATTCTGGTTCAACGGTAAGAAAGGTTTGCCATGCAATGGGTGGCACCTTTTATGGTTGGACGAGAAGAGTTAGAGTTAGCATGCTCCCCCAGATTGTTGAAAATGCTGTGGCTTGGAAGATGACAAGGTTTCCTGAAACAATCACAGGCTTGGACACTGGGATGTATGCCACTGGATTTCAGTGGCATTTCAGAAAGTAGCTTCAAACAAACCACTTTCTTGCTCTTGCGGCTGGAGGAAAATTATGATAACTGGTCCCACATCACAATATGATGAAGATGAGTGCAGAACTTTTGAAGGTCCTTCAGATGTTCTGTAGAGCACATTAATTCTAAAATACATGAATAAGTCTATCAAAATTAAACACTAAAAATGAAATCTTACTAAAACTATTTTGAAAGGGAACAAATAGGATTTTATTATATTAGTAAAAAGAAGGAACTGCAAAGGCATAGAGGTCCTGGGGTAGGTGAAGCCTTCATCTGTCTGGACTCTGCCCTGAGACAACAAAGCTACAGATAGAGAAGACAACACACACATTGGAAGGTCAAGACTGAGCGCAAAGACAGCTATATAGACTTCAGCCATGTGCCTTTATCAGACTGTCAGCTCTCACCTCCCCTCAAAACATCAACAAGCACAACTGCTCATGAAATAAGCAAAAGTCTTAAAAAGATGCAAGGAAATGAGGGGAGCAATGGTGGTAGCTGGCTATAGCTCATAAATAAGAAAAGAGGATACTTGTAAGTGGGAAGGAGAAATCAAATATTGCACATTATCATAGAACCCAAAACTAGTGTCACTACTAGAGGACAGGCCTTTACAGATATAGACTGGTATCTGTAGACTAAGCCTCAACTCTTTCCTGGTGTCCTGCAGAATCTTAAAACTTCAACTTCAAGACTGAGATAGACTCAGTGATTAAGCTAGGCACTGCACACATGTAGACATATGGGCAAAACTTTCAAGCATACTTTTAATTTTTTTAAAAAAGAATACTAGGCTTCAACTACGCAGAATGAGGAATGATTGTGCATCAGAGATCTGATGATAAGAAACCGTGGTGAGGCTGGTTAATGACACTGTATCGAACAATTTAAATATACTGTGAGAGTTTTATATT
The DNA here is from genome assembly GCA_036184795.1 of Tokudaia tokunoshimensis. Taxonomy (NCBI): domain Eukaryota; kingdom Metazoa; phylum Chordata; class Mammalia; order Rodentia; family Muridae; genus Tokudaia; species Tokudaia tokunoshimensis. The sequence goes on along the minus strand of BTHU01000005.1, from coordinate 8,853,755 downwards.
TCCATTTTGCAAATAAAAAATTTTATGTGAAGTGATAGATAGGCTGGTTTATTTCATATTGATGCACATGTTAAATTCTACATTGAGGTATTAGCTTGTTTCAAGAGTAGAGAGGAGAAGAACCTGACGCTGGGGCTGTGTTGTTACTTTCTATCTAGCAGCATGCCTGTCTAACTGCTTGAGCTGTCCTTCTCAATGACCAATTAAATGAAAGTGTGTAGTAGAAATTCTACGTTTTTTACATAATATTCTGTGTTATTATATCTGAATCAACAATATTAGATATACTGCCTCATCAGCTGATAGTACTAGACACTGATATACACAGTATAATCCACATAAAAATAAACAGTCATGAAGATGTAGTAAAGGCAGATTTCCATCTACTTAATAAGTTTTCTAAATTCTACTTACAAAATTGACAGCTGTAAGAATGCACATTATCTAGTGTATTATCTGACGAAAGCAAGAAGGTGAAATGCAACCTTTAACCTTAATCTTCAGACAGTCAAAAGAACATGGATTTATTTTAATGCAGCTACAATCTATTTTAAATTCACACATTTTACATACTAAGGAAGAGTGCTTTGTTGTAGAAATTTGTGCAGTATGAATTCATCCTGCAACATGCACATAGATAACAAAAGTTAGGAGAAAATGATACACATTGAAAATTTGTATGGAAGGGCCTAAAGGATTTTACATTATATTTTCTCTGGCTTCTTCTATTTGTCTGGCTGAATGACTGTCATTTTGAATCCATCAGTTGGAGGCAGTGACATAGTGAGTGTTGTATTATGATGGATGGGACTGTCAAAACCTCCTGAGTACTTAGATAGTGCACCTGTGAATTTCATTTACAAAGGGCTGCATTATGGGAAAGTGTGATTGCTCTATTCTCTTCCAGGTGTTAAAGAAATAGCTGGTAGTTAAAGAACAATAATGCATTTCCCATGCCCATCCTGCCATCTCTTCTGTGTTGCCTAGCTACAATTGGAACAAGTCCCACTGCTTTTAGTCCATGGACTTCGTTTCTAAGACACTGAGATCACTGATCCTCAACTAACTTCTAATACCTTAATATAGGAAATGCAAGGCCTCTGTAAATCAAGTTCATCACACCAGATTCTGTAGAAAGAAAAATAATTCACTGCAGACTGGAAACTCAGAGGACAAAGACATGAAATAAACACACACCTGCTTCTCTTGCTAATTGTGTTATTTCCAAGAAAAGCATTTCCGTGAATATATCAACTTCACCTACTTTTTTTACTCAAAGATAGATTCAAAGAATCAGTGTGTTGCTCCTGGGGAGATTGTTCTGTTTTACTCACATGAAGGTTAAGGAAGTGAGTATCTTTATGTGGCAAAACATAGACTTATGTTCACAGTGTCAAACTTAGAACCGGGAAGATGCTCAGTGGTTATGAGCATGCACTGCTCTTGCAGAGGTCCTGAATTCAATTAACAGAACATTTTACATTTGAGATGCATATTTCTAGAAAAATTTTAATCTTTGGATGAGCTCTAAAAAAATAAGTCAAAATACCAATAATCAGGAGGTTTACTTCTTTAATATCCTATGTCTATAAGAAAGCTTCACTCCTTTAATATTTTTCCCACTAATTTATTTATTCATTTTATATCTAGATTGCTGCCCCCCTCCCAGTCGTCCCCTTACATAGTCCCTCTCCTGTACTTCCCCCTTCTTTTCTTGAAGGATGTTCCCCCAAGGGTATCCCCCAACCCTGGGACTTCAAATCTCTAAAGGGTTAGGTGCATTCTCTCTCACTTAGAACAGTCTAGGAAGCCCAGTTAGGGGAATGATTCTGCAGACAGGCAACAGCTTTAGGGACAGCCCTGCCTCCAATTGTTGGGGGACCCAAATGAAGACTGAGCTGTACCTCTGCTATATATGGGCCAGGGACCTCCATCCAGTCTGTGTATGTTCTTTGGTTTGTGGTTCAGTCTCTAAGAGGCCCTAAGGTTACAGGGTAGTTGACTCTGCTAGTCTTCCTGTGGAGTTCCTATCTCCTTCTGGGCCCCCAATCTTTCCCCCAAATCTTCCATAACGGTCCTGAGCTCTCTCCAATATTTGGCTGTGTGTCTCTGCATCTGTTTAAATCAGCTGCTGGATGAACTCTCTCTGATGACAGATTTGCTAGGCTCTTGTCTGGAATAATAATTGTCAGGAATTGGTGCTTCCCATGAGATGGGTATCAAATAAGGCTGGTTATTGGTTGGCCATTCCCTCAGTCTCTGCTTTATCATTGCCCCTGAATTTTCTTTTTTAAAAAGCACAAATTTTTGATCAAAAATTTTCTAGGTCATTTGGTATCCTTATCCACCAACTGGGGGTTCTGCCTGGCTACAGGAGTTGGCCTCTTCAGGTTCCATGTCCTAACTGTTAGGCATCTAGGCTATGGTTACCTTCACTGACACCTGGGAGCCTCCCCAAGCCCAGATCTCATGCAAATCCTAGAGATTTCCTAGCCCCTGACTCCTGCCACTACAGATTTCCATTCATTCTTTTTTTTTTTTTTTTTTTTTTTTTTTTTTTTTTTGTTTCTTAAAGCCTTTATACTTTTTTTTTTTTTTTTTTTTTTTTTTTTTTAATTTAATTTTATTTTATTTTTTTAATTTACATTCCAAATCACTTCCCCTTTCCCGTTTCCTCCCTCCCCGAAAGTCCCATAAGCCCCCTTCCCTCCCTCTTTTCTCCGTTCAACCCCCTCTCATTACTCTGTCCTGGCGTTCCCCTACATCCAGTCTTTCCAGGACCAGGGGTCTCTCCTTCCATCTTTTTAGAAATCTATTGATATGCTGATTGTGTCTAGGGTATTCTGAGATTCTGGGTCAATATCCCCTTATCAGTGACTTCATACCATGTGTGATCTTTTGTGATTGGGTTACCTCACTAAGGATGATATTTTCAAGTTCTGACCATTTGCCTAGGAATTTCGTGAATTCATTGTTTTTAATTGCATCTGGCCCTCTCTCGTCTCTCCCCAAGCCTGATCCTGCAATTCTCCTCCACAACCCCTTTCACACCAAGGTCCCTTCCTCCATCTGCCACCCATGACTATTTCATTTCCCCTTCTAAGTGAGATTCAAACATCCATGCTTGGACCTTCTTCTTTGTTTAGTTTCATAGGATCTGTGGAGTGTATCATGGGTATCCTGTTATCCATGTTAATAACCACTTATAAGTGAGCTCATACCATGTCTTTTTAGGTCTGGGTTACCTCATTCAGGATGATATTTTCTAGTTCCATCACTTACCTGAAAAATTCATTATGTACTTGTTTTTAATAGCTGAGTAGTATTCCATTGTGTAAATGAGTCACATTTTCTGTATCCATTCTTCAGTTGAGGGAAATCTGGGTTGTTTCTAACTTGTGGCTATTATAAATAAGGCTGTTATGAACATAGTGGAGCACATGTCCTTGTGGTACAATGGAGCATCTTTTGAGTATATGGTCAGGAATGGTATGGCTGGATCTTCAGGTAAAACTATTTCTAATTTTCTGAGGAACCAATAGCTTGATTTCCAGAATGGTTATGCATGTTTGCAACCCCACCAGCAATGGAGAAGTGTTCCTCTTTCCCAACATCATCGACAGCAAGTTTTTGATCTTAGACATTCTCATTGGTGTAAGGTGTAGTCTCAGGGTCATTTTGAGACACTAGTCTGGATTGAGCACATGAAACCTAAAAGCCTTCCCTTAGCGACACACTTTTTCTAACCAGACTACACCTACTCCACCAATGCCAAACCTCCTGATTATGGGCATGTGGGGACCATTTTTATTCAAACAACAACATTCTAGGCTCTGGCCTCCAGAATTTGTAGCCATATCATAATGAAAAATGTATTTAGCCCAACTTTAAAAGTCTCCATAGTATATAAAAGTCTCAAACTTTTTAAAATTTCAAATTCTATTCTAAGACACATGTAATCTCTGTAATCCCCTCTAAATCAAAATGAAAAAGCAGATAGCATACTTTCAACTCTTATTGTATACCAACTTATCTTGTATACCAATATATTCATTATCATTCCAAAATGAAGGAAAGGGAGTACCGTATATTAAGCCTCACTTAAATTGTTCAACTGCATGTCTAATCCAAAATTCCAAAGTCCACATGATCCTGCCCATCACAGCAATACCTAAGTTTCTGGTACCAAATTTTGACTTAATTAGTATCTATTTCTATTGCTGTGAAGAGACACTCTGGTCATAACCAGAGCGATTTTTATAATGGAAAACATTGAATTGGTGCTGGCTTACAGTTCAGAGGTTTCATTCATTAATATCATGGTGGGAAATATGGTGGTGTTCAAGTAGACATGGTGCAGGAGAAGGAACTGAGAATTCTGCATTCAGATCATCAGACAGTAAGAAGGGAAAGAGACACTGGACTGGCTTGAGCACCTGAAACCTCAAAGCCTGCTCCCAGTAACACACTTTCTCCAACAGAGCCACACCAACTCCAACAAGGCCTCATGACCTAATAGTGCCACTCCCTGTGGGTCTACAAGGGCCATTTTTATTCAAACCACCACACCTAAAATTTTCATATTTAATGCAGTTCTCAAATATTAACATTCACAATTAATTTAGTAAATTATGAAATATGTGTTTCATAATTTAAAAACTCACATGGCATCTTAGGCTATAAAAATGTTTTCTTTGATAGATTTCAAAAATTGAGAACAAATAAAATGCAACTCCTCAAGTAAATATGAGAACTGGATTAAATATAGTACACATTATATCTTAAACCAATAAAAGGGATACTGTAGAGTTTGATCTCCATGACAATGCCCAGAAAAACAGGAATTCCATTTGGTCTATGAAATACAATTGAAATCTAATATTTAAAGATGTAGATAGTTTGTTTCCCCAATTATAATTTAAAATAAAAGATAGTAAAATAATTTTGTGAGTAAGACAATCATACCCACCCCTGTCCACATACCATTCTTTGTTTGTTGACATTAGAAGCTCTCATCAGAAATGGAGACCAACATTTTTCTTGCTTTAATTTTTGTTGTATATTCATTGTCTTTTTGTACTGTTAGAAAAGTATATTAACATACAAAACCTAGGACTCACATATAATAGAAAACATAATATTTGTCTGAGATGGGCTTGATTTTCTTCATACGCTCACCTCCAGTTGTAGACATTTTCCTCTAAAGAACATAACTTTACCTAATGGAAGAAAAATTTCTGCACAATAAATGGTGTCTCTCAGTCTAGAAGCAAACCTTTAGAGCTAGGAGAGTCACACAGACAATTTCAGTAGTCTAAGTTAGGTCCTCAACAGTCACCAGCATAGAAAGAGAAAATTTACCCTCTTCCAACATACATTAAGAACTGAGAACATTTTTAATTTTAGTTTTGGACAAAAGGGAATCCTTATACAGTGCTGTACCTGTATATACAGGCATATAATGTTCTAGCAACCATGGAAGTAAGAATGGAGATGCCTCAAAAACATAACAGTAGGTTTACCATGTGACTCAGCTGTATCATTCCTGTGTATTTATTCAAAATAATTCTTATTAATGGATCAGAGATACTTATACATAAATATCTATTATAACAGTATGTAAACTAAACTACAGAATAAACCAATCATTCACAAGCAAAAAAAAGGTTTTAAAAAAATGTAATTTTGTATGTGTGCAGGGTGCATGTGTGCAAGCACAAGGGAATTTTTCTCCCATTAAGAAAACAAAGCTATGTCCTTTACATGAAATGTATGCAAATGAAGGTGAGTATACAAAGAAAATCACATCAATCTCAGACAAATATGTTTTCTGTCATATGTGAATCCTAGACTTTGTATGTAAATGTTCTTAGGTAACACAGTACAAAAAAGACAATGAATATATACAATGGAAATTGTAAAACAAGAGAATTATTGATCTTCAAATCTGGTGAAAGCCTCAAAAGTCCAAAGACAAGAAATAGTATTTCAGCAGAGTTGGGTATGAATGTCTTACTTACAAAGTGATTTGTATTATAGGAAAATTTAAAATATAAATTATTGAATGAATGAATGAATAGTGTCAATACTCTCAAGTTAGTTAGAAAAATAGCAGTGTTGGTATTTAAATAGATAATTTTAAAAACCAACATCATACAAACAACTATGAGACTAGATTTTTAAAAATTCAATTTTAATTGTAGTGCTAGATACTTGAGATGCAATTTTAAGTTGCAAAAACAGTACTCTAAAATTAAGGGAGTTTAAAATTCTTGTTTTGCCTTTGTATTTTTATAAGATTTATTTATGTCAAGAACATTTTGTTATTTCCCTCCTGTGCTCTTCAAAGCAATTTAGTATTGAATGGTGAAAGTTGAATTTTAGTACCAAGATTTTATCAACTTGTTGACACAGATAAATAAACACTTTTGATATTAGAAGGTTTGTCATACTCTACAAATCTTTTCTGAAAACATTTTTCAGTGGAGGTATAATTCTAAAAAAAACCACATAGATTTAAAGTTTTCTATTTCTTTCTAAATAATACATGTACACAACATATTTCTGCATTACCATTGGAACTTTATATCATAAATAAAAAGTTAATGCTGTCTAACATAAACAATATATTGAACTGTCTAACTTGCATAACCCAAGATTTGCAAAGGCAAATCAATCATTAAACCTAGCTTGATCCTCAGCCTGGTGTCACCTGGGCTTTGCTTCTGTGGTTTTCCTTCATTGCTTTCCTGTACTTTATATTGTCATTCCTAAAAGTTGATATTGACAGTCCCAGACCTCACATCTGTACTCTATATTATCTGGGTAAGAGTAATGTGGCCATGCCTCAAAATTGAGTCCCAAAATCCAGGGACTCATTTATGTACAGGTGAATTAACTCAACAAGCCCAACTTTGAATCAAATGTCGTAGCCAGTGTACTGAGATATATTATTTGGAATGTGTTATCACTTATCTAAACAGAAATGATAATTAGACCCAACCTTTCCATATACATATGGATTCTCCAAACAAAAGGAGCTCTTACAAATGGAGAGAGAGGGAAGGGAGCTTACCAAGAGAACAGTAATAATTCTGTCAGCCTCTATTATATTTCTATTCTCAGGTGGCAGGGAAACATTTTAGATGTTTCATGTATATCTTCACCATCCATCATTTTTTTTTCATAGTGTGAAAGGATGGCTGAAACTTTACCATATAGCAATTATGGCAGGAAACTATTTTTAATATTTTCAGGACATTTTACTCTATTGTATCCAATACAAAGGATTTTATCTAATACAATAAAACTATGGCTTTTTAGTGCAACATTTTTTCTCCTTTGAATCCTTGATGTGCAATATTTGTGTTTCCATATATATTAGGAATGGCCAACCAGTGATATCCCAACTTGGGATTCATCCCATGACTGGGCATGAAACCCTGACACTATCACTGATGCTATGTTTTGCTTGCAGACAGGAGCTTTGCATGGCTGTCCTCTGAGATTCCCAACCAGCAGCTGACTAAGACAGCTGCAGATCTTACAGCCAACCATTGATCTGAGGTCATGGACCCTATAGAAGAGTTAGGGGAATGACTGAAGGTGCTGAAGGGCATGGCTACCCCAGGGTAAGGACAACAGTGTCAACGAACTTGAACCCTGGGAGTCTCCCAGAGACTAATCCCCCAAAGACCATACATGAGCTGGTCTTAGGCTCCTGGCACATATGTAACAGAGACCTGACTGCTTTGTCTGGCCCCAGTAGGAGAGGATATGCCTAATCCTGTGGAAATTTGATGTCCCAGAGAAGCAGAATGCCCAAGGGATGTACCCTCTTAGAGGCAAAGGGGAAGAGGGGATTGGGTCAAAACTCTGTGGTGGGGCAGGAAGGGGATTGGCATTTGGGATGTAAATTAAAAAAAAAAACTAATTAAATAATAAATTGAAAAAAGTTATAACTACTTAATAAACAAGGAGTATTCCAGTTTGCAAATTTTGAAATGCAAAATAATTTAGTGGTCTAAGAAAGATAGTTGACTACTAAAATTACATCATGTTAAGAACTGAAATGTTAGTATCTATTATCTCCAATTCCCTATCTCTCATATATTTCTGGAGTATTAGGAGTTCTGGGACCTTGGTATATAAGAAGCTCTTTGTAGTCCTCCAGTTATAGGCATGAAATAGCAGCTAGAGTGAGTGTGCTCTCATTAGCAGGGAGCTCTGGAGATTGGCTGGTTTAGAAATTTCGTTCTCTCTATCCCATAATCTCTCATCACTTCAAAAGTTCTGTGCTCTCCAAAGCTATTAAAACAAGAGAAACTGATCAGTGCCAACTGAGCTCATGTAACATTCATGCATCACTCAAAAATACAATTCATTTTTTAAAATGGCAATATTATTGACCAAGCGAGTTAACATAGCTAATTTGAACACATTTCTCTTTATAAGCAGACTTCAGGAAATACTCAATGATTTTCCAAATGTTGTCGATTAAATGTGCAGCCAGAATAAGTTGACTCATTTTATTATTTCAGGGTTAGTAAGTCAAGCTGTACCAGTCTTGCACCCTCTCAGCCTGCCCACTTTTTTCTAGAACAAGGTTCAAGTGGATGCTGGTCAGCATTGCCACAGTGACTTTTCTCACAGCTCCACTCTATGATTTGTAGCTAAATCGATATTCTTTTCCTTTTCTCTGATGTCATGTTTTGTTTAGCCTTCTATCAATACTTTATTCTATATATGTGAAAAATGTTCACATATTTATCCTATAACGTATGAAAGCCTATATGATTGATTGGGCATCTAAAGTGACTTTAGATAGACCTTTAACCTATACTATTTTGCAAAAGCATAAATGAGACTAAAAAATAGCTTACTTTTTTTTAGAGTAAAATATACTTAAAAACAAACAGGTTTTTCAAACACACAAAACATTCAATTAGTATTAATTATAATCAAACACTTAATTAGTAATAAAGATGACATTGAACACTGCATGTCTGTGAGCCTACCATCAAGATCATATCAACAAGAAGGACATGACCAGATAGGCTTTGGTTTCTTCCATCATCTCTAAAAGAACTAAGACTTCAACATCTTGAAAACTGAACAAAGTTAAAATTGATCTGCTGGGTCCTGACTGGCCTTGGTGGGGGTGCAATGACATGGCTCCTGCCCCAGGGACAGGGCCAAAGGTCATGGGATTCAAGGAGTGTCAGTGGTGGCTATAGGCACAAGTCTTGTTTGTATAATAATGTACATACTTTCCCATTCCTCTGAGGAATGTCCTCCCTGTTAAAGGTAATGACTCTGATAATTACAAGAAGCTCAAATCCAGAGTCAAGGGTGTGTCTATGTCTTTAGCAAAAAGATAAATGCTAGGACTTTCAGGACAGCCCTTAAAGTCATGGGGGAAAAAACCCTAAAAATATGAATTTGAAAATATAGTTTTCCAACTATGCAAAAATATAAGAATGCAATATGAACTGAATAAGGAGCTTTACAAATCTAAAGGAGCAATGGCAGCTATACTATGAGCCAGCTTGTCTCACAGATACAAATACAGACAGATACAAATGTAGGCAGGTCTTGTTCCTTTCTTCCCCTCCCTGTCACCTCTCCTACCCAGGATCCTTCCTCTATTCCCCCCCCCCCCCCCGCTTCCTGTGATTGCTTTCTTCTCTCTCTCAAGTGGGATTGAGGTGTCCTCACTTGGGCCCTTCAACTTTTTAACCTTTTTTGAGTTCTGTAGACTGTATCTTAGATATTCTGCTTTTTTTTTGGCTAATATCCACTTATTAGTGAGTACATAACATGCATGTCCTTTTGGGTCTGAGTTACCTCACTCAGGATGATATTTTCTAGCACCATAAATAGGTGTATGGGGTCATTTCTGGCTCTTCAGTTCTATTCCATTGATCTACCTGCCTGTCTCTGAACCAATACCACAGTTTTTATCACTATTGCTCTGTGATATAGATTGAGGTCAAGGATGGTGATATCCCCCGAAGTTCTTTTATTGTTGGGAATAGTTTTTGCTATCCTGGGGTTTTATTATTCCAAATGTATTTGCAAATTGCTCTTTCAAACCCTATGAAGAATGGAGTTGGAATTTTGATAGGGATTGCATTGAATCTGTAGATTGCTTTTGGCAAGATGGCCATTTTTATTATACTAATCCTGCCAATTCATTAGCATGAGAGATCTTTCCATCTTCTGAGATCCACTTTGATTTCTTTCTTTTGAAGTTCTTGTCATACAGATGTTTCACTTGCTTGGTTAGAGTCACACCAAGGTATGTAATATTATTTGTGACTATTGTGAAGGGTGTTGTTTTCCTAATTTCTTTCTCAGCCTGTTTATCCTTTGAGTATAGGAAGGCTACTGATTTGTTTGAGCTAATTTTATATCCAGTCATTTTGCTGAAGTTGTTTATCAGCTTTAGGAGTTCTCTGATGGAATTTTTGTGATCACTTAAGTATAAGATCTTATCATCTGCAAATAGTGATATTTGACTTCTTCCTTTTCAATTTCTATCTCTCTGACATCTTTTTGTTGTCTAATTTCCCTAGCAAGAAATTCAAGTACTATATTGAATAGATAGGGAGAGAGTGGGCCGTCTTGTCTAGTTCGTGATTTTAATGGGATTGCTTCAAATTTCTCTCCATTTAATTTGATGTTGACTATTGGTTTGCTGTATATCGCTTTTACTATGTTTAGATATGGGTCTTGATTTCCTAATTTTTCCAAGACTTTTAACATGAAGGGATGCTGAATATTGTCAGATGCTATTTCAGCATCTAATGAGATGATCAAAGAATTTTCAACTGAGGAATATCAAATGGCCAAGAAGCACCTAAAGAAATGTTCAACATCCTTAGCCATCATGGAAACACAAATCAAAACCACCCTGCGATTCCACTTCACACCAGACAGAATAGCTAAAACCAAAGCTCAGATGACAGCAAATGCTGGTGAGGATGTGGAGAAAGAGGAATTCTCCTCCATTGCTGGTGGGATTGCAAGCTGGTACAACCACTCTGGAAATCAGTTTGGTGGCTCCTCAGATAATTGAACATTGTACTACCTAAGGACCCAGTCATACCACTCCTTGGTATATACCCAGAAGATGCTCCAATATGTAATAAAGACACATGTTCCACTATGTTCATAGTAGTCTTATTTGTAATAGCCTGGAAAGAAGCCAGATAACCCATTCACAAAGGAATGCACATGTTATACACTCACTGATAGGTAGATATTAGCCCCAAAGCTCTGAATACCCAGGATACAATTCACAGACCACATGAAGCTCAAGAAGAAGGAAGACCAATGTGTGGGTGATTCGATTCTTCTGAGAAGGGGAACAATATACTCACAGGAGAAAATATGTAGATAAAGTGTAGAGCAGAGACTTAAGGAAAGGCCATCCAGAGACTGTCCCACTTGGGGATTCATCCCAAATACTGACACTATCATGGATGCCAAGAAATGCTTGCTGAAAGGAGCCTGATATGGCTGTCTCCTGAGAGGCCCTGCTAGAGCTTTACAAATACAGAGGCAGATACTCACAGACAACCATTGGACTGAACACAAGGTCCCCAATGGAGGAGTTAGAGAAAGAATTATAGCAGCTGAAGATGTTTGCAACTTCATAGTAAGAACAATGACATCAACCAACCAGACTCCACAGTGTTCCCAGGGACTAAGCCATCAACCAAGGGGTACACATGGCTGTAGCTGCAAATGTAGTAGAGGATTGCCTTGTGAGGCATCAATGGGAGGAGTGTTCCTTGGTCCTATGAAGGCTCAATAGATGCCTCAATGTTGGGCCATCGAGGCAGGGAGGTGAGTGGAATAACACCTTCATAGAAATAAGGGGAGGGAAGATAGGATAGGGGCTATCTGGGAGGGGGAAAACTGGGAAAAGGGATAATATTTGAGATGTAAATAAAGAATATATCCAATAAAAAAAAAGAAAAAGGAATCAGATGTAGATATTTACACACAACCAATAGACTGAAGCTGCTGAACCTTGTGGTTGAATTAGTGAAAAACTGAAAGAAGCTGAGGAGGAGGGCAACCCTGTAGGAGGACTAGCAGTCTCAATTAACCTGGACCCCACCAGATCTCTCAGACACTGGACCGCCAACCAGGCATACCAGGTGATATGAGGCTCCCAACACATATAGAGCAGATGACTGCCAGGTCTGGGTTCAGTCAGAGAAGATGCACCAAACCCTCAAGAGACTGGAAGACCGAGGGAGTGCAGGGGTATGGTGGGGGTAGGGATTGGGGAGTGGGGACATCCTCATGGAGATGGGGGGTGTGGTGTGGGGAGGAGGTATGAGATGTGAAAGTCAGAGAGTGGACCTGAGAGGAATAAAATCTAGAGTGTAAAAAAAAAAAGGAAAACAAAACAAAACAAAAACACCAAAAAACAAATAAAAAAAACAAAAAGAAAGAAAAAAAGAAAACAAATGTGGTCAGAATTCTGAGTTCAAGGTTAGCCTGGGATAGAGCCAATTTAGGCCCTGGCATGGTCTGAACGGTAATTCTAGAGCAGGGTCCCATCCAGTTATCTTATTGAGTGTGAATAATAATAATAATAATAATAATAATAATAATAATAATAATAACAATAATAATAATAAATTTTCATTAATCATTCCATTCATTTAAATCTCAAATGAAATTCCACTTCCTGGTTACCCTCCACGACCAACCCTTCATCCCATTATATCACACTTCCTGATTACCCCTCCACCAAACCCCCATCCCATATCTGCCCTTCCCCCTCCCCTTTGTCTGTATGAGGGTATTCCTCCACCCACCTACACTCTCCTGCCCCACTGCTCCAGCAGCCCCTATGCTGGGGTATCTAACCTCCCTGGGACTTAAGGCCTCCCCTCCTATTGCTGTCAGACAAGGCCCTCCTCTGCTACATATGTATCTGGAGCCATGGATCCCTCCAGGTGCACTCCTTGGTTGGTGGTCTAGTCTCTGGGAGAACTGGGTGCTCAGGCCAGCTTATGTTGTTCTTCCAATGGGGTTGCAATACTCCTCTGATCCTCCAGCCCTTCTGCCAGCTCCCCAGCCAGGATCCTTGAGTTCAGTCTGAAGGTTGGCTCCAAGCATCCTCATCTGCATTGGTCAGCTGCTGGCGGGACCTCCCCAGGAACTGCCAAACTTGGTTCTTGACCACAGCAACAGTGTTGGGTTTGGTGTCTCAAGACATGATGTATCACTAGGTGGGCCTGTTCTCGGTTGGCCCTTCCTTCAGTCTCTCTTCCATTTTCTGTCCCTGTTCTTCCTTTGGACAGGAACACTTCTGGGTTTAAAAACTTTGAGATGGGTGGTCTCTAAAGGCTCTATCTCCCCCTTCTCTGCACATTACAACTAGAGTCAATCCCATCGGGTCCTGGGAGCCTCACGTTTCTCATTGGAGGGTCTGGGACCCTCCAGTGGATATTTCCACTTTCCAGCCACATAACAAAGCAATATAATAAGAGACTGGAATTCTCCAGCAGAAGGTAGAGTTCAGAGAACACAGGGCAGGTTGTATAAAACTATCCAGACAAGAGTAAAGAGAAGAGGGGAGAGGAGGGGACAGAGAAACAGATACAGAAAGGCAGAAGGGCTGACAACAAAAGGTCTGGAGCTCCATGTTGACTTTGGTCCAAGGAGAAGATGAGTAAAGAAACAATGAAAGCCAAAGCCTAGATCACTCTTGGGGATTATACAGAAGTTAGAACAGTGGCCTTCCAATTGTGCAGAAATCAAACAAAATTCTTGAGACACAAAAATACCTGACAGGGAGGCTACAGAGGTAGCTAAGCTGTTAAAATCACTTGGTGTTTTTTTAGAGAACCCAGGTTTTTGTTCCAAGCACCTATATGGTGGCTCACATATAACTCCAGTTCCAAGAGATATGATAGATATCTTAGAAGGATAGATGCCTTCCTCTGATGTTCAAAGGCAACAGTTATGAATGTGGTACATAAACATACATGCAGAAAACAGTAATCATATGAGCAAAATAAAATTAAGTAAAAAATACATCAACACAGTTATCAAATAAGAATTGTATTAACAACAATGAAGAATTAGTCCCAACAGTTCTGTATTGCCATTAACACAGCTCAAATATCAGCCTTCAAAAACAAAATGATAACAAATGGCCAACAAAAACAAAATCCAATACTTTGAAAGGAGCACAACAAAATTCAGCATCTATAATGGAATTGTTGTACTGGCCATTGTTCAAATGAGAACTTACTAACACTCAAGAAGCCAAGCCAGTCTGAACCATAATTCATATATATATATATATATATATATATATATGTGTGTGTGTGTGTGTGTGTGTGTGTGTGTGTGTGCGTGCACGCGCGCGCGTGCATGTGTATGTGTTTGTATGTATTTTAGAGTTTCTATTGCTGTGAATAGATACTATGACCATATAAACTCATGTAAAGCAAAACATTGAGTGGGGAAACTGGCTCACAGTTCAGAGGGTTAGTCCTTTGTCATAGTGGTGATTTGAATATGCTTGGCCTAGGGAATGGCATTATTAGGAGAGATGGGCTTGTTGAAATAGGTTTGGCCTTGTTGGAAGAAGTGTGTCATTGTGGAAGTGGGATTAAAGACCTTCCTCCTTGCTGTCTGGAAGCCAGTCATCTCCTATTTGCCTTTGGAACAAGATGCAGAAATCTTGGTTCCTCTAGGGCCATGCTTTCCTGAATGCTTCCATTTTTCATGCCATGATGATAATGGACTAAATCTCAGAACAAGAAGGCCAACTCCAATTAAACATCCATTTTAATAGTTCCCTTGGTCATTGTGTCTTTTTACAGCAATGGAAACCCTTACTAAGACAGAAGTTGGTATCAGGGACAGGTATTGCTGTGATAGGTCTGACCGTGTTTTTCTTTGGAGGAACATGGATTTTGGGACTTTGGATTTGGAAAGCCATGGAATGCTTTACATGGAACTTAATGGTCCATCCTAGTAGGAATATGGAAGACATTGGTGTTGAGGATGATTTGAACACTGGAGATCATGATGTTTTAGTGAAGAATGTTGCAGCTTTTTCCCTTGTATGAAGAGTCTGCCTGAGGCTAGGGTGAAGAGAGGCATCAGATTAATTGTACTGACAAAGGAAGTCTTAAATCCCTGCAGTTCAGACTCTGTGCTGCAGTTTAATTTCATGAAGAATATTTTGATGAAGGATAGCAAGCTCGGAAAGAAAAATTACAAAAATGTGCGGTTCAAGGGCACAAGAAAGTACAATGGAGCACACTCCTGTGTACAGGAGATAAATATATTAAGAGAGTAGTGTCTTTGGTGCAAAATCCCTTCCAGCTAAGTGCATTGTTTATACATTTGCCATTGAACAAGGAATAGTTATATCCAGGTGTTATTATTACCCCCATTATTGCTTTCATTTAGACTTGTAATCTGAAATGAACTACAATCCAGAAATAGAGGGCATAGGCTTTTGATTCAGATCTTAGGAACAGTGGCTATGAAATGCCTTGGTCCAAGCTTGGTGGTGCAACCTTTAATCCCAAGGGACAAAGACAAGCAGATCTCTGATTCACATCCTGAGACAGAGCAAGTTCTTGAAGAAGGAAAAAAGTTCAGGAGAGGTGGTATACAACTTTAATTCCAGCATTCAGGATACAGAGCCATGCAGATCTCTGAGTTCAAGTCAGTCTACAGAACAAGTTCTAAGTCAATCAAGCTTAGGCAATGAAGGACTAGGAAAACAGAAAGCTGGTGATAATGTATTACAACAAGGGAGGCATGTTCAGCTCCAGCAAGCAACAGAACTCGGCATCTTTGACCGTAGGGTCCTGGTCAAAGAACAGAGTCAAGAATAGAAAGCACTACTGGGGTAATTGATGCTGGCTAGCTGGAGCTAAGAAAGTAGCAGTGATTAAGAAGAGAGAAGCATCACTGAGGTGAAATCTTCTACAAAGTGTTTTCTGAGAGCACAAAGACACTGTATCCCAGAAATAGCCAAGGTGATACCTTGGGTTTCAGCTGGACTTGGTAATGTGTAAGAATCATGCAGGTGGTACTGGTTTTGAAGGCATGAAGGTCATGAAGAGCAGCTGAGACTTGACACTGTGAGAAGTCAGGAAAGGCCATTTGTGAAGGTTTAGTCTAGTTGCAATTGATGGCCCAGAACTAAAGGGGTCATGCAAAGATATTGATGTTTGGCACCGTGAAGGGAGCCTACGAGAGGCTATTGGTGAAGCCTAGTTTCAGTGGAACTCCAGAAAGTTGGAGGTGCCAGTACCGTGTAATAATCACAATTAACATCAGCAGTAGTGGAGTGGAGTCAACCAGAACTTAGAGTACTACAGAGGGCAGAGTGGAAACTGACCCAAGCTCTTTGGAGGAGCCCAGAAGATCATGTGCAGATCCTAGACACTGAAACAAGAAGCTTTGAAATTGAAGTTGCCTTTGAGACCCAAAATGTTAGAAAAGCCAGAGCCATGGGATAATTGCTGAGGAAAGCTGTTCAGGATGGGACTAGTACAGGAGGAAAAAAAGGTTGCTGTCAACAAAGATGAAAAAACTTGGAGATCTGAAAAGCACTTTGACATCAGACATGGAGATGCAGTGTTTGAAGTTTGCCCAGCTGGTTTTGATCTTGTTTGGTCTAGAGTTTCCTCACTATGATGTTTTGGAATGGCAATGTATACCCTGTGATGTTCAAGGTATGTGATCTGCATTTTGATTTTTACTTTACAGGGGATTACAGAAAAGTAATTGAATGAATCTCAAGAAAGACTTTGAACTTTGGACTTTTAACATTGTTGAAACTGCTATCTACTATGGGGACTTTCTGAAGTTGGACTAAATATATTTTGCATTATGGCCACCAAAGGCTCATGTGTTTGAACAAGCAGGCCAGGAATAAAATGTGATAGTTTGAATATGCTGGTCCCTGAAGTGGCATTATTAGGAGGGGTGGCTTTGTTGGAATAGGTTTGGCCTTGTTGGAGGAAGTGTGTCACTTTGAAGGCTTAGAGATCTTCTTCTTAGCTACCTGGAAGTCATCTCTTGCCTTCAGAATTAGATGTAGAAATCTCAGCTCCTCCAGGGTAATACCTGCCTAGATGCTGCCATGCTTCCCACCATGATGATAATGGACTAAACCTCAGAACCCAGAAGCCAGCACCAATTAAATGTTGACCTTTGTAAGAGTTTCCTTGATTATGGTGTCTCTTTACAGAAGTAGAAATCCTAACTAAGACAGTCATCATGGCAGAAAGCATGGTGACTTGCAGGTAGACATGGTGCTGAAGATGTAGCTGAGAGTTCTATTTCTAGATCTTCAGACAGCAGGAAGAGTGACAATGGGCCTCCCTTGGGCATATGAATCCTCAAAGTCCACCCCCAGTGTGAAATACTTCCTCAGTAGTACCATTCCCTATGAACCTATGGGGGCTATTTTAATTCAAGCTCCCACCACACACATACACACACACACACACACACACACACACACACACACACATACACACACAGTAGCATATACACAGAAATGTAATTAGGGACCATGTGACCATTAGGGATGCGGGGCTGGAGTTTAGTGTGCCTTAGCATTCTTGAGAAAAATCTCACATCCCAGTACCAGGAGTAACATAACCTTGAGATCAATTCACATTTTAACTGATTAGTGAAGTCATTACTGTGGTCCATCTAGCATCTAGGTGATTCTCCTTAGGATTCTACAGGAGTCTGTGTGCTCCACACAGTAACTGATGTGTAAAGGCTTCACAGTATCTTGAGAAAAATGCTCAAATGAACACATTTTGTGTCTAATGCATTTCCTACCTTTCTCGGGGCCTAAGGTGGAGCCTTGGTGACACTAATGGGAGCTTTTATTTCCCTCTTTCTCTGCACATGAATGGTTGCGCTGACAGGTGGTAATCTGGAGTACATCTTGTTTTCCTTTAGTTGCTGGTGACATTCAAACATTCCTCTGAGCCTTGTTATTTTGGTTTTGTTTTTAAATTTAAAAAGAGAGAAATTGTTTGACACCTTTTTTTATTGTTGTCTATAACATTTTTATTTGCTTTGAAGTACTCACAAGAAAAAAATTGGCTTACTCCTGTTTTGAGCAAAGCTTATTCTAAAGCATCCTTATAATTAGCAAAGGACTTTGTCTATCTGGGAGAGTACAGAAAGAAGGAACTTCTGATTTTTCAGGCTGGAAAGACTTAAACAAACATTTCCTTACTCCAGATTGGACAGCAATGACAGAACAAAATAATGATTCTACCAACGTCCTCCTGAGGAAACCAGTGAACCTACAGGTGTTACTACAGGAATGTTCAAAGAAGGCTCCCCACAGGAGCACAGATGACACAAAGGCAGCTCTGTCATAGAATATCCACACTAGCACAGGTGGCACTCATGAAAGCGGCACACTTATAAAAGTGGAAACTCTGGAGAGCTCTGTGGCATTTTTTAGGAGGTTTGGCCTGGGGAAGAGTCTTCTCCAGGCAGCTTGACTGACCAGATTCCCATGCCTCAGCAATTGTTTATGCTTCTCAAATACTAGGAGACATGGGGCTTTGTGAATCTTGTTAGTTTCAGGAATTTTCTAAGACCTGTGAGTTACTTAATTCCACTGCCTCCTGAGCACCATTATCCCTCTACCCTCCTAAAGGGATTATTTCAACTTCAAGAAAGACTGGATGTAGGGGAACGCCAGGACAGAGTAACGAGAGGGGGTTGAATGGAGAAAAGAGGGAGGGAAGGGGGCTTATGGGACTTTCAGGGAGGGAGGAAACGGGAAAGGGGAAGTGATTTGGAATGTAAATTAAAAAAATAAAATAAAATAAAAAAATAAAAAAAAAGAAAAAGAAAATGGATACAAAGGACAGATCTGATTCCTTCACACACACAAGGGTTTTTTCATTCCTTCTTCACCAATATTGCACCAGATTTCTAAAATATCTTTAAAAATTTCCCTGAAAAATACTTTCAGAAAACATAGCTAAGAGAGTGCTATAGGTAACAATCCTCTTTTGTGGCTAAGACAAAATACTTTGCTTATATTTTACTAATTTATAAATAACAGAAACTTACTCTTCACAGTTTGAAGTTTGATAAGTCCAATTTCAAAGTGCTAGTAGGCTTGCTGTCTAGTTAGATTCTGTTCCCTGATTCCATCTCAAAAGAAAGAAGAGGGGAAAAACTGCATGATAGTTAGCTACCTATCCCCAGTCACACTGATTCCATTCATGGGGGCCGGGTCTTCTTAATACAGTCACCCTGGAATGTAAGTTTGAACATGAATTATGCATGGTGCACATTCAGATTAGCTCAGCTCTTCCCTGATTTGGAGTGTACTAGTCAGTCTTGAGTGCAGGCCCTCATAGTTTGATGTGATCTGCCCAGACTTCAACTCTGGATGAAATCTTGCTGTCTTATTAATTTGAGCTGAATGCCTAGGAGGGTCACTAGTAATTTGATACATGTGCTTTGCAATTTATGAGGCAAAGTACAAAATATCCAAATATCAGTTGTGTTATCATGTGTAATATGTTTTGTGAACAAGTCAGAGACAATTTTGTTGCACATTTGTTGATCAAGGAATACTCTCAGGTCAGTCAGCAACCTTGAGGAAAAGAAGGAAGCCAAAGTTGACATAATAAGTATCCACAATCATTGTGACTGAAAACACATAACATGTGTCTCCTTGAGCTGAAATCAAAGCTTGTCTTCCAGGATAGGCTGCTCTCTAGACACTCGTGTGTAAAATGCACTTCCTTAAGTTTTCCAGAATCCAGAAACCACACACATCCTCTTGTTCCTGCCTCTTTTCTCCATCTTGAAATCTCCAAATATAGACAGAGTCTGATTCATATTTCAACAGTCTTATCCCAACTCCCTTATCCACCTCTTAAGAATTTTTATGGCTATTTTGGTTCTTATAGATAATGCAGAAGAATACCCTCATCTTAAATACAGCTGAATAGCAATCCAAACTTGATATGTAAGCATGTTTCTTTTTCCATTAAACCTTTCCTATGTACAGATTCAGAGGATGGGGACATGGATGTCTTTGCTTGAATTCAGTTTTGCTACAGAGAAGATGATTCCTCAAGGTTAATTTGAATGGAGATAAATCTTGCAGGTTCCTTCAATCCTTAAGGACTGATTGTTACTTGTGGCTTGGCCCTGGGGGTTGGCATGATTTGGATGGTACATTACTTTTAATGGAAAGATAGCCATAGAAAAAGATGCACCTGAGTACTCAGGCCTCCCCTCAGCAGCAACTGACAAATGGATATAATTGGCTTGAATGGTATTAGAAGGAATTTGGAATCAGTATCACAGTTTTCCCTAAAAGTATACTTTGCTATATTGTCTGAAAAGAATGTGCTGAGTAGTGTAAATACAATATTAATGCAGAAGTTGGAGTTATACTACAAAATGTACCATTTTCCTCATTTCTAGGTTTGCGAAGAGTAAATTGGACTGAGGTGTGGCTCCCTTGTGCAAAGAGGCCACATCTTAGATAACAGTATAACTGCAATAAAAATTTTCCATTGTCTTTGCTATCCTAGTCATTTTTGATCATATATGCACACGATAGATATCACTTTCTGTTAGTTCAAATTCTTTCTATGGCTTTTAATAAATATATATAAGTAAAAGAGTATATACATGTAAAATTAAAACAATAGTACTGTTAAAACAAGTTAAAAACTGTTAAAACAGTTAAAAAAATTGAACTGTTAAAACAACAGTACAATAATTGGATAGATGAGATAAGTAACAATAGCATAATAACACACAAGGCACTAAAGGTACCTAAGTTATAGTTGAAGAAGCTTAGTGTTATTTGAAGTAAATGCATACTAGTATAAAGGTATTCTACAAATCCTACAGAAATCACAATGATTTTTAAAGACAGGAGAAACTAAAATGCACAGTAAAGAAAAACTCCACTATTTTTCAGTGCTCAGCTAAAATCAGAGATGACAGATAAGATCACTAATCTCAGGTGTCAATTTGACTATACCAAAAATCACATCTGAGATACTCCTAAGAATATGTTCTGGAGAAACTTACAGAGAAATTTAACTGAGGAAGGAAGACACATGTGGGTGGAAAAGGAAAAAGGAATTGGTACCATGCCAACAACTAAGTGTTGAAAACCTATTCCTAATGCCATGTCTTCCTTCCAGTTCAGGACTGTTACCTCTCATACTCTTACAGCAGAAGTTGGCTCTATCCTCTCTTTTGACTGTTTGTAGCCAAGTATTCAGTCACATTGACAAACGAAATTGTAGCAATGTATTATCAAAAGGAGGAAATGAAAAAGTGTAGTCAGTAGAATATAAGCAGAATAAATACTAAGCACATATTAAGAATCTTCTAATGATAATGTGTGTGTGTGTGTGTGTGTGTGTGTGTGTGTGTGTGTGTGTGTGTGTGTATGTGTGTGTGCATGTTCGCATGGGTGCATGCACAGGCCAGAGACCAATGTCAGGCGGCTTCTTCTTCTATTGTTCTTCACTTTATTTATTTGTCTGTTTGTTTGTTTTCTCTTTGTTTGCAAGAGTTTCTCACTGAGGCATGAGTTTATTTACATTCAAAATCATTTCCCCTTTCCCGTTTCCTCCCTCCCCGAAAAGTCCCATAAGCCCCCTTCCCTCCCTCTTTTCTCCATTCAAACCCCTCTCATTACTCTGTCCTGGCGTTCCCCTACATCCAGTCTTTCCAGGACCAGGGGTCTCTCCTTCCATCTTCTTAGAAATCTATTGCTATGCGAATTGTGTCTAGGGTATTCCGAGATTCTGGGTTAATATCCCCTTATCAGTGACTGCATACCATGTGTGTTCTTTTGTGATTGGGTTACCTCACTAAGGATGATATTTTCAAGTTCTGACCATTTGCCTAGGAATTTTGTGAATTCATTGTTTTTAATTGCAGAGTAGTATTCCATTGTGTAGATATACCACATCTTCTGAATCCATTCCTCCGTTGAGGGACATCTGGGTTCTTTCCAGCTTCTGGCTATTATAAATAAGGCTGCTATGAACATAGTAGAGCATGTGTCCTTATTGCATGCAGGTAAATCCTCTGGGTATATGCCCAGGAGTGGTATAGCCGGATCCTCCGGGAGTGTCATGCCCAGTTTTCTGAGGAACCGCCAGACTGCTTTCCAGAGTGGTTGTACCAGCTTGCAATTCCACCAGCAGTGGAGGAGTGTTCCTCTTTCTCCACATCCTCGCCAACAACTGCTGTCTCCTGTGTTTTTGATCTTAGCCATTCTGACTGGTGTGAGATGGAATCTCAGGGTTGTTTAGATTTGCATTTCTCTAATGACTAAGGATGATGAACATCTCTTTAGGTGCTTCTCAGCCATTAGATATTCTTCAGGTGAGAACTCTTTGTGTAGCTCTGTACCCCATTTTTTAATAGGGTTGCTTGCCTTTCTGGAGTTTAACTTCTTGAGTTCTTTTTATATATTAGATATTAGCCCTCTGTCAGACATAGGGTTGATAAAGATCATTTCCCAGTTAGTTGGTTGCCGCTTTGTCTTTTTGTCAGTGTCTTTTGCCTTGCAAAAACTTTGTAATTTAATGAGGTCCCATTTGTCTATTCTTGATCTTAGAGCATAAGCTATTGGAGTTCTGTTCAGGAAATTCTCCCCTGTGCCCATATGTTCAAGGTTCTTCCCTAGCTTCCTTTCTATTAGTTTCAGTGTGTCTGGTTTTATGTGGAGATCCTTGATGCACTTGGAATTGAGCTTAGTGCAAGGAGATAAGAATGGGTCAATTTGCATTCTTCTGCATGTTGACCTCCAGTTGAGCCAGCACCATTTGTTGAAAAGGCTATCTTTTTTCCACTGGATGGTTTTAGCTCCTTTGTCAAAGATCAAGTGACCATAGGAGTGTGGATTCATTTCTGGGTCTTCAATTCTGTTCCATTGATCTACATGCCTGTCACTTTACCAATACCATGCGGTTTTTAACACTAGTGCTCTGTAGTACAGCTTGAGGTCCGGGATACTGATTCCCCCAGAGGTTCTTTTACTCTTGAGAATAGTTTTAGCTATTCTGGGTTTTCTGTTATTCCAGATGAATTCTTGAATTGCTCTTACTAACTCTACGAAGAATTGAGTTGGGATTTTGATGGGGATTGCATTGAATCTGTATATTACTTTTGGTAAGATGGTCATTTTGACTATATTAATCCTGCCAATCCATGAGCATGGCAGATTTTTCCATCTTCTGAGGTCTTCTTCAATTTCTTTCTTCAGAGACTTGAAGTTCTTGTCATACAGATCTTTCACTTGTTTGGTTAGAGTCACGCCAAGATACTTTATATGGTTTGTGGCTATCGTGAAGGGTATCATTTCTCTTACTTCTTTCTCAGCCTGCTTATCCTTTGAGTATAGGAAGGCTACTGACTTGCTTGAGTTGATTTTATATCCGGCCACTTTGCTGAAGTCGCTTATCAGCTGTAGGAGTTCTCTGGTGGAGTTCTTTGGGTCGCTTAAGTACACTATCATATAGTCTGCAAATAGTGATAGTTTGACTTCTTCTTTTCCAATTTGTATCCCTTTGACCTCCTTTTGTTGTCTAATTGCTCTAGCTAGAACTTCAAGTACTATATTGAAAAGATATGGAGAGAGAGGGCAGCCTTGTCTAGTCCCTGATTTTAGTGGGAATGCTTCAAGTTTCTCTCCATTTAGATTGATGCTGGCTACCAGTTTGCTGTAAATTGCTTTTACTATGTTTAGATATGGGCCTTGAATTCCTGATCTTTCCAAGACCTTTAGCATGAAAGGATGCTGAATTTTGTCAAATGTTTTCTCAGCATGTAATGAGATGACCATGTGGTTTTTTTCTTTGAGATTGTTTATATAGTGGATTACATTAATGGATTTCCTTATATTGAACCATCCCTGCATCCCTGGGATGAAGCCTACTTGATCGTAGTGAATGATCGTTTTGATGTGTTCTTGGATTCAGTTGGCAAGAATTTTATTGAGTATTTTTGCATCGATATTCATAAGAGAGATTGGCCTGAGATTCTCTTTCTTTGTCGGATCTTTGTGTGCTTTTGGTATTAGTGTAATTGTGGCTTCATAGAACGAGTTGGGTAGTGTTCTTTCTGTTTCTATTATGTGGAACAGTTTGAAGAGTATTGGTGTTAGGTCTTCTTTGAAGGTCTGATAGAATTCTGCACTAAAACCATCTGGACCTGTGCTTTTTTTGGTTGGAAGACTTCCAATGACAACTTCTATTTCTTCGGTGGTTATAGGACGGTTTAGATGGTCTATTTGATCCTGATTTAATTTTGGTATTTAGTATCTGTCAAGGAAATTGTCCATTTTTTCCTCAAGATTTTCTAGTTTTGTTGAATACAGGTTTTTGTAGTAGGATCTGATGATTTTTTGAATTTCCTCAGTTTCTGTTGTTATCTCTCCCTTTTTGTTTCTGATTTTATCAATTTGGATACTATCTCTGTGCCCTCTGGTTAGTCTGGCTAAGGGTTTATCTATCTTGTTGATTTTCTCAAAGAATCAACTCCTCGTTTTGTTGATTCTTTCTTTGGTTTTATTTGTTTCTACTTGATTGATTTCAGCCCTGAGTTTGATGATTTCCTGCCTTCTACTCCTCTTTGGTGTATTTGCTTCTTTTTGTTGCAGGGCTTTCAGGTGTGCCATTAAGCTGTTAGTGTATGCTGTCTCCCGTTTCTTTTTGGCGGCACTCAGGGCTATGAATTTTCCTCTTAGCACTGCTTTCATTGTGTCCCATAAATTAGGGTATGTTGTGCCTTCATTTTCATTAACTTTCAAAAAGTCTTTGATTTCTTTCTTTATTTCCACCTTGACCAAGTTATCATTGAGTAGAGCATTGTTCAGCCTCCATGTGTACGTGGGTTTTCTTTTGTTTTTGTTGCCATTGAAGACCACCCTTATTCCATAGTGATCTGATAGGAGGCATGGGATTATTTCTATCTTCTTGTATCTGTTGAGGTCTGATTTGTGACCAATTATATGTTCAATTTTGGAGAAGGTACCATGAGGAGCTGAGAAGAAGGTGTATTCTTTAGCTTTATGATGAAATGTTCTATATATATCTGTTAGTTCCATTTGCTCCAAGGCTTCAATTATATTCACTGTGTCCCTGTTTAGTTTCTGCTTTCCTGAACGATCCATTTCAGAGAGCAGGGTGTTGAATTCACACACTATTATTGTGTGTGGTGCAATGTGTGCTTTGAGCTTTAGTAAAGTTTCTTTTAGGAATGAGGGTGCCCTTGCATTTGGAGCATAGATATTCAGAATTGAGTGTTCTTGATGGTGGATTTTTCCCTTGATCAGTATGTAGTGTCCTTCTGTGTCTTTTTTGATGACTTTCGGTTGAAAATCAATTTTATCTGATATTAGGATGGCTACTCCACCTCGTTTCTTGGGGCCATTTGCTTGTAAAATTGTTTTCCAGCCTTTTACTCTGAGGTAGTGTTTGTCTTTGACACTGAGGTGCGTTTCCTGCATGCAGCAAAATGCTGGGTCCTGTTTATGTATCCAGTCTGCTAGTCTATGTCTTTTTATTGGGGAATTGAGACCATTGATATTAAGAGAGATTAAGGCATAGTGATTATTGCCATCTGCCATTCTTGACGCTATCTTTATGTTTGAGTGGTTATCTACTTTTGGGTTTGATTCAAGAAGGTTATTATCTCATTTTTTCCAAGGTGTTTTTTCTTTCCCTGTATTGGAGGTTTCCACCTATTATCCGTTGCAGGGCTGGATTTGTGGAAAGATATTGTGAAAATTTGGTTTTATCATGGAATATCTTGGTCTCTCCATCTATGGTGATTGAGAGTTTTGCTGGGTATAGTAGTCTAGGCTGGCATTTGTGCTGTCTTAGTGTCTGCATGAGATCTGCCCAGGATCTTCTGGCTTTCATAGTCTCTGGTGAGAAGTCTGATGTGATTCGGATAGGTCTTCCTTTGTATGTTACTTGGCCCTTTTCTCTTACTGCTTTTAGTATTCTTTCTTTGTTTAGAACATTTGTTGTTTTGATTATTATGTGACGGGAGGTATTTCTGTTTTGGTCCAGTCTGTTTGGGGTTCTGTAGGCTTCTTGTACGTTCATAGGCATCTCTCTCTTTAGGTTAGGGAAGTTTTCCTCCATAATTTTGTTGAAGATGTTTACTGTTTGCCCTTTAAGTTGCAAATCTTCACTCTCATCTATACCTATAATCCTTAGGTTTGGTCTTCTCATTGTGTCCTGGATTTCCTGGATGTTTTGGGTTACACATTTTTTGCATTTTGCATTTTCTTTGACTGTTGAGTCGATGCTTTCTATGGAATCTTTAGCACCTGAGATTCTTTCTTCCATCTCTTGTATTCTATTGTTGATGTTTGCATCTATGACTACTGATTTCTTCCCAAGGTTTTCTATCTCCAAAGTTGTCTCCCTTTGTTATTTCTTAGTTGTTTTTACTTCCTTTTTTAGTTCCTGGATGGATTTGCTGAGATCCTTCACTTGTTTGTTTGTATTTTCCTGTATTTCTTTAAGGTATTTTTGCATTACCTCTTTCAGGATTTCTTCCTGATGACCCATGTTCTCCTGCATTTCTCTGAGCGATTTTTATGTTTCCTCCTCATGGGAATCCATTTGTTGATCCATCGTCTCCTGCATTTCTTTAAGTAGTTCTCGTGTTTCCTTTGTAAGGGCATCTATCCATTGATTCATTTCTTTAATTGATTTTGGTGTTGCCTCCTTATGGGCATCCATCTGTTGACCCATATTCTTCTGCATTTCTTTATGCAATTTTTGTGATTCCTTTGTGAGTGCATCTACCCGTTGATTCATCTCGTTAAGCGATTTTTGTGTTGTCTCTTTGTGCGGCTCCATCTTTTGATCCATGTTCTCCTGCATTTCTCTAAGCGATTTTTGTGTTTCCTTTGTAAGGGCTTCTAACCGTTGATTCATGGTCTCCTGTAATTCTTTATTAGATTTATTTGTGTCCTTCTTGTGATCCTCTAATAGCATCATGAGAAGTGATTTTAAATCCAGATCTTGTCTTTCGGGTGTGGTGGGGTATCCAGGACATGCTGCTGTTGCAGAGTTGGGTTCGGATGGTGCCATATTACTTTGATTTCTGTTAGTAACATTCCTATGTTTGCCTTTTGCCATCTGGTTACCTCTGGTGTT
Source organism: Tokudaia tokunoshimensis (assembly GCA_036184795.1). Lineage (NCBI taxonomy): Eukaryota > Metazoa > Chordata > Mammalia > Rodentia > Muridae > Tokudaia > Tokudaia tokunoshimensis. Next base: position 8,826,534 of record BTHU01000005.1, on the reverse strand, counting down.
AGTTGGTCCTGCTGTCACTGGCTGTTGTTTGGACCTCCTCTGAACCTGCAAAGCTATTTCTGCCCCCCTGGTTTACCAGGATTCCCCTGGCACAGATTTCTGGGGCCTGCCCTGCTCCTGAGTGACTTTGGAGCCCTGATGTGCCATGCCCCAAGTGATGTTATATTGGGGAGTCCTTGCACATCCAAAGGCTCAGCCTAGTGGATTCCTGGAGCAGAGGTCACCAAAGGGAAGCTGGTAGGCTCCTGCCCAGTGCGGGGTCCCTCTGCCAGGCAGAAGTCCCACAGCAGAGCTGGCATGCTGATTACTGCAGATCTGCCCAGCACTTGGGAGCCACATACACACAAGCTGCCCGAGACCCAAGGGATATTATGCCTGTCTGTCTCAGAGCCTGGCAGTCCCAACTTCTCGGCCACTGGAGCAAAGATGGCGGAGTGCCCTCTGCACTCTCTCCGTGGCGCTGGTCACCCTGCAGAGGCGATGGCCTGCAGATCTGACACCCAGATGACCACAGTGCTGTCCTGTTCTTGGGAGAAGGCAGAAGCCCCAACAGGCCGTGCCCAAGGGATGTTATATTGGGGAGAACCTGGGTACCTGTCTCTTCAGTGCAGTCTACCGGAACAGAGGTCGCGGAAGGGAAGCTGGTAGGCTCCTGCCCAGTGCGGGGTCCCTCTCTCAGGCAGAAGTCCCAGAGCAGAGCTGGCGCGCTGGTTACTGCAGATCTGCCCAGCACTTGGGAACCGCATACACACAAGCCGCCTGAGACCCAAGTGATATTATGCCTGTCTGTCTCAGAGCCTGGCAGTCCCAACTTCCCAGCCACTGGAGCAAAGATGGCGGAGTGAGGCATGAGTTTAAAGAGCTGACTAAACTTGATAACAAATGAGCTTCAGGGATCTGCTTGTCTCTGACTTCCCAGAACTAGAGTTAGAGACACATGTGCCCATGCTGAGCTTTTCCTGTGAATTCTGTAGATTATAATTCAGGTCCTCATACTTACATGGCTTTGTTGAATGAGCCATCTTTCTAGCCAAGTGTACCAGATTAAAGCCAGACTGTTAAAATAAACAACAAGCAATAAACAATAATAAAAAAATCAACCACAGCTATATGTTATCCACAAGGGAAAAACTCTAAATATAAAAGCTCATGCAGTTTAAACCAAGGTTTAGAGGAATCTTACTGTTATAATACTAATGAAATGGCATCAACTTTAATATTATACATATAAGGCTTCAAATACAGAGAAAACTGAGTAACCTTCCAAACTAATGAAGACTGCAGACAACAGACTGTTGAAATATGTGTGGAAAAAATAGTACTACAGAAAGCAACAGACAATTGCACCATTACCCCTGGAGATTTAAATGCTAGACTTTCAGTACTGATAGACATAGTAGAAAGATATATTTAAGACTATCATCGACTTGAAAAACACCGTCAATCAACTGGATTAAATTGACATCTATGCACTACCACTGTAAAAAGGAGCAGAATAAACATTTTTCCTAATCCTGCCTGAGATATTTTGCAAGACAATATCATTCTGGGCCATAAAACAAATGTGACATGAAGAAAGGAGCAAAACCAGGCAAAGTAGTTTCAGATCAACAGAAGTGAACTAAGGATAAACAACAGAGAGTCACCTAGTATATATAGGACAAGCATTTGTATGTCAAACAGCATCTCACAATAACATAGCTTTAAAAATATTCAAGAGAAACGTAAGCACACCTTGAGGACAATAAAAAAAGGAAACACAGTATGTCAAATTTGTGTAAACAGTCGGAAAGTAATGTTCTGAAGGAGATTTTTAACAGCAAAGAAGAAAGAGCTGAAGTCAGGGAACTAGAAAGCAAGGAGAAAGCTACTGATAGATACTAAAGCAAAGATCAATTAAAACCTGAACAGGAGAGCAATACAAAAAAAATCTGTAGAAATCCAAATGCTAGATTATTTCAAAGCTAGATCATTTAAAAAGATAAAAGAAACAAAATAGAATGTAACTTAGACATAATGAGTCAGTTACTTTAAAAATGCATATATGAGCTTGATAGGTCATCTCATTAGATGCTGAGAAAGCATTTGACAAAATTCAGCATCCTTTCATGTTAAAGGTCTTGGAAAGATCAGGAATTCAAGGCCCATATCTAAACATAGTAAAAGCAATTTACAGCAAACCAGTAGCCAGCATCAATCTAAATGGAGAGAAACTTGAAGCAATCCCACTAAAATCAGGGACTAGACAAGGCTGCCCTCTCTCTCCATATCTTTTCAATATAGTACTTGAAGTTCTAGCTAGAGCAATTAGACAACAAAAAGAGGTCAAAGGGATACAAATTGGAAAGGAAGACGTCAAACTATCACTATTTGCAGACGATATGATAGTATACTTAAGCAACCCAAAGAACTCCACCAGAGAACTCCTACAGCTGATAAACGACTTCAGCAAAGTGGCCGGATATAAAATCAACTCAAGCAAGTCAGTAGCCTTCCTATACTCAAAGTGATACTCCTAACAGTGAGAGTGGGAGAGGTCTGTCTCTGAATCTTTTACGTGTTTCTGGGACCCTTGTCATTCTTGTTGGTTGCCTTCTTCAGCCCCGAGAGGAGGGTATATGCCTGGTCCTATTGTAAATTGTTATGCTAGGTTCAGTTGATATTCCTGGGAGGCTTGAAGGGAAAACAGAGGAGGGGTGTATCTGGGGCTAAACAGGGGAGGGGTGTATCTGGGAATAAACAGAGGAGGGGTGTGTCTGGGGATAAACAGAGGTAGTAGAAGAAGAACTTGGAGGAGAGGAGGGAGGAGAAATTGTGGTCAGGATGTAATATATGAGAGAAAAATAAATAAATTAATTAAAAAAGCAAATTACTGAAGCTCACTCAATGAGTAAGGAATTAAGTTGGATCAATATTTATAGACACACCAAGGAAAAGATAGCACCAAGATGAAAGAGTTTTACAGTGGAATTCTATAAACATTAATCAAGAATTCAAACTAATTTTTTATGACTGAATACAAAATATCAAATCAAAGGAGCCACTTTTTTTTCTTTTCTAAGTTTTTAAATTGACATTCCAAATCATTTCCCCTTTCCCATTTCCTCCTTCCCCGAAAGTCCCATAAGCCCCCTTCCCTCCCTCTTTTCTCCATTCAACCCCCTCTCGCTTCTCAGTCTTGGTATTCCCCTACATCCAGTCTTTCCAGGACCAGGGGTCTCTTCTTCCATCTTCTTGGAATTCTATTGATATGCTAATTGTGTCTAGGTTATTCAAGATTCTGGGTTAATATTCCCTTATCAGTAACTGCATACCATATGTGTTCTTTCGTGATTGGGTTACCTCACTAAGGATGATATTTTCAAGTTCTGACCATTTGCCTAGGAATTTTGTGAATTCATTGTTTTTAATTGCAGAGTAATATTCCATTGTGTAGATATACCACATCTTCTGAATCCATTCCTCCGTTGAGGGACATCTGGGTTCTTTCCAGCTTCTGGCTATTATAAATAAGGCTGCTATGAACATAGTGGAGCATGTGTCCTTATTGCATGCAGGTAAATCCTTTGGGTATATGCCCAGGAGTGGTATAGCCGGATCCTCCGGGAGTGTCATGCCCAGTTTTCTGAGGAACCGCCAGACTGCTTTCCAGAGTGGTTGTATCAGCTTGCAATCCCACCAGCAGTGGAGGAGTGTTCCTCTTTCTCCACATCCTCACCAACAACTGCTGTCTCCTGTGTTTTTGATCTTAGCCATTCTGACTGGTGTGAGATGGAATCTCAGGGTTGTTTTGATTTCCATTTCCCTAATGACTAAGGATAATGAACATCTCTTTAGGTGCTTCTCAGCCATTAGATATTCTTCAGGTGAGAACTCTTCGTTTAACTCTGTACCCCATTTTTAATAGGGTTACTTGGCTCTCTGGAGTCTAACTTCTTGAGTTCTTTTTATATATTGGATATTAGCCCTCTGACAGACATAGGGTTGATAAAGATCATTTCCCAGTTAGTTGGTTTCCGCTTTGTCTTTTTGACAGTGTCTTTTGTCTTGCAAAAACTTTGTAATTTAATGAGGTCCCAATTGTCAATTCTTGATCTTAGAGCATAAGCTATTGGAGTTCTGTTCAGGAAATTCTCCCCTGTGCCCATATGTTCAAGGTTCTTCCCTAGCTTCCTTTCTATTAGTTTCAGTGTGTCTGGTTTTATGTGGAGGTCCTTGATCCACTTGAAATTGAGCTTAGTGCAAGGAGATAAGAATGGGTCAATTTGCATTCTTCTGCATGTTGACCTCCAGTTGAACCAGCACCATTTGTTGAAAAGGCTTTTTTCCACTGGATGGTTTTAGCTCCTTTGTCAAAGATCAAGTGACCATAGGAGTGTGGATTCATTTCTGGGTCTTCAGTTCTGTTCCATTGATCTACATGCCTGTCACTGTGCCAATCCCATGCAGTTTTTAACACTATTGTTCTGTAGTACAGCTTGAGGTCCGGGATACTGATTCCCCCAGAAGTTCTTTTACTCTTGAGAATAGTTTTAGCTATCCTGGGTTTTCTATTATTCCAAATGAATTTTTGAATTGCTATTTCTAACTCTATGAAGAATTGAGTTGGGATTTTGATGGGGATTGCGTTGAATCTGTATATTGCTTTTGGCAAGATGGTCATTTTTACTATATTAATCCTGCCAATCCATGAGCATGGAAGACTTCTGAAATGTCTGAAACGCTATATAATCTTCTGATAGCAGATCAGTAAACGTGAATAGTTCTCTTTCCTAGGTTCCTTGTTAAATGCTCATTGTGCTGGTTATCCCCCTCCTTTTACTCCTCCTCCTCATTATTATTATTATTATCATTATTATTATTATTTTAATCATTATTAATTATTATTATTATTATTAATTATCAACTTGACACAAGCCGGGGTCATTTGGCCAGTGGTCAAGAGCACTCTTGCAGAGGACCTGAGTACATTTTTCAGTGTTCATGTCCATTAAAGGTTCATAAGATCAAATACTTTCTTCTTGCCTCTGTAGGTACCAATACACATATATGTGCGCATACAAATATACACACACACATCCATGCAATTAAAAATAAATCTCAAAAATAATTTAGTAAAAAAATTCTAATATCTAATGGCTGAGAAGCACCTAAAGAGATGTTCATCATCCTTAGTCATTAGGGAAATGCAAGTCAAAACAACCCTGAGATTCCATCTCACACCAGTCAGGATGGCTAAGATCAAAAACACAGGAGACAGCAGTTGTTGGCGAGGATGTGGAGAAAGAGGAACACTCCTCCACTGCTGGTGGAATTGCAAGCTGGTACAACCACTCTGGAAAGCAGTCTGGCGGTTCCTCAGAAAACTGGGCATGACACTCCCGGGGGATCCGGCTATACCACTCCTGGGCATATATCCAGAGGCTTTCCCTGCATGCAATAAGGACACATGCTCCACTATGTTCATAGCAGCCTTATTTATAATAGCCAGAAGCTGGAAAGAACCCAGATGTCCCTCAACGGAGGAATGGATTCAGAAGATGTGGTATATCTACACAATGGAATACTACTCTGCAATTAAAAACAATGAATTCACAAAATTCCTAGGCAAATGGTCAGAACTTGAAAATATCATCCTTAGTGAGGTAACCCAATCACAAAAGAACACACATGGTATGCAGTCACTGTTAAAGGGATATTGACCCAGAATCTCGGAATACCCTAGACACAATCCGCATATCAATAGATTTCCAAGAAGATGGAAGGAGAGACCCCTGGTCCTGGAAAGACTGGATGTAGGGGAACGCCAGGACAGAGTAATGAGAGGGGGTTGAATGGAGAAAAGAGGGAGGGAAGGGGGCTTATGGGACTTTCAGGGAGGGAGGAAATGGGAAAGGGGAAATGATTTGGAATGTAAATTAAAAAAATAAAATAAAATAAAAAAATTCTATATTAATATATACATTTGATTGTATTCTTTTTGGTTTTCTTTTTTTTCTTAAAGGCTGCAACATTATTTGAGAAGGTTTAGGCTAAAGTATTTTTCTCTGTTGCAAATTTAATTCTAGATTTGGAAATTAATTGTCTACAAGGACAGTCACCCAGTAGGTCTTTATAGTATTGGAAAAAATAATTATGATTGATTTCAGTAGGAAATTTGTTTTAATCTCACCAGTAAATCACAGCTAAGCAGGAGGCACTAGCACCCAGTCTTGCCTAGTTAGCAGTTTGCACTGATCTGAGGGTTGAAAGTTACAAACAAACTGCCCCACTACTGAGCACTTGAATCAGAAAGGGGAGTGGGATCTCTAGTCCCAGAAGGACATTTAGGGACTTCGGGTTGGGGGGTGCAGAGGGGCTACTCTCCTAGAGGAATGGAGAAAATTATGTCTCTGAAGAAACCGGCAATGAGGAAATCCAGCATGGAAAATTGATCAAGTACATTAAAACAAAACAAAACAAAACAAAACAAAATAAAACACTGTTTGTACCAATCCAGCTATTTCATCTTTCCTTTAAGTTGTTGCTGTTCAGTTTGCAAGGTCACAAAAGAAGCTGATCTCTTTTCACTACCCTGAGTCTCTTGAACTCTTTCTATAGTAGGGAAGACCATGGTTTCTCACAGTTTTAAACATGCAAATAATTGTCATGATGCACGGTCTTTTGAGAGTCTCTTATCTGCAGATACTCCTCCTGTATGCCTCCAACCTATTTGGAGGCAACATTTTTATATTCTGAGGGAGAATAACTTAATAGGAAATAAGGTTAATTATGAAAATAGATGACATATATTATAAAAGAACCAAGAGCGGCAAAACAGTAGATCCTACAATACGTCCTATTGTCTGTTTACTTCCTTATATGGAAATTATCTTGCTTTCATCAAGTGACTGATAGCAAGACCACTGTGTTTTAATTGTGATTTAATTAGCTGTGTATAATTTTTAAGACAGGTTAATTGACTCCATTTATAAGCCTCTCTTTCAGTTGTATATAGAGAATGTCAAAAAGATAAATAAGCAAGAATTTTCCTAGGCATTTGTTTTTACTGTCTTTTTTGACTACTGACTCCTAACACATAGCACAGAGTAATTGCCTTTTTTTTTTTTGCCTAGAGATGCTTTTTAAAGCATTTTATATTCAGGGTATGATAATATTAACTACTTCAGACATAATCTTTTTGAGACACTTGCTGGAATTAGAAAAATTCACAGATACCTTCTGTTCACTTGGTTCTGCTGTATTTCAATCTATCTCTCCGTGGACCTGTGTACACGACATCATATCCTACCACTCACAAATTCAGATACAGTAGAGTTTTACTGCAAATTTTATGTCTCTATAAATTTAGACAAGTCTGTTTGCCTTGACTTTAAAGCCCATAAAATAATAGAATTGCCATAGAATATACATTAATATTTTTACTTTAAGTTATAGGTAAAACCTATTCTCTATAAGACTGAACTACTTAGTGCATTGATATTAATCATGGACCTATTTGAAATGATTTTTCTTAGTGAAAAATGTCAGTGAATTCAGAAAAAAACCATTTTTTATAATCTGGACACACAAACACATTGAAAATTGCATTTTTAGAATTGAATTCCGATGAAAATGTCAGTCTTTTGGTCAAATATTTTGAAGACAGTACTGGGGCTTTCTGTGTAATTGAAAAAGTAGAAAAAACTATGTATAATTAGAATATAAATTTGCCTGTATTTAAGTTATTCTTTTTTCATAAAGGAGATTATTAAATATTCAGTGAAATTGTACAGTAGAACAATATGTAACACCAGGCAAAGAAATTCATAAATTATTTCACCACAATCATTATTTATTACTTATTTACATATATGAAGAAACCATCCTGAAAAAAAGTTATTTATTCTGGTTATAAACTTATACCCAGATAATCATACTCCCAAAAGGTCTTAATGTGGTTTGGAACTGATACTGGAACTGACATTTGTGGCTAGTGTATAATGCCATTCCTCTCAGATTTCTGAGTGTTCTACAAAGCATCCTTTAGACTTTTATGAGAAAAAGCAATCTAGAGACTGGTAAGTGCCTCCTGCCTATTTAGCAACACATATCTGCATGCTAATGCTGCTGAATTGGCTCAGTCTTGAGGAGACCAACCCTCCCCCCCTTCCAGAACACACACACACACACACACACACACACACACACAAACACACTGAATGCAGGAATTTTGTCTTTCAAATGAATTTTCCTCATAGGAATTCTTTGTCCTGTAGAGTCTAAGATTCTGAAGATCCTCCTGCAAAATTGTTACTTCTTCCCCATGAAATACAGGACTAGGTGAGTGGATTCTTGGTCAGTTTTATAGTCTGAACAGATTAACTGAGACCTTAAAGGCAATGGCTCTGGGGTAGATAGAGAAAGTTGACTCTAGGTCTCCTGACTGATTCAGTCTTGCCCTCTAACTCTCTGTGGTAGTCTATAAATCTTATAGAGAGGAACAAGATGGGGCATATTATGTGGGTCATCACCATATCATATGCTTACCAAAAGTCAGATGACTCTTGGAAACCTCTTAAACTTTGGGTAGAAACAAAAGAGAAAGTCATTATTTTTAGAGATGAGTCATCATAAAGAACAAAAGGGAAAAATTCAACTTAGAAAGTCTCTTATGTATAAAATTGCAAATAAGTAAGACCCAAGAAAATCATAAAATGAAGCAAAAGAATTTGATCATTACACTGTAAGCTCTAGTCTTGGTAGAGGGAAAAACAGGTTACTTGACAAATCACATCATAGCAGCTTTGGTTTAAGGTCTATTAATTATATAAAAATACTAATGATTGATACTACCTACCAGCTACTACTTACATACTTTCATTAGTTGCTGTATATGAGAGTAAGTCATTTTTACTACCTTGTCAACTTTTCAGGACAACCTATGCAAATATTGGATCTGAGGACCTGAAGAATGGGGCAGATTATAATCTGATGCTGTAGACAATATTACTTCAGGTTCACTGTTCTTTGATAAAAGAATAAATCAAAGAAAACAATTCAAGGAAGGTTGCTTGAGTTCAGAAAAACATGATCTGAAAAACATGTACATAAATGCCAGTAAGCACTTATTAAATGTCAGAACAGCTGGACCTCAGGACAGAATAATTATAATACAATTGGCTGGCACATACTATAGATTATATCTTGGAAAGCAGGAAAAAAAGACAGAATGCCATATTCAGATTCAGAATATGCTGACCAGACAGGTTTCTATAGTGATATTCTTACATTCAACAAGAATAAACTTGTCTTATAAATTGAATGCATATTTTTAATACAATAGGCATGAAATTACATCCAAGAACAATCCAAGGAACAAAATGTACCTGAAGTTTTTTTTAAAAAAAAAAAAAAACAAAACTCTTTGCTGTTTTTCCTGGAGATTCTCTCATAGTTTCCCAAGGAATTGTTAACCATGTGTATTATTTTGACCATGTCCTGACACGAGACCCATATATACAGTACAGAAAAAGACACCATTACCAGTGCAGTAAATGAGTGGATTAATAAGAGGGTGAGGCATTGAATAATAATCACCATTAATCTGTATTACTATTAAGAATAAGCCTATCCAATAAAGTACATATGCTAAAGATGCGATTATAAAATTTCAAACTAAAGTACATATGCTAAAGATGAGATTATAAAATTTCAAACTACCAATTGTTAGGTGAAACAAAAATCAGAAGAAATTTCAGAAGGCATATGACCTGAGGTGTATTGAGAAGCAACACCACCCTCATTTGACAGAGACAAAAAGAAAGAAAGTTGGGGGTTGTGCTGACTGGTGTCATGTCACATTGGCATAAGTTAGCATCTGAAAAGAGGGGACCTCAATTGAGAAAATGCCTACATAAGATCTGTCTGTAAGGCATTTACTTATTTAGCAATTGATGCTGGAGATCCCAGCCTATTATGGATGATTTCCCTGGATTCTCTAAGAAAATAGGTTGGGCAAACCAGGAGAATCAAGCTATTAAGCAACACCCACCCATGGCTTCTGTATTAGCTCCTGCCTCCAGGTTCCTGCTCTGTTTAGTTCTTGTACTGACTTCCTAACAGCTACATGGAAATACAAGCCTAATAAACCCTTTATTCTCCAAGTTGCATTTGTTCATAGTGTTTTGTCACAACAATAGTAACCCTAACAATGCAGGACATCTAGGCCTGGCATTACTCAAATTAATATGGTCAAAATTTAGATAAAGGTGTGCTTAATATCAAAATTATCCTTAATGTTTAAATTTTAATATTCAGTTCTGTTCTTTCATTTATTGCCTTAAGTAGTTGACATGTTTTAAAATTTATCTTTGTTTTTGTACATTATTTTCACCCTACCCTCTCCTTCATTCAAGTCTTGCCGTACTTCAATTACTTTCTCTCAAATTCATATTTTCATTTTTAGTTATTAGTGTTACCTGTAATATGTATAGGCATATATTTTATATATATGTTGGTGCATATAAGTAGAACTAACTGAGAGCGTTTAGTATTGCTTGTATGCCTATGTGACTGAGTCTCCCCCTCTTAGCATCCATTACTTTCTTGCAGCTCTTCATCTAGTCCTGGGGTCTTATGAGATTTCCTTCATCCACATTGGGATGTTCACTGGTGGTGTACTTTTTCGTGTCTTGGAAACAACATTTGGCCTGAATCAAGACTCTTCCTTAATTATAATGAGCACTCCTCTGGACACTTTGAGTAACAGCACAGAACTCGGCCTCTGCTACCTCACTACTGACAACACAATGCTGCAGAATTATGAGCAGGTTTGACACTAAGCATTCCATACCTGAAAGTAGGTTTGACAAAGTGCTTTCTCAAGTGAATGTCTGAAAGACCATGACATTTTTACACTGAGTCTAACTATAGTAATGTTGACTAAAATCATGGTTATAGAATCAGAATTGGACCAATAGATGCTTAGCTATTGCTACTCAAAAACAAAAACAAAAAAAAAATTAACAATAATCAAAGGTACAAACAACCCAACAACAACAAGAACAAATGAGGAAAACTGTAAATGTGGTCAGTATTCTTGGTACTAATAGAATATTCACAGCCACTATCAAGGAAAAATTCGGAATAAATACATTGAGGCCAATTGGATGAAGTGAAGACCCTCTATCCATGCTCATCCTTCTGTCAAAGAAATAAAATACTCGAAATAAAAGTCATTTTTTTTGTATTTCTGAAAAAAATTACACTTCCTTATTTGAATATATGGCCTTGAACAAATTAATCATGCATAACTCCTCTGCTTGGGATGCACCCGCACTGATGAGCACAGTGAGCCTGTGATGGGCACAGTAGGCTGGCTTTTTTTGAAAACCTATTTCCCACACTATCCAAGATGCAGCTAAATCCGTGTTACCACAGAGCCTGTCACCACTGGAAACTCCTGAGTACTCTCCAGGCTTTGGAATCAGAAATTTGAATACTTTAACAATCTTTCTGTTATACTTTACATATGGATTTCCCCTCAAGATTTATCTGCAGAATCCTTAGTTCCTAGCTGAGGCCATTCTTATAGGTGGGACAAACAGGAGATAGTCTTAGAGGAAGTAAATTCCTGAGGTGTGCCATTGAAGGGTGTGCTTTGTGCCCTGGCCTTTCTTTATCTTCCTTTTCTTGATGATTCCCAAGTCTGAACAGCTTCCTATGCCACGCACATCTGCTATGATGTCCTACCTCCCTATAGGCCAAAAGGAAGAGTGTCAGCTGACCTCCATCTGTACCCTCTGAAACCTTGAGTTAATGTAACTCTTTTCTCTTTTCAGTTGTTTCTCTCAGGTTCTTTTCCTTAGATATGGAGAGCTGATTACCACATTCTTTAAGTGATTCTGATTCAGGTTAAAATTATATATGGGTCGTCTTTGTTCTAGGAGCTCAAATATGCAGTTCATATATTATATGCAAATATAATCATAAAATTGTCATCATTCTTCTTTTATGATATGAAGCATGTATGCCATAAAAGGATGTCATATCATCAAAATGTAATTATTGAATGTCTTGTATGTGTTGATTTGAGAGCTGAGCATTAAAGGGTTAAACAGTGAGACTAAATACATCTTTTCTAAGAGAGAATTCAAATCGCATTCATTTATCAGTTGTGGCATCTCAGCTAAATTCTCCTCAGTTGTACTCTAGTGAGCCCCACTGAATAAAGATCATACAATCTTATTAAGGAAATGAGATTTAAAAAGCAGAATCAATTATGCTAGGCAGTGGTGATGCACTTCTTTAATCTCAGAACCCAAGAGGCATAGGCTGGCAGATCTCTGAGTTTGAGAGTAGCCTCTTCTTCAGAGTAAGTTCCAGACAGTTAGGGCTACACAGGTAAAACCTGTCTCAAAAAACAGAGCAAAATAAACAAGCAATGTAGAACCATTTAGTAGTTAGTATAAAATAATTTGTAGTCACATGACATACAAAATAACATTAATAATAGAGGGATTATTGTAAGCTAAAGGAATACAAAGACTTGCTTGAGTAGTTTTTAACTGTGCTTTAAGTATGAACAGATTTAAAGCAAATGGGTGGACAAAGGGTAGAGAGTTGAATTCACTGAGCACTGAATCATTTGCAAGGTTAAGTAAATTTAATCATTTTAAATATAACCACAGCTTATACGTAATCATTCAACAACTTAACCTTTATTAAAACTGTTTAGTCCATAAATTCAATTTGACCTAAAATGAATAAATATAGGCTAATTGGTCTGAAGTTGGTAAACAGTAGAAACCCAAGAAAATATAGCAAGACAGAAATATTCTGGTATCACTGTGGACAAATATTCTTTTGCCTCTCTATTTGACTGAAAAAAAGATAAATCTCAGATGGAAAAACAGCCTTAGAAATAAAGAAAGGTAGCGAATTCACCTGCGTCATCTATTAGTCATCCATTTTGTCTTTGTTCACACAAAGTACACTGTTCTCTATGCTACACTTTTTTCCATATTTACCTCATTATTCTTCTATGGGATATTGGGTAGCAAATTCAAATTTAAAGCCACATGGGAATAATTAAAAAAGAGGGGGATAGATTTGAATTAGGGAGTAGGTTTTAGTAGTGGTTGATACAAACAAAAATGTTAAGATTTATGTGGAAAGAAAAAAATAAAAAAGTTTAGTCTCACCATGGAGTGTGATTTTAATTCAGTGTTCAGAACCATGAAGGACACTGGGGTTGTTTAGTAACTCTTCTTTTCTGTGCTGTTTTTGTCCAGTACTTCTCTTTGGCTGGGTCTCAGGAGTCTCAACTAACCTGGACCCCTGAGATTTCTCTGATACTGAGCCACCAGCCAGGCAGCATATACCAGCTGAGATGAGGCTCCCCAACACACATACAGCAGAGGATTTCTGGGTCTGGACTCAGTCAGAGAAGATGCACCTAATCCTCAAAAGACTGGAGACCCCAGGGAGTGGGGAGGTCTGGTGAGGTAGGATGTGGGATGGGGACATCCTCTTGAAGAATTGGGAAGAGGTGTAGGATGAGGAACAATCAAAGATTGGATTGGGAGAGAGATAAAGTCTTGACTGTAAAAAGGTTTAAAGAATTTTTTAAAAAAAGAAAAAGAAAATATTGCAAAATAATATAATGAAAAAAGTTCATATTCAGAAAGACAGATATCACATTTTCTCTCATTTGTGTATCTTAGGTTATTTATGAGATGAAAGTATAAGAAAAACATCTGAAGGAAATAATGAAAGTGGTAGGAGAGGGGAGCATGGAGAAAGGATAATGTATATGGAGTGAATTTGTTCAGAGAAAATTTTCACTTATATGAAAATGTCTCATTAAACCCCTCATTATGTATAGCAAATATGGGCCAGTAAGTTTTCTGTGCTAATGATGCTAAGGTTCCAAAACCATGATGGCGAGATGTTTCTACACATTTTAAAAATAATAAAATATATTTTAATAAGTACTTGTTGCTTTTCCCCTATATTTTCTATGCTCCAACTTCAGCATGGCTCTGGGACTTGGCTTACTAGTTATTCCTTGTGTCATTTTAGTTATCATTCTAAACCTTGTGTTAAATCATCCCCATTTCTACCTCCATCCTTGTTTGTCATGTATAAGGGAAATGTTGCCAAAACCTGAATAAGAACCTGGCTCTCACTTGTTCAGAATCTCCTGGGACTTTCTTTGGGAAATCAAATATAGTACAAATCAGAAAACACTGAAATGACAGATTGAAAGAATTAATGTCAAGTGCATGCAAGGATTTTCTTACTTCCAGGTATTCAGCAGTGCGGATATATAGAAATCATCTTCTAATTCTTGAATGAGTATTTTTCCCTTTCTAAGGAAAGTAAAGAGTAAGATTCATCAATGAAGAGACTCCCAAGATGATGCGCAATGATGAAACACTCAGATTTGGGGGGGGGGCAGGGAGGGGGAGCTGGGCCCTTAGGAGAGGCACCGAAAGAAGAGTAGCCTGTCTGGGCAGGGGCCAGGTGTTAAGGGACAAGATTTGAGAGCACAAGCTGTCTCACAAAAGATTGGAGGATGGAGGAGCAATCAGTGTGCAGGGATTTCCTGTTTGCATGAGCCTGAATTTATATGGACTGCCAGTAAGCCACTCTTGCACCAACAGGAAGCTGGGGGTTTCTGTAGACAGAAGCACTGCTATTAACAGAGGGAAGAGAGTGGCTGCTTGGGTATATTATCCATCTAGTCGGTAGGTACCTGAAATGAGGGCTCAGAGCAAGACAGAAAGAAACCCTGGGTCAAATGACACCATCTTCTGCAATATATCGTGTTCATTTTTTTTTTTACACTTTGTATTGCTTGGCCAGGGCACTACTTCAGCTGCAAACTCTTCTAGGATTATACACTTTCAATAAATTGCTTTAATTTTTCTTTCTCTATTCAGGTGCAGGCCTGTTAAATCATGTTTCACAAACGATCAGATTCAATCAGACCCTTCATTCACACCCACTAGGCTCCTAGTAATCGCATCTTATCTGAGATAATTATAATTTGCTTTCTATTTGCATAATTAAATTGTTTTGTATTACTCTACCATGATCCCAGGAAAACTATTTTAAATGTTAATTATTTAGTAATTATTGGTTGTTTATTTCATTTGTTTAACAATATATTTAATATATTCTGCTATGTGCAGGTGCAATTACTCTAGACACATGAAGCAGGGAAATTAAGATTATTTTCAAAACACAAAGCAAAGCATTTATTGGGTCCTTGTGAAAAAATAAACCATGTAATTCAGAAACTAGTGCAAATTTTTAAAGAGTTTGTGAACAGCTTTGACCATTTCCATAAAGGCACTGATCAAGTAACACAAATAAATATAACTACAATTTTCAAATTTGCAAGCCAAAAATCAATGACAAATGATTCGAGATTCTTAAATCTGTCACAGTTACTCAATAGGTTCTGTAAGCTGTCCCTGTTGGTGTCCAGAAACTAACCCTTTCTTTGCTGCAAGTTCTCAAGCACATTGCTGGAGACAAAGTAGATGCAAAAGGAAAAAAAAATGTTTGTTTAGTGCAGCAGAGTGAGAGTAATTGTCTTTCTCCACATGTCAATTATTTACCTGTTAGATGTGATCAGATGGAATCTTCACTTAGATGTTCATGAGCTATGGCATTGAAACCAAACTCCACATGAGTTAAATCCTTATTCCTACTTGTAAGACTTGCAGCGACACAATCATATTTACCTCATTTCCCCCCTCATGTGTATCCTAGTAAGTAACTTTTATCAGAAGGACATCTGTAGTGTTTAACTTTTAATGATATAAATTCTTGTTTGTACATGAGTAATTTATATTCACCTCTTACTCTGCCTACCAATTTTACTGATAGAAAACAGAAAACTGAACACATAGTGTTAATATTAAAATAATATCCAGCTGATAAGCTGTTTGGTGTATTGAAAACTTTATGAAAATGTCTATCCTTTTCAAAGTAGTAATTCAGAAATGTAAATATTAAAAGTAATTTTTAAGGAATTGTGAACTTGAGAATACGGCAATGTCCTGTTTTTAGCAACTGATTAAAATAAACTTTTTCTGAAAATATATATTTCAGTATTTTTAGATGTTCAAGTAATACTTAGAATTTATTTCCAGCAGTTAGAAAGTAAATCAGATTTAAAGATAAAATTAAATTTTAAGTTCAGCAAAAAGCTCATTTTTTCATTTATTTCCATATGATTTACAAAGAAAAATTTATTTTACTTTATTTTTATATTTTAAAGAATTTATATTTAGTCATTTTTCCTCTAGTGGTAGAAAGTGGCAAAAACTTTCATATTATGTATGCTTTCTTTTTTAATTAATTAATGAATTGTCTTTACATCTCTACCCTTGTTTCCCGTCCCTCCTCTCCTACCAGTTCTTCTCCCATCTCCACTCTCATCTACTTCTCCATTTCTCTACAGAAAAGGAGAGCCCTTCCATGGACATCCATCTGCCTTAGCAAATTATGTTGGAGTAAGACATATTATATTATATCTTCTCTTGTTGAGGCTAGAAGAGGCAGCAGAGTAGGGGGAAACAGTTCCCAAGGCAGCCAAGTCAGAGCTAGCCCCTGCTCTTCCTTTTAGGAGTCCCCTATGAAGACCAAGCTGCACAAGTGTAAAGTATATACTGAGAACCTCAGTCGGTCCTAAGCACCCTCCTTCATTGGTGATTCAGTCCCTGTCAGCACCTATGGAGTCAGGTGAGTTCATTCTGTGACTCTTCTTGTGGTGTCCTTGACCCTTCTGGCTGCAAGAACCCCCCTCCACACACACAAAGACAAACCTTTTCAATAGAATTCCCAATGCTCTATCAAATATTTGGCTGTAGGTCTCTGCATCTGTTTCTATCAGTTGCTGGGTGAAGCCTTTCTGATAACACTTTTGGTAGGTTCCTGTCTGCAACTATAGCAGAATATTATTAACAGTGTTGGGGTAGTGGATGGGTCTCTACATGGACTAGTCATTGGTTGGCTATTGCCTTAATTTCTGCTCCACCCTTACTCTTGCACATCTTGTGCTCAGGACAAATTGTAGATGGAAGGTTTTGTGTCTGGGTTGGCATCCCAGTCCATCCATTGGAAGTCTTGCCCAGTTACAGCAGGTGGCATGTTCAGGCTCCATATCCCCCAGTGCTAGGAATCTTATCTTAGATTCCTGAGAGCTTTTTCTACTGCCCTAAGTTTCTAGCTCATCCCAGAGATGTCTGCCTCCATTCTAATTGTCTCCCTCCAGTACTCTCTCCCTCAGTTCTCCCACTAGCTGAACCCTCCTGTTCCCATCTTTCCATCCAGTGTCTCATGTACCCCCTTCATCCACTATGTATATTCTATTTCCCCTGCTCAGTGAGATTCACTTGTCACACCTTGAGCCCTCCTTGTTAATTAGCATCTTTGGGTCAGTGAATTGTAGTGTGATTGACCTTTACTTTAAAGCTACTATCCACTTATAAGTGAATACATGCCATGCTTGTCTTTCTAGGTCTTGGTTACCTTACTCAGGATGATCTCTTTAATTTCTATCCATTAGCCCAAAAATTTCATGATGTCATTGTTTTTATAGCTAAGAAATTCTCCACTGTGTAAATGTACTATACTTTTTTTAATCCATTCTTCAGTTGATGTACATCGAGGCTATTTCCAGTTTCTTACTAGTACAAATAAATCTACTGTGAGCATAACTGAGGAAGTATCCTTGTGGTATAGTGGAGTATCCTTTAAGTTTATGCCCAGGAGTGATTTAGCTAAGGAATAGCCTATCATGGTAATTGAGTTAAAAGTTTGCTTTTTCACAATTCCTTAACAAGAACAAGATAGAGAAAGATTTGTTTTCTCAATGTTCACATATAACTAATCACTCTATGTCAGCAAAACGATATCACTGGAGGGTCCTACCACAAGGAATGTTGAGTAGACTTACCTTGTACCTATATTTTGTATACCAGGCATTGGAAATAATTCAGAAGCATTTTTTATCAATCCATAATTTACCATTGTATGGATGATATTTTTCTGGCTGATTCAAATGGATATACTTTAGGAAGAAATAGTTAATGAAGCAAAGAGAATTTTGCCTCATTAAGGACTGCAAATTGCTCCTAAAAAATACAAAGAGGAGATTCTATTAATTATATAAGATATACGATAAGTATGCAGGAAACTCAATCATAAAAGGTATAATTCAGGAGAGAGCAATTAAGAACTCTTCATGATTTTCAAAATTTCTGTGAGCTGTTAACTAGCTACAGCCTACGATTAGTTTGACTACTCTAGAGCTGAATAATTGATTTCAAAACATACAAGGTGATAAATACTTGAGTAGTCCAAGAAGATTATCATCTGAAGCCGAAAAGGAATTGGCTGTAGTAGAAAAGAAACTACAAGATACCCATATTTATCATATTAATCTAAGGAAGGCCTATATTTTAGTTATCTTCTGCTCATTTTCCCCCAGGAATTCTTATTCAGAGGAAAGATATTTTAGAATGGTTATTTTTAGCACTCAAGCAGAGTAAAAAATATAAAGACTTATGCAGAAATGCATTTTAATTAATTCTAAAAGGAAAACTAACACTTCATCAATTAGCTTGAATAGATCCAGCTGAGATTGTGGTACTTTTTACCAATTCTGAGATTACCTCATTATGGGCAGAAAATGAAAATTGGCAATGACCTATTAATGAATTTTTGGGAGAAATTAACAATAAATACCCTAAAAGCAAGCCACTTGAGTTTATAAAACAACTTAAATGGATTCTCCCTTTTATAATGAAAGAGATACCAATTTCTGGAACCCTTGCATTTTATACAGATGCAAATAAATCATGAAAGGCAGGATATAAATCGGAAAATATAAATAAGGTGGTAGAGAGTCCTTATGATTCTTTCTAAAAATCAATGTTATATGAAATTGTTATGGTGTTGTTAGATTTTTAAAAATCTCTTCATATACTAATTGAGTCTTAATAAGTAGAAAGAGTTGTTTTGTGTATAGAAACAGATTAGCTTATTCAGGATGATTTTAAATTAACTTCACTGTTTAGACAACTACAACTGAGTATAAATAGAGATGATCCATTGTATGTAACACATACCGGATCCCATATGGGTCTGCCAGGCCCTCTAGCACAAGTTATTAATGAAATTTATCAGATATTGATAGGAAGTGTGCTAGAGGCTTCAGAATTTCATAAAACAACCCACCATGTTAGGCAAAGATTTAAAAAAACGATTTTTTATCACTTGGTAACAAGCCAAGGAAATTGTAAAGAAATGCCCTATTTATTGTTCTATATAATTAAACACCATTACCTGCAAGAAGTAACCCTGAAGGTACCCAAAGAAATGAAATTTGGCAAATAGATTTGTTTCATTTTGCACAATTTGGTAAACTGAAATTGGGCACCATAATATAGATATATATTCAAGATTTCAATGGGCAACTGCTCTAACTTCTGAAAAGTCTAATTATGTTTTAATATAATAAATAGAAGCTTTGGCCATTATTGGAATATATTTACAAATTAAGAGTGACAATGCTTCAGCATATGTCTCTAGTAAAATGAAGCAGTTTTTCTACATATTGTAATGTAAAGCATATTACAGATATAACACAAAATCCTACAGGAAAAGTAATGTGAAGAGATCAAATTGTACTTTAAAAGAGATGCTTAACTAAGAAAAAGGATTAACAAAGACCCTCAGAGATAGATATATAATTCTTTACTAACTTTACAGTTTAGGTTATACATATATTTCCACAGGGAAATAAAAACTATGAATTGCTTCTAAAATGATAAAAATCAGATTTGATATGGGAAGAACACTGAAGATCTTGACTGCAGACAAGAAGAAGGATATTAAGACTAAGACAGATTACATATATATATATATATATACATACATACTGATCCTTCTGTATGGGAACATCTCTGAGACTGGTTGAAACATGAATATCTATGTGTAGACAATAAATCTTGTCAGCTACAAATTCCTCAGGACTTATGCCATTCTTTTGATTGGAAAAGAGGAAAAATTTTTATTGTGCTTTGGTTGTAGTTCAAACAAGCTTATAAGAATCACAGATAACTTTCACCTACATAGACAAAGAGTAAAAATCATCATTAACTGATATGTGTACCGTGCACTTTCCAAACATGTTAATGCTCAACTGTATATTACTTGGTAGAGTTTATACTTTTACAGCTATCAATAAAATCAATAGTACCCAGACAAGATTCATGCTCAGGGGTGCTTAAACTGTGAGGCACATTGTTCTAATATTCTGCCTGATGTCAGCTACCTCAGACTGCTTCATTGCTGTTTCCTCAAATGATTTGCTTCTAAGACAGCTTCAAAGCAGATAACTCAAATTGTGCATTACCACAGACTATTCCAGTGAGGACTTCATTTAAGCCTGCATTTTCACAGCATATAGAGAATGAACTACAACTCTTACAGCTAGATTTCTTAAGATTATCCACTTTCCCAATCTTCTTGGGCCTCTTCCCAAAAGAAAACCTGTACCCTCAAATCAGTAGGAAGCAATTTAAGAGAAGAATGTCCTATTCCCTTAAGAAGGGGTGGATAGGTTTTGGTTGTTCTACTGGGTGATGAATGTTTATCACTATAAAGGGCTTGGTTACAAGTTATTACAATGTCTTCTTGATAAAAAACAAAACATCACACACACACACATACACACACACACACACACACACAACCTCCCCTAAAAACCACCAACAAAAAAAACAAAACAAGATATAGTTTAGAGTCAGGGATTTCCCTCCTTTTCTTTTCTCTATCCTTCTTTCTTTCATATAAAGAGTTGAGGTTGAAAAGAAAAGGAGGAATATAGGAATATTACAAAAATAAGAGGAAAAAGGAATAGATTATTGAAGAGTAGTAGATTATTAAGAGTAGTCTTAAAACAAAGAACTTTTTATAGTCAGTAATCTTACATTGGTATAGATCTTTCTATATTTATGCAAAAATTAATGTAATTTTTGTTATAACATACTATGTATACATTTTCAACTCTAATTTGAGATAGTGTACCTAAACTATATTAATAATGTAAAATAAGATAAAGTCCCATTTAAAGCTGCTATTGCAAACTGTTTATGATAAGTAATACAAGTTAATAGTTAATCAAACTCATGGTCATGTTAGATATTAGATTAGTTTATCACAAAATATGCTTCTTAGGTTGAACAGATAGTAAAAAGTTAAAAAAACAACAATAAAAGGTTACCTAGTCAGATATATAATGGATAGTTTGTCTCCAGAAACCTTAGAGACTTACAGAATATACTTACTGAATATGACATTTAAAGATGTTTTATCATTTTAGGCCTTTGGTTTTTGGACAATGAGACAAGTCTGATTCTGGCAGCACCCCCATTTCTACTTAAAAAAAGATGATGAGCATCAGAAAACCTCCTTATGCAGTTTGCTTCAAATGTGGCAAGCTGGCACTGGGCAAAAACAACCCTTGCTTCGACTGCAGGCAGAATAGCTTCCAACATTTACATATATTTTCACAGGGAAGTCTACTGCCAAACTTTGCAAGGATAAGTCCTTCAGAATTTCTGCCCTACAAAAACTCTGTCAAATATTTTGGACCAGACCAAAAGCCCCACCATCCCTTCTGAGTCTTGTCCCCCTGCCACCACTGTCTGCCCTTCTGCTGGATCAGAAACTTGCCAGCTCTGCTGTGGTGAAGATTCCATCTCCTGATACTTCCTAGAGAACCTGCCACTCAGGGCAGTTGGTAAGAATCCCCCCTCTCCCCAACCACTGGAGGCCCAGAGCTGCCACCAGAGACCCAGCAGAACTCACTACCCAGCAACTACCAAAAACCCTGCCCTTCCAAATAACAATTCCTTCCAAGCCTTGTCCCACTGCAATCACCATCTGCCCTTCTCCTAGGGCAGAGCCTTGCCAGCTCTGCTCTGGCGAAGATTCCATCTCCTGATACTAGAGAACCTGCCACTCAGGGCAGTTGAAACTTGCCAGCTCTGCTGCAGTGAAGATTCCATCTCCTGATACTTCCTAGTGAACCAGCCATTCAGGACATTATCACTTTCTGCTGTGGCAGAATCTTGCCAGATCTGCTGCAGTGAAGACACATCTCCTGATACTTCCTAGAGAACTAGCAGCACACAGGGCATTTGCTCATTCTGCTATGGCAGAATCTCACAAGGTCTGCCACAGGGAATATACAATACCTGATACTTCCTAGAGAACTAACCACACTTAGGTCATTTGGAGTGCAGAGAGGCCTGGAGGCACAGGAGAGCTGGTCTTCCAGGACATCTTACATACCTGTGTGCACAAAGATAATAGGAATCTCAGAAGTATATATATACAGGATTACAAGACAGATAAGCCAAAATCAGAGACAGCAAGACCAGCTAACACCAGAAAAAAACTAGATGGCAAACAGCAAACACAAGGTCAATACCAACAGAAACCAAGGCAACATGGCATCATCAGAACGCAGTTCTCCCACAAGAGCAAATCCTGGAAACCCTAACACACTGGAAAAGCAAAACCTGGATTTAAATTCACATCTCATGATGTTTATAGAAGACGTCAAGAAGGATGTGGAGAAAGAGGAACACTCCTCCACTGCTGGTGGGATTGCAAGCTGGTGCAACCACTCTGGAAAGCAGTCTGATGGTTCCTCAGAAAACTGGGCATGTCACTCCCAGAGGATCCTGCTATACCACTCCTGGGCATTTACCCAGAGGCTTCCCCTGCATGCAATAAGGACACATGCTCCACTGTGTTCATAGCAGCCTTATTTATAATAGCCAGAAGCTGGAAAGAACCCAGATGTCCCTCAACGGAGGAATGGATTCAAAGATGTGGTATATTTACACAATGGAATACTACTCTGCAATTAAAAATAATGAATTCACGAAATTCCTAGGCAAATGGTCAGAACTGGAAAATATCATCCTTAGTAAGGTAACCCAATAACAAAAGAACACACACACATGGTATGCAGTCACTGATAAGGGGATATTAACCCAGAATCTCAGAATACCCAAGACACAATTCACATATCAATAGATTTCCAAGAAGATGGAAGGAGAAACCCCTGGTCCTAGAAAGACTGGATGTAGGGGGATGCCAGGACAGAGAAGTGAGAGGGGGTTGAATGGGGAACAGAGGGAGGGAAGGGGGCTTATGGGACTTTCGGGGAGGGAGGAACTGGGAAAGGGGAAATCATTTGGAATGTAAATAAAAAAACTTAGAAAATTAAAAGAAAAAAAGGAATAGTGATTGCTGCTTCCTGGTATTTTCATTGTTAAACATGGATATGTTTATGTGGCTATCTTCTTTTGGGTTTGTTGAAAGATTACTTTATGCTTTTTCTAGGGTGTAGCTTCCCAAATTGTGTTGGTATTTTCCACCCATTATCCTTTGAAGCTCTGGGTTTGTAGAAAGATATTGTGTAAATTTGGTTCTGTCATGGAATGTCTTATTTTCTCCATATATGGTAATTGGGAGTTTTGCTGTGTAGCCTTGACTGACATTTATGTTCTCTTAGGGTCTGTATGACATCTGCCCAGGATCATCTAGCCTTCATAGTTTCCGGTGAGAAGTCCAGTGTAATTCTGATAGGTCTGCCTTTATATGTTACTTGACTTTTATCCCTTACTGCTTTTAATATTCTTTCTTTGTTTAGTACATTTAGTGTTTTGGTTTTTATGCGTTGGGAGGAGTTTCTATTCTGGTCCAGTCTGCTTGGAGTTCTGTAGGCTTCTTATATGTTCATGGACATCTCTTTCTTTAGGTTGGGGAAGTTTTCGTCTATAATTTTTTTGAAGATATTTACTGGCCCTTTAAGTGGTAAAACTTCACTCTCTTCTATACCTATGATCCTTAGTTTTGGTCTTCTCATTGTGTCCTGGATTTCCTGGATGTTTTGGGTTACAAGATTTTTGCATTTCACATTTTCTTTGACTGTTGAGTCAATGTTTTCTATGGTGTTTTCAGCACCTAAGATTCTTTCTTCTATCTCTTTTATTCTGTTGTTGATGCTTGCATCAATGACGCCTGAATTCTTTCCAGGGTTTTCTATCTCCAGAGATTTCTCACTTTGTGATTTCTTTATTGTTTCTACTTCTATTTGTGGATCCTGGATGGTTTTGTTCAGATCCTTCACTTGTTTGTTTGTGTTTTCCTGAAATTCTTTAAGGGATTTTTGTGTTTCCTCTTTAATGGCTTCTACTTTTGAGCCATGTTCTCCTGCGTTTCTTTAAGTGATTTTTGTGTTTCCTCTAAGGGTTTCTACATGTTGACTCATGTTTTCCTGTGTTTCTTTAAGGGATTTTGGTGTTTCCTCTTTAAGGGCTTCTACTTTTTGACCCATGCTCTCCTGTAATTCCCTAAGGGATTTTTGTGTTTCCTCTTTAATTGCTTGTACTTGTTGACCCATGTTGCCCTGCACTTCTTTAGGGAATTTTTGTGATTCCTCTTTAAGGGCTTCTACCTTTTGATCCATGATCTCTAGCATTTATTTAAGGGAAATCTAATTGATATGTGAATTGTGTCTAGGGTATTCCAAGATTGTGGGTTAATATCCCCTTATCAGTGACTGCATACCATGTGTGTTCTTTTGTGATTGGGTTACCTCACTAAGGATGATATTTTCAAGTTCTGACCATTTGCCTAGGAATTTCGTGAATTCATTGTTTTTAATTGCAGAGTAGTATTCCATTGTGTAAATATACCACATCTTCTGAATCCATTCCTCTGTTGAGGGACATCTGGGTTCTTTCCAGCTTCTGGCTATTATAAATAAGGCTGCTATGAGCATAGTGGAGCATGTGTCCTTATTGCATGCAGGTAAAGCCTCTGGGTATATGCCCAGGAGTGATATAGCAGGATCCTCCGGGAGTGTCATGCTCAGTTTTCTGAGGAACCGCCAGACTGCTTTCCAGAGTGGATGTACCAGCTTGCAATCCCACAAGCAGTGGAGGAGTGTTCCTCTTTCTCCACATGCTCCACAACAACTGCTGTCTCCTGTGTTTTTGATCTTAGCCATTCTGACTGGTATGAGATGGAATATCAGAGTTGTTTGGATTTGCATTTCCCTAATGACTAAGGATGTTGAACATCTCTTTTTTTTTTTTAATTTAATTTAATTTTATTTTTTTAATTTACATTCCAAATCACTTCCCCTTTCCCGTTTCCTCCCTCCCCGAAAGTCCCATAAGCCCCCTTCCCTCCCTCTTTTCTCCGTTCAACCCCCTCTCATTACTCTGTCCTGGCGTTCCCCTACATCCAGTCTTTCCAGGACCAGGGGTCTCTCCTTCCATCTTTTTAGAAATCTATTGATATGCTGATTGTGTCTAGGGTATTCTGAGATTCTGGGTCAATATCCCCTTATCAGTGACTTCATACCATGTGTGATCTTTTGTGATTGGGTTACCTCACTAAGGATGATATTTTCAAGTTCTGACCATTTGCCTAGGAATTTCGTGAATTCATTGTTTTTAATTGCAGAGTAGTATTCCATTGTGTAAATATACCACATCTTCTGAATCCATTCCTCCGTTGAGGGACATCTGGGTTCTTTCCAGCTTCTGGCTATTATAAATAAGGCTGCTATGAATATAGTGGAGCATGTGTCCTTATTGCATGCAGGTAAAGTCTCTGGGTATATGCCCAGGAGTGGTATAGTCGGATCCTCCGGAAGTGTCATGCCCAGTTTTCTGAGGAGCCGCCAGACTGCTTTCCAGAGTGGTTGTACCAGCCTGCAATTCCACCAGCAGTGGAGGAGTGTTCCTCTTTCTCCACATCCTCGCCAACAACTGCTGTCTCCTGTGTTTTTGATCTTAGCCATCCTGACTGGTGTGAGATGGAATCTCAGGGTTGTTTTGATTTGCATTTCCCTAATGACTAAGGATGATGAACATCTCTTTAGGTGCTTCTCAGCCATTAGATATTCTTCAGGTGAGAACTCTTTGTGGAGCTCTGTACCCCATTTTTTAATAGGGTTACTTGCCTCTCTGGAGTTTAACTTCTTGAGTTCTTTGTATATCTTGGATATTAGCCCTCTGTCGGATGTAAGGTTGGTAAAGATCATTTCCCAGTTAGTTGGTTGCCGCTTTGTCTTTTTGAAAGTGTCTTTTGCCTTGCAAAAACTTTGTAATTTAATGAGGTCCCATTTGTCTATTCTTGATCTTAGAGTATAAGCTATTGGAGTTCTGTTCAGGAAATTCTCCCCTGTGCCCATATGTTCAAGGTTCTTCCCTAGTTTCCCTTCTATTAGTTTCAGTGTGTCTGGTTTTATGTGGAGATCTTTGATCCACTTAGAATTGAGCTTAGTGCAAGGAGATAAGGATGGGTCAATTTGCATTCTTCTGCATGTTGACCTCCAGCTGAGCCAGCACCATTTGTTGAAAAGGCTATCTTTTTTCCACTGGATGGTTTTAGCTCCTTTGTCAAAGATCAAGTGACCATAGGAGTGTGGATTCATTTCTGGGTCTTCAATTCTGTTCCATTGATCTACATGTCTGTTACTGTACCAATACCATGCAGTTTTTAACACTATTGCTCTGTAGTACAGCTTGAGGTCCGGGATACTGATTCCCCCAGAGGTTCTTTTACTCTTGAGAATAGTTTTAGCTATTCTGGGTTTTCTGTTATTCCAGATGAATTTTTGAATTGCTCTTTCTAACTCTATGAAGAATTGAGTTGGGATTTTGATGGGGATTGCAATGAATCTGTGTATTACTTTTGGTAAGATGCTCATTTTTACTATATTAATCCTGCCAATCCATGAGCATGGCAGATTTTTCCATCTTCCGAGGTCTTCTTCAATTTCTTTCTTCAGAGACTTGAAGTTCTTGTCATACAGATCTTTCACTTGTTTGGTTAGCGTCACGCCAAGATACTTAATATGGTTTGTGGCTATTGTAAAGGGTATTATTTCTCTTACTTCTTTCTCAGCCTGCTTATCCTTTGAGTATAGGAAGGCTTCTGACTTGCTTGAGTTGATTTTATATCCGGCCACTTTGCTGAAGTCGTTTATCAGCTGTAGGAGTTCTCTGGTGGAGTTCTTTGGGTCGCTTATGTATACTATCATATCGTCTGCAAATAGTGATAGTTTGACTTCTTCCTTTCCAATTTGTATCCCTTTGACCTCTTTTTCTTGTCTAATTGCTCTAGCTAGAACTTCAAGTACTATATTGAAAAGATATGGAGAGAGAGGGCAGCCTTGTCTAGTCCCTGATTTTAGTGGGATTGCTTCAAGTTTCTCTCCGTTTAGATTGATGCTGGCTACTGGTTTGCTGTAAATTGCTTTTACTATGTTTAGATATGGGCCTTGAATTCCTGATCTTTCCAAGACCTTTAGCATGAAAGGATGCTGAATTTTGTCAAATGCTTTCTCAGCATCTAATGAGATGACCATGTGGTTTTTTTCTTTGAGATTGTTTATGTAGTGGATTACATTGATGGATTTCCTTATATTGAACCATCCCTGCATCCCTGGGATGAAGCCTACTTGATCGTGGTGAATGATCGTTTTGATGTGTTCTTGGATTCGGTTGGCAAGAATTTTATTGAGTATTTTTGCATCGATATTCATAAGAGAGATTGGCCTGAGATTCTCTTTCTTTGTCGGATCTTTGTGTGCTTTTGGTATTAGTGTAATTGTGGCTTCATAGAACGAGTTGGGTAGTGTTCCTTCTGTTTCTATTTTGTGGAACAGTTTGAAGAGTATTGGTGTTAGGTCTTCTTTGAAGGTCTGATAGAATTCTGCACTAAAACCATCTGGACCTGTGCTTTTTTTGGTTGGAAGACTTCCAATGACAACTTCTATTTCTTCAGGGGTTATAGGACGGTTTAGATGGTCTATTTGATCCTGATTTAATTTTGGTACTTGGTATTTGTCAAGGAAATCGTCCATTTCCTCAAGATTTTCTAGTTGTGTTGAATACAGGTTTTTGTAGTAGGATCTGATGATTTTTTGAATTTCCTCAGTTTCTGTTGTTATCTCTCCCTTTTCGTTTCTGATTTTATTAATTTGGATACTATCTCTGTGCCCTCTGGTTAGTCTGGCTAAGGGCTTATCTATCTTGTTGATTTTCTCAAAGAACCAACTCCTCGTTTTGTTGATTCTTTGTATGGTTTTATTTGTTTCTACTTGATTGATTTCAGCCCTGAGTTTGATGATTTCCTGCCTTCTACTCCTCTTTGGTGTATTTGCTTCTTTTTGTTCCAGGGCTTTCAGGTGTGCCATTAAGCTGTTAGTGTATGCTGTCTCCCGTTTCTTTTTGGCGGCACTCAGGGCTATGAATTTTCCTCTTAGCACTGCTTTCATTGTGTCCCATAAGTTAGGGTATGTTGTGCCTTCATTTTCATTAACTTTCAAAAAGTCTTTGATTTCTTTCTTTATTTCCACCTTGACCAAGTTATCATTGAGTAGAGCATTGTTCAGCCTCCATGTGTACGTGGGTTTTCTTTTGTTTTTGTTGCCATTGAAGACCACCCTTATTCCATAGTGATCTGATAGGAGGCATGGGATTATTTCTATCTTCTTGTATCTGTTGAGGTCTGATTTGTGACCAATTATATGGTCAATTTTGGAGAAGGTACCATGAGGAGCTGAGAAGAAGGTGTATTCTTTAGCTCTAGGATGAAATGTTCTATATATATCAGTTAGTTCCATTTGGTCCAAGGCTTCAATTAGATTCACTGTGTCCCTGTTTAGTTTCTGCTTTCCTGAACGATCCATTTCAGAGAGCGGGGTGTTGAAGTCACCCACTATTATTGTGTGCGGTGCGATGTGTGCTTTGAGTTTTAGTAAAGTTTCTTTTACGAATGAGGGTGCCCTTGCATTTGGAGCATAGATATTCAGGATTGAGAGTTCTTGATGGTGGATTTTTCCTTTGATCAGTATGTAGTGTCCTTCTGTGTCTTTTTTGATGACTTTGGGTTGAAGATCAATTTTATCCGATATTAGGATGGCTACTCCACCTCGTTTCTTGGGGCCATTTGCTTGTAAAATTGTTTTCCAGCCTTTTACTCTGAGGTAGTGTTTGTCTTTGACACTGAGGTGCGTTTCCTGCATGCAGCAAAATGCTGGGTCCTGTTTACGTATCCAGTCTGCTAGTCTATGTCTTTTAATGGGGAATTGAGACCATTGATATTAAGAGAGATTAAGGCATAGTGATTATTGCCATCTGCCATTCTTGACGCTATCTTTATGTTTGAGTGGTTATCTACTTTTGGGTTTGATTCAAGAAGGTTATTATCTCATTTTTTCCAGGGTGTTGTTTCTCTCCCTGTATTGGAGGTTTCCACCTATTATCCGTTGCAGGGCTGGATTTGTGGAAAGATATTGTGAAAATTTGGTTTTATCATGGAATATCTTGGTCTCTCCATCTATGGTGATTGAGAGTTTTGCTGGGTATAGTAGTCTAGGCTGGCATTTGTGCTGTCTTAGTGTCTGCATGAGATCTGCCCAGGATCTTCTGGCTTTCATAGTCTCTGGTGAGAAGTCTGATGTGATTCGGATAGGTCTTCCTTTGTATGTTACTTGGCCCTTTTCTCTTACTGCATTTAGTATTCTTTCTTTGTTTAGAACATTCGGTGTTTTGATTATTATGTGACGGGAGGTATTTCTGTTCTGGTCCAGTCTGTTTGGAGTTCTGTAGGCTTCTTGTATGTTCATCGGCATCTCTCTCTTTAAGTTAGGGAAGTTTTCCTCCATAATTTTGTTGAAGATGTTTACTGGCCCTTTAAGTTGCAAATCTTCACTCTCATCTATACCTATAATCCTTAGGTTTGGTCTTCTCATTGTGTCCTGGATTTCCTGGATGTTTTGGGTTACGCGTTTTTTGCATTTTGCATTTTCTTTGACTGTTGAGTCGATGCTTTCTATGGAATCTTCAGCACCTGAGATTCTTTCTTCCATCTCTTGTATTCTATTGTTGATGTTTGCATCTATGACTCCTGATTTCTTCCCAAGGTTTTCTATCTCCAAAGTTGTCTCCCTTTGTGATTTCTTAGTTGTTTCTACTTCCTTTTTTAGTTCCTGGATGGATTTGCTGAGATCCTTCACTTGTTTGTTTGTATTTTCCTGTATTTCTTTAAGGTATTTTTGCATTACCTCTTTCAGGATTTCTTCCTGATGACCCACGTTCTCCTGCATTTCTCTGAGCGATTTTTGTGTTTCCTCCTCATGGGATTCCATCTGTTGATCCATCGTCTCCTGCATTTCTTTAAGCAGTTCTCGTGTTTCCTTTGTAAGGGCATCTAACCGTTGATTCATTTCTTTAAGCAATTTTTGTGTTGCCTCCTTATGGGCATCCGTCTGTTGACCCATATTCTTCTGCATTTCTTTATGCAAATTTTGTGATTCCTTTGTGAGTGCATCTACCCGTTGATTCATCTCGTTAAGCGATTTTTGTGTTGTCTCCTTGTGCGCCTCCATCTTTTGATCCATGTTCTCCCGCATTTCTCTAAGCGATTTTTGTGTTTCCTTTGTAAGGGCTTCTAACCGTTGATTCATGGTCTCCTGTAACTCTTTATGAGATTTACTTGTGTCCTTCTTGTGATCCTCTAATAGCATCATGAGAAGTGATTTTAAATCCAGATCTTGTCTTTCGGGTGTGGTGGGGTATCCAGGACTTGCTGCTGTTGGAGAGTTGGGTTCGGATGGTCCCACATTACTTTGATTACTGTTAGTAACATTCCTACGTTTGCCTTTTGCCATCTGGATACCTCTGGTGTTAGTTGGTCCTGCTGCCACTGGCTGTTGGTTGGACCTCCTGTGAGCCTGCAAAGCTATTTCTGCCCCCCCTGGATTACCAGGATTCCCCTGGCACCGATTTCTGGGGCCTGCCTGCTCCTGAGTGACTTTGGAGCCCTAATGTGCTTTGCCCCAAGTGATCTTATATTGGGGAGGCCTTGCACATCTAAAGGCTCAGCCTAGTGGATTCCTGGAGCAGAGGTCGCCAAAGGGAGGCTGGCAGGCTCCTGCCCTGTGCAGGGGTGTGTGATCTCTCCTGGGGGGGGGAGGGGGCGTCCCTCTGCCAGGCAGAAGTCCCACAGCAGATCTGGCGCGCTGGTCACTGCAGATCAGCCCAGCACCTGGGAGCAGGTTACACACAAGCTGCCTGAACCCGAAGCGATATTATGCCTGTCTGTCTCTGAGCCTGGCGGTCCCAACTACCTGGTCACTGGAGCAAAGATAGCGGAGGGCAGTCTCCGTGGCGCCGCTCACCCTGTGGTCACGATGGCCCGCCGATCTGGCACCCAGACGACCACAGCGCCAACCCGCCCTCGGGCACAGACCGAACATCTCTTTAGGTGCTTGTCAATCATTAGATATTCTTCAGGTGAGAACTCTTTGTTCAGCTCTGTACCCCATTTTTAATAGAGTTCCTTGGCTCTCTGGAGTCTAACTTCTTGCGTTCTTTGTATATATTCCTCTTAACATCAATGGACTCAATTCCCCATTAAAAAAAACATAGACCAACGTACTTGATACGTAAACAGGACCCAACATTTTGCTGCATACAAGAAACCCAGCTCAGTGACAAAGACACTCATTACCTCATAGTCAAAGGTTGGAAAACTATTTTCCAAGCAAATGGTCCCAAGAAACAAGCTGGAGTGGCCATACTTATATTGGATAAAATCGACTTGCAACCAAAAGTTTTAAAAAAAGATAAGACCGGACACTTCATACTTAACAAAGGAAAAATCTACCAAGATGAACTCTCAGTTCTGAACATCTATACTCCAAATGCAAGGGCACCCACATTCATAATGGAAACCTTACTAAAACTCAAAGCACACATTACATCCCACACAATTATAGTGGGAGACTTCAACACCCCCACTCTCAACATTGGAAAATCATGGAAACAGAAACTAAGCAGAGACACAGAGATATGGAACAAATGGACCTAACAGATATTTATAGAACATTCCATCCTAAGCCAATGAATACACCTTCTTCTCAACAACTCATTGTACTTTCTCCAAAATTGACCATAACAAAACAGGCCTCAACAGATACAGGAATAATGAAATAATTCCATGTACCCTATCAGATCACCATGGCCTAAGGCTGGTCTTGAGATCAAAGAAAAACAATGGAAAACACACATGCATGTGGACTTTGAACAATGCCCTTCTCAATGGTAGTTTGGTCAATGAAGAAATAAAGAAAGAAATTAAAGACTTTGTAGAATTTAATGAAAATGAGGACACATCATACCAAAACTTATGGGACAGATTGAAAGCAGTGCTAAGAGGAAAACTCATAGCTCTAAGTGCCTCCAAAAAGAAATTGTAGAGGGTTTACACTAGCAGCTTGACAACACACCTGAAAGCTCTACAACAAAAAGAAGCAAATTTACCTAAAAGGAGTAGACAGCAAGAAATAATTAAACTCAGGGCTGAAATCAACCAAATAGAATCAAAAAGAACCATACAAAGAATCAACAAAACCAGGAGCTGAGTTTTTGAGAAAATCAACAAGATAGATAAACCCTTAGCCAGACTAACCAGAGGGCACAGAGGCACTACCCAAATTAATAAAATCAGAAATGAAAAGGGAAACATAACAACAGAAACAGTGGAAATTCAAAAAATAATCAGATCCTACTACAAGAGCTCATAGTCAACAAAATTGTAAAATCTGGATGAAATGGACAATTTTCTAGATAAGTATCAGGTGCAACAGGATCAGCCAAACCATTTAAATAGTCCCATAAGTCCTGAGGAAATAGAAGCAGTTGTTAATAGTCTTTCAACAAAAAAAAGGCCCAGGGCCAGATGGGTTTAGTGCAGAATTCTATCAGATCTTCAAAGAAGAGCTAATACCAATCCTCTTCAAAGTATTCTACAAAATAGAAACTCATGGAATACTACCCAATTTATTCTATGAAGCCATAATAATGCTTATGCCTAAACCAAACAAAGATCAAACAAGGAAAGAGAACTTCAGACCAATTTCCATTATGAACATTGATGCAAAAATTCTCAACAAAATTCTGGCCAACCGAATCCAAGAATGCATCAAAGCAATAACTCACCACAATTAAGTAGGCTTCATTCCAGGGATGCAGGGATGGTTCAATATATGGAAATCCATCAATGTAATCCACTACATTAAGAAACTCAAAAAAAAAAAAAACACACACATGGTCATTTCATTAGATGCTGAAAAATCTTTTAGCAATATTTGTCATCCCATCATGATAAAAGCCTTCGAGAGATCAGGAATTCAGGGCCCATACCTAAACATAGTGAAAGCAATATACTGCAAACCAGTAGCTGA
Organism: Tokudaia tokunoshimensis; assembly: GCA_036184795.1. Taxonomy (NCBI): domain Eukaryota; kingdom Metazoa; phylum Chordata; class Mammalia; order Rodentia; family Muridae; genus Tokudaia; species Tokudaia tokunoshimensis. The sequence continues at coordinate 8,793,179 of BTHU01000005.1, read as the reverse complement.
CATCAAACTAAGTGGAGAGAAACTTGAAGCAATCCCACTAAAATCGGGGACCAGACAAGGCTGCCCACTCTCTTCCTATCTATTCAATATGGTACTCGAAGTCCTAATCAGAGCAATTAGAAAACAAAAGGAGATCAAATGTATACAGATTGGAAGGGATGAAGTCAAAGTATCACTATTTGCAGATGATATGATAGTATACTTACTCAATCCCAAAATTTCCACCAGAGAACTCCTAAATCTGATAAACAACTTCAGCAAAGAGGCTGGATATAAAATTAACTCAAACAAATCAGTAGTCTTCCTCTACTCAAAGGATAAATAAACTGAGAAAGAAATTAAGGAAATGACACCCTTTACAATAGTCACAAATAATATTACATACTTTGGTGTGACTCTAACCAAGCAAGTGAAAGTTCTGTATGACAAGAACTTTAAGCCTCTGAAGAAAGAAATCATAGAAGATCTCAGAAGATGGAAGGATCTCCCATGCTCACGGATTGGAAGGATTAATATAGTAATAATGGCCATCTTGCCAAAAGCAATCTAGAGATTCAATGCAATTCCCATCAAAATTCTGAATGAATTCTTCATAGAGCTAGAAAGAGCAATCTGCAAATTCATTTGGAATAACAACATACCCACGATAGTGAAAACTATTCTCCAAAACAAAAGATCTCCTGGGGGAATCACCATCCCTGACCTCAATCTCTACTACAGAGTAATAGTGATAAAAACTGTATGGTATTGGTACAGAGACAGGCAGGAAGATCAATGGAATAGAATTGATGACCCAGATATGAACCCACACACCTACAGTCACTTGATATTTGACAAAGGATCTAAAAACATCCAGTGGACAAAAGACAACATTTTTAACAAACGGTGCTGTATAAACTGGAGTTCAGCATGCAGAAAAATGAAAATCAATCAATTCTTATCTCCTTGTACAAAGCTCAAGTCCAAGGGGATCAAGGACCTCCACATAAAACCAGATACACTGAAGCTTATGGAGGAGAAAGTGGGGAAGAACCTTGAACACCTGAGCACAGGGGAAAATTTCCTGAATAGAACACCAATAGCTTATGCTCTGAGAACAAGGGTCGACAAATGAGACTTCATAAAACTGCAAAGTTTCTGTAAGGCAAAGGACACTGTCAATAGGACCAATCTGTTGGTTGCCTTTTGGTCCTATTGACAACAAAGTTTCATATATATTATGATTATTTAGAAGGCCTAAAATAATCAAGATTGAGGGTAATAGGGGATCTCATAACAGAGTTCTAGGAAATTAATGTAACGAAACAATGTATGAAAGAGTCAGAGTCCCTACAACTAGGTCTTGAGTTACCACTGCCTACAAATGAAGTTTAACTTACAATGGAGACACTGAGATACTGGATATGCCAGAACCATGGGGTATCTCATAAGAAAATATGCATGCATGAAGCAGGCATAGAACGTAATTTGTCAAACAGGAATCTTTACTCATGTCAACTAATCTTCATTATGTTTCATACATTCTCTACACTTACCAGATTGGAGAAATCTTTTCTGTAATATCTGAAGCTAATCATTCTATCTGTATCAAGATGAAGGACTTTTGTATATAGCAGACATATAAGCTGAGATGGTACACATACCCATGGCCTTTGGAACTAAGATCATTCCATCATGTGCCCCAGATGCATTATGAAATGTGTGGAACTGCAGGATTTGGTGTTTGCTCTGCTGGGACCTAGTCTTGCTTTGACACTCTATTTCCATGCTGTTTTCTTATTTCTCCCTCCATAGAATGAGATGTTCATTGTATGTCATTGTATACTAGAACTATAAAATCTATTTATTTTGGTTAATATTTTAATTGAAATAGAATTGCTTCACTTCTGTTTCCTCCCTCCAGCCTGCACCAGCTATCATCCCTCAAACATGTCCCATGCTCCTTATATTTAATAGCCTCTTTTTTATACTATATTGCTATATACATATATGCATGTGTTTATGCACAAACGCAACTCATTAAGCCCATATTGTTGTTTTTATGGTCATTGAAAATGTTTTGTGGAGGGTATAAAGGTCACAGATAAGAGTGTCTTGGGTATCTGAATAGATTTTTATTTTCAAAAGTGTTGAAAAGGTTAATGACTGTGGGGGCTTTTGAGTTTGAATTTAGTAAATTTTTCATTATGAAATGACCATACCATTGTAGGGACAACAATTGGAAGGTTATGAAATAAAGGTAATATGTTTGGGTGTCAAGTTGACAAAAGTTGGGTTTGTGATAGTTAATCTTGATTTGCAACTTGTTGGAATTTAAAGGCCTCACAGAAACAAATTTCTGGGCATGTTTATAAAGGATGATTTAGATTATATTAATTGAGGTAAAAAGACTCATTCTGAATATGGGATATCATTTTATGGATCAGGGTCACAGACTGAATAACAAAAGAGAAAGCTAATTGAGTATAAACTTTCACAGCTTTTGCCTTTTTTACTGTGGATGCAATTTCTCTAGCCATCTCTTGTTTTTATGCATGCTCCTCCATCATGCTGGAATTCATTCCCTTAAACTGTAAGCCATATTAAACTCTTCATTCTTTATGTGTTTATTGCCAAATGTTTTACTTTTTAATTTTTTTACAATGATGAGAAAAGTTCCTAATACATCTCTCACCAAGGAAACTTCACACCTTTGTAGATGGTAACTTGGTAAGCATGTTCTCAGGTTTTAAGTGGGATTCCAGTTTTACTCCAAAGTCTGTTTTGCTTCTCAGCCATTCTTTCTCCACATTCATGCAGTAATTGTTCATGTCACATAGCAAAGTCTAAGCTCACAGTACGTTATAGAACTTATCAGGAAGAAATATCTACTGACTGAGGTCATTGCATTTGTCACAAGACATCCTAAATACTTTATTCTTGCTAGACTGGAATTTTTCTGTCATATCTGAGCTAATATTCACATCTGTGTTCAGGATCTAGTTTCTGCTCTCTCTTTAGAAAACATACTTGTTTATTGTCTCATATTCTTTTGAATGCATAAAATTCCATGCTTTTGTGCCATTGTTTAATGCCTCCCATATTAGAAGTGATTCTCATTCTTAAATTTTGACCAACCTGGACCAATAAATCTCAGGGATTTGGGATTTTAATGTAATAATTCATATAATTCAACAAAAATGTAAATTATCTACTTTGGTAATACTAGTGTTGTAGGGTTACCACGGCTATGATGGAACACCTCTATCAAAGCAACAGGATGAGGAAAGAGGATTTTGTTAAGCTGATACTTCCACATCACAATTCATCATCAAAGGAAGTCAGGACAGAAACTCAAGCAGAGCAGGATCCTGGAGGCCAGAGCTAATATAGAGGCCATAGAAAAAAGCTGCTTATTTGCTTGATTTGAGTGCATTCTTATAGAACCCAGGGTCACCGGCCCAGGAATGGCAGCAGCCACAATGGACTGATCCATTTCCCATCAATCACTGATTAAGAAAATGTCCTACATGCATATCCATAGGAATTTGGAGTAATTTTTTTTATATTTTATTTATTTACATTTCAAATGTAATCCCTTTCTTGGTTGCCCCACTAAAATCCCCCTATACCATCCCCCTCCCCCTTTTTCTATGAGGGTGATCCCTCACTCACCTACTCCCACCTCACCACCCTGGTATTCCCTTACACTAGGGCATCAAGCCTTCACAGGACCAAGGACTTCTCCTCCCACTGATACTGGATAAGGCCATCCTCAGCTACATATGCAGCTGGGACATGGATTCCTCCATGTGTACTCTTCGGTTGGTGGTTTAGTCCCTGGGAGCTCTGGGGGAGTCTAGTTGGATGCTATTGTTGTTCTTCCTATGAGATTGCAAACCCCTTCATCTCCTTCAGTCCTTTCTCTAATTCTTCCATTGGGGACCCGGTGCTCAGTCCAATGGTTGACTGTGAGCATTTACATCTGTATTTGTCAAGTTATGGCAGAGCCTCTCACGAGACAGCTATATCAGGCTCCTGCCAGCAAGCACTTCTTGACATCTGCAATAGTGTCTGGATGTGTAAAATATATTTACACAAAATATATACAGTTGGAGTTTTAATTATCAAATGATTATCCCTTTAGTAAGTTTTATCATTAAACCTCCTTACTTGTCTTATCCTCAGCCTACTAATTGTCTGTTTGCTTATAATACTAGTTTGTTGTTTTCTTATATGTGGCAGATGGAAACAACAATAAGGTTAGCTTATATTTCTACTAAATGTGCAGTTATTTGCACATTGTTTTTAGCATATATGTTCACTTATGTAAGTTTTAATATGTCATATATATAAAACCTTTTATCTATTATTTTTCAATAATTGACTTACCAGTAATCTCTGTCTATCAGTTATCTATGTACCATCTATCTCTCTATTTCATTTTCCTATTTCTGACAGTTTTACATGTTTTATATTTTTCATGAGAATAATGAACAATTGATTACTTTTCTGACTTATTCCTGTGCATGTGTCATTTTCTGTATATGGGATGTGGCAGGTTCATTACTTCTGCTTTTTGCAGATACTTTGATGTCCAACTGCTTTGCCTAGTTGTCGCTTTGGCATGCTTTAGTTAGTGAGGGTTTAGCTGCTAATTCTCTGTGATATTTTGTGATATAATTTTATATATATGTTGTTTACAAGATTCATGAATCACATGAACCTGGAATTCAGAAATTCTACAGGTTTTAATATAATAGCAAAACTGTAAACAGACAGTGAATTTTTCTAGAAGACTGAGGATTGAGAGAGAGAGAGAGAGAGAGAGAGAGAGAGAGAGAGAGAGAGAGAGAGAGAGAGAGAGAGAGAATGAGAGAGAATAGGGAGGGGAAAAAAAGAAATATTCCCTTAGAGTTCATCTGTAGAATATTGGAATATTGAATATTTGTGAATATTTCTGAATACTTCTGACAGTTGCCACCCCAACCAATAACCAACCAACCAACCATAAAAACTAAAAGCAAAATAAAGCAAAACAGAACAATAAAAGAAAGAAAACAAAATGAAAATTTGACAGTGCATTCCTGAGATGAGCTCATCTGGCTACTAGTGTCCAATAATTCCATTCACCAAGCAAGCAATGTGAAGGAGCACACTGTGCCTTTAAAAGCTCACACCCATCCAGTGAGTCCACTTTTGTACCCATCACCACTGGCCTCTGCACTACAGCAACTTGTAATTCACTGTAGCTGCCTTTTGTGGAGAGCACACTGATGAATATGAAACTAATTTTCAGGACTCCAAGATATATAATTTATTAGTGGCATTTTAAAAAAAGTTTTTAAATAAACTAGCAAGGAAGCAAACAAGCAAGCAAATTGACTGTGAGCATTTACATCTGTATTTGTCAAGTTATGGCAGAGCCTTTTGTTTTTACATTTTTATTAGAGATTTCCTTTATTTACATTTCAAATGCTATCCCATTTCCTCATTTCCTCTCCAAAAATCCCTCTATCCCATGCCCCTCCCCTGCTCACTAACCCACCTACTCTTGCCCTACCATGGGTCAATGAGCCTTCAGAGGTTCAAGGGCTTCTCTCATTGATGTCCAACCAGGCCATCCTCTCCTACCCATGTGGCTAGAGCCATGGGTCCCTCCATGTGTACTTTTTGGTTGGTGGTTAAGTGCCTAGGAGCACTGGGGTTATTGCTTAGTTCATCTACTTCTAAACAGAATAACTTAAACATTACAACCACACATGAAGTACAGTGGTTAAAAATGAACCATCAATTTGCAAAATAAACTCAAATTTTGCTCTCAGCTTATTGAAGAGACACAGAAACTGGGCTATAATTTTCTTATTTTTTTTTTGTTTGTTTGTTTTCCTTTGCTACAGCTATGAATCACTGGGTAGACATCTAACTTTACTGGCATACAAGGGTCTCATTTAATGGTTTAAGAGGTGTACTTATATTTCTGTTTTTCTTCTACAACTTGTGGTACAATATGTAAGATTTTTAAGTTAATATATTCATGACTCCTAAATAAATTTATGTATTTTATATCTATTAATAGTAATATGTCTATCAAGTTCTTTCTGAAATCTTTTAATTTTGCTTTACAAGTGAGCTTCAATCAACTGAATGAATGTCCTGAGTAATGGGTAGACTTATTATTGTATTGTACATTTGTCAGAATAATAAAGAAAAATAATTATTTGAGTTACATATTTGGTTCATAAAAATTATTATCACTCATATTAAAAACACTTAGGGAAAATATTATTCAAATATATAAATGCCTTACAAAATTGAAACTTTACATATTTGAAAAGTTAGGTCTCAGTTATGATAGCTCAGTTTTCTTCAAAATAATTTTATAGATTTTTAAATTATTAAAACCTTCTTAGTATGTATTCACATGCTTTAATAATTAAAAGAAATATTTAGGTCGCTTAAGTATACTATCATATCGTCTGAAAATAGTAATAGTTTGACTTCTTCCTTTCCAATTTGTATCCATTTGACCTCTTTTTGTTGTCTAATTGCTCAAGGTAGAACTTCAAGTACTATATTGAAAAGATATATATATAGAGAGGGCAGCCTTGTCTAGTCCCTGATTTTAGTGGGCTTGCTTCTAGTTTCTCTCCATTTAGATTGATGTTGGCTACTGGTTTGCTGTAAATTGTTTTTACTATGTTTAGATATGGGCCTCGAATTCCTGATCTTTCCAAGACCTTTAACATGAAAGGATGCTGAATTTTGTCAAATGCTTTCTCAGCATCTAATGAGATGACCTTGTGGGTTTTTTCTTTGAGATTGTTTATACAGTGGATTACATTGATGGATTTCCTTATATTGAACCATCCCTGCATCCCTGGGATGAAGTTTACTTGATCGTGGTGAATGATCATTTTGATGTGTTGGATTCGGTTGGCAAGAATTTTATTGAGTATTTTTGCATCGATATTCATAAGAGAGATTGGCCTGAGATTCTCTTTCTTTGTCGGATCTTTGTGTGCTTTTGGTATTAGGGTAATTGTGGCTTCATAGAATGAGTTGGGTAGTGTTCCTTCTGTTTCAATTTTGTGGAATAGTTTGAAGAGTATTGGTGTTAGGTCTTCTTTGAAGGTCTGATAGAATTCTGCACTAAAACCATTTGGAGCTCTGCTTTATTTGGTTGGAAGACTTCCAATGACAACTTCTATTTCTTCAGGGGTTAAAGGACGGTTTAGATGGTCTATTTGATCCTGATTTAATTTTGGTATTTGGTATTTGTCAAGGAAATTGTCCATTTCCTCGAGATTTTCTAGTTGTGATGAATACAGGTTTTTGTAGTAGGATCTGATGATTTTTTGAATTTCCTCGGTTTCTGTTGTTATCTCTCCTTTTTAATTTCTGATTTTATTAATTTGGATACTGTCTCTGTGCCCTCTGGTTAGTCTGGCTAAGGGCTTATCTATCTTGTTGATATTCTCCACCAGAGAACTCCTACAGCTGATAAACAACTTCAGCAAAGTGGCCGAATATGAAATCAACTCAAGCAAGTCAGAAGCCTTCCTATACTCAAAGGTTAAGCAGGGTGAGAAGGAAGTAAGAGAAATGATACCCTTCACGATAGCCACAAACTATATAAAGTATCTTGGTGTGACTCCAACCAAATAAGTGAAAGATCTGTATGACAAGAACTTCAAGTCTCTGAAGAAAGAAATTGAAGAAGACCTCAGAAGATGGAAAAATCTGCCATGCTCATGGATTGGCAGGATTAATATAGTAAAAATGACCATCTTGTCAAAAGCAATATACAGATTCAACGCAATCCCCATCAAAATCCAAACTCAATTCTTCATAGAGTTAGAAAGAGCAATTCAAAAATTCATCTGGAATAACAGAAAACCCAGGATAGCTAAAACTATTCTCAAGAGTAAAAGAACCTCTGGGGAAATCAGTATCCTGGACCTCAAGCTGTACTCCAGAACAATAGTTTTAAAAACCGCATGGTATTAGTACAGTGACAGGCATGTAGATCAATGGAACAGAATTGAAGACCCAGAAATGAATCCACACTCCTATGGTCACTTGATCTTTGACAAAGGAGCTAAAACCATCCAGTGGAAAAAAGATAGCCTTTTCAACAAATGGTGCTGGCTCAACTGGAGGTCAACATGCAGAAGAATGCAAATTGACCCATTCTTATCTCCTTGCACTAAGTTCAATTCCAAGTGGATCAAGGACCTCCACATAAAACCAGACACACTGAAACTAATAGAAAGGAAACTAGAGAAGGACCTTGAACATATGGGCACAAGGGAGAATTTCCTGAATAGAACTCCAATAACTTATACTCTAAGATCAAGAATTGACAAATGGGACCTCATTAAATTACAAATTTTTTGCAAGACAAAAGACACTGTCCAAAAGACAAAGCGTCAACCAACTAACTGGGAAATGATCTTTATCAACCCTATGTCTGACAGAGGGCTAATATCCAATATATACAAAGAACTCAATAAGTTAAACTTCAGAGAGGAAGTAACTCTATTAAAAAATGGGGTACAGAGCTAAACAAAAAGTTTTTACCTGAAGAATATCTAATGGCTGAGAAGCACCTAAAGAGATGTTCATCATCCTTAGTCATTAGGGAAATGCAAATCAAAACAACCCTGAGCTTCCATCTCACAACAGTCAGAATGGCTAAGATCAAAAACACAGGAGACAGCAGTTGTTGGCAAGGATGTGGAGAAAGAAGAACACTCCTCTACTGCTGGTGAAATTGCAAGCTGTTACAACCACTCTGGAAAGCAGTCTGGCGGTTCCTCAGAAAACTGGGCATGACACTCCCAGAGGATCCTGCTATACCACTCCTGGGCATATACCCAGAGGCTTTACCTGCATGCAATAAGGACACATGCTCCACTATGTTCATAGCAGCCTTATTTATAATAGCCAGAAGCTGGAAAGAATCCAGATGTCCCTCAACGGAGGAATGAATTTAGAAGATGTGGTATATTTACACAATGGAATACTACTCTGCAATTAAAAACAATGAATTCATGAAATTCCTAGGCAAATGGTTAGAACTTGAAAATATCATCCTTAGTGAGGTAACCCAATCACAAAAGAACACACATGGTATGCAGTTGTTGGCGAGGATGTAGAGAAAGAGGAACACTCCTCCACTGCTGGTGGAATTGCAGGCTGGTACAACCACTCTGGAAAGCAGTCTGGCGGTTCCTCACAAAACTGGGCATGACACTCCCGGAGGATCAGGCTATACCACTCCTGGGCATATACCCAGAGACTTTACCTGCATGCAATAAGGACACATGCTCCACTATGTTCATAGTAGCCTTATTTATAATAGCCAGAAGCTGGAAAGAACCCAGATGTCCCTCAACGGAGGAATGGATTCAGAAGATGTGGTATATCTACACAATGGAATACTACTCTGCAACTAAAAACAATGAATTCACGAAATTCCTAGGCAAATGGTCAGATCTTGAAAATATCATCCTTAGTGAGGTAACCCAATCACAAAAGAACACACATGGTATGCAGTCACTGATAAGGGGATATTGACCCAGAATCTCGGAATACCCTAGACACAATCCGCATATCAATAGATTCCTAAGAAGATGGAAGGAGAGACCCCTGGTCCTGGAAAGACTGGATGTAGGGGAAGGCCAGGACAGAGTAACGAGAGGGGGTTGAATGGAGAAAAGAGGGAGGGAAGGGGGCTTATGGGACTTTCGGGGAGGGAGGAAACGGGAAAGGGGAAATGATTTGGAATGTAAATTAAAAAAATAAAATAAAATAAATAATAAAAAAAAAAGAAAAGAAAAAGGGGATATTAACCCAGAATCTCGGAATACCCTAGACACAATTCGCATATCAATAGATTTCCAAGAAGATGGAAGGAGAGACCCCTGGTCCTGGAAAGACTGGATGTAGGGGAATGCCAGGACAAAGAAGGAAGAGGGGGTTGAATGGGGAAAGAGGGAGGGAAGGGGGCTTATGGGACTTTCGGGGAGGGAGGACACGGGAAAGGGAAATGATTTTGAATGTAAATAAAAAAAACTTAGAAAATAAATTAAAATTAAAAAAAAGAAATATTTAAACTTAATGATTAGGTAAGCTATAAAAAATTGAGATGAAGGTAACTTTTTTGCTACAATAGAGAAGTAATAGAAATGCTTGCAAAGAGTGTCATCAGTACATATAGAGATAACATGTTCAATCATATATATAAAGTATATGGGGAGTAAATTTATTTACCAATCTAGGATGTTTTTTGAGTCATCATTTCTAATGACCATAAATATTAGTTAATACTATAAGGACAATTAATAATAGCACATGAAAATTCCACTGAATTGCTATTTCTTTTAAAGACTCCTAATAAATGCATTGTTTGGCATCAGTAGGAGAGGATCTTCTTGTTCCTGCAGTGACTGGACATGTCAGGGTATGTTGGTACCCAGACACATCCTCATTCTTCTCTAAGGAGAAGGGAGGTTACAGGTAGATGCTTGGGAGGTGGGCGAGGATTAGAGGGGCATCTGAGATTGGTATGTAAGGTGAAAAAATAAATAAGTTAATGGAGAAAAATAAGTAAAACTGAAAAGAAGCCTAGCATGGTGGTGGACACCTTTAATTCTAGACTCAGTAAGCAGAAGCAGGTGTATCTCTGACTTGAAGCCTTTCCTGATGTATACAGTGATATCCTGGACAGCCAGAGCTACATAAAGAAACCCCATCTCAAAAAAATAAAAAGGAAGGAAATAAAATAAAATAAAAACTTAAAAGGAAACACCAAAAGAAAAGGAATCTGAAATACAAATATTCACTTCCATCTTTAAGGTCAAAATTTTAAATATTTGTATAGAGGATACTTTACACAATTTCTACATTTTCTACTTCCATTATGAAAGTCAAAAATGCTATTATCATTCCAAAATGCTGTTACTACTAATAATGAAATATATAAGTAGTATTCAGAAAAATAAAATCACAAGCTTTTGTCTAGCTTCATATTGAAGATATTTATTATAGAACTTGCTTCATCTTGTTACAGAGGCAAAGGATACTAACATATACCCTCTACAGCCTGAAATACAGAAAACAAAGCAAAACAGAGATGCCAATGGGAGGATGTCACTCTCAGTCTAAAAATGGGCTGGGACTGGGTTATACTGAAGTACATCATGGATGTTTAAGGACAGGAAGAATACTTAGGGTTGGAGAGACTGGGAGGGGAGAAAAGAAAGAAGGAGGGGAGGGGAGGGAAAGGTAGAGAGAATGAGGGAGAGAGGAAGAGAGAAAAGGAGAGTAAAAGAGAAAAAACAGAGCAAGAAGAATATGACAGATTGATAGATAGATTCACATATGTGTATATATATATATATATATATATATATATATATATATATATGATAGATGAATAAAGATTCCCCAATAAAAAGACCTAGACTAGCAGACTGGATACGTAAACAGGACCCAGCATTTGGCAGCATGCAGGAAACGCACCTCAGTGTCAAAGACAAACACTACCTCAGAGTAAAAGGCTGGAAAACAATTTTACAAGCAAATGGCCCCAAGAAATGAGCCGGAGTAGCCATCCTAATATCAGATAAAATTGATTTTCAACCTAAAGTCATCAAAAAAGACAAAGAAGGACACTACATACTGATCAAGGGAAAAATCCACCAAGAAGAACTCTCAATTCTGAATATCTATGCTCCAAATGCAAGGGCACCCTCATTCGTAAAAGAAACTTAACTAAAGCTCAAAGCACACATCGCACCTCACACAATAATAGTGGGTGACTTCAACACCCCGCTCTCTGAAATGGATCATTCAGGAAAGCAGAAACTAAACAGGGACACAGTGAATCTAATTGAAGCCTTGGGCCAAATGGAACTAACAGATATATAAAGAACATTTCATCCTAGAGCTAAAGAATACACCTTCTTCTCAGCACCTCATGGTACCTTCTCCAAAATTGACCATATAATTGGTCACAAATCAGACCTCAACAGATATAAGAAGATCGAACTAATCCCATACCTCCTATCAGATCACTATGGAATAAGGGTGGTCTTCAATGGCAACAAAAACAAAAGAAAACCCACGTACACATGGAGGCTGAACAATGCTCTACTCAAGGATAACTTGGTCAAGGTGGAAATAAAGAAAGAAATCAAAGACTTTTTGAAATTTAATGAAAATGAAGGCACAACATACCCTAATTTATGGGACACAATGAAAGCAGTGCTAAGAGGAAAACTCATAGCCCTGAGTGCCGCCAAAAAGAAACGGGAGACAGCATACACTAGCAGCTTAATGGCACACCTGAAAGCCCTGGAACAAAAAGAAGCAAATACACCAAAGAGGAGTAGAAGGCAGGAAATCATCAAACTCAGGGCTGAAATCAATCAAGTAGAAACAAATAAAACCATACAAAGAATCAACAAAACGAGGAGTTGGTTCTTTGAGAAAATCAACGAGATAGATAAGCCCTTAGCCAGACTAACCAGAGGGCACTGAGACAGTATCCAAATTAATAAAATCAGAAACGAAAAGGGAGAGATAACAACAGAAACTGAGGAAATTCAAAAAATCATCAGATCCTACTACAAAAACCTGTATTCAACACAACTAGAAAATCTCGAGGAAATGGACAATTTCCTTGACAGATATCGAATTCCAAAATTAAATCAGGATCAAATAGACCATCTAAACCATCCTATAACCCCTGAAGAAATAGAAGTTGTCATTGGAAGTCTTCCAACCAAAGAAAGCACAGGTCCAGATGGTTTTAGTGCAGACTTCTATCAGACCTTCAAAGAAGACCTAACACCAATACTCTTCAAACTGTTCCACAAAATAAAAACAGAAGGGACAATACCCAACTCGTTCTATGAAGCCACAATTACACTAGTACCAAAAGCACACAAAGATCCGACAAAGAAAGAGAATCTCAGGCCAATCTCTCTTATGAATATCGATGCAAAAATACTCAATAAAATTCTTGCCAACCGAATCCAAGAACACATCAAAACGATCATTCACTAAGATCAAGTAGGCTTCATCCCAGGGATGCAGGGATGATTCAATAAAAGGAAATCCATCAATGTAATCCACTATATAAACAATCTCAAAGAAAAAAACCACATGGTCATCTCATTACATGCTGAGAAAGCATTTGACAAAATTCAGCATCCTTTCATGCTAAAGGTCTTGGAAAGTTCAGGAATTCGAGGCCCATATCTAAACATAGTAATAGCAATTTACAGCAAACCGGTAGCCAGCATCAATCTAAATGGAGAGAAACTTGCAGCAATCCCACTAAAATCAGGGAGTAGACAAGGCTGCCCTCTCTCTCCATATCTTTTCAATATAGTACTTGAAGTTTTAGCTAGAGCAATTAGACAACAAAAAGAGGTCAAAGGGATAAAAATTGGAAAGGAAGAAGTCAAACTATCACTATTTGCAGACGATATGATAGTATAATTAAGCGACCCAAAGAACTCAACCAGAGAACTCCTACAGCTGATAAACGACTTCAGCAAAGTGGCCGGATATAAAATCAACTCAAGCAAGTCAGTAGCCTTCCTATACTCAAAGGAGAAGCAGGCTGAGAGGAAGTATGAGAAATGATACCCTTCATGATAGCCACAAACCATATAAAGTATCTTGGTGTGACTCTAACCAAACAAGTGAAAGATCTGTATGACAAGAACTTCAAGTCTCTGAAGAAAGAAATTGAAGAAGACCTCAGAAGATGGAAAAATCTGCCATGCTCATGGATTGGCAGGATTAATATAGTAAAAATGACCATCTTGCCAAAAGCAGTATACAGATTCAATGCAATCCCCATCAAAATCCCAACTCAATTCTTCATAGAGTTAGAAAGAGCAATTCAAGAATTCATCTGGAATAACAGAAAACCCAGAATAGCTAAAACTATTCTCAAGAGTAAAAGAACCTCTTGGGGGAATCAGTATCCCAGACCTCAAGCTGTACTACAGAGCAATAGTGTTAAAAACCGCATGGTATTGGTACAGTGACAGGCATGTAGATCAATGGAACAGAATTGAAGACCCAGAAATGAATCCACACTCCTATGGTCACTTGATCTTTGACAAAGGAGCTAAAACCATCCAGTGGAAAAAAGATAGCCTTTTCAACAAATGGTGCTGGCTCAACTGGAGGTCAACATGCAGAAGAATGCAAATTGACCCATTCTTATCTCCTTGCACTAAGCTCAATTTCAAGTGGATCAAGGACCTCCACATAAAACCAGACACACTGAAACTAATAGAAAGGAAACTAGAGAAGAACCTTGAACATATGGGCACAAGGGAGATCCGGCTATACCACTCCTGGGCATATACCCAGAGGCTTTCCCTGCATGCAATAAGGACACATGCTCCACTATGTTCATAGCAGCCTTTTTTATAATAGCCAGAAGCTGGAAAGAACCCAGATGTCCCTCAGCGGAGGAATGGATTCAGAAGATGTGGTATATTTACACAATGGAATACTACTCTGCAATTAAAAACAATGAATTCACCAAATTTCTAGGCAAATGGTCAGAACTGGAAAATATCATCCTTAGTGAGGTAACCCAATCACGAAAGAACACACATGGTATGCAGTCACTGATAAGGGGATATTAACCCAGAATCTTGGAATACCCTAAACACATTTCGCATATCAATAGATCTCTAAGAAGGTGGAAGGAGAGACCTCTGGTCCTGGAAAGACTGGATGTAGGGGAACACCAGGACAGAGAAACAAGAAGGGGTTGAATGGGGAAAAGAGGGAGGGAAGGGGGCTTATGGGAGTTTCATGGAGGGAGGAAACGGGAAAGGGGAAATGATTTGGAATGTAAATTAAAAAAAACTTAGAAAATAAAATTTAAAAAAAAAGATTATAGACATGATAGATGGATCGGTAGGTAGATAGGTAAAAAAAATACATATATATATATACACACACATATGATAGATGATTGAGAATTAGATGACAGATAAATGATAGATAGATAGATAGATAGATAGGTAGATAGATAGATAGATAGATAGATAGATAGATAGATAGATAGATAGATAGATAGGTAGGTAGGTAGGTAGGTAGGTAGGTAGGTAGGTAGGTAGGTAGGTAGATAGATAGATAGATAGATAGATAGATAGATAGATAGATAGATAGATAGATAGATAGATAGATAGATAGATTGAGTGATAATATCTGTTAGATAGGTGATAGAATATGTGTGCCCCTTTTTGTCAGTTTTCATTTTTTCAACCAATAGGATGCTGACCTGTGAGGATGATTCTTCTTTATAGAACTGCCTGTCAGAGACATCCAGAAATATTTCTTCTCTGTAGAATCTTTTAGCCTTGTCCAGTTTATGCACAAGTTAGCTTTCATGCCTAGTAAGCTGGGTAATAATTTATCCTCAAGCAATGTAGGTGGTGAAGTTATTCAGTATATGTCTATGTCTGTTTGTGAAGAAGAAACTGTTGGGAAGTTTATCTTCAAGAAAACCAACTAGAGTGCTAAACTTTTCCCCCAATGACACAGACACATCCATATATCACCTGATTTTCTGGAGGTAAAGACCATTTCCTATTTTATGTTTTCATTCTAGAGTTTGGAACTGGGATTAGACTAATGGTAGGTTTATTCATATTTTAAAAAAATATTTTCTCATCTATTCCTAAGTAGGAATAGTGTTGTGCCATATTTTTGTTTTTAACCCTAAGATTTTATGGATTTTCTTTTTAACCCAGTTCCAATTTTTCTTCACTATATTTAAATAAAATTTCTGTGCACTCACTTTCTCCTTTCTTTCTTTCTCCTGCTTTTCCCTTCTTTTCCTTTCTTTCCCCGCCCCTGCACTTACCCCCATCCTGCTTTCTGCTCCTTCATATGCTCATTTTCATCTGTCCTCCAACTCTGTGTATTGCGTTTTTCTCTCATGCCTTTGAGACCTTATTTCATAGCCTGGATTTTGTCATCACTTTTGTCAATGACGTGTGAATTTTAATCCATCCTCCTTTTAAGAAATGTGCATATTTGTTCCTCTTTGTGTCCTGGGAACTTTACCTGACATTCCAATTCAAGGTGAGTGAAAGTATCATTGTGCCTTTTACAGTACACCATAGGTCACTATCAGAATGCTAGCGTGCAGTGTGGGATTCCTAAAGGCGGCAGAGATAACACTCCTTAACTATTCCTAAAAGTCATGCGATTGACTTCGTAATTACTGGCTCCTGAAACTACATAACCATTTACTTTAAAATTTGCCTTAGGCAGTCTAAGGCAAATAACTTTCTAGGGTTATCTGTTTATTTTAACCAGAAAAAACTCATTGCAAAAACCATTAATTCTCTAAGGTGCATGTTTCCTTATTTCTTAAAATGATCTTCATGAGTACTGAAAAGTTAATTGGATTCCAGAAATTGTGAAATCCTACTAGGAAGTAGCTTAATAAACAAGACTTTTAGGTTTTAAGCAGAGAAGTTAAATAATTTATAACATTGCTTTGAATAAGACAGATATAAAAGTGCATTGGAAATTTGTGCCTTTGTAAAAAAAGATGGTGAATTTTCAAGTAGGGGGGTTGGTTGATTATTTAGCTACATTAACTTCTTTCTGAATCCCATATGAATATTGCCTTTATAGATGAATTCTCTCCAGGGAGATATCCTGGCCAGATTTTATAGAATTGAGATTGCTAAAATTAAGATGCCTTTTGAGCATATGTTTAAAAAGACTCCAGAACCTCACTATTTTGCACTTCTTTTTTTTAAATCATAGTCTATAATTGTCAGTTCTAGAATGAGGAAAGCTTTATGTTTACTCCACCTTTTACTCCTTGTCATGAGACAACAAAATCTAATGTTAAAGTAGGAGAGAGGAAACCATGATCAAAATATGTTGTGTTAGAACTTTTTCAATAAAATGGAAAATTAGAAATAGTGAGACTGTCAGGACAGCTAGAAAGTAAAGGTGTGAAAGACTGGCAATTGGAGTTCCAACCCTGGAACCATTTCTACAAAGGTGTTCACTGAGCTCTATGGGAATGATTTGTCATGTAGAACATGCCCAAGGCACAATAATAATAAATTTATTTAAAAAGTTGCCTGATAAATAGGGTACTAGGAATTGAATTGTCTACTTCCGCATAACTCATATTAAAACCCTACCCATGAAAGTGCTGGTAGAAGAATCCATCAGTAAGGACTCCTTGAAGTTTCAAAACATGATAACATGTGTGTAGTTACATATGCCTTCAAAAGACAAACTGCAATGCATAAATGTCTAAATGGCTAAAAACAAATAAGTTGGGAAATTTGGTTAATATCCACCTGCACTTCTCTTGCTCAGCACATTCATCCTCAGGATTACTTGGTATATCCTGAGGATGTGAAACAGTTGTACAGGATGTCCAGTTGAGTGAATGTACTCCAATTGAGATGTCTACTGACATCTAGCATCAACTGCCACAAATGTGATTAAATGATAATGAAATAATTCCATTCTTCATGCTGCCAAATGGGGCAGAAATGAGCTGTCTTTCCAGGCCTTGAGGGCAGTACAGATTCATAAGCAAACTGATCTTTGCTATGATTTTATATCAGGGGGTTTAGAGATGATTTCTGCTGTAGCAGAAGATGAACAGAACATTTATAATATAAAATATGAAAACACTTTTCTGAAGTGCAGATCAAAGAGGAGCTGCTGCCAGTTGAACTGCCCACTCCTTGGACTTAATTCCAAAAGACACACCCTACTTTTACTCTACTTTCATCTCACTGCCTACCCCTAATTCTGTCATTCTCCATCTACTAATGTGCAGACCACATCAGTCATAAGATCATAAAGACTCCTCTACTGCACCAAAGACCAAGCAAGTTTTCAAAAGGCAAGCTTTCAACCTGTTCCAAACATCACTAGTGGTTCAGAGATTAAGCAGGCTACCAGATAGTTAGGCCACAAACTCTAGAACACCAAAGAGAAAACAGAAAACAAGGAACAAAAATCCATCCAATAAGGACAAACTCAGAAATTACCACCTATGCCTATAATTATCCCAAACATGCCTAAATGCCAGTGTAAGAACACAGTCAACAACAGCCAGGGCAATATGGCAATAACAAAGCTCAGCCATCCCCGTGACAGCAAGATCTGAACATTTCTATGCAGCTTAAGTACAAGAAAAAAATGTTAAGACCGACTATATGCAGACGATAGACATCCTTAAGGAGAAATTTTTAAAATCTCTTAAAGAAATTGAGGAAAACACAAACAACACTTGGAAGAAATCAATAAATCCCTTAAAGAATCTCAAGAAAGCAAAGAAAAGAAAAAACAACAATAAGCAAGCAAGCAAAACAAAACCAAAAGAAGGTGCAGGTGGGGAGCAAGAGGAGCTCTGAGTGCTTCTGAGGTGGGAGTCCTTGGCTTAACAGCCTGAGGCTTGGGCTTGGCTTGGTCATGGCTGGGAGTGCAGAGAGGCCTTCTACCCGAGATTAGACAGAGGCTCTGTAGGTTAAGGCCTTCTCTAAGGCTCCCCTTAGTGGATCCCGATGAAAAGAGACAGTTCATGCTTTTAAGGCATTTCAAGACCTGAAAACTGAAATAGAAGCAAAAAGGAAACCACAAACTGAGGGTGTCCTCAAAATGGAAAATCTAGGTAAGTGAACAGGAACTGCAAATGCAACAGGTTAAAGAATCCCAGGAGCTGAAAATGCAATAGAAACAATAGATTCATTGGCCAAAGAATGTAGTTAATCTAAAAATAATTCTCTCTCTCTCTCTCTCTCTCTCTCTCTCTCTCTCTCTCTCTCTCTCTCTCTCTTTCTCTCTCTTTCTCTCTCTCTCTCTCTCTCTCTTTCTCTCTCTCTCTTTCTCTCCCCCCGCCCCCCAGGAAACCTGAGACACTATGAAAAAATCAAGCCTAAAATAATAAGGACCAGAAAATATTTTCAACAAAAATATACAAGAAAAATTTTCTAACATAAAAAAAATGCCTATAAATATACAAGAATCTTACAGAACACCAGATAGATGACACTAGAAGTGAAATTCCCATCACATAATAATCAAAATTCTAAACATACAGAACAGAAAAGAATATTAAAATGTGAAAGAGAAAAAAACCAAGTAATATGTAAAAGATGATCTATTAGAATTACACCTGACTTCTCAACAGAGACTTTAAAAGTGAAGAGAACCTGGACAGATGTCTTGAAGACTTTAAAGACCACAGATGCCAGCCCAGGATACTACATCCAGCAAAATTTTCAACCACCAAAGATGGAGAAAACAAGAAAACATGACAAAACTAAATTTAAACAATATTTATCTACAAATTCAGCCCTACAGAAGATATAGAAGTAAAATTCCAACCTGAGGAGGTTAATTATACCCAAGAAAACATAGGAAACAAATAATTTCACACAGGAAAAAAAATTAAAAGAAGAGATAAAAACACACACACAATCACACACAAACACAATCACCTCCAATGTCATAAAAAATAGCAGGAATTAACAGCAATTGCTCATTAATATCTCAAAACAGCAATGGACTCAATTCCCTAATAAAAAAAGCGCAGACTAACAGAATGGATGTATCATACAAGAAACACACCTCATCATTAAAGGAAGCTATTACCTCAGAGTTAAAGGCTAGAAAATGATTTTCCAAGCAAAGAGAACAAAGGAGAAAGCTGGTGTAGGCATTCTAATATCTAACAAAATAGACTTTCAACCAAAATTAATCATAAGATATGAGAAGGACACTTCAAACTCATTGAAGGAAAAATCTATTAAGATAATGTCTCAATTCTGAAAAACTATATCTAAATGCTAGGCACCCAAATTATTTAAGAAACATTCCTAAATCTTAAGTCACACACTAAACACCACACATAATAGAAAACTTTATTACCCCACAGTTACTAGTTCACAGGACATCTAGACAGAAATTAAAAAGGAAAATAATGGAACTAAGAATGTTATGACCAAATGCACCTAATAGAAATTTGTAAAACATTTTATCCAAACACAAAAGGGTATAATTTTTTCTCAGCACCTCATAGAACCTCTCTAAAATTGACCATATAGTTAGTTGGTCATAAAAAAGTCTCAAAGATACAAGAAAAGTTAAATAACTCCCTGTATTTTATCAGATCACCATGTATTAATGCTAGACTTAATAAAAACAAAACAAAACAGAAAGCCTACACATGCATGGAAATAGATCACCACCAGGTCACAGAAGAAACAAAGAAAGAAATTAAATACTTTGCAGAAACAAATGAAAATGAATGTATAACATACCCAAACTTATAGGACACAATAAATGCAGTGCCAAAGTAAATTTAATAGTACTAAGTTCCTTTGTGAAGAAATTAATGAGATCTCATACTAGCAATTTAACAGAATACCTGAAAGTTCTAGGAAAATAAAATAAAACAAAACAAAATGAAGCAAACACACACAACAGGACTAGGTGGCAGGAAATAATAGAACTTGGGCTCAAATCAATGAAATAGAAGGGAAGAGAAGAAAACAAAGAATCAGTGCAACTAAGAGTTGATTTTCTAAGAAAAATCAGCAAGATAGACAAACCCTTAGCCAAACTAATTTAAAAAAATGAAAAAGAATAGACAAATGAACAAAATCAGAATCAAAAAGGTCACATAACATAATTTCCAGACATGGAGGAAATTCAATGAATCATTATTTATTCAAAAACCTGTACTCCTCAAAACTGAAAAATCTCAATGAAATGGATGATATTCTTGATAGATTCCACTTACTGATGTTAAATCCAGATCAGATAAGCAATTTAAATACACCCACAAACCCTAAGAAAGTAGAAGCAATCATAAAACGTCTCTCCACAGCAGCAGCAACAGCAGCAGCAACAACAACCAAGATCCAGGAACAGATGGTTTTAGCACAGAATTCTATCATTCTTTCAGTGAATACTTAATGCAATTACTCCTCAAATTCCACAAAATAGAATTCATATTCCATCAAAATTCCAACACAATTATTTATAGACCTTGAAAGAACACTCCCCTTGATATAAGAAAACAAAAAGACCAGGATAATTAAACAATCCTATACAGTAAAAAAGCTTGTGTAGACATAATCATACCCAATTTCAAACTGTACTGCAGAGCAATGGTAATAAAATCTGCATGATATAGACATAAAAATAGACAGATTGATAAACAGAATCCAATCAAATATCCAGAAGGAACTCCACACACCTATGAATATCCAATTTTTGACAAGAAACCAGAAATATAAAATGGGGGAAAATATGTCCTCAACAAATGTTAGTGGTCTTATTTGGGACTGTGAAAGGTAGCCTGATTCCCAGTTGAGCTAAGGCTAGAGACCCCAGAGATCCCGAAGGGACTGTAGGAGTTCACCTGTTCTTGGGCACCATGCTCCTGTCATTAGCCACAGTCCCCTAAAGATTTGTGGCCATTGGTCATGTAAGGGCAACGCCACAAGTCCCTCCACATGAGAGAATGTGACCTGTGGTCACACAGGCTTAAGGTAGATCTCCATTTTAATGAAGTACCTGAAGGCCAGGAGGACTTAGCCAATAAGCTTTTCTTCCCAGACATTCCATACTACAAAAGGTATTTAATCTCAGACCTATGCTGAGAAGTGAGGTATGGTTCTACACATATATTTTCTGCCATGACAATAAATGCCTTAAAAGTATGAATTGTCTCTTTTCATTGGGGTCTGCTGAGGGGAACCATGGAAATGGCCTTCACCAACAGAGTTGCTGTCTAATCTCCAGTAGAAGACCTCTCTGCACCCCTGGCCACGACAAAGCCAGGCCCAAGTCTCAAGTTGTCAAGCCAAGGACTTCCCCCTTGGGACCACCTGGAACTCCCTTTCCCACCCACCTCCCACCCTGGGCCAGATCCAGCCCATGACCCCACTCTGTTCTCAGCTGTTTTGTGGTTTCTAGCAGCTCCTGGATGTTCAAGAGTCTGAGAAACATCCCTCCACACATACCCAAACTAGTTCCGGTTGTCCGGTGCCAAAGACTGTTCTTTCCCGCTCCCCCAGAGTCGTGTCCTGGGGCTTTACTATGGTCCTTCACATGCACATGGCCGAATTCCCATCTCCTGCCTACCCCTAGTGGCAGAGCCATGTGGCAGAACAGACACAGGACCCACAACCTTACAATCTTGCTGGATGTCAGCATGTAGAAGAACGCAAACAGTTCCATATATATATAACCTTCACAAAACTTAAGTCTAAGTGGACCAAAGACTTCAACATATAGCCATACTGAACTCAAGAAAAGAGAAAGTGGGGAACAGTACTGAATGAATCAGCACAGAAGACAACTTCCTAAAGAGAACACCAACACAACAGGTACTAAGGTCAACAATTAATAAATGGGACCCCATGACACTGAAAATCTTCTATAAAGCACAGGACACAGTCAAAGGGACTAAATAACAGCCTACAGAATGGGAAAAAACCTTCACCAACTCCACATCTGACTGAGGGCTAATATGCAAAATATATAAAAAAACTCAAGAAACCAGATATCAACAACATAAATAATCTAATTTAAAAAAAGGGTTACAAGCCGGGCAGTGGTGGCTCATGCTTTTAATCGCAGCACTTGGGAGGCAGAGGGAGGTGGATTTCTGAGTAGGAGGCCAGCCTGGTCTACAGAGTGCGTTCCAGGACAGTCACAGCTACAAAGCTGTACAGAGAAACCCTGCCTTGAAAAACCAAAAAAAAAAGGGGGGGTAGGGGGGTAGGGTTACGAATGGAAATAGAATTTTTAACAGAGGAATCTCAAATGACTGAGAAGCACTTAAAGAAATGTTCAATCTCCTTAGCCATCAGGGAAATGCAAATCAAAATGACTTTGAGATTATATTTTACACCTGTCAGAACAGCTAAGATTAAAAACTCAAGGGATGGCTCATGCTGGTGAGGATGTGGAGCAAGGTGAGCACTCTTCCATTGCTGATGGGAATGCGAACTTGTACCATCGATTTGGAATCAATTTGGTGGCTTCCAAATTTGGAGCAGACCTACCTTAAGTCCCAGCTGTACCATTCCTGAGCATATTCTCAAAGAATGTTCCACCATCTTATTAAGACGCTTGCTCAACTATCTTCATAGCAGCTTTATTCATAATAACAAGAAACTGGGGGGAAAAAAAAACAAACAAACTTAGATGTCCCTCAACTGAAGAATGGATAAAGAAAATGTGGTATACACTTTCACAATGGAGTGTAACTCAACTATTATAAACAATACATCATGACATTTGCAGGAAAATGGAAAAGATCATCCATTTGGAATGAAATCATTCATTCCGAGTGAAGTAATTGAGACCCAGAAATATACACTCATAAGTAGATATTAGTCATAAAGCATATCCATGCTATAAAACCACAGACCCAAAGAAGCTAGGTAACAAGGAGGGCTCAAGCGGGGGATATTTGAATTTCCTTGAGAGGAGAAAACTGAATAGACATCAGGGCTGGATGGGGGCAGGGCAGGGGGAGACTGAATGGAGGAGAGGGCAATGTGAATAGAACTGAACAGGTTTGGGGAGAATAGCAAAAATACTAGGAGATAAAAATAGAATGGGGTCATATGTGAGACATCGTTCCTTGGACCCAGGAAATTGAGGAAGGTGTTCCTAGGATTTCTAGTAATGGCAATACAAGGCCTGAACTGACCATATTCTATAACCAGGCAAGACTTTCAGTGTAGGAACTAGGACACAAATTCAACCAGAAATCCTTTGACCTACAATTTATCCTGCCTACAAGATATGTTGCGGTAAGGGTAGTGCAGAAATTGTGGGGGTGGCCAACCAATGACTGTTCCAGCTTGAGATCCATGCCATGAGAGGAACCCCACCAGAGACATTGCCTGAAGAGCCAGAGGCTGGATAGCCCAGAAACCAAACAGAACCAAACATGAAAGACAAGAAAAAGAAGCTAGTGAAATGATTCCTAATGATATTCTACTGGACTCACAGACTGGCATTTAGCACAGTTGTCGTTAGAAAGGCTTCACCCAGTAACTGATGGAAACAGATCCAGAGACCCACAACCAAAGATTAATCCAAGGTTGGGAAATCCAGGCAAAGAATGAGAGAAAAGACTGTGGTAGTCAGAGGAGTCAAGGACACCATAAGAAAACCCACAGAATCAACCAATCTGAGCTCATTGTTGCTCATGATAAATGAACCCAGGGCCTTTTGGTCATATGTTATATTTCTGTAGCTTGATCTTCTTGTGGGTCTCCTAACAATGGAAGCAGGAGCTGTCTCTGACTCTGTTGACTGCCTAATAAAAGGGGACCTGTCTAGTGTTACTGCAACTCGATATCCCAGGGCTGGTTGATATCCTTTGAGGCTAATCCTTTTCTGGGGAGAAAAGGAAGAAGAATTCATGGGAGGAGAAGAACTGGGGGAGAGGAAGGAAGAGAAACTGCAGTATAAAAATAAATAAAACTTAAAAATATAAAAAGAAAGTAAACGCTTTTCCAAGTTAAGATGGCCACTGTTTCACACATAACATCTAGTGTCTGCACTAATTATGCATGAGTATAATCAGTCACAGTTTATGCTGGGAGCATGGGGATTTTCATCTCTCTTCCTCTTAGCCTCCTCTTAATATATAACAGTTAACCACATTCTTTTAGTTATAGTGTGAAAATTACATGAGATATACACAATTTCAACAACTTCAACTTACACATGTGGACATTGAAGAAATGAAATTTTAATTCCCCTCTGTCTTTGCACCTACTACTACACATTGATGAATTAAGAAGGAAGAATTGGCAAGCTCTCAGAACTCCAGCCATTAACTTCCAAATTGCTCCATGAGTTCTTCTGTATGGAAATACCAACACAGTACTGCTGCAGGTGAAGACTCAAATGTAATGGCGAACTACAAAACAGTGAAAGAACTCAGTGCATTTCCTCCCTCTTCTCTTCTTGCTCTGATTTCTCTTCCTGAAACCTAGTGCCAGTTTCCTTAGAGCTCAACATCACTGCAATTATGGGCACAGAACACTTGCATCAAATACCACTCATTGCTTTCAGCTTAGCTGAACTGGCCAGTACTCTCAGTAACTCATAATGAGAACTTCCCAAGGAGACTTCCTAAGTCAGTTTGTCCATTCTGCTGATCTGAGGATGCTGACAAAAGTCCACTTAACCAGCTGGCAGACGCCAAATCACTAGGCCTAAACCCTCCCATATTTTACTCTGAAACACATATGAAGGTATTGTTCATAGTATTGGTGTATTTTAAAGCAGAGGGACTCAGAATTTAGAGAAATGAATTCATTGCCCATTACAGGGCTGAGTAGCTCAGGGCCAAGTTGAGTACCTAGATCAGGCTGTCTCTAGAGATATATTTTTTAGCCACTTATGTAAATGCCATCTCCATCCATAAGGACATTGGCCACTTGGTCACTGTGTTCTGCTGTCTGAATGATTGATAACATGTTTCAACTAAAAACTTATACAGAAAATAGGCATTTGCATATTCAAAGAGACAGTTTAGATTTTTTCCATAGTCCCCTAGGCCCTTGGTGTAAATTTACTATGACTTGCTTCCTTCGAAATATCTGTTTAATTGTATCCTACAAAATTTTCTTTCCATGTTTGAAGGTTTATTGGTCAGGTCCTAGTCAAAGAGCACCTCTGTGTACAGACTTCTCTATAAGCTATTGTTTCTTAACCTTATTTGTTACCCACATGGTAGAAACCCTTGCATTTCAGTTTCATATACAGATTGTACTTTGATGTGACTTGGTTCCTATTCACACTGCATGGAATCAACTTTAGTTTAAATATCGCTTCAGTATGACCTCCAGGTCTATAGAGGCTCACTCCTCAGTATGGCCCTGTGGTGAGGTGGTGCATGATTAAGGGGTGAGCCTAGTCGAATGCACTCAGACACTGGGGTGTTCCTTCATCAGGGATTAATACTGAATTCCTGAGAGAGTTGGTTGTTGCTTTATTAATTTGTAATGTACTTTATTTAGCAACATTGATGCACTTTAAAATGATAACACACATTGCAGAGAAAAGCAGGTGTCTCAGTGTTTTCAGATTCCTGGCATAAGATTTTGAGAATCAGAGATCATAAGCAGCTTCTGCATCTCTGGCTTTGTATCGTACCATGTAGCAAATTTTCAGGCAATTCTACCATGTTCCACAAAAGCCCTCACTACAGGACAGCACTGAGGGACAGTACCACACACTGTTGTACTTTTAACCTCCCATCACCTGTCTTTATAAAGCTTTAGGCACATTAGGGTGTTTTGGTGATCTTTCTGCTTTATGTAAATTACAGTTGGATTTTCAGAACTGTTGGTAGAATATTTGCTATATTCAACAATCTACTACATGAAGAAAGGTACTATTCTATTCTTTTCATGACAAAATGATTCATTTGGACAAAGAGAACATTTTGAAATAGTGTTTCTTCATTTTTATAAAACAACTTTGTATTTCTTATAGTTATTAATTGTGTTTTACTCTGAGTCACTCTGTCACAGGTACAGAAATACCAGCACAATATTGTTTTTATATTCTGAATTTTATTGCATTTTGACTCAGTAAAGTGTTCCAATACATTCTTTTTTGCCCAATACATTTTTTATGTGCTGAATACACTCATTTTGACCTCATTTTTCCATCTTCTTTGAGATTAACTATGAAGACAGAGTATTCTCTATTTCTAAAAAACAAACATGAATTATCAAATTTGCCTGGGAAAGTGCTGGTAGATTTATTCTTATGTGTTCTAAGGAAAGAATATGAAGACTACAGTAATGAAAAGAAAAACTGTAATGTACATATATGAAAACTACTAGGAAGAATTGAGAAGTTCCATAAAATAATGTTGTTCTGTTCTGTTGCATTACATTACATTAAGTTACATTATGTTGTTATGCTATGTCATTTGTGAAGAAGCAGTTTGGGGAGTAGGATGAATAATAAAACTCTCGATTTGAAATTTTAATAATTTTCCACTACAGTCTTCCTTTGGAACAATGAAAGTGTTCTGTTTTCCAAATAATAAAGAGGGAATATGAGGAACACAAGTTATTTAATATTCTTGATTAAGGAAATTCTTTTGTTTGCAATTTCCAGTTCAAAATAGCATCAGAGATTCCTATTTTTGTTCCTATTCACCCTTTATAGGTGGGTGGAGGTTTATAGATTTGTTCTGCTGATGCATATCTTGAGCATACGATTATTCTAAATTACCACATAGTTTCTGAGCACCACTTCTTATAAAGCAAGGTACATCAGCTTTGTATAAAAAAATTCAAGATCTTAGTGGAGTCAATAGCACTTTTCACCCTTTCTTTTTTACAATTTACATTTCAAATGAAATCACCTTTCCTGGTTTCCTCTCTGCAAACCCCTTATCCCATCCCCACTGACCCTACTTCTATGAGGGTGCTCCCTAACCAACTTCCCACTCCTGTCTCATTGCCCTAGCATTCCTCTACACTGGGGCATCAAGTCTTCACAGGACCTAGGGCCTCCCCTCCTATTGATGCCAGATAAGTCCCCTTCAGTTACTCCACTCCTTTCCCTAACTCCTCCATTAGGTTCCTGTGCTCAGTCCAATGGTTGGCTGTGAGCATCCGCATCTGTTTTGGTCAGGATCTGGCAGAGCCTCTCAGGAGACAGCTATATCAGAGTCCTGTCAGCAAACACTTCTTGGCATCTACAATGGTGTCTCGATTTGGTGTCTGCATGTGGGATGGATCCCTAAGTGAGGCAGTCTCTGGATGTCCTTTCATCTAGTTCTGCTCTACTCTTTGTCCCTGTATTTCCTTTAGACAGGAGCAATTCTGGGTTAAAGTCTTGAAGATGGGTGGGTGGTCCCATCCCTCAACTGGGGGGCCATGCCTAACCTCTGGATATGGTCTTGACAGGTGCTATCTCCCCTTTGTGGAGTATTTGAGCTAATGTTACACCTATAGGATCCTGGGAGGCTCTTGCTTTCCTGGCATCTGGGACTTTCTGGTTGCTACTCCCAGTTCCTCACCCCCTCATTACTACACACCTCTTTTCAATTCCTTACCCTCTATACATCTCCTCCATCTCCTCCCATACCTGATTCTTCCCCTCTTTTTCCCCTCCCCCTCTTCTCTTCCTCCCAAGTCCCTCCCACCCTCTACCTCCTTCGATTATTTGTTCCCTCTTCTAAGTAGGACTGAGGCATCTATGCTTTTGTCTTCCTTCCTCTTGAACTTTATGTCGTCTGTGAGTTGTATGGTGGTATATTCCATGTTCTTTGCCTAATACCCACTTATTAGTGAGTACATGCCATGTGTGGTCTTTTGTGACTCAGTTACCTCACTCAAGATGATATTTTCTAGATCCATCCATTTGCACGTGAATTTCATGAATCCATTGTTTTTAATAGCTGAGTAGTATTCCATTGTGTAGATATACCACATCTTCTGAATCCATTCCTCTGTTGAGGGACTTCTGGGTTCTTTCCAGCTTCAGGCTATTATAAATATGGCTGCTATGAACATAGTGGAGCATGTGTCGTTATGACATATTGAAGTATCTTCTCAGTATATGCCCAGGAGTGGCATAGCTGGGTCCTCAGGTAGTAGTATGTCCAATTTTTCTGAGGAATCTCCAGACTCATTTCCAGAGTGGTTATCCTAGCTTGCAACCCACCAACAATGCAGGAGTATTTCTTTCTCCAGATCCTTTCTCCAGATCCTTGCCAGCATCTTCTGTCTCCTGTGTTTTTGATCTTAGCCCTTCCGACCGGTATGAGGTGGAATCTCAGGGTTGTTTTGATTTGCATTTCCCTGATGACTAAGGATGTTCAACATTTCTTTAGGTGCTTCTCGACCATTCAAGTTTCCTCAGTTGAGAGGAAAGGAAGAGAAAGGAAATTGAGTGCTGTTTAGCACTTCCCCATTATTAATAGGATTATTTTGTGGGGTGACTCTAACGAAACAAGTGAAAGATCTGCACAAAAAGAATTTTAAGTCTCTGAACAAAGAAAGTGAAGAAGACCTCAGAAGAAGGAAAGATCTCCCATGCTCATGGGTTGCCAGGATTAATATAGGAAAAATGGCCATCTTGCTGAAAGCTATCTATAGATTCAGTGTTGTCCCCATTACAATCTCAACTCATCTTTTCATAGAATTAGAAAAATCAATTCTCAAACTCATTTGTAATAACAAAAAAAAAAAAACCAAACAGGATAACAAAAACTATTCTCAACAATAAAAGAACTTCTGGTGGAATCTATCCCTGACCTCAGGCTGTACTACAGAGCAATAGTGATAAAAAACTGCATGGCAATGGTACAGTGACAGACAGGTAGATCAAAGGAATAGAATTGAAGACCCAGAAATAAAACCACATGTGTACACACACACACACACACACTCACACATGTACACATACGCACACATACACATGCACACATGTGCATACACACACACACCCTCTTGCCCTTGCCCAAGCACAGGCACAAAGACACACACATGTACACACACCAACACACACACACATGCACACACACACACATATGCATTCACATATGCACACACAGAAATTATAAAGAAAGTAAAACAAACGTAAAAAGGTTTCATGGTACTCAATTTCCTTTCTCTTCCTTTTACATTGAAATCTCTGGTCCTTATTTCCTGAATCTTTCTGCACCTATAGGTCACTTGGTTTTTATCTGAGAGTCAATATCTGAGTCTTAGAAACAGTATGTGCCTCACTTTGCCTCCTGTAATAATTACACCTTTTCACACAACATTCTAACACTCTGAGAAACTTAATACCTATTCATAAAACAACATAAAACAAACAAACAAAAAAGAGCAGATAATATTGTTCATAAAAATCATGCATTACACTATATTTAAACACTTATATTACAATAGTTTCTGATATAGATTCCATTTCTCAATACATTAAACTAAATTAATACTTCTATATACAAAATGTCAATATCTTGTCATAACCCTTTCTTCCCTCTAGTTTCTTTTAGTCATGGTTTTTATCATAGCAACTAACTTAACTAGGACACTCTGAATAAAGAATTCTTTAAGATAATAAAAGGATAGTATTTCTGATAAAGTTCTTAATGGTTATGACTTTAGTGCAACTTAAATCTAAGAACTATAGAAGAGCAAAAGGAAAGAAGCAAGGTTTTCTCTGACATTGAATGGTCTTCTCTACAAAACATAAAAATCTTCATCACCTCTACCACATTTGGAAATGACAGGCACTGTAATTACAAGTCAAACTGAGGTTAACCTGGAACTAAAGAGCCAAAGAGTGCAGGATGTCTCTTTTAAAATACTACGTCATTTTTAAGAAGACTACCACGAGAAAATGGGTAGACAGGCAGAACAGTATGTGAGGTCACAGCAGAGTTTACTGTAAGGGAATTTCAAACCCTTCAAGGCCAGAGCTCCCAGAGTACTATAAAGAAGCTCCCAGTTTCAGAAAAAGCATGACCCTGTCTACCATCATCTTCCATCCACCCCCCGCAATCCTCCCTTTCTCTCCAAATGCTACCACCACACTCCCAGCCCACTGCAGTTCAGTGTAGTCTGTTCTTGTATTCTTTCAGGGCAGAAAGCATCTGGCAGTTTCTGAGCTGATTAAACAAAGAGTCCATTTTTAACCAACCGACAATCATGGATGTTTGATAGCTGCCTTCCAGAATAGCATTCATTTTGAGCTTAGAAAACTCCTGACTCTCTGTCTTAACTAATTTTCTATTGCTATGATAAACTACTAAGACCAAAAAACAACTTGTGAAAGAAAGGATTTATTTTGGTTATACTTACACTTCACAGTCTATCATTGAATGAAGTTGGGGTGGGAACTAAAGGCAGGAATCTGGAGGCAGGAATATGAAGCAGAAGTGAGGGAGAAAGTCTGAGCCCCTCCTAGCTTGCTCAGCCACAGTAGGCTCAGATTTTCTTGCATCAATCATAAATCAAGAAAATGTCTTACAGACAAGTCAGGTAGAGATATTTTCTTAGTTGAGGTTTTCTCTTCCAAATGATTCTGTCTCTGCCTAGTTGACAAAAAGCTAACCAGCATACTCTCCAACCTGAGGCTTTCTATGTCAGAGAAAGAGAATTAAATGATCACACATTAACAATTCATTCAGATTCACTTATTTTTTTTAAATCCTCTGATTTCTATAAATTAAACTAAGAGAAGTAGACCTAAGTTGGGTTAGAAGGAGGTGGTGGTGGTGGTGGCGTACCTGAGAAAGTACAACCCAGCTGGCACAGAACTTTGAGCCTTCTGCCTGGGCTTCAGGGTTCTCTGTAGAGTTTAATGCTGATAACAGGCAAGCGAAGCATTAGTTAAGATGTACTAAAGCTGCGGGAAGCGGAGGAGAAAAATACCCGTAATATCTTCTGTTAGAGCCTCAGCACTTTTTGATTATTTTTCAACTTTAAAGCTAAATCTCTTGGGAAATATTAACAGTTGCTTAACCAGCATTTTTGTGTACCCTGTGTGGGAATTATTCCAATATGTCCTGCTCTGCTTACTTGCAATGCACATCTTCTTGGTAAACAACCATGGATGTTTGCCCAAAAGATAAACACCAGCCTGCATTCCAAAGTAACTAAGTTATTTTTTATGAGAAAAAATATTATTCCTACAAAGTGAGATAGAAAGTCTTGTGAAAGCAGTTTGAGATATTTTTAATTATTCTTTTTCCTCACAGGACAGAAACAAAATTTTTGGCTCCTGGAGACTATTTGAAAATGATGCTCAAATATGTTTAATTTTCAAGAATAATGACTAACTTCAAATTCCAGAGATAAATTCAGAAGGCAATATTAACATGAGAAAGTATAATATGTTTCCTGGGAAAGTTGTATGAAATTTTATATACAGTTCTGGTATATAAACGGTAAAGAACCATTTTAGGTAATAAAAATTAAAAATAAAAATTATGTTCAGTCCCAGACTTTTTCTTAAAATTATACAGCTTTAAAGTTGATAATAATATACCATATGTATATCATATTTATATCTGCTAGTTTGCTTTTATTGCTGAATATTCATATTGTTATATAACTGGCCTGTATATTATAGCATGTAGATTAACAAGAAAAATATAAATTATTAAGATAACTAAAAATAAGCTAGACTATATCAGTTGAAGAGCCATGGCTTACAATGGGTGTTCAGAGCCCTGGGTTGAATCCTCACCCCACCATCTCCACAAAAGTAAAAAGTAAGCTGGGTCTGTGTACATGGTGAAAGAGGAATGGCTTATTGTGTTCAAAACCCTGGGTTCAATCCTCCTGCCCCACACAGAACCAAATAATATACTGTAGCTGTGTTCATAGGGATTCTATTATTATAACAGTTGAAAGCATTCAGCCTCACAAAGAAAAGGTTCATATTAGCCCACAATATTGGAGATTTCAGTGATTCATGATTAGTTTCATTGTTTTGATCTTGTGAAAAGTTATTACGCTATAAGCGAAAAGGTATAACAGAACAAAGCTATTCATGACTAGGAACTAAGTGTGAGCAAAAGGGAATTGTGGTCCCACTTATCCCCTTCAAGAATACGCCCGACAGACTGTCACCAGGGTCCACTGCTTTACTTTTCATGCCAGTTGGTAGTGTCACACTGTTCAGGTCTTGTTTAGGCAACCATATTGTTAATATTTTTTTGCTTGGCATTCTCTGTCAGATAGAAGACACTATTTCATAACACAGATTCTAGTCTTTCAGCGTTTAAAATCTTTCTGTCCCTTCTTCTGAAATAATCCTCTCAGTACAGGAGTTGTATTGTAGATGTATTAATTATGGTTGGGAACCCTTTGGTCAGTAATCTTCTTCAGTTTGACCATTTGTGAATGTCTGTTATGGTCTCTACCTTATCGAGAAAGAAGCCTCTTTGATGAGGGATGGGAACTACATTTATTTGTGAATATAGGGATACATATACAAATTGAAGTTGGGAATTATGCTTGTTTGGAAAGTGACAGGAGTAGGTTCTCTTTTATGGTGCACGGCCTCATCCACCACAGACAGTTGGCTCCTACAATATTTCTAACCCACTCCTTCCTTAATGATTCTTGAACCTTAGAAAGAAGAGTGTGTGATTTGGATTTAGAGTTGATCAATCCATAGTCTTTTATTTTATGTGTCTTGAGCAGTCTCTCTATTAATTCCCATCTACTATAATGATGAAGGCTGAGCAATACACTAATCTATGGATGTTAAATAAGAACTTTGGGGGTACTTTATTACTATTCCCATTCAACAGAATAATACTATTAGGTTCTACCCTAGGGGCTTATTCCCTAGTCAGCCACAGGGTCTTCACCAAGTTAACATTACCAGGCACTGGTTCCACTTTATTCAATGGAATGTAAATCCAATCAGTGAAGAAGGTTTGTATTTCTCGTAATATTCGTCCCACTGTTACACCTATCATGCCAGGCCCATCATTATTTCAGCTCTTAGAGTTCACAGATGGATAAGATTGCTGATGATTTCTCTCTTCCTTAGCATACATCACCTTCCAGTTATTTTTAGTTACTTTCAGAATACTCACAATTAATTTCATGGTAATATTATGAATCAAAATATTGTGTTCATTGAACCAGACCTAAGTTGCCTATGACAGCATACTTGTCTTGAATTGAGTCACATAAGCTGAAGAAGAAAGGGATGAAGAAGCAGAATCATCATCATCAGCAGCAGCAGAAGTAGGGAAGAAGCAGAAGCAGAGGCAACAGCAAGAGAATGAGAAGTAGAAGGAGGAGAAAGAAAGAAAGAAAGAAAGAAAGAAAGAAAGAAAGAAAGAAAGAAAGAAAGAAAGAAAGAAAGAAAGAAAGAAAGAAAGGAGGAAGGGAAGAAAGAAGGAAGGAAAGAAGAAAGCAAACAATTCAGAATTTGTTCTTTCTGAGGATGAAGCAGCTGAAGTTCTGGATGAAAGCGAATCACTGGCTGCTAACATACCCAAAGTATACACTGAAGAAAAACATATTAAGACTCTGCTGTAAGACCATCCAAAATGTGAGTTGTTTGTACTGTGAGAAGCTATGTTTAGATAGATATTATATGTGGGTGGAGATTATTGGAGATGTGGCTTCTGTCAGGCACCTCTAAACTGAGACTGCATTAACAAAGCACAGAGAGTTCCTATGGCCCCTGTTTGCATGACTCGAATCTGTCTGCCAACACTCGAACCCACAAGGAAGACATCTAGGCACAGTTGTGTTTAGAGGATGGAGATGACAAGGTAGAAGAGGAAAGAAAGATCTTGCCATAATTATAAAACTGGCTTAAGCCAGTAGATAAGGTCTGAAGTGTGTCTTCATTAGTTGATTCAGACTAATTGTACAATTCTAAACATGGATTCAGATGACCCATTTGTATAACAAAGTGATGAACAGCTCTCTGCACATCCTCTGACCCCATGCTCCTGTATGCAGTGCTTAACTCAATAGAGGCAAATTATTTTATTAAGAACAGTGATTGTCATCTACATCTCTAAAAAACAGAAACTCTCAGAATCCACACTTCTTTGCTATTAACACTAGGGGTCAGGCTAAGGATAGCCCTGTTTTTCCATTATGAACAATGCTTATTAAATTTTGCAGAAATTTTAGTTAACTTTAGTGAATTTCCACTAAATGCAAGGTGTTTTATACCTTCTCAGCCATTAGGATGATTGTGAAAGAGTTTCTTCCTGAAGAATAAAATGACAGTAAATTTTTAAGTTTTGTGTTAAAATTTTCTGAACATGGGAACAGTAAATACTTAGCAACTTATAATTTCTTTACCTTGCTAAAACATTATTGTGCATATTTCTCTGATTTTACCAATTTATTTCTTTCTTCTACATATTTATACCCTGCAGAATTGCAAGTTCTATGACAAAGGCAATAACTTTCACTAGCAAAGATGGCTGAACTTGAAAATCAATTAAAACCATTAAAATCTAAATTCAGGGCATCATTTGATGCTTAAGTCACTAAGTGCTTGTGTATGTGTTTTAATTTAGCAATTATTTAGGTTTGTCCTACGTGTAACCAATCTCACACACAAGTGCAAACAGTCCTAAGCTTCATCCAATTTTACAAAGAAAGATTAAAGTCTTTCAAGTAGATATAAGTAATCCAGTGAAGTAGAAAGGATATGGAGATGGAGTAAAAGCTCAGAAAATGAGACATTGAGCAGAGATTTTAAGGGTCATTCTAAGTAGAATCGGTTTCTAAGCAAAATACAAGCAGATAAAATAAATTTCTCGCATTACAGAATACACCTACGGCCTAGAGGAATAAATAAATTAAGGGATGGATATCTTGTCGTCTGTCTATTTTCCTTTGTTCCATTCATGCAAATTCAATATTATCGGGGAAGACTTTTATTTTAGCCTCTATAACATCAGCAATTTTGTATTTATACTTCCCAACAGGAAAGTATTAATGAAATTATAAGGAAGTCTCTGTATGATATGTTATTCAGTCTTTCATAACGGTAACAAGCACCCAATAGAAACAACTCATAGACAAAGATGATTTATGCTATACTTTCTAAAATTATGATTTTATTCTGACAGTTACTCATACACACTGCATTGTGGCCAAAATCAACTAACATTACTATGTTTTATTCTCTTCCCACTCCTGCCAAGTCAGTGCCTCTTCTATTTCCATACCTTTGAGTGTATATGTTCTGTCTGTCTCTCTGCCTGTCTGTCTCTGTCTCTTTTTTTCTGTCTCTTTCTGTCTCTCTCTGTCTCTGTCTCTCTCTCTCTCTCTGTCTCTCTCTCTCTCTCTCTTCTTTCTCTCTGTGTATGTGTTTGTGTGTGTGCGCACGCGTGCGCACATGCTGTGTACATGCACAAGTCTCATGCAAGTATATAGATGTCATGTGTTCATGATTCTAATGACCATGACAGATCCAGAAGATGGTGCTACAGATTACTCTACTCCACTTGTACTGTGCTGGATAGTTTTATGTCAACTTGACACAAGGTAGAGTCATTCTGTGTTCTATAAATAATGTGGTATTTTGCATTGGTGTCACACTATCTAGTCCCTACTGGACTATATTGAATATATATTAAATATAAATATTAATATATATTATTGATTTGAGAACTTTTCAAACAGCTCACACAGTTTATAGGTAGATCTAACACTTTCCAGGGTTTCTAAGCCATGGAATGGTCATGTGCTTCTCTAAGTCAGAAGAGCCTGGGTCATGGTGACCTGACTAAAAGATACTAATTGGGACATTCTGGAGCTGTAAGGAAGAAGCAGAAAGCAGCACCAAAACCATTAATTTTCCTCTGTATTACACATTTACATAACAGGGTTGATTTTCAAACACTAAAAAATTCAAGTCCTTGCCATCACCATCCAAATACATGATTAAGAAAAGTAATTCAACATACCTTTTGCATGATTTGAAGGTTAAAATAGAATCTAGAATATGCTGTACTGACACAGGTCAGACAATGCTTAATTACTGCAAAAAAGTTAAGAGCTAATATGTATATCCTTCACATATGCAAATCTTCATTGCTTGATTCTCTCTTTGTATATTTATGTGTTCATTCAGAGTTTTTTTTCAGAATTGTATATTAATGATAAGGAAGTAAACTATAGTTTACAGTTAAAGGAAATTTGTGGTGGTTCTGTTCAGTAAAATGAATCATCTTATTTATTCTGCAAATTTGTATTCATATTTGTTTACAATTGATTTATACCACTTGGGATAAATGTACATGGTATATTTTGTTCATTAGAGAAAAATAAAAAAAATAAATCAAGGTACAGTTTATTGACTGCAGTACCACAATTAGCCTGTCAACTCACTCCATTTTTATGAAGTATGCTTTTGTGTGATCAGTTCATTTCCGGCAGAAGTGAAACTTAAAGAGATGATAATCCTTTGATGGCTCATTTTTATCATCAATTTGACTGGATTTAAAGTACCACTGAACACCACTGCATATATGCCAATGAGGATGTTTCCTGAGATGTCTGAGCAGGGATACTCATTTGGAATGTGGGTGAAGCCATCCTGTGGGCTCGGGTCCTAGCCTGAGGAAAAAGGAGAGAATGAGATGATTTTTTATTGTGGGTGCAACATGACCAGCCACCTCACCCTACTGTTGACATGTCTTCAAACCTTTCCTTAGTTCCATTTATCAGGTTGTTTTTTCATAGCAACAAAAGAGTAACCAATACAAAGTCACTGGCTCCAAATCCTCTAGTGAATACAAAGGCAGGGGTAGGATAGAGAAACTGTTTCTACTTGATTTTGTTAACCTTAATTTGAAACATCTTTGTTCTCTCCAATTCAAAAAAGGCATTTTCCAGAAGTTAATACTGTTACTCTGTAGAGAAGATCTTGCTATAGTGACTTCACCTGGCATCCCAGATGGGCATACTTAAGTCAAGGAGAAAGGTACCATAAAGGAGACCTGGGTAGTTTTTAAAAATTTTTATTGTCTTGGAAAATCAGGACATTCTAATTTATGGTAATTTGTGAGTGAGTATAAAAGGGTGAAGGCAAAAGTGACCCCAAAATGTTACAGCCAACAACACAATTTTCAATCATTATTTCAAACTTGGTTAAATCCTTTCGAATATAAATATAATTATGGTTTGAAAATTACATCCTGATGTTATTTTTTTAAATACCTTGAATGACGGAATTTATTTTTAATAACTTTATTCAGTTTAATGAGCTTATTCAGTTTCAAGAGTTATTACTTAAAAATGTATTTCAGTATAATTTAAAAGTTACAGAATTGCAGAAGTTATACAGGAAATCATTGCACAACAGTCAAGATTCTTTGCCATGATTGGTTATTGGTAGCATTTGGTCCTCAAAGATTTTGTCTGTATTTCATTTAATCCAGGTTTTTGGGTGGTTTTTTTGTTTGTTAGTTTGTTTTGTTTTTCTTTTTTCTATGTATCATACCAGTTCCTAAAGAATACAGAAAGCTGTGAAAGTTCTCAGGTTTTTGCTGCTCCCACAGCTAGTAAACAGAGCCATATGTATAAGGCACTATATTTTGTAAAAAAAAAAATAAAGTAAAATAAAATAAAAAAAAATAAAAATCCCAGCACAGGTATTTTACCCACCTTAGACTATTTATGGAAAACACACACACAGCCTATATATTTGTGTGTCTGAAGCAGCACAATAGCTGCCTACCCTCCATGTTGCTAGAATTTACTTTTGATAACCCCAAATTACTATTTACTATCTTCCATCTTGGAAAGCCCTCTGGGCCGTGTTCTTTAAGCCCTTAGCCCATAGCAGCTCTCCCTACCCCCTCCTCCTCTTCTCCTTCTCCTTCTTCTTTCCCTTCTCCTTTTCCTCCTCCTCCTTCTTTTCCTCCTCCTCCTCATTCTCCTCCTCCTCCTTCTCCTCCTCCTCCTCCTCCTTCTTCTTCTTCTTCGGCAAAGAATTTTATTAACCTTTTTCAAATTTTATTCCCAGGCTTCTTCAGCTGAATATGCTGCAAAGAATGAATTAGGTATAAGAGAAAACTGAAAAAAAGCTGCTGTGTCTGGGGAGCTTGGGCTTAAAAGTATTAGAGATCTAGATTTTTATCAGATCCATAATAAACCAAAGAGATTTAAAAAGCAGTCATGATATAAAATAGAAGCTCCTGTAACTTCTGGAAGTTGCCTCAATTCAGTTTGCCTCATTCTTAGAACCCTCATCAAAATTCTTCACCAGATCTGGAACTTCATCATCCTCCTCCGCTCCAGTAGCAAGTGGTGCTTTTCTGTCCACAGATTGCTTGGGCAGAGCTTCAGCCAGTCTCCTTACACTAGTCAGACTGTCTTCATCAAGCTGGTTTAGGATGCTGGGGAGCATTTCTGTTGGTTGCTTTGTCTCAGTGTGGCCTGCAATGGTGAAGGTGTTTTCTGACAGAGATGCCTGAATTTTAGAATTGTTAAAATGGATCACTGTTCCTTGGTTTGTAAACATGTTCACCTCTTCAATAACAGAGATGTTCTTTACCCCTAACTTCTTTAAGGAGCACTGCAGTTTCTCATCATCTGCTGTGGTTGTTCTGTGAATCACCTTTTCAACAGTTCTTTTCCCACCAATGTGCACTTGGGCCTGCAGTTTGGGGAGTTTTTCCTTGTTCATGATCATTTCTTTCATCTTTTCGGAGTGGAAATGGGGCTGCACGGGGAACTAAGGGGGTCTCAGGCAGAACAACTGAGATAAGGAGCATGCACATGGGGATGCAAGATGGCGGCTATGGTGGACCTCCTTTCTCCTCCTCTTCTTGTGGTCTCAAACCAGGGAAACTTAAACCCCACCTTCCTCTCTTCTGCCCAGCTATTGGGTGTTGGTATCTCTGAGTCAGAATTAACTTGCGAGCAGAGTCCCAGGTGCTACTTGCAGACTCTAAGTTTTGGGGTGCTCATCCTTTTGTCCATTGTTCCTTGGTGTCCTTTTCCTTTTTCTCTTAGCATTCTTGGAGTTAGTGACATTGGTTTTTCCTTTGCTAATGTCTCCAATTGATACTCTCTTTTCTTTGGGATCCTTTATAAGTGAGGCATCACCTGATATAAATTTATCTTTTTCTCCCTCCTTGTGTGTCTCTTCTTTTTATTCTTTTCCTTCCCCTTTTCTTCTTCTCTAGCTTCCCTTCCTCTCCCTCCTGTGAGTTCAATAACTTTTTTATTTTCATAAGAGAAAGGAAGAAGAAAGGATAGAGGAAAGAAAAGAAAAGATAAAGATAAAAATAAATAAATTATTTCTATAAAAGGCAAAACACAGTTGTGAACTATAGAGGCACCATGGGACCAAGGGATTTTTGTTTCTTTGCTTGCTTTTCTTTATTTACTCATATCTAGTCCTCCTGTTTATCTTGCTTTATTTTTAATTTTTTTTCAGCTAGCAGTAGTCAATTATTACCTCCACATAATAAATGGAAAATTCTAGAAATAGTTTTATGTTCAAACTAATCTTTATTATTATATATTCTTGCTTATCAGTTACTATAGATAATTTCATAGTGTTCATAGGAAAACAGACTATATGGTATTAGAATGTATTCCCTCTGGATAAAGGAGACTGCTGTTTAAACAACAATAACAAAAAATATGTCTAAATATGCACCAAATTTTAACAAAGTCAGCAATAGGTAGCACAAAGAATGTCATCTCATTTTCTGAAACCAAGTTGCTCCATGCATTAAAAATGGCCCCCGAAGGAAACTTCTTCACCAAGGTGCTACTCAGTAGTGTTACATCTTCAGAAAAAAATCTTCAGCTAATGCCTGACTCTACAGTTTGGATTTGAAGTAGGAAATTCTCTGCTAAGGCCTGGTACTATAGTGTTTGGTCCTTGGGAGACTCCTCAGCTAATGGCTTGGTCTTTCGTGTAAGGTTCTGTGGAGACATTCCTCTGCTAATGACTGACTCTATAATGTTAGATATTTAGGAAGAGTTCTGCTAATGGCTGACTCCACACTTTTAGTTCTGAAGAGGAACTCCTATGTTAACCAATGCCTAACTCTATAGAGCTGAGTACTGGGGAGGAAAACATCCCTTAATGCCTGACTCTGTAGTGTTGGAGCCTGGAAAGACTCCTTTGCGGCTTGTTTTAGAGACTGGGAAACTCCTCTGCTATTACAGTGAAAGGGCCTGGGGAGGATCTTCTGTTAATACCAAATTGTAAAGTGTTAGGTCCTTAGGAGGATTTCTTCTTAGTGTCTAACAGTACTTGAGTTTTCCTGCCATCTCAGAAAATCATCCATTCTTTCTGAGTAGCTCTAGGTTTTGCTTTTTTCTTTCAGAAGTCATTATTCTTTATGGCTGTGTACAGAGCTATTTATTTATGCAGGGAGTTGAAGGAAATTTCTGTAGGTTACCGTTTTGGACAATTGAAATTGTGGGTGCTTGTGTTATTTATAATGTTCTATTTTCTAGTCATTTATTTTCTACGCCATAGATAGATGGATATATATAAGACTTCCTAATGGAATCTACACCCAGGAAACAGGTTGACACATTATAGGAAACACAGGTTTTTAAGTAGCTGTAACCAAGAAATTAAAATTGGCATTTTATGAACCATCTTTTAAGTAATACATCTGCTGAATGATTTTTCCCTATCAGTGACTTCTTTAAAATTTTATTTTAGCAGTTATGATGGACTCCTAATTTTCATTTCTTTAATAATCTATGAAGTCACATTTCTCAATTAGATCATTCAAAATAAATTTTAGTGTACATTCAAATATTGTGTTTATTTTCCACTTTGGTTAGTTCTCTATTTAGTATGGGTTTAAGCATACTAAATATATAGCATACTATATACATATATATATGCTTAAACCCATACAAGAGAACTAACATATACATATATATATATATATATGTATATATATATATATAGTGTTCATATTTTATTGGACACTTAGAGATATTCTTAATACTATTCTAATAGTATTAATATACTAATAGTATTCTTAATACTATTGCTATATATTCATGCTGATTAAAATAATTTTGTGACTAAAGATACAGATGGATATGGTGGAAGACATTCCTTGGGATAAACATCATAGTGAGCAAGGCTCAGTAGGAATTGACCATTGAGGATATTTCTTACTTAGCACTAATTTCTGTTTCTAGCTTTTAATAGTTATCCAACTTTACTGTTGCAAGTATCATGACTATTTCAGTCAATTAACACATATTCATATATTAGATTTTCCACATTCTAAAAATTATAAGAAAAGTAAAGCTTTTACAACAGTTTAAGGCAAAGTATTTTCTTCAATAATTGAAAATCATTTTTTCTTGCATAATAAATACATCTTGATTATAATTTCCCCATGTTATATTCCTTCCAGTTCCTTTCCAACTCTCCTCCCATTCATAATGATACTCATTCTTTTTTCCTTAGAAAATAAGCAGTGCTGTAAGGAATAATAATAAAGGGTAGAAAAATAAAATATTATAGAGTAAAACAAAAATTATCACATTAGACAAGACAAACAGAAGAAAAAGACCTCAAGAGAAAACACAATAATCAGAGATCTACTCATTTGCACACTCAAGAGTTCTACAAAAACAATAAACAGGAAGCCATAATATGTAAACAGAGGACCCCGTGAAGATCCGAACAGGGCCAGTGCATACAAGGCAAATTATTTTTCAATGTGTATGTTGGCTGTCTGTTATGGTATGCAGTCCCGTATGAGACATTAACTCTTAGAGGTTTGTCATTGCATCTTCTTACATACAATATGCACTCCTGTCTGTAGTATTAATCTTTGAAATATTGTCATTGAATCTTTTTACATTTTACTCATTAATCTTTAGTAATCTTTATATCACATTATTTTTCTTAATATATTTATAAAACCTTCTGATGAGTACTTCAAACACTTAAATTTTTTGTCAGATTTTTATATTTGATTTATTGTGCTTATTTTAGAAATTTCATTCTTCTGACTGTTTAACTTCCATTTGCATCTTGCTTACTTCCATGGTGTCTTTAATTTTTCTTAAATTTTTATTTTTAATACAATTTATTTCTATTTGTACTTACCTAAGTTGAATTATATATTAGAAGTAGCTATTTAAATAATGTATATTTTGTTTTAGTGTGTTTGTTCTCTCATTGGCGCATATGGATTTTGGCTTTTTTATATCCCTTTTATAGCAAAATACACACTCATAAATCCAGCTTCTTCCTGTGAAATCAGGAGCCACAGGACAGGCCATGTTGTAGGAGGGCTACTAAACACAAGACAGCAACTGGGCAAAAATTCATCTGAATGAAGTTTGATCCTTCCTGGGTTAATTTAATCACAAAATTTTAAACAAAGTGTGTTTTACATTTTCTGTATGCTAAGGAGAGGTTGGCTAGGACTAAGCTCCTTTACAGTATAATTTGGGATAAACTGTTATTCATGGAACTAAAGCAACCCTGAAAGAGCCGCACATCTAGTCTGGCGTTACCTTTGACTTTTAGCCCTCGTCTAGCCTGAAAGAAAAGTAGATGCTTATTGCTTCTGACTTTAAGTAAGATGTTGACTTTAAGTAACACGTCACCTTGCAGTTATGCACTATGCATGCAGAAAAAGTCCCAGTGACAAATCACTGATTACCAGGAACAATATCATTTCCCTCACTGTAGCAAATAACCCCCCATTAGCTT
Source organism: Tokudaia tokunoshimensis (assembly GCA_036184795.1). NCBI lineage: Eukaryota > Metazoa > Chordata > Mammalia > Rodentia > Muridae > Tokudaia > Tokudaia tokunoshimensis. Next base: position 8,749,916 of record BTHU01000005.1, on the reverse strand, counting down.
CCTTTTTGTTTTCTTTACAATACAATCAGTGTTGTCAATCTCCACTCCTACAGGATTATGGTCTCCTAATCATCTGTATAGTTCATTATCATTTACCTGCAAGTAATATATGTGATTATTCTCCTCAGCTGACCTTGTTCTTGATTTGCCATACATCTCTAATCTAGTAAAAACTCAGAGGACTTTTTTCTCCTAGAAAAATTGAGGTGACCATGGGCAATTGTAGCCTGCATTAGGTTTCCCTCCTTCAGTAAGCACTGATGTATGTCAAGCCATCATTACATCGCATTAACCATGTAGTTTCATTTGGGAAGGGGGAGGGGTTCTCCAGTGTTTTCTTTCTCTGAAAACTGCTGTATCTGAGAAGGTAAATAAGAATACTTTGAAGGTTTTGGTTCCTTGCATTCTAGTTATAATGAAGCAAATATTTAGAAGTAGCTCATTCCTAATTAAGGCTCATGGCATTCACATAGCTGAGTACACACTATGCAGCTTTTCTGTTTTGATTATGATATAACTCTGTTATCAATTGTAGTTCTCCACCCAAAATTGCCTAACTTCTTGCCTTTACAAGAAAAAAATAACATCCAAGTAACATAATTGTTTCTTAAGACTAGAGCACCTTGCCGGGTAGTGGTGACACATGTCTTTAATCCCAGCACTTGAGAGGCAGAGGCAGGCAGATTTCTGAGTTTGAGGTCAGCCTGGTATGCAGAGTGAGTTCCAGGACAGAGTGAGCTACAGAGAAACTCTGTCTTGAAAAAAAACAAAACAAAAACAGAAAATAAACAAACAAACAAAAGGACTAGAACACCAGGTTCCATAATGTCATTAGAGGTACAATATGACAGTTTATAAGTTTATACTTCTTCATCTAGTTGCTTGATCTTTTACAAGATATCATGTGTATCATATCAACTAGCATAATTGTTTCTTAATAACAGAGCCCCAAGTTCCCTAATGGCATTATTAGAGGTAGGACTTGACGTTGTATATTCTGAACTATAATTCTAGGATAAACGTATCTGACAGAATGGTTGATGGAATTGAATCAATGATATCAAATGAAAAAGTCAGGAAAGAAAGATGATGTTGCTTAATAAGTTGCAAACAAATTTAATCACCACATGCAATTTCCACAAGCAAAAAAAAAAAAACAATTCAAATTGGACAGGTTTGAGGAAATATGAGGTTTATGGTTGGTGGACATATACAAGCCAAATATGAGTTTTTCCTATGGAAGCCTGGTTATTGACATATAGCTCTTGCAGATCAGCTGATTTCCTCAAGTATGATTCTTTCACATGATGTATGGGATGCAGTATAGTGTTTATTGATCTTAAATTGTCATGTAACTTTTTAAGCAATCTCTGTCATTTATGAGCTACTATGGCTAACAAAGAATCATCTTTTCATGGAAATTAACATGTTTTGATATCATTGAATCTTTGACATACAAGTTTATCTCGCTGTAGCGTCCATGTCTATTAACTTGTCCATACTAGAGACCCCAGGCACCTCACCTGAGAGCGCTTATTTACTTTCTTTAAAGCACCTGCAGCGATGCTTGAACCTGTATTCTAAACCTTGAGAGCTGGCATATGTCCAAAGCCTTCAAAAAGGTGGCAATTTAATTTCCAGCCAAAAAGAACCAGAGAATTTGCTCATATGTAGACTCAAAGACATATGAACGACAAAGGAAACAAAAATTCAAACATAGGGGCTGTAGTTATCTATCAAATGCCCTAGTATGTGACAAAAAAGGAAGAAAGTAGAATAGGATAGAAACAGAAGCAGAATGGATAGATTGTAGTCCATTTTTGGTTTTCTAGTTTCTTAGATCTACCTTCATCTGTCACATTGCTTACAGGCATAGGTCTGACATGTGCCCCAGCTAAGGGCTTACTCTCCTTATTTTTCTCTGTCATTCAAATCTTCCCAAATATAGCTGTGTTTCAGCATATCTCACATCCAGCACTCAATTTTGGTGTGTCCTTTTCCATGATACAGGGCTTTTCATCTTTCCTACTAGACAGGTTATGTCAGAGCACTATGCTTGCGTATGTAGAATGACTTTTTCCTTCCATTAATGCAAAGTTAAAACATGAGACATTTTGACCCATCACTGCCATGGAGAATTGTGTTATGTACCTATACTTTGGGATCTTGGCACGAACACCTAACCCCAGAAATTTGATTGGCACTGTGGATTCTCAAGACTGTTTAAGAGTATTAGGTTATCAAAGACTATCTCCAAATATTATTTTTTAGAACCAACTCTAGAAATTCTAAATATCCCACTTTTTTTCATTATCTGATTTTAAGGATCTTTATTTGCAGCCCATGCAAATATATAAATAACATTTAAATATTCTAAATATTAATTAAACAGAACAGACCCAGAAAAACTTTTGGGTGGTGGTGTACATTGCTATAATAATAGTAACTATCTATAGTAATGTGAAATTATGATTATGAATATATGTTATAAATTGAATAATAAATTAGTATGGCAAAATAATACAATCATTGGCTAATATACAATCTAATATAAATTAGGGGTTGATAACTTTTGTTAAGATCTATTCAAGAAGGAAATATTAATATTATAGACTACTGTGTATAAGTTTTCTTTAGAGCTTAATTTTTAATAAAAATAAACACTACAAATAGAATTTAGGTACTTTAACACCAGGAGTTACACACTGCTGGGTTCTGGGAGCTATTGAGTAATTGAAAGCCATGAGAACACATCAAAAATACAGGATTCTGGTTCTCCACCAAATTATTATGTTTCTTGCATGATTGGATGAATGAAATTTAGGAAATGGCAGGTGTGCTTATTTTCAGCAAAATGAAAAGACAAAGATGGTGAACTATAGACCCAATATAAAAGGCTATAAGAGGCTTGTACCAGGGACATTTGTTTTTCAAATGGAAAAGAAATGAGTCAGGGTATGTTGTCTTTTTTTTTTAATGGGTTTTCTTTCATGGAGAGACCACATGCTCAAAACAGTAGTTTGTGTACAGAAGCTGATTTATAAGACTTAGAATCTTGGGATAAACTTTCACTAACATCTGTAGGTATTTGCCCAGCTCTGAGTAACCTGTAGTTTTCTAATGAGACTCAATTCAAAGGAAGTCTATAATTCCAGAGATGAAAATAAATATACTTGGTTTTAGATTTAATAAGCAAGAATGTAAATGTGTACAAGAGAAACTGTCCTGTGGAGTAAGTAGAAGAGTTATTGCAACATTATATCCAAAACACTGAAAATGTAAAAAATTATTCAGAACCTCTGTAATCAAGTAACTAATACTATTTTCCCCCATAATTCCATCACTCAGCATTGAGTGTAAAGATACATACATGTGGATGAAAATTCAAGAAGAAATTTGACTGTATTTTTTATCTGATCATTTTTAACTGATTTTTTTTTATGGAGGGGACATGTTCTCCCAAAAATTCAAAACAGGACATGAATTAAACTACCAGACAATTTGAATTGATTGTTAAAATGCTGGTGCTCCAGCAATTGAAGTAAGTTTAAAGAATCTTTTAATGACCATGTTATGAACTGAGAAAGAAACATGCATGCACTATGTCACTTACATATTGTTCCTGTACTTAGGTGTGCTCAAATAAATTACATGCCTAAAAATTAAAACCAAGGAGACCATAGCAGGTTAATACTCTTCACTCCCAAAAGAATAAACTATGTTACCTTCCTTCCATCTATCGAAAAGTAGATTGTCTACAAAGTTATTAAATTATGTTTTAATTCATAAAAATAAAGTACCAAGACTGAGTGGAAGTTTGAAAAGGGGAGATATAGATAGGGATTTGTCCTGCATTGGTATTTTCTAGGAACTGCTTTTCTCTTTCTCCTGCTCCTGACTGACTTCTGTCTTGCTGTAAGAGCACTGAGATGCAGAGGCTTGACAGTACATGGACTGTGGGGATTTAAAATTAGATCTTTACATGTGTGGGACAAGTTGTTTAAGCACTGAGACATCTTTCACCAGTGAGTTTAGACTCTGACATGACCATAAACTTACTCAAGTTTTAAAAGACTGAAATGTGTGTATATTATTCCAGACACTCAGCTGGTGCTCAGTTTTATCACCTAATCTATAAGAAACACAAAAGAAACCTCATCTTCCATGTACAGCTGAGTCTGGACAACATTATAGGTTTGATTTTCTGAGCAACTTGGGTCCAAAAAATATTGGCAGAAAAAAAGATTGTGGATGTAGTGTCTAAGGGCATGTAGACTATTTTTGACATTGATTAATGGCTGGAGCTATTGGAAGTGAAGTTATTTATATCACAGATTAATGCTTAACTGAGAGAATCTAGAGTAGAAGATGGATTAAACATTCTAATGAACAGAATGACTCATCTAGCACATGCAAGGATGCCTGTGTGTTCAGCTAGCTCTATACTTGAGTAATAATTCCCTGATGGAGTCACTACTGTGATATAATATGGATGCTATGAATGTCTAGCAATGTTTGTTCCCTTTCACAAGGCAGAAAAATAGCTGTTGTTATTGCTAAATATCCCACCTTCCAGTCACAGACACCATTTTTAAGATACAATGCTAAGTAGAATTCACAATTTAGCAGCAATTTTTAACATAATTGAATTGGCATTATTATATACTTGATATGCCTTTCTTGAAGTTTTTAGGATAACACAACTACCCGAGCTTTCTTAGAATGTTTTAATTCTAACATGATATGCTACATGATGTTATCACAGACCAAGGGACCCAATTTCCAAAGGCAATATATCTTCAATATTTCTTTAATTATGTCATCTCTCCTAGGTTTCATACAGGCTGTACTATAGAGATAGGCATGATGTTTAATGAAATTTAGCTCCTTTTAAAGTTTCAATTGAGGTATCAGCTTACAATGGCCTTTATGCTATGAAATTTTCACTATGGTAAACATCTTTAACCAGTGGTCATTTTGTGGTGCCTTATCTATCAATTATACTGCAATAGTTTGAAGATAATAAAGAACAGAATAGTAACTATTACTTCATGTGACATATTTGAAGAAATTTTCCCACAACCTTAACCTGAACAGCCCTGGATATCCTGGCTTGCAGAAAATGTACATTGTAACATTACTATTCAATATTAGACAAACTTAGTTATCATGTGTTTTTGGTTTTGTTTTTCTGTTATTTGACAGTAGAGAAAATGGCATTTATGTAAGGAACTCTAACCATCATAGTAAGATCATGATCTGTAAGAGGAGGGCAAAAGAGTATATGATGGGTATGTAAATGCATACACTGCATAGCACTCCTAGGTTCAGTGTTATCTGAAATTTGGCAAGTAGAGCAACTGGTTATAAAAGAATATAAAAACTGTGTCTTTAACCTAACATATGTTTCAGCTTAAGTCATCACAGTAAAGAAGATACCCTTATTGAGAGTAGTACCAACTCACAAGGACGAAGACACAGAAGTGTTGGTGAGAAGAGGTATTGTCAGACATCAGTGATAGTCTCAAGATTAACCATGCACGCAGTGCTTCAATTTGTCCCACTATGCACGATATTACAAGATCCCCAAGAAATTATAACCAAGTACAATCATAGGGAAAAAGTGCTCATATAGAGTAAATCTCACATGCGGAAAATGGGATTTGGGGTTGTGAAATGTGCAGACTCTTGGATTTTTGGTCTCTTTTCCATGTTTACTATCTGAGCTGGGCTGGCCATTCTCCATTTCCCAAGTGTTAGTTCTAATGACTGGCAAGCAGTGAGCACATTCTCTAATATTGTAGCCAATATAGTTAACCTCAGAGGGAGTCATACTTTCTATTGTAGCCTCAGCCAAGGATACTAAATGTTGGAGGGCAAACACTCTCTTTTTGCCTAAAATGGAACTGCCTCTGGCATGATGGGCCCAATGATCTCTCTGTCTACCCTCAATCTAGTCTCTGGTAAAGACAATGTAGTTACGTTTTCTTTTCCTCTGCCAATACTCTCTCATGTCATGCCCTTCTGAAAGCATAATTTACTACTTCTTGCCCTTCTTTGAGTATTTGCACAATCAATAGCTTCATTGTAGAGTTGACTTCTAGAACACCAGACATAGGAAAGGATGTTTTTAATATCCATTGCAATGGTTCTTGCCGTTGGTGGTGTAGAGATGGGCTGATCTCATTAATTGTACAAGATGTGAAATTATAATCTACAAATAATCACAGCCTTCTAAAATAGGTGATAGTTACTTAGAAGAAACATCAGGAAGAAATAAATCTATATTCCTTTCACATCCAGGAGAAATGGTGTTGGATATTGCTACTCCCATGTATTTTGAAACATTTCCAAAACGAAGTTACAAAAGTTGGTTTACTCTACATACATCCAATAAAGTCTTAAGAGCCGCCAACTGGGAGTGCATACTTAATGAATGGAATTAGGAAATATTGCATCATAGTGTTACTATAAAAGACATAGAAGAAACATGGAAATTGAAGAGAATGAATGGCAATATTGTCACTTGGTGTGAACATAATATCTTGACTGTAAAGTTTAATGGTCTATTAACAAATGCATCAACCATTTCTATGAGTTAACAAATATGGACATTTTGCATTTATTTTTGAGACATTGCCTCTCTTTGTAGCCCAAGCAAACTGCAATCCATTTTCTCCACATTCTGAGGGCTAGGATTTATAAGCATGTGCTGTCAAATCTGGGCATCTTTTTAAAATGTTTTATTAGCAGTGGAGGAGTGTTCCTCTTTCTCCACATCCTCGCCAACAACTGCTGTCTCCTGTGTTTTTGATCTTAGCCATTCTGACTGGTGTGAGATGGAATCTCAGGGTTGTTTTGATTTGCATTTCCTGAATGACTAAGGATGTTGAACATCTCTTTAGGTGCTTCTCAGCCATTAGATATTCTTCAGGTGAGAACTCTTTGTTTAGCTCTGTACTCCATTTTTTAGTAGGGTTACTTGGCTCTCTGGAGTCTAACTTCTTGAGTTCTTTGTATATATTGGATATTAGCCCTCTGTCAGATGTAGGGTTGGTAAAAATCATTTCCCAGTTAGTTAGTTGCTGCTTTGTCCTTTTGACAGTGTCTTTTGCCTTACAGAAACTTTGTAATATATAAAGGAATGCCAGGACAGAGAAGCGAGAGGGGGTTGAATGGGGAAAAGAGGGAGGGAAGGGGGCTTATGGAACTTTCCGGGAGGGAGGAAACGGGAAAGGGGAAATGATTTGGAATGTAAATAAAAAAAACTTACAAAATAAATAAAAAATGTTTTATTAGATATTAAAATTTCTTTAAAGGCTTGCTTCCTGGGTTCATTTGCTTGGAAAACCTTTTGCTACCCTTTTATTACAAGGTGAGGTCTATATTTGTTGCTGAAGGGTGTTTCTTATATGCAGCAAAATGATGCAAACACAAACACTGCATCCAATTCTTATTGATTCAGTTTCTAGCAGTCTGCACTGATTATCTCTTGCTGAAAAACTATCTCAAAGTATGGCAGCTAAGACAATATGCGTTTGATCAAAACTATGATGTTGTTTATTTAAACTTGCCCTGGCTACTGTGTAATCTTCTGGACTTGAAAAAGTCTAGAGTTGCTCACTGGTATTCAGCAGGACTGTCCCAGGAGGCACATACAGATTCACTCTTATGCGTGTTATAGGGAGGTCTGGAACTGAAAGACTCACTGACTGGACATCTTGTAAACAGATCTGTCCATTTGATATCTTCGCTTGGGAAATTAGACTTTTATATGACCCTTTAGAATGTAATGGAACATTTTGGAATTGGGTCACTGCAGACAGGTAATTTTTTTTATAACTGTTTTTCTTTCTGTCCTCATTGTTGCATCTTAGCCAAGGTGCCATGTGTGGTACTCTGATGTCAAAGGCTTATTCTCCCTTACCTTCAGCTATGGCAGAGCTTATATGTGGGAGAAAATAGAGAATTTGTTGCCCTTCAAAAACCATGTAACTTTATAATGAATTAACAAATGACAAAAGATACAAGATATTAGCAATAATATGAAGAAAAGAAAATTAGGGAAGTTTTTGCTAAAATAAATTTCTATATTTGACATAGAATTTGCTCAAAATATTAAAAAAATCTGTTTAATACAGTTTTCTCATTACTGGGTATAGAGCTAACTAATATGGAAACAGGATACTGAAGATATATGTCAACTCTCACCCTTATTGCTGCATGCATTATTCACAATAGCCAAGATATAGAAATTACATAAATGCCCTTTGACTGCTGAATAGATATTCAAAAAACCAAGAAATACAGGAACACTACTCAAAATTCAATAACATGGGTGGAGCTGGAATTCAGCTTGACAAATGAAATAACACTAAAGTACAAAGCTTTCTCTTTATCCTCCATCGAGAGAGAGAGAGAGAGAGAGAGAGAGAGAGAGACAGAGAGAGACAGAGAGAGACAGAGAAAGATAAATGGAGAGAGACAGAGACAGATACAGAGAGACAGAAACAGATACAGAGAGACAGAGACAGAGAGAGAGACAGACAAAGAGACAGAGAGAGGAAGACAGAGAGGGAGAGAGAGAGAGAGAGAGAGAGAGAGAGAGAGAGAGAGAGAGAGAGAGAGAGAATAAAGTTGCCAAATCCATACAAGCAGAGACATATAGGAGAGAGGTGGATAGAATTTAAGATTAAATTTAAAAAGTTGGAATATTCTCTAGAGCTGTGGTTCTCAAATTGTAGGTCACAAGCCATTTTGGGGTACCCTTTAATAGTGGTCATCAAAGATCATAAGAAAACAGATATTTACATTATAGTTCATAACAGTAGCAAAATTATCGTTTTGTAGTAGCAACAAAATAATTTTATGGTTGAGAGGTTCAACAAAATATGTGAGTCTGTCACAGTATTAAATGGCTGCAGCATTAGGAAAATTGAGAATAAATGCTCTGGAGGTCTAATGTATAGTGATGATGATTGCATAAATTAAAAATAATGATTTCTACATGATAGAAATTTCTTAAAAGTTGGAATGATAAATATTTTCTCATTGTATGCATAAATGGTATCTACAGAGTAATAGGCAGGTTAATTGACTGACTATATTATGTCAAAACATCAAATAAAATTCATTGGATATATAACATTGTTATAGGTCTATTGTATTTCAGTAAGGTTGTTTAAAAAAATCAGAAAATGTTCTGAACTTGATTATGTTGAAGGTTGCATTATTCTAGATAAATATGAAGACTATGTTAAATGAGTTGTGTTGTATTTAAGCTTCAAAATAGTAAAGTTTAATTTTGTAATATATAAAAAATAAATAAATGTAGTTATGTTTATAATCTTTTATGCTATTGTATTAAACAAAAAATTCATGTCAATTATGGAATGTTACTCAGAATGTTTCTAGTGTTCAAATATCCCCTACTATTGTAACTGTGTAGTAGCCTTGTAAATGGTCAAATTAACTAATATACATTTAAAATAACTAAAAATGAATAAGATAGTAGACTTATCTCAAAGGAATAATATGGGAAAATATCACAGATAGGAGAGGGGAAATCTCAGTAATTTAAAAGATAGATTTATGTAACTTTTCTAAAACATGAATTAGACAGACTGGAAACTCAACAAATTTCAGCTTTGAGGGATCTCATTAAATCATGAACATGGATAGGAAACATAGATAGGATATGAAGCCTAGAGTCACAGATGAAGAAAAAGACAAATCTGTCCAAATCAAGGCAATCTAGGAATTTAAGAAAGTTGACTGAGCCAGGCAGTGGTGGCGCATGCCTTTAATCCCAGCACTTGGGAGGCAGAGGCAGGCGGATTTCTGATTTTGAGGCCAACCTGGTCTACAGAGTGAGTTCCAGGACAGCCAGGGCTACACAGAGAAACCCTGTCTTGAAAAACCAAAAAAAAAAAAAAAAAAAAAAAGTTGACTGAGTTGTTAGTGTAAGGTCTCTCCAGTTTCTTCACCAGGGCACTTAGTACTATGAATTTTCCTCTTAGCACTGTTTTTATTGTGTCCCATAAATTTGGGTATGATGTGTTAATATATTCATTAAATTTCAGGAAGTCTTTGATTTCTTTCTTTATTTCTTCCATGACCAAGTTATCATTGAGTAAAGAGTTGTTCAGTTTCCACTTGTATGTGGGCTTTCTGTGGTTTTTCCTGTTCTTGAAGACCAGTCTTATGCCATGGTGATCTGATAGGATGCATGGTATTATTTCTATCTTCTTGTATTGGTTGAGGGTTGTTTTGTAACCAAATATATGATCAATTTTGGAGTACCATGAGGAGCTGAGAAGGAGGTGTATTCTTTTGTTTTAGGGTGAAATGTTCTGTAGATATCTGTGAAATCCATTTATTCATAACCTCTTTTAATATCACTGTGTCTCTGTTTAGTTTCTGTTTCAAAGTCCTGTCCATTGGTGAGAGTGGGGTGTTAAATTCTCCCACTATTATTGTATGGGGTTCAATGCGAGTTTTGAGTTTTAGTAAAGTTTCTTTTATGAATGTGGGTGCTCTTCCACTTGGGGCATAGATGTTCAGAATTGGGAGTTAATCTTGATGGATTTTCCCCTTGATGAATATGAAGTGTCCTTCTTCATCATGCTTGATAACTTTTGGTTGAAAGTCTATTTTATTGGATATTAGCATGGCAACTCCTGCTTGTTTCCTGGGACCATTTGCTTAGAAGACTTTTTATCTATCCATTTACTATGAGATAGTGTTTGTCTTTGTTATTGAGGTATGTTTTTTGTATGCAGCAAAATGTTGGATCTTGTTTGTGTATCCAGTCTATTATTAGCGTATGACTTTTTACAGGTGAGTTGTGTCCATTAATATTGAGAGAGAAACACAAATCAAAGTGACTCTGAGTTTCCACCTTACACCATTCAGGATGGCTAAGATCAAGACCTCCAGTGACAACACATACTGGAGAGGATGTGTAAAAGAGGAACACTCCTCCATTGCTGGTGGGATTGCAAACTGATACAACCACTCTGGAAACCAATCTGGAAGTTCTGGAAGTTCCTCAGAAAATTAGAAAGAAATCTCCCTGAAAACCAGCATGTACTACTCTTGGGAATATACCCAAAAGATGTTCCACCATGCCACAGGGGCATGTGTTCCATTATGTTCATAGAGGCCTTATTTTTGATAGCTAGATGCTGGAAGCAACCTAGATTTCCCAAGACAGAAGAATGCATACAGAAAAAGTGGTTCATTTACACAATGGAATATTATTCAGCTATTAAGAACAAGGACATCCTGAGTTTTGCAGGTAAATGAGTGGAACTAGAAAATATTATCCTGAGTGAAGTGGCTCAGACCCAAAAGGACATAGTATTTACTCACTAATAAGTGGACATTAGCCTCCCCCCCCAAAAAAGGACAGAATACCCAAGATACAGTCCACAGAACTCAAAAATGTCAATAAGCTGAAGGGCCCAAGTAAGGACACTTCAGTCCCACTTGGGAGGGAGAAGAAAGCAATGGGACCTAGGAGGGAAAGTAGCCAGGGTTGGGAAGAGAGGAACCTTATCTGACACTGGGGGAGGGAAAAGGACTGAAGTCCTGAGAGTCAACAGAAAGAATGGAAACAGGCAACCTCAGGAGATAGGAGGTTGGGGGAGCCCTCCAGAATACACCAGAGACCTGGGAGGTGAGAGACTCACAGGAGTAAAAGGGAGGAACCTTAGATGAAATGCCTGAGGAAGACAGGCCTTCAAATGAGGAAGAGGGGTTCATCCAACAGTCATAACTCTGACCCATAATTCTTCCTCTCTGAAAGAATTACAGGGATGGAAATGGAGAGGAGCCTGGGGAAAAGAAGGTTCAGCGACAGTTGAAAGTGGAATCCAGTGCAGGGGAGGTTCCAAGGCCTGATACTATTACTGAGGCTATGGAGTGCTCACACAAAGGGACCTAGCATGACAGCACTCCAGAAGACCCAACCAACAGCTGAAAGAGTCAGATGCAGATATTTTCACCCAACAAATGGACAGAAGCAGCTGACCCTTGCTGTTGAATTAGGGAAGGCTGAATAAAGCTGATGGTGACACTGTAGGAAGACCAGCAGTCTCAATTAATCTGAACCCCTGGGATCTCTCAAACACTGGACCACCGAACAGGCAGCATATACCAGCTGATATGAGGCCTCTAGCACACATACACAATAGAGGATGGCTGGGTCTGTGTTCATTCAGAGATGATGCACCTAAAGAGTCTGGAGGCCCCAGGGAGTTTAGAGGTTAGGTGCGGTGGGGGTTAGGGACATCGTCGTGGAGACAGGGGGAGGGGAAGTGGTATGGGAAGTGGAACAGTTGGAGTGTGGACAAGGGTTGGTGGGGTGGGGAATAAAATATGGAGTGTATAAAAATAATTAATAAAAATTTTAAAAAAAGAAAGTTAACTAAAAGTTGTATGACAGAGGGAGGATACATTTTGTTGGCTGAAGTTTGTGAGAAGGTGAACAGTACAGGACTGTATCATGTCCTCAAAGGGTTCATCTGCTGAACTCTTGTTCTCTTGCTGGTGTTGCTTTCCCAAAGGTAGTGAGCACTAGGCCTGAATGGAGAAAGTAGATGATAGGAACATGCCTTTGAGGATTCTGTCTGATCTTTGGTCAGCCTCATCCTCTGCTTACTCTAATCCTTGCTCCTGGTGCTACGGTGTTATGCTCATTGTCAATACAGAAACAGTGGAGCCAAGAGCTGGCGACTGATATGTCTGAAACTGAGCCAACCCCTTTCAATTGTTCTCTCTAGAATTTTGGTTACAACTACACAAAATGCCAACCACTAAAGAGGCATGGAGAGAGCTTTGTGCATAACACATGTGATATTGTGAAGAATCCATTTTGAAGGCAAGATGTAGAAATGGGTAGATCAATTGGAAGATTGTGGCTATAAGTCAAGTAAGGAAGAACTAGACAGAGCCAGACAAGTTCTGGCAGAATAGTGAGCAAGCAAAGATGAAGTGCATTAGAGTTCTTATTTGCCCTCTATTTAAACTTACCATCATGCTAATTAATTTACAGCATAAAGTTGGTAGACCTTATGTCCATTATGTTTTTCTAATTTTACAAGGAAGAAAACTAAAGATGAATAGATCTCTTATGGCACTGGTTGTGAACATTTTGTGTTTCATGAGGAACTGAAGGCCTATAAGAACCACTGCACAATTGTCATAGTCTGATGAATTTTACCATTGCTTTCTGTCACATTTATGGGGAAGCAAGTAAAAGAAAGATGTGCAGATCTGCCCTTGGTGAGCCCTAACTATAGTAGCAATGATGTTCCTTTTTTAATCAAAGCATCATTCTTCTTCTTGATAAACTCAGGGAGCAATGGAAGCTTCAGTGAGGACAGGAGACTACAAATATATGAGGTCCTTTTTTGCTGTGCTGAAAACAAGCAAAAGATAACACTTCATAGAAGTCATTTGCTCTGCACCATAATCCATCAGGCTATTAAACATTTCTTTGAGATAGAATGCTAGGATTATTAATCTATATAAAAGCCACATATTCAGCCTTGGGGAAGGTAGAGGAAATTTCCCAGGGGAATTCCAGCATTTCTCTAAGCCTGATGAAAATGGAAGTCAATTCAGATTTATATCAATAAACCTTTAAATAAGATAATGCAATATTTTTTTAATTTATGAGTCATCCCTTCTATTGGGTTTCTTTACATATTTTATCTGCTACTAATCCATTTTTAGAACTTTTTGAACTTGGTATGGTTATTAAAGTATCAAGAACTGATTAAAACAGAAATTGAGTGACACACTTTATACTAGTGACACTGAGTCATGGCTCAGTTCCCTCTTACAATGTGTTATAAATATCTTAGCCCAGTTTATAGCTGATGATGCTAGCATTCTTTCCTCATGTGTATTTTGTGAAAAGCGAGTCTGCATTTTGATTCTCACCCACAGTATTATTAGACTTATCTTGTTTGTTATGTGGAACACTTCCCTTTATATTTTAGATTCAGTTTTCTTATCAATAAAGTAGAGAAAAAATAATAATGCTCTCTTATTTCCAATATATAATATCATAGAGATTTATTTTTCTATGAAAACCTCATTGAAATTAAATTATCAAATGTGAAGGAATACTTATATTTTTAACTTACTATATGTTACTGATAAGCATGTTTTGAAGAATGTTCACTAATGGTATTCTTGCTTTAGTATGTTGATATTTACAGGTATTCAATTACATGATATAGTGTATTGGAACTAAAATCATCTTTGGTAAACACAAACTTAGTGATAAAAATAAACTCCAAATAAGGCATCATGACAGTGACATTCCACTCTATGGACAAATCTAGCACTGTAGATATATATGCCATTTAAAAGTTATCAAAAGATTTAGGAAATGCCAGTGATCTGTTAGGTCATTTTTATTCTGAAAAATTTCCCCTAAGCCTTTTGATCCACTTCTAAAATAGTATAAGATGAAGTCATTCCTCTGAAAATTGAATTAAGAAGCTCTGATCCCTGGGAGATACAGTGCTGAAGATGAATATTGTATCAAGTGGTTAGTGGGCCTTTGAAGATCCTCTTCAGAGTGTTTCTGGCTTCTCATCTAGAGGTGATGGACCGCTTAGTCTCTCCTCTAATGCTTTTGACAGGAAAATAACTTAGAAAGGATGAACCCATCTATTGTGATACACATTCTCTACCTCATGTGAAAGAAATCAGAGATTTCCTGAAGTTTCTCTTAACTAGCCTCTATCACAGTGAGATTTCCTTGAGAAGCAACATCAGCCAGGCACTTGATCACTGCTGAGCTAAATATTCATTATCTTATGATATCAGTTCCCAGTGTTAAAGCAACATGTATTTGGCCTGTCAGGTTTGGCCATCTCACTTCCGTACTTTCGGAAACATTGGGAAACGTCAAAGATTTTTGTGAGATCCTTTATTTTGAAGCTTTTTGAAAAGAAATAATACTTCATCTTGGTTGCAGGACTGCCTTTTTTTTCAGGTTCGCATCAATTCAATTAAAATTCAATGAAAATCCCCTCCAAATCAAGCACTGGATTAGGCTTTGAAGTAGACAAAAAAAAGAACAATTGCCTCGACTACTATGTAGCCATGGTACATTCTCTCTCCTATTTCCTTTCAGTCATCTGAGTTCAGAGATGTCCTCAATGTTCAGCTCCTCACTTGCCTGAATTTGGAAGTCATTTCATGTTTGCAACATGAATACCAATATGGAATTCAAACTCACTACTGAACTGTGGTGTCAAATGTCAGACTGAGTAATGTAACTATAGTGGCCGTGGTCCCAAAGACTGGTCATCAGTACTTACCGGAGGAAAGAGGCTAAGCAGAAGTGATGAGACACATTTATTTTCTCACCATGTTTTTATTTACTAGGTTTTGAGAATTTCTTATGTGAGTGCTACATTTATATTACTCCCTCCACATTCTCCCCTCAAGTTCCTCTATGTCCATCCAACTCCCTCTCAAATTTAGGTTTAATTCTCATTATCGTTTAATATAAACAAAACCTGCAGAGTCCATTAGTGTTTATCACATGAGTGTGTGTGTGTTTTTTTTTAAGGCTAACCACTCGAAATCGAATAACCAATCAGATGGCTGCAATCTTAAAACTAAAACACTCACATTCTCTTTCCCAAACTGAAACATTTCATTCAAACAGCAAGACGTATCCAATCTCATAACCTTGTAAATCAATAAGCTTTCTAGCATAATGTTTCTTTTGTCCTTTTTTCTATGTAGTAAGTACATCTGCTAGGCAAACATTCATTATCAGTTTTTCTGTGTTTGGATAATTTTTTATAGCACTAATCAAATGTAGGTAATATTTCCTTCATTCTAAACAACCTGCTTGTAGTATTAGACACAATTAAGTACAAAAACATCATCTTATCTTTTTCTGGGAATTGAAGTCCATTTCCCAACAATCTCTGAGTAATATGTTGCACATTGATCCATCTAGAGGTTCTCAAGGGGGATTCACAATAGCCTTCTACTTTCCCTTAAAAAAAAAAAACTATGTAATGTATTTCTACCAACACAGCACAGTCTAAAGTCATTGTTTCAAATCCAAGCTGAATATACTCTCTGGTTAAGTTTAGCTGTCTCCCAATACAGTGTGTATAATCTCATCCTGTCATCAAAATACAAACAGGGCCAGGGTAACCCACAACAGACTTGCACCAAGGCACAGATCTCATTCCCAGTAAATGTCATACATTGGTGAGCTTGAAAACAGGAAGTCCAAGAATCTGTGAGCATCCTACCCACTCTACCCACATATACCCAGCTTCTCTCAAATTCTACTTCTAGATCAAATATTACTGACACAAATTTTTCATTTGTAGAAAAATCAATAAGATGTTTGTCATAGAGAAAATGAGTTAGAGGGGCATGTTCCATAGAGGGCCCATCATTATTTATTAATCCTGCCCTTGATCTTGAGCATCTATTTAGTCCTGGAAAAGAGTGGGCCCTAAAGAAATGACAATGGTACTGGCAAACTTAGGGCAAGGAACACAGAGAGATAAAGTAGAAATTTTTAAATGGTTTCAACTTCAAGAGTCCTAAGTGTCAAATATCAAAATAAAGAACCCATGACAAATAAAAGAGACACATAGCAACTATGCTTCTCACAGCATAAGTGAAGATAAACTTGGAGTTCAAAGCCCTGAAGCTGATGCAGGCGTGGGGCCCCCAACAGTCCATCCCTGAAAAATCTGCCACTAGAACCTATCCTGTCCCAAATTCTGCTGACATTTCAAAGTACACAGCAAGTCTAGCTGTTCCATTGAGAGAATATATTGGGTTCTGTTCACCCTTAAACTTTAGCACCTTAAATCCAGCTAACTGATTTTCATATCATAGCCTACATGCATTAGAAACTTACATTTCAAAATAGAATTTTCCACACTGGCCAGCTCTTAAATGGACAATATATAAATATGTAATGTTTATATTTTACTTTTTCTTCTTTAAGGAATCACAATGCACACCACCCCTCATGTACTATTTTATCCTCAGAGGGAAGCATGACACTTCTGAGTAAAGGGACACATTTCTGATAAACCGTGAATTCAAAGAGAATTGTTATCGCATAGGAATTTTTATAGCTGTTGAGAGGATTCTGAAGAGAGAAATTGAAGAAGACCTCAGAAGATGGAAAAATCTGCCATGCTCATGGATTGGCAGGATTAATATAGTAAAAATGAGCATCTTACCAAAAGTAATACACAGATTCAATGCAATCCCCATCAAAATCCCAATTCAATTCTTCATAGAGTTAGAAAGAGCAATTCAAAAATTCATCTGGAATAACAGAAAACCCAGAATAGCTAAAACTATTCTCAAGAGTAAAAGAACCTCTGGGGGAATCAGTATCCCGGACCTCAAGCTGTACTACAGAGCAATAGTGTTAAAAACCGCATGGTATTGGTACAGTAACAGACATGTAGATCAATGGAACAGAATTGAAGACCCAGAAATGAATCCACACTCCTATGGTCACTTGATCTTTGACAAAGGAGCTAAAACCATCCAGTGGAAAAAAGATAGCCTTTTCAACAAATGGTGCTGGCTCAGCTGGAGGTCAACATGCAGAAGAATGCAAATTGACCCATTCTTATCTCCTTGCACTAAGCTCAGTTCTAAGTGGATCAAAGATCTCCACATAAAACCAGACACACTGAAACTAATAGAAGGGAAACTAGGGAAGAACCTTGAACATATGGGCACAGGGGAGAATTTCCTGAACAGAACTCCAATAGCTTATGCTCTAAGATCAAGAACAGACAAATGGGACCTCATTAAATTACAAAGTTTTTGCAAGGCAAAAGACACTGTCAAAAAGACAAAGCGGCAACCAACTAACTGGGAAATGATCTTTACCAACCTTACATCCGACAGAGGGCTAATATCCAATATATACAAAGAACTCAAGAAGTTAAACTCCAGAAAGGCAAGTAACCCTATTAAAAATGGGGTACAGAGCTATACAAAGTGTTCTCACCTGAAGAATATCTAATGGCTGAGAAGCACCTAAAGAGATGTTCATCATCCTTAGTCATTAGGGAAATGCAAATCAAAACAACCCTGAGATTCCATCTCACACCAGTCAGGATGGCTAAGATCAAAAACACAGGAGACAGCAGTTGTTGGCGAGGATGTGGAGAAAGAGGAACACTCCTCCACTGCTGGTGGAATTGCAAGCTAGTACAACCACTCTGGAAAGCAGTCTGGAGGTTCCTCAGAAAACTGGGCATGACACTCCTGGAGGATCCGGCTATACCACTCCTGGGCATATACCCAGAGGCTTTACCTGCATGCAATAAGGACACATGCTCCACTATGTTCATAGCAGCCTTATTTATAATAGCCAGAAGCTGGAAAGAACCCAGATGTCCCTCAACGGAGGAATGGATTCAGAAGATGTGGTATATCTACACAATGGAATACTACTCTGCAATTAAAAACAATGAATTCACGAAATTCCTAGGCAAATGGTCAGATCTTGAAAATATCATCCTTAGTGAGGTAACCCAATCACAAATGAACACACATGGTATGCAGTCACTGATAAGGGGATATTGACCCAGAATCTCGGAATACCCTAGACACAATCCGCATATCAATAGATTTCTAAGAAGATGGAAGGAGAGACCCCTGGTCCTGGAAAGACTGGATGTAGGGGAACGCCAGGACAGAGTAACAAGAGGGGGTTGAATGGAGAAAAGAGGGAGGGAAGGGGGCTTATGGGACTTTCGGGGAGGGAGGAAACGGGAAAGGGGAAATGATTTGGAATGTAAATTAAAAATAAAATAAAACAAAATAAATAATTAAAAAAAGGAATTTTTATAGCTACCCATGTTCTCAAGAGAATCTATTAAGTATGATCAAATTGAACTGGTTGATTCAAATACAGTTTTATTAAGACATGGAAAGAGAAAAATATATGTTTTTTTTCCAAGCGAAGCTAAAAATCAGAGCTGCCTCCGATTATACTAGTTGCCAGAGCTGAGACTGCAGAGGGATGGTGTGAATTCTTTGTCTACTACAGATCTTCCTTTAAAAAACAATACACGGACTCAATAAGATTAACAATTTATTGACATTGCAGTTAGACCTCAAACTTACACCGCACATTCAGTTAAATAAATTCTTTCTTATATCTATTTTTTTCTCTACTTTGTGTTGTAACTTATATGTGTTTCCTCAGCTTAGATATCATACATCATTCTTTTAATGGGTAATGGATTCTGTTCATCTTACACAACAGAGTCAACTGTTGTTAAGCAATTGGGTTAATCTCTATTATGTAAATGTGACCAGAAATCCAAAAAGATATTATTTAAGGACAGAAAGCATCTTTTGGCTCACGATTTCCCAGAGTTTTCAGTATTTGTCAGTGATAGCAAGGCATTAGGATCATACAGCTGTGCTTGTTCCCACGATAGCTTATTAGCAGGTGGAGAGCCTGAGACTAAAATTAGGAGTAGGTATAACCTTAAAAGATATGTGTCTAAAAGATATGTTTCTTAAAAGATATGTGTCTTAAAAGATATGTTTCTGCCAAGCTGGCTTCTTCCTAGAAGCTCCATAGTTACTAATGTTCAAAATATTAGTCTATGCAGATATTTTAGAATTAAAACATACCATTTAATATTTTTTTATTTTCAAGTTTCTATTTGCTGTGTCCTCATCGCTTTTACATTAATATTGTAATTGACTTCATTTAAGTTCTAATAATTGTTTAAAGTTGTCCACTGACAACTTCATACCTGCATGTAATCCATTTTGCTATTCTTAGCCCAGTCCTCTTCATACCTGTCCAAAGCCCTCTTTCCCAAAAAGATTCTTTTTATTGTCATGTCTCTTTGCTTTGTTTTGTGACCCATTGAGTTTAAATAGGACTATCCGTATAACCATGGGCTAGAAAACATGCAGTGGAGCTTTGTATGACTATCAGTGGGAATACAACTGAAGACAATGGCCTCTCTTCTAGAATCAATGCATAAGTATTCATTTGTTCAGCATGTAGAGAAACCACCACAGAAGTCACCTATCCTGCATACATGACTGACTTAGCAATTTTTATTGTGTGCAAACCAGAAGAGGCAACCATAGTCATTG
Organism: Tokudaia tokunoshimensis; assembly: GCA_036184795.1. Lineage (NCBI taxonomy): Eukaryota > Metazoa > Chordata > Mammalia > Rodentia > Muridae > Tokudaia > Tokudaia tokunoshimensis. The sequence continues at coordinate 8,729,753 of BTHU01000005.1, read as the reverse complement.
CATATTTATGCTTTATCGGTTGTTTCATACCCAGCAGATAGCATTTCATAAACCTTATCCCTGTTTTTCAGCTTTTGCTTTCTCTATGTCCTTTCTTCTGTGATGTCCCATGAGCCTTAGTGTGTGTATGTGGGGCTCAGGATATAATATCCTGGTTAGGGTAGAATATACAGTAGTCATTAATTCTCAGTATTTTAAACAAACACTAGTCTGTCTTCAATACTATTCATTATAAAAAGAAACTTCATTGGTGAAAGCTAAAATTAGCATTTGTTTGTGGGTATAAAGACAAGTGTATAGAAGACAATTTGACACCATGTCAAAAGTCTTACCCAGAACCAATAAATATCATGGAAATGGAATAGTACTACTCAGCTGGAAGCAAGTTTCCTTCTTCCATGTCCTTTTATGTGGACTGCCATTAGAAGGTGTGTCTAAGATTTAGGATGGATCGTCCCACCTCAAATAATCCACCCAAGAATAATTCCTCACAGATGTGCCCAACTGCTTGGGATTTGGTGATTCCAAATATAGTCAAGTTGACAACCAAGGTTAGCCATCATAGCTGGGGCATTAACACCCCTTCTCATTTCTTGTGGAGGTCTTGGATAGTCAAACATAGTTGCTGTGAGTTTATGAGTGCAATATCCATGTCATTCCCAGAGGGCTGCATTTCACAGTGATCCATTTCCCATTCTCTAGCTCTTATATTCTTTTTTCTTTCTCATCTGTGATATTTCCTACACTTGAGGAGTAGGGCTTGAGGTACGTGTGTGTGTGTGTGTGTGTGTGTGTGTGTGTGTGTGTGTGTGTATCAGAGTAGTCTCAGTTACTTTTTTTAGCATTTTGTACAGTTATGAGCTTTGCATTGACCACTACCTTCTATAATAAGAAGTTTCTCTAATCAAGGTTGAGCATAGCACAAATGTATGGATAGAAATACAATAGAAGAATGAGTGTTTAGAGGGCAGTTTGATAATATGACCATTTAGGAAGATATAAGACGCCTCTTCCCTTGAGCTTGTTGTTTCCCTTGACATGTTTTTTAATCATATTTACTATATCAGGCATGAATTCCTTCCTATCAAGCCTGACTCAAATCCAATAAAAAAAAGTAGTTGGTTTCTACCACAACATTTCTTACCACAGTTGCACCAGTGGGTGCCTGGAGTATCACTATTATTGCACATGTTGTCAAAGATTGGGCAAGTTTCTCTTTTTCCTATAGCAGCCTGCATAGCACCTACTGGAACTATGATTCCTAGCCAGTAGAGAGGTAATGTCCTGATCAGATCAAGATTTATTTCTCCATGTTATACAACGGAACTATGGGTCATCAGCAATAGAGTCTTATTTTGTAGTTATGATGAGTAACCAAAAGAAATGTTTATCTTATTTTATAGTATTAGGAAGGTACACAAAGAGGTATGTAATCATTAAAGATAGTTTAGTTCCCTAACATTAACTGTAATTAGGGATTACTGTCATTCCTAAAGTCCACAAGTTTAGAGAAAGAACTACATTCCAGAAATTGAAAGAACAAATTTGTATTCATAGGGAAAGCAAAGAATTCTTGATTGTTGGAAGGTCATGACTAGTCTAACATTACCCACGGGGAGGAGGTGAGAGAACCAATTACATATCTCCTTTTGTCCCCGATGTCACAATAGATGAACCATTTGCCAAAAATATTTTAAAATGCTATTATAATGGCAATATTTCAATGACGTTTAAAGTCCTAAAATTAGTCACCTTGTTATAAGGAGGTGTGCAGAAGTAAATGGACAATTTTATAGTGCAACCTAATAGATATTAGTCCTTATATTCATTTTTGATTTCTTTGAATTTGTGATCTCTACATTTTGATGTTTTTTCACACATCTTTTAAAAACATTCTCTACACATATAATTTTATAAACATTAACATACACAACAACTACAACTAATTAAAGAGTGACAACCTCTTTCAGTCTCTTCAGGTAAAACTTTGTTATGAAAAATCTCAGAAAATAAAGGAAAATTAAAGAATCTACCTGATAAGCTATCAAAGTTATACAAAAGATAATATATAGAAAAACTTTCAAATAATTCTCAGAAAATTGTGGTTATTAATATAAATAATAAAAACAAGAAATAGAAAGTAGAATTAACTAAGCAAGCTTCATTTCACAAAGCAAGTAAAAACGAGATAATAAAAATAGAGAAGAGAAAAAACTGAATGTACAAGCAAAAGTTAACTGGTTAGAAACAACAAAAAAGCTACTATGCATATACACAAACTAAGTATTTGAAGAAAGGAAAATTAAAACTTATAGACAAACTGGAAAGTGATATAATCATGTTGAGAAAAAACAAGTACAAACATGTAAAGCTTAAATTGTTGGAAAAATAACTTGAACTATGAAATTATTTTTAAAATGCTGAAGAATTTATATAGTGCTTTGTATTTCAATTTTAAACCGTAGATAAAACATACATTTCTACATTTACGTTTTCAAGATCATTCTGAAGAAACAGAAGTTTTGGTTTTTCATGTCCTTTGAAAGGGATAGATAATCACATACAATCGCTTTCTGAGATTTGGAGGGGGGGTCTTGATTAGGAGGGAGTTCTTGCATACTTTACAGGATGCTTGCATTTGAGCTACAGCATTGCACAAACAGACAAACCAAAGTCTCTGCATGAGTGGAAAAACTTAATTCAGACTTTTTACTAGAAACCTTCAAAGCACAAAGCATGCTATCCTCATCACTGTGAAACAACACCCTGTAGATTTGCTAACTAAAACTCCATACATTTTGCAAGAAGGGATCTATATAAACTTAGTTGCAATATTGTTTCCATGACTTAAATCAGCATTTTACTGTTTCAAGTGACTGAGAAACATAACCATGTCATAATTGCAGAGTTAGATGAGGAATATGTAAGTAGAATGCATTTAATGTTTTTCTTGTGGAAAGTTAACTGTTTTGATCGCTGAATGTGCAATGAGACATTAGGTCCTTTCATACCCCTTTAATACTTCTAGTGATTATTGTTAAGTCCAAAATAGCTCCCTACCCAGTGACAGTGCAGATAACAATTTTCTAAACAGAAGAACAAGTTAAGCAGAACGGCAAAAGGGTTGTTATTGGGCAAGCAAAATCCTAAATTCAGAATTCCTGGGGCAGACTTCTGGTTATCAGGGAAACAACTACCTCCCTTATTCAACCCAATGGTCAACTACCTCAGGCAAGAGTATCTAGTTTCTAATTAAAGTGAATAGCCTCCATCAACTCAGCAACTCCACCATATTGAATGCTATAAAGTCTCCTTGCTTTAACTACCAAGTCGCTATCCTCTATTCTTGGAGGCAGACCTGCAGTTCGTTACTGCAATGAATTTTTCTTTCTATCCATGGAGTAGTCCAGGCATTTTCTTCAGTGGTTTCACTGTCCCCTTGCTAAGAATCCTTAAGTCTACTTCCCGTTCATAACCAGACCTTTTTGTTTCAGGTCAGGCAGATTGTATGAACAAATTAATCCAAGTGGGATGAATCAACATCATGCCTTGATTTCATCAAAACTTATAGGTCTTAACCAAAAAGCCACAACTTTTGAAATAGTTTGATAAAACAGGAACTACATAATTCATTTGGAAGAAATTCATATTGTATTTTCATCCCATATTACTTTACTCCTGAAAGCAAACACTTTTTACTCTAACCAACCTTATCATATATATCTGCTTTGTACAAGACTGTACTTTGATATTTTTATGTACAATGAAGCTATGACTTTGTTAATTAAAAAGAAAAGAAAGCTATCACTATCTAAGCTGTTTAGGTCTTTAAACAAGAAAAACTTTCAGATGAATTTCACAATGGGAATATAAAATTGATCCCAAATCAGGCTATTACTGCAACAATTACAAACACATGAATAACTTAATCACAGCCTAATCCCACTCACACATATTGATGTAAAGCTATAAATAAGCTATTAGCAAACTAAATCAGAAATTCATTTTAAAAGATGCATCGTGATTAAATGGGATTTATCTCAGGAACATAAAGGCAAATCAACAATGGCACCTTAATAAATAGGGAAGCTTACTTTCTATGCTAGTAAAACTGTTAAAAAGGTAAAATAACTGCAGCATAATTATTACTGCATTGGTGGAATCAGTCAGTCTTTCAGAAAACAAGCAAACAAACCAATAAACTGGAGCAATCTGAACCATACAAGGTAAAAGGAAGAAGGGGGATTTTAAATATAGCAGAGTATCTTGAAATTAAATTTAATCAGTGAAACGACAAGATGAGTAACTTAGCAAGTTAAGATCAAATGTAAAAATCAATACTTTTATAATCCAAAATAAAGGTAAATGCTTTGGGAGACAAAAATCAGCATTCATAAGGGCAGCAACAATTACATACATAAGAATTGTTTTAACAAGATATATGAAGTCTAAATGGTGAAAATGGGGTCAATAAAATTTTGGATAGATTGGTTGGAAAATAAAACTGTTCAAATTAAACCATTAAAATTTCAATATTTTTTTATTTTACTGATTTGAATATATATATATATATAACTTATATATATATAACTTATATATATATATATATAAATTTTAAGTTAATATTAAGAAAATAAATCAATAAGATTTATCCTAAATACGCAGGAAAATGTGAATAATTGTGTTGAGGGGAACACACATACACATACAAAAACACTCACACACACACACACACACAGTCTTATTGACTATTAATTAAACAAAATGATATCTGAAATCAGAAAATACGTATGTGGAAACATTTACATGATAAAGGTTCCAACTTAAATTCCCAAGGAAAACATAGAATTTTCTATTGTCTGTCTAAAATACCTAAATAGAAGTTTAAAGCAAGATAATTTTTGGCAATCGTATCTCACATTATATCCACTTCAAGAAATTAAAATTGAAAACTAAAAACTAAAATACTTTAGGACTAGGGAAATTGAATGAACTATTACATAGCATAGCATAAAGAATGCTTTCCCAAAAATACTGTCCTAATTTCCTTTCTGATGATAAGATCAAGTACAGACTGTAGTCATCTGATATAAATGGCCTCAGGATTCACAGAGAGTGGCACTATTAGGAGGTGTGGCCTTATTGGAGTAGAAGTGATCTTGGTGGAAGAAATGTGTCACTAGACTTTGAGGTTTCCATTGCTGAAGACAGGCCCCATGTCACTTTCTCCCTGATACTTCTGATCCTGATGTAAAACTCTAGGCTCCTTCTCTAGCATCATATGCATTCTGCCCGTACACTACCATGCTTCCTGCACTGAAAATAATGAACTAAACCTCCAAACTGCAAGCCAGTCCCAATTAACTATTTTTTTCCTTTAAAGAGTAATAATAGTGCCTCTTCATGATAATAAAGCCCTAACTAACTAAGTCACTGATCAAGACTAACTGGGGAAGAAAGGTTTTATTTGACCATTTCCTTTATAATCCATCATCAAAAGAAGGAAAGGCTAGATAGAGCTCAAGGCGGGAACTGAAGCAAAAACCAAAAAGGAATGCTGCTTATTAGTGTGCCTTCCCCTGGTTTGTTCAGTTGCCATCTCTATACAGACCAGAGCTACCTACTCAGGCATTGTACAACTCACAGTGTGATGGGTCCTCCTTCGTCAATTAACAATAAATTAACAATAAAGACAATGCTTCTGAATTCTGAAAAGCCAGTCTAACGGAGGAAATACATCTGTTGAGATGATCAAAATTCAAGTTGGTGAGAAAAGAGTTTAATTGGCTTATACTTCCATATTGCTGTTCATTATTGAAAGAAGTCAGGACTGGAATTCAAGCAGGACTGAAACCTGGAAGCAGGAGCTGATGCAAAGGCCACAGAGAGGTATTGTTTACTAGTGTGTTTCACACAGTTTATTCAGCCCATTTTCTTATAGCATCACTTGCCAAGAATTGGCACTGCCTACAAGGGACTAGGTCCCCCTCTATTGATCACTAATTGAGAAAATGCCTTAAAGCTGGTTCTCATGGTGACATTTCCTCAACTGAGACTCTTTCTCTCTGATGACTCTAATTTATGTCAACTTGACACACACAAGCAGTCAATACACAAGGTGACTCTAGTTTTTGACAGGTTGACAAAAACTACTCAGCAAAATTACTTCCCCAATACTCTTCACAAATAAACTCAAACTTCAATGGAGAAGAAAGTGGCTAATTAAGTTACACATATTTTCAATTTTAAATTAAATTGCAAAATAGCACTTTGTACAAACTGATCTATGAATGACTAAAGAAAACTAGGAAAAATTGTTTCTACTTCAAATCACATAACTGTCAGTTCTCCATTATGTTCAAAGCTCTTAAAATTATAAAAAGAAATGGCTTATAGAACAGTGTAAGATGCTCCTGAAAGAACCACTCCACACAAAGATAGCAGAAGTGGTGAACAGGTGTTTAATCTTTTAAAAATATCTTTAAAACATATTGAGAACACAGAGAAAACAAAGACACGTGTTTTTTTTTTCAGAAAAATCTATTGAACTTTGCTTACGATAGAGTTTGTAGTACTTGATAATTGCCATCTGATATTGTGGCCTGACTCAGAGTATATGATATGAGTATCACTCTAATGTGGTCAAGAATGCATGCCTGCCTCTGTAGGGGACTGAATGAAAATTGTTCCCACAGATTCCTAGGGAGTGGCATCACTGGAGATGTGGTCTTGTTGGCAGAAGTGTGTCATAGGGGTTGGGCTTTGTGGTTTCAGAAGTTCACCAGCTCCAGTGTCAATGTCTCTTCTTGCTGCCTGCCAGTGCAGATGTAGGACTCTTGCTTCTTCTCCAATACATGTCTGCCTGGTTACCACCTTGCTTCCCACCAGGATAATAATGGACTAAGCCTCTGAAACTGTAAGACAGCTTCAATGAAACAGTTTCCTTATTAAGAGTGTTGTGGTCATGGTACTTCTTCACAGGAGCTGACATCCTAACTAACACAGTCTCCCTGTATTATTCAGTCAAGGGTGATAGCATCTTGGTCGTTGTTGTTGTTGTTGTCCCAGATACAAACTGCAGAATGTAATTCCAAAGAAAACATGGATGTTGGGAATCTTTTCCTGTATCCTTTCTCACAGGGCAGTGTCTCTACTGTAAGCACTGCTGCCATAAATTGCGAAGATTTTCTAAGTTGGTATGACATGAAACTGCTGACTCCAGAAAGCATCCTTCTTATCAGTCAGGGTTTTCACTCTAACAGAAGACAGTCATTGCCCCAGCCCAGGTAAACGATAGCTCAGATACATTGTTCAGCAGAGAAGAATCACATTACAATGCTCAGACATTCCCAGAGAACCCAACTTTTTGGTGTGACTGTGTACTGGGATAGTCAGTCCTAAATTTGTCTTTTGAACATAATGGTGATTTTAGTGTGAAAGTATGAAAAAGAGGTCCTTAACTGTGTGAGGGCTGAAAGAAGACTGAAGATAGCTGCTAACAAAGAAAAGTGAAGTGACAGAAAGGTTTTTAATTACTCTACCTGTTGAGGAAGAATATGCACCAAAAATGATCTAAAATTATCCCTGTATGCTTTGTGAAACAGAATAAGCAGCCAACTATGAACACAACTATGAGAATCAAACAATCATAGGAAATAGAATTAGATGCAGAAAGCTCATGAAAGAAGCAGGTAGAAGAGACAGGAAACTGTGCTAAGACTGTAGTAGACATTGGATATCTCAATGTCTGCAATATGACAAAGGATGGAGTCTCTGAGGCAACTTTTAAGTCTATCAAGACTTTAAGTATGAACTACCAAGCAGTTGTGAGGAAGAGGTTCAGGGTTACATGGAGACCTAGCTTAGCATTAATGAGCTATTGACTGTACCAATTTGCAGACTTTGTGGGGGACAAGTACACATGTGTAGTGTCCATGAATGTATGTGTATATATTGTATGTAACTGGGTGGGCACTTGTGTATTGGGTAATGTGTGTGTATGTGTCTGTGGATATGGGTGTGTATTGTAAGTCGAAGTCTCTCATTGGACTGAGAGTTTACCAATTCTGGGTAACAAGCTATCCAGGCCTCCAAAGCTTTGAGATTACAGGCACATCACTGTGCCTGTTTGTCATACATTGGGATTCTTGGGAATGCCAATTCCAATACTTATGATTTTTCTTTTTTTAGTTTTTTTTTTTTTTGAGAAAGGGTTCCTCTGTATATCCCTGGCTGCCCTGGAACTCACTCTGCAGTCCAGGCTGACCTCAAACTCATAAGTCTGTCTGCCTCTGCCTCACAAGTGCTGGGATTAAAGGCATGCACCACCACTGCCCAAAACCAATCCTTATGATTAAGTGGCAAGGGATGTACCCTATGAGCCATCAGCTAGACCCTACACTTCTCCATACCAGTGAATCAAAGTTACTTTGAGATGTTCTGAAAGTTGTTGCCTTTAACACACAGAAACCTAGACTATAACATGGAGTTTAAACACCTGTGATTTAGCTTCTAAGTGACCTAGTAAAACCAATGGATGGGGAGAGGAAATTTGCTTGAAACCTCCAAGACTAGGGAACTGCTTTAAGGGACTTTGGTCCTATCATTGAGAGTAAGATCCTGAAACCTGTATTTTAAAATGTATTCCACAATTTCATTTTTGTTTTTCTTTTTAAAATCAGATATGTAAGTGTTTAGCACAAAAATTATGAGAATATTCATATATTAATATTATTCTAAACCTCTCAGATATTTACTAATTAATCTCAGTTGAGAACTTTTATCCAGCAAAACAGGTATACCTAAAATTCCCAGAATTATGTCCACATGAAAATATAATGTAATCAACATAATTACTTTCAGCCACATTTTGTGAAAACTTCTGTAGGACATAAAGAATAAATACCTTATGCTCATTTATTTCTGGATTTTCTAGAGTAACATAATGAATCTATCATATATATGTATAAATGTATATATACATACACACACATATATGTATATACATATAATATATATATATATATATATATGAAAAAGAATGATCTATAGGCTGTGTTCCAGCTAATCCAACAATGGCTGGCTATGAACATAATGCTCAACAATCCAGTAGTTTCTCAATCCACAAGGCTGGATATCTCAGATGGTCTAATGCCAGTGAAGGAATTAATTTGCTAGCAATGTGACAGTGAGCTGGCAAGAAGCTAAAGCTTCCTTCTTAACTGTCCATGTATAGGCTTCCAGTGGAAGGTGTGAACCAGATTAAAGGTTTGTCTTCCCACCTCAAGATCTGTATTAAAGAGATGTCTTTATCCAAGCTCAAATGATCTGGATTACAGTCATGTCTTCCTTCTTCAGAGATTATAATGGATCTTCCTACTTCAAATTAAGCAAAAATTCCTCACATGTGTTCCCCGCCCTGATTTTTTTGAATTTTAAATTCATTCCAGATGTTGACAGCCAAGAATATCCATCACAACTAATTTTCTGAAATCAATGTAAATGAGAATATACACACATGCACTGTGGATTCTACAAAGAATAGCACATTCATTGTAGGTTGCTACACACACAGCAAAAGGTGGCAGTTCTATTCTATTTCTGCCAATTCATTTCTGGCCTGTATCTTCACTGTCATCTATTTGAAAGAAGGAATGTAGTGTACAGGGTCAGATGTGGGGAAGTACAGGAGAGATGGCCATGAAAATGAATGGACATCTGCAACTGATGGGGTTGAGGAGGTGGGGGTCATCTCCAGAAGAAGACAGAGACCTGGGAAAATGGAGGTGCCCATGAATCAGTGGGTATGATCTTAGCTGTGACTCACTGCAATGGGGATATAGAACCTAAAGGGGCCACCACTTCTTGTAACCAGGCAGGAACCTCAGTAGAATGATAGAGACTCCAGCCCACTCATAAAACTTTCAACTCAAAATTTATCCTGTCTACAAGAATACAGGCATGGGGTATGGAGCAGAGAGTGAGGGGATGTCTAAAAAAGAACCAGCCGAACTTGAGACCCACTTGATGGGCAAGCACCAACCCCTACACTATTAATGATACTCTTTATGATTGAAGACAGGAGCATGTTGATTTTTGAGAGGCTTCACCTAGTAGCTCACTCAGACAGATACAGACACCCACAGCCAAACAGTAGATGGAGCTTGGGGACTCTTATGGAATAATGGGGGGAAGGATTTTGGGTGCTAAGGGGATTGGAACTCAACAGGAAGACCAACAGAGTCAAGTCAACTAACTTAGATCCTTGGGGTTCTCAGAGTCTGAACCTCCAGCAAAAGAACATACACTGGCTGGACCTCGGCATCCCCACTTATATGTATCAGATGTGTAGCTTAGCCTTCATGTGGGTCCTGAACAACTGGAATGTGTGCTATTCCAAAAGCTGTTGCTTGGACACAGAATATGTTCTACTAGCTGAGCTGCCTTGTCTGGTCCTTGTGGGAGAGAATATGCCTAGTCTCCTCTTGAAATGCCAGTGTGGGGGGAAACCCAGCACTCCCCTCGAGCTCAGAAGAGAAAAGGGGGAAGGAAGGATTTTGGAAGGGAGAGGTTGGGAAGGGGAATAGAGCAGGATATAAAGTGAATAAGTAAAAATATAAAATTAAATTAAAAATATATCAATAATCTCAAGGACGCAATAAGGACTCCAAGCAGTGTATAGACAAAGAGGCATCCAATCAAATGCATTATTTGCATTTAGGGCCAGGCAAGGATTCATGTAAAGTGTTAAAAGTATAACTTTGTGCTTAACAGTGCAGTTTGACTCATTCAAATATAAACATTGAGTGTTCCTCAACTCAAGAATTTTGAGTTCCTATTTAAGGTTTTTGTTTGGACTATAATAAAGTATGTCATTTAAAAATCTGTTCTAACCACCTCCATTTGGACCAGGGAGCCAGGTAGCCCCTGAGCCTTCTGTGCACCGCCTGCCAAGAGAGAGTAATCTCCCAGCAGCATTTCCACGTCTAAGTGCGCAGTTGAGATCACCACCTTCTCTCTGGAAGGGAACAGCTAGGAGCACACAGGGCATAAGATCAGTGGAGCAGCTGGGACAGAGGTCTTCAGGCTGACATCTGCACCAGGGAGCCAGACAGTGCACAGACCCTGACAGAAGAGAGTTGGTCTCCCAGTAGTAAGGACACAGGCTTACAGGCCCACAGGAGGAACAAGCTCCAGCCGGAGACAGCAAGACCAACTAGCAACAGAGATAACCAGACTGTGAAAGGCAAGCACAAGAACCCTAGCAACACAAACAAAGGCCAATTAGCAACATCAGAACCCAGTTCTCCCACCACAGCAAGTCCTGGATAACCCAACACATGGGAATTCAAGTGTTGAATTTAAAATCGTATCTCATGATGCTGATAGAGGGATCAAGAAAGACTTCAATAACTCTCTTAAAGAAATACAGGAAAACATTGGTCAACAGGTAAAAGCCCTTAAAGAGGAAACACAAAAATCCCTCAAAGAAATACAGGAGATCATGGGTCAACAGGCAGAAGCCCTTAAAGAGGAAACAAACAAACAAAAAAAATCCATTAAAGAATTACTGGTAAACACAAACAATCAAGTGAAGGAACTGAACAAAACCATCCAGGATCTAAAAGTGGAAGTAGAAACAATAAAGAAATCACAAAGTGAGACATCTCTGGAGATAGAAAACCTTGGAAAGAATTCAGGAATCATAGCAGAATACAAGAGATAAAAGAAAGAATCTCAGGTGCTGAAGATACCATAGAAAACAATAACATAACAGTCAAAGAAAATGCAAAATGCATAAAGCTTGTAACCCGAAACATCCAGGAACTCCGGGACACAATGAGAAGACCAAACCCAAGGATTATAGCTATAGAAGAGAGCAAAGATTTACAAACTAAATGGCCAGTAAATATCTTTAACAAAATTATAGAAGAAAACTTCCCTAAACTAAAGAAAGAGATGCCCATGAACGTCTACAGAGAGGGAAGGGGGCTTATGGGACTTTCTGGGAGGGAGGAAACGGGAAAGGAGAAATGATTTTGAACGTAAATAAAAAAAACTTAGAAAATAAAATTAAAAAAAAAGAGTAATGGGAAAAGACAAAACTGAATGTGGCATGTATTTACCGTATTGGAAGGGTGAAAATAAAAGTTACTGAAAAGAAAAAAAAAAAAAGAAGTCTACAGAACTCTAAACAGACTGGACCAGACCAGAAAGTCTTCCCAGCACACTAAATGCACTAAGCAAAGAAAGAATATTAACAGCAGTAGTGGGAAAATGGCAAGTAACTTATAAAGACAGACATATCAAAATTACAACAGACTTCTCAACAGAGAACATGAAAGCTAGAAGATACTGGGAAGGTCTCGTATGGACTCTAAGAGAACACAAATGCCAGCCCAAACTACTATATCCAGCAAAACTCTCAATCTCTATAGATGGAGGAACGAAGGTATTCCTTGATAAAATCAAATTTTCACAATATCTGTCCACAAATGCAGCTCTACAAAGGATAATAGATGGAAAATACCAACACAAGGAGGGAAACTACACCCTAGAAAAAGCAAGAAAGTAATCTTCTTCCAACAAACCTAAAAGAAGATACCCACACAAATATAAAAATAACATCAAAAATAACAGGAAGAAATAATCACTATTCTTTAATATCTCTTAACATCAATGGACTCAATTCCCCAATAAAAAGATATAACTAACAAATATTTTTCACATAAATCTTCAATTTTATCAGAAATTTTTGTAATTACTCTTTCAATTAATTTAGCAATGTGTTTTTTATGTCTACCATTTTATCTGCATTATTTTTCAGGATAATCTTCAAATTTAATATGTTTTTCTATATATTTCTTCTATTTTATCTGAAATGTTTTCAATGAAAATCTCTGATTTTATCACAAAATGTTTTTAATTCCATCTTCTATTAATTTAGAAACTTTTATTATATCTGCCATTTTATCTGTATAATTTTCCATGAAATAGCCAATTTTCATGTGTTTGTCTATATATTTCTTGAAATTTATCAGAAATATTTTCCATGTAAATCTTCCATTCTACCTGAAAATATTTAAAATTCCATGTTCTATTTAGACTGATTTTATGCCTATCATTTTATCTATATAATTTCCATGATAATCTTCAATTTTACTGTGCTTTTCTATATATTTCTTCAATTTTATCAGAAATATTGTCCATGTAAATCTTCAAGTTTATCAGAAAATGTTTATAATTTTGCATACACTAGCAGCTGGACAACACACCTGAAAGCTCTAGAACAAAAAGAAGCAAATGCACCCAAGAGGAGTAGACAGCAGGAAATAATCAAACTCAGGGCTGAAATCAACCAAATAGAAACAAAAAGAACCATACAAAGAATCAACAAAACCAGGAGCTGGTTCTTTGAGAAAATCAACAAGATAGATAAACCCTTAGCCAGACTAACTAGAAGGCACAGAGGAACTACCCAAATTAATAAAATCAGAACTGAAAAGGGAGACATAACAACAGAAACAGTGGAAATTCAAAAAATAATCAGATCCTACTACAAGAGCTCATAGTCAACAAAATTGGAAAATCTGGACGAAATGGATGATTTTCTAGATACATACCATGTGCCAATGTTAAAACAGGATCAGACAAAACATCTAAATAGTCCCATAAGTGCTGAGGAAATAGAAGCAGTTGTTAATAGTCTTCCAACAAAAGAAAAGCCCAGGACCAGATGGCTTTAGAGGAGAATTCTATCAGATCTTCAAAGAAGAGCTAATACTGATCTCTTCAGACTATTCTACAAAATAAAATGTCAAGGAACACTACCCAATTCACTCTATGAAGCCACAATAATGCTTATACCTAAACCAAACAAAGATCAAACAAGGAAAGAGAAATTTAGACCAATTTCCCTTATGAACATTGATGCAAAAATTCTCAACAAAATTCTGATCAACTGAATCCAAGAATGCATCAAAACTATAATTCACCATGACCAGGTAAGCTTCATCCCAGGTATACAGGGAGGGTTCAATATCCAGAAATCCATCAATGTAATCCACTACATAAACAAACTCAAAGAAAAAACCACATGGTCATTTCATTAGATGCTGAAAAAGCTTTTGACAATATTCAGTATCCCTTCATGATAAAAGTCTTGAAGAGATCAGGAATTCAGGGCCCATACCTAAACATAGTGAAAGCAATATACTCTAAACCAGTAGCTAACATCAAACTAAATGGAGAGAAACTTGAAGCAATCTCACTAAAATCAGGGACCAGACAAGGCTGCCCACACTCTCCCTATCTATTCAATATAGTACTTGAAGTCCTAGCCAGAGCAATTAGACAACAGAAGGAGGTCAAAGTACACAAATTGGAAGGGGAGAAGTCAAAGTATCACTATTTGCAGATGATATGACAGTATACTTAAGTGACCACAAAACTTCCACCAGAGAACTCCTAAAACTGATAACCAGCTTCAGCAAAGTGACTGGATATAAAATTAACTCAAACAAATCAGTAGCCTTCCTCTACTCAAAGGATAAATAAGCTGAGAAAGAAATTATGGAAATGACACCCTTTAAAATAGTCACAAATAATATTACTTACCTTGGTATGACTCAAACCAGGTAAGTGAAAGATCTGTATGATAATAAATTCAAGCATGCAATAAGGACACATGCTCCACTATGTTCATAGCAGCCTTATTTATAATAGCCAGAAGCGGGAAAGAACCCAGATGTCCCTCAACGGAGGAATGGATTCAGAAGATGTGGTATATTTACACAATGGAATACTACTCTGCAATTAAAAACAATGAATTCACAAAATTCCTAGGCATATGATCAGAACTGGAAAATATCATCCTTAGTGAGGTAACCCAATCACAAAAGAACACACATGATATGCAGTCACTGATAAGGGGATATTAACCCAGAATCTCGGAATACCCTAGACACAATACTCATATCAATAGATTTCCAAGAAGATAGAAGGAGAGACCTCTGGTCCTGGATAGACTGGATGTAGGGGAATGCCAGGACAGAGAAGCAAGTGGGGGTTGAATGGGGAAAAAAGGGAGGGAAGGGGGCTTATGGGTCTTTCAGGGAGGTAGGAAATGAGAAAGGGGAAATGATTTTGAATGTAAATAAAAAAACTTAAAAAATAAAAAAAAATTAAAAAAAAAACCAAACAAACAAAAAAAAAGAGTTCATGAAATTCTTAGGCAAATGGTCAGAACTGGAAAATATCATCCTTAGTGAGGTAACCCAATCACAAAAGAACACACATGGTATGCAGTCACTGATAACTGGATATTAACCCAGAAGCTCGGAATACCCAAGACACAATTCACATATCAATTGATTTCCAAGAAGAAGGAAGGAAAGACCCCTGGTTCTGCAAAGACTGGATGTAGCAGTGTAGGGGAATACCAGGACAGAGAAGCAGGAGGGAGTTAACTGGGGAACAAGGAGAGGGAAGAGTGTTTATGGGACTTTTGGGAAGGGGGAACTGGGAAAGGGGAAATCATTGGGAATGTAAATTGAAAAAAAAAGAACTTCAAGCCTCTGAAGAAAGAAATCATAGAGGATCTCAGAAGATGGAAGGATCTCCCATGCTCATGGATTGGAAGGATCAATGTAGTAAAATTGGCCATCTTGCCAAAAGTAATCTACAGATTCAATGCAATCCCCATCAAAATTCCGAATGAATTCTTCATAGAGCTAGAAAGAGCAATCTGCAAATTCATTTGGAATAACAAAAATCCCACAATAGCGAAAACTATTCTCCCAAACAAATGATCTACTGGGGGAATCACCATACCTGACCTAAAGCTCTATTACAGAGCAATGGTGATAAAAACTCTATGGTATTGGTATGGAGACAGACAGGAAGATCAATAGAATAGAATTGAAGACTCGTATATGAACCCACACACCTATAGTCACTTGATATTTGACAAAGGTACTAAAAACATCCAGTGGATAAAAGACAACATTTTTAATAAATGGTGCTGGATAAACTGGATGCCAGCATGCAGAAAAATGCAAATCAACCCTTTCTTATTTCCTTGTACAAAGCTCAAATCAAAATGGATCAAGGACCTCCACATAAAACCAAATACACTGAAGCTTATAGAGGAGAAAATGGGGAAGAACCTTGAACACATGGGCACAGGGGAAAATTTCCTTAATAGAACACCAATAGCTTATGCTCTAAGAACAAGAATCGACAAATGGGACCTCATAAAACTGAAAAGCTTCTGTAAGGCAAAGGACACTGTCAATAGGACAAAATGGCCAACCAACAGATTGGGAAAAGATCTTTACCAATCCTACATCTGATAGAGGGCTAATATCTAATATATACAAAGAACTCAAAAAGTTAGACTCCAGAATGTCAAATAATCCTATTAAAAATGGGATACAGAGCTAAAAAGGGAATTTTCAACTGAGGAAACTCGAATTGCTCTGAAGCACCTAAAGAAATGTTCAGCATCCTTAGTTATTAAGGAAATGCAAATCTAAACAACCTTCAGATTCAATATCACATCAGTCAGAATGGCTAAGATGAAAAGCTCAGGGGACAGCAGATGCTGGAGAGGAAGTGGAGAAAGAGGAACACTTCTTCATTGCTGGTGGGATTGCAAGCTAGTAAAACTGCTCTGGAACTCAGTATAGTGGTTACTCAGAAAATTGGACATAGTACTGCCTGAGGATACAGTTATACCACTCCTGGGCATATACCCAGAAGATGCTCCAACATGAAATAAGGACATATGCTCCACTATGTTCATAGAAGCCTTATTTATAATAGCCAGAAGCTGGAAAGAACCCAGATGTCCTTCAATAGAGGAATCGATAAATTGTGGTATATATACATGATGGAGTACTATTCAGCTATTAAAAATAATGAATTCATGAAATTCTTAGGCAAATGGATGGAACTAGAGAGTATCATCCTGAGTCAAGTAATCCAATCACAAAAGAACACACATGGTATACACTCACTGATAAGTGGTTATTAGTCCAAAATCACAAAATAAACATGTTACAATTCACAGATCACAGGAAGTTCATGAAGAAGGTAGACCAAATAGGGGTGATTTGGTTCCTTTGAGAAAGGGAACAAAATAATCATAGGAACAACTATGGAGACAAAGACTGGAGCAGAGACTGAAGGAAAGGCCACCCAGAGACTGTCCTACTGGGAATTCATCCTATAAACACTCACCAACCCTGAAATTACTATGGATGACAAGATGTACCGAAAGGAACCATTTATGGTTGTCTTTTGGGGGGGGCCCTGCCAGAGCCTTACAGATACAGAGGCGATTGATTGGTCAACTATTGGTCTGAGCATGGGGTTCACTATAGAGGAGTTAGAGGGCAAGCTGGAGGAGCTGGGGGGGGGAGTTTGCAGCCCCGTCGGAAGAAAGACAATGTCGGTCAACCAGACGCCCCAGGGCTCCCAGGGACTAAGCCATCAACCAAGGGGTGCATGTGGTTCCAGCCAAAAATTGGCAGAGGAATGTGTTGTCAGGCATCAGTGGGAGGAGAGGTCTTTGGTCCTGTGAAGGCTTAATAGAGGCTCCAGTGTGGGGAAATCGAGTGGGGGTCATGGGAGTGTGCTGGGTGGAGGAGCATATTCTTGGAAGCAGGAGGTGGGAGGCAGGGTAGGGGGTTTTGGGGGAGTGGGGAAACCGGGAAGGGGTATAATACTTGTTTGAAATGTAAATGAAGAATATATTCAATTAAAAAAAATCCTAACCTTAAGAAGTTAATGCCTGTAAAGGTACAAGGAATTTACACAACAACAAATAGATTGGATAACCACTTTTGAAATTTACATGGCAGCTTCTCAGAAAATTGAAAATTGATATACCTTAAGACACAGCTATATCACTCCGTAGCATACACCCAAACCACATTCCACCATATCAAATGGAAACTTGCTCAACTAAATTCATAACATCTTTGTTTGTAATTGTAAGAAACAGGAAACAACCTAGTGTCCCTTTACTAAAGTATGGATAAAGAAACAGTGGTACTTTCACACAATGGAGTACTACTCAGTTGTTTAAAAGAAATACATCGTGAAATTTTCAGGCAAATGGGTGGAACTAGAAAAAATTATACTGAGTGATGTAGCCCAGATCCATACGATCAAACATGGTATGTATATGTACTCACTTGTAAGTGGATATTAGCTGTCAAGGATTATCATGCTACAATCCACAGATGCAGAACAGCTAAGTAACAAGGAGAGCTCAAGGGGACATTGATGGATCTCCCTTGGAAGGGCAAATGAAATAAGCATTGCTGCTGAACTGAGGGCAGGTAACAATGAGAACAGGTTAGGTCAGCATGGGATAGAATGGAGGAAGAGACTACTGGAATGGGTGGGAGGCATTTCAAGGGCAAGGTAGAAATCAAGTGCAATGGAATCTTCTAGAAATCTACAAAAGTGACTATAGCTAAGACTCCTAGAAATGGGAGATCCTGGAGCCTATACTGGCAGTCTTCTATAACCAGGTAAGCCTTCCAGTGGAGGATTTGGGACATCAACCCAGCCACAAAATCTTTAACCTACAATTTATCCTATCTACAAGATGTTGTGGAGTAAAGTTGGCTAAGAAGTTGTGGTACTGGTGAACCAATGACTGATCTATGTTGAGACCCATTTCATGAGTAGGAACCCACCCCTGACACTGGCTGGAGGGTCAGGAACCAGGGGACGCACAACCCAGAGAATAGGACTAACAAAATATGATTGGGGGGAAAATCACTGAAGTGATTTCTAATAACACTCTGCTGACAACCTAGCAGAGAGGCTTCATCTAGCAAATGATGGGAGCAGATACAGACACCCACTGACAAACATTAGTTGGAGTTCGGGAAATACTGTAGAAGACAGAACACAGGGAGGAAAGATTACAGGAGCTACATGAGGCAAGGATACCTCAAGCATGCGTATACACACACACACACACACACACACACACACACACATACACAAAGAATCGCCACAGAACCAACTGATTAGAACTCATAGAGGCTCACAGAGACTGAAGTGACAATCAGGGAACCTGTATGGGCCTGACAGGCACTCTGCATATATGTTACAGTTGTGTAGTTTGGTCTTCTCATAGGACTTCTAACAGTGGTAGTAGACGTGCCTAATTTTATTGCAACTCCATATGACACGTTTGACTGCTATCCCTGGGAGGCCTGCCCTTTTCTGAAGAGAAAGGCAGGGCAGAGGGAGAATGACTCTGAGGGAGAGGCAGGGGAGGGAATGATAGGAGAAGGAGGAGGGGAAGCTGCAGTTGGGGTATAATATGTGAGAGAAGAATACATTTTAAAACTATGCTATATCTTTTTCAAAACTAAGGGCAAAAACATATACTTCAAAGGCTGGCTATAGAATACACACACACACACACACACACACTTCAGTGTTTTATAGCTAAGAACTGCTAAATGCTAAATGTTATTCCCACTGCTGTGCCTCAGCGAGCACCAGTCAACACTCCCATGCTGCACCGTGCTCTGGTGTCTAGGCGTTCCATTTAGCTTCTTCATGACTCATTGATCTAAGCTTTTAGACACTCTTGCACTTCATGTTTCTTAGAAGGTGGTGATTAGAACTAGCAGCAGACAGCTCACCAGGGACAACTTGAAATGCTCCTAAAACTGTATTAATGATGGCAGGAGCTGGGTACGGGTCTCTGAAAAGTGAAAAATTATAGGTCTGTGAGGTATACTCCTTCTAATGCTTTCAAGTTTGCTCCCAGGTGGATTTTTTTCCTAAAAATATGTCATCTCAGTAAACATTAAAAATTCCCATAGCAATGACTTGTCTGGCTGTGATGGTAGATTTTGGGCATCCAAGTTTTATGGTGAGATTCTGCTAAGCAGGAGAAATCTGCAATCTGGCAGCTAATCCAGACTCATATCTCAGGTGCTCTAAATAAAAAATATTCTTTCTCTCTCTTTCTTTTTTTTGGCAACCTGTCTACCCTTCCAGCAGGAGTGGCTACATTTGTCAAAGCAGTGTGGGTGTCAGGGAGAAAGTGAAATTGGGTGTTCTAGTTTAGTTTCCACTAAAAGCAGAGCCTACGAAGAGTCCCCAGGGCAAGTTATTTGTCTGAGAGATGACCAGAAATTAGAGAGAAACAGAGCAAAATGACTGAGAAAGAAGAGAAGCTAATATGAGTGAATATTTTTTCTTCTGCTGCTGAAGGCAGTTGGTCTCAGTTCATGCAGAACTGCTGAGAGGTGAGTAGACTCCTTCTAAGCAATTCTCATCACTCACGGGCCTTTTTCCATTCACACTTTCCTCCCATTGCTTGAAGGTCACCACCAAGGGTATTTGTTTCAGGCTGCTTGTTCCGAAGTACAAAGCCAGTCCTGTGGATGTTTCTGAAAGCTATGAAGCACGTTTATTGACACAAGCTGTGCTTATTTGTGGTTCAGCAAGTTGAGAGAATCTTTATATGTCTGGAACTACCTGCCACCACAGGTGAGACTAAAAGTAGCATGTGTTACAACCCAGGCTGTTTCCCTGTTAAGATTGTTTAATGCCCTTCACTGAATCCATTTTGTCATTGTAATTTCAAGGTGAAGACTGGCTACAATTTTTATGCTAAAGTTTATTTACCTGGGGTTCGTGAAATGAGCAGTAGCATGCTGTTGAGACCTAAGTAGACTCTATGATCCCTTTCGTCATCTAGTTCTGTTGCCTAGCTCATCCAATAGTTCTACAGAACTAAGCTGCTCACCTAGGGAGTTTCCTAGATCTTCACACCTGAGTCTGCTTTCTTACTTGCTCTGCCCTGTTGGTACATCACTGCTGTGATTTTGTGTTCACATTTATCATCAGACACCGAATTGCCAAGGAACATCTAAGGATCTGAGCACTTTAGACACACTCTTCTCTTAGCTCTAGGAGTCACCTGGAACAGTATGTACAATCAGAACTCTCTTGTGCTGTAGAAAGTAAACCAATGACAGCCACAGTTTCAGGACTAAATGCCTTGGTTAAAGACTGTCTCTGTAGCTCTCCAACATTATAAGGCTACGATCTGTACTACAGGTACTCTAGAGATGTGCTGCTGGAAATGATGGGTTGGAAGAACTTCTCCTTGTACCTTTGCTTAATGCAGAGATAGCTTCTATCTATCTCTAATCTCCAAGAGCCATTAATCCTTATAAGGGACTTTGCTCTGGTAAATAATGAATTTTCAAATTACATATTGATTCTCCATTTACCTCCTATCTTTATGATCAAATCCTTGGCTTTCTTTTTGATGTGCTTTCCTCTAAGACTATAGAATATGTTTCCATGCTAACACAGAAACCCACTGAGTGTCAAAGCCCTGTCTTAGTAGTTGGACACTGAATTCTTGCTTTGCTTAAAATCTTCAAGACAGTTTGCAAAACCCAGGAAAATTCAAACCACCTCTGACTCATACTGTTTAGGTTCCAATGTTCCAGGATGACCCAATGTTCAGCCTTCTCTCCTGTCTTTCACATCTATATTTCAGAAATATGCTCTGATAGATTCAATTCTGGGTATATCACGTATTATCACTGTCCTTGAATGTGATCAGATCTTTTGAGAGATCCAGTTCTAGAATTCCATCACAAGTATTTTCTTGGCTCGCCTTCTATGCCAACTACCATGGTCTATGTTGCAAAAGATCAAAAAAACAAAACAAACAAAACAAAAGATTAAGACGAAGGGGCAGAAATCTAACATAAAAGAAAATTAACAATGTTGCTTTTATAGAGGACAGTAGCACAATTATTCCAGAATTGTAAAAGCAGAACAAATTCTCCCAGAAATATCTAGTGGCTATTTTGTTCTAATGAGTAGGCTTTTTTTGCATGCCTAGGTTGTGCATAAGCAGGAACCGATATAAAATCTTACCATATTAGATAAGGCTTTGTAGAAGGCAAAAGTCTACAGCTCTTGATTAGTTAGGATGCTGGCAGCACAAATGCCTTTGAAGTTCACTGGGATTGGCACCACAGTTAAACTGACATCAGGAGCAGTTCACATTGTGATGAGGAGTGTGTCCCATGTCCACTGAGAAGCAGTGTTTCAGGGCAGATGTGATCTCTTCACTCAACCTAATTCCACCACCTTGCTGTTCATTCTGCTCACAAGCCACCCCTTCAGCAAAGCGTTTGTGGAGGTGCTGGAGAATAGCCAATAAACCACATTTCTCTCCTGCATTCCTGAGTTCCATGCTATGGTTGAGACTGATTAGGAAAATTGTGCTTTTACGTTTTATAAAAGGAAACTTTGTCTCTCACCACTACTCACCAGTACTCATTACTCACTCTACATTACTACTCACTCTCACATTGCTGATCTAAAAACACATGGGATTTGATATAATGTTCAAAGGACGGAAGGGTGTGGGTTGTAGTTTTCCCAGAGCTTGATGAATGACAGACCTAAGCTTACATTGCAACTGTTTACAAACTGCATTGCTCATTAAAGTAAGCAGACAGTTCCAGCTTAGACTATTTCATGCTTAGCAAGGGGGATAGCTTCTCTTTCGCAGACTTGTCAGATAGAATATATCTTAGTTCTGTATGTGTATACTATATTTTATCTGCTTTATTCATTGTTGGTATACAGCCCGTGCTCTGTAAGTATCCCAGTGGATAGCTGCTATATCCATATGGGCCTTTGCCCAGTCTTCTCCAACTCCCTATAAAACATCCCCCATAAATACTTCTGAGTATCAGTTGATGTCCTTCATCAGGGCCCAGTAATATTCATGGACTAATATAGGATTCCTCTGTGACATTATCAGATACCATGAGAAAATACAATGACTTCTGCCTCCTCTTCAGGTCCCCATTGAAACAGAAAAAATTATTTAAATCCCACATGGCTTACAACAAGAAAGCTCTGCTATATGTTACTAATGCTTCACAAACATTTCAATAGGGAACTACTAATTTTTTCGTAGGTAGAATCTGTAAATAGTCAGATGGTGGCCATCTGACTATTTGGCTGGTGGCCATCAGTAATTTTTGGACATAAACTCTTGCTACCTTAGTTCCCTAAAGATGCTATTGCCCAGGCAACATTAAATGTGCAAGATATTTATTGGAGTTGTGCCCTAAGATGAAGAAGAAAAAGTCATGAGTAGGAGCGATCTTTAAGATTTTGAAACAGATGTGATCCCTTAAGAGCAAGAGGGAGCCAGACATATGACTCATGTTGATTACACACAACACTGTGGATGCTGAAGCATGGGATTTACCATAATTTGAAGAACAGCTTGAACATCTTACAGATACTGGGGAGTACCAGGCCAGTTATTTAGAATGTCCCCTTTGCAGGGTTTCAGCCTATGTTACAGTTCTGAAAATGTGAACTGGTTGATAGCATTCCTCTCCAGTTCCCTTGCAAATTCCATACTGCTCTGCTATTCAACAGATCTGTGGCAACAGGTCTCAGCACGTAACTAAAGAGAACTCAGATGCAGGCTCTTTGTCCTCCACAGGGGACCCCTTGATGGAGATGGCAGAGAATCACCATGGCTGTGGATCTCTCTGTCTCTCTATCTCCCTCCCTCCCTTCCTCCCTCCTTCTCTCCCACCTCTCCATTTCAAATTAGCTATTCCATTTTGAATCATAGAGCATGCATAATTTCCAGCCCCAAATCAGTAAATAACTTGAGGTGAATTTGTCTAAATTAATAGAGTTAGAATAATTATAGAGCTACATAAACCTGAATACCTTGACCCCACAAACAGACCCAAGTTCTGTGGAGGAGGCATAACATGCAAGGGATGTTTGAGTCAACTAGGAAAAAATGGGTGTTCTGACAATCAATGAGCATTATATTCCTTCTACAGGACACTTGGCTTGGCCCATTCAGACCTGTCCTTCACAGATGTGGAGAATTTTAAATAAATGGTCAGCTAAGTTTTGGGTCTGCCAAATGTTAATCTTTCCATAACTAATGTTTGAGGATATTTGCCCTATTGTTAAGGGTTGGTATATAACAAGCTTGAGACATTCCAGGCAATGCCTTTGAGTGATCCAAAGTTTTCTGTCTCATTTACTAACTCAATCCTTCATTTCCTTGTGCCTTGCCCATGTCTTACTAAGGAATGTTCCTGTAGGCTGCAAGTGGCAGATGGAAGTCAAGGCCTCAGATCGCTCTTTTAACAAAAACCTTTGTCTCTGCCCTGCAATTTATCAGGTAGCTTCATGGACACTCTAATGAGTTCATCTTTTGTCTCTATCGATGAGCTTTTGGCTGCATTTTATTTATCTAGGAGGGAGTCTTTCTCTTTCTACAGATCAATTTGGGCTTGGTGTTTAAAGCTGAGACTTCCTTCAACTTTGGAGTCATTTTATTGATACTGTTTTTTTACACTCTGTCAGTTCTAATGCTGTTCCGTATCTTTTTAAATTTAGTGTTAAGAGCATTGCAGAAAATATAAATAGCCTGGCACTTTTGAGGCATCTTGGCACTCCAGCATCAGCCTGTAGCAATTTATCTGTTTTGGTGATAACTGAGAGCCAGACGTGTTTTATCTTTCAACATTCTGCACCATGACAAATTGAAGGGACCAAGTTTGCTCTTCCAGGTGAAAGAAACCAGTTACTTAAGTCAGTTTTTGGTGTGGGCATGTACAATTGTCTCTTGATTTTATCTCCCAAGAGAGCTGAGAGTGGCAGGTCTGAAGTGAAAGGGAGATGGGGTGATAAGCAGCTCAGAGCTGTGGAGGATAATTCTTCCCAGCATCCTCATGAAGTTCAGACCCAGGGATATTCCTTGAGCACTGTCAGCTAGACTATCACAGGCAATGTCACCAGATAAAGCCCAGATCAGCTCTGGAAACAGCACTTCCTCCTCTGACATTATTTGCCTTCAGTGTAATCATTATTTAGAGCTGTAAGCATGCCACAGATAGCAGTTTAGTGTATCAAATAATTTTTGTGAAGTAAGAGAATCATTGAGGTATATAGTATCCAGAGGTCTGTGGTGCTAGTATAACATAAGTCTTGACACCTTTTTCTTCTCACGTTTGGATCATCCTGCTTAATATGACCCTACGCCTTTCTTTTTATACCCTAACCAGTTTTAAATGGAACCTATTACCTGAAATACTGAATCAAAGAGAAGTGTGTCAGAGCAGCGTGACTATGGCTGAACTGACAGACTACTGAGCACTACCACTGAGTGCACTTTCATTTTGCTATTTCATTCTGTTTATTTCAAGCAAGAGAAAAAGAACATTTTTTCTTTTTCTCATGGACAGACACATTTTCAGTTTTTTCCAATCCATGCTTTGTCTGCTTTCCTTGGGGACAGCATCTGCTGGTTTCTACCTTTGTTCTTTGCTTACCATACTGTGGTTGTGTAGCACAGTGCTAGCTGTCAGGATCAGAGGAAACACAAAGGCAGGCAATTTGCTTTCTCTCCTTAACCTTGAAATCTGGTGATTAGGAAGACTTCTTTCACTGCATTCCTCCCATGAAAGAGAGGATGCTGTGAATGCCTCAGAACCACTTTCTGTTCAATTCCATTAAGTGAAAATTTATGGAAGTAGTTTTGCAGAAATAAGGCCACCCCTCTTAGGGTTATTATTGATTGCAATTGCTTTCAGTGCCACTATAAACCAGGCTTGCAATGTCCACAGTAGGGATGGAAAAAGTCCCTATAACCTTGGACTTCTCTATGTTTTATCACTAGTTCTTAATGTCTGTTATAGCTTTTATGCATTGGAATGAGTCTTACTTTTCCAGAGTGATTTTACTTCGTAAAAGTCATAATAGTTTTAGGATTAATTTTTAGATGATATTATCAATGCAGCACAGCTTAAAATAGGAGCAAATTTTAATAATATACACAAATCTGATGTCACACAAGCAGATCAAGATGTGGCTAGGAAAGGGTTACGTCGGAAGATTTTATTTTTAAAAAGTTTTCACAAGGAAGGAGAGAAGAATCAGATTTTATTTATAGCCATTTACTCTCTCTTCCAATTTGATAAAAATTTGTTAGTTTAAAAATAAGAATTACAATGATGTTTTAGAAGTGGCACTTATGATGTAATCCTGTCCAATAGACTAAAACACTGAATTGCAACAATAAGGAAATAATCACAAAGGAGTCAAGGATTTGTCACTCTTAGCTGATAAAGAACATTCATAAGAAGACTTTTGTACCAAGTGATGCTCAGGGTCCAACTGTGGTACAGGGAGTGGGATGTAGAAAGATCACATCTGGAAGACAGAAAATGTCAAATTATATATAGAACTGTCCAGGACACACTTGCTTGAGGCGTGAATAGATGCTATCTGTACTGAGTGACTTGTTCTAAGGACTGAGAAAGAAAATCCTTGGTGGGTTAACAAGGGTACCCAAGAATCAAAAACAGAGAAATTACTTCTGGTTCCAGTGTTCATGTTGCTGGCAGCAAGAGACCTGCTACCTACTGTGATTTCAGGAAGAAGTCATCTCTATTTATAAGAATTTATTTTTTTTTATAGATGGTAGTAGCAAAAATGAGCCATGGCCTCAACAGGATAAAGGAAAACCTCTTGAACCCCCCATTTAGATACACTCCTGTAAGGCACCTGCACTGAACCTTAGCTCCAATGGTTAATCACTTTCTTGCTTTGTACTTGGATACTGCAGAGAGCTATACCCTGGCTAGTCTCTACTATCTATACACCTTCCCTATGAAACTAATGAAGATGCTACAATGTTTGTTATAGTGAAATAACACCAGAGGAAGACAGGGAATAGAGATGTTTCTCTGACTCTGGAAAGGAAAGATAAACATTATTTTCTGGTTTCCTGACCTTGAGTGACCTTTCCCAAAAGAGAATAGGATAGTATAAAATGCTCTAGACTATCAAACTACCAAGAAATCAGTAATAAAAAATATAACAAAGGGTTTGCTTGGAAGATGAGAATTCAACTTTCCTAATCTTATTTAATTTAGGGATTGACTGTGGTAGATACAGGGAAGGATTAGTCATGACTCTATTCCTCAAGGGGCACACAGTTTAACTGGATATGCAACCCAGAAAATCAAGAGAGGATGCTGGGAATGCCTCAGAACCACTTTCTGTTTTTCAGGAAAAGTATTTGCACTGTGAGAAAGGGAGAAATGAGAGGCTTCAGGAGGAAAACTTTTGTACTTGAAAACAGTGCCTGTAAGAGTTGGGCACTGAGTAGATGGTTTCAGAAAGCCTGTTATCTTTGTGCATAAAATCAAAGACATTTTCACATCTGGACTATACATTTTTTTTTGTTTAGATTTTATTATACTGCTATATACTTTTTTTTTTTTTTGGTTTTTTGAGACAGAGTTTCTCTGTGTAGCCCTGGCTGTCCTAGAATTCACTCTGTAGACCTTGAACTCAGAAATCTGCCTGCCTCTGCCTCCCAAGTGCTGGAATTAAAGGTGAGCACCACCACTGCCTGGCTACTATAGACTCTTAACTACAAAATATTAGCAACTAACACCCTCATTTATATAAACTAATTTCATTTGATTCATGCTATAAATATTGATTAACATTCATACAGGAGGGAGAGAAAGGAAAAAAGGGAATAAAGGAGGGGAGAAAAAGGAAGGAAAGAGAAGAAATAATGAAAGATGGAGATGAAAAGAGAGAGATGAATAAATGGTTAATTATGTTATGACTTGTTAAATTGACAAATTTTCTTGAATATTGAGTTAAATGCTTTGGTTAATATAGGAAACATATACTATTGAATATATAACTCCTAGAACATGTAATACATGTAGAATATATGACTGCTTTCCATATATTTTATAATAGTTAAAATCATTAGTTTCTGACACTTTTCTGGTAGAGATCAAGGGGCCAGTTTCCTATGTGTCTGGTTAAATTCTAGTTACTTGGACAATGCTTTGGAAACTGTGTGGGAACACGAGGGCAAGGTGTGCCCTGAT
The DNA here is from genome assembly GCA_036184795.1 of Tokudaia tokunoshimensis. NCBI lineage: Eukaryota > Metazoa > Chordata > Mammalia > Rodentia > Muridae > Tokudaia > Tokudaia tokunoshimensis. The sequence continues at coordinate 8,701,770 of BTHU01000005.1, read as the reverse complement.
GCCGAGATTCATTTATGTCTTAAAAAACAGGGATGTAGGAGTTTCTGGACTGAGAGAACCCATAGACTGAGAAACTTTTACCTTCAGTTCTCTCCTTTTGATCAAGGAAGAAAATTAAAACAAGTGATCCATTTTGTTTGAGTGTCTTATCATTTCAAGGGAAAATTGTACACAAAGAAACTAAGCATTTACATGCCTCTTTTTCCTTGGTATTTAACTATACTTTTTATTGGCCAAATAGCTAGTAATTTTTATCCAGAAAGCAAAAAAAAATCTTATTAGTTTCATTTGGCTCTCCTATATGAGTAGAACATCCTATGTCCTTTAAGAATTAGATTTATAAAAATATAAAAGAATTCATCTTATTAATTAGAAATTATTGCCATATAGTCTCTTTGAAAACGTTCTTCTTTAGGAATTTCTCCTTAACTTTCTGCTTGCTACTATTTAATTTTTGTTCATGCAAACCTTGTATGTTAATTTTGACTTCAAACAGACTAGGAAATTATCTTTATTGGAAAGGGCTTAGGGGAGCATTCTTGTTCTTGATTTATATTATTTTATTTCATTATATTTTACTTGAGAATAAATTTGATACTTTTAAAATAGAAAAAGATGGATCCAAATCTTTTGGGCAGCTAATTATCTCCCAAGAATAAGGTTATGCTCTGAAAAATTTGCTTCAGATGTTAAATTTAATCTGGCTAATTACTCATGGGATCATAAAGACACTTGTATCTCTCAACAGATTGTGGACCTGCTGTGAATTAAAAGAGCCTGCATTAAATATCAACTGGTCTTAAGAAAATATGAGTCCAATGAGGGCTTGAGATGAGTTCTTTTTACATGGGAATTTGGTATTTCCTCTCTTTAAAGTATTTGAGATATAACCGTCAAAACAACATTCATTCATTCAAAGGGATTTACTTTATAACTGTTCATAAGATGATTCTCTTAAGTTACCAGCCTATGCCAAATGACTTAGGTAATTCATAAAATACCAATAAACTGTCAAAGGAATATCTTTCAAATTTCATGAAGCTGAAACTTTTTCAACCATCTACCATATGTTTTTTTTTTCCTGAAAAACATGGTTCTGCAATAAAACCATGGCTATGGCTTTAGGTCAGTACTGGGCACTGCTGTGGACTTCCAAGTTACAAAAGACTGGAGTAAGGGGGGTGTAAAAATCTTCCATTGAGCAATAGAACTCCAGAACAAAGCTTGCCTTCCTCCTGACATGGGACAAACTTACAACAATAATATTTTCTGTTCATTAAAAAGCTAGGAGAATTACAGATTTTCACAACACAAAGAAATCATACATTTTTGAGGACATAGAGAGGTCTAACCTGATCTGAAGATATGGATCAACAGTCAAAATCCTTTGCTGCTCTTTCAGCGGACCCGGGTTCAGTTCCCATTATACACATGGCAGCTAATCACCACCTCTAACTCAAAATCCAGAGAACCTGACCCCCTTTTCTCCTGAAAGCATTAGGCTTGAGCCTGGCCCACATACATAAATACAGGGAATATCCATACACCTAAAATTAAAAAAAATCAAATCTAATCTATGTACCAAATCAACATACTGCATGCCATAAGTAGAATTTACATGTGTCAATTGAAAACAAGTAGCACATTTAAGAACCAGATATATGTTTCTGCATGTCACTATGCAATACCAAACATGTACAAGGCCCAGTTCTCTTATCTGTGCAATGAGGATAAACAAATCCTCATTCTCAAGGCAATTCCAGCCCAGTGGTTATATTGAAGTTAGTATAGTTCTATTTCTACACTAACACATAAAACCTGGTAGACTCCTTGGCAGGAAATCCCACCAGGATAGTCCAAGTAAGGGAGTTTGGTCAACCTCATTCATATGCAAGATGAAGCAAACTTAATTTTCCAACTTCATAAACTAGAAAGAAGGGGAAGGCAAGTCATTTGAGTATATACAGAAATACAAGACCATCACTTTGAGAGTGAGTGTGTGTGTGTGTGTGTGTGTGTGTGTGTGTGCGTGTGTGTGTGCGCATGTGCTTGTGCATGTGTGTGCGCGCATGTGCACACGTGCATGCAGTTTCTTTATACAGTGGAAAGGCTGGAGGTAGACTTGAGAAAAATATATAATCTATGGAAGATCTTGTTAAGAAAACAAACAGATTAGAAATAAAACCTCAGCTCACTGCAGAAAGGACAAACCATCCTTGAGAACTTCATGTCTTATTTGTTAGGCTATTCTCAAATGCTGGGCACCCTTAAGAGAGCCAGGATAGTGAGAAGAAATGCTGGAGAGTGTCTAAAGGCTTCCTTAATGCTCCACGACTGAATGATGCTTTCTCTGTTATGAATATGTGATTCTGGTAAGCAACACAAAGTTTTGTATGTAATAGTCATTTAAAACTTGAAGTCTAGATCAAAATAAACAAGAAGAAAATTGAAAACTAGGAAGAAAACCTGATCGTGCTAGTTCTCTATATTACAAACTTCATAGAAAATAATAGATACTGACATTAAAACAGAAATTATGACTCAGAAGAAAACACAAAAGTAAAATAGCAAAGTAAATATTTAAAGTATATATTTAAAATGTGGATTTAGAATTTTTCTGTATAAAACTAAAATTAATAAATACAATTAAAGCTTTTATTGCTATGCAATTCCTGATATATTTCAGTCTATATCCACATACTGTGCAGTCATAAGAAGTCTAAGCTGCCTTTGTTGTTCACAAAAATTATTTCGTATTTTGGATATTTGTGTTTCTAGTTTTGGTCAACTTGCTTTCTAGATAAACCAGAGTAGATCCATCATATTCAGATCATTATTTTTTATTGCTAAACTATTTTCAAAAATATGCACAAACCTTAATTTATTTTTCTATTTCCTCATTTTTCCATTTTCAATATTTATCAATTACCAAAAGAACCTACAAATATCTCCAGTAATGTCTATTTTTCTCAAAAAAGAAGTTTAACTTGGCAAAACTTCTTATAAACATGTACATTGATATACTGTGTATATTTTTAGATTTGTTTTATACAATCCTAAGGAATCTCAAAAGTAACAAGTGTTGTGCAGCAGTATGTGAAGTACTGACTCCTAAAACATTTGTAAGAATTCTGCATTTTCATATTTAAAAATGTCAAAAAATTTATAGTTAGTTGCTTATTTTCAAATTAACAAAATAGTTGACTATTTTATATTCTTGCTATTTTCAAATTCATTATTTTCTCAGAATAGATGAATATCATCTCAGATTTTTTATTTTTTCAATTAAATTTATTTTTCTCGTTGATTAGGATGTACCAATTTCTATCAATAATATATTTTCAGATACAATTTTGTAATTGAATTTTATCTAGTTTTCTGGCATGTATTAAACTTCATCTCTGATATTGCAAGTATTTAAAATATTATACAAGAAATTAATGATAATTTATATTTTTGTTTCTGTTCTTATTAAATCATTCATTAAAGAAAAGTTACCAGTTTCCTACATGTACTTTTAAACATTCCAAAATTTTGATTTTAATATTTGGTTTTAATTGAAATAAATAAAAGTTTTGATGACATAAAATAAATTCAACATTTTATGAATGGATAGTCATTCTAGAATCTTTTAGGGAACAGCAAGATTTTCCTACTGCTTTGTCATTTTTTATCTTTAATTACAGGTCAATCAGTTCAGCTTATCCATGGATTTTATTCTTGATGCTGAACCCATTTTCCTTCCTCGGACTGACTTGTTAATATCATTAAACATGAATAAATATTATAATACATCTTAGCACTTGCTAGACATTATTTTTTAAAATAATCTTACCTTTTCATTTTGATTATGTTTTGTTTTTAATATGACTTTTGAAAACAAGTTCTAATAAATTATGTCAGAGCCAGTTGAATATTTTTCTCTCGGTGATCTTTGAGAAAACCTAGTTGATTCCAAGAAAATGTATTAGATTGGTGGCCATCTATTTCTCTCTATGGAATTACAAATTTTAAGAAATTTTTTAAAAAGATCTAATTACAGCACAGTGAAGCATGTAGAGATTAACTAGAAGAAAAAGTGTTCTGGTTTGTAGCTTCTAGCAATGAGTCATTGATTTTTGACTCCTAGGAAAAGGGAGGTCACTGAACCCAGAGGCACTTTGACCTTGAAGGGAAGCCATCAGACAAAACTGTAATCTTCAGCAAGCATATCGATAAGCCTGTATTGTTGCCATAGAGAAGAAGATTTTGGATAAATGTATGTTCTTCTCTTTTACTTTCTATTAATCTCCTCCTATTTCCTCAACCCGGATGGAAACAGGAGTAAAAGAGAGACTTCTGAAGTATATAACTCAGTTATGATACTTCTTTTTTTTTATTTTCTAAGTTTTTTTATTTACATTCAAAATAATTTCCCCTTTCCCGTTTCCTCCCTCCCTGAAAGTCCCATAAGTCCCCTTCCCTCCCTCTTTTCCCCATTCAACCCCCTCTCACTTCTCTGTCCTGGCATTTCCCTACATCCAGTCTTTCCAGGACCAGGGGGTCTCTCCTTCCATCTTCTTGGAAATCTATTGGTATGCGAATTGTGTCTAGGGTATTCTGAGATTCTGGGTTAATATCCCCTTATCAGTGACTGCATACCATGTGTGTTCTTTTGTGATTGGGTTACCTCACTAAGGATGGTATTTTCAAGTTCTGACCATTTGACTAGGAATTTCGTGAATTGTTTTTAATTGCAGAGTAGTATTCCATTGTGTAGATATACCACATCTTCTGAATCCATTCCTCCGTTGAGGGACATCTGGGCTCTAAGAAATATATAGAAAGTAAAGGAGTCTTTCTACAGGATAAACAGAGATATACACAAAGGTTCTGTCATGGAAAGGAAACTCTCTGAACATCTGAGGATTGCCTAGACACTGAACATAGAGAGACACTAATATTTGTATTCTCTGTTTCCCAAATTGAAAATCTTAGCTCATCTAGCCTTACAACTATTCAATGTTGTATGGAGAGTATAGAAAATGAGTTATTTGGTTTTTCATTAATAAAAGTCAGAACAATTGCAGCTTATGGTGTTCACGTGATCACATATATAGTACTGGCCTGCTATCATTACACAATTGATGAAGTGAAAACCTTTTGTGGTTACAGAACTTTTGTGGAATTTGAGAAATTTCCCAACTTTGGCTTGATTTTGATATTCCTAATAACTCCCCATGTCCTTCTCCCTCTCTTCTGAGAGAGAGAGAGAGAGAGAGAGAGAGAGAGAGAGAGAGAGAGAGACAGAGACAGAGACAGAGACAGAGAGACAGAGAGATACGAACAGAGACAGAGAGTGTGCATGTGTTTGAGTAGATGATAAAAGGTTTAAAAGCACAAGGCTGGACAGTTGAAGGATACAAGACAAGAAAATATAACCTCTTAAGTAGACATGATATTGAGGCAGATATTAAATAGGCATTTGTGGTCCAAATACATATTTACTAAAAGAAACCCACTGCAGAACACTCTAGTAATCAGATGCACAGACTTGCACTGAAGTTGTTAGTCAGCTGGATTTTATTTAATGAGATCACAGTCAAGGTGACATAGCATGATAGACAAGAGGTACTCAGAACAGGATGTAGCTGGACCAATGTAAGATGAACTTTCTCAATGTGAAATGTGACAATTTCTTTTAGTTAGATAGCCTTACACTTTGCCGATAATTGAAATTTTACTGACCACTGAATTTTTCGTCAGTGAAATGTGTACTTAATTCAGTACTTATAATGCACCTTCTGAATATGAAATTCCTTTACCAGAACTATTATGACTGGATCTAAAACTTGATATTCATCACCTTAGCATCTCATAAAACATTATTTTTGATGATAAGAATTCATATCACAGTTCTTAACATATGGTAGTGAACTCCTAGCTGCTTAACTCATGGCTTTAATATACCATCTCATTTGCCATAAGAATCTGAATGAAAGAATAGAATTGTGTATCTTAGATAATGTTTGTAACTAGTAATGAACACACTACCAGGCTGTTTGCCTTGATTATTCACAATCCCCTGAAAGTCTTCTTCTTATTCTTGATTCAGTGTCATGTCTGTGCTTGTATTTGTTTGGTTTTGTATTTTGTATGTTGTTTCTATCTTCATGTCAGAAATTCATAGAGTTTATTGGATTTAGATTGATATTAATGTTAACTTCTCATTTTCTCTTTGTTTTATAGTACTCAGGTGAGTGACAAGTTGTTTAAATTACCAATACAATAAAATAAGAAACATATTTCCTAAGATGGAGATGCAGCTCAATGGAAGTGTGCTTTTCTAATATGCACACTTCTGGTTTCAGAAGTAGAGGAGGGTGGGGAGGCAGAATAAGAAGGAGGAGGAAGCTGTTTAACTTAGAAGCAATATGTTGAAATAAAATAGGCTTAGAGTACTGCATTAATTATAAAACCTTTGCCTAGTATCATTGAAGATCCAGGACAGTGAGGGAAAAGAAAATGGAAAGAAAGAAAGAAAGAAAGAAAGAAAGAAAGAAAGAAAGAAAGAAAGAAAGAAAGAAAGAAAGAAAGGAAGGAAGGAAGGAAGGAAGGAAGAAAAGAAAAGAAAAGAAAAGAAAAGAAAAGAAAAGAAAAGAAAAGAAAAGAAAAGAAAAGAATAGAAAAGAAAAGAAATCCACAATAGTGTCAGGGTTTGGTGACTGTATATAGGAGGAATCCTCAGGTGGGACAGTCTCTGAATGGCCTTTCCTTCAGTCTCTGCTCTACACTTTGTCTCCAGATTTGCTCCTGTGAGTATTTTGTTTCCCTTTCTAAGAAGGACTGAAACATCCACCTTTTGGTCTTCCTTCTTCTTGAGTTTCAGGTTGTCTGTGAATTGTATCTTGGATATTCACAGATTTTGAGGTAATATCCACTTATCAGCAAGTGCATACCATGTGTGTTCTTTTGTGATTGGGTTACCTCACTCAGGATGATATTTTCTAGTTCCATCCATTTGCCTAAGAATTTCATGAATTCCTTGTTTTTAATAGCTGAGTAGTGTTCTGTTGTGTAAATGTACCACATTTTCTGTATCCATTCCTCTGTTGAGGGACATCTGGGTTCTTTCCAGTTTCTGACTATTATAAATAAGACTGCTATGAACAAAGTGGAGCATGTGTCCTTGTTATATGTTGGAGAAACTTCTGGGTATATGCCCAGGAGTGGTATAGCTGGGTCCTCAGGTAGTACTATGTTTAATTTTCTGAGTAATCACCAGAATGATTTCCAGAGTGGTTGTATCAGTTTGCACTCCCATCAGTAATGGAGGAGTGTGCCTCTTTCTCCACATCCTTGCCAACATCTGCTGTTCTCTGAGTTTTTGATCTTAGCCATTCTGACTGATGTGAGATGAAATCTCAAGGTCGCTTTGATTTGCATTTCCCTGATGACTAAGGATGCTGAACATTTCTTTGGGTACTTCACAGCTATCGACTTTCCTCAGTTGAGAATTCTTTGTTTAGCTCTGTAGCTCATTTTTAATAGGGGTATTTCATTCTCTGGAGTTTAACTTCTTTAATTTTTTGTATAAATTGGATATTAGCCTTATATTGAATGTAGGATTGGAAAAGATCTTTCGTGGATGCCAAGAAATGCTTGCTAATAGGAACCTGATATAGCAGTTTCTTTAGAGGTCATGCTAGAACCTTACAAATGCAGAGGCAGATGCCAACCATCGGAGTGAGCACAGGGTCCCCAATGGAGGAGTTAGAGAAAGGACTGAAGGAGCTGAAGGGGTTTGCAACCCCATAGGAAGAACAACAATATCAACCAACCAGACCCCCAGATCTCCCAGGGACTAAGTCCCCAACCAATGAGTACACATGGCTCCAACTTCATATGTAGCAGAGGATGGCCTTGTCAGACATCAATGTGAGAATAGGACCTTGGTCTTATGAAAGTTTGATAGATGCCCTAGTGTAACAGAATTGAGGGTGGGGAGGTGGGAGTGAGCGGATAGGTAGAGGAACACCCTCATAGAAATAGGGGGAGGAGCAATGGGATGGGGGTTTCCAGGAAGGGGGGAAACCAGGAAATGGGATAACATTTGAAATATAAATAAAATATTCAATAAAAGGAAGGAAGGAAGGAAGGAAGAACAAGAGGGCAAGGGAGAACAGGGAAAGAACCAAACTCTGCTATTAACACATGGTGATTTCGACTATTCTATCTGACTTAATAAATAAATGTTTGATGTTAACTACATTCCTTATTTTCTATAGGAAAATGCAGAGTAGGATAGAGAGCAAAAGGATGGAAAGCAGGTGGAGAAAAAAAAGGATGTATCTATGTAGACAAGTTTGCAAACCTTGATATTCATATCACTGAGTGATATTTATGGGACCAGACTGTGACAGAATATCTTCTAGGTTGGCAGATGCATTGTAGCAGAAGAATAAAAATAACCTGAAAACAGAAACCAACACAGAAGCTCAAGATTGTTCTTTAGAGTTCTAACTATAAAACAGACCACTTAACAAAGGTGCTAGCAATGGTTTCTAAGATAAATTAATTCACTTGCTTTGTTGACCCACAATGTGCTTTAAGTTTTTAAATTAATCATAACTGTGGAAACTTGAAACAGACCACATACAAATCAGAAATGGGTCAGCTGTTAAAAACAATGGCTACTTTTCCAGAGGACCCAAACTCAGTCCCCAGTACCCACAAAATGTTTAATAATTATTTTTGACTCCAGTTTTAGGGAATCCATCACCTCCCCAAGTGCTAACATGAACATGGTGCATATACTTACTAAACAAGTAAAACACCCACAGACATATAATAAATTAAGAAAATGCTTCCCCTATTGTCAATTTTTTCATAATATTTTTCAGATCTGGCCTGGCAGCACTGACTCAGACACCTCCAAAAGTCACACTCTGCTGACACTAAGAGACTGCTGTTCTTTTCACTGACTTCCTGTGCCGTCCATCCCCAGGGCCTCACTCCTACTACAGAACTTCATCACATGCCCAAGCCTCCACATATTTCTAATTATCAGGCCTGATGTAATGGGCAAGCTGCTAGCATAACAAAATTTAAGGAATATCATCTCATTTCTGTACTCATTAGTGCAAGATGCCATATGAAGATAATAAGTTGAAAAATATTCAAACCACTGGCATCTAGGGCATAACAAAGAAGTTGTATTTATTGAATAAATACAACAATTGGTGAAATTTTTCTATAATAGTCAATTTCGATTTAAAATCCATTTACGGTTTCATGTTACTAGTATTGTTTGTGCCAGATTCTAAATTATCTGTAGTTTTTCTTTTAAAAAAACCATTATTTTTGTACACTATATTTTGATCATATTTTTCTCCTACCCCAATTCTTCCCAAATTCCCTCTACATCTATTACTACTTAACTTCTTTCTCTCTCCTTCATAAAAATAAACAAGGAAACAAATAAAATGAGAAACACACACACTTAAATACACACAAAAAAACAATAAATCAAAATAAGAAAGCAAAAATGTCGTACAAAACAAATATGGGTCTGTGAAGTCAACCAAAGTTGAGTCCAATCAGGCTAATCTCAGTTTTAAGTGAAGGAGACAGGGTTGCTTTTCACTGTTTCTTTTGTGAAGCTGTGATGGATTGGTGAGTGTTGAGCTAGTAAGATTTCCAGGAAAGGATGCCACAAAATGCTGTCCTCAGCAGCCTGCTAACTAATAAATAGACATCAAGTCTTAAAACTGGCCACTGCTAGTGGAAGCAATGAGTCATGTTCTGCTACAGCACTGAACACATTTCATTGTACAGCCCCTCCTGAGCAGCTGCAGGATTTAGTGCCCATATGGTCAGGAGGAGAGGTAAAGCAGAAGTGGCCCTTCTGTGGAGCAGGCACATGTGCAAGAGCAAGAAGTGGTAAGAAAAATACAGGGGAGGCAAAACCCAGGGCACTACACAGAAGAATGTCCTAACCCACCCGGTCCTGATACTATATGTTCCACTAGTTCCAGTACTAAAATACACATTATTTAAAAATGTATCTCGGCATATAAATTCCACTCCTCTCATCTTGGCAATTGTTCAGGTTCCTAACCTAGAAGTCTTATCCTTTTGGTCACCTTCTGTGATTCTCCTTCTCCTTGGCTCATCTTATCGACCATTTGATCTTCATTTCCAGTGCTCACTAGACTATAGAGTCATTTGTAAACAAGTTCTAACTTTTCCTTATCATACCATTTATTCCTCAGGGCAAAAGCATAAATTCATCCTATAAAGTGAGGGAAGGTTCCCACCTATTATTTTTCTGTTTTTGTATCCAGAGAAATTCGTTTCAAGTATTTCTACTCTCTCTCTCTCTCCATCTCTCTCTCTCTCTGTATATGTATATGTGTGTGTGTGTGTGAAAGAGAGAGAGAGAGAGAGAGAGAGAGAGAGATTCATGATATATAAATATATTATATATAATATATTATTTATTATATATTATTATATATTTAATTTCAAAAGAAAAACATACCATTTTGATAGTTAATATAAGCATGCATATTAATTTTATTTCATATGCTTGTGATATGTGATATGAAGCCAATTGTTACAATGAGGACCAGATAAAATACCTATAGAATATATTTATCAAATATTATAGGTTGGGCAAAGTGGCACACATATTTAATCTCAACACTTGGGAGTCAGAGGCAGACAAAATTCTGTAAGTTCAGAACCCAAGTGACGTCTATATAGAAAGTTTCATAAAGATACCTGAAGACCCACTCATAGTCCACACTGACAAGCTAAAAAAAAAAACCCATCATAGTTTGGTATCAGCAGCAACAGCAGTTATAGAGCCACAGGCTCTGGAAGACATGAAGACTCAGGAAGCTCTGCTTTGCTTTGCCTCTCTTTAGAGTTGGGCACTGGCTGGATCCCCCGCCTTTTCTGAGGATGATAGGAATGCTAAATACACAGGAACAAAAGTGCATCCTCATCTCATACCATATAAAAATCAGTCCATAATGGGTTAACGGCCCTGAACTTAAAACAGTACTGAAAGAAATTATGGAAAACAATATCTCCCTCAGTTAATGCTCTCTGGAAACCCACCCAAGGATATGTCTCTTAGGTGATTCTGGACATTTTCCCAGGATTAATCATCCCAAAATCATAGCATGGACTTAGCTGACCTGTCTATTAAGTATACACGTGTAGAAAAAATAAGTGTAGTATTGCATACTATGGAATAATAGTCTACTTTAAAGTAAATAAAAAAAACTTATTTTAAACAATCTGAGCAAATCCAGGGCATTCTGCTATGTGAAATGTTTGTACAAAGGATGTACAATTTCTGTTATAAGTAAAATCTAAACAGCTAAGATCAGGGAAACACAAATTAAAATGGTTTCCAGGGACTTAAGAAAGAGGATCAACAATGAGATGTCAGTCAAGTAGAGCAGAGTTTAGCTTACAAAAGGAAGACAAATTTTGGAGAGTGAGTGCATTGTAGAATGATTGCACTTATTACTGTACAATACATGTAAAACTTTCTAAGAGAGAATATAGTACTTCGATGAGAAAGAATGATTTAGCTTAATTCAATCATTGTATAATATATGTGCACATCAGACTATCAAATCATGTGTATATGGCTATACATTCCATTAATACAAAAGGCAAGGAATCCCCTTGTTTGATCTGAACTGAATAGGTCTGCTTCAGACTCTCATAATTTTCTGCCATGTATATATCTGCCCATGATCATACAATGTTGTAAGTACTGATTTGAGAATTACAAATATATTTCATTAGAAGGTGAACTTTTGGGTCTATCTTCAGAGAATAGGAAGTTTTGACCTTTTACTAAAGTATTTTCTGACTTATATTAGCAATACATGAGAGCTATATTTAAATAAATGCCCTCATCCCAACTTGCAATAGACCTTGGGTCCCATACTGTGACCTAAAGACTATGTGATTACTAATTCCCTGTAGATAAGACAAAATTCAACCAGGCCTTTACTGATCAAACTTTTATGTCCCTTGTCATCCAGTAGTGACCTAGTTCTGATGACTACATGACAACAAAGGACAACGGACGAAAATTTAAGGTTTAGACCAAAGTTCAGAAACAGACAGCTCAACTAGTAGGATGCTCAGCACCTTCTCATGATATGACCTGTAGAGCCTGTAGAATCCTGGACTGGCTTCTGTTCCAGGATTTAGAAGATGATGACACAATGGCCAAAGCAAGCTCTTTGCTTTAAAACTTTCATGCAATGGACAGTTGTATTTCCTGACTTTCTGGGTTAAACTTAGCACTATTCTATGTAATGTGAAGTATTAGACATCTATATTTTTTGTGTGACTAATGGTGTGCATGCTTAAAATAGTGTAATGTGGTGATGGAATATTCTTGTGTTTGTCTTTTGTTTCAGTTATTTTTATGTTCTTGTGGACATAACAGGGAGAGCTAATGGAGTTTTCAGTGTGAATAATATACTTGTTGTGGAACTGTGAGGACCTTAGTTCAGATTCCTGATTTGTATTTGACAAACTACATCTGATTTATACTCTGAGATTAGTATAGTCTTGACACCAAAACAGATTAAGTTGATCATGGGAATTGAACTGAATACCAAGACATAAGTGCACATGCCTATGAATACATGATTTGTTTTTACTGAAAGGCCAGAAATACACAAAAATATTGTTAATCAAACTGGACGGCTAAAGGTAGAACAGTACAAAATTCCGTGCTTATTACTCTGCATAAAATTCAATTCTACATGGGCCCAAAGCTTCAACATAAGGCTGGGTACAACAGATCTGATAGAGAAGAAAGTGGGGAATTGTCTTGAACTTATTAGGACAGGTAAATATTTTGAGAACAGAACATTGAAAACATGGACATTAATAAATAGAAGCACATGAATCTAAAAAGCTTCTCTAAAGAAAATGCCACTCAAAGCCTTGAACATATGGGCACAGGGGAAAATTTCCTGAACAGAACACCAATAGCTTATGCTCTAAGATCAAGAATTGACAAATGGGACCTCATTAAATTACAAAGTTTCTGTAAAGCAAAGGACACTGTCAATCGGACAAAATGGCAACCAAAATTGGGAAAAGATCTTTACCAACCCTTCATCCGACAGAGGGCTAGTATCCAATATATACAAAGAACTCGAGAAGTTAGACTCCAGAGAACCAAATAACCCTATTAAAAAATGGGATACAGAGCTAAACAAAGAAGTTTTACCTGAGGAATATCGAATGACTGAGAATCACCTAAAGAAACATCCAACATCCTTAGTCATTAGGGAAATGCAAATCAAAACAACCCTGAGATTTCACTTCACACCAGTCAGAATGGCTAAGATCAAAAACTCAGGGGACACCTAGTGTTTCCGAGGATGTGGAGAAAGAGGAACACTCCTCCACTGCTGGTGGGATTGCAAGCTGGTACAACCACTCTGGAAAGCAGTCTGGCAGTTCCTCAGAAAACTGGGCGTGACCCTTCTGGAGGACCCCATTATACCACTCCTGGGCATATACCCAGAGGATTACCCAGTAAGCAATGAGGACACATGCTCCACTATGTTCATAGCAGCCTTATTTATAATAGCCAGAAGCTGGAAAGAACCCAGATGTCCCTTAATGAAGGAATGGATACAGAAAATGTGGTACATTTATACAATGGAATACTATTCAGCAATTAAAAACAAGGAATTCATGAAATTCTTAGGCAAATGGTTGTAACTGGAAAATATCATCCTAAGTGAGCTAACCCAGTCACAAAAAAACACACATGGTATGCAGTCACTGATAAGTGGATATTAGCCCAGAAGCTCGGAATACCCAAGACACAATCCACATATCAAATGATGCCCAAGAAGAAGGAAGAAAAGGCCTCTGGTCCTGGAAAGGCTTGATGCAGCAGTGTAGGGGAATACCAGGACAGAGAAGCAGGAGGGGGTTGATTGTGGAACAGGGGAAGGGAAGAGGGCTTATGGGACTTTCGCGGAGGGGGGAACCAGGAAAGAGGAAATCATTCGGAATGTAAATAAAAGAATAAAATTAAAAAATAAAATAGATAGATAGATAGATAGATAGATAGATAGATAGATAGATAGATAGAGATAGATAGATAGATAGATAGATAGATAGATAGATAGATAGATAGATAGATAGATAAATGAATTGACCATCATTTTGACAGAGAGGCAGGTTACAGAATGGGAAAAAAATTTTAATCAGCTATACAACTAATAAAGGGCTAATATCCCAAATATATACTGTATTCTTGCACATCAAGAAAACATATAACCCAATTTAAAAAATGGAAAGTAGATCTAAACAGAGATTTCTAAATAAAGCAAATGAAAAATGATTGAGAAACACTTAAGGGGATATTCAAAGTTCTTTTTTTTTTTTTAATTTACATTCCAAATCACTTCCCCTTTCCCGTTTCCTCCCTCCCCGAAAGTCCCATAAGCCCCCTTCCCTCCCTCTTTTCTCCATTCAACCCCCTCTCATTACTCTGTCCTGGCGTTCCCCTACATCCAGTCTTTCCAGGACCAGGGGTCTCTCCTTCCATCTTTTTAGAAATCTATTGATATGCTGATTGTGTCTAGGGTATTCTGAGATTCTGGGTCAATATCCCCTTATCAGTGACTGCATACCATGTGTGATCTTTTGTGATTGGGTTACCTCACTAAGGATGAGGAAAGGCAATGCAAAACTACTTTAGAATTCATCTTCCATCAGGAAGAATGCCTTAGATCAATAAAAAAATAAAGTGAGCTTATGCCTGTGAAAATGTGGAGAAAGGGGGAAACTCATCAGTTTCTGGACAGACTACAGACTGCTACAGATACTACAGAAATCAATGTGGTGGTTCCTCAGGAAGCTAGGAATAGCTCTACCTCAAGATATAGCTGTATCACTCTTGGGATTATATCCTAAGGATGCTTCAACTACTACAGAGACATTTGCTCAACCATGTTCACTGCTGCTCTATTCATTATAGCCAGAAATTGGAAAGAGCCTAGATATCTGCCAACTGATAAATGGATAAAGAAAATTTGAGCTATACAGTGGTGGTGCATGCCTTTTAATTCCAGCACTTGCGAGGCATAGACAGGTGAATCTTTGAGTTCAAGTTCATCCTTATCTGTAAAAAAAAATTCTAGCAAAGCCAAAGATACATAGAAAATCTTTGAAAAACAAAAGGAAACAAATGAAACAAAAAATCAACAATAAAAGAAGAAAAAGAATGTATATTTATGCAGTGAAATATTACTCACCTGTTTAAAAAATCATGTAATTTAGAGAAAAATGTATAGAGCAAGAAAAACTCATTTCTGAGAGAGACAACTCAAACTCAGAAACAAAAATGTATCTGCCTATATGTGGATATTAGTTATTATGTCTTCAATGATCAAACTACAATCCATAGACCCACAGAGTTAAGTTATAGAGTAAAGGATTAGATGGTATAGAGTAAGGAACTATAATACTGGATCTCCCTTAGAAGTGGAAACCAGATAGATAGTTATGGATGGATAGGGATGAGAAGACTGGAACCAGAGGATAAATAGGGATAGGGAGGAAAATAGGGAATCAATATATGGAATATGAGAAGGAACAGATAAAAATGAAAGGCCATTTGAGGGGTCATATGGAAATTTAATACAGTAGAAGCATGTGTGTGTGTGTGTGTGTGTGTGTGTGTGTGTGTGAAGATGAGGTAAATGAAATTTCCAAATACCTAATTGGCCATGTCACCAAATAAGGCTTGGGATATATCTAATCAAGTTGTTGGCCACAACTGTCTCATGAGAATCCTCCACAGCCTAGGCTACTGTCAAGGTATTTGGGTGTTCTCTACAAACTAACAATAAGGGCTTACTTCTGAGGACAACATCTTGAACACGGAGAAGTTGATCTGGTGCTTACTTAGAAGCTTTACTACTATGGAGTACTATTGATGGCACAGGGACATTTTCTGCACACCACCAAAGCAAAAATGTAAACACCAACCTAGCTACAAACCCCTCAATCCATACTGCCCTGCCTGCAAGATGCCCTAGTACATGGGTTCTGAATCTGTGGGTCATGAGTGTTAGAATAAAGTGGCAGATAGTACCTTTGGAAGGTTGGGGCCAAGGTATACCTCTAAAAGATTGTGCCATGAAACACATCTAACATAAGAATTTTGTTGGAGGAGAGAGGGTGAAAGGCCATCTCAGAGTCAGTTCATGAAGGAGAAATAGAGACAGCCAGAGAGACTGGGAGAATGAACAAGACAAGAGAAGACCTATTAAAGGGGGCATATGTTACATAGGAAAATATACAACTTGCAACTTGGAGTGACAGTGGAAATACACAGCACTGGGTGGAACTGGGTGATGATGTAAGCTGCTGTACTGAGTCACTGAAAGCAGGCTTGTGGAACACCAAGTTTTCAATATTCTTCCCTTTTGCTTATTATAAAAAGTGAAGAAATAGGAAGAGGTGATGGCAAAGCAGGAAGGAGGGAGCCATGTTCCTTAGACTACTTCCCGCTGTCTGGTGGCAATACCATCTTAGGAGACCCACGAAAGCTGGGATGCTGGTCAAGTCGTGGAAGAGCTGTTTCACTCACTGTGCAGTCATTGTGGGACAATCTGGGCCTATGAAAGTACAGGCCTAGTTGGAAGCAGTCTATGAGGCCGAATCATCTGGGGCTAGCCACTTTGAAGTTATTCAGGATGTAGATTTTTGGTGAAACAGTTGGACCTAGTATCATGATGGAACATATATGTATATAGGAGGGGCAGAAGATAGTTAAATAGTTTGGGGAGAAAATTTTTTCTTAGGTGTACATTTGAAAATTTTTAGGCCCATGGTCCTGGTGGTTGAAGGAGGAGAGTCTTAAAACCACAAAAAAAGGAGAAAGATAAGATCTTTGGGAATAATCAGAATAGACATGTGTGGAAAGAGGCTGTTAATTGACAGCAATACTTACCAGAGTCCATTTTACCTCTAAGAAATGGATTCAAGTACATTCCCTGATGTTTATAAGACTTTTTAAAGTTTACAAGAGATAGGTTTTAGTCTGCAAAACATTTTCTTAGATCTTCACAACTTAAGGTTTCTTATCCTCAGACCTTACATAAACTTATACTCTTTTGTATCCAAGTTTCCACCATGAGACACAGGTGGTTGATCACTTTGATAAGTTATTGTAAAGCAAGTTTTGTTTTTTTGTTTTTTTTAGAAAAAAAGAGAAGTCAAAGTTACACTGAACTCTATTTTTGGAGGCACAGGTCCTCCCTGCCTATAACATTCATCAACAGACTGAACTAATAGCTTTCACCTTTACTTTCCAATTGGCACAAGGACAATCCCTGACCATCTATCTGCACATACTCCAAGTATGTTTTTCACATATTTCTGTCATTGACTATCTTACAATAGAAAAGGGCCAATAAACAATTCAAACCAAGTCATGACCATACTAAAAGTCTCCTGTCTTCCACAGCTATGGGAATTGTCAACTTCCAGTCCCACCAGACCAACATTCCATTCACTCTAATAGAATGACCAAGCCAACAAGGAAGCTAAAGTTATGGTCCTTGGAGGCCCAAACCCATCTCACCTGCTGCAGGACATCCATGTCTTCCAGCTCACATCTCCACTAATACCCTTGGACACTTCATTAATTCTGTCCTATCTACACCAGTTCTTTTATCATAATAGGCAAGCTTAGTCTCACTTGGATAAGGCTCATCTGCAGCCATCCCCTGAGTATTTGTGTTTCTTAATGGTTATTACTACTTCTTAAGCTCAATTCTAAGTGGATCAAAGATCTCCACATAAAACCAGACACACTGAAACTAATAGAAGGGAAACTAGGGAAGAACCTTGAACATATGGGTACAGGGGAGAATTTCCTGAACAGAACTCCAATAGCTTATGCTCTAAGATCAAGAATAGACAAATGGAGGAGCCGCCAGACTGCTTTCCAGAGTGGTTGTACCAGCCTGCAATTCCACCAGCAGTGGAGGAGTGTTCCTCTTTCTCCACATCCTCGCCAACAACTGCTGTCTCCTGTGTTTTTGATCTTAGCCATCCTGACTGGTGTGAGATGGAATCTCAGGGTTGTTTTGATTTGCATTTCCCTAATGACTAAGGATGATGAACATCTCTTTAGGTGCTTCTCAGCCATTAGATATTCTTCAGGTGAGAACTCTTTGTGGAGCTCTGTACCCCATTTTTTAATAGGGTTACTTGCCTCTCTGGAGTTTAACTTCTTGAGTTCTTTGTATATCTTGGATATTAGCCCTCTGTCGGATGTAAGGTTGGTAAAGATCATTTCCCAGTTAGTTGGTTGCCGCTTTGTCTTTTTGACGGTGTCTTTTGCCTTGCAAAAACTTTGTAATTTAATGAGGTCCCATTTGTCTATTCTTGATCTTAGAGTATAAGCTATTGGAGTTCTGTTCAGGAAATTCTCCCCTGTGCCCATATGTTCAAGGTTCTTCCCTAGTTTCCCTTCTATTAGTTTCAGTGTGTCTGGTTTTATGTGGAGATCTTTGATCCACTTAGAATTGAGCTTAGTGCAAGGAGATAAGGATGGGTCAATTTGCATTCTTCTGCATGTTGACCTCCAGCTGAGCCAGCACCATTTGTTGAAAAGGCTATCTTTTTTCCACTGGATGGTTTTAGCTCCTTTGTCAAAGATCAAGTGACCATAGGAGTGTGGATTCATTTCTGGGTCTTCAATTCTGTTCCATTGATCTACATGTCTGTTACTGTACCAATACCATGCAGTTTTTAACACTATTGCTCTGTAGTACAGCTTGAGGTCCGGGATACTGATTCCCCCAGAGGTTCTTTTACTCTTGAGAATAGTTTTAGCTATTCTGGGTTTTCTGTTATTCCAGATGAATTTTTGAATTGCTCTTTCTAACTCTATGAAGAATTGAGTTGGGATTTTGATGGGGATTGCATTGAATCTGTGTATTACTTTTGGTAAGATGCTCATTTTTACTATATTAATCCTGCCAATCCATGAGCATGGCAGATTTTTCCATCTTCCGAGGTCTTCTTCAATTTCTTTCTTCAGAGACTTGAAGTTCTTGTCATACAGATCTTTCACTTGTTTGGTTAGCGTCACGCCAAGATACTTAATATGGTTTGTGGCTATCGTAAAGGGTATTATTTCTCTTACTTCTTTCTCAGCCTGCTTATCCTTTGAGTATAGGAAGGCTTCTGACTTGCTTGAGTTGATTTTATATCCGGCCACTTTGCTGAAGTCGTTTATCAGCTGTAGGAGTTCTCTGGTGGAGTTCTTTGGGTCGCTTATGTATACTATCATATCGTCTGCAAATAGTGATAGTTTGACTTCTTCCTTTCCAATTTGTATCCCTTTGACCTCTTTTTCTTGTCTAATTGCTCTAGCTAGAACTTCAAGTACTATATTGAAAAGATATGGAGAGAGAGGGCAGCCTTGTCTAGTCCCTGATTTTAGTGGGATTGCTTCAAGTTTCTCTCCGTTTAGATTGATGCTGGCTACTGGTTTGCTGTAAATTGCTTTTACTATGTTTAGATATGGGCCTTGAATTCCTGATCTTTCCAAGACCTTTAGCATGAAAGGATGCTGAATTTTGTCAAATGCTTTCTCAGCATCTAATGAGATGACCATGTGGTTTTTTTCTTTGAGATTGTTTATGTAGTGGATTACATTGATGGATTTCCTTATATTGAACCATCCCTGCATCCCTGGGATGAAGCCTACTTGATCGTGGTGAATGATCGTTTTGATGTGTTCTTGGATTCGGTTGGCATTCCGGAGGATCCGGCTATACCACTCCTGGGCATATACCCAGAGACTTTACCTGCATGCAATAAGGACACATGCTCCACTATATTCATAGCAGCCTTATTTATAATAGCCAGAAGCTGGAAAGAACCCAGATGTCCCTCAACGGAGGAATGGATTCAGAAGATGTGGTATATTTACACAATGGAATACTACTCTGCAATTAAAAACAATGAATTCACGAAATTCCTAGGCAAATGGTCAGAACTTGAAAATATCATCCTTAGTGAGGTAACCCAATCACAAAAGATCACACATGGTATGAAGTCACTGATAAGGGGATATTGACCCAGAATCTCAGAATACCCTAGACACAATCAGCATATCAATAGATTTCTAAAAAGATGGAAGGAGAGACCCCTGGTCCTGGAAAGACTGGATGTAGGGGAACGCCAGGACAGAGTAATGAGAGGGGGTTGAACGGAGAAAAGAGGGAGGGAAGGGGGCTTATGGGACTTTCGGGGAGGGAGGAAACGGGAAAGGGGAAGTGATTTGGAATGTAAATTAAAAAAATAAAATAAAATTAAATTAAAAAAAAAAAAAAAAAAAAAAAAAAGATTATTCACTGACCCCAGGGCTCATTGATTTGACTGTACTCAATTGTCGATGAAACCCAGTGGTCTTCCTATTTCTACTCTCTCAGTTCCAATTGCAAGAACACATTGCTGCATCCACATTATTTGGTGGCTTCAGGGCATCTCCACTCAGGTCCTTATGACTAAGCCATCAACTCATTAAAGTACACATCCACATTATAAATTAGGGCACACAGAGATACACACCATCCATATGTTGAATTCAGACAAAGAACCTTCTTTGAGACATTAGGCCCCAGGAAGCCTCCAAATATAAAGTGCATGCAGAATACATCAGAAGTGCTGACACTCAATGCCCCCTTGATGCCTATTATTTGGTATATTAAGGGTTGATTCTGTCTTGTTGAAACTCTTCACTTTTGTGAACAATTTGTAACATTTCTACAAATTTTAAGTAATTATATCTGTGAAACGTTATTTACCCTAAAAACAAAAAAAAAAAAAAAAAAAAAAAAAAAAAAAAAAAAAAAAAAAAAAAAAACGAATAGACAAATGGGACCTCATTAAATTACAAAGTTTTTGCAAGGCAAAAGACACTGTCAAAAAGACAAAGAGGCAACCAACTAACTGGGAAATGATCTTTACCAACCTTACATCCGACAGAGGGCTAATATCCAATATATACAAAGAACTCAAGAAGTTAAACTCCAGAGAGGCAAGTAACCCTATTAAAAAATGGGGTACAGAGCTAAACAAAGAGTTCTCACCTGAAGAATATCTAATGGCTGAGAAGCACCTAAAGAGATGTTCATCATCCTTAGTCATTAGGGAAATGCAAATCAAAACAACCCTGAGATTCCATCTCACACCAGTCAGGATGGCTAAGATCAAAAACATAGCAGACAGCAGTTGTTGGCGAGGATGTGGAGAAAGAGGAACACTCCTCCACTGCTGGTGGAATTGCAGGCTGGTACAACCACTCTGGAAAGCAGTCTGGCGGTTCCTCAGAAAACTGGGCATGACACTCCCGGAGGATCCGGCTATACCACTCCTGGGCATATACCCAGAGGCTTTACCTGCATGCAATAAGGACACATGCTCCACTATGTTCATAGCAGCCTTATTTATAATAGCCAGAAGCTGGAAAGAACCCAGATGTCCCTCAACGGAGGAATGGATTCAGAAGATGTGGTATATCTACACAATGGAATACTACTCTGCAATTAAAAACAATGAATTCACGAAATTCCTAGGCAAATGGTCAGATCTTGAAAATATCATCCTTAGTGAGGTAACCCAATCACAAAAGAACACACATGGTATGCAGTCACTGATAAGGGGATATTAACCCAGAATCTCGGAATACCCTAGACACAATCCGCATATCCATAGATTTCTAAGAAGATGGAAGGAGAGACCCCTGGTCCTGGAAAGACTGGATGTAGGGGAATGCCAGGACAGAGTAACGAGAGGGGGTTGAATGGAGAAAAGAGGGAGGGAAGGGGGCTTATGGGACTTTCGGGGAGGGAGGAAATGGGAAAGGGGAAGTGATTTGGAATGTAAATTAAAAAAATAAAATAAAATAAATAATAATAAAAAAAATCTGTCAAATAACAAATTGCAACTCCAGTTATTGGAGCCCCCCTTTTCTACTCAACAAGATGTACTGTTGGAGTATGGTTTTGTGTACTATGTATTTACATGTTGGTTTCTATTCCCAGGAAAATGGTTGCAGTCCTATTGATGGCACAGTCAAGAATCTCCAGTCTCAACATTACAAAAAAAAATGTTTTCCATTACTTCTGTTTAGTTAATAAAGAGCTGATCAGCAAATTAGCTGGGCAAAAGTGAATAGGACCAAAGTTCTGATCCCAGTCACTGGATTTCATAAAGAGATGGAAGAGTAGAAGAAGATATTCCATGGATGAACCAGGAGGATTTGGAATTAGGTCGTGATGATAGAGTAGAAATGAAAGAAGACACAAGTGGACCAGAGTAAACCAGTACAAGTAAAGGGACATGTGGCTATGAATTAACATCCTGGTCTGGTTAGAATAACTCAGAGCCAGTCCAGCTTACTGCTTGCAGCTTGGATTAACAAAAATACAGGTCACTGTGTTATTTAGTCAGAGATAAAACAGGCTAAAGCAAGTATAGAAATAGCCTGCAGTTATTTAGGAGGAAAAGATGCATAGGAAAAGCCCTCAAGAAGCAATTGGACAACAAAAGGAGGTAAATGGGATATAAATTGGAAAAGAAGCCAAAATATCACTATTTGCAGATGATATGATAGTATACTGATGTGACCCCAAAAAATTCCATCAGAGAATTTCTACACCTGATAAACAACTCCAGCAAAATGGCTGGATATAAAATTAATTCAAACAAATCGATATCCTTTCTCTACTTCAAGGAATTTAGGAAAACTACACCCTTCAAAATAGTCACAAATAATACAAAATATCTTGGTGCAACTCTAAGCAAGCAAGTGAAAGATCTGTATGATAAGAACTTCAAGTTTCTGAAGAAAGAAATTGAAGAAAACTTAGATGATGGAAAGATCTCCAATGCTCGTGAATTGGCAGGATTAAAATAGTACAAATGGCCATCTTACTGAAAGCAATGTTCAGATTCAGGGCAATCCCCATCAAAATTCCAACTCAATTTTTTATAGAGTTAGAGCAATCTGCAAATTCATTTGAAATGACCAAAAACCCAGCATAGTGAAAGCTATTCTCAACAATAAAAGAAGTTCTGGGGAAATCACCATCCCTGACCTCAAGCTATATTACAGAGCAATAATGATAAAACCTGCATGGTACTGGCACAGAGACAGGCAGGTAGATCAATGGAATAAAATTGAAGACCCAGAAATGAAACTGCACACCTATGGTCACTTGATCTTTGACAAAGGAGTTAAAACCATCCAGTGGAAAAAGATAGTTGGTGCTAGTTCAACTGGCGATCAACATGTAGCAGAATGCAAATTGATCCATTCTTATCTCCTTGTACAAATTTCAAGTCCAAGTGGATCAAGGACCTCCACATAAAACCAGATACACTGAGTCTAATAGAAAGAAAGTGGGAAAAAGCCTCAAACACACGGGCACAGGGGAATATTTTCTGAACATAACACCAATGGCTTACGCTCTAAGATCAACAATAGACAAATGGAACCTCACAAAATTTCAAAGCTTCTGTAAGGAAAAGGACACTGTCAATAGGACAAAATGGCAACCAACAGATTGGGAAAAGATCTTTACCAATCCTACATTCGATAGAGGGCTAATATCCAACATATACAAAGAACTCAAGAAGTTAGACCCTAGAGAATCCAACAACCCTATTAAAAATGGGGCACAGAGCTAAACAAAGAATTCTCAACTGAGGTATATCAAATGGCTGCGAAGCACCTAAAGAAATGTTCAATATCCTTAGTCATCAGGGAAATGCAAATTAAAACAACCCTGAGATTCCACCTCACACCATTCAGAATGGCTAAGATCAAAAACTCAGGTGAGAGCAGATGCTGGAGAGGATATGGAGAAAGAGAAACACTCCTCCTTTGTTGGTGGGATTGCAAGTTAGGACAACCACTCTGGAAATCAGTTTGGTGGTTCCTCAGAAATTTCAACATAGTACTAGGAGAGGATCCAGATATACCATTTCTGGGTATATACCCAAAAGATGCTCTAACGGATAACAAGGACACAGGCTCCACTATGTTCATAGCTGCTTTATTTATAATAGCCAGAAGCTAGAAATAACACAGATGTCCCTCAACAGATGAATGGATACAGAAAATGTGGTACATTTACACAATGGAGTACTACTCAGCTATTAAAAACAATGACTTCATGAAATTCTTAGGCAAATGGGTGGAAGCAGAAAATAATATCCTGAGTGAAGTAACTCAGTCACAAAAGAACACACATGGTATGTACTCACTGATAATTGTATATTAGCCCAAAAGCTCAAAATACCTATGATACAATACTCAGACCATATGAAGCTCAAGAAGAAGGAAGATCAAAATGTGGATGCTTGAGTCCTTCTTAGAAGGGGGGAACAAAATATTGACAGGATGTAGAGGGTGGGAGGGACTTGGGAGGAACAGAGGAGGGGGAGGGGAAAAACATGACAGGATCAGGTATGGGAGGAGACAAGGGTGATATACAGAGAGTCAGGAAATTTAACAGAGGTGTGTAGCAATGGGGAATGGGGAACTAGGGGTAGCCACCAGAAAGTTCCAGATGCCAGGAGACTCCCAGAACCCAACAGTGATGATATTAGCTGGAAAGCCCAACAAAGGGGAGAGAGAACGGATTGAGATTATATCCAGAGATTAGGCAAGGCCTTTGGTTGGGTTATGAGGTCACCAACTCATCTCCCAATTTTTAACCCAAAATTGCTCCTGTCTAAAGGAAATACAGGGACAAAATGTGGAGCAGATTGAATGAAAGGCCATCCAGAGACTGTCTCACCTGGGACCATCCCATATGCCTCCACCAAGCCAAGACACTATTGCTGATGCCAAGAAGTGCTTGCTGGCTAGAGCCTGATGTAGCTGTCTCCTAAGAGGCTCTGCCAGAGTCTAACAAATACAGATGTGGATGCTTTCAGCCAACCATTAGACTGAGCACCAGGACTTCCATGGCGGAGTTAGGGAAGAGACTGAAGGAGCTGAAGGTGTTTGCAACCCCATAGGAAGAACAACAATATAAATCAGCCACACCCATCAGAGCTCCCAGGGACTAAAACACCAACCAAAGAGTACACAAGGATTGATGCCCCAGTGTAGGTGAATTCCAGGGCAGTAAGGTCAGAGTGAGTAGGTGAGTGGGGGAGCACTCTTATAGAAGCAGGGGGAGGGAGGATAGGATAGGGGGTTTTTGGATGGAAAACAGGAAAGGTTATAACATTTGAAATGCAAATAGGACCTGCACCACCTAGAGAGTGCAGAGTGCACTCCGCCATCTTTGCTCCAGTGGCCAGGTAGTTGGGACCACCAGGCTCGGAGACAGCCAGGCATAATATCACTTGGGTTTCAGGCGGCTTGTGTGTACCCTGTTCCCAAGAGCTGGGCAGATCTGCAGTAACCAGCGCACCAGCTCTGCTGTGGGACTTCTGCCTTGCAGAGGGACCCCCTCACTGGGCGGGAGCCTACCAGCTTCCCTTTGTCGACCTCTGTTCCGGTAGACTGCACTGAGGAGACAGGTACCCAGGTTCTCCCCAATATAACATCGCTTGGGACACGGCCTATTGGGGCTTCCGTCTGCTCCCAAGAACAGGACAGCGCTGTGGTCGTCTGGGCGCCAGCTCTGAGGTGGGCCATCCCCTCTGCAAAATGCAAAAAACGTGTAACCCAAAACATCCAGGAAATCCAGGACACAATGAGAAGACCAAACCTAAGGATTATAGGTATAGATGAGAGTGAAGATTTGCAACTTAAAGTGCCAGTAAACATCTTCAACAAAATTATGGAGGAAAACTTCCCTAACCTAAAGAAAGAGATGCTGATGAATGTACAAGAAGCCTACAGAACTCCAAACAGACTGGACCAGAACAGAAATACCTCCCGTCACATAATAATCAAAACACCAAATGTTCTAAACAAAGAAAGAATATTAAAAGCAGTAAGAGAAAAGGGCCAAGTAACATACAAAGGAAGACCTATCCGAATCACATCAGACTTCTCACCAGAGACTATGAAAGCCAGAAGATCCTGGGCAGATCTCATGCAGACACTAAGACAGCACAAATGCCAGCCTAGACTACTATACCCAGCAAAACTCTCAATCACCATAGATGGAGAGACCAAGATATTCCATGATAAAACCAAATTTTCACAATATCTTTCCACAAACCCAGCCCTGCAAAGGATAATATGTGGAAACCGACAATACAGGGAGAGAAACAACACCCTGGGAAAAATGAGATAGTAACCTTCTTGCTTCAAACCCAAAAGTAGATAACCACTCAAACATAAAGATAGCATCAAGAATGGCAAGTGGCAATAATTACTATGCCTTAATCTCTCTTAATATCAATGGCCTCAATTCCCCAATAAAAAGACACAGACTAACAGACTGGATATGTAAACAGGACCCAGCATTTTGCTGCATGCAGGAAATGCACCTCAGTGTCAAAGACAAACACTACCTCAGAGTAAAAGGCTGGAAAACAATTTTACAAGCAAATGGCCCCAAGAATACTCCCCAAGGTGGAGTAGCCATCCTAATATCATAAAAAATTGATTTTCAATCTAAAGTCATCAAAAAAGACACAGAAGGACACTACATACTGATCAAGGGAAAAATCCACCATCAAGGACTCTCAATTCTGAATATCTATGCTCCAAATGCAAGGGCACCCTCATTCGTAAAAGAAACTTTACTAAAGCTAAAAGCACACATCGCACCTCACACAATAATAGTGGGTGACTTCAACACCCCGCTCTCTGAAATGGATCGTTCAGGAAAGCAGAAACTAAACAGGGACACAGTGGTTCTAATTAAAGCCTTGGACCAAATGGACCAAATGGAACTAACAGATGTATAGAGAACATTTCATCCTAGAGCTAAAGAATACACCTTCTTCTCAGCACCTCATGGTACCTTCTCCAAAATTGACCATATAATTGCTCACAAATCAGACCTCAACAGATATAAGAAGCTAGAACTAATCACATGCCTTCTATCAGATCACTATGGAATAAGGTTGGCCTTCAATGGCAACAGAAAACCCACATTCACGTGTAGGCTGAACAATGCCCTATTCAATGATAACTTGGTAAAGTTGGAAATAAAGAAAGAAATCAAAGACTTTTTGAAATTTAATGAAAATGAAGGCACAACATACCCTAATTTATGGGACACAGTGAAAGCAGTGCTAAGAGGAAAATTCATAGTCCTGAGTGCCGCCAAAAAGAAACGGGAGACAGAATACACTAACAGCTTAATGGCACACCTGAAAGCCCTGGAACAAAAAGAAGCAAATAAACCAAAGAGGAGTAGAAGGCAGGAAATCATCAAACTCAGGGCTGAAATCAATCAAGTAGAAACAAATAAAGCCATACAAAGAATCAACAAAACGAGGAGTTGGTTCTTTGAGAAAATCAACGAGATAGATAAGCCCTTAGCCAGACTAACCAGAGGGCACAGAGACAGTATCCAAATTAATAAAATCAGAAACGAAAAGGGAGAGATAACAACAGAAACTGAGGAAATTCAAAAAATCATCTGATCTTACTCCAAAAGCCTGTATTCAACACAACTAGAAAATCTCGAGGAAATGGACAATTTCCTTGACAGATACCAAATACCAAAATTAAATCAGGATCAAATAGACCATCTAAACCGTCCTATAACCCCTGAAGAAATAGAAGTTGCCATTGGAATTCTTCCAACCAAAAAAAGCACATGTCCAGATGGTTTTAGTGCAGAATTCTATCAGACCTTCAAAGAAGATCTAACACCAATACTCTTCAAACTGTTCCACAAAATAGAAACAGAAGGAACATTACCCAGCTCGTTCTATGAAGCCATAATTATGCTAATACCAAAATCACACAAAGATCCGATAAAAAAAAAAAGAGGATCTCAGGCCAATCTCTCTTATGAATATCGATGCAAAAATACTCAATAAAATTCTTGCCAACCGAATCCAAGAACACATCAAAACGATCATTCATCACGATCAAGTAGGCTTCATCCCAGGGATGCAGGGATGGTTCAATATAAGGAAATCCATCAATGTAATCCACTACATAAACCATCTCAAAGAAAAAAACCACATGGTCATCTCATTAGATGCTGAGAAAGCATTTGACAAAATTCAGCATCCTTTCATGCTAAAGGTCTTGGAAAGATCAGGAATTCGAGGCCCATATCTAAACATAGTAAAAGCAATTTACAGCAAACCGGTAGCCAGCATCAATCTAAATGGAGAGAAACTTGAAGCAATCCCACTAAAATCAGGGACTAGACAAGGCTGCCCTCTCTCTCCATATCATTTCAATATAGTATTTGAAGTTCTAGCTAGAGCAATTAGACAACAAAAAGAGTTCAAAGGGATACAAATTGGAAAGGAAGAAATCAAACTATCACTATTTGCCGACGATATGATAGTATACTTAAGCGACCCAAATAACTCCACCAGAGAACTCCTACAGCTGAAAAACAACTTCTGCAAAGTGGCCGGATATAAAGTCAACTCAAGCAAGTCAGTAGCCTTCCTATACTCAAAGGATAAGCAGGGTGAGAAAGAAGTAAGAGAAATGATACCCTTCACGAAAGCCACAAACCATATAAAGTATCTTGGCATGACTCTAACCAAACAAGTGAAAGATCTGTATGACAAGAACTTCAAGTCTCTGAAGAAAGAAATTGAAGAAGACGTCAGAGGACAGAAAAATTTGCTCATGGATTGGCAGGATTAATATAGTAAAAATGACCATCTTGCCAAAAGCAATGTATAGATTCAATGCAATCCCCATCAAAATCCCAACTCAATCCTTATAGAGTTAGAAAGAGCAATTCAAAAATTCATTTGGAATATTAGAAAACCCAGGATAGCTAAAACTATTCTCAAGAGTAAAAGAACTTCTGGGGGAATCAGTATCCCAGACCTCAAGCTGTACTACAGAGCAATAGTGTTAAAAACCGCATGGTATTGGTACAGTGACAGGCATGTAGATCAATGGAACAGAATTGAAGACCCAGAAATGAATCCAAACTCCTATGGTCTCTTGATCTTTGACAAAGGAGCTAAAACCATCCAGTGGAAAAAAGATAGCCTTTTCAACAAATGGTGCTGGCTCAACTTGAGGTCAACATGCAGAAGAATGCAAATTGACCCATTCTTATCTCCTTGCACTAAGCTCAATCCCAAGTGGATCAAGGACCTCCACATAAAACCAGACACACTGAAACTAATAGAAAGGAAACTAGGGAAGAACCTTGAACATATGGGCACAGGGGAGAATTTCCTGAATAGAACTCCAATAGCTCATGCTCTAAGATCAAGAATTGACAAATGGGACCTCATTAAATTACAGAGTTTTTGCAAGGCAAACGACATTGTCAAAAAGACAAAGTGGCAACCAACGAACTGGGAAATGACTTTTACCAACCCTATATCCGACAGAGGGCTAATATCCAATATATACAAAGAACTCAAGAAGTTAAACTCCAGAGAGGCAAGTAACCCTATTAAAAAATGGGGTACAGAGCTAAACAAAGAGTTCTCGCCTGAAGAATATCTAATGGCTGAGAAGCACCTAAAGAGATGTCATTATCCTTAATCATTAGGGAAATGCAAATCAAAATAACCCTGAGATTCCATCTCACACCAGTCAGAATGGCTAAGATCAAAAACACAAGAGACAGCAGTTGTTGGTGAGGATGTGGAGAAAGAGGAACACTCCTCCACTGCTGGTGGAATTGCAAGCTGATCCAACCACTCAGGAAAGCAGTCTGGCGGTTCCTCAGAAAACTGGGCATGACAATCCCGGAGGATCCGGCTATACCATTCCTGGGCATATACCCAGAGGCTTTACCTGCCTGCAATAAGGACACATGATCCACTATGTTCATAGCAGCCTTATTTATAATAGCCAGAAGCTGGAAAGAACCCAGATGTCCCTCAACAGAGGAATGGATTCAGAAGATGTGATATATCTACAGAATGGAATACTACTCTGCAATTAAAAACAATGAATTCACGAAATTCCTTGGCAAATGGTCAGAACTTGAAAATATCATCTTTAGTGAGGTAACCCAATCACAAAAGAACACACATGGTATGCAGTCACTGATAAGGGGATATTAACCCAGAATCTCAGAATACCCTAGACATAATTCACATATCAATAGATTTCTAAGAAGATGGAAGGAGAGACCCCTGGTCCTGGAAAGACTGGATGTAGGGCAATGCCAGGACAGAGAAGCGATAGGGGGTTTAATGGGGAAAAGAGGGAGGGAAGGGGGCTTATGGGACTTTCGGGGAGGGAGGAAACGGGAAAGGGAAAATGATTTTGAATGCAAATAAAAAAAACTTAGAAAATAAAATTTTAAAAAAAGAAATGCAATTAAATAAAATATCCAATAAATATTATATTTATTCTAGAGGCTCCTTTCTTGGAACCTACTGGCAACTTGCATTGCTCACATGCATGGGCACCTCCTGGTCTTGGCAAAGATTTTCTCAGGGTGGATATAGGCATTTCACAACAACAAAAATGCATTCAAACAATCTCCAATCTCCTTCTCTGGCAGATTGTTCCCTGTTTTGGAATCCCTGCCTCCTTCCAGTCAGACAGTACCCCTGCATCCACATCATACTTCCAAAGCCTTCAATATCCTTTGACTTTTCCTATACCATAGCATCTCCAGTCCTTGGGAAAAATAGAAAAAACTAACTGCTCTTTAAAAAACTCCCTTGTCAAACTGTCACAAGAATATCTCAATTCAGTAAAGGTCTTGCCCTGAACCCTTCTCAGGCTACAGCCTCTCCCAAAGCAACCACTTTCCATCTCATGTACAGAGCTTGCCTAAGGTCAATTAGTTCTGATCCCTGGTATTTCACTGAACCCCTCACCTCCCTGATAATCTATTCACCCAGTTACTCTGTTGTCTCTGCTCCCTCTGTTGGAACTTTACTGACCCTTGCCTACTTTTGCTATTTGCTGATCCCCATATATCTCCAATCAACACTGGAGATCAGGTTCATTGCTTCCCTGCAGATCAGTGCCCCTCATCCCTTTCCCTAAATGTCAGGGCACTTCAAGGTCATTCTTGTAATCTTCACAGTTACTAAGTTTGAGGGTCTCCCTCATTGGATTCAAGTATTCCACCTGAAGCCCTTACTCCCCCATCTCAAGGTAGCTTTCCTTCCTATATATCAAAGCCAATAGTATTCTGCTCCTTTACGTTTCACAGGACATATAGATCAACCTTCTTGTCCCTAGTTCTGGAAGAATGAGGTTTTATCTCAACAGCCATGCTCAACTCTACTGGATTGACACTGTTACCTCCTTTTCCTACTGTCTGTTTCTATGTAGGGTAACTCTTACATATGGAGTTATGAGGTCCAAGAAACCCTCACTTATAACAAATAGTTCCTCAAAATAAGGTTGAACAATTAAGCCATAGCAGGCTGGCAGTAGCCAATTAAAATTTACATCTCTCCTATATCCATCCTTCCTTCTTCATTTATTAACCTTTTCCCCTGCTCCCTCGATGACTAGAGAGATCACTATTTCAGGGAGAGATCAGACAGATATGGAGACTTCCTATACTGTTCTCCCCAATATCATCTGGCCCATGCGAATTCTCACTTCAATTCATCCTTCTCTATCAAAAAGATGAAGTCCTTTACCTCTATATCCTAGACCCATGGAATCCCGTGTGGGCAATGAACATTGTCAGTAAGCACTGCCAATTCCTCAAATCTTGACAGCCAGTGAGCAGAGTTAATATAGCCAGAGAAAATATATCCCAATTACTCAACTCCTGGAGATAGGTAGGAAGGTAGTGGAGGTGATGCAACATTCCTTCAAGATCATTGCCTCTTTAACATACCCTTCATAAATAATTTAAACTTGTCATTTCATCTTCAGCTTTAGACTCTGACCTTTGCCCATCTGCTCCTTAATGTCATTCAACCTGGCCACTTTGGAGATTGCTGACTGTGTTCCTCCTGGGACTAATTCACAACTTCTCCCATAACCTAGACAAATAACCTTACCTTGCCAGTCACAAACTTCCCAGAGCCTGGTATTACCATTACTCCCTACTGTTTCACATCAACCTCTTTGTCATGACAAACTGCTTTAAGGTATCTGGAACACATTTTGTAGGAACATTAGCTCTCATAGACTACAACAAAACCCTAACCTTTGACATCCCCTCCTCAGCCTCAGTTCTACCATCCACAACACATCTATTCTTTATAGTACTCAAGCCTCCTGTCACCTACCTGCTAGTTGGTCAGGATTTTGTGTGTTAATATTTCTTTTTCTCAAATTAGGGTGATACATGAAAAAGATCTCCTCCAAATTCTGTTCAAAGACTCAATGACTCTCCAACCTAATGAAAAGACATTTCAAATCCTGCCTTTTCTGGCTGTCAAAGGAAGAAGTGTGGGTGTCATCACCAGATCAGCGGACTAATCACCTCTGTGACTTTGTACCTTCAAAGACAAATTGATTTCATGGAAGCAATGGTACTCCAAAACTGATGGGGACTACATCTTACAGCTGAAAAAATGTCTTTTACCTCTCCCTCCAGGAGGTATGCTGCCTCTATGTCAGCCCATTGGGTATAGTAAAAAACAAAATCCAACAACTTCAAACAGACCGGTGCATTTGCGTACTGTCTGGGTGCTGGGCAAAGATGCTGGGGAGGTTAAACTCAGGAGCTGGTCTGGATTTGTTCCATGCTGCTGCTGCCTTTGGGTGCTAGGCTTCAGGAAGTGCCAAGCACCCCTCTGGAGTATGGGAGAAGATATTCTAAGATGTGAGCAGCTGAACTTGGGATGCCCTGATTTCTGGACTTCCAGTCTCCAGTTGCCACTGGAGAACCACAAAGAGAAGTTGGGATCGAAGTGTCGGGGGTTCATGAGCCCTCAATGAGGGCAGGTCTGTGCACTTCCAAACTCCTGGACATTCAGGCACAGCTGAATCTTGAGGAGTTGAAAGCAGAAGGATGAGGACCACAACTAGTCCGGTGCTGGGGGAATGGAACTCCAGCTTAGCTCACTGGCAAAAGTAGCAGCAGTTGTCTGGAGGCCAGATGGGCTTTCTATGGAAGATTTAAGTTACAGCTGTGTAGATTAAGGCCTTCTCCATTATTCCCTTAGTGGGCAGTCTATGATGAAAGAGACAGTCCTCAGTTTCAAGCTGTTTATTGGCTGTTCATAGTGGAAAATGGATACATACCAACATCTCAGCGTGTACCAGACATTCCATACCTTTTGCAGGGAGGGATGTCCAGGAAGAGAAGCGTATTGGCTCAACACTTGGGGCTTCTAGGTGCCTCATTAACATGGAGAACTACGTTTTTGGTTATGTGAGCAATTTGGGAACTATGACATGTGTTCCAGGCCAGGAATCTAGTAGGGAACAGAGAGTTGCCTACTGTCTTAGGTGTGTACCCTGAGTTTCTGGGAGATCAGACCTGCTCTGCCTTACCAAGTTTCCTAGCAGATCCACTGTCCCACACAGACCTCCAAGAATATAAGGAATAACTCAATGCCCCAGCCCCTGCGCCTTTGAGAACACACACGGAAGTGGACAATTCCTTTCCTTTGTTTTCCTGCTTTTACTAAATGTACAGTTTTCTCTCCATTTCTTTTCTATGTTTCTATAAGGACAAATTCAAAAATTTCCAATCAAACAACTAATCACTTATTGTTTCAGGACTACCAGTTGCTAGGCACAGAGCCATAGGCTTATGACTACCCAGTATCCCTGTCAGAAAGGATCAATGGTACTTCAAAGATGGTGACATACTTAGACAGTAAAATATAGTTTAAAAAGCACAGAAAACCCAAGCCTGCTTCACCAGTCATGTCTAAATATTTCTACCTCTTTTATTATAAATGAGAGGAAGATATGTTGGAAAAGTTGATCCTTAAGTCTTCCCTAGGTTATCTTCAGTAACCTAGCAACAGCAGGATATGTCATTACTAGCCATCAAGAAGCAGCACATCTTCACTCTCACCATGAGTTGCATATTCTCCCTATCCACACGTCCTTTATCCCCATATAAAAGGTGTGCATCTTCTCTCATCACTTTCTTTACCCTTCCATCTTCACTCAGAGGCAGCCTCTGCATATCCACATTCCCCAATAATCTTCCATGAGGTCTGTTATATGAAGTGACTTTGTGGCATCTGCTGCTTAAACAGTTAAAGAGACCCCTTAGGAGGCCACATCTTAAATATTCCACATATCAGATACTTACATTATGATTTATAACTAGCAAAATTACAATAATGAATTAGCAATGAAATAATTTTATGGTTACGAGTCACCACAACATGAAGAACTACATTAAAGGGTTGTAACGTTGGCAAGGTTGAGAACCATTTCCCTAATACACTAGCGACACAAAACTTGTGGAGTAACCAACCATTATCTAGTTTGATAAAGATCCACTCCATGAGATGGGACACATAACTGAGGCTGCCTAGGTGACAAAGAACCCAAGATAGACAGCACAGGGACCTTGGGAAAAAGCAAGTATTACTGTTCCAAAAAAAATTAAGAAGAAAAGAAAGTATCAGATGATCCACTCATATTTTATGTAGAACAGGTTACATTGACCCAGATAACATAGGTTTCCATGTTGGTTGTGAAAAAACAGTCTCTCCTCTTTTCTGTATTGTCCTTTCTAAGTATTATGTAAGACTGTACCTGCTTTCTCTTTTCTCACAAATACTTAGGATGATAGACATTTCACCCAAACTAGTTCAATTTCTATGAAGAATGCTTTTTCTCAAGCCAGATATAAGCAGATAAATTTAAAATCAGTTTAATTCATGTCTGTCTTTTAAGGAATGTACAACTGGGTTCCATAACCACAGAGTCATTTAGTCTCAAACAAAATTTACTAGAGGAAAGGGTGCTGGTACTGACCATGTACTCAAGTGTTTTGTTTTGTATCTTTAAATAATATAGCATAACATCTGTTTACATAACATTTACTTTGTATGACAACTAGACATGAGTCAAATATACAGGAAGTTGTGTCTAGGTTTGAGTGGTAGTTTGGCTAACTGCTCTGATTCCCAGCAGGTTGTATGTGCACCTGTCCAGGGCTTATCTGGATTCATGAATGAAAGACACACACACACATACCAGATAATTTTAATATGCCTTGACTCACTCAAAAACTGGACAGTTCTAATCCTCTGTCCAGTTAGCATACATTTTCCTCTAGTACTCCTGGCTCAACACCTTCTAAAATTATGTTTTATCTTTGCTGCCCTATTACCTTCTGGGTAGCCCCTTAGTCTTGGCTGCCCAAAATACTTCTGGGCAGTCTTTCTGGGGGCTGCATTCCCTCTCACTTACATTTTGGATGATTTTCCTTCTGCAGCTCTTAATCTGACTCATCTCCTTCTAAATTATGGTAATTTTCCTCCTTCCTTTCTCCCAGTTCCTACCCTGCACAGTTCTAGAGATACTGATTCAGTCTACCTGCTCCATGATTGGCTGTTCGCTGTTTATTGATTGATCACAAACCAACTGGTGACAAGGACCTACAGTATTTGGACTTTCCAGATTTGTGAATCTGGATTAACTCAGAGCATTAGAACAAATCTCCAACATAGGTTATTTGCAAATACTATACTTTAAGATCCAGAGATTTTTACTATTTATAAGAGAACCCTGGAAAAAATGCCTGCTGGATACTATGATAAGACTGTGTTGAGATAAGGATTTACTAAAAGCTTTAATGGTACTAAGAATTTCAGTAATGTTCATGCAAATGATAATAGTGGGCAGAAATGTTCTCAAACACTCCTATCAGACAAGGGGACAGATGATGGGGGTTAATCTCCACAGTATTCCCATGGGGTATTTCAAGAAGCCTTAGAATAAGATATTTTGGGGGCAGAGCAAGAGTGCCTGGTGGCTAAGGTTTGTGTAATTGTGTACATAGATTTGGCTAAAAATCTTTAACAATTCTCACATTTTTTCTTGATTAGAATTTTTCCTCACCACTGTCCATAAACATGAACATTGATTCAAGAGGCATTTATTGAGGCCCTATATATATTACAAACTGTTCTCAGAGTAGGGCAGATGCCAATACTGCCTGGGAGGAATTCTCAAGGAATCTTGGTATCTTCTGATGTAATATGGCTATCCTTTTGATTATAGTTCTGTGTTTAAAATGAAGATTATTGCCAATCATTTATAAATAAAAGAAATTTAGTCTCCAAATCTGGATGGATATAAGCTTCTTGGCATTATTCCAATTAACTCCCCAACACCTCCTTTTCTTCCAGAGGCAAAGTTAAACACATCTCTCCCCTCCATAGCTTCTGTAATCCAGGAAGGAAATAACACAATACTTTTATTTGTCACTCATTATACGATAACTCATAGAAGCTAGCATGAGTCAGTCCCTTTATTATCCACACAAGCCTTCAATTATTATGTAGACACAAAAAGCCGATGTCAATGAATAATTTGTTTGTGATCATATTAGCAAAGAGAAAATAAGTGATGAAGAAAATCACTTGAGGTGTCTAATATAAATTTCTATCTCATAATAAATCTTGTATCTTGTCTTTTGTAAAGAGATATTGCTTTAGCATTTTGGGACAAGAAATGGTCAACAGTTAGTATTATACACTTATAATATAGGTTGAGAGTCAACAATTTAGACATATAGAATAATAATTGTGCTTCCATACTGAGCTATGGCACTCATATCTGTGGACTAAATAGTTATATAACTATCCTATCATTTACTTAGATTATCTCATTGGTAGAGAGATTTAACTCTTATAAGACCCACTTTAATTCTCTAATAAAGTAATGAATTTGAGTTTGGAGAGATGTTTCAGGGGTATGACCACTGGTTGTTCTTTTAGAGGAACTGAATTCAGTTCTCAGGACTCATGTGGTAGATGGCTCACAGTGGTTTGTAACTATAGTTCCAGGGGACCAAAACCTCCTTCTGGCCTCTGTTGCCACTGTACAGACATGGTACACACACATGCAGGCAAAACAGCCATACACATAAAAATGAAAATGAAAATGAAACAATTAATTCAAAATCAAGGGTGAAAACACCCCAACTTACAACTTGCACAGAGGAATATAGTGGTATAACCCAAACTGAGGTTGGAGGGTTTCATAATTCTTTAAAGCCAGACTTCTACTTCTTTTCCCTCCTAGTCCCCTGCTGTGGCTAGGTTCATGTTTCTCTGCCACTTGACAAGCATTGGGATTCTACAATCTGCCCTATTGATAGAGAAATGACTAATAATAAAGTGTTAATAGATGACTTGTTCCATGGGTTTGACTATTGCTCTTTCTCTTGCCAAGGACGGGGCTGATGTGGTAAGCAGTTCCCAAAATGTGATGCTTGAACATCTGCTTACTTTGGAGATTTCCTTATTCAAATTTCCATGCTTCAACCTGCTTTAGGGACAGATACTCTAAAACAAACACTGACAAACACCTCAGGGGCTTACACATATTTCCTTTACAGGAAACTGATTACACAGCTGAGTGCTGCTGTTTTATAAATGCATCTTCTCCAAAATCATATATTACATCTGTATTATCAAAGTGGTTGTGCTAGAGCGCCATTTCTCAGCCTTTGGGTTGCCATGTTTTGGAGGTTAAATGATCTTTTCACAGGGGTTACCTAAAAACATTTGAAATATCAGATGCTTATATTATGATTTGTAACAGTAACACAATTACAGTTTTGTAGTAGCACAAAAATAATTTTATGGTTGGAGGTCACTACAATGTGAAGAACTGTATTAAAGGGTTGTA
This sequence comes from Tokudaia tokunoshimensis, assembly GCA_036184795.1. Taxonomy (NCBI): domain Eukaryota; kingdom Metazoa; phylum Chordata; class Mammalia; order Rodentia; family Muridae; genus Tokudaia; species Tokudaia tokunoshimensis. Next base: position 8,663,843 of record BTHU01000005.1, on the reverse strand, counting down.
ACATTAGGAAGCTTGAGAACCATTGTGCTAGTGAATGAGGGCTGTTGAAGAGGGAGAGCTATGGAGGTGGAGGCCGCAACACAAACAAGACCCCAGAGTACTTGCTAGTCTCCCGCACTAGCCTGAAGACTAATGTCTTTGGACACAGTCGGAAGGTGCCATCAGTAAGGGGATTCGGTAAGACTCTGAATCTTTTGGTGTTTTTGTCTTTGACTTTCTCACCTCCAGAACACCAAAAAATTTTTTTTCTCTTCTTTTTATTCATATGTCATTCACTGTATAACGTCAATGTCAATGCCTGGCTAAATAAGAGAACAGAGATAAGGTAAGTTCACTAGTTAGCTTTAGCTGTCAGCTTGCCATAGCCTACAGTCTCCTGAGAAGGAAGTCTCACTTGAAGGATTATACATATTAGATTGGCCTGTGGTCATGTCTTGATTGCTAAGTGATAGTAGGAGGGCCCAGTCCACTATAGGCAATACTATTGTCTGGACAGAGGGCTCTGAACTATATAAGGAAACTGGTTGAACATTAGCCGAAGCTAGCCCATGGTTTCTGCTTCAAGTTCCTGTTTTGGTTCCTACACTGACTGCCTTCAATGTTGAATTGTGAACCTGATGCATTAAATCAATCAATCAATCATTTCTTTCCTTAAGTTTCTTTTGGTCACAGTGTGTAGTAACAGAAGAAAAGATGAAACTACATCAGTGGTCTTGGCTTCAGGTCTGCCCTTGTGACTTTTTCTAGAATACAGAAAGAACAGCAGGAATTTAGGTTCTACATTCTTCATGGCAAATGGAAGGAACATTATCAAGGTGAGTAAGCACCCTATATGCCTTGTTATGGCTTAAATATGAAACATTTCTCAGGTTCACATGTTTCCAGATGGTTGGGCTACATTGGGAAATTGTTCAGTGTTTGGGCTAGAAGGTAGGTCTGGTAGAGATGGGTCTTTGAGGATGGGCCATTAAGGTATAGCCTAGCTGTACTTCTGGCCTTTCTCTCTGATTCCTACTACAAAAGCTCAGCACCATGGACAATCCCTTTCCAGATACCATGTCTTCCTCACCATCACGAACTATACTCTGTCTGTAAGTCCAAGGAAATCCATCTTCCCCACAGTTACTTCTGTCAGTTATTTGGTCACAGCAGTGATAAGAAAAGAGAAATAAGACAACTAATACAGGCCCTGAGCATCTATCTGCCCTCATTTCTAGGGTCAAACTGAGTCACCCAAACCAACCTAAAATCAGTATGGAAGAGATGTATATTGTATCAGTTCGACCTAGAGTGGAGACATGATCAACAACTGGGGACAGTTCTCTAAGTAGCAAAGAAGGTGTTACTTTATTTGCCAATGCTGTTCTATTTGAAAAATTGTCATCTTGGTGCTACTAGAGAATTTGTCATAGCACAGGAATGATGACTTCAATTCTTTAAGGAGCCCAACAAATGTGTACTAATTTGCCAATATTCATCACCCTAATTATATAAAAATTATATTACAATTTGTTAATTAAATGCAATAAATACTGTTAGGGCAGAAATGGATCAAGAAAAGCAGTACTTGGTACAAAGAATCTTTACAGGGTAGACAGCCACTGAAATTAGTGAACATGATTAAAAGATGCTCCCTGGAGGTGGTATGTACATAAAGGGAGGGGCAAGTTCAATAAAGGAGACTTCAGGGAAAATGAGTTTAGAAGCAAATAAGTTTTCTTAGATCCTATCTGCCCTTGAAATCCATCCCTTTTTCTCTTAGTCTGGGCTGAGTCAGATTATCCAGTCTCCTTGTGATTACCTGTGATCATGTAATGACTGTAACTCTTAAATAAGGCCAAAATGGTGTTTTCTTCCATATCTAGTCTTTTAAAGTGCACACACACACATATGCAAGATTATATTACTTTCCGCTAGACCTCCTCTAATCAGAAGAATGGAGGTACTATTCATGTGGGTCACAGAATGAAGATATTGGATGTATCAGAGGAAGTCTGTATCAAGACTGTTCATATACCTAAGATGTAAATTATCATAGTTTCAGCCACAAAAATTCAGGGTATTTATTTTATCTACTGTCCTTTACATGTGTTTGCTGATAGCTGACAGCAATGAGGTTGGGGAGTGGAGGTAAGGAAGGAAAAAGAAAGAGAGAAAAGAGAGAGATGGTATGAATTGATATTATATGGGTGTTATAATTGATCTTAACTAAAGCTGAAAGTTGATTCTAGTTAGCAGAATCTAATTAGATTCTGTGCTAAACACAGTCAGAGTCCCCATGGAATAGGAATTGGAGACTGAGAAAGTTCCTACTATGTAGTGTATTTGATTCTTTGGTTAGTAATCATGGCATATACAGTTGTGAGTCTATTCACTGAGATCACTTATTATCCTCTAATATCTTCATTATATTTGTAAAATCAGGATTTATGAAAACGTATACTGGTGATATACATTATGTTTCTCATAGTAAATTGAGGCTGTCTCTGACTGGTTATTTATTTAAGTTCTAGTTACCACAAATGGGTGATCTAAGTAAATCTAACCAAATGTTTATTTTGAGGCTTCATGGAAAGTCTGAGACAAGAATTAAAATACAAGCAAATTATAAAGAAGATGATCCCTGGAGGCACATTAGGTAGAGGGATGAGAATGTAAGTTCACAAAGGGGAGGGCTCATAGAAGTTGGATTATACAAAACATCACCACTGTTGATGTCAACTCTGAGGAACTTTGGTAGTTTGATATTACTGTGAATTGAGTCTTAGGCTTCAAGCAAGCTAGGCAAGCACCTTACATTTGTAAGATAGGTAGCCCAGTCTCCAGGTTCAAGAGTAATATGGAAACTCCTATATCTTTTACTGTTCTTACTGATAATCTCTTACCACATCAGAAGTATTTTCTTAAGAGTTCACATAGCTAAGGTATTTATTTATATGTCAGATGCTGTCAGTCACTGATCAAGTTACTCTTAGGAACTGAAGTTGGACTTGGATGTGAGATATCGGTGCTAGCAGGAGGAAGCTGAATATTTGTGTAAAGAACTGTGTAAAAGTAGAAGAATGAGCGAAGCATGATGGAATATCTACTACAGCCCCCAGTGGATTCATCTACTATAGATTCTTTTTGGATGTACTCACAACCAACACCTATTGGACGAAGCTACTGTGAACTCCCACTGGATGCTGTCTTAAAACATTACCTTGATTGGATTTGATTGGATTTGTTGCTTAGTCATATGATTTGTGCATTTTCTTCTCTGTTATAATAGCAGAGGGTTGACTACACACCTGATACCTATATGCAGATGTCTATATAGGTTTCCCCCCTCCCCAGAACCCCCCAACCCCTCCTCCTACTCCCTGCCTCCAAGTATATGTCCCTCCACCCGACCCACTCCCACCTCCCTCCCTCAATTTCCCCTTGTTGGGGCATCTATTGAGCCTTCACCTGACCAATGACCACTCCTCCCACTGATGCCTGACAAGGCATTCCTCTGCCACATTTTTGGCTGGAACCATGTGTACCCCTTGGTTGCTGGTTTAGTCCCTGGGAGTCCTGGAGCATCTAGGTGGTCAACATCGTTGTTCTTCCTGTCTTGGTTGTTTTTAAACCAGAAGTCGGATTTGGATACACTCTTGCTTTTTATTTTAATAAATATTTGTATTGAATTAGAATAAAATAATTGAGATTCATTTTCATCCTCTCTCTCTCTCTCTCTCTCTCTCTCTCTCTCTCTCTCTCTCTCTCTCTCTCAAAATCCATCAATTCTTCATTGACTATCAAGATAGGAACATTACAAAAAGTACGCTGGTTGAAAAAATCATGTAGAGACATGCTCTACTCTGGTGAGTAAGACTTCTTTCTCATAAACCCACAGCATTGCTGAAGTCACACTCGGGCTCTAAATGCAAAGGGAGCCCATCATAGATACAGTTTTGCTTCAAATGCCACTTCTCTTTCCAAGAATGTATTTTAGAATAAAAGAGATTTGCTTTTGCAAAATGCTTCATCAGATAAAACAAACCTTCATAAACAGGTTTCCTTTTCACTCTTGTGATCTGCTGATTACCTTGGATTCAAGTTTTTACAAATTTTAAAATAAAGCATAATCACTTCATTTTCTCCCTTCACTTTTCTCTCTCCAGCCCCTTCCAAGTCTCTTCCCTCCAACTCCTTCCATGACATCTTATTTTCAAATTGATACATTTTTTATTATTGTTACATACATACATACACACACACACACACACACACACACACACATATATATATATATATATATATATATATATATATATATATAATCCCACTTAGATATCTGCACATGTATATTTGTGTATAATATACTCAACTATATAAAAACAACCCGCTCAACAACTCCCCCTTTGTGTGTGTCTATGTGTACATATGGTTTCAGGACTGAGCATTTTGTTTTAGACAACCAATTAGGTACTCGATCCTGAGAGAGGCTAATTCTTCTTCTCTTGAGAGCCATTAGTTATTATACCACAGTACAGTTTAAAATATTATTGCTCATTCTCTTGTTACTAATTTACTTACCTTTCACTCTCATTTAAGAACTGGAGGGACATTATGCTTTTTTCTCTTTCTTTCTTTCTTTCTTTCTTTCTTTCTTCCTTCCTTCCTTCCTTTCTTCTTTCTTTCTTTCTCTTGCTAATTTTAATAGTTGTTTAAAACTTCTCAACTGAATAAAAATGCGCAATGGCACAGTGAGTAAATTAGAACATACACAGAGCATATAGTATATACTGAAATTGCAGAAGACCTGGGTTCTACCTTTTAAATCAAATAGAGAAAAACAAACATTTTAAAACACAGAAAAACATAGAATGGTATTCATTATGAATTATACGTTTATGTTAGTGATTTTAAAAACATTAGACAAATAGTATGTTTTGGCATACTTGTGTTTTTATGTATATTAAAAGACTAGGAAAGGAAAATGATAGTATGATGGTTTGAATATAAATGGCCCCCATAATAGCATCCTTAGTTTACCCTAATTGGTAAACTGTTAGAGAAAGATTAAGAGGTGTAGCCTTGTTGGGGGTGATATGTCACTGGGCATAAGCTTGGAGGTTGCAAAAGCCCACCATCAGGCCCAGAGATTCCCACCCCACCGACTTCCAGTGCCCCACTGTCTGTGCATCAGGGTGTAAAGTTCTCAGCTATCGCCTACCTTCATCCTATCATGACCCCTGCCATAATAATCAAGAGCTAATCCTTTGAAACTGCAAGTAACTTCCAATTCAATGCTTTATTCTGTAAGAATTGCGTTGGTAATGGTATCTTTTTACTGCAATACAACAGTGGCTAAGACAATAACTAAAACGATTTTCATGTGCAATTAATTTAGAATTGTAAGTCTCCAGAATACACAGGACACATTTTACATTGGCACTTTGCATTTTTAATTATATATTTCAGGCTCCAGGAAAAGTTACAAAATAATATGAAGAGCATGTAAGAGTTGAAAGGGAACTTTAGAATTGCATCTTTATTTAAGGAGAAACAGGAAATCAGTGCCTCACATTAAATACTCTAATTCTGAGAAGTTTGAGAGTTGAAATGATATTACAAGCATGACAACACACACCTGATTTTCTGTTGTAGTTAAAGCTGGAGCACATTTAAAAATTGCCTGTAGACTATATGTCTAAGATGTATGTGAAAGATAACAGAATTTCATATATAGACTTGATTCCCATCCCTTGAGTATCTTGTTATGTTTATGAAAATATCCCCAAATGCCTTGGGTCCAAAGATTCTCAAATAACTGCAACTCAATCAAAAAAAATCCAGGAATGTGAACCTTCAGACCTGGCTTTTTGTGTGCTGTCTTCCCCTCATGTGCCTCTTTACTTGCAAAACTCAAAGTAGTAGGGGAGAAACAATTAGAACTTCTTAAAGGAGTACTATCGAAAACCAAGTAAGATAGAAGACAAAAACAAACAACAAATGAACAGCAAAATAAAATCTCTGTACATACATACATATACACATTTGATAACTGCTGTGTCTGCAGCTAGGGATTTCTAGTACCACTTAGAAGGAAAGAGAAAAGGATGCAAAGGGGAAGAACTAAAGTGTCGTACAACCTCAAGACTCGTTATTGCAGTTGTTTTGTTTTTTAAAAAATGCTTTTAAAATCAATGCATTTTTCAAATGCTTGAATTATACAAAGAAGTATCTCCAATCTGGGTCTCTCGGAAGGTAAATCAGAAGCCTAAGAGGACTTCAGGTTTTCTCAAACCATTCCACCTGCTAACACTGTGTCTGGGGACACACTTCATTACAACTTCTTCTGAGAGAGAACTGTCCCCACATCGTATATAAGTACTTCTGCACCCTAAGTTTTAGGGACAGCCAGGTGACTGGATTTCAAGTCATTGACTGACTTTGCATTCTTGTGCCTCCCTGTGGTCATCAGAGCACTCTCTCTACCTGAATCCACAGTTGTCCATGTACCTACTTCAGTGTGACTGTTGTGGGGAGTCAAAGGAATGAGTGTGCATAGAGAAGACTGGTACCTGGAATTTCACAAGCACTGGTATGTGTTTAGTTGTTGTATAGTGCTTCCTAAATCAATGTATTAAATCACAAATAAGATACTTTGGTAAATGTCATGTGACCTGGACAGAAGGAACACTGGTTTTACTACTGTGGTTCATTATGACCTCAGGACATAAAGCTCTGCTGCAGTTTGTGGAAGACACAGACAGACTTTCCTGTGTCAGCTTCTGCAACCATTTGGTCAATGACTAAGACCACAGGGAAAGATCTGGAGAAAGAAAACTATTTGTTTGTCAGTGTCTATCTTTTTATGGATTTCACTTATCAGTGATGGTCATGAATGTATTTTATTTGTATCAAACTAATACTTTCTCATAGTCCTTGATCATGGATGTCTTAAAGTTAGGATAAAAAAATAAAAAATATTTCCTACTACCCTACTCATATGAATGAACAGGAGTTTCAGGAATCAATATTTCTTTGACTTTTTCTTTGATAGCCATTTGAGTAACTCTTTTGTGCTTACTATAATTTCAGAGATACCATAAGTAGATTTTTTTCTTTGGAACAATGTTGTCCAAATTAAGAATAAAATGTATGCTGTAGAAATTTCAAAGAACGGGACATATAATTGCAAGAGAAAGAAAAACCCAAATACCTTTAATGTCTGACGAGGTGAGTAAAGGCAACACAAATCTCTCTTGTCTTTTCTCTCTTTATAGACCTGGCTAGCCCTGAACTCTGGGAGATCAGCCTACTTATGCCTCCAGAGTGCTAAAATAAAAGGCATGAGACACCTGACCTGGCCTTCAATTTTTCTTAACCTATAAACCAAGAACCTACCAGGGGAGCAGCAATAGGTCAAACAGTGTTTCCCGCCTTGTTACTCGTTGGATGCAATAGGTCAAGAGTTTATTCCTGATTCTTGAGGAGTGATTTAGCTACAGAACTCCTGGGCTCCGCTCTGTTCATGGCAGGAGAGTCAGTTTCTTTAGAATTCGTGGAGAGTTTGGTATCTTAACTAACTAGAATTAGGTTTTACTCCCAGTCTCCTCTCACTTTTTCTCTGTAAAACTTCCCTTTTGTGTTTATTCTAGAAACATCTCGTTATTATTAAAAGACCCTTGTCAGTGTCTCTATGAAGACTCCCAGGGCACTCCAAATTAGAGACTTAAGTCAGTTTGCTGCAGTATCTCTAGTCTCTGAGCTCTAGGGGGAACATTATGCACTGCTGTGACTCTAGGCAACTTTTCCTAGAAGACTCATGCAGGGACGCCTGGCCCGGAAGATTGTAATCTTGACCGACCCAGAAACTAGGGTTGACACCTGTATTGATTGAACCATCTCTTAGCATCATGCGGGTGGCTCAGTCCCCAGCCTTACCTTGGCCATTCATTATGTAGAGCACTTTGAGTTTCAAGTCTCTGGGTCCTTTCCCCCCCATACACCAAACAGAACACGTACCTCCCCAGGGCAGCTTAGATAAACCTAGCTCCAGGTATTTCAGTTGCTTCCCCCAAGTCCTCACACCCAGAAAGAAAACCTACAGCTGATGACTCCACAATTGTTCGGTGAGCCTGGGATTCAAATCCCTGGGGGCCTCCCAGATTCAAGCTCATTCACATTCATTCTCATCCTCTCACAGTCTCTTTCTCTCTCCCCAGACTCCTAACAAGACAAGACGATCCTCCCCAGAGGCGCTCTCTTTCATTCATTCCCTCCCAACACACACACACACACACACACACACACACACACACACACACACACTCGCATAAGCACACACGCTCACACACCGACCCTGACAGCCCACCACACTTTCCAGACGCCCACCTCCTGCACACTCCCCTCCCCTAAAAGACATTCACCCACTCACCAGCTGTAGCCTCTTCCATCCCCCGCCCTCTGCCCGGCTCCCCCTCCTCAAGAAGCCGACCCTCGCGCTAGGAGGTAGGGACCCCCGGCAGACGCACTGCACGGGCGCGCCGCACTGACCTCCGCCCGCCCTGTACGCAGATTAACAAAGGCGGTGGCGAGCCCCAGTCCGAAAGCAGAAAGCCAGCCGCGCGGGGTCTGGAGCCTGCGCCTAGTCGGAGAGCGAGCAGCGCGTACTGCTCTGAAGTCGCAGGACACTGCCTGAGCTTCCAGATCTCTCTCAAGCGGCGCTGCTGGGACGCTGGCCGCACCATGGGCTGCTGCACCGGGCGCTGCTCTCTCGTCTGTCTCTGCGCACTGCAGCTGGTAAGTGCTCAGTGCGTCTGGCTCTGGAACCCGTCCGCATTTCGGACTGGCTTGTAGGGCTCCATCCCTGGATCCGAAATTTTCGGCTAAAGACCCGTGAGCTGGCGGAGCGCTTTGGAGGGATTCCCCACCCTCTCTGTCCTTTCCAGGATATCTGTACCTCCCGTTTGGTAGCTCTTGCCCGCAGGAGGGCGCGGTCTCACTTCTAGTCCCAGGCGCTGGGGTTCACTGCGCCCCCACCCGGCGTCGCCACGCGGTCGGGGGCCAGCCGGGGTGGCGCTCCAGGAGAGAGCTATTTCCCCGCCCCTCTGTTGGACACCTGGCGTGGGCACCCTCTGCAATTCTTAAGTTATGCCTGGTCTTGGAGCTTGCTTTTATCGGGACGGTTTTCTGGAGACAGCTTGTTGTTCGGTTAGAAGGTGCTTGAGGGCAGCCAGTTACTGAGAGAGCCGCAACCTCACCTCTCTGGTAGTTGCTACTTTCAGCATCTGGAAGGCGATTATACCGAGAGGAGTGGAGTACTCCAGGAACGTGTGGCTGTGCTTTTGGGAATCACAAATTCAGCCTCTGCCTTTTCAGTTCCGCTTTTGATTTTCTCGAAATGTTGCACGTTCAGGATGCGACGGACTGACAGCTGTCTCTTTTGAGTGAACAGAGCAAAGAAGCGAACAGGTTTTCTGTTTGGCTTGGCCCCTTGCCCAGGGAGTGAGTGGAGTCCGAAGTTGGAAATCAGGGTGGGAAGAGAAAAGACCTTTCTGATTCTATGCAAATATTGTGGATCCTTTTGTTATTAGGACTGACGCTGTGGTCTGTGTCTTGGTCCCCAGAAATCAAAGCTGCAATCTCCTGTGCCAGACTTTTGTGAGTGAGATTCATGGTCTTTTTCCCCCTTCTAGTTCGGGAACCAGACCTTGTAGGTGCCCCGCCGCACTTCCTTTCTTTGAAGCACTGCATTTGTTTTGTCACATACCACAAAGGTGTAAGTGGTGTGTTTTGACAAGCCTTGCAGAGAACTCTACCTAATGGTGATAGCTCTTGCAGGGCTCATTAACAGGGAGAAGTAATAGTGCTGCTCAGTAGTTAGTCCTTGTTCACTGGAGGTTTTTAAACATTTTCACTTTTCCAGTTTTCCCCCAAAGTGTCACTGCACATGTGCTCATTTTTCTATAATCACCCACGCAAAACAGATAAATCCGGAAGGCTACTGAATAACTTTGTCCACACTGTGTTTGAAATACATAATTTTAAACTTTCACATGAGCATGATTTTTTTTCTTTACCTGGGGAAAACCCTCAAAAGATAACTTATACAGTGATTCTAAAAAAAAAAGAAAAGAAATTCGGTCAACCCTTGTTTCTCTAAGGCTGCTAGTAAGCACACTGGATCTTGTGGTCCATCCATAAACACATAATTTCAGTGTTACATTCACATAGCCATAACGGTTTCACACACATTTATCAATACAGTCATAATTCAATTCACCAATTTCACTAATTTGCCTATGAAGAACTCATAAAGTTTTTTTTTTTCCCAAAGTAAGTTGTAGTATGGTAGAGGCAGAGACATGATCATACGAATATCATAACTGGATCCTAAACAAAAGAAAGTGTATGTGCTGTCTAGGTAAGAGTTTCTATCTCGATGATAAGGCACTAAGACACAAATCCGTAACAGTTCATCATCAACATCAGGGCAGGAACTCAGGGTGGGAATTCAAGATAGGAACATGAAAGTCAAGGTTGAAGCAGACACCTTGGGGAATGATGCTTACTGTGCTTCTCCCGTGTTCTTCTCAACCTGCTTTCTTATACAAACCCCAGAACAGCCAGTCCAGAGGTGTTATCTCCCACAGTGAGCTGGACCCTCCCATCAATCAGTAATTAAGAGAATGCGATACAGGCTTGCCCACAGGCCAATCTGGCTGGGGTGGTTATTCAACTGAGGTTTTTCGCTTCTAAAATGATTCCAACTTGTGTTGAGTTGACAAGAAAAACTAGAGTCAGCATACTTCACATTATTACATTAGTGAATGATAGCATAGTTTATATAAAGAATAGTACTGCCTTGAAAAAAAAACACAGTAATTCTTACTATAAATTACTTCTGGCATAATTCTTTTGTTGTCTTTGACAAGCTCTTGTCTTTATAGTTTTGATGTGAATACTACTTGATGCTTTTATTTGATTTAAGGGAAAAGAAGACACCGAAACAAAATTGGAATTCATCATTGCTATGGCCAGATTTCTTTTTCTGAACTATATAATAATTTTCAAGCCTTAAAAGATTGTTTATGAATTTCTTTTGGCAAAGCAGAGGCTACATACAGCATATACTTGCAGTTTTAGTATGTATCACTGAAATATTTTTCCTAAAATAGGAGGCTTAAACAACTTCAAAAGCACAGGAAAAGAAAAATGTAGAAAAGTAATTATGAAGGAGTGAACTTTAGATATAATAGCACTTGTGGTTTGAATATGATTTATTTAATTTTATACTATTGAGTTTACAAGAAAGGTTATGTTTGATAACTAGCTCACAGAAATCATGAACATTTAAGAAATAAACCCTCTGAGCTCTTGTAAGCTTGCTCCAGCATGCTAAGTGAAAGGACTCCAGTTTCTGAGAGACCTAGTGCATTTCCCACTGAAAATGGCTGCCCCTCTTCCGTTCTCCCAGTTTTGTCAACTGCGTGAACTCTTGGAAAATGAGGATTATAAAACCTTAACAAGTGCTGCAATGAAGAGGGGATATCATTTGCTACTCAGATTTGGTGCCAGGAATTCACACAGTAACAATAGAGTCATCTGCAGACCACTACCTAGACAGTCCAGGAGAAGGACTTCAGTGACCTAATTTCTTTGCACATGAGCTTCATTCTCACCACAGTGAAAATGCGTGAACTTGCCATTTTTTAGGTGATTAATGTTGATTAACTCTGATTTGCAAAATCTGTCTTCTGTCTTCTTTCTGCTATTGTGACTATTTTCCATTATTGCCTCTTCTCCATGCAAGCTTACATGCTTTCCCATCGTTTACATTTATGCTCTGACTCCCAGATCAGATTAAAGAGAAAGTGTAAAGAATAAAGACAGGAGCACAGAAAATTTTGTCAAGTGATTCTTCCTAGGAAAGGTAATTGGTTACCATCCTACCCATTTCTCAAGTCAACAAAAAACTCTTAAATGTGTCTTATCCAAAGACACTTTTAGTGCTGTGTGTCTGTATAATACTATCAGGTGTGTAGAGTCCAGAGCTAAAAAGAACACTTGAGCAAATGTTTGCTAAATCAGCTTTAGTCACCATATTTAAATGAGCCTTATATATGTGTATTAAATTCTGCCATTACCTCTGAAAGGCATTTCAGAAACATTTTCTCTGAGATGCCTCAGGAATGGCACACTATGGCAAGCATGGCTCCTACAAAGTATTAGACATCTTCCACCATGTAGGCATCAGACTCTAAGGCATGTTCAATAAAACTTAACGTGTCATTACTTAGAGAAGTTATTATATTTTATATTCTTTTATGGTGAGAGCTATATTTATTGTCAGAGCTGGTAATCAGCCCATTAAAAGTCAAAACTATGATGGCATGTTTATAGTCACAGAAAACCCAAGAGATTTACCTAAACAAGCAGCCATTAACATATAGATAGGTTGTATGTTTTATTTTGGAGAACATCCTCCCCACTTAAAGGACATCAGCATTTATTTGCTGACAGACAGTGGAAGAAAAGCTTCAAGACTTTCTATTCCACCTTCTTCTTTTTTTTTGGTTTTTTGAGACAGGGTTTCTCTGTGTAGCCCTGGCTGTCCTGGAACTCACTGTGCAGACCAGGCTGGCCTCGAACTCAGAAATCCTCCTGCCTCTGCCTCCCAAGTGCTGGGATTAAAGGCGTGCGCCACCACTGCCCGGCTCTATTCCACCTTCTATCTTGAGAGCAGAGTACCTGTGACATTCAAAAGACCAAACAAAATGCACATAATTGGTAGTGACATATGTGTGTGAGTTTTGAATTGAGTCCTGTGCAATGTAGTGCTTATCTTGCAGAAATGTTGGACAGCCAGTATGAAAACTCATTTGTTTTATAAAGTAGATATAATGATAGTTTTGCTTTTACACTGTTTTAATTTAAATAGATTTTTTTCTGCACAGAAAAATTACCTTTTGAAGATTATTTTATTTTATATGTATTAGGGTTCTGCCTGATGTATGTCTGTGTATCAGATGCATACAATGTCTACTGAGGCCAACAATTCCCAGAAACTGGAGTTACAGATAGTTTTGAACTGCCACAGGGGTGCTGGGAATTGACCTCTGTTTCTCTGGAATAATACTATTAACTGCTGAGTCCTGCAATGTAATTCTTAATTTTTTTGACTTTATTTCAATATTCTGGTTCATCTTATGAAACTTAAGAAGGTTAGGAAAATGAAATTATGGCTAATAAGGAGACATTGCAATTGATGTAGAAATCACCTTTCATAAGCCAAGGCTGAGAACTGACGTCCTCATCAAGTATAGAAGAATGAGCTGTGCGGTTAAAATATATGGGGCTACAGGAAATACTTGAAAGTAGAAGGGGGATTGTCTGGGAAGAGAAAAGAGCAGCCGGAGTGATGGGATTCAAGAGAGGATAGATAATAGGGGCCTGAATATGGTCCAAATACATTCTATGTATGAAAATGTAATGAGACCCGTTTAGTTTGGGTTCTCTAGAGGAACAGAACTATGGGAAATTTGCACAAAATGGACATGCAAACACAGAGGAGGATGAAGGGAGTGGCCACAGATAGCATCACTGGGATGACCATGAGCCACCTCAGGCCAGAACATGCATAAACTGCAGATAATCCACAAGGAGCTAGAAGGAGGCATCAGTGCTTCTGACCAGTCTCATGGGCACTTAACTCTGCAAAACTCTTGTTCATGTGCCTTTGGTCTATCTGAACTGTAAGCCTGTAACTTTATGTTTTTAAAACTTGCTGGTTGTGAAGAGCTGGGCTTAAGGAGCTGTCTCAACTGCTTCCCTCATAGGGGTGGTTGGACCTTAATATCAGGGTCATACAAAAGATCTATGAGGAGCAATCTGAATATTATGAGGTGCACAAAGATTTGGACAGGCTGTCATTCAAATTAGTTAAGTTCTTCGGGTTGGAAAAAACTGGACTTTTCTCAAGACTGCTCATCAGATGCCTCATTCTGAAGGTAAACAGAAAGGAGCTGGGTTTCCTAGGCTGACTCCCCAACTCTGACTGCCCTGTCCCTACGGAGATCCTAAACTCTAAACTTTGCACATGTGATTCTCTCCCTTGGAGGCTTGCTGACTATCAAGCAAAGGAGTCAGTCTGCGGGATTCCTAGAGTGTTGTGTCTCCGTTCCGGACAGGTTTAGTACTGAGACACATGGCATCCGATTGTGTGAGTCTAGCTCAGTGCTCTTTCTCTGTGTAGTCTATCTGACCTATATTTATTATGAAGGAGCCCAAATAGAAGACAGGTCAGTCAGTGATGGTTTATTACATGGCAGGACTGCTGTTGTGGTAGGTATGAGGTCTCCCTTCCTGTGCCTCAGTATCTCTCTGTGTCTCTGTCTCTTTCCGTAGCTGTCGTCAGGTCACATAATACATGGTTTAAAGGTTTACTCGATGTTAATACTCTCCAAACTTTTCTCCACTATTCACTGGGATGGTTCAGACCCTATGTATGAAGTTAAGGAATGTTCTTAATTTGACTTTGCAAACTGAAGTCCTTATTTTACTATTTTTTAATTCTCAAATAATACTTTTTATGTATTATTGTATGTGAACAATTTGGTATTCTGATGTAGGTACAGGATGGGAATTATTTCAAACAACCAAATTAGCATAATCACTTCATGTATTTGTTTTGAAGTTCACACATTTAAAATTGGGGTTCTTGATATTTAAACATTTTGTACTTATCATTAACTACAGTCACCATGTGGTTCATTTATCTCAAACTAAGGCCTGCATGGTACCAGCCTGATTGAGATTAATTCAGATATATCTTCCTGATGGGTACTTGTCAGAAAATTCTGAACATGTCAAAGTGTAAGCTTCCTGGCAAACAAATTTATATTGTCAGATCTTTTCTTTCTCAAACTCCACCTACTAATTATGTGTTTATTTCATTGATTAATACTTTCTGTAATGTTTTTAGTTTAAACCAATTTTATGATTCTTCTCTTCCCAAATCCCTTGTATAGCTTCCCTGTCCTGCCCATGGATTCACTACCTTTGTCTTCTAAGTGGTTGCTTATTCTTAATAATACTACAATGATATCAGCATTATTACATCAAAAGATCATAACATTTCTGTTTAAGCTAGCAGTTGCCTCATGACCCAGCAACACAGAATCATTTTTTACTTACATAAATGTGCACCCCCTATCACAGGGACAAGTCCTAGCATCCTAATAACCATCTGTTTTTACTCCAGTCTCTTCCCTTGAATTTCAGAGTTGCAAGACTGAGAAAATAGAAATGAATAACATTCACTGCAATGCCATTTCATTCTCTAGGAAATACTATTGATTTTAAAAATAATGTCCTCAACTTTAATCAGTTAAATTTCACAGTGATTGCTTTCATGAAGATTTCTGTTTTCCCTAAGAAGTAAATCCTCATCATAAATTTTGGAAATTCTTCTCTTTATATAATCAAGCCATTTCTGGAGGACTAATAGACACACTAATATATCACAGGTAAAACATGTGGGAAAGGTAAATAACAGATCAAGCAGCTTGTGGTTTTTGGTTTTTTTTTTTTATTTTCTAAGTTTTTTTATTTACATTCCAAATCATTTCCCCTTTCCTGTTTCCTCCCTCCCCGAAAGTTCCATAAGCCCCCTTCCCTCCCTCTTTTCCCCTTTCAACCCCCTCTCGCTTCTCTGCTTGTGTTTTAATAGCTACTATTACTGAAGTCCTATGCCTCAGAAGTACTCTCAGCTTTGTAGTCTGACAAAGAGTGAATCTGCTCAATTTCAGGTACTTTCTGAAGTTGTTTTGACTTGTTTAACTTTTTGCTAAAGGAGCTCTGCCTGAAAGAAGAAAAGTTTCAATCTCAGAGGAAACTGTTAAGCCCACGTGCATTCATAGAATATCATTTTCCCCTAAGGATCATTCTTTAGCAGTGATTAACCATGGCTGCTAAGGTAACATAAATATGTTAACACATAAAACAAAGTAGTCTATGCTTTAAATTTGGAAAATTTTTCAAAAGTCCTCAACCATGAAACAGGAGATGTGCTATGAATGCCTTGTCAAAGAAATACCATCTGGCTATAGACACAATATATAGGAGACATTAACATAACTACAATAGAATAAATGTAGTTGGATACAGTGACATGGGTTGGGGAATATGACACCCTTGATACAGCAAGAAAACTAAAAACTGTTCATTTGGAGCATAAAGACTTACCTATAGAGAGTGGTAAGTGAGACTCTGAACTGGAAAGCATAGGGCTTGGTGATGGATCCTATTGCAGTAATTAAATAGATGGCTGGTACTAAATATTTTACATTTGCTACTCAATAATTTTTCTTTCCTTAAAAAATGCAAGGACCATTCATTAGAATGTTTCCCATGACATATATATATCTTTGAACTATTAAGTGGAATTAAATGTTGGGTACCTTCAACCTACTCTTTCCACTGAATGCTTCAGGCATTCAGTTGTTTTGTTAGTAACAGGTCTCAGAACAAGTTTTTAAGGAAACTAGATTGTAGCAGTTATCCTCTTGTAAGAGAATTGAGCCCGACACCGGCTTATGGTAAGTTATATATAATGCTGAAAGCTTCTCTTTTTTCCAGTATGAAGTGACATATTTATATTTTGGTATTGATCAATATGTAGTAGAATAAATGTTTTTAGGTAGGAAGCTATATGCTAAGCAGACTGATTGGTAAATTCAGTTAATCAAGGTAAAAAAAGAAAGCACTGTGACTGAGTTGTTTCTTCCACTAATAAGAACCTTCAAATGAAATGATCTTAATTATGATGTTGTGAAATACAAAATTCTCATTAGTGGCAATTCTTCCTCAAATGTTTACTCTCTGTGTCGCTGTTTCTCTCTGTCTCTGTCTGTCTGTCTCTGTGTATCTATGTATCTATCTACGTATCTATGTATCTACGTATTTATCTCTCTATATCTCTATCTCTATCTATCTATCTATCTATCTATCTATCTATCTATCTATCTATCATCTATCTATCTATCTATCTATCTATCTATCTATCTATCTATCTATCTATCTATCTATCCATCCATCCATCCATCCATCCATCCATCCATCCATCTATCTATGCAGATAAAGTCTTACTATGTAGTCTAGGAAGGCTACAAAACTTGTGACCATCCCCTTGCCTCATGAATCATGGAAATGCAGATATGTATCACAAAACCAACCTTCTTAAACCTAAGTACCTAATGAAGGAAATCTTTCAAATTGTAGTACAGCAGTTGTTGGCAAGGATGTGGAGAAAGAGGAACACTCCTCCACTGCTGGTGGAATTGCAGGCTGGTACAACCACTCTGGAAAACAGTCTGGCGGTTCCTCAGAAAACTGGGCATGACACTCCCAGAGGATCCGGCTATACCACTCCTGGGCATATACCCAGAGGCTTTACCTGCATGCAATAAGGACACATGCTCCACTATGTTCATAGCAGCCTTATTTATAATAGCCAGAAGCTGGAAAGAACCCAGATGTCCCTCAACGGAGGAATGGATTCAAAAGATGTGGTATATCTACACAGTGGAATACTACTCTGCAATTAAAAACAATGAATTCACGAAATTCCTAGGCAAATGGTCAGATCTTGAAAATATCATCCTTAGTGAGGTAACCCAATCACAAAAGAACACACATGGTATGCAGTCACTGATAAGGGGATATTGACCCAGAATCTCGGAATACCCTAGACACAATCCACATATCAATAGATTTCTAAGAAGATGGAAGGAGAGACCCCTGGTCCTGGAAAGACTGGATGTAGGGGAATGCCAGGACAGAGTAACGAGATAAGTGAATGGAGAAAAGAGGGAGGGAAGGGGGTTTATGGGACTTTCGGGGAGGGAGGAAACGGGAAAGGGGAAGTGATTTGGAATGTAAATTAAAAAAATAAAATAAAATAAATAATAAAAAAAGAAGAAACATATTTTTGATTTTCTTTAGTTATGACATAGAAATTCACATGCCTTTCTAGCGTTGGAATCTCCTTCCCAAACTTTCTTATCCCAATTTCTACCCTTTCTTCTCCAGATTAGCTTTTTTCTAATTGGCCAACAGTCAGCTAAGGCACTGTATGCTAGAGCCAATTTGTCCCAGCTGGGAAGAGTTTACTATGAGAGTTTTAGAAATTTTATGAGCCAATTGTTAAATACAGTTTTATTTTAAAAATTAACTATGTGAGCTATAAATAAATTATTTAGAAAGAAAAATAATGCATATTCAGAAGTCAACATATTTACCATCTGGGTATTATTTTACATTTACTGTACTGCTGGGTGAAACTTTTACATAGAAGTATGCAGTTTACAGAACATTTTGTCCAACTTTTAAATCTAGTGAAATCATATTGGTAGCAAAAGTTCTATTATGGAAGAAGTATTTTCATATGTATTTCACAAATCAGGTTGCCCTGCTGTCTTCTAGAGACAGTTATTAAACATTCACTAACACACCAGGCAAAGTCTTTCATCAGAAGACCAGTTTTCTTCCTATGAGTAGTTACTGATTAAGGAGCCTTTAATTAATTCCTCATACAGCTAATTAATTTATTAACTTATTCATGTAGAGAAACCGTAATGTGTAATATAAATATGTACATTATAGACATCTATAAAATTATCTAAGTATAATAGACAAGCTTTTATTATTAAAAATTGAACTATTTGCTCCTTCTGCATAGTCATTTTCTGGTTTCTGTAAAGTGTTTATACATTTTGCAGTTCTCTAAGTAAACTAGTAATTGATAATGGCTCATAGGTTTCATTCTTAAGAAACTGGCTAAAACAAGACTCCTTCCCCCATGAGAGACTCATTTCTGCTTATTTTGTATTGACTAGCTCCCATGAGCAGGGACTAGCTCCAATACCTAGCGACCTGCCTGCATTATTGGTCCTAATTAGTTCTCCCCATGAGAAGGTCAAAGAATCAACATCAAAAGGATTCAAATGTCTTTTTACACCCACATCTGGCTTTTCAGGCTCAAATGAATTACTATATTCCATTCTCTCCACATTAAATAGTAAATGTTCAACCTTAAAGGAGACTTATTTAATGAATTACTATATTCCATTGTCTCCACATTAAATAGTGAAGGTTCAATCTTAAAGGAGACTTATTTATATAAATGAAAACATTATTTATTTAAGCATACACTAAAGGGTATTTACTATATAATATTCATTATCTAATATTTTAAAAAGGAGTCATTGATATAACAGTATCCCAAACTAACGTGCACCCAAAATTTCTTTGCTTCATTCTTTGAGATGTCTTCAAGAGGCAGGCATTATTATCATTCATAGCCAGAAAAAACAGAAATGTGAGAAAATTACAGTGTATTGAAGTAATATATTTTCTCATTTGTACATTTCTAATGCATTTAGACATATAATGTTTTGAGGTATATCATAACATGTAGAAATGTAAGAAAAGAACTCTGTGGAATGTTGTGTCTACATTAAAATAAAAAGTCTCATGCCAAAGATGTTAGTTACAAAGTATAATTCTTTGAGAAAGCTATTTCCTCACAGGACTGGTGACTTTTAAAGTGTGATACAGGCGACTTCAGTTCCAAGTAGAGATGTTGAGTTCTTAGGAACAACTTTTATTTTGTTTGTGATTTCAGTAGAATATAGCTTTTCTCATTAGTGATATCTATTTTTTTTTTAGAATTCCTCAGGATATTTGAAATAAAAGATTGATGAAATACAAGTAATCTGCAGATCGAGATCAAGAACTCTCTCCTTCTTGCATGCTCCATTTTCTCAAACAGATGAACCACTCCTGGCAAGCTCTCTTCTTGCCCAATATAACCCGTTTTCCCACTGGGACTTGAACTCACAGTGTTTTCTCTCTTCCTAAGAGTTTCAGTCGCTAATCCTTTTCTGCTGTCTGACAAGAAAGTCTTCCTTGGCCTTGGATAGCTCACGTACTAAAGATCTGAATGCTGTAACCACAGTATTGAATGGATGGCTTAAATTCAGGGCCTCTTAGAGAAAAGCATTAGATGAAGGCTTGGAACCATTAAGGCCCTGCCAAGATCCCCTAACAGCCTTTTCATCTTACAGAGAGCTGTGGTTGGAAGTGTGCAGATGGAGCTGTCCTCAGGGATGCTTCCATGTGAGCCTTGTTGAATCATTTCACAAGTAGGAGACTTAATGTTTTATAACATTTCAGAGGCCGTCCATCATAGGAAGATCCTTGGTCATGTATTATTTATGTGTTTGTTTGGCTAGACCTGGAGTGTCTTTATAAATTATTATTTTTAACTCCTTCACTACTAATGGTGATTTTGTTAGAATGCAGATGTTTTGGGGTCTTTAGTGTAAGAAATATTATGATTCAATAGTTTCATTTTTTTCTTTCAGAACCACCCAAAGTGTAGAATACTGATTTTTGTTAGTATATTTTTCTATAATGGAGATAAACTATCTCGATGTTTGAAAACAGATCTGCATGAATTTCACTTCGTGATAATTTAGTTATAATACATTTGGGTCATTTTCATGTATTGAAGACCAGGACAAGGTATTGCAGATTTATTTTTTCTTTTTCTTTTTATTGAATATATTCTTCATTTACATTTCAAATATTATTCCATTTCCCAATTTCCCCCCTCCCAGAAAACCCCCAACCCATCATTCCTCCCTCTGCCTTCATGAGGATGCCCCTCCACCCAACTCACTCTCACCTAACCCCTCTTGATTTCCCCACTGTGGGGCATTTATCAAGCCTTCATAGGACCAAGGACCTGTTCTCCCACCAATGCCTGACAAGGAATTCCTCTGCCACAAATGCAGCTGGAACCATGTGTACCCCTTGGTTAATGTGGGTGCTTAGGTTTTTCTGAGAAAGGGAACAAAATACTCACAGGTGCAATTATGGAGACAAAGTGTGGGGCAGAGACTGAAGGAAAGGCCATCCAGAGATTGTCCTATCTGGAGATTCTTCCTATAAACAGTCACCAAACCCCGGCACTATTGTGGATGGTAAGAAGTGCTTGTCGAAAGGAGCCTGATATGGATATCTTCTGAGTGACCCTGCCAGAGCCTTACAGACACAGAGGCAGATGCTAGCAGCCAGTCATTGGACTGAGCGTGGGGTTCCCAATGGAGGAATTGGAGGGACAGACTTATAAATGATACATTTTTAATTTCCAATTGTCACAAACAAATTTGATTACAAAATATACATTAGTTGCTCTTACTGATGAAAAGTTTAAATGCTCTTAGAGGAGTGGCCATTTTATAAATAGAACATCACTTCTTTGCTCTTCAGCATTATTTTTAATTAAGAAGTGATCGAAAATTTAGATTTGGAGTAGCCAGTTGCTTTCCCTGACATGAATGAAAGGAAAGACAATGGGAATCTTTCTCTATAGGCCAAAGAATACCTGAAGAAATGGTCAACCGATGTGAACCACACACTCCAAACTTGCTCGAGCAGCACCCACCTGTGAGGTGGGTGGTCAAAAACAACACTGAACTACCAATTCAGCAAGCAGAGGCCAGATCAGAATATGCTATCACTACTCATGAATAGTCACATGATAATAGAAATAGGTTGACAGTAGATGGTTCGGATGAACTAAATATGAGTGGAGAGAGTGCAGTAAAGTAGGACAAATTTAATGTTTCATTTGCACCCCTTGGGAACATAGCCACTGAACGTTTGTAGAAGTCCTTGATATTTAGGGTTTCTGGTTTCTGTGCCTCTCACGTATTTGGGAATAGTGTTTGGGGCTGTATCCCATTATATACTCACATATAAACTCCAATATGGTTAGTGGTCGTATTTTATATGAGCAGCCTAGCTATGATGATCTGAACAGTAATGAGCCATAGACAAATGATGAGTCAGCAATATTGTATTTTAAGCAACAAATATAGTATTGCAAATTTGCCGGCGACCTATATAGCAATTAGCAATGCATTCTCCACAAAGGAGGGGTGATTTCTGTTTCTAATATTGAAGTATTACAAAACATTCAATCAAACTTAATTAGAAAAGTTATTTCGGAAACACCTATAGCTGAGAAGAAAAATAAAGGAACTCAGACATAAAGGCTAATGGTTAGTTACTAGAATTGAAAGCAAATAGGTCAGAATACTAATGGAAATATCTCCCTCCAGACTTTCCTTCAATCGGTTTCCTTCACCCCTGGAATCACTGGCCTATGTTTTGAGTTCTGGCCGAACCAAATTGCTAAGTCGATTTTGCCAGAGTCAAGACCATATATCTGCTGTTTTTAATTCTTCAACTGGTTTTCAGTAAGGCACAAAATAATATACTTAAGTCCTTCCCCTAGAAGCAGGGAGGATGAAGAATGGTAACTGTAGAAGGCTGACTAGAGGAACTAGGACCCATTCTCACTTTACCAACAGTGTTCTCAAGCTCCCTTAGCACTCCCGAGGTCTGACAGCTGGTAAGTAGTGATTCCTCTCTCTGCTATAGGTCTATGCAAATAGACGGATAATAGGTACAATGAAGATATGTTTGCACCATGTTTAGCTCTGCCTGCCTGCTGCTCTCCACATAGTTCTTCTTGCAGAGAGGAGTGCGGACACACAGGTGCCTGTGTTGAATTTTGCTATACTCATTCTCGTCCCTCAACTGCCAGCTGTGGCTTGATATGACCACTTGTTCTTTGAGATTCAAGGCATGGATCCTTGTGCTCAGGTGGCAGCAGCCTGGCTGTGTCTTCCCTTGAATTTCCCTTATTGTGTGGATTTTCTTGAGTGACATTCAATGGAGGCTCTCAGAGACCACCTGGAGCAGTGTTTTATGATCTGTCCTTTCTTTCCCACATGGCTGAGAAAGGAGGCTATATAAATTTCAGTGCCAACAGTTTTCTTTGAGAAAAGTGGCATCAGAAGCCCATTCCTTATCATGCATGTCCCAGATGAAGTGGGTGCATAAAAGATGCCACTACAGAAAACGTTTGACATTAATTCAGAGTAAGTGATCGCCTATTAATTGTCTACCTCCCATCTAATTATTTTAAGATTGCTACCTGGGGCTTGGACTTGACACATGCATCATTCTACAACTCCATTGATTTTCTCTTCTTGTAAGTTCATTGTGGTGACTACTTTGTAATTATCCTTTCCTACAAAATAGCAGTAATAAGCAAATTCTCTAACACTTCTGCCTGAACTAGATGTGTTTTCTAGCTTGTGGATGTTTGCTAAACTATTTCTATGGTGATCTAAAGAATAAAATATGATAGATCTGTTTGTCCTGAAAAAAAAAGGAATAATTGTTACTAATGACAGCATGCAATAAACATTTATACTCTCATACATGTGTCCCCATTTTGTAAATCAAACGTTCAGATATTTACACATTTCTAAGGTAAATTTGAATAATTAAGAGCATTCAGATGTGAAATTAAATGTATTTTATACTTTATGCATTCAAGCTGGCTACTTTTTTAATCACTTAAAAGCTTTTAAGTTTTCAGCTCAGGGTTGGAGTAGAAAGCTGTGAATGGGAAGACGTAGTTGTTCAGTGCACTTAGGTGGAGGAAGAACTCTGTGCTGATGTTCTCATCAATGATCCTTAGATTGATGCACTAAGTAAGTGTGAAACAATTCAACTTGAAACAATGTGCAGCGCCTCCCGAGGAGTTCATTCTCATTGAAAATTGGTGAATTCATGTAAAAAGTAGGTCATCCCCATTTTGGGGATGTAGCTTTCAGGATACTCCATATCCTATAGGCTGACTGAAATTTAGCTCTGCTTTGACTCAGAGGGAGCGAGCTCTTCTGAGTGCTTCTTTTCTTGGTCCATTTCTTCTTTGCATATTCTGATCTTAGTAACCTTAGAGTCCCATCAAGTGTCCCCTGAGATCATTACAGAGGAAATAGCAGTGGACCTAGAGTCAGGAGTCCATAATTCCATTTACGACTTTTCTGTAAAAATCAGAGACTCAGTGCATTGTGAACAGATGAGATAATATTCTGTGTGTTCAGAACTTAGGAGCACTTGCTCCATTTGTAGAAGACCAGGGCTCTTAGATCTTACAATGGGTGACTCATAAACACCTGTAACAGTAGTTCCAGGGCATCTTATGCTCTCTTCTAGCCTCTGTGAGTACTAGCAGGAATGTGGTATACATACATGCAGGCACATGCGCATACACGTAGTATACTTTTTGTTTTCTAAAAGAAATGTTTGCTATTCAATCATGAAGAACCCAGCAAGTATTTAATAAGACAGCAGGTTCTGGGAGATCTTGTAACCTCCACATTGAGGAAGGCATAGATAGCTGTGAGTCCTGTACTTTCTGACTGCCAGCTTAGTGTCAGGTTCAGTGAGCGATCCTGTCACAAAAGAAAGAGATAGATGAGTATACTGGATAACCTCTTCTGGTCTACACACACAGATTTGCATGCATTCAAAGGTTCATGTACCCACACTAGACCATGCACCAGAATACACTTGTGCATACACAACACATACTTTACATAATTGTCACACATAAATACATACATGTCCACCCCACAAAAAAGAATAAAGACAAAGAAAGTCTATGTTTTATAAGACACTTGGAGTCTGTGTAGGAATTAATTTGCAAAAGGAACTTAGTATGGAAAAGAATTTAAAAATTACTACTTGTATGTAAAGTGGCATGGTTGTAGAGCTTTATAAACTTTGTAGGAATTTATCAACTTAAAAAAATAAGGTTTCTTCTCAAATAAGGGCACATTCTTGAAAAAAAATAAAACATCATTATATATTAAAATATCTATGACAGTAAAATTGTATCTTAGATAGGCATTACCAAACCCTTACACATGTTAGAAATATAATCTGAGCTCAGAAATTTTGTGGGGTTTTTAGTTGTTTTACTTTGGGGATTATAATCTGATTATATCATTTCCCACTCTCATTTCCTCCTAACCCTCCCATATATCCTTCCTCTCTTGCCTTCAAATTCATGGCCTCTGTTTCCATTAGCTGTTGAGATATACATGTGCATGTGTGCATGTGCTCACACACACACATACACACACTCACACACACATATACATAAAACATGCTCAGTCTATGTAATGCTACCTGTTTGTGTGTTGTTGGAGCTGACCATTTGATTCTGTATTGATACTGGATAACTAATTAGTGAGTTATTGTGCTTTTCCCTGAAGAATTTGCCCAACTATCAACATTCCTCAGTTTTTTGCAGTTCTTTGTATAGGGTTGAAGCCTCCTGGGGTTTTCCCCATCCATGTGAGCATGCCTGTTCTTGTTCAGCTCACGTTTACACAGTAGCATGGATGATGAAACTATAGATGTAGTTTCTGATATTCCTAGGAAACACAATCCAGCAAACTCTTAGGTTTCTGATTCTTAGATCTATGTCTTTTCTTTAGTGTTCCCTGAGTCTTAGGCGAATGAGTTGTATTGGAGATGTATCCCTTGAGATTGGGTTCTGTGGCTTTCTGTAATGTCTCTGTTGCAAAGAGAAGTTTCCTTGATAAAGGAGGAGGCCCATGCTTACCTGCACATATAATAATGTGCATTTATAGTGAGTCAGGGATGCTGCT
This sequence comes from Tokudaia tokunoshimensis, assembly GCA_036184795.1. Classification (NCBI taxonomy): domain Eukaryota; kingdom Metazoa; phylum Chordata; class Mammalia; order Rodentia; family Muridae; genus Tokudaia; species Tokudaia tokunoshimensis. The sequence goes on along the minus strand of BTHU01000005.1, from coordinate 8,638,257 downwards.
GGCTCTGGAACGTAGTAGGAAAGTGTTAAGAATTACAGTTCAAGTCCTAAGACAGAGTTGAAGAAAGAATGCTCCATCTTTTATTACCTAGTACAAACATGTTCCAAGTATTGCATTTGCAATACATCATATTGTTTTGAGAAGCATAATAAGTCTAGTTTCTGAACTATACAAAATTGACATCATTTTTCACAGTGAAATTTTTAGGAGATATGGTTTAGAACTGGTGTAACAGAACAAGTTATTTAACTGAATTTTCATGCAAAACATATTTTCATATACAGGAAACTTACTCTCTAATCCACCCTTTTTAGTAGATTATTTTAAAAGGCAGTGAAGTTTGTTGAAATCTCATTGATTTTAAGTCAAATATCAGCAATGTCTCATGATTTTTTTCGTTTTACCTCTTCTGGGTGATAATGTGTACCACTAGTATAAATATGTTTATGCCATACTGTTTGTATTCTTTAATGTTTTCTGTTTTGAAGCTTTAGTGTGTGTGTGTGTGTGTGTGTGTGTGTGTGTGTGTGTGTGTGTGTCTGTGTGTGCATGTACACGCATGTGTATGGTCTGTTTGTGGGTTTGTGCATGTACGTGCAAGGGCTAGCGAGGTATTCTAGTCCATATATCTCAGGGAGTTACGAAGCATCTAACAGAGTTACTGAGAATTTGATTCTGGTCCTCTGAAGTAGCAATAAGGACTCTTAGCCACTGAGCCATCTCTCCAGCCCTTTAGTTGATCTTTTATTTGGTAATTTTCACCTTATTTTAGGGTGTAAAAGGATATACCATACTTGATTTTATATTCTTCAGAGAATTCTCCATTCTGCACCTAGAAGTTGTTCAATAGATATTTTATAAATTATCCACAAATGACAAATTTTGAGCTTTGTCATTTTACCAGGATGCTTTCCATGACAGGTAGAAAAATAGCAAAATATCTGTTCAAAAGCTGCTTAAAGTGTGGTCCAGAGACTCGTGTTAACTTGTGGAGTACTGGAGAGATTTGGTTGTTTTTGTATTGTTTCATGGTTAAAGCCAATAAAAACTAAGTGTCTAAGAGTAGCCATTTAGGAGAATGTCCAGCAATATGAATTTATACTGACATAAAGACCCAATGTGATTTGCCATTACTTTAGGAATTCTTTTTAATTTCATTATATAATAGTTTTCTCCTTAGCTGCTGAAAATTAGGGGAGTAAAAGAAGGCCACCAAAATCCTGTTTTTAAAATACAGATTGTTTAAGACCATGATCTAATAAAAATATGTATTCATTACTAAAGTCACAAAAATATCACTAAGGAAAGACTTATTGGTATAGAGCTTAATAATGCTGAGCAGTGTTCACAATCTCATTGGCCTTTCTGGGATTGCTCAGGTCTTCTGTCCTGATTTAGTGTGTCTTCAGTAGTTCTAAGCTCATGTTTTCACATGGAAACATTCAGCTTCAGAAAGAAATTGGTATCTGCAAAAGAGCCCCACCTCTCCCATCTGCCTCTTCATCTGGAAAGAAAAAGCTTCCCACATGTCTCTGTGTGATTGTTGTAGACTTTTCCCCTTGTTCCCTGCATGATCCCTGCCACACTGTGATACCTTGGGATAGCCACTGCAGAGTTCTGTCAGCAAAATCCCCTGGACATTGGCTGTTCTGCACATTCTCTGAAGATTTACTGTGTCTGAGGTTCACATAATACTTCAGTAAATATAGACACTTAGCATCTACTACACATAATCATTTCATATTTTTATTTCTTTAGCATATGACTTCACTAAGCATTGCCAGTGTTATCTCCGTTTTACTGTTAGGTAAAAGAAGACACAGAAGTGTTTAGCACCTTGTCTTGTCCAAGGTCACACCACTAGGTAAGCATACATGGAATTTCAAATCTATCTCAAGAATGTCCATATTCATGTTCTTTTTTGTGTATTGCAAATGCTGATTGCTAATGTGGTCTGATTGGAAAATTCTCGATGAATATATGATGTCAAAAATGTTTTCTGAAAATTTTCAGGGAAAATTTGTTTGAAAGATAATTTTTCCTCACAAGAGTTAAACAGAAATCATACTGTTTTTTTTTTTGATGTCTATGACAAGCATCTGTCTTGCCATTGTACTCATGTAAAATCAACCACTATTGGTCATATAAAGTAGGTTTTCATTTAATCTGTTTATTCAAGTATTTTTAGTTTGCTGAAAAGAGAAATAAATCTGTTTTTATCTCATTTCCCCCATTAAGCTATTTGAAGTAGAATTTTCTTGTTTCCTTGGAGAGTCAGTTTTGTCATGTGATTTTTTTCTAGAAACTGTCTTAAAATAAATTTCTTTTACTGAACCAGACATCTAAGAGTATGCTTTGCAGAGAATAGATGTGATGTTTTTCTGGAAGCTGCCTGGAAAAGGGGAATATGTTGGTTTGCTAGAGCAGACGCTTGAGAGGACACTGTGATGTTTGGAAAGGATATAAGTATAACCCAAGAGACAGTGGATGACACTGTGGCACTGGCTCTCCTTGCCACTCTTTGTTGGTCTTCATCGGGCTATGCTGATGACTGGTCTTCACTGAAAATGCTGTGGCATTGGTTCACCTTGCCTTCTTCACTGACTTCGTAGAGAGAAATGCACCAACGAACTTCTTACAATATTCCAGTGGCTTCTTGCCACTTCCTGTGGACTCAGGCCAAATGATAGAGCCTTGTGGTTTTTTTTTTTCTGAATCAAACTGCTATTGCTGATTCAGGAATAGTGTTTGTGAGTGGATTGAACAACCCCTACTGATTTGTGTGAATTGAACTGCTGATATCCTGACAAAGGAGATTGTAATCAACCCCACAGAACTATTTCTAAGCAGCTCCACATCCTTCTTTGCCCTATTAACCTTTCCTATCCACTACCTCTGGTGAGTGGTGAGTTAGATGGGAAGTTAAAGTATTTAAGAATCCTTATTAATGTAGGGTTTGAAAAATCTGAGTCTTAGCTATTTGTGTAGGTAGGTACATATCTATGAGGTTGTAGTGTGACCATACAAATATCTAACTGGTTGTAAGATCCTCTATTGGGGCATTGGTATCTCTGTATCCAGGAGAGCTTGGGACATGCTGACCTCCATCAGACCTTTTATAACTAACCATCAAAGAGGGTGAGTAACTGGTTAGTCCAAGAAGCTATATCTAAGAATCCTTTTTAGAGAATAACCATTTTCTATTTTTATTCCCTACTCTAAATAAACCTGTGATTGTTGGAATAGGGTAATTCCTAGACCCCAATTACTTTTAATTCATCTGTTATAGGATTTCAGATTTTAAAATGGGGAAGGGATTGTGTGATTTTTATTTTTCTCTCTCATTTTCTCCTAGGTTGCAAGATTATTGCTTCCATATGTGTAGATATACTGCAACTTCTTCATTCCTCTGTCTGCCTCTGTCTGTCTCTGTCTCTCTCTCCCTATATACATCCCAAATATTTATTGATTCTTCAGAACATACTCATCAGACTGTCTTTTTCTGCTTGAAGACAAGTTGATAAAGAACTAACAAAATACTATGAAACTACTTAAGAAAATATTTCTTATCCTAAAGACATAGGAGATTTCTTAGCAACTGGTGGTGGATATCAAAACATATATTTACTGCAGGCAGGACAAATATTATACCACAAAGCTAAACCACCAGTCTGAAGGTATTTTAAAATTTACAACTAAGGGAATATTTAGAATAATTTATCAAACAATAAAACTTGAAGTACTACATTTTGTAATAAAATGTCACAGAAAAAATTATTTTTATATTATTGCCATAATATGAATATTCGTTATTTTAAATGCACATAATATAGTGGGTAATATTTACTAAACTGATCTAAATTTGAAGCTTGCTCATTTTCTTTTAATAGTTTTTCAGATGACAAATAACCTTATTAAGGCTATAATGTAGCTATGTCAAAGTTCAGAGTATGCTTCTTTCAGGTTAAAACTAAGGAATAAAACTCAAGCATGTTGTACAGTTAGAAAATATATATGGTGACATATGAGGTTATGGAGACATTGTGAAGGTTTATTATACCAGTTCTGAATTTTTTATTTTAATTGGTAACTAAATTAAGGTCTTTATCTTCCTTTATGTTTTGTCATTTAATATTTTTTTTAATTTTTTCACACATTATATTTGGATAATATACTTTCCTTTCCTCCAAATTTTCCCTGATTTTACAGTCTACCCATATTTGTCTCACACACACACACACACACACACACACACACACACACACACACACACACACCATTTATCTCTATATCAAAAGCAAAGGCAGGAAAACCAACAACATAAAATTAAATTAAAATTACTGAAGACTCCAATGGAAAAATAAACAAAAAGCAAAATAAAAAGGAAACAGGAAAAGCACTAAGACAAACATCAATGTATTGTTAAGAGACATCACTGGACTTCAGAGATGAGCCAGAAATAAAGCAGTCCTTGTGTCTCAGATCACTGAAACTTCTAATCTACGCTCATCACAGTAACTGAGGTAGAGTGTTCTGAAATGTCCCTGTCCTTTAGACTAAGTGCTGACTTTTTGTATATTTAATTTTTACAATTGAAATAGTGATTTTTCTTTTTCTTTTTTCAACACAATATCCTTATTGATTGTTTGAGAATTTTGTACAATGTGCTCCAATCACACTCCTTCCTCCCAAGTCTACCTTCTTACCCTAAGATTCCCCAACCAAAAAAGGAGAAGGAAGAGGAAGAGGAGAAGGAAGAGGAGAAGGAGAAGGAGAAGGAGAAGAAGGAGAAGAAGAAGAAAAGTAGGAGAAAACTACACTATGTCAAAATTATGTTGCCCATTGTGGCCAGCCCCTTAAAGATAACTGAGTTCTTACCTAGCCCCATGTCAGAAGGTATAAACTGTGAAGAGTTGTGCTTCAGAACATTTATAATATTTTTAAAGAACTCTTTTCAATTGGTTTTTGTCAAGACATTTTTTTGGAGAGTTGGGGACTGGAGTTGTCACAGAAGCCATCAATGTCTTTCACTCTCAATTATGAGTCTGCAGTTATTCATACTCCCTTGCCCATAGCAGCCCACAGCAGCACAGATATGGATTTCCAAATGGTTTCTGGAAGCAGCATAGAGCATGAACCTCAACATGGTCCTTGGTGGCAACACTTACAGACATTAAGATGGCCCAAATTGGGATCAGGGACATCAATGTGGCTTCAGGTAACATTCTAAGGTGCAGACGTCAACATGGCTTTCATGGCAGCACACAATAGGAACATCAACAAGGTCTCTTGTGTCTACCCTGATAATGGGCATAAACATGGCTCCCTGTTATAGCACAGACCATGGAAATCTTTTGAGGATGTCCAATCCAGAAAATGAATGGTCCTCCATTTCAGACATCCTGCCATTGTTCAGAGTCAGGAACATCATGTGGATGGGCAGTGGGTTCCAGGGCTGACCCTGTGTGAGCCCAGTCTGCTGCACACTACCTTGGCACTCTACTTGGCAACAACAAGCTCCCCTATCCACTATAGAAACACTTTCACATCTGCTACAACCAAGTCTCTAGTTCTGCCTCTCTCCAGTGTGTACCATTTCTCTATTCTGCAATCTTTCCCATGGTTCCATCACATGCTTATCCATCAAAGTGATATTGCAAAATGCAATGTCTCATATAGAATATATATACTTACATACAGTTATACTTTTTCTTTCTTTTTGTCCAAATAGCTTTACATGCAAACACTCACTGTAATGAATCCTTGATTTGGTTCAATGGTTCTGGTTTCTAAAGTGCAGTAAATACTAGACTATCACTGAAAATCTGTTGTTACCCATAGTCAGTGTGATCTTGGAGCTGCGCAGGGTGACCAGGTGCAGGATACTCCAGAGCTCCAGATCACTGCACAGCTCTCTGCCCTCAGAGGAAGACCCCTACTGGCTCATCCAACTTAGTAAGGAGCCTGAGCTTCTCCAAAGCCTGGCTCCATGATGCAGGCCTGGTATGCTGTCCTGAGCTTCCCAGGGAATGAGGACCCACCCTAGGAGTTGCTCCTTGGTCCTGCAGATGCACCACCATCTTGAATATATTTGTGTGTGTGTGTGTGTGTATGTGTGTCTGCGTGTGTGTGTGTGTTTGTGTGTATTTTAAAATGTTCTTATAACAGAAATTATAGACGTTCTGAGCACATTTACCAGAGATACAGCCATTCTTTCTGATGTTCTTCTCTGAGATATTTTGCCAAAGGGCAGCACTCCAAATTAAGCTCTGGCTTGGTTTTGGTGTTGATGGTGGCTCCAGAATTTCATGGAAGCCTCAGGGATGACAATGGAGATAGAACAAAATAATTTTTTAAATTAGCTTGGAAAGTTCATATATTGTTAGCACATCTATTCCTTTCATGATAGAGGCAGGAAATATTTAATAATGTGCAATTAAAGATTACAGCTCAAAAGCCAGAAATTTTAATTACTAGCAGCTGGGTTTTGATTTATGAGAGTGGTGATTTTCCATGCTATTTTCAATCAGAGTGGTTTCAATTGTTTATGCCAATCAGGATTTTAAAGTCGTTTTGATTCATTTTACCATTGACTATTTCTACACTTATAATGAAAGTGAAATAGATGCTTCTGAATTTTAATTTTTCTAGTATTCAGGATTTTTATCATATCCTGGCCATTTGAGCTTTTCCTTGTGTGTTTTTTTTTCCTGTTGGCATGTGTGATTTGATTAATTGTTAATCAGTGAAGTTTTAATTTTGAACTAGATTTCAGTTTTAATAATGTCACATATTGCATTTTATGGAATACAATAAAACTAACCATAAGTGAAAGTTAAGGATAAACACTGTTGAAATGAATCAACATTTATTTTATTTATTTATTTTATTTATTTATTATGATAAATCAAGAATATTTTAGCCACACTTGAAAATGAAAACATTCAGTTACTAGCTTGTAACTGAACATAGGGAGGTGTCTATTTTTGAGTACTTGTTTATAAAAATTAACTGTGTGGCCTGGGTAGACCTGGGGAGATGGATAGGAGTGGAAGAGGAGCACCTTGACTGATGACTGTTAGTGACTCTCTTCTACCCTCCCCACCTCCTGAGCTGCCCAGTGTTGCATGAGTATCTTCCCTGCCTTGGTAGTTACTGGTCTTCCATTAGAGACCCGACTCATTATCTCTTATGAGTGTCACTGCTGTGACAGGAAATTTGTCATCTCTTCTAAAACCATCTGATTTAGAGTCCGTCTTATCCTTAAGAAAAGTTCTCTCACACAAACCTTTTACTGTTTTCTGGTTAGAAACTCAAAAAGAAAAAAAAAAGAAAGAAAAGAAAAAGAAATTTAATTCAAGTTTTTTCCTGATGTGAGAAAGATTAAGGCAAGGTTAACAAGGACTCAGGGTGGATCTTTGAATAATGTTCACTTTATTTAATTTTAAAATCCCTCTTTAATTGCCTCTAGATTTATGCTCCTGGCAAGGATGAATGAACTATCTGAGGGTAAATTTTACTTGACAAATACAAAAAACCAAAAAAGAAAACAACAACAACAAAACCTAAGGTGAGGAAATAGAGGAGGAAGTGGTTTTTAGTTTGGTTGTGGGCAATATTTGACTCTGATCTCGAGAGAAGGAAGATTCTGCACACACTTTCCTAGTATGTAGCAAAGATATTAACTCTGACCGTAAAGTGGCTGTTATTCTGATGTTAGCAATGGGTCAAGGACATAAAGACTCAATCTATGTAGGTTAAAGAGATCACTAGCCACTCAAAGAGGAGCAAAGTGTGTTATTCTGAATGAAGAAAGGGGCCATATTGCTTAAAGTGAGACTCGAGAGCTCTAACTCATCAGGAGAGGTTTGGGCCTTGTGGTTCTGGAAGTCTTGGCATTGGTGTGGAACAAAATAAAGAATGCTTTCCCCTAGTAGTGGTCAAACAATTTCTTCTCCTAACCTGATGCTAAGGAGGAGGATTCATCTCACTTGAGAGCCAAGGTCATGTGGCATAGCTGAGTAAGGTTAGAGAGTATTCCTACCACATAAAGCATAAAACTGACCCTGCTTCCCAACCCAGTTCTCCTGTCACTAGTGTGACTGTCTGGTGGAATTAATCTTAATGCCCATGAAAAGGGAACATCACTATCTGTATGTCTGAATACAATGCACACTGTTTAGGAAAAAATAAAAAAGCTTTAAAAAAGATTTTTAAAGAGCCAGAACAACAAGAATATCATCCACCATGTACAAGATGCGTGGTCCATATATAGTCCTGAAGACAGTCCAGATTTGGAGTCAACAGGCAATGGCTTAAAAACTCTGCTGTAAATATTTTGAGATTTTAAAGGAAACATGGAAATAAGTAATGAAGTCAGACAAAAATTTCAGCAGAGAATCTAGGGTAAAAAAAGAGCAAGATACAAATTCTGAAAAATAAAGATACTCTGTTTGAAATGAGAAATCACTTGATGGGGTTTGGTATCAGAGTGGGGATGGAAAAGATAGAGTTACCAAACCTAAATTTAAGATTTTAAAGTATAATTCAACATTTATATCATATACCAAAATACATACTATATATTTGAAAGGATTAGGATATGTGTGTGACATTACTTGAGGAGGTGTGGCCTTCTTGGAGGAAGTATGTCACTGGGGGGGGTGGGCTTTAAGGTTTCTGTATTTTTTCTTTTTGTAATTTAATTTTATTTATTTACTTATTCACTTTACCTCATACTCACTACTCTCTCTCAGTTACCCCTTCACACAATCATTTTATCCTCCCTCCTCTTCTATGTGCTAGTGGAGGCTCCCCTGGATATGACCCACCCTGGTACTTGAAGTTTCTGTGAGGCTAGGAGCTTCCCCTTGCACTGAGGCCAGACAAATCAGCCCAGATAGTAGAGCATATCTCACATACAGGCAACAGCTTTTGGGATAGTCCCTATTCCAGTATTTCAGGACTCATAGGAAGGTCAAGCTGCACATCTGCTACATATGGGCAGAGAGGCCTAGGTCCAGCCCATGTATGTTTTTGTGCTGGTGGAGCAATCAAAGGTCTCAAGACTCTGAGACCACCAAGGGTCCAGATTAGTTGACTTTGTTGGTCTTTCTGTGGAGTTCCTATACCCCTTTGGGGCCCACAGTCCTTCTTTCTATTCTTCTGCAATAGTAATAGTCCCTAATCTCCACCCACTATTTGGCTATGGATGTCTGTATCTGCCTGAGTCAGCTGATGGGTGGAGTCTCTCAGAGCACAAAATGTTCCCGTTTACAAGCATAACAGAGTATCATTAATAGTGTTAGGGTTTCTTGCTTGCCAATGGAATGGGTCTCAAGTTGAGACAGTTATTGGTTTGCCATTCCCTCACTCCCTGCTCCATTCCCAGTGTCTGTGTTTCTTTTAGACAGGATAAATTTTGGGTTGAAAGCTTTGTGGGTAGGTTGGTGTCTCAATTTCTCCAATGAGATTCCTGCTTGGGTACAAGAGGTGGGATCTTCAGGTTCCATATCTCCAATGTAGTGAGTCACAGCTAAGGTTACCTACATTGATTCTTGGGCACCTCTCTTATCCCAGGTCTCTGTCTTGTCATGGAGATATCCTCTGTCTCCTCACCCCTGTCAGTTGCAGATTTCCATGGTCATCTAACCATCTCTCCTCTTGGTTTTTCAGAAACCAATATACATGAGGTGAAATTGTAATCATATTCTTATGGACTTGTGCTTTAAGATGCAATTGTTAAAGCTGATGGTTTGGCATCCCCACTCATGGGTGGTGCTGATGCCCCTGAACCCTGATTTTACTGACTATTCACACAACCTGCATCTAGGATGTCCTATTGACTAACATTTGGATATTTAAATGGGAGAGATGCTACAGGACCAACTTTTATTTCTACACCTTATTTAAACAAAATTCCTGTTTTACACAAGTCTTCCTTAATGCTAATTTGTACTGACAATCCTTCATTAATCCTTTGTGTTAAATGAGCTACACATGAGTTTCTGAAAAATCAAGAGACACTGCCTTTGAATCCTTCTGTTTTCATAATAAAAGTTCTCCACTAATCTTTCTCTTAATAAATCTCAGGTTTCACAGAAGTTAAAGCTCTTCAATATAACTTCTATTAGACTAGAAAGAGTCACTATAAAACTGAGAATGAATGTCCTCTTAACCATTGATCTGAAGTTGCCAGCTATAAACTTTTGGTGAAATAATTCCCCTACTGAAATGCATTTCATGATGGAGAAAAATTGAGAGATCATGTGCTCACTTACAAAGAAAGAATTAGATTGCTGTGGAAAATTCTAACATGATGTACATTATTAGAAGTGAGGATCTTCTTTACAGGGGTTCTTGGAATGAGAATGTAACCATAAGAGGCTGAAGCAGAAACTGATGACAGAGAAGATAGAGAAGGGTAGCCACCAGAAGGTCCCTGAGCTCTGGTTTTTGGCATATTCTCTTGTGTGTTTCTCCCTGACTAGCTGTGATGGCTATTTTGGGTGTTAGCTTAACTCTATTTGGAATTAACTAAAAGCTAAAAATGACTAGGTATACCTCTGAGGGACTGTTGATTTATTAAATTGTTTCAAGTGGAAGATTCACTACTAACCCAGATCTTTGATGCTGGAAGACATTCTATTCATCCAGATTTTTTCCCCCTCTGAAAGGCCCGCCTCTAGTCTGGACCACACCTTCTACTAGAAGCCTATGGAAAACATGCAAGAAGGAAGCCCATATCTTTACCTGTCTTCTATTGTCCTCACTAGCACCTCATATCCTTCACTGTCATTACAGCCTTCCTCTTTAGGTTTCCAAAGTCTACTGAAGATCAGCAGAAATATCCAGCCTCATGGATTGATCAACTAGTGAATTCTTGGAACTTCCATTTATAGGCAGCCATTATTGGATTAGCTATAAGGCATTACAATGAATCCCTCTCTCTCTCTCTCTCTCTCTCACACACACACACACACACACACATACACACACACACAGAGAGAGACAGAGAGAGAAAGAGAGACAGAGAGACAGAGAGATTCATTCTATAAGGTCTGCTACTCTAGAGGATCCTGATTAATAGTATCTCCAGAATCTATCTTAGTGCAGTACCATTGACCTATAATTATAAATGAGTACAAGAAGGGTTGAATGTACCAGCAGTATTTCCTTAGAACTTTATGCTATTTATCAATTTAATTTTATATACTTCTGTGTTAGGAAAAAAAAAACCTTATTTAGACAGAATTTTTCTCCCAGACAATTGATCTTATAAAATATAAATGTAGGCCATTTTATTTTATATAGTTTCTTGGAGTGGCTTTCATAATATTTTTAAAATCCAATATATCAACTAATGTCTGCATTCTAAATTGCTGGCCAAATGTTTGGTTTATTGTAGGCACTTAATAAATGCTTGTTAAATCAAATTGATTTTAAATTAGACCAAAGATGGTGTAAGGGAATGAAGCAATTACAGTGGACATCTGATGATGACAGATTACATCTGCCTCATCAGCTTCTTCCTGAGCTTCTTAGGCTCACCACATCATCCCCTTTGTGAAATACTTGAATGTTTAGTTTATGACAAAACAGAACATTGCCTTGGTTATAAATGAACATACGATTTTGCTTATTAAACTTGAAAGAGATAAATTGAATGATACAGTGGTGAATGTCAGGAGCTTCCTGCTTGTATTGTGCTTTAGCACAACAGACATTATATAATTTAATTTAGTCAGTTCCTGGTAAACATAAATTTCAAGTATGGGTGCTTTTGGTAAGTTCACAGCATAAGATTGTGATGTTTTAGTGAGCCCTTGTATCTTAGCAAAATATTTCTGGTTGAAGAAATAATCCCAAATCCCAAAGCTATGTGTTGGAGTTGATTCTTAGGCATGTTAGCTTAGGACCTGATCTGTGTTCTTCTCTGAACATATTAAGTCAAGTTCATTCATCCAAGATTGAGCTACAAGGGTGAGCTGAGGAGGTAATAAAAGCCAGCTAATGATATTTATCTAATTTAGAATTTAGATACTCAGAAATATATTTATTGCTATGGTTTATAAAATGTGTTGTAGATTGTTTCTGCAGCCCTATGTTTCTCTTAAAAGAAAACATAGCAAATACAACCTCCAAAATAAGATGAATGAATGAAACATGACAATCTTAAATCAACTGTTGAAATAATAATGGAAAAAAGATGTGAATTGCATGAGGAAAGAATGTCACAACCTTCAAAATGATGTAGGGCCTGAAAGTTCATATAAATATGTTATACACTAAAATTTTCTATGCTTTCTTCTATAAGGTTGTGCCTGGTTTCTTTCTCTCAGTTACAGTATTCTATTTCTAACTCATTCTTTTTAGTGAGAAATAACAATTTATATATCATCTTTCCAATGATAGATATTTAAGATTTTCTCAGGGGGTGGATGTTATGAACAAAACATCTCATTCTACTTTTCTACTTTATTGAGCAATGCTAACTTCCATGTATTTCAGTGAGACACAAATTAAGGTTCTCTGGATGTTCCTCTATTTCTGAGAAATATGTCAAGCTGCCTTGGGACTATGTAAAGTCCCTAACACCAAGAAGGTCATTTTTCATCTGGTGTTTCTTTTAGTCATGGGCTGTCAGACCTCCAGAAACATGAGCTGAATGGACATTTATTTTTCATGAATTACCTTTTGCCACATTTAGTTGCAGTAACAGAAAGCAGGCTAATACACCCATTACAATTCTGTGTACTCACACCTCTGTATACATACAGTCTTTCCATGGTAGCCTAGACCAACTTTTACACCAGGAGATTAAGTTAATATTTAATTTGTCTTCAAGAGTACATCAAATCATTGCAGATAGCATTTCTGGATTTCACTAGGGCAATTCACTCTTTCTTCATGTTTTCTATGATCCATGTAATACCAAGTACAGCTACAACTCTTCATTTTTATTGGAGAACAGAAAAATAAAGTATGTAGACACCGTGAGTACTTGTTCACAGAGAGATTGAAAGAGTAGGTGCTAGAATGTTTCCTGTTGCTTTCTGTTGGGATATAACTAAATGTTATTGAGGAACTCCTGATAGCTTGCATGAGGCTGGCTTGAAACATGTCTACTAGTTTAGAAGGGAGTTGAATGAGGCAGAAAGTACAAATGTTACCCTGATAAGACTTTATGTCTGAAAACATCTCTGAATGCATAATCTCATATACATGCTAATTGCCTGCTTCCTGGAATGAAATAAAAGGACTGTATTTTATAGTTAGCATAATTATCATCTTTAAAACAGCACAAAGACATTAATTCCATTTACTGAAGCCTTGACTTTTCAGTTTAGTGTAAAACTACTTGAGAATTGTAAATCTAGCTCAATCAGAGCAATAAGAGAGAAAATAACTATGTATCTTCGATGCCCACGTTTGTGTCAAAAGCTTCTCAGACTTTCTCCTGACTTCCAGACCTAAGTAGCCCATGGCTGCTTCCTGCTTGCTCTCCCAAGATTCCTGGAACTGCTCTTTGCCTACTCTTCCTTCTATCCATGTCAGTAGCTCACAGATTTTTGCACGTGCAACACTTATATCCATCCAGGTATTTATGACAGAGGTCTGACCACCTTGTCTTCTTCATCATTCTTCCCAAATCTTCAAGCACTGACCTTTAAATAGCTCTCTAGTGGCTTGACTTTCTCCCTCCCACCCCCACGGCAGCCTGCCGTAGCTAATGCCCTTTGGTGTATAGTTGCCATCACCTGGCAAACAGACTGTTCCACTTTCTTTTGTTTTTGACATGGTAGCTACTGGGATCATGCAGTTAATAGCTTAGTTTTGATTCCAATGAGCTGCAGCTCCTGTCCTAAAACTTCCTGAAATGGCTATAGTGCTTTTCATTCTACAGCAGGGCATGGACTCTGCCTCTCTCTCCATTTCTGCCTTTTGTCTAGTGTACCAAAACTCTCCTGGCCTTCTCTCTACTTCCGAACAGTTCCCTGTGTTCTTCCTCTGCTGAGCCATCCAACATGCTACTTCTCCTAGGTAAAGCAAACTGGGCACCCTGCCTTTCTTTCAGGTATCAGTGTAATAGTATTAGACAAAAAAGGTTCTTTCTAGCTTGAATTTGTGAGAAGAGTTCTATCCCTGATTTTATAAGCTATGAAGTGCACTACTTTGGGATTGACCTGACTGGTTAGATAGGGATTGAAGATACGACCGACATTCGTATAGAAAAGCTGGCATTGAGTGGGTAGTTTGCTCTAATGCAGATACACTGGCAGCATCTTTATCTTCTTTACATGTTTATCTTCAGCTTAGTGGGGAGGCAGGTTTATTATATACAATTTAAGGAGCAGACTGGTAAGCAAATCTCTATAGCTTGTTTTGGTAGTAGAACAGACTGGGCCTGCAGTCATCCAGGAGCTATTGTTGACAGTGTACACAATGGTAACATCTATATTAGACCAGAGGAAACAAATGCACCTTCCTATCAGCCTGTTCAGGGAAGGCTTTCCTGTTTACATCAATCTGGGGTATTGAGGTCCTTGACATATCTATGCTTATGCCAACAATGTAAATTCATTCAGGATTTTATCCTTTTCCCATATTTAGCATAAGTTGTATCTCTATGTAACTCATTGCTTAAAGCCCAATGAAACTTACTCTGCTCTCTCCCTAATTTCTCATAATTTCTGGATGTAACTGACACATGGTGATTCTGATAGATAAATGAATACATGAGAAGTGTTGGAAATGAGATATTTACTTGTACTTCTAAGGCATAGCTTTTCTGGAGTATATAAACAAATGTTCTCTCATGTCATTAAACTGCCACTGTTGAATATGTACTACCGGAGTTGTGAATAAGACAATATGTTTTGCTTTATTATTTATCTTTTGTAAAGAAAATGCTTTCTAGACACTATGTATAGTGCAGCACTGTGCAAAAAGAAAAGGTCTCTCCTCTTGCTCATACTGACATAATTGCCTTCTTTTGCTATGGGTCAGTGCTTTCCTGTGATGGGAGGCAGATGAAGGCAGTGTCATGGCTGTTTCACACTCTGTGGATCCAGAACCACTCCATTTAGCAGCCTTTGCCAGAAAAATGACTCTGCTGGGGATATAAGAAAGATGTGGTGTTATAGGGGTCCAGGGCCCCAGGTAGTGGGAAAGATGATTACCTGGTAAAGTGAGAGTCCCTCAGGTGAAATCTTAGGATTGGAGGAATAAGGTATAGCATAAAAGAATCTTAATTTATCTTTCACTTTCTGTTCTTCATCAATTTCCTATGCAAGAACTATATTCCAACTAATGGATAACATAGTGAACACCATTTCTGTAACTCTTGTGCCAACATTAGAGAAACAAACTTTTGACTGTTGTTAGAGAATATAGTCCTCTGAGTAGAACGACCACCATCTTCATCAGATATCTGTGCCTACTTGCAAGAGTCCATCCCAGACAGGCTTGTTGACTTGATATTTCCTTATAATAGGAAATCCAGTCCATTGATGCACTCTCTCTTGAGATTCCTTTCCTTCTTTCTGACATTTACATATCGTTTTGTTCTAAATATCGATGGGTTTGGGAGTTTCCAGCTGTGCTGTATAGGATACAGGATGGAGAACATTAACTGAGAGGAGCTCCATCAATAAGGTTCTAGTGAAGCCATCATTCACACTTGGTGAAGAATTTGCAGTGCAGCTGCTTTTGGGGCCATTTACACTCCACCTAGTAATTCATCATTCATGGTCTACAAATAGCACAGTGAACTTATGGATCTTCAAAGTGAACTTTTGTGCTTGGCATTTGCTTTGTCTTTGGTGATGATGATGAGGGATAGATAATGATATCTTCTGAGGGGAAAAAATTCTCTCAATAGTTGTAATGTTGGATGGTGATGGTAACTTACGAAAGGAAAGTCCTTGAGCACTACCACAAACATTTCTTTCAGCATTAAGTTGAATTCTATGCTAAAATTCACTTAACTCTTAAATGAAGATTTTATGTTATTCTTAGGAGTTATAATTTAATAATATGTAGATAGATATTTTCCTTAGTGCTTTTATCATGTTCTTGTCATTTAAAGATACACATTATTTTCTTATACGTCCTACTGTAATTTTAATTATGTGCGTGTGTGTGTGTGTGTGTGTGTGTGTGTGTGTGTGTGTGTATGACTGGTATCCTACTTTAAATGAATATTCATTGATAGCTTTGGGGAAAAGAGGTGGTTATATTCTTTAGCTTGCCTGTTCCTCAAATGCAGTGGTCTAAAACCTGGATTCCTAGCTGGATGCTGTAGAAGCTCATGAAAACGTTAACGGGTGAAGTTCAATTGCAGAAAGTTAGGTGTGGTCCTCTTTTCTTCCCAGCCTCCATGAGCTAAGCAGCTTGAATTTAATATGTACTTGCCACCAAGATTGCTTTCCACATCCTGAAACAATGTTGCCCACTCATTACAGATGGACATCTTATAATTGTGAACCAAAACAAGACTTTCATCTTCCTAAATTGTTTAGATCTACAGTGTTTTGCCCCAGTGACAAAATTCAGATTAAAATAATAGTTCTATCTGCTTTTTTCTCAGTATAACTCTGTTATTATAGAAAACATCTCCTGTAAGCCATATTTTCCCCTTATTTTATTCAAAATAAATGCTTTTGATAAAATATGTTCTCTAATAATGGTTTCTCAGTCCCTGATTTTTCTCAAACACCCATCTACCCAATTCCATGTCCCACTCAAACAAACAGGAAAACGGAAAGCAAACAAGCTAAAATAAACAAAATAAAACAAAAAAGTTTAAAAACCACATGCATGCCATGCAGGCACGTACATACATGCACAGACACACAGACACACAGACACACACACACACACACACAACCACACCAACTAAAATTAGAAACCATCGTGTACACAGAAAGGATGCATAAAAGATACCCAAACAAAGCAATATGAGAAAAAACTATACAAAAAAACTATACAAAAATACCATTGTGTTTGCCATATTGCTAAGCAAGGCTTTATTTATTTATTTATTTATTTATTTATTTATTTATTTATTTATTTATTTTACATTCTGCCTTTTCTCAGTTTTACTTAACACAGTTTCCATGAGAATTGATCTCCAGCTTCCAGAATGTGTAACTTAATTTTGTGGAAACTCCTTTCATATGCTGGAGACCAATTTCATAGAAATGGTGAAAGGAGAAATGGCTAGGGTATTTTTGTTTGTCTGGTTGGTTCCTCTTTTTTTTTTTTTTGCTTGTTATTTTTCAAAAATAATAGGGACTTAGACCAGTGTGCAGGACTGTAGAGGATGTGGAGAGCTTCCTTATAATAGTGACGCTTATGTTGAGTCTGGGAGGTTGCAAAAAAGTTTGCTAGATGAAAATGAGAAAGGGACAGTACCATAGGAGCTTTATACAAACACCAATAACACAGCACACGTTATAAACTACAATCTGTCAATCATAAATCTCTCTCCTGGCAGAGGCAGGCGAATTTCTGAGTTCGAGGCCAGCCTGGTCTACAGAGTGAGTTCCAGGACAGCCAGGGCTACATAGAGAAACCCTGTCTCGAAAAACCAAAACTATAAAATAACAATAATAATAGTAATAATAATAATAATAATAATAATAATAATAAGCCGGGCAGTGGTGGCGCACGCCTTTAATCCCAGCACTTGGGAGGCAGAGGCAGGTGGATTTCTGAGTTCGAGGCCAGCCTGGTCTACAGAGTGAGTTCCAGGACAGCCAGGGCTATACAGGAAACCCTGTCTCGAAAAACTAAAATAAATAAATAAATAAATAAAAAATAAAAATAAATAAATAAATAAATCTCTCTCCCTATAGTCTTGTGGGAAAATTCTCTCTCCCAGATCTCAGTGAACTCAGGTTTCTCTGTGTGCTAATGCCTCTCCTTAGTGTTATGGCTCACAGTTTGGAAAAGTGTAAAAAAAATCAATTAATATGTACATTATGCTTATGTCAAGCCACACAGTACCTATGCAATGCTTATCTATTCTGCGTGACTTTGTACATGAAAACTAGTGAAGAAGTATAGGGTGCAGATAGTCTTAAATAACAGTCTTTGGATTATGATTCATGTTTGAGTGCAAAGAAGTTGATTTTAAACTTTCCCCTTGTAAAAATGATTTAGTGGGTCAATATACTTAGACTCTCTAGCCTGGCTATTTGGTTGAGGTCATTAATTGTCCCTTTGGTGCTCCTTGAACACAGAGTGTAAGACTTAAAACAAGTTCATCTACACATATTTCTTCTCTATTACCCTTGAGTCGTTTTCAGACAAATTCTTTTCACATATAGTACCTTCCATATGAGGGATTCTGGTAATATCTATTCTAAAACTTCATTTTAATCATGTTTAGAGGACTAAAAAAATCCCACATCACAGGGTCAATGTTGCTAAGGTAGAAACTTATACAGGCAGGGACCTCATGCCACAGATGAGTCAGACATTTTTCTAGAGAATTTTACTGCTCGTATGTTTCTCCACATTTATTTGCTTTCTAGGAATGGAATGTTTGATCATTTTTCACTTTCTCCCTCTCTCCCTCCCTCTGTCCATCCTTCTTTCCTTCCTTCCTTCATTTTGTAAAATGTTTGTATCATGTGTGAAACATTTCAATCCAAGCACTGAGTTTTTATTAAAAATAAACATCTTCTAATACTCATCTTCAGCTAGAAGGAAAAGTAAGGGGAATGTAGTTGCGATAGAAGGATATATGAATGATTTGGAGTGTAGACTGGGCAGCAAGCAGAAATCCTTTGGTTAGTGAGGATGTGACATTTTCCATGTGATTCCTCATCTGAAAGGTCTGGAGTGCATACATTTTCTACTGTGTAACACAAGGTGCTTGAGTGCAGTTAGAAAAAAAAAACAGCAACAAGCAGCTTAAATATTATAATTCAGTGACTTATTCTGCAGTAAAGAAACCTGAAGAGTCTCACAGTGAAGATCTGTGACAGATCTGAAGATCTTTCTTTTGAATGGGAAGAAAGGCCTGCATCTGTCTGAATAGGCTCTTCTGGCATACTGAGAAGTGTTTCATGCTGTTAATACTCTGTCTCTTTCCTTCTCCTACAAACCAACCACCAGAGTCTGTTGTGTGATAGCTGCTTGCATAGCTTTTCTACAGGTATGGGGTCTCATGAAACCTATGGCCTTACCTTTAGTGAAGTACCTAGTAAGAGCCAGTTTATGATTTAATCACTTCAATAGTCCTTAATAGAATTGAACTACTGGTTGACTAGAGTAATTACGCTGTTCAGCCTAAACAGGGGAATGTGAACATAGTCAAAATTTTTACTTTCTCTCTGATATGATTTCTACTTATCTCTCTTCATTGTTTTGGGTTTTTTGTGTGTATCTTTTTTTCTTTCTCTCATTCACATACTCATACATATTCATATGCACATGCATATGCACACACTCACATACACAGATTCTGGAGTTGCCACAGGCCTTTATGAAAACAATAGCACCCCTTGAAAAGTAGTAGACCAGGTTGTGTGGACCAAGAGTTTTTTCAGGGTTACATATAAAGAAAAAATAAAAATCAGCATTTTCAGCATGCTTCATGCAATTAAAGATGGAATCAAACTAGAAATTTTAACAGGGCCTTCACCTTCAGGTCCTGTCTTAAGAAACCCTATAAAATGTGATTCTGCCTTTGTATGTTTTAGACTTTCTTTGTTTGGGACAGTGGTCACCACAGGCTGTGTCACAATGAACCCAAGTATCATGCCTTTAGCTAAGTAAGCATCCTCACATTCTGATTATCCTACAAGGTTCCTTGGCAAATAAAAACATGCTCACCTACCAGGAGCCGTACCACCCTGATTGTACCTGATCTAACCTAAAAACACAAACATGCTTATTTCATAGTGTCTCCTCCATTCCCACGATTCCAAAGTAGAGTTATTTCCTGAGACTGGACTTGGGCATGGTTTTTATTTCAGCTTTGCCAAATGGACAAATTAGAGCATGCATGTTTGTTAATGATTCACTAGGAAGAAAGTACTTCTCCATATTTGCTCATTAATCTCTTCTACTTTCCTAAACCACATTAAAAAAAAGCATTTTTTTCTCTCACCTCTGATGGGTTCCAAATTTCCCTTGTAACCCTTTTCATGGAAGAAAAATGGACAACTCAATATTTCAAGACAAAGCACTTTCTCTAGGTACTATTCAGAGCAATAATTCAAGTTTATTACATAAAAGCTTTTATCCCTTTAGCTTTTCTTCAGATGCCAACTTAATAAAAAGGGACATAATTTTAAAATGGAAGATTAATTTTAAAAATATTATTTTAGCAAATTGTATGCTTTGTTGGATTTGACTAGAACAAGTAAATAACCCTAAGGCATATCAGTACACCAGTTAGAGATCAGAACATGATTCCTGGCATTTATCCTAAAGTCAGGCACTTTGATTGCACTCCATGGCCATGAACTGAATACATATAAAAATTCTATCTTCTGCCTTGCTCCATCAACAGCAACTCACGGCAGGCCTCTAGAAGAAACAATAAAATTTGTTACCTTTTTAGTAAACAAACACATACACACAATGGCATGGTTTCAAGTGACTATAACAGAATATGATTTAGTGTGTATTTATCAAAAGATGCACCTTTTTGCTCATCATCTATGAGTGTTGCTTTGAGGGATTTAAGCTGTTACTATTTCCCATATTGTGTCACTCAAGAATGTGGTAATGTGTTGCCTGTACCATCCATGTGGAAGATCACTTATTTGCAGGCAGAGCGCTCACGGTACAGTGGGTAGCAAGGGACTTTGGTTTCCTGGTCATGGTTTTAGATTCCTCTCCACTTTTAAAAGTGAGGTATGGAATGCAAATGATTAGGGAGAATTCAGAAATGTGCTCTCCTGTTTCTTTTTATAACAGCTAAGCTCTTTGGATACTAATTCTGTGACAATTAAAAGGAAATGCATGAAACTATTGAGTGATTCCCTGGCACGCCTAAGAACTTTGGAAAAGCTCCTATTCTAATTTGCTCAGGTTTCTCGACCAACCATTGAAAGTAACTCATGACTGAAGATCCAATTTGCCAGTCCAGGCATTGCTCACCTCTTGTATTTTTAATAGATATCCCCCCAAAAGTTGCTTGCTGACAGCATCTTCCTGTACTTCACTGAACCCAAGTGGCCTTTCACTGAACCAGATCATGGTAATTGCAGAAAAGATGACCTTAAAATGAGGACTTTCCTTGTAATTATAGGTTAATATGCTAAAAGAATTTCCATATGTAATTTAAACGCTATGTGAATGCATATTTAATACTGACAGGCACTAAACTTTTTGTCCTTATGTTTGAAAGTGGACATGAAACAGCTTATTTAAAAATCATATACAGCACAATTTTTTGAAAGCCTTTAATTTGGAAAATAGGATTACTTTGACACCAGCACATTTCTTCAAATTTTATAATAACTAAAGACCATATTGAAATTGTTGCCCAATTTACAAAAGTACACCCCATAAAACTTACAATCAAGTGTTTTATTTTTAGTTTTAAGATCATAAATGCATACAATAAAAGTAACTCCTTCACATTGTTAAAACTCCTACAATTCTATAGATTTAATCTCTAAGCAAGTATTCATTCAGTTATATCTAATTTCAATTTAAAAAAATGATATTGGAAGGTTGTTTTTAAGAACTTGCCATGGTCAAGAAGGCAGGCAATGTGATAAAACTTGGACTTTTCCCAGAAGATCTATGGTATCTTAGACAAACCACCATTTTTCTACTGAAATTGAATTAGAATAGTCCTAGGCAACTGCAGGAGGGTAAGTACACTTTGCTAAGATGTGTGGATGCTGAACCCCACAGGGATGGACCTACCCAGCAGGAAGACAGCCCCAGTAAGGGCCACATGAAGGTAATGCAGGTTGGTGAAAATGTTCATAGATATAGAAAATGTGGTACATTTACACAGTAGAATACTACTCAGCTATTAAAAACAAGGAATTCATGAAATTCTTAGGCAAATGGATGGAACTAGAAAATATAATCCTGAGTGAGGTAACCCAATCACAAAAGAACACACGTGGTATGCACTCACTGATAAGTGGATACTAGCCTCGAAGCTCGGAATACCCATGATACAATTCACCGACCAAATGAATCTCAAGAAGAAGGAAGACCAATGTGTGAATACTCTGGTCCTTCTTAGAAGGGGGAACAAAATATCCACAGGTGGTGATACAGAGACAAAGTGTGGATCAGAGACTGAAGGAAAGTATATCCAGAGACTGCCTCACCTGGAGATCCATTCCACATACAGTTACCAAACCCAGACACTATTGTGGATACCAACAAGTGCTTGCTGACAGGAGCCTGATACAGCTATCTCCTGAGATGCTCTGTCA
Source organism: Tokudaia tokunoshimensis (assembly GCA_036184795.1). Taxonomy (NCBI): domain Eukaryota; kingdom Metazoa; phylum Chordata; class Mammalia; order Rodentia; family Muridae; genus Tokudaia; species Tokudaia tokunoshimensis. The sequence continues at coordinate 8,615,830 of BTHU01000005.1, read as the reverse complement.
GTGCATGGCAAATACAGAGGAGGACGCTCTCAGCCAACCATTGAACTGCGCATAGGGTTCCCAATGGAGGAGCTAGAGACAGGACCCAAGGAGCTGAAGGGGTTTGTAGCCCCATAGGAGGAACAACAATAAGAACCAACCAGTCCCGCCAGAGCTCCCAGGGAATTAACCACTAACTAAAGAGTACACATGGAGGGACCCATGGCTCCAGCTGCATATGTAGCAGAGGATGGCCTTGTTGGACATGAAAGGGTGGAGAGGCCCTTGGTCCTGAGAAGGCTCAATGCCCCAGTATAGGGGAATTCCAGGACAGGGAAGCGGGAATGGGTGGAGTGGTGAGGGGGGGGGTGATATGTTAGGGGGTTTTCGGGAGGAATGAGGAAAGGAGACAACATTTGAAATGTAAGTAAAGAACATGTCTAATAGAAAAATAGAACAAAAATTCTAGAAATAGAAAGAACCTTCTTTAAAAAATGAAAATGTTCTTTCTTTTTTTCTTTGTGATAGTCCAGATTGCTTTATTTCTGTACTGTGCCTCAAGCAATTACTGTCCAATGCATAATAATCTAGGTCAAGGTAGATACTTTTGTAGTATGAAATACTAAAAAGTGTAATCTATGCTATCTCCGGCAAGGTACTGGCTAGCCTTGTTCTTATGTCATGGAGATACTCTGACCCAGAACTCCGAAATCTCCCCACTCAGCTTGCTAAGTTTTTAAATATTTCACACTATATACTTCCACATGACTATTGAAATATAAATATGTATTTTAGTCCATTATCTGCAAAGGTAACAGAACCATAGGCTATATTTCATAAAAGCGTGTGGGGTCTGTGTGACTCAGTATTTCTGGAGTTGGAAAATTTCATAGCAGGGCAGCACACCTGGCAAAGCTTGGTATTGTATTGTAACAAGGTGAGAGGCAGACAAGCCTGTGATGCAGAGAAGAGAAATGGGATCCATTCATCCTGTCTATCAATAATCAGCCTGATGTCATGAAAAAAGCCCTAATCTACTCATAATAGCAAGGACTCTCACAGTATAATAGGGTCTTCAAGATCTAGCTTCATATAGCTATTGTAGTAATAGCTGAATTTCATCAGGGGTTTGAGAGTGGATACTCACACCACAGCAATAAGCACATAGAATGTGACAGAAAGGAATCGAGAGTCAGCAAGTATAAGCTGTTGTCTTCAATCTGTTACTGAATGGCCAGGTGTTTGGTTGTAGTAACTCAAACACTGGGGTTTAATATTCTATGATTTAAAATGTTCCTAAGCCTGAAGTTCAAATACCACTAGAGAACTTGGGAAGTCTGCCAGCCTCTGTTCTGACTTCATGAGAGTTCCATGGTTCTCCTGGGGTCCTGTCCATGGTATGTGAATATTCAGCACAAAGTTCAAAAGCCAGCAAAAAAACTGCTTTAACATCAACATGGGCAGATGTAAGACTGCTATTATAGCTCAGTGGTGGAACCTTTATCTTACAGATGAGAGACTCTGCTTTAATGCCAGCATGTCCAACCACAAAATTAAAATAGAAACTTCCTTTTTATATCTTGTTAAAAGAAGCTGTGATTATAGTGAGAAGAAGATACATGAGGAAAATACTGACCAGATATATCCTGATCCTAATAGCTGTGAGACACTGTGTTACCTTATGTATAAATTGATAGCAGTTATGAGCTTGTTTAAGGAGTAGTGTGGCCCTGTGTAATGGAAACAGGAACTCAGTGGCTAGCTAAGCAATAGCTATGTTCACTAAAACATATCACTTCCTCTTAGCTATATAAAACACATTTCTAGTAAATGTGACTTTAAAGCTTTAATAGTTGCAAATTATCCTGGTAGAAGGCAGATTTATTAAAGAACACAACAGTTTTAAAAACATATGCTATTGAAAACTTTAGTAATAGGGCATACATAGGCATGTGGAGTTCTCTTAGTATCCACTGTGTGATTTCTCAATAAAAAAATCCTGTTAGGGCACCATTATCTTATAAAGCAATTTTGGTCTTCCTTTCTAGAGGATACGAGAAGCCACTCTTCTGTCATTGCTCCTTCAACATGCCTGACCAGGATCCTCTATGGATCCTTCAACATGCCTGGCCTTAGATCTACTTCTCCTATAGATCTAAGCATTGTAGTGGTATTTTGTCTTAGGCCCATGAGGCCTAATGTGGCTAACAGATGAGGAAAAAAATGTAAGGCTGGTTTCAGACTTCATTTTCATTGGTTTTTCAATATTTACCATCCTTGTGTATAAGTCAGGATGGCTAAGATCAAAAACACAGGAGACAGCAGTTGTTGGCGAGGATGTGGAGAAAGAGGAACACTCCTCCACTGCTGGTGGAATTGCAGGCTGGTACAACCACTCTGGAAAGCAGTCTGGCGGCTCCTCAGAAAACTGGGCATGACACTTCCGGAGGATCCGGCTATACCACTCCTGGGCATATACCCAGAGACTTTACCTGCATGCAATAAGGACACATGCTCCACTATATTCATAGCAGCCTTATTTATAATAGCCAGAAGCTGGAAAGAACCCAGATGTCCCTCAATGGAGGAATGGATTCAGAAGATGTGGTATATTTACACAATGGAATACTACTCTGCAATTAAAAACAATGAATTCACGAAATTCCTAGGCAAATGGTCAGAACTTGAAAATATCATCCTTAGTGAGGTAACCCAATCACAAAAGATCACACATGGTATGAAGTCACTGATAAGGGGATATTGACCCAGAATCTCAGAATACCCTAGACACAATCAGCATATCAATAGATTTCTAAAAAGATGGAAGGAGAGACCCCTGGTCCTGGAAAGACTGGATGTAGGGGAACGCCAGGACAGAGTAATGAGAGGGGGTTGAACGGAGAAAAGAGGGAGGGAAGGGGGCTTATGGGACTTTCGGGGAGGGAGGAAACGGGAAAGGGGAAGTGATTTGGAATGTAAATTAAAAAAATAAAATAAAATTAAATTAAAAAAAAAAAAAAAAGATGAAATTTGAAGACCTTGATTCATTTTCAGTTAAGACATTAGAAAACAGAGATGTTGGGCACCACCGGTCTGAGCTTTCTGTAGTGCCTTCAATGATCTGAGCTTCCTTAAGCTCTAGTTAGTCACACTGAGCAGTTCTCAGAAAAGCATCAAAGGACTTAGTAGAGCAGGGAATTATCTCCTCATCTGCCATTTTCAATGAATTCTGCTTCCCAAAGGATGAACAACTTCCTGTAGTCACACACCTTTGAACCACATCTTCATCTTTTAGAAGTCAAACACACAATTTATTCCTCTATTACTTCAATTCAGCTGCACTTTTTCTTACTAATTTATTAGATTCCATATTTAAACAAGCCCTGACAATTTTCTTCTTAGAACTTTGGACAGTATTACTCTATCACTTTATACCTTTTTGCATGTTTTATGTCTCTTTTGGAGAAATCAGATTTTTGTAACTTTTAAAGATTTATTAAAGGTAAGAGTCTGATGTTTTTATTGTAAATAAGGGATGCAAATAACTAATTTGTTATGTCCCTGGAATTTAGAATTATCTGAAATAAAACAATGCAGAGTATTAGACCATGTTCAAATAAAAAGAAGTAAGAGAAATGTGGAAGAAGTTTGAATAAGACAGCTTTTAGAGCCAGATAAGTAATTGAATGGATATTCATGAGATTAGATTTATTTATTGTGCCAAAAGGTTCTCTCTCTCTCTCTCTCTCTCTCTCTCTCTCTCTCTCTCTCTCTCTCTCTCTCTCTCTCTCTCTCTTTCTCTCTCTTTCTCTCTCTTTCTCTCTCCTCTCTTTCTCTCTGCATGTGTGTGTATCCACATTTTTCTGCAAGTGTGTGTGTGTGTGTGTGTGTGTGTGTGTGTGTGTGAGTATACACATTTTTCTGTGAAGGAAGAAGAGAAAGAAGAGTGATCTAGGCAAAAAAGCAATGGGGCATTTGGGAAGGGAAGTCAAGTCCACTGATATTTTTGGTGTAATTTCAGCTTTTTTTAAGAGGTTTAGCCAAAGATCAAGGTTGTAGAATTCCACATTGTGGATGATTGATGACTGAGGGGTAGGTACACAGATCATCTTAGTCTATTGTCATTGCCTGTGAAGGCATGGCTCAGGCTTTCTAAGTCCTGAGTTTTACTTAGCAAAGAGCATTGGACTTCATGTATGACATCACTGGGAATGGATCCAAAAGGACACTGCTTGGTGGGGCCTTGTCCATCCTCAATACACACGCCTGGAGTCTGTCACTTTAAGGTTTGTGAGGTTGGGCCATTTCAAGTCCTTCCAGGAAGTTACCCACTGTAGCATCATGTCACTGAGCTTACAGAACCAATGTCCTGATTCTGACAGGCTGATACCATCCTGTGGGATTTCAGTTTACATGGAGTAGGCTTTGTACAGCACATTTCTGCCCCATGGTTGATTTTATCTGAAATGCCAACTTACCTGTAGGAAAAACATAGAAGTTTTATTTGCTTTTAGTTTGGTTCATTCTCTGCTTATTAACATTGTGCACAAATAGATTTATTCTATAGATTCTTTCTTCTCAAAATCATTGAAGATCAACAAGACAGAAATTGAAATGAAATACATTCACTCCACATTACCTCTTCCTCTTCTTTGCTTCAACTAGCTTTCTTTCTACCTCTTTCTATTCCCTTCTCTTCTTTCATTTTCACTCTTCCCCTCCCCCACCCTCTCTTCCTTATCCTGTTCTCCCCTCCCATTCATTTGCCTCTTTTCTTACTTTTTTCTTTTCTACATACCTCTGTGTGTGTGTGTGTGTGTGTGTGTGCACGTGTGTGTGTGTGCACATGTGTGTATGTGTAAGGACATGTGCACATTCCCACTTAAGTGTGCCAGACATATTATTAAGTAATAGGGATACACAATCCATGTAATCTTGTAGGATGAAATAAACTTAAATGTGAGGGAATGCTATTGTATTCTTTACCTACTTCAGAGACTGAGGTAGGATGATTGATTATGTGTTCAAAGTCTGCCTGAAGTATGTAGAAAATTGTAGGTAGGGATGTATAGTGAAACTATCTGATAACAAAATACACATTACTCCAGTTCAAGTCCCAAAACATTTGCTTCCTTTTGTTCTCTTTGGGCACTATTTTCTAAAATAAAAAATCAATAATAAAAAATAAAATAAAATAAAATAAAAAATCACATAAGACTTGGACCAAAATTGTTTATGTCTTAGAAAGTGATATTAAATATTCAGGAAGTATGAGAGGAGAAACCTCTAGTCAGATGAGCAAGTCAGGTGTGAATTTTGCAATGTGCATTGCAGATAAAAAGTGGGAGTAAATCTAGGTAATGTACTTTTGGATAAGGTGGGAAGTTTCATGGTGTGGAGTAAGAAGCTGAATGAATTTAAACTGAAGAGTCAAATCCAGGGACAGAATGACAGCAAGTTTATACCGAAGCACATGTTACAGAACTGGTGAGAAGTGACACAGACACCTGAACTCAGGTCTACACCTCTTCAGACACAGACTCTACAGCTTAGAAAGCACAGAACCAAGTTTAGAACCTCAGACCACCATGCTGGTGGAGATGGCTTAGCTAGAAAGCTAACCTGAAACAAGTCAAAGGCAGTTTTTCTCAATATCTATGGGAGGACTGTGTTAAATGGTCCATTTTAAAGGATGCTATGTATTGCCAGTGTATTTTGTGAAGATGGTCTCACATGTTCTAGTGAGCTATTTCAGAATTTTGTTTCCTCTCAGTCATGCAGACCTCTTCCTTACACACACTAAACCTAGGAAGAATAAATTAAAACCAGAACTTTCTGTCTAGAGGTACATGCAGTTCGTGCAAGTTGAACACAAGTTAGAATGCCTGCATCTGTATGTAGGGATCAGTTATAGCATTAGGAAATTAGGACTTATTTAATGCAGAAATATGAAGAACACTTTAAGGCTGGTCATGGAGCATGATGATTGTGGTATCTGAATGAGATATTATAGCTTCGTACATTTGAATGCTTGGTTCTTAGTTGACCTATTCAGGAGGAATTAATAGGTGTGACCTTCTTGAGAGAGATGTGTTACTTGCTTTGATGTTTCCAAAGCTCAAGCCAGGAGCAGTCTTTCTCTCTCCCTCTGTCAGCCTGCTGCCCGTGGATCAGGATATATCTCACCTACTGCTCTAGCGTCATGTCTGTTTGCTTTCAGCCATGATGATCATGAACTAAGCCTCTAAAGCTGTAAGCACACCCACAATTAAATGCTTTCTTTAATCAGAGTTACATTGGTCATGAAATTTCTTCATGTTGATAGACCAGATTAACAACTGTCTTTGAGATCATTCTCCTCCAAAATAATCCTGGGCAGGAGAACATTTAAAGGTACATCTTAGGAGGAGGAATACTTACTATTGTAATTACAGTCTCCACGGAAGATGATCTTCCTGAGTCATGGTGGAAGAAAAGTTTTTATTAAACTTTTTAAAAATTAAAATTTAATTAAAATATAATAACACATCTCCACTTTCCTCTCTCTAACCTTTCCTATGCCCCTTCTCACTCTTTCAAATTGATGGCCTCTTCTTAATTATTCTGTTTTACACACACACACACACACACACACACACACACACACACACGCACACAGAAACATACACACACACACACACACATGAATGCAGAAATATACACATATAACCTACTGAAATCAATTAGCTTGGCTTAAACATCCAGGATATCAGAGCTGACCATTTTATATTAAACAGTCAATCATAGGGCTCATCTATGAGAAAAGTTAATACTTCCTCTCTCAGAAGTCATTAGTCACCTTTAGTTCTTTGTCCAGGGTGGGGACCCCTTCTACCTTATCATGTCACCATTTTCCAGATCTTATTTAATCAGCCATATTGTTGAAGTAAATAAAAAATGAACAGAGGTTTCCAATGAATAGACTGAATGTGGCACTGAGAAACAACTCTGTAATTCAAAGGACTTGGCTTTGGTTGACGAGAGCTCTGAAATTAAAACACAGTACTATAATCAGAAGTTGTGATTTTAGCAGGTTCATGAAGAGAAGCTGAGTATGGAAAAGGAAATTTCAGTCCTGCTGCACCGTCCTGGCAGCCTCAAAGCTGAAGATAAATAAATCTCTACCTGTATATCAGGAAAAGATTTTTGTCTATGTTCATAATAAAATATGTATAACTTTTCCACTTTGGGGAATAAAAGGATCAGAATCATCCATTCGACCTTATGTTGATGGTTGAAAAGGCTAGCTATTTGTCCATGATAAAGTTAAAAGTGAGTGAGATTCATAGAAATTGTTCAGTGGCATATAATAAAATGCACATTTTGAACACTGCAACCATTTGGAAGCTTTCCTCAAACTATGTAAGAAAAGTTTTACCTCTTATATTTAGTGTTCACTTTAATGTGAAACATGTATTAAAAAATACAAGTAAAGAGGGACTAGGGGGAGAAAAGGGAGGGGTAGATTCAATCAGGATTTAAAGTAAATAAAAACACATAGATTGATAGGTAGATAGGCAGAGAGACAGACAGATAGATAAGCAGGCAGACAGACAGACAGACAGACAAACCGAAGTATTCACCCATCTGTTGTATGTGCAAGTGGAAAGAAGGTAATTTAGTCAAAATGTAAAATAACTGTAAGCATCACATTAAAAATTGTCAAAATAAAATTTCTTCTGAATTTTATTTTGTGTAAGAAGCATCTTGTGTTTACTGAGAAGTAAAACTGCCTTGCTGCCATATTTATTTCCCTTTTGTATAATATGAATGTATCCCATTCAGATACATTTGAAAAGCCCAGAGCTACAGAAAGTCTCTAGATTGTAATCTGTAATAAAATACAAAATCACTCAGTTTGGTCAGAGAACACCACAGAAGCTGGCAAGGAAAGGCTCTAAGCTTATACCTGAGGGAAAAAACAGGCTTATTTGGTAATTATGGTGGAAGCCCCAAACTTTAGGTGGCTGTCCTAGAGCATACATGACTGTGACTTTTTTTTTTTTTTTTTTTGGTTTTTCGAAGCAGGGTTTCTCTGTATAGCCCTGCCTGTCCTGGCACTCACTCTGTAGACCAAGCTGGCCTCGAACTCAGAAATCCGCCTGCCTCTGCCTCCCAAGTGCTGGGATTAAAGGCGTGAGCCATCACCGCCCGGCTGACATTTTGAACACTAATTGTACATATTTGGAAAAAGTATTTAAACGTCAATAACTGCAATTGCTTAGGCCTTTTGTTTTAAGTAGAAATATGTTAGATGTTCTGAGGAACTCACCAAACTGGGCATTTTTGTGAGTTTTACAACCTGAGCTGAGCCTCCTTGATACATGAGGACACTACAGGGGATCTAAGATGTGGGACACTCACCTTTTCAAGGTTATGTACAAGGTGAATGACCCTAACTAGGCTTGGGAGTGTGGACGTGATGTGGGCAGCTGAGGTCTGCAAGTTTATCATTTGGTTCTGTGTCATCATTTGATGGAAAGGAAGAAAGACAATTACATGTTTAGAATTGACATATTAGTTTATAACAAAACTAATAAATTTAAGTTAAATTTTATTTTTACCTGGTACCAAACCCAATATCTGTATTTACTATATATTTAATATATGGGACTCAATGCATGAGTATATTGCATGATGCTTAGATAATATCTACCCTCTCTGACATTTATTCTTAATATTAACATTTTTGTCATAGTAAAACACGTCAATAGCATTTCTTCTAAGTTTTCTTTCAAAAGACTATGTAGTAGCACACCACAAGGTTTGTGGTTATGTAACAATAACTTAGCAATACTAACTATATCACACTTTAGCTCCATTGCTTTCTCCTCTGATAACCACTATCCCCCTCTCAGCTTCTATGAAATCAACTGTGACTTTCATATTTGACCAATGGGGAAACTATGCATAATTAAACTTTTATGATGCCATTAAATCTCCCAAACTCTCAGGGAATTTATATGTTGTTTAAGGAAAAATAAGTGTGAGGGGACATCCCTGAAACTTGTCTATTTTTTAAAATTCAGTTAGAAATGTATGTATATATGCAATTTCATGACTTCTACATAAGCAGATTCACATATTGAACGTATTTGAAAACAATGAATCTGATCAGTATAGCTTTTGCTTGTCGTTATTCCTCAAAGCATCTAATCCAACATTGTCAACCTAGTATTTATGCTGCAGTAGGATGCATCTAGAGACGACTTAAAAGTGCAAGTTACATGTAAACATTATACATCTTTTTATAAGGACTAAGCATCAGTGATTTGGTATCTGCTGAAGTTCCAATAGCAATAATTGATGAATATACCCAGTGACACATAAAGAGAAGAGAAATGAAGAGACATTGGTTTACTTGAAGAGGGAGAAAGACAAAAAGGAGTAAAAAAAGTCCTAATACTTTATGTGAAGATTATAAATATATTTCTTAGTTAAGCCTAACAAAGGCAGACATTGTTAGCTCTAACTTATAAAATGGTATCTCAGAGAATTAGATGACTTGATTAGTGACTGATTTCAAACTCCATTGTACTTCAATTCACAAGTTTGTGGTCACTGACAGTATAAGAAGCAACACTGATGACCTCACAGCCCACCTACTCAGGGCCTTCCTGGGGACTTATGACTGTTTTGAGAATTTCCTGAGTGTCTCAAGGTTGTATTTGACACTTGGTGCTCTGATGACAGAATGTACAGGCCATTAAGGCATCCTGTGCATGACCACTTTTGGTGATTGGTATGAGTTCCTTGACTTTCATACTATCTTAACTATATGGCTATGTATTAATATACCTGAAACTGAAGTGGGTTTCTTTTTCCACATTGCATTTGACATTCTATTCTTTTCCATTGAGACGTAAAAGCTTCCTTTTAGCCCACTAATAACTTCACAGTAGCATGGTCCTCTAAGAAGACAAAGCAAGATAAATTTAAAAGAGATTATTTTATAATTTAAAAAGAAAATATTCCACAATGATAGAATACAAAGCTGTAATTATAGACAATTTGGCTGCAGAAGTATTAAGAATAAATCAAAGAGAAGAGAATTTAAAGATTTTGACACTAAAAAAAGTACTTTGAGGTTAGATGGTGTTGGATTCACTATGCATCTATTGATGGAAACTTTTTTAAAAGTTCATACCACAATTTCATTTAGAACGTTGCCTATTGGACAATACAAATAGCAATTCTAGTAACTACTTAATCTCTTAGATGGCAATTATATAAATTGTATGAAGATTTGGGAAGAATTATATAAAGGGGGCAATAGCCAACTTTGCCTAAACATGATTTAAAAAACTCTTGACCAAAGTAAAAATTATTTCTTTCAAGTCATAGTTTTTGGACATTTCTGCTCATCCTCACTTGGTTGCTTTGGGCCTTTGCTGAGGATGATATCATGGTGGGTAACAGTGTACCTTATGTTATGAAAATAGGAAGCAGAGTTAGAGAAAAAGACCAAAACAAAATGCATCTTCGTAGAGTATCTTCTCAGTAATCTGTTTTCTCAAAATTGTGCCTGCCTTCCAAATTTTCTATCAGTTCTCCATAGCTGATCAAGTTATGACTCCATTACAGATAGCTCCACTGATAAGGTCAGAGACCTCATGATCTGCTCACCTACCCCAAATCTCACCTCTTCACATTGCTGCCTGTCTTAGTCAGGGTTTCTATTCCTGCACAAACATCACGACCAAGAAGCAAGTTGGGGAGGCAAGGGTTTATTCAGTTTACACCTTCTACATTGGTCAGGACTGGAACTCAAGCAGATCAGGAATCAGGAGCTGATGCAGGGGCCATGGAGGGATGTTTCTTACTGGCTTGCTTCCCCTGGCTTGCTCAGCCTGCTTTCTTATAGAACACAAGATACCAGCCCAGAAATGGCACCACCCACAAGGGACCCTCCCCCCTTGATCACTAATTGAGAAAATGCCCCACAGTCGGATCTCATGGAGGCACTTCCCCAACTGAAGTTCCTTTCTCTGTGATAACTCCAACCCATGTCAAGTTGACACACAAAACCAGCCAGTACACTGCCTAAAACCTAAATCTTCACTATGTAAAATCTGGATGTACATTTTATAACTAAAGCATCACAAACGGTATGGCTATGTAGAAATATCTATTGGTAGGTACTCTTAGTTCTCTGTAAACGCTGAGTTGAATGATGCATCCCACTGGCATCTTCTTTAAAACAAGCTACACAGGAACAGTATGAGAAATAAAGGAAGAGGCAAATGTATAGGAGTTACTCTATTTCTAATCCCTGACCCAGCATACATTCACAGGTTTAGATTTTTAAAAAATGCTTTGGATGAGAGACTTGCTCTAGCCTTACAATCTCTAGGTTGTAAGCTTCAAGAAATTACTATACAAAAACTGTGTGTGAGGCTGAATGTCCCTCGTAATAAACTGTCATGTACATTTCAAGATTCTGTTTTCAAGAGACAAGAAGAGAAGATAGTGGTCAGAAAAATGTATGCAAATGATCATTAATATCATAGCTTCTTAGAAAAATATTGAGTTTAAATTAGCAGCTCTGGTCTTCACCTCATTAGTATATTTTATTTCTAGAAAAGAGCCAAAGACTACTAACTTTTATGACCCTGTTATAAACTAATCATGCATCTGTGACTTGAATCCCAGAAACTACTGTCCCACATTGACTTATTCAAGCATTCTCCACTATTGACCAACTAGATGATGGAGAATTTCCTGAGAAAACCATTCCTGCAGATTAAATGGAGTGAACTCACTGCTCTGAACCATTTTTAAAAATGATTTATGTCTTCATATACAGAAACATTAATTATTTTAAAAATTATATTTAAAATTCTATGCTCTTTTTCCCATTCATTTAAAAAGCTGAGGAAAGTAAAATTATGCAAGGATTGACTTACATCTGTTTCATAAATTTCCCTGGGATATAGCACATATTGTTTATTTACAAGACAAATGCTCAAGAATGAAAATGTGAGCAATTTGCAAAAACTACTGTTGATCATCAAAGACTTGAGGGCGAAAAGTAGACATTGCTGCCGTAAATAATGGATACAGGAGCTAAATGCCTAAAACTCTTTGGTTCCACTTTGAGGAATTTTTAAATATTTTATTCATATGTATCAAAATAATAAACATCTGTTTTTCATAAAATAATTCAAGAATTTCAGCACTTTATATTAAATATATCCATTAACACAGCTGCTCATGGTGCTACAAGTCCATAGTCATACCAGATATATTAATAGTACTGAATGTTTCATTTGTTTTACATATTTATTTATCTAGTCCAATGTTTTTATTGAGTACCTTCTGTAGAGATATTACTGAAAATAATTTAAATTGTTTGTGTACAGAGGAAGATTAGACGTGGAAGCAAAATTACATATGCAACTGTAAAATTATCACTTCCATGAATACATTAGACCCATTGCAAGCATTTTCTTGTGGGTGAGTCTATCTTCTGAGTAATTATCTCTTTAAAATTTTTTAAAATTCACTTATTTTATATGTATTCGTGTTTATGTATGCATGTGTGTATGTATGTATGTTATGTATGTATGTGTGGGTAAGTCAAAAGACAACTCATAGGAGTTGATTCTCCCCACCATATGGGTCACATGGTTCAAACTCTGGTGGCTATTTCACCAGCTCAGGGTAACTATCTCTTAACTTTTTATGCAGTCATTCAGGGAAATGTCTCTGTTAATGGATTTGAAATAATGCACAGGTATTACAATATTTAGTTACATTTAAAACACTCATCAGAATGAAAGTTTTAAATTATAAAGTGACTAGGTGGATTTTGACTCTTTCAGTATTTAAGTATACTTTAAGAAGTTCTCCTAACATTCATCTGTCACACGGCTGACTTACTCTAAATTCATCATATGGAAATAGTGACTATAATTTGAATGTTCCACTGTCAGGTTTCTGGCCAATCTTTACTTCGCCTACTTAAACTGTACAATTTAAATGTCTTTGTGCCTGTTGTGAGAGAAAAACCAAACTTCTTTCTTGACTTTAGGTCAGTTTCTCTGAAGAACAGTTTAGCTGCATGGATATAAGTGGACCTTTCTCTTTGTAAGGGCCTGGCCTGTCAGCTCTCATTACCTGCTTCTAACAGCATTGCTTACTACAAACACAGACCTCTTCCATAGCAAGAAGTGAGTGTAAGAATTATTGCCCTTACTTATATTGAGATGGGAGTCTGAATTTTCTTTGAAAGGGTTATCTTTAGTTGTTCTTTCTTGATGGAAAAAGCCAAAAATCCTGTTTCCAGTGGCTAAATCTTGAAATGTTAAGCTTCTGGTAGTTATAGAAGAGTATTAGTGCAGCTTGCTGGTATACATGAATATACTCAGGAGGAGTTCACTGGGGGAAAAGAATAGTACTTGCTGTAAGTTTGTTGCAGAAGAGAAATTTACAGATTAAAGTTAAGACAGAGACATCATGAGACAGGATAACAAATCTGTTAAAATGTTCTAAAGCACATGGTATCAAGTTGTAGTCATCACCTTACTGTATATTACTGTTATTTAGAAGAAACCAGAATTGAAATGATTACCTCAAATGGAATGCACAGCACAAAATGCAAAGCTTAGCCAATGCCATGAGTGGCCTTATCGTCTGTGCTTATTTTGTTCATTCTATTGCTTATATTTCCAGCCCAGGTCTCAGCTATGAAATGCCTTCACCCCAATTTTCAGGATACCTGCAGGGATTCAGCGTACATATCAAAAAGAGATGTTTGTAAATCTCTGTTGGGATGACCGTTTTTGTTTATGCTGCCTCACTGAAGTTGATTTAACAATAAGGTTTATTAAGCTGCTCATTTTGGACAGTTGAAAAGAGAAAGCAATCCTAATTCAATAACTAAGACATAAGAATGAGAGTACCAGGCATAGCAATGCTTAAAAGGAAGAAATTGGCTCTGACAATCGTGGTTGGTGCAGCACGATTAGAATATAATTATTTTTTCCATATGACTGTCACTTAGAAAAAATATGAATTCTCTTTTCTAAAACCCAAGTAATTCTTTGGAAACTGAGCAGTAGTTCTAAGCATTTTGAAATTGGTTGATATTTATTAAGCTGCCCTATTGGTCCAAATATTAAAATTTTGGTGTGTGCATATTTACTGTCAATGATTATGTCAGAAATACCCCTACTTCACCCAAATGTTTTTACTCTAGTGAGGAAGCACCTGAAACACACATCATTAAATATGTGCTGGATAAACACTATGTGAGACATTGTTAAATAATAATAATAATAATAATAATAATAACAATAATAATAATCTTTTTTCTATCCTAATGAGAGAGAGAAAGAAAATGTGGATTGGATGGTTTGGTATATAGGGAGGATCATGGAAGCATTGAAGAGGGGAAACTATAGTTAGAATATATTGTACAAAATATCTATTTAAATGAAAAAGAGAGAATTAATGAAGACATTTTTAAAAGATTTTCCCGTAGTAGCAGAAAAAAAATACTTTGGAAAATAAAACATAGCTGAGAGAAAATTAGTTTCTGATATATCTCATGATCTCTTAAATACTAAAAGGGAAAAGACCAGAACATATACCTCAGCACAGTCTGTTAAGGGAGCCAGTAAGCATAGAAAAGATGTCCCACAACATACACCAGTGGGAAAAGCAAATTAAAACAGTAGTGAAGCTACATGCCTGCTAGGCTTTACAAATTCTATACTCTGGCCATTCCCAAGCGGGTGAGGGTGGGGAGCAGTAGGAATGTTCCTGCACTGTAGGTGGTTGTGGAAAATGGTGCATTCTCTCTGGAAGGCAGTCTGGCAGTCCATCATAAAACTGGCATGCCATTAGAGTATGGCTTTCTATCCATATTTCTTCTGTATTTCCTGAGATGAAGTGACAACCTGTATTTACAACAGAATCCTGTAGTGTTGGAACTGGTTTTATTTATATTGCCCATTCTTAGCAACAATCGCAATTTTCTTTGATATGTGTTGTATACTCTAGTGCATTGATTGAAGGAATGGGATATTCTTCAGCAATAAATAGACTTGCAAAAATCCAGGGGAAAAATATAGAGGAAGCATCAATGTATATTGCAATGTTAAAACAAGCTAATCTTTAAAGGCTACAAGCTCTAAGATTTAACAACATGTCATTCTTGAAGAGCCAAATGTGAAGTAGCAGATATACCACAATGATGCCTACTGTTAGCAAGAATGAAATCTGAGGAGTTGGGGTTGGGTGGGAGCTTGTATAAGGAAACTTTCCATACTTTATAGTTATATTTCTGTAACCCCAAAATTGTTTAGCAATGTAAAATATGTTGAAATGGAGCATAAACCCATTTAATTTAATTAAGTAGGCCCATTAGAGATTTTTAAGGGAAACATTTAAATAAGATTATAAACTAAAACTAATGTGTTTGTGAATAACAAAATTGCATTAAATATCTTCTGAAAGTCTTTGATTTAATCCAACTGATCTTTGTAGCAGTATTTTAAAGTCAAGACTGATTAAGTTTTAAAATAAATTGATAGCATGTAATAAGATATTTCAACAACCTTTTGCATATGCATGTATTTTCACTAAACAATCATTATAAAAGGTGACTAAAACTAGGTGGCCTTAACTATAAAACCAGATAATTTCTCTCTTGAGAAGCAAAAAGAGGTGTAGTGGAATTTTAATACAGCAACATGGTTGCTCAGGCAAGGTGGAAAGGAATTTTAATCCAGCAACAAGGTTGCTTTGTTTTACATCCAAAGATATGATCTGACTGGAATGCAGACATGCCACATATCTCTGGCTGAAATACAGACATGCCTTTATGATAAATCTTTGATCCCTAACTATTACAGATAATTGAGGGGCAGACAAAGTGATAAATCAGAGAAAGATTTGACAGAATGAGTCAGAGATAGGATATTCTACTTATAACTAGTGAGGGAAGGGATAAAGAACAAGGCTACTTAAAAAGTAGTGGGGGGGGGAGAGAGAGAGAGGAGAGAGAGGGAGGGAGGGAGGGAGGGAGGGAGGAGGGAGGGAGGGAGAGAGAGAGAGAGAGTTTAGTTCAGTTTGGATTGGTTGAGTTCAGTTTGGTGAAGTGCAGTTGAGTGCAGTTTCGCTCAGTTCAGAGCAGAGCAGTTGAGTAAGGAACTATCAGTTTTTGGAGTTCCGAGGCATCTTTCCAAGCAAAGCAATTCAATTACAAGCCAAGAAATGCCTGTTTGAATCAGTCAGCTTGGAAAGAAGTTTGAGCCAGAACAACTGAGTTGAATTAGCCAGTCAGAGTTCAGAAAAACCTAGAGTGAGTTGATTCATTAGTAAGAATCAGAGGCTAAAACATCCCAGACCTACATTAGCAGACAGAAGATGGAAATTAAAACCTTTAAGGGATGGTCTTACAGAAGATTTGATTGTAAGGAGACTAGAATCTTCCAGGCCTAGGCCTTGAGATAGATAGAAATGCTCTCTCCTCAACCCAAGCCACATATTCCTAAAGCTTGCATATGACTTTCATGTCATTCTTTCATCTGAGGAAATAAAACCAACGTTTACATTTACAAAGCAGGCAATAAATGCCAGAAAAGCCCTCCAAACAAGGCATGAATAAAGTATGTTAACTGTTCTCTTGTAGGAACAGTGGGATCTTTGACAGTAACTGTTTGATATGTCTCAATATCCCACCCTTGAGAATGACATGCAACTTTTTATTTTGCTGATAGTATAAAATAGCAAATTGTTTGTTCTGTTTCTTGTCTGTGGATTTGAAATTATTGGACATTTATGGCCTTTCTGATCTTGAAAAAGAAATATAACATAAAAAGTATTGATCTCTTACAGAGTTCCTCATTTTCCCATTATTTTTGCTGGTTTCATTTTCTTTTAAAAAATATTTCTTTTATTTTAAAGTGTGTGTGTGTGTGTGTGTGTGTGCACATGTACATGTATGTGTGTACTATGTGTTAGTGTACTTGAGCACAGCCTTCCACAGAGGTTAGAAGAGCGTTGAGTAGTACCCTGGAGCTAGACTAATGGGCAATTGTCAGCAACCCAACGTGAATCCTGGGAACCTAGCTCTATATAAGAGCAGTACATGCTCTTAACTGCTGGACTATCTCTTTAGCCCCTTTGTTTTCTTTGTAAAACCTTCTTAAGAAAATTTAATATTGTGCTTGCATCTTTGTAAATGGTCTGTCTTCCCCACCAGTTGTTAAAACATGATAATATGAAAACTGCAACTTCTCTAATGAAGTTCTCTAAAATGAGTTCTAATGGAGTTGCTTATAACAAAGATAAATGTTTGTAGTTTTTTCCTAAGACACAGTGGTTTACACCATATTATTCATTTTGTCATATTATGTTTCAGATAAGAATGTGAAGAACATGGATGCGTTCTGAAGTCTTTTGGGCATATTGTGAAAAAGAAATTGCCAGTTTATTTATTAATACTGTTTATTTACCTAGGAAACTTGAAAACTGCTTCTTTCAGTGGCTGCACCACTTACATATCCATCAGCAGTTACAAGGTTTCTAGTTGGTCTATCTGCTCACCAATTCTTTTTATTTTCTGAAACAAAACAGTTTAAAGTGGCATCTCCTTGTGGCTTTAAAGTGTTTTCCTAGTAATGACTATTGTTGTCCATGTGTTTACCTGTGTAAGTGTTTTGACAAATTGTGAATCTAGATTATTGTTGTTGAGTTTAGGAATGCTATGTATATTCTGAATATTAGCTCATTAACAAATACGTAATTTAAAAATATTTATATCATTCTTTTCATTTCACTGATATGTTCCTTTGATGTGCAAAAGCTTTAAAACATCAAGATGTCCAATTCTTCTACATTTTTATGTCTGTGGTGTGTACCTTTAATATTGGTAGCCAAGTGATGTTTGACTCAATTTTGGTCAATAGATGTGAATTATGTGGGTAAAGTCCCAACTTCCTTTTCTTTCTTGTAGATTTCCATTTTTACAGCTTCATTTACTTGCTGAATACTTCCTTTTTTCCTTGAATAATATGAGTCAGGTGTTCTTTTGGCCATCTAGAAATATTCCACTGTTTCTCATACTATGATGCTATTTTCTCTGCCATGTCTTGCAGTAAATTTTCCAGGTGGAGTTGGACATGTGAGTCCCTTTCACTTTTCACTCTGTCCAATTATTATTTTGTCAAATGCTACTTGGCCTAACTTCTAAGATACTTTTATTTCATTCCTTTCCCTTTTTCTAAGCAGTGTTAAGCAAACTCTTAGGCTCTTCTTTGCCTAGTTTGTCAGATGGGTCATCACAGATATTGTCATGCTTTGTGCTCACAGATGACCCAATGGAAAAGACAAACATAACAAAATCTACAATGTGAATTGTCTGCCTACTTGCTGTAAAGTATCATGTACCCCTGTCCTATTGAGGAAATAAACCACATTCTGGTTTGAACTCAGATTGGTTTTCTCAATCCTTCCTTATTTTCAGCCATCTGACCTCCTCTTCCCTTCTCTTTTTACCCCTCTCATTCTCCCTCTTTCCTTTTTCTTCCTCTTCCTTTCCTCTCAAATTCCTGTTGCACAGTTATACCAAATACAACTGGAATCAACTTGGACCTTAAGTCTGCTCTTCCAGTGAACACACGACCACCTTCATCCCCAGACAACTCCTTTCATCTTTGAACACCATTTATTTTTTACCATGAGTTGAGTATATTTGCTTTTGTCTGTGATTCCAATCTGCCCTTGCTTTCATCCCAGTTTGACATTTCCGGCTCACAAGAAAGTCATCTGCAATTTCAGAACTTCTAGATGGTGACAGATGTGGTTCTTGTGCCTGGTCCTATAAGCACAATTTCTGGCATAAAGAAGATACTACATGAGTACAGATAGTTTCAGAACAGAGAAACTGAAGAATATAGTACAAAGAAGAAAGCACTGAGATTAGAAGTTCTTTACCTTTGATATCTGGAAAAGAAATAATTGCTTCTCATGAGCAACAAGAAAGAATTTGATTTTTATCTTGGATCAAATAGAAATTGATTTATCAAGTAAACAACTCCCACCTGAACAGATGACAAGTAATTTACACTCACCAGAAACAATAAACTGTAGTGTAACTTAGTGCTTTTCTGTGTAAGCAAAATTAAAGACTGCTCTGTAATAGAACTTTAGAAATTCTTTTTCAAACTCCTATTTTGATACGTTTAACTTTGCTTTTAAATATGATTTGACTGATGTCTTCTCTCAGGGGGGAATTCTTTGAAACCTGAGGCAACTCCCTTGCTTGATAACCTGTGTAGGAACATGCACCAAATGACCTGCATCTGAATGTGAAGGAAATAATTAATGATTTATTTTCATCTAGATACCAATAGCAACCTTTCTACTTGTGTATCCTTCAGCCTACCTCCAATCCCTGTGGACCTTCAATGTGGTGTATGGGAGAGCTTCTAAAAAGACTTGAAAGAGAGAAATGTGAAGTCCTAAATACTTTACAGGGAAGAAACTGCTTCTCCCGTTATTATACACTTTTTTTGTTTTCTTTTTTTTTCAGAAGTCTTTTTTTTATTTTCTAAGTTTTTTTATTTACATTCCAAATGATTTCCCCTTTCCCATTTCCTCCCTCCCCAAAGTCCCATAAGCCCCCTTCCCTCCCTCTTTTCCACGTTCAACCCCATCTCGCTTCTGTGTCCTGGCATTCCCCTACATCCAGTTTTTCCAAGACCAGGGGTCTCTCCTTCCATTTTCTTGGAAATCTATTAATATGCGAATTGTGTCTAGGGTATTCCGAGATTCTGGATTAATATCCCCTTATCAGTGACTGCATACCATGTGTGTTCTTTTGTGATTGGGTTACCTAACTAAGGATGATATTTTCAAGTTCTGACCATTTGCCTAGGAATTTCGTGAATTCATTGTTTTTAATTGCAGAGTAGTATTCCATTGTGTAAATATACCACATCTTCTGAATCCATTCCTCCATTGAGGGACATCTGTTCTTTCCAGCTTCTGGCTATTATAAATGAGGCTGCTATGAACATAGTGGAACATGTGTCCTTATTGCATGCAGGTAAAGCCTCTGGGTATATGCCCAGGAATGGTATAGCAGGATCCTCAGGGAGTGTCATGCCCAGTTTTCTGAGAAACTGCCAGACTGCTTTCCAGAGTGGTTGTACCAGCTTGCAATCCCACCAGCAGTGGAGGAGTGTTCCTCTTTCTCCACATTCTTGCCAACAACTGCTGTCTCCTGTGTTTTTGATCTTAGCTATTCTGACTGGTGTGAGATGGAGTCTCAGGGTTGTTTTGATTTGCATTTCCCTAATGACTAAGGATGTTTTACATCTCTTTAGGTGTTTCTCAGCCATTAGATATTTTTCAGGTGAGAACTCTTTGTTTAGCTCTGTACCCCATTTTTAGTAGGGTTACATGGCTTTCTGGAGTTTAACTTCTTAACTTCTTTGTATATATTGGATATTAGCCCTCTGTTGGAGGTAGGGTTGGTAAAGATCATTTCCCAGTTTGTTGGTTGCCGCTTTGTCCTTTTGACAGTGTCCTTTGCCTTACAGAAACTTTGCAATTTTATGAGGTCCCATTTGTCAATTCTTGATCTTAGAGCATAAGCTATTGGAATTCTATTCAGGAAATTCTCCCCTGTGCCCATATGTTCATGGTTCTTCCCTAGTTTTCTTTCTATTAGTTTTAGTCTGTCTGGTTTTATGTGGAGGTCCTTGATCCACTTGGAATTGAGCTTAGTGCAAGGAGATAAGAATGGATCAATTTGCACTCTTCTGCATGTTGACCTCCAGCTGAGCCAGCACCATTTGTTGAAAAGGCTATCTTTTTTCCCCTGGATGGTTTTAGTTCCTTTGTCAAAGATCAAGTGACCATAGGAGTGTGGATTCATTTCTGGGTCTTCAATTCCATTCCATTGATCTACATGCCTGTCACTGTACCAATACCATGCGGTTTTTAACACTATGGCTCTGTACAGCTTGAGTTCCGGGATACTGATTCCCCCAGAGGTTCTTTTACTCTTGAGAATAGTTTTAGCTATCCTGGGTTTTCTGTTATTCCAGATGAAGTTTTGAATTCCTCTTTCTAACTCTATGAAGAATTGCGTTGGGATTTTGATGGGGATTGCATTGAATCTGTATATTGTTTTTGGCAAGATGGTCAATTTTACTATATTAATCCTGCCAATCCATGAGCATGGCAGATTTTCCATCTTCTGAGGTCTTCTTCAATTTCTTTCTTCAGAGACTTGAATTTCTTGTCATACAGATCTTTCACTTGTTTGGTTAGAGTCACACCAAGATACTTTATATTGTGTGTGGCTATTGTGAAGGGTATCATTTCTCTTATTTCTTTCTCAGCCTGCTTATCCTTTGAGTATAGGAAGACTACTGACTTGCTTGTTTTGATTTTTATATCCAGCCACTTTGCTGAAGTTGTTAATCAGCTGTAGGAGTTCTCCGGTGGAGTTCTTTGGGTCACTTAAGTATACTATTATATTGTCTGCAAATAGTGATAGTTTGACTTTTTCCTTTCCAATTCGTAGCCCTTTGACCTCCTTTTGTTGTCTAATTGCTCTAGCTAGAACTTCAAGTACTATATTGAATAATTATGGAGAAAGAGGGCAACCTTGTCTAGTCCCTGATTTTAGTGGGATTGCTTCAAGTTTCTCTCCATTTAGATTGATGTTGGCTACCGGTTTGCTGTAATTTGCTTTTACTATGTTTAGATTTCGGCCTCGAATTCCTGATCTTTCCAAGACCTTTAACATGAAAGGATGCTGAATTTTGTCAAATGCTTTTTCAGCCTCTATTTAAATGACCATGTGGTTTTTTTCTTTGAGATTGTTTATGTAGTAGATTACATTAAGCTGAACAATGCTCTACTCAATGACAACTTGATCAAGGAGGAAATAAAGAAAGAAATCAAAGACTTTTTAAAATTTAATGAAAATGAAGGTACCACATACCCTATTTTATGGGACACAATGAAAGCAGTGCTAAGAGGAAAATTCATAGCACTGAGTGCCTCCAAAAGGAAACGGCAGACAGCATACACTAGCAGTTTAATGGCACACCTGAAAGCCCTGGAACAGAAAGAAGCAAATACACCCAAGAGGTGTATAAGGCAGGAAATCATCAAACTCAGGGATGAAATCAATCAAGTACAAACAAATAAAACCATACAAAGAATCAACAAAACTAGGAGTTGGCTCTTTGAGAAAATCAACAAGATAGATAAGCCCTTAACCAGACTAGCCAGAGGGCACAGAGACAGTATCCAAATTAATAAAATCAGAAACAAAAAGGTAGAGATAACAACAGAAACTGAGGAAATTCAAAAAATCATCAGATCCTACTACAAAAGCCTGCATTCAACACAACTAGAAAATCTGGAGGAAATGGACAATTTCCTAGACAGATACCAATTACCAAAATTAAATCAGGATCAAATAGACCATTTAAACCGTCCTATAACCCCTGAAGAAGTGGTCATTGGAAGTCTTCCAACCAAAAAAAGCACAGGTCCAGACGGTTTTAGTGCAGAATTCTATCAGACCTTCAAAGAAGACCTACCACCAATACTCTTCAAACTATTCCACAAATTAGAAACAAAAGACACACTACCCAACTCGTTCCATGAAGCCACAATTACGCTAATACCAAAATCACACAAAGATCCGACAAAGAAAGAGAATCTCAGGCCAATCTCTCTTGTGAATATCGATGCAACAATACTCAATAAAATTCTTGCCAACCGAATCCAAGAACACATCAAAACGATCATTCACCAGGATCAAGTAGGCTTCATCCCAGGGATGCAGGGATGGTTCAGTTATTATACTCTCTTTCCTGTTTAGTAGACTCTGCTAAAGATCAATAAGAATGTTTTGGATGCATATGCATCAGACACCAAGAACATGTTAACCTCACACCATACATCTATTGCTAATAAAATACAGTTTGGGAATAATATGCACTTCTATGTTGAGTAAAATAAAGGTTACTACCAGAAAGCAATAAGCACAACCAAGTATAACCTAAATTCCAAAAATTCAAACTACAGAGGAATATATATGAAAAAGCACAGTGGAACTTGGGATGATCATTTTTTTTAGTTAGATTATGATGTACATAACACCTGTACCATGCTTTGAAATTATGTGATTTTTGCCCCACATATGTACAGACTATCACCTGAGAAAGTTAATTAATTCAAAAAGCCTGTTAACCTATGATCATAAGTGCTGTGGTATGACACCATGTTACACAGTCTATCACCTGTCTATCATCTATCTGTCTATCGATCTATCTATCATCCGTCTATCTGTCTGTCTGTCTATCTATCTATCTATCTATCTATCTATCTATCTGTAATCTATCATCTATCTGTCTATTGGTCTATCATTTCTCTGTCTGACTGTCTGTCTGTCTGTCTGTCATCTATCTTTTATCCACCACTTACCTTAAACTTGTTATGTAACTGAATATAGCTTTAAACACCCTATCCTTCCTCCTCTACCTCACAAGTATTAGCATTTCAGGGGTATGTGTAACATCACACCTGGATTTTCATTAGATTAATAGTTTTTTTTCTGGAAGGTCTAAGAGTAAAATATACAAATACTATTCAGATATATTTTTATATTCTCTATTATCAATAGGAAATAAATTGCTGAAATTATAAATTTTCACTAGTGAAATTAATATTTTCATTGCAGAAAAAGCTAGAATAACTGTCCTCTGAAAATTATTTCTTTAATACTCAGAGGTATTTTATGGTTGTGGTTCATTTCACTTTCTCATGACTCTAGGAGGAAATGATTCTTGGCTATACATCAAAAGATTATCATGTAGTTATTATTTATTTTTTATAGCTCAGATTAATATTACTAGTTCATTATAGTGCATGTCTCACTGGTCCAATGAATACCATCTGGAAATAAGACATACATTTGTAATATTGATAAAGAAATTGTTATGCCCTCGGTATAAGGGCACTGGAGATTTCTTAAGTGGGGCTTAATGTCAAAAGCAATACTGCAAAATCCTCACTGGAACACCATCAATGTCCTATTTATACAGTCATTTCTTGAAACAGATACACACCCACACTGAGGAGGAGGGACTGCTAAGTGTTGATTTGATTCATTATTTTTCATAGATGTGTGTATTATCTTTCTCTAAATGTAAGTAGCACGAGCTCTTTTCTGTTCCTTTTCAGACTATTAGGGATTCATGAAGACATAAGTCCATATCATTAATGCTTTAATTATGGTTCTAGGTCCAAGTGTCATTATCTGAAAATTTCTTTTTAAGGAGCAACTGTCATAGAAAATTTCTGAATTTCATTTTAGAGAATAAATACAGTTATCTGTCCCAAATGACAGCTGAGTAATGCCTTTATCTCACTGGGTTTTATACTTTTTTATGAGTCTGCCTGTCCCTCATCTGTAAGGTCAATGTCCATTACATGGAGGTAAAGGGCCGGGAGGACTGGGGGCCAGGGGTGACTGTAGCATCATCACATAAGCAAGCACTGATAACACTGAAGATCTAGCCTACACATTTGCAGTTTATAGCACTGATCATGTCAAGATGATTCCCCAGGACAAATAGCATGATGTCAGCCACATTAATAATAAATATTAATTCCGCTATATATTCTGTGATGAGGAGACAAGTTGGTTACCCACATGTTTCCTAACAAAACCCATCTATCAGAAACAACAATATTTTATTTCTTACATATTTCTAAGGTTCGTAATTAAAAATCAAACATCACAGGGCCATTCTCATCTAAAGACTTGGGTAAAAGTTTCCTTCTAATTTCTGACACCAACTGCTCCTGACACCCTGTCTCCCATTTCTGTATTAATTTTCTCAGCCGCTTTCCTGGTGAGTTTGTGTCTATATTTCCTACTACAGATATAAAGATGCCAGTTCTTGGAACAGGATCTATCACAACTTAGTATGATTTTTCTCTAATTTACTCTTACCTGCAAAGACCCTTTTCATGATTCAATACAGACATAAATTGCCTAACTCAGAGGCTTTAAAATAACTGATCTTGAAAGTATAATGCAGCAAGACTTAGTTGACCAGGAGGTAGGAATCATTGATTTCTACGCTCATAAGGGATGGACCCCAGAATCTGTATGGCACAGTTATTACTCTCTTTGTTTGGCTGATGGAGTCACAGAGCATCATTAGAACTAAGGGGAGAAATAAAATGCTCTCTATGAGAATGTGTTTCCATATCTTGGCCCTAGTGGTTACATTTATTTCCTATTCTCGAACCTTGTCCCAATTAAGAATTATCTTGAAATCAATGCTATTCTAATGAAAATTTGATGCCACAAATCTACTCAATCTACAGATGAGACGTTTTATGGTTGTCTCTTATCTAAAGACCTGAAACCAAGAGAAACAATTTATCTTCTCTCACTGCAATATTTTGTGGTTAGACAGGGGCAAGACTAAAATTTTTCTTCTGTAAGAAGAAGAAAAGTCTGGGAGTAGATTGCATAACAGTTATTTTAATTTTAAATCTAACTGGAGGCAGTTACTAGTTTATTGTTTAGAGTCCAGTCCTATGCCCTGAGAATGACTATGATGGTTCTTAATTCTACCTTTGAATTAATCCTACTTTCCCATTAAAAATTCTTTACAGTACTTCTAGGGATCAAATGATAACCCTGTCCATGAAAGAAGAGCTGCATAGACATTTATTTCTGACATAATCATTCTCATCTTTTGAGATGAGACTTGGGGTATTATTGGAAAATAATATAAAGTATTATTATAGTTGAAAGTGATCAGCAGGTATGGCCTCAAGATATAGAGGCATATCCTTAGGACTCACGGGGCCCTAGGTATCTTGCTATCAAATCTGAGATTTTAGAGGAAGCACAGTGCGGCTTTTAACCGTATGGTTCTATTGACAGGTAATAACCTATCTAAAGTTATGCCAAGGACAATTTCTTATCCTGCAGGTCAACTTCAGGACAAGTAATGGAATGGAAATATTATTTTTTCATATCTACTCTATCTTGGCTTCCTCATATTTTCTCTAAGTTCTGCTCACAAACTCATCTCAGGAATTCCTTTTTTCATCTTTCTTCATCTTTCACCTAAGCAGCTCAAGCAAATTGTTATTTTCGTCTATTTTGACAGCTAATCATTCTTGACAGATTTCAAAATTCATTAATTTTCTTTCTGTTATTCTCTGTTCTTCCATGCAAAAACAAGACAGAGCTTTCACCAGTACATGTGAAGTTTCCTGTATCTGCATCTACCAATAGCATGCGTTCACTTCATGAAAGGCTTTGCAACAGTTTGGCTGGTGTCAGACCTTGTTTCTTCAAGGTCACTGTGATGTCCTCTTTCCATTCAGGCTGCAAGAAGCATTTCCAGTTGCCATCTACTGTTGATGCTAAAGTCATGAATACATGTTACAGATTTTAAGGGACGACATACTTTCAGACAGTGATTATGTCTGTTTTTTACTGTTGTGTATAAGTAAGCAGACTACACCAATGATTTTTCCATCTTATAATTTGTACACGTTAAGATTATAGTGTGAGCTTGACTGATAGATTATTACTCTATATGATATCCTCTGTTCCCATTCAGGGGTGTCTAGGAAGGATTTATCAACACCAGAGCAGAGGTCAGAAAACATACTTATGAATGACCATGCAAAAATTTTCTAGGTTTTGGGGTTGGTGCTGTTTGGCACAGTCAGTGTGTTCTGCCATTGAATGGCAGAAGTAGGTTGCTGCCCTGTGAATCACTAGTGAGTGATTTCTAGGGACAGAGAAATTTTCACTTTGCTTTCACTTTCATGGAGACAGCCAGCCAGCTGTACTCAGGAGACTTTCATTTTATTTTAGGTAATTTAAAGGTCTTCTTATGTATTTTTTTCTATCAAAGGATCCCAACTTTATACATGGAAGCTTAGGCCCTAAGGATGATTATCAAGATGCAGAAAGTAGGATGCTTATAGCATCCTGAGGATCTGATAAAAAATGCAGACCGTGAGACTTCTGCCATTTTTATTTATCAATACAATTCTCCTTTTTAGATTGGGAAGATGGATAGAAGTTTATAGATATTCTTAATGGAAAAGCCATCTTCATTTAAAACAACATAGAATCTGACAGAATATATAGTTTTACCCTTGAAGATTTTATGCTACAGTTATGAAAATATATGAAAGTGATTTCTTAGCATACAAGGAAAAATTAAGCGTGTCACACATAGGAACAAATTAAAGCTGTGAGTATGCTTACTGTAGTGTATGAATTTGGGAACATGCTTATATTTGTATGTAATTACTAGCACCTGTCTCTTTACTCACCAAATGCAGTGGATTTCATTTTTTGTTCAACTCTGTGACATAGAGCAAGATGTACATGTGCACACATGTATGTGTATATAGTAAACATGCATACCTACATGCGTGTATACACACAATCCCTTTCAATATATACAACTAAGTAATAGTTTTCAAATAAACCCATGCAACAGAGTTTATTGTTTTCCATATTCTCATTCTCTTTAATTCTAGAAAATTCTGGCAAGTCCACCAAATTTGTTTCACAATGTAATTTCATTTCAAAAACTGAGGTGTGAGAAATAAATGCATTGCAAAGAGCAGAATACACATGACCTTGTGGTTTACAAATTGCACAGTGATTTATTGTTAAATATATTCTTTATTGAATGTCCTAGAGATAGTTTCATCAAGGAAATATGAATAAACTTTCACACCAGTTTTTTGCATTGTGATTTCTTGGACAAGCAGCTGATGCTGGTATTTTTGATGCATGTTATTTGACATTTTGCTATCAATGAGCCTGCTAAATTTGAGTTCCTTTGATAGCACTTACAACCTACTCCAATAAGAAGACACCTCCTAATAGTGTCACTCTTTATGGAACTATGGGGACATTTTCATCCAAACTACCAATATAAAATGTAGACCTGTCTCTAGAGTCCATTGAATGAATGTTTGCTATATGCTTAAAATGCCACCAAGAGCAGATAAAAAAGTTTTTGTCATATTATATTCTTTAGGGATGTATAGAAGAAATGAAGTCAGATAAAATGACTGTATCAGGAACAAACAAACAAAGAGGATACTACATACAGGATGATCAGACATGTTGGGTAGGCTGATTTTATTCAGGCATAGATCAAGAAATACAGAGCTGAATATGACTAGGGCAGTGGCAAAATATTCCAGAGACAAGTCCAAGAATAGTGAAAGGTTCTGGGGTCAGAACATGGGTTCTGCATTTGGAAGGTTAAGGCCCTAGAGTTAGTAAAGCCTAGTAAGAGGGTGTGGAAATGAGGTAGTTGAGTGAGATGTCAGAAGTGGATAGGAATATATCTGGAAGGGCCTTCTGGTCCACAGTAGAGTTTGGAGGTTTCTATTTTCTTTATTTCTGATCCTAGAAGAGAATACACTATATATGTGTTTTTATTCCGTAGACACGGTACAGCTTATGATTTAAAGAAGCTCATCTAAATAACTATGGATAGATGTAACTGAAGTGGAACCAAATCTGGAAGTAACACTTACCTTTGAGAGGTTTTGCTCCTGAAAATTAGGTTACCTCTGTAATATGGTGACATTTTAAGTTAAATTTTAAAAAGAGCAGATATTTGCTAATTATACCTGATCTACCCTGAAAATAGGAGGCAGTTTGCAAAAATTGTATGTGACTACTTTATTTTTGAAGAGAAGTTATAAGCAAACATATGTTCTTCTATGCACGTGTTATTAATTTGTAAGTGATGTGGGGTATATATATGTGACTCTTCACATTGCTGTTACTAAATATCTGACAGAAAACAACTTCTTTTGCTTCTAGTTTAAGGGGATACAGTCATGATGGGAAGGCATGGTGCAGGAGCATGAAGATGTTGCTTACATTCCATCTGTCATCAGGAAACAGAGACTAGGCAGACATGGGACCTGGATGGAAAACTACATGGCCCACGTCTAGGCTCACATTTCTTCTGGGAGTTCCAGACCCTAAAGACCCAGTCTTCCAAACCAGCACTTCCATCTGGGAAACAAATGTTCAAATACCCATGAATAGTATTTCTCACCGAAGCCACAGCAGTGTATTTGTGACTGTGGTCTGTATATGTGAATAAATAATGTTCCAGAGAGAGAATCCCTTTAAAGGTAGAAATGATGGCCAGAGGTTAAAAAATATAATTTTAAATTACTTTTTTGAAAATTTCAGAGATTATATTCACCCCTACCCTAACCCACAAAGCATCCCTCTAGCTTAGCCTCGATCCACCTATAACTTCTAGTCCCTCCTTTTTTCCTTTCCTTTTAAAACTTTTATTTATTTTATATGTGTGAATGTTTTGCTTGTGTGTCTGTATGTGCATCATATGCATGACTGGCATTCTCAGAAGTCAGGAATCTTTAAGTATTATGGTTACATGTATGCATACATATATATAGAAACTATTGAGTCCACTTATTGTTATTGTATATTTATGTTTTGAAGGTTGATAATTAACAATTTTATTCTAGTGTGAGACAAATTCTTCCTCTCTCAACAGCCATGCCATTAATTTCCTATAGGTTTTTATCAAGGGGTGAAGCATTCTGAGATTTCGCCCATTTATGTTGGTGTATCAAGTGGTGTTATTGTATGGTTCTGTTTTGGCTACCATGTTGTAGAGATATCATAAATGAAGCTTTGCCTGTCCTATACAGAATACATAATATGTTTTAGCATACATCTAGATCTTCTGGCTACAGTCTTTTCTCCCTATTATCTTTGATGTTGTCTGAGACGTAGATATAGTGTAGATTTATCAGTTGAGTCTGAGCACAGTATTGTCAGTTGCCTGTAGTTTGACCAGTGGTAGCTTTCTGCAATGGTCTTTGGCTGTTGCCAAAAGAAACTACTTCAATGAGGAGGTGAGAGCCATATATATCCATATGTATAAGGATAAGGATTTAAAATTCAGTTAGTGGTTATACTGATTTAATAGAGTGGCAGTAGTAATTTCTCCTCTAGGTTCCATTGGCCTGACAACCAAATGTGGTTTGCTAGGTTTAAAGTAGCAGACATAAATCCCATCTGATTGAGTGGACCTTAAATTCAATTAGACAGTTGTGGGTTACTGTCTGATAGAAGTGTCAACTACTGCACCTTTGTGGAAATGTTGCTGAGCTGGTCATTGTTGTAGCTTCGAAGTGTTGCATCTGGGTAGGATTATTGATTTTCTTTCCTCCATTGGCAGATTGCGCAGTGCGTTTTTGTACCATGAAAAGTAGTCTTCAAGATGGAGACTTCCAGGTCAGTCTCAGCTCAATTACTCCAAATTCTGTGTCTGAAGGATGTGGTATCTTCATGAAATTAAGATCTACCTTAAGTTATGGATGACAACCAAGGGCAATTGCCATAACTTATACTTTTTTGGGAGGATCTCTTGTGCTACCCTAGCCAACAATTTGAAAAGGGGTTCTCATGCTTGGCTATGGATGTTTCCTTAGATAATTTGTGGCACTGTAAAGGAAGTTATAGTTATGCCTTTTTGACAGGTATAGAGAATAGCAAAAGAATTAAGTGTGATTTAACACTGAATACACTCAAATACAAACAGAAAATATAGTATAGCTGCAGCAAAGCATAGCACTTTCTTTTTACTATAAAAGTCATAGCAGACACTCCTACAATAAATATTCTACAACCATAAAAGATTAATAAGAGATAACATAAAGAAAAGGATTTTATTTTATGAAGTTTTACGTGATATAGGAATTTTCAGGATGAAGACCATGGCAGAACTGTTGTTTTTCTGTTTTTGTTTTTTTGTTTTTGTTGTTTTTTTTTAGAATGGATGGCCACCACATAGAAGTGTGGTTGGGGAAAATGGTGCTGTAAAGGCACTAAACACAACAGGGGAGCCTTGTGAGTTCTATGTGTCAACTATGTTTCCTTATTTGTGTGGTGATCCTGCCTCCATGTACAGGTGAGATCCTTGACATTAGAAGGTCTGCAACAGAGAAAGAAGAGGACATGAAATCTTTATTTCTAGACTTCTTTGTTTCATTTTAGCCCCCACATTTAGGAAATAAGGGAAGGAGAAAGGAGGCCTGGGAGGTCAGAGAGAGCTTAGTGAGCTACTTATTTTTCGTGAAGCTACTGAAGAGCTTCAGAGATCCATCAGTCTCCCTGAATTCCTGGCAAAGCAGGGCATTTTGGGATATCATGTTCTGAGCCCTAGTAATAGGTAGGAAACAGATTAAAGGGTAGTTGATGGAAATCAGGAAGGAGATTGGGAGAAACTAGCTAAAAGTACATGAGGGCATCTTTTCTGTGAGCAACACTTTTAATTTGAATGTGAAATGTCTCCCAACATACTTAAGTGGAATGCTTAGTCCCTAGATAATGGCACCATGTTGAGACATTGTAGAAACTTTACTAGGTAGGCTCTCCTAGAAGGAAGCATGACAATCAACTTGCACCTCACTGAGGGTTTCTTATCCCTATGCTCCTTTTTGTATCTGTGCTCCCTGGCCAGCAGGGCCTAAGAAATGCTGTCCTACCATGCCTTTCTCCATTGTAGTCTGTCTCAATAGGTGCTGGAACAGCGGAGCTGCACATAACTAAAACCTTTGAAACACAGAGTAAATAATAATATTTCTTTCTTTAAATTATTTTCTTTAGCTTTTTTTTATAGCAATGAAAATACTACTTTAACAACAGAGTAGGGAAATCATATATGAGGGATGAGGTGATTGTCTCTCACCCCTCTGGGCAAGTTTTTGCTATGCTGAGGCTTTCAGGCATGACAAGAGTGGGATTTGGAGAGGGACAAGCAGAAGATTTTTTTTTGAGAAGGGAACATAGGAACTTGAAGAAAATTTGGTCGAAGAGAGTTTGCCACTCTGCCATCATCCTTTAAAACAGATTTGAGCTATTGCTGCTATGAAGCATGATAGATTGATGGTTATATTTTATGTGCTACCCATTAAAGTACTTACATTTTTATTTATCTAGAAATTACAGCTATATCCTTTGAAGCTTTTAGATTACCCTTGGAACTATTCTTGTCTATGGCAAGGCTTTCCCTGTAGTTTATTTTAAAATTTACAGGGCATACAGACAGCTCACTTGCTAGCCATTAATCTGAACCTTTTAAGGACTAAACTGGCAATGGGATCTCTGAAATATTTATAATAGAGTCAAGTATCACATAACAATGGGGCCTGTTTGAGAAACATGTCATTAGATGATTTTGTTGTGCTGTCATTGTAGAGCGTGGTTATACTCCAACTAGTTTGAGTCTGTTAGCAGGTGCCATCAAGTGATGCAGAAAACATGGCATGGTGAGGCTGCTGCTGGTCAGACATGAATGCCTGCTTACAGAAAACATTTTTTTTAACTGTATGAGAAGTGTTATCTAAAATACCAGTAAAAAGCGCAATGTAAACATTGCATAAGCCAGGAGGGTAACTACATGCTATATTATGAAGTCTTGGGTTTTACATAATGACCTATACTGCATTCATACAACTGCCAGCACAGTGTGGTTATACACACTGGAAGAAATATAGACATTTAATACAACACACTACAGCATGGTGGCAAATCTAAGACACCACTAAGAAACGGAAAATTTTCAGCGATTCAGGAGACACTATCATATATAAAACCTGTACTTTTCAGATGTATTATAGTCTTAGAGAGCAATACTGCTCATATGATCTGTACTGACTGCAGTGTCACTAGGCTAATGTTAGAGTCCGTAGGAAGATCCCCACTCAATAAGGCCACAGAGACTGGAATCATTGCAATCCACAAGAGGTTTAATGTTCCAATGTACATTGGGGTCCCCCAGCGCGCAGGCAAGAGGAGACCATGAGCTCACAAAGCATATCCTTTTTATAAACATTTTGGCGGGGAGTTCAGCAGTCGCCTGAGTTGGACGACTGTGATTGGTTACTCAGAGCAACATTTAAAATTATTGGTCAACTCGAATGGGGAGGCTATCTCTTTCATTTGGTCCTGCCCACCTTGTGATATTCGTGGTATTTCCTGGCATTGTCTTTTTGCTGAGTCACTTCCCTCTCTGTCCTCACCCTAGACAAGGTAGTTCTCTGTTTAGCCCATTTCCATTTCTGCCCTTACCCCAGGCAGTCATGGGCGGAAAGGAAAGTTCCTGTCTGGCTGTGTCTCCCCTTGGTCGTGGGGAGCTGGCCTGCTGTTTCTGACAGGGTTCTCACACTATATGTATACGACTATATGGAGTTATCAATACAACAGAAATTTCTCATGTCTATGATAGACTTTTTTTGCTTAAAGAATGTACTTTACTTCCAAAAATATTTATATTGTTAATTTTATAAAAAATGAGAAAGCTATAGCAAGTCCTATCCTTTGGTCATGTCAGCTTAAATAACACATTCCTAAGAACAGAATGTCTATACCAAGTTCATCCTAAAGATGAAGAAACATGGGAGTTAGTAGAAACTTGAAGTTCACCTAACCAAAACCTTTATGCAAATGGGACACAAGTCACATTACCACTTGATGCCCTTCTAATAAAATCAAAAAACCAGAGGCAATTTACTTGAGCAGCACTGGAATGACTCCACAAAGAAATTACCTTTGTTCAAGAGGAATTAATTATTAGCCTTTACTTAGAGCTTTTGTATTTTTCAATATGAATAATGTAACCACCTTTTGCCTACAATTATAACATAGTGTCAGGAAACAAACAAAAAAACAGAGAGTTGTTTATAAGGAAATAACTGGCTTTGTGTTAGCTATAGCAATACCATGGACATTTCCTGTGGTCCTTCAGCTCACTGTGAGTCTAGTAGCTTTGGTGTCAGCTGAAACAGGGATATGAAAGCTCACCCATTTCTTTTCTATGTTATTTCAGATATCCCACTTAACTCTTTTTGTTCTTTTATGTGTGTGTTTGTATTGCAAACCACCACTCAGATGTTGTTAGAGAGCTATTGTCATTCAGATACAAATGTGCTGAGAGAATAAACTAGAACTCTGACATCACATTGTGAAAATTTCAGTTAATTTTATCATAACTTGAAAAAGGCTCACCTCCTTGATAATTTATTCTAATGGGAAAACTGATTTTGGTGCTTATACAAAGGTATTTTTGAGAACATAAAGGATTGTCTCTGTAATTGTGACACAAATAAAAAAACTTGAGTTCATTTTTTTTTAATCATAAAGTCAAGTAGAAAAGAGGGGGTAGGGCTCATGGTTTTTTTTTTTTCTGTATTACATTTGGGAAAATTGGAAGTGCATTACTTTATCGCTGTTGAGAATTGTAAGAAGCTGAACATGACTGCATTGAATATTCATGATGAAATTTTTACAGGCTCCACTAGCCTTTTGAAAACAGACTAGCCACACAAACCAATGCAATAGACATGTTTTAAATCAAGATTATTTTCTACTGTTAGAAAAAAGGTTTGGTATTTTGATTTCTGAATCCATTAAAGGCCCTGAAATATCACCTAATCACATCCTGCTGGTCTTCTGATCCTGCCTCTGCCCAACATAGAAGCTTAAGACTTTTCCCAAATCTCTTTTTACAGAGCTTGATGTTTCTTGTCTGTTGATATCAAAATAAAGGACTGCTCTTTCATTGATATACTAAGTGCAGAAAGGGTTATCATAATCACAGACAGCATGGTACATCTGCCTACACTCTTTGTAATATTCTGTGAGAATAATATATTAACAATATTAAAAGTTGAGCAGACTGCCCATCAGAAAAATAGCTACTTGAACAGTTGTGATTTTCTTTCTGAGGTAGTAATAGCAGACATTAGAAAGAAGGAACAAAGTTTGTTAACATGGTAATAGTGATATCTCTAGAAGAAGCTAGTAATACTGAATAGAAAATATTCTGATTAGAAAACTGGAGTATTGACTATTATTCTGAATATCTGGCTATTAGATGTAATTTTTCTTGTTTTTATTTATTATTATTGCAGAGCACACATAGTTATTATTTAGGATTCTTTAGAAAATCACTATGCATCTGACCAAAAGCAGATAGCCATAGTCTGTTCTGATTTTGCATTCAACTTCTGGTTTTATAATATAATCTCTGAGTTACTCCTGGCTCATTTATTTATCTGAAATCACCTGCCAAGTTGAGGGTGCAGTGGTTATTATATAGAAGGCTATTATTGGGATGAGTAGAGTTAAGCTTATTAATAGTTATAGAATGCAAAGAATATTATAAGGTAAGAATTGTTAGAATTATATTTTAGAATTTATATGTAATCTTGTTCAGAAATTACTTTTCTGTTAAATTTTGTCATTCATATTTATATAACTTTTATTAATTTTTATGCCTTATCTGGCATCATTATTGAACACTTCATTTAACAAACATTTAAACAAATATTGAAAGATTCATAACTAATATCCCATTTGGGATTTTTATTTATTTATTATTGGTTATTTTATTTATTTACATTTCAAATGTTGTCTCCCTTCCCCATATCCCCTCTGTAAACTGCCTATCCCATCCCCCCTCTGCTTTTCCTCTAAAAGGTTGCCGCCCCCCCGCCCCCCCTCACCACTCTAGTTTCCTCCTACAGGGCTTCCTCTCCTGCTGATGACAGATAAGGCAATCCTTGGTAAGTGACTGTGTGAAACTCTTGTAAGGAGACCACAGACATGGGTGCATTGTATTGTTTGTTCTCATGTGTTTTTCTTCATGAGTTGGTGTGGAAAGATATGATCGATGTGACCTAAAAAGAACTTTAGTCTTTTAGCTACTCCATGTTTAATTTGTAATTCAGTTGCCTATAGGTTTATCAGTTGTCAAGTAGCACCAACTTTATACCTTCCATTTAAAGCATAAATACTAAATGTAATGTGTATTTTTTATGCCCATACACAAATGTCAAGAAGCCTAATTATTGTAAATATTTTTAAAAACAGTTTATGGAAATGATAGCCATATTATCTTTATGTTGTGTTTTTATGAACATATTTTACTTGCATGTTTATGGGTTTATGACATTATAGATGTCTACATTTTTATTGTTTTTATCGCAGTAATCCTTGCGTACTGATATTTCAAAGCTTTGCATCTTGGGATGGGGACTATTAACACTTTTTTTCCCAATGACCACATCCGCTTGAGCCTTTTTAGTTAGGTAGTTAACATTTGCACATACACATTTATATATATGTGTATGACTTTCAGATATCTGTATTAATGAATAGAGGTCAGTTTTCAGGCTAGTAAATTCATAGTAGACTCAGTTGACACTGATAGATACATCTAGTAAATAAATAAATTTGGAATTACCAATTATACTATATTAGCCAGAAATAATAAATAAACCAACAATGTGTTAATTTCTAAGCTTAATTTAATGAACAAATTTAAGGTACACTTTTCCTGCATTAAAATAATCAGGGAAATGATTACTTAGATATTTATTGTAAGAGCTTAACCACATGCAAGTAAGAGGTAGATCCCATGTGATGGGCTGAGTGTGGTCAATGCAGAGTCTGTCCCATCACTTTAAAAGAGAAGGCATAGTAGGCTGTTGCTGGGTCTATCATTTCTAGGTGCTGATGCTTTGAGTTCTACTTGCCATCAGGAAGGTTGATCTGAGCACAGACATCCTCCATGAGCACCTCTGTACAGGCTCACCAGAGATACTGCAACAGGATACAGAATGTGTTCTTCGTAACTCACATCTGTAATTCAGTAA
Source organism: Tokudaia tokunoshimensis (assembly GCA_036184795.1). Classification (NCBI taxonomy): domain Eukaryota; kingdom Metazoa; phylum Chordata; class Mammalia; order Rodentia; family Muridae; genus Tokudaia; species Tokudaia tokunoshimensis. Next base: position 8,579,047 of record BTHU01000005.1, on the reverse strand, counting down.
TCTTCACATAGTCTTTGGAGAGACCAATTAATTATGCCAAGAGCAAAAAAAAATGACATCATGTCTCAGCATTACCATTCACTCGGGCCAAGATGAACATCATCAAGGCAACTGATAATTTATAATAGGAGAACTAAGGGCTCCTGGAGAACTGAATGGATAAGGGTTCTATTGCTAAAGAGTTAATACTAAGGCCACCTGTGTATAGCAGTCACACATTATGCTTTCACATAGACATCATACTTTGTCTCTTTTGTTCTTTTTTTTTATTAGATATTTTCTTTATTTACATTTCAAACATTATCCCCTTTCCTGGCTTCCCTTCCAATAACTCCCTAACCCATCCCGCCCCCTGCTCACCAACCCACCCACTCCAGCTTCCATGACCAGGCATTCCCCTACACTGGGGCATCAGACCTTCTCAGGACCAAGGAACTCTCCACCCTTTGATGTCCAACAAGGCCATCCTCTGCTACATATGCAGCTGGAGCCATGGGTCCCTCCATGTGTACTCTTTGGTTGGTGGTTTAGTCTCTGGGAGCTCTGGAGGTACTGGTTGGTTCATATTGTTGTTGCTTCTATGGTGTTGCAAACCCCTTCAGCTTCTTGGGTCCTTTCTCTTGCTCCTCCACTGGGGACCTTGTGCTCAATTCAATGGTTGGCTGAGAGTATCCACCTCTGTATTTATCAGGAACTGGCAGAACAAATATAGTTACCAAACCCAGACACTATTGGGGATGCCAAGAAGTGGTTGCTGACAGAAGCCTGATATAGCTGTCTCCTGAGAGGCTCTGCCAGTGCCATACTTTGTCTCTTAAGGGCAGAACAGTAAAGGAGAATTTTATCTTGAAGACATCTACTGTGAGTTCAGTTCTGTAAAAGCCACATTAACCTATCAATATGCTGTAGAACATAAAATTGCATTTTTATGAAGCAAGATAAGGGTGTTTGAGCCCATCTAAAGGGAAAGTATACCTTCAATTCAGGCAGTGAAGTTTGTAGGGAAAGAAATGCTGCATATAAGAATTCTGGCTTTTAAAGAAGGCATCAGGAGACTTTTGTAAAAAGATAAATATTCATTTTTTCAAAAGTCTAGAAGGAGGGCCTATCTGCAAATGGATAGAAGTACTAGAAAAGTAAACCATGGCTACAAATGCTCTTATTGTGTGTCAGAAGGAATCATTTCTATAGGACTGAGGGAGCTGTTTCATGAATCAACCTTTGGAGAGGTAGAAGTAGACAAGATATGAATTGAAATTGGCATCACTAAGCAAGGTTTGAAAACACAAATAAACATACATGAATAGTGCCAAGCCAAAGCCTAGGACAGGGTGATGGGTGGATTTTATTTTCAGTTCAATAATTTAAGGAATGTTTTCAAAAGGTTGTTAAAACAGAAATAAGTCAAAGGATGAGGTTACAAATAGCAACAAAAAGCAACAGCATCATATTCTCCATCTTTTCCATTTTATCTGAGAGTAACCTTTAATTTGAGACAGTGTCCTCATTCAGACAGAGGATTACAAAGAGTGAACTTGATGTTCAATAAACTAAACAACAAACAGGAGAGTTGTTAGGTTTTACACAACTTTAAAGATAAATTTGTACATAGATTGGAGTAACTGTCAATAATTTTTAACAAGAAATCTCTTTGCTCATAAATGTGGTAGACTGCCAAATTTAAACAACCTTGGTCCCACTTTCCATAATTGAGGAAAAGATGAGTAAGACAGAAGTTAATTATGATGCTTACAGATTTCTGGCAAAGGCTAGGAAACAGAACACACTTAACCATGAGAAGGATTTTATCATTCACAAAGGCCTCACAACCTCAATAAGATTACAAAGACATCCTACTTGAAAAAATTTCTCTTTCCCAGGGGTTTACTAGTCCCACAAAGCATACTATTATTTGTAGAATATTTGGTCTTTAAAGAGTTGAATATAAATTTAATGGCATTACTGGAATTTTAAAATAAAATTTTTACATGATGAAAACATGCTTGTTTTCAGAAATTAACTGTCCATGCACAGAATAGAGGACCGCATGGTAACAATTTAAGTTGACTCTGTTTATATGGGTCCCAATAAAAAGACTTCATGCCACACATAGTTGCTCTGCACAGTCAGATCTGAGATTAACAGAACTTTTTCCATAGAGAAGTCTTCATATCAAATATCCCATCTTCTTGGGATGGGTTAAACAAATGTTCTCATAAAAATTATGGTGTAAAAATTTTATTAAAAAAATTGAAAACACTATTTTGGAAACTATTAAACATATAACTACTTTAAAGGGCAAAAAAGCAAAATATTGACTCAAACAGCAAAAACAAAAATAAAATTAAAACAAATGTAAAAACAAAAATATAAAGTGTGTGTATGGGGGGTGGGGGTAGAAACTGACAGGAAGAGAAAGTAGTCTTCTCCAGGGAAAAGTCCTCTTAGTTGGTTAGCCAGTAGTAAATGGTCAGTCCTGTAAGTATATACATATATGTTATTACATACATATGTATACACGTATACATTATTTGGGCAGACCATATTGTATTTTATATTTATAACTATTTAATAAATGTATATTAAATTATACATACATATCACTCAATGATTAATGAAATGAGTGCTAGAGGCCATGAATTTGGGAGAGAGAGAGGTGCGAGTAAGTGAGATGGATTAAAAGGATGAAAGGGAAGGGAACAATGATGTAATTACATTTTAATTTTAATTTTAAAAAGAAAGACCTGACAAAAGCAGATGGAAAGACCATGGGTCTCACTGAACAGGACAGCTGCTGTCTTTGCTATGCCTACTTTAAAGCCATTTTCAGCATTTTAAGACCTCCAATTTCAGTTTAGTAGAAGTGATGGCTTCTTTTGTTTTCTGGCTATGTATAATTGAACAGCTGTTATTCAGCCCCACCTTGGACTATAGTATTATGCAATCCTCATGGTAATCATTTAAAAACAATCTTGATCTTGGTGTGAAAAACAAAAACTCTTAAGTACTTAGCACCTGGGCCCTTTTGTCTAGACTTCCTGCCTGAAGCTCTGTGACCACCATCCTCCTCTCCCCAGTTACCTTTGGGAGAATGGCAGCAGGAGGACTTTTGCTCCCTCACCCTACTAGTGAACGCTGGCATGAGCTACTGCAGGAGGAGCAGAGTGTTAACCGCACAGAGTTTCATCCACAGGTGGGTTTAGGAAACAGACACAGAAGCCAAGTGAAACACCAAGTTTAGAACTGACATTGGGGAGGAGAGAGATGGGTTGGGATTTAGCTGGTAGAAACCAAAACACACTGGATGAATAGCATTAGCTTCCAAGATAAGATTTACATAATGTTTTGTGACTGGGTCACCTCACTCAGGATGACATTCTCCAGTTCCATCCACTTGCATAAGAATTTCGTGAATTCATTGTTTTTAATTGCAGAGTAGTATTCCATAGTGTAAATATACCACATTTTCTGAATCCATTCCTCTGTTGAGGAACATCTGGGTTATTTCCAGCTTCTGGCTATTATAAATAGGGCTGCTATGAACATAGTGGAGTATGTGTCCTTATGACATGCTGGAGAAACCTCTGGGTATATGCCCAGGAGTGGTATATCAGGGTCCTCTGGTAGTATTATGCCCAGTTTTCTGAGGAACCACCAGAATGATTTCCAGAGTGGTTGTACCAGCTTGCAATCCCACCAGCAGTGGAGGAGTGTTCCTCTTTCTCCACATCTTTGCCAGAACCTGCTCTCTCCTGAGTTTTTGATCTTAGCCATTCTGACTGGTTTGAGGTGAATATGGTATGCATTCACTGATAAGTGGATATTAGCCCAGAAGCTTGGAATACTCAAGAAAAAATTCACATATCAAATGATGCTCAAGAAGAAAGAAGGAGAGGCCCCTGGTCCTGGAAAGGCTCAATGCAGCAGTGTAGGGGAATACCAGGACAGGAAGTGGGAAGGGGTTGTTTGGGGAACAGGGGGAGGGAAGAGGGCTTATGGGATTTTCAGGGAGGGGAGATCCAGGAGAGGGGAAATTGTTTGAAATGTAAATAAAGAATATATGTAATAAAAACTGATTTACATAATGTTGAAAAGGAGAAATTCTTAGGAAAAGGATGATTTGAGAAGAGATTGAAATTTGGATAGGAACACTAAAGCTAATCAGACATTGTTCATAGGCCTGCGACCCAAAAGAGTCAAATACACAGAAAAAAGATGAGAGTTTCTATAGCCAGGAATATATGTTCAGCCTTTCCAGTGGCAGAGAAGGAACGTAGATTCAATATGAACTTCTCCAGGGAAATGTCTCCCTTACTCTTTCTCTAGACCTAAAGGGCTCTCCTACAACATTTTTGCTCTGCTGAGAAGTGAAGTTGTATCTGGAGAGGCACCCACAAGCCTGGAAAAATTAATATTTATGCCTGATTCTGTATGGTTCACAAGCTCCTGTGCTTGGCTTGTGGGAATGAAAAATGGGGCAGCTGCTATGGGAAATAACAGAATTACCATATGACATAGTAATTCCACTTCTGAATATGTACACAAAAGCATTAAAAACAGAGACACAAGTATTTTCAGATCTTGTTAGCAAATAATGGCAACAGCCTTGGCAGAGATGGCAGCAGTAAGATGCTGACAGAGTAGATCAGGTTGCCAGCACCAGGTGAAAGCAATCAGGCAAAAATAAACACTTTCTTTTGCAGACTTTTATCTGGGCTGTTACCAAAAGCAGGGTCAGAATTTAGAATGGGTCTTCCCACTTCAGACAAACTGCTGTGTTTAGTCACAGGTCTATTAGTTGATTCTAGACCCAATCAAGGTGAATACCAAGATTTAGCACCCTGCTGTGAAGTTCCTGATCCATTAAGGTTGGAGGATTCTCTGTGAGAAAAGAACTAAGTTGTGCACATTTTCTCCTGCTCTGCTGATCTTAAAGAAATAGGAAGAATAAAGAAAGTAACCTTTTAACTATCGTGCATAATTACTTCATCTCATAGCTTGTGAAACTCACAGGAGCTCCTACCCACATGAGGACATACTGCCACTCTAGGTGTGCATTTGCTTATTCTTCCTCATGCCACACTGTTGTGTCTGTGTGTCTCCCACTGCATTCTTCCCTAGGCTGTGCACAGCAGCATTTATGGAGGTAATCATGATAAGAAGGTCAACAACCCCACCAGTTTGAAACACCGACCATATAACATAGGCACTTCACGGGCCCAAACTTCTTGTTCATGTCACAGTCAGGTAGATCTTCTATGTTGGTAGCAGAGAATAAATTGCACACTAACTGCCTTCATGTTTTAACAGCAGCCCAATCAAACAAACAACATACACACCCTGAGAGGGCTCAATGTGTGTCTTTAATGCCCTAAACCACAAATCCTGATTATGCATCGCAATCCCATGAACTGTGATGTCTGTAAAGATGACTGATATACATATAGATCTGTGATGGGTTCTAAACTTGGCCTTTTGGATCTCTGGCTTATACATCTATTAGTCAATCTATTAGTCATTTTTCAACCATTGGTTGAAAAATATTGGGAAAAGCAAACTGAGAAACTTACTTTAGATTACTATAGATTATAATTCTAAAATGTACCATTCTTGTGGAATACATGTACTTTAAATAAACATTGAGGAAAAAGAAATACCAGAAAGTTCTAAAACCAAAGCAAAATGTCAGGTCACTGTATGTACTATTATAGTTAATATTTTTTAGAGGCAATGATAGCATGCCCTGGTGTAGCTTCCTCCCCATTTACAGACTGTCAGTTCCTCTCCAGCATCCACTGCTTGAACATTATTCCTCTTGATTCTTAATGGTATACTGTCATTAGGCTGTGATAGTTGTGTGTGCTGAATAAGCATTCACTATTTTTTCTGTCATTTTCTACAATGAGGTATAACAACAATTCGTACAACATTCAGAGTGCATGAAGTATTATAAGTAATTCAAAGAAGCCATTTTACATATATTATACATAGACTTTCACATCTAAGCAGATCCTGAAATCAGTTGCCTATGAATACCAAGGAGTGAATACATACAGCCAAGTGAGCATTTGCATACTCCATAAAATAAAGCAAAATTGTCAATCCTTAACAGAGTTAGTGTAAGTGAAGTTTAATAGTTTATATGTGTATCTCTAGTAAAAGGATTATGCCCAAGATTTTAATGCAATTAGAATTTAAATCCTACTTTCTATAAAGAAATATGTTTTCACTGGCATAATGAATCTGAAATGATTCCAGAAATCCCCAGGCCCCCAAAACATACACTTGGTACAGAGCCTTGCATCTTCTTTGTTTGTATATTTGAATTTACTCATTGATGACTCATCTATTCATTTATCCAACTATTATTCAAAACATTGTATTGGTGGCAGGAATTATATAGTATTAGTGTCAGGAAATTGAGACTATAAAAGCTATGCCATTAGATTATACACTTCAATATCATTGCACATTTTTAGAAAAATAAATTAATTTTGTATTATTTAGCCTAATATATTTTGTTACTCAGGAAGAACTCAATAAATATTTAGAATTGAATAAATTTTCTACTCAGGAAAATTTTTATAAATCTGACTAATTTTCTTATTAACTGTGGAGAGCAGTGTTTTTGGTGTTTGTTTCTGTTGGACATTGTAAGAAATTAAAAACAATTTGGAGATAAAACAAATAAACTACTTAGAAAGTTCATAGCTATAACATTAGTAGACATTTTCATGTACTGGAAAAATTTCAAAACCAAAGCTATATTTGAATGAAGTGTCCAACCAACCGAGTCATCACTAGAAGCTTGAGAAGACAGGGGTGATTATGGCTCCTTTGGGGATGCTTAGCAGGAGATCTTCCAAACAGAGCAGTTAAACCTTGAAAATTAATCTGGAATCCAGCACACCATTTTCTTTTGGGAAGAGAGTCAAGGGAAGATGGAATTCATTAGGAAAACCAGCTTTAAGAGCTGTTAAGCAATAAAGTACTGTTCCTGCTTTGGTTGATAGTCCTAATATGATTCACATGAAATGATCAAGCTGGAAAGGCAATCAAAGATAATAAGGAAAGGGGGGTATATAATAATTTTTTACAGAATCTTGTGAGGCATGAGAATGCCCTACTAGTTGCAAAGCAGCAGGTTAGCTTGTCATGGTTTCATAACTACCGACAGAAGACTCCTGGGTAAGAGGTGAAAGAGAGTTCACTGCTCATTGGGATTTTAGTGGCCACTTTGTTAGCATTTAATCACCTTCCTCTAATCCACAGCTCCAAGAGGAGAAAAGAATGGCATGGCATATGGCACATACAGATGCTGTGGTACACTGAAGAGCTCCGGAACTTAAGGACTTGGCTCTTTTTCAATGGGGGAAAAAAGCATACCTGTCACTTCCTTTGCTGGGAGAGAGTTCTTTATTATGCTTGAGATAAAAGAGCTACCTTTTCTCTAGAGAGCTACCTACTTTGTCTTTCAAGGTTCTTTAAACATCTTAGAAATTCTAGAAGCAAAGGGTAATGTCACCTCACTGCCAAGAGTTATAGAGTATGAGATGTCTACAGAGCATTCTCTCAAGAAGGGAGTATCTTGTGGAAGGAACTGGAAGTCAAGGGCTCTTTCAGATTATGATCTTTCCCCATAAACATAGCAAACCTTAAATGGCATTTTTCTCAGTCTCTTAGAAGTCCTGTCTACATGGAGAGAAATAAACATGAAATATTCACCACAGAATTTAAACAGTTAGTGTTCTTCCTATATATCTGTGCTTTTGGGATCCTTCAGGCAGCTGAGTTATAGTCATGGCAGTTTCTGACATGTGGACCAAATTAATCTGCCCATATTCTCAATAATGACTAGTGTTTTGGTAGCCTAAGTTGATAAAACTTTGTGTGTGTATCTCTCTCTCTCTCTCTCTCTGTGTGTGTGTGTGTATGTGTATGTGTGCATGTGTGTGTGCACGCACATGTATACATGGGGGCTTATGTGCACATGTTCATGCAGGTGTGAGAAGAGGATAGAAGTAGACCTTGAGGTCTTCCCTTGCTCTTCACATTTCTAAATTTAAGATTACATTTTATACTTTAATTTTGTATATTTATGTCTACATACATGTATATATGGTGCTAGAGCATGTGTGTGGAGGTAAGAAGTTAACTTGTGGGAATTATTTTCTTCTTCCACCATGTGGGTTTTAGAGATGGAACATATATCTTTAGCTTTGGTAGGAAGTGACTGCATGATAATACATCTTCACAGTTTTCCCTCCACTTTGTTTTCCTATAACAGTTCTCCCAAGGATCCAGGCTTTCCTCAATCATTTTGTCTAAATTGACTGGCCTCTAGGATCTTTTGTCTTCTCTACTCTCCCAGTGCTGAGATGGCAGACACTTGTTTTTTATATAAATGTTGTCAGGTCCTAGGTTTCACAAGAGGTACTTTACCAACTGACCCATTTCCCAAGTGCCTTAAACTGATAAACAACTTAGGCGATAGAGGAAATTGTATAGCTACTTGATATCATTTTAGTCATACACATATTCCCTCTTCTTCTCCCCCCTCTCTATCATACACACACACACACACACACACACACACACACACACACAGCCCTCCCTTTCCTTGTCCTTCTCTCTCTCTCTGTCTCTCTGTCTCTCTCTCTCTCTCACACACACACACATGCACACAGAGACACACATCTATAATATATGTACATATATACATATACAATATACATACACACACACACACACATATATATATATATATATATATATATATATATATATATAATTTTAATGACATTTTCTCATATTACCTAAAACAATGTTACTTAAACTATCTGTTAGAGCTGGTGTGAGTCATTTTCTGGGACTCTTTTATACATTAAGATATGTTTCTTCAAACACAGTAGATATTTCTGTATTTGATATCACTATAGAATTTTATATTAAATCAGGAACTCAGAGAAGTTTCTTTCTAGTTGTTTTATAGACCTCCAGGTAAGTATGCTACTTTGTCTTACATAAAACAAGTTAGTCTTTTTAGGACAGTATTTTGAATTTTGTGGCACTAATCACTGCAGCAATGGGGACCTGAGTCTAACTCTAAAGGCAATACTTTTGTTCCTGGACATTCTTTTTGCTCAGTTCATTCTAACAGACCCTGAAGCCAGTCAGTTAGAAAAAAGTAGAGGATTTGAAAAGTTTTTCAAAAGAAAATTATCTTATATCTTGGAATACTATGAGCTATTTCCTGAGAACTTGAATGCAGATGGATTCCTTCATCACTGAGGGATAATGGGGAGAAAAGAAAATCATTTGTCTATGCACATGTTATTAGCCTAGCTTCATTAACTTAGCTGAGATGAGAAAATTCTCATTTTATTCCCCATTTCATTATGATTAAAATAATATATATGTTATATATATTACATATATATATATATATATATATATCCAAAGTCTCAGTACCATTGTATTTAAATAACTTTATTTGTACTTATATATTTACTTAAGGTAATAACTTCTCAACGTTATCTCCTCCTAGTTTGCATTAACATCCATCATCATATAAACTTCAAACATGAAAAGCATCTCACATTTATTTTTCCAATAACAGACTGCTAGGTTCTCCTGTGTTCTTTTTTTTTTTTTTTGTAATCCTAATACATCTCCATCTTTTGGTCAAGATTCTATAATGGAGTGGATTAGCGCAAACAATATGGAGCAGGTAGTTCAGCAGTGGCTGTCTCACACTAGAGAGGAGAAGAATATAGTAGCTGCTTAGTTCATGATCCAGGATGCTTTATTAGTATCAACCAGGTGCTGAAGGCCTAGAAGATTCCCTGAATGCTATTAGTCTTCAAGCCAGAAGATGCCATTTCAAATATCAGTGGAGTAATTGGCAGCAGCAGAGTAGATGAGCTTGCCACAAAGACTGAAGACAAGAAGATGAAACAATGCTTCTTGTAGGCTTCATCCGAGAGATACAGGGAAGGGTTCAATATATGGAAATTCATCAGTGTAATCCACTACATAAAGAAACTCAAAGAAAAAATCCCACATGATCATTTCATTAGATGCTGAGAAAGAATTTGACAAAATTCAGCATCCTTTCATGTTAAAAGTCTTGGAAAGATCAGGAATTTAAGGTCCATACCTAGACATAGTAAAATCAATATAAAGCAAACAAGTAGCCCACATCAAACTAAATGGAAAGAAACTTGAAGCAATCCAACTAAAATCAGGGACTAGACAAGGTTGCCCTCTCTCTCCATATCTATTCAATATAATACTTGAAGTTCTAGCAAGAGCAATAATACAACAAAAGGAGGCCAAAGGGATACAAATTAGAAAGGAAGAAGTCAAACTATCACTATTTGCAGATGATATGATAGTATACTTAAGTGACCCCAAAAACTCCACCAGAGAACTCCTATAGTTGATAAACAACTTCAGCAAAGTGGCTGGATATAAAATTACTCAAACATATCAGTATCCTTCTTATACTCAAAGGATAAACAGGCTGAGAAAGAAATTATGGAAAAGACATACTTCACAATAGTCACAAACAATATAAAATATCTTGGTGTAACTCTAACCAAACAAGTCAGAGATCTGTATGACAAGAACTTCAATCTACAAAGAAAGAAATTGAAGAAGGCTTCAGAAGATGGAAAGATCTCCCATATTCTTGGAATGGCAGGATTAACATAGTAAAAATGGCCATCTTGCTAAAAGCAATCTACAGATTCAATGCAATCTCCATCAAATGTCCAAATCAATTCTTCATAGAGTTAGAAAGAGAAATTCTCAAACTCATCTAGAATAACAATAAACCCAGGATAGCCAAAACTATTCTCAACAATAAAAGAACTTCTATGGGAATCAGTATCCTGGACCTCAAATAGTACTACAGGGCAATAATGATAAAAACTTCATGGTATTGATAGATCAATGGAATAGAATTGAAGATCCAGAAATGAACCCACGCACCTATGGTCACTTGATCTTTGACAAAAGAGCTAAAACCATCCAGTGGAAAAAGATAACCTTTTCAACAAATGGTACTGGTTCAACTGGCAGATAGTATATAGAAGAATGCAAATTGATCCATTCTTATCCCCTTGTACAAAGCTCAATTCCAAATGGATCAAGGAAATCCACATAAAACCAGATACACTGAAACTAATAAAAAAGAAAGTGGTAAGAGCCTTGAGCACATGGCACAGGGAAAATTTTCCTGAACAAACACCAATAGTTTATGCTCTAAGATCAAGAATTGACAAATGGAATCTCATAAAGTTACAAAGCTTCTGTAAGTTAAAGGACACCGTCAATAGGACAAAATGGCAACCAATAAATTGGGAAAAAATCTTTACCAATCCTACATCTGAGAGAGGGCTAATATCCAAAATATACAAAGAACTCAGGATGTTAGACTCCAAAGAAGGAAATAACCTTATTAAAAAATGGGGTACAGAGATAGACAAAGAGTTTACAACTGAGGAATATCAAATGTCCGAGAAGCACTTAAAGAAATGGTCAGCATCCTTAGTTATCAGGGAAATGCAAACCAAAACAACCCTGAGATTTCACTTCATACCAGTCAGAATGTCCAAGATCAAAAACTCAGAAGACAGCAGGTGCTGGCGAGGATGTGGAGAAAGAGAACAACTCCTCCATTGGTGGTGGGATTGCAAGCTGGTACAATCACTCTGGAAATCATTGTGGTGGTTCCTCAGAAAATTGGGCATAATGCTACCGGAAGAACCTGATATACCACTCTTGATCATATGCCCAGAGGATTCTCCAGCATGTAATAAGGACACATGCTCCACTATGTTCATAGCAGCCCTGTTTATAAGAGCCAGAAGTTGGAAAGAACCCAGGTGTCCCTCAACAGCGGAATGAATACAGAAAATGTGGTACATTTACACAATGGAATACTATCCAGCTATTAAAAACAACGAATTTATGAAATTCTTCAGCAAATGAATGGAACTAGAAAATATCATCCTGAGTGAGGTAACCCAATCACAAAAGAACACACATGGTATGTACTCAATGGTTAATGGATATTAACCCAGATCCTGGAATATCCAAGATACAATTCACAAACCAAATGAAGCTCAAGAAGAAGGAAGAACAAAGTATGGATAGTCTGGTCCTTCTTAGAAGGAGGTGCAAAATACCCATAGGAGGAGATACAGTGACAAATTGTGGAGCAGAGACTGAGGGAAAGACCATACAGAGACTCCCCCCCCCCCCAGGGATCCATCCCATATACAGTTACAAAACCCAGACATTATTGTGGATGTCAACAAGGGCTTGCTGGTAAGAGCCTGATATATCTGTCACCTGGGAGGCTCTGCCAATGCATAACAACTACTGAGCGGGACACTCTTAGTCAACCATTCAACTGAGCACAGGGTCCCCAATGGGGGAGGTAGAGAAAGGACCCAATGAGCTGAAGAGGTTTGCAGCACCATAGGAGAAACAACAATTTTGAACCACCCAGTACTCCCAGAGCTCCCAGGGACTAAACCACGAACCAAAGAGTACCCATGGAGGGACCCATGGCTCCAAATGTATATGCAGCAGAGGATGGCCTTGTTGGACATCAAAGGGAGGAGAGGCCCTTGGACCTGAGAAAGCTAAATGTCTCAGTATAGGAGAATGCCAGGACAGGAAAGCAGGAGTGGGTGTATTGGTGAGCAGGAGGAGCAGGGGTGGGTTAGGGAATTTTGGGGTGGGGGGAACCAGAAAAGGGGCAACATTTGAATTGTAAATAAAAAACTTATATAATACTACTACTACTAATAATAATAATAATAGCAAAACAATGCTTCTTTCTCTTATGTTCCTTTATCTGAACTGCCATGAGAAAGTGCCACTTTCATTTAGAGTGTGTCTTTGCACATCAAATGATTTGACCAAAAAAAAAAAATTCCTCATAATGGTGTCCAGCAGCTTTTATTTTAATTGAATCCTGATTCAGTCAAATTGACAAGCAAGATTAAAGTCTCCTATCCTAAATCTTCTTGCCTTGTTCTGGATTGGCCCATCTTATCTGGACAGGCACCATGGTTTCATGACAGCATTTGTCCCATGAAATTCAGGATATCCATGTAAAATCAAAATCAAACAATGTCAGTCGTTCAGTAGACCTCCGTGTGGCTCCCATTTCCCTAAACACACCCAAAGTGCTTTCTGCAATTCCAAATTATATATAATTTTCCTTAATAAGCATTTAATAAGCAAAAGAAATAATTATATTCTATAGAACATTATATTCAAAATTTTTCTTGTTGGGCCTGTGTATACAGTTGTGTAAGTAAGAGTGCTTTCTATGCTTCTGTAGTTCTAATTTTGGATACCCAGCACATATTTAAATGCCAGGCATGTCTATCCATGTGGTTTCTATAATCCTGCAATTACTGTGGAATGTAGAAATACAGATTCTAGTTGTTATTTTTTTTATTATTTATTTTATTTTATTTTTTTAATTTACATTCCAAATCACTTCCCCTTTCCCGTTTCCTCCCTCCCCGAAAGTCCCATAAGCCCCCTTCCCTCCCTCTTTTCTCCATTCAACCCCCTCTCGTTACTCTGTCCTGGCGTTCCCCTACATCCAGTCTTTCCAGGACCAGGGGTCTCTCCTACCATCTTTTTAGAAATCTATTGATATGCGGATTGTGTCTAGGGTATTCCGAGATTCTGGGTCAATATCCCCTTATCAGTGACTGCATACCATGTGTGTTCTTTTGTGATTGGGTTACCTCACTAAGGATATTTTCAAGATCTGACCATTTGCCTAGGAATTTCGTGAATTCATTGTTTTTAATTGCAGAGTAGTATTCCATTGTGTAGATATACCACATCTTCTGAATCCATTCCTCCGTTGAGGGACATCTGGGTTCTTTCCAGCTTCTGGCTATTATAAATAAGGCTGCTATGAACATAGTGGAGCATGTGTCCTTATTGCATGCAGGTAAAGTCTCTGGGTATATGCCCAGGAGTGGTATAGCCAGATCCTCCGGGAGTGTCATGCCCAGTTTTCTGAGGAACCGCCAAACTGCTTTCCAGAGTGGTTGTACCAGCTTGCAATTCCACCAGCAGTGGAGGAGTGTTCCTCTTTCTCCACATCCTCGCCAACAACTGCTGTCTCCATTAGGGAAATGCAAATCAAAACAACCCTGAGATTCCATCTCACACCAGTCAGGATGGCTAAGATCTAGTTGTTATTTGCTTAGTCAGCCTACCCAAAACAGAGTCAGTGAGAGAAAGCTAACTATGAGGTTGAGAATGATAGAGGAGGTACCTGATGTATTGTTCTGGCTTCCATGTGGGTTTGGATGGATGTATATATACCTATAGGTATAAAACCACACATGCAAACACCATACATACACACAGGATTCTTCATGCTGAAAACCGGTTATATTTTAAAGGATCTTGGAATTTCTAGATTACACTCATAGAATACTTTTCAACCAATTTGAGTTTCACAAATCAATTAATTATACTTGCTAAGATAGGTCTTTCTCATAATGTGTACTCACTTATACATGGACATTACCTATAAAGTAAAGAATCATTATGCTACAATTTATAGATCCAGGGAGGCTAAGTAACAAGTGGAATGCAGTAATCTTACTGGGTAGGAGAAATAGATTTTTGTGGTTGGACTGAGGGTGAGTAGGGATGGGAACAAGAGAGATCTACTTGTAGAGATGGAAGGAGAGAATACTGGGAGAGATGACTGGAATTGGGAGGTATTTCAGGAGCAAGGTAGGAACCAACAGCAATGGAAATTTCATGGAATCTGTAAGTGTGATCATACAGAAGAATCCTAGTAATAGGAGACACAGAACCTGAACCAGCCATTTTCTCTAACTAGGGAAGTCCTCAAACAGAGTGATTAGGACACCAACCCAACCATAACACCTCTACAGTTTGTCGTGACTACATGATCAGAACATAGCATAATCATCATCAGAGAGATAAGAGAGACTTCATTAAGCAACTGGTGGGAGCAGATGCAGAATCCCATACCAAATATTAGACAGAGTTTGGGAGTCCTGTGGAGGAGCTAGAGGAAGAATTGGAAAATCCAGAGGGATCATGAACATTACAAGAACATGGCCCATGGAATCAATTGACGAGGACTCAACTGGGATCATGGATCAGGGAACCTGCATATGTTAGGGCTGTGTAGTTCAATGTTCTGTGGGATTTCTAACAATGGGAGCAGAGGCTATCTCTGAGTCTTTTGTCTGCCTTTGGGACTCCTTTTCTCCTACGTGCTTATCTTGTCCAGCCTTGGTGTAAGAATATATGCCTGGTCAGATTGTAGCTTGTTATGCCAAATTTGGTTGATGTCCTGACAGGCCTATTCTTTTCTGAGGGGAGACAAAAGTAGGATAAAGGGTGGGGGGTTGGGAAAAGACTGGGGGATGTAGAAACTGCAGTCAGGATGTAAAAGTATGAGAGGTGAATAAATAAAAAGAAAATATGTTAAGATACTTCTGTTTTGTGAAAGTCATTGGATAAAACTTGAGCTTGTAAAACAAAAGCCAAACTCTTAAACATTGCCTAGGTCCCTTTTCCATGACCTGAGTAACCCTGATTTTTTCTTAACCTCTCACCTTTCTTGAGCTCCATATTCCAAGTTCGGGTAAATATAAAAATTTGTAAAAGCAAAACAGAGAGACAGAGACAGACAGAGAGAGGCTGTGAAACACACAGACACAGACACAGAGACAAACACAGAGAGAGACATAGAGAGACAGAAAGGCAGACACAGGCAGAGACAAAGACAAAGAGACATAGTTAGTAGTAGGAGTTCCTCTAAAAGTGATGTGCAATCCTGTCTATATTTAAAGGTCTAATCAACTGTCATGTTTATAATATAAATAAATATGTACAATTATTTAGATGATAACTTCGTATTTTTCTGTGATACATATGGCCATCATGAAATTTTGTGTTATTGATAATAACATTTACCTTTCATAAGGCTAAATTATACATCAATTTTCTAATTTTAGTTTATGTTTAGCAGTCAATGTATTTGAAATAAAAAAAGTCAATGATTTTACTGTGATGTAATTCATGTACTGAAAGTAATGGGTGAAAAGCAGTATAAAGTATATATGACTTAATGGGCCTGGGATTTGTCCACATCGTGGAGAAATGGATGAAACAAAGGCCTGTTTCTTGTCATTGATAGTTTCACAGAAGGGTGCATACATCTCTAAGATGGGTTGAACCTAATAACATTAATGTGTTTGTGTGTATGTGCAAGTATATGTGTGTGTGCGTGCGTGTGTGCGTGTGTGTGTGCATATGTGTGTGTGTGTGTGTGTGTGTGTGTGTTAGTAAGCAAAAAAGACCTGAAATTTGAGACCAAATATTTGGCTGTTTTCATTTTCAGACAAAATAGACATGATGTGGAGAGCTGAAGCACTGAGCAGGTCAATTGCTTATCATGATGAGAATCATTTAATGCATTTTAATGGTGGTTGATAAGGTAAAAATGCTATGTAAGCCAAATGAAAATGTTTTAATCCATTATATGTTAACTGTGGACAAAAATGAGTTTCCATTTATATACACAGGCATTAATTCCAAATATCTGACATTTCCTCTTGGATATGAGTAGCAGAAATTACAGTGTGTGGCAAATGGGCAGAGAAGTCAGTATGTCTTCACATTGCTCACCTCAAAATCCTCAAATACAACAAATCTGTAATTCAATATTTGGGAAAGACACTATCAGTGGTGATGAGGCTATACTTTCATACTTAAAATTATAAAGTCAATTGTTTGTTTAGTTAGTTTCTGTCAGTATATTTTCATGTTTATTTCTAAACACAAAAGAATATCTAATCTATTGTTTTGCTTATATCAGTCTATAGATTTCAGATTTACATACCTCAACAAACCTCAAAAACCACAAAACTACTAATGGAGAAGCTTAATTCTGATGAAGGCTCTATTTTCTCTTATCACATTTTAAATTTACTTTGTCTTAAACAACTAATTATTGATGTTGGAAAAATCAAGAAAGCATTCATTTATTTACTTGATTTAAAATTGACACATGGATATGGGCATATGGATATATCATTTTTATTCATCTAGTCTTATATGAGTTTGGAGATGAAGCTCACTTAGTAGAGTGCTTGCCTGGTAAGTTTTCATTGTCTTGGTCAAGTTGCAGCTTCACACAAAGGGAATGTGGTAGCACATTTCAATAATTCCAGCACTTGAGAGATGGATGGAGCTGATCAGAAATTCTAGGTCATCCTCAGCTACATAGTAAGTTGTGGGGCAGTGTAGACAAAAGAACTAACTAAACTTAAAGCATGTATGTGTTATTAAGGTCAAATGGATTAGCCCACACTTTCTGGTTCCCACACTAGAGCATGGACCAATATTTTAAAGAGAGACTTAGGCCCAGTATAACAAAATTACTGACTCAGTTTCCTAGTTTCCCTTGGAAAAGAAGACAGATGAAACCAAATCTTCTCTATTCCACCCAACAGAAAGGACAGTGGCTTTGATCCACCTACTAGTTACTCATTTTTCTCTGTGGAGAACATAAAAGGGGAAGCAAAGCCAGACCAAGTGTTTCTTTGGAAAACAGAATTGCAGCACTGAGAGTCCCTATTCTCACAAAATCTTATTGAATCTGATACTGATAACATAGCCAAGTTGTGATAGGTGTCCTCATAGTGCACACTACTCACTGAAAATGCCATTGTCTTATATTGTCTCAAAGGAAGCAATAGTATACAAACATATATCTCTATGCATGTTTCATTGTATAGAAGTTCAATAGAACTTGATGCTAGCACTCCTAGTAGAAGAGGACCCTCAGAGCTTATAGCCCAGGCATCACATTGACTCTCATAGATGTCCTAGATCCTCCAGTTATCTCTAAGCAACAGTCCAATTCGAGAAAATTCATCTGTTACCCGAAGTTATTTAGGAAGGTGTAAAGGAAATATGACCAATGTTATTGTTAGAAGAGAATTTTAGTGTTTGATTTTATTCTGACAATATTTTGCTAAGTGGACTTTTTATGTGACTTGGCCTTAATTTTGTGAACCACTAACCCCACTTTGCCTCTGTTGTGTATGATTGATTCAAAGATTTACTTGTTTTTGTGTTGGTATTTCCCTCTGTCCACTTACAGAGTATGAACTGTGAAAGAAGTACTTAAGAATAGCATGACTGTGTTAAATATTTGTATAATAAATCAATGAATTAATGAAGATAAAACTAATGTTTATTTAGACTGTTACCTTATTATGTACAGTGAAGCAGAAAAGAACTATAAATAACTCATAATACTAGAAGGAGATGAGATAAATAGATTACTGTAAATCATCATGGTCCACAATTTTATTAAATCAAATATACTTAATGACTCATTTTCTTAGTCTAAGTATGTGGTTGCTGATTTATATTCTCAACAAGTATGTACTTGTTTATTGCCAGTTAATGGATAGTGATCTATTGAATATTCATTTCTGAAAAGTTATGTTTCCTCTGTCACTCCTCGCAGCTTAAGCAAAGACCAGATTGTCCTTACCTCTCTTTGGCATGTATTCAGTTTCAACTACTGTTGATGTGCTTTTATTTCTCTTTAATTGGTTCCCATTTGTTGTATAATTTTACTTCCATATCTTTCCTCTAGGATGCTTTCCTAAAATGAGAATACTATACTTTCTGAGTTACCTACTCCAGCTGCTTTCCCTGTGCCCTGCAACTATAGATCCAATTAACAAAAGACTGAGGAATTTCTCTAACACCATAGTGGGTGAGCCACAAAGAACCATTCTAATAAACACCCAATTAATGGATGACATAATGAAGGATTTTCAAGTCTATGAGAATTATTCTTAAATGGATCTGTATTAGGAAAGCACCATAGAACCTTTGTGTTGGTATTTCCATCTCTCCACTTGAAGAATCCATTAGAATTCTCCATTAGAATCAGAATAAACTCAGACTACACTGTATGTCAGTTGTCCTGTGAATACTAGCTTTTATTTTTTTATTTTTTTTATTTTCTAAGTTTTTTTATTTACATTCTTAATGATTTTCCCTTTCCCATTTCCTCACTCCCCAAAAGTTCCATAAGCCCCCTTCCCTCCCTCTGTTCCCTATTTAACCCCCTCTAGCTTCTCTCTCCTGGCATTCCCCTACATTCAGTCTTTCCAGGACCAGGGGTCTCTCCTTCCATCTTCTTGGAAATCTATTGATATGCGAATTGTGTCTTGGGTATTCCGAGATTCTGGGTTAATATCCCCTTATCAGTGACTGCATACCATGTGTGTTCTTTTGTGATTGGGTTACCTCACTAAGGATGATATTTTCCAGTTCTGACAATTTGCCTAGGAATTTAGTGAACTCATTGTTTTTAATTGCAGAGTAGTATAGAACTGGGCTTTGTTTGAATATTATGCTAGATAGGTATTTATCACTCTTCTCTTGCAATTCTATGTAGCAAAGGAGAAAGGATTGTGCTACTAGGAAAAGGTTCTGGCAAAGTCCAGTGTAGAAGCAACAGTTACAGAAAGCACAGTATATGTCTTGCCAAAAGCAGAAACAGTCTCCCAGGTGGAGGGGAAACTACAAAAATGGTAGGAATAAGAACAAGTAGGAAACCCTTCAGTGCAAGAATGATAATGACCAAGTAGAAGATAGCACACTATAAACTCAGCAATGCATTCCTGTATCAAGAGATTAAGAGAATGTAGTAAAACTTGCAAAACAATTATAACTGAACTCTATTCTGCAAACAGTGGAAAAGTACCCTTGTACCTAAGGATGGTGATGTTATCATCACTTGTCTTCTTCTGTTCACTCTTGAAATTTGTCTATTTTTGAATTATTTATTTATTTATTTATTTATTTTAATCTATTTACATTTCAAGTGTTATCCCTTCCCCAGTTACCCTCCCTTCCCAGGAACCCCCTATCCTATTCCCCCTCCCTCTGCTTCTCTTTCACTCACTCCTGCCCCTCTGCACTCGATTCCCCTACAATGGAATTATCAAATCTTCATAGGACCAAGGACCTCTCCTCCCACTGATGCCTGACAAGGCAATCCCCCTCTACATATGCAGCTGAGCCATGTGTACTCCTTGATTGGTGACTTAGTTCTTGGGAGCTCTGATTGGTTGATATTGTTGATCTTCCTATTTATATTCTCTTAATGATGAACCAGTAGAATGATGGCCAGAGTCTTGAAACTGAAACTCACTGTCTGCAATGTATCAGATCTTGTAGGAACATAGTGAGTAGCTCCCTGACAGTGTCTGGAACTAAAACTGCACTGGACTTAAGTCTTCTCTTGGAGTAGTTCCTGAACATTTAGGGCAAGCTGCAGTTCTGCCTTCTAATGGGGCTGTCCTTGGATTTATGATTACATAGGTGAAAGTGATAAGATAATGTAAATGATGATTATTGAGGTAGATTAAATGCATTATTCTAAAATTACAAATCCAAACTGCACTATAAATGACTTAAATATTATAAAATAACAATACTTTTATAATAAGATGATTCTTAAAGGTTTGAGGAAAATTAATTTATGTGTGTCCAATAAGTTAATCCCTTAGCAAGCCTACATTTATCAGAAATCACTGAGAAATCTGCTTAATCAACAACTCCTTCTACTTGAAAGACATATGTAGCTTCAGAAATTTAGGCAGAAGACAAGGCACACTAGTTTCAAAGTAGAAAATGTTCAATTACCTATTCTATTATGCCGCAAGATTAGAAATAACAAAAAAGAAAACCAATGTAGGATATGGTACTATTCCCTAAAAGTGAGGAATGGGTACCCAGAGGCCATTTTTCATTTAATTTTACTTCTCGGCATAGAGTTCAATGTGAGTTAAATTTTTCTCATGTTTCTTTTTCTTTAAAAACCATTGACATATAATAAAATGAATTTTTATTGGCTATGTTAATGAACTTTTTGTATATGTTCTGTAGAACTTCTATTAAGTGAAAGTAGTGAATCAAATCAGGTCATAATTTAATGTGTATATTAATTGACTCAAGCCTATTAATATATGACAAATCAATCACCAAATCAAGATGTATATCAATGCCTCAAGATGATTGTTAAACTTTTGTGGAAATAATTTAACTTGTTTAACTTAGTATGCACAGTTGTAAAACTTGGTCATGATGAATTCACCAAGAACAAGGGTCTTCTTCACAGCTTTGGGTCTTACATATAGCCAGCCACCTACAACTTCGTGTAAGGACTTGTACCTGGCTTGGCCTTTGACTTAATTTTTGTTTTGCATGATAGACATCCAGTTTAATTTTGTCTTTGAAAGATTTAACTAATAGTTTATACTGTTTCAATTTTACTTCATTTAATTTTTAATTTTGTATAGTATTCTGTATGGGAAAATGGGCACAGTCGTTTCTAAATTTTACTCATATAAATTTTGCAGAAAGGTATTTATACATTTTTCCTTTTACATGCATAATAAGAATCTTCAGTTAAAATAATCTTCCATAAAACTAACCAGCCAACCAATAACCACCACCACCAATAATAAGAACATTATAAGACATGTAATTATGAGACTATGATTATATAAATGATAACAATATGACATTATATGATAATACAAACTTAAAAACTGCTGAAAATGATATTATCTTAGAAAACTAATATTATCTCAATATTACATTACATTATATAGAAATAGGGAATCAAAAATCTCAAATATCAACATAATATGTTTGTATAAGAATATGTGCAAATATATTCTTAATAAAAATAAGACAGAAACACTCTTGTCATTATAATTCTTATTTCTGAATTTGTCATATGACCTTAGCTGATATTTATAACTTCTTTCTTCTACTATATATTCTATATTTTGTCCACTCCCAGGGAGTACATTAGCAGGTCTTTTTCCTTTTCCTGAAGGGATAATCCATTTTTTCAATCCTAAAATCTGTGTTCTTTGTCATCCTGTTTGATTTTATAGTTTCCCATTGACATTAATCACAAGGCATGGTAACGTCAAGAGATTTTCTAAATAATCTCCTGTACATCATACATAATGTAGTCTTCTATATTCTCACCGTGGAAAAGCAATTCAACTTCACCCTGGTGGTCCAGATAAATAAACCCTCTAACAGTGTTATTTCTGTTGACTTTAAGGGCACCAGAAGCCAAAAGGTGACCAAATCTTAGCTTCCAGCTTAATGGGATATTTGTTGTTTTCCTGGTGGAGTACTGTACACTGTGGAAATAAAACTTTTAGTCTTCAGAGCTTAGCCTCATGACAACAGAAGCCAAACATGTCCATGTGTGTCACTAAGGCTGATAGTGATCACTGGGGGTACAGCGATAGCTTTTGATGCTTGCGTATGTGACAGTCAGTAACCCCTATAACTAGGTAAGCATTTATAAGTGGAGGTCCATCTTGTTGAGCCCATGCATAACCTTCCCTGCTACAATGGTTTTTTTGTTCAGGGGCCCATCAGGCAATGACAAAGGTGGTGAACTGTCCACAGAAAGAAGCATCTCATACACTTGATTACTGAACTCTGATGCTGTTATCACTTTTTGATGAGCATCTCCATGAGACACAAGTGTTTCCATGCCTCTCATTCTGAGACATAGCCTAATCCTTTTGTAGGCTCAGTGCTATAACGATAATTGGGCTAAAAGATTATCATAGCCACTATTTTGTTCTTAGAGCCCAATAGTCAACAGTCAACAGAAAGGTGCATGTATCCTCCACAGTTTCATAGCCCTGCAAAGTGAAGTCCAGGCAAGACATTCACATTTGTTCAAATGATGCTGTGCTGAATTTCATTCATTTTTTTGTCTCCCTTTCCCCCAATTTCCTTACCTGCCCTCAATGCCAGTCTCTCTCCTTCTTGTCCTTTTCCCTATCACTACTTTAGATAATTTTTCTTTTTTCCATTTTTTTATTTTTAAGATCCATCTTACATGTAGATCACTTTTAATTATTTGCTTTTATTGGGGAAAACAATGAAGTCAGTGCCTATATGCATAGTAAACTTTGACTGTGATTAAATTTCTTGACATTGATTAGTAGAGACTCAAAAGATTAGACTAGGTATTTTAGAAGACTATAGATATACATGTGGATCTTATTTACCTAATATTTGAGAGTTCAACTAAAAATTTCTATCTTTTAGACATTTATCTTTTAAATATTTGTGTTTGTATAACTCAGATTGCTACTTGGTATTATTATTTATTGAAATGTTACTTGATAAGTTCTTTTTTACTTTTATTTTTTGTTGTTTATTTTATTTACATTTCAAATCTTATCCCTCTTCCCAGTTTCCCCTCCACAGATTCCCTATCCCATATATCTATTTTATCATAAATCAGGCATAATGGGATGGTCATATAATCCTAACATGCAGGAACTTGAAACAGGAAGATCAGAAGTTCAACATCATCCTAGGCTATAAAACAAAGAATAAGGCCAGCCTTGGTTACGTGAGACCACATGTCATAATTTTTTCCCTAAAAATTTTGTTTTAATTTTGACGAGGGTTAGCTTGTTAATTTTCTGAACATTTGCAAAAACATATTTCTCTTTCATGTTTCTGACAAAATATTCACTTTTCTGCTCATTGGTGGGGGAAACTGCTAGCAGAATGCATGTGTTAAGTAGTTCTCTAGTTTTAAATATACATATCACATGTTTTATATCATAAGCAGTTGAATCAATAGAAGTTATTTACATAGGGCTATGCCTGCTTATCCTTTTGATAGATAGAATTTGAGTTTTAAATATTTATTTGTATGTTGTGTTCACTTTAAGCATATCTTCAAATAACTTTGAGTCATCATTAAGTTTATAAATGAATTAAATGTTTTTCATTGGTCATGCATTACTTGTAAACCCTATTAATGTCAATTCATTAAGTAATATAGTTTAGCTAAGATTTGTACATTTGATAGAATTTGTATCCTTATGATATGGACTAACTTTGCTTTTTTTATAATTGAAATTTTCTCAAAGTAGGGGAAGCAGATAAATGAAATGACTGTGGGAGTTTGTTTTGAATGTATAATATTTCTTCCAAATGTTTTGTTCTCCATCTCTGGAGAAATTTTAAATTTAAATTTTATATATCTATAGATATAGATATAGATATAGATATATGCATCTATATCTATATCTATCTCTCTCTATATATATATATATCCTTAAATATGTCCTTATTGAGATGTATTGCTATATCTATTGGTAACACAAGTATATTCTAGAATGAATCATCAATCATTTTAAAAGAAGAATTCATGAATTTTCTTTGACTCAGAAATTCTGTTCTAGGCAATTAATTTGATCTAACAAAAATAGTTAGATATTTTCTTTATATACATTTCAAATGTTATCCCCTTTCCTGGTTTCCCCTACAAAACCCTCCTAACCCAACCACCCTCCCCCTGCTCACCAGTACACCCACTCCCACTTCCCTGTCCTGGCATTCCCCTACACTGAGGCATCCAGCCTTCTCAGGACCAAGGGCTTCTCCTTCCTATGATGTCCAACAAGGCCATCTTCTGCTACATATGCAGCTGGAGCAATGGGTCCCTCCATGTGTACTCTTTGGTTGGTGGTCAATTCCCTGGGAGCTCTGGGGGGACTGGCTGGTTCATATTGTTGTTCCTCCTATGGGACTGTAATCCCCTTCAGCTCCTTGGGTTCTTTCTCTAGCTCCTCCATTAGAGACCCTGTGCTCAGACCATGACTGGCTGTTAGCCTCCACTTTTGTATTTGTCAGGCCAGTGGAGGAGCTAGAAGGGGTTTGCAGCCCCATAGGAGGAACAATAATATGAACCAACCAGTACTCCCCAGAGCTACCATGGACTAAACCAACAATCAAAGAGTACACATGGCTCCAGCTGCATATGTAGCAGAGGATGGCCTTGTTAGGCATCAATGAGAGGAGAGGCCCTTGGTCCTGTTTAGGCTCGATGCCCCAGTGTATGGGAATGCCAGGACAAGGAAGCAGGAATGGGAGGGTTGGTTAGCAGGGGTATGGAGGTAGGACAACTATATCAGGCTCCTGTCAGCAAGCACTTGTTGACATTCACAATAGTGTCTGGGTTTGGCAACTGTATATGGGATGGATCCCCAGGTGAGGCAGTCTCTAAATGGCCTTTCCTTCAGTCTCTGCTCCACACTTTGTCTCTGTATCTTCTCCCATGGGTATTTTGATCCTCCTTCTAAGAAGGCCCGAAAGATCCAATCTTTGGTCTTCCTTCTTCTTGAGCTTCAACAATGATTTCATGAAATTCTTAGGCAAATGAATGGACCTAGGAAATATCATACTGAGTGAAGAAATCCAATCACAAAAGATTGCACATGGTATACACTCACTGATACATGAATATTAGCCCAGAAGCTCAGAATACCCAAGATACAATTCACAGTTCGACTCTTTATATTTTTATCAGGAGCAGATTATAATGGCAATTGCCCTGATCCATAGAGGTGCCGTTGCCAGGATAGAGAGATATTTGCAAGCTATACAGGATACCCAAGATTAATGTTTAAGACCAAGTGTTCTGTCATGCTTTTATGCTTGCTTGACTTACAAAGGAACGAAAAGAGAAACACAAAGTAGCCTAAATGTCTCACTGCCTGATGGTTTTTGTCAGTCTCTCAGGAACTGGGAGGCATGTTGTGCTCCAATTGCCATGTACTCGACCCTGAAAAACCTATGTTGCATGCCCCTCAAGGCAACTAGGCCAGACCCACTTCAGGGTTCCCCACAATCTAATGTCAGATGTACATGGCCTTGGGAGTCTGGCTTGATGAAGAATGCAAATTGGTCCATTCTAATCTCCTTGTACTAAGCTCAACTCCAAGTGGATCAAGGACCTCCACATAAAACCAGACACACTTGAAACTAATAGAAAAGAAACTGGGAAAGAGCCTTCAACACATGGGCACAGGGGAAAATTTCAAGAACAGAACACCAATAGCTTATGCTCTAAGATCAAGAATTGATAAAATTATAAAGTTTCTGTAAGGCAAAGAACACTGTCAATAGGTGAAAACGGCAGCCAAAAAATTGGGAAAAGATTTTTACCAACCCTATATCCCTACATCTGACAGGACTAATATCCAATATATACAAAGAACTCAAGGAGTTAGACTCCAGAGAGCCAAATAATCCTATTAAAAGTGGTGTACAGAGTTAAAGAATTTTCACCTGAAGAATATCGAATGGCTGAGAAACACCTAAAGAAATGTAAAACATCCTTAGTCATTAGGGAAATGCAAATTAAAACAACACTCAGATTTCACTTCACACCAGTCAAAATGGCTAAAATCAAAAACTCAGGAGACTGCAAGTGTTGGCAAGGATATGGAGAAAGAGGAACACTCCTCCACTGCTGGTGGGATTGCAAGTTGGTACAACCACTCTGGAAATCAATCTGGCTGTTCCTCAGAAAACTGGGCATGACACTCCTGGAGGACCCTGTTATACCACTCCATATAGCCAGAGGCCTCCCCTGCATGCAATAAGGACACATGCTCATAGCAGCCTTATTTATAACAGCCAGAAGCTGGAAAGAACCCAGATGTCCCTCAATGGAGGAATGGATAAAGAAAATATGGTATATTTATACAATTGAATACTACTCAGCAATTAAAAACAATGAATTCATGAAATTCTTAGGCAAATGGTCAGAACTGGAAAATATCATTCTTAGTGAGGTAACCCCATCACAAAAGAACACACAGGGTATGCAGTCACTGATAACTGGATATTAACCCAGAATCTCAGAATACCCAAGACACAATTCACATATCAACTGATTCCCAAGAAGAAGGAAGGAGAGGCTCCTGGTCCTGGAAAGACTGGATAGCAGTGTAGGGGAATACCAGGACAGAGAAGCGGGAGGCGGTTGACTGGGGAACAGGGGGAGGGAAGAGGACTTATGGGACTTTCAGGGAGGCGGGAACTGGGAAAGGGGAAATCATTTGGAATGCAAATAAAGAATATAGAAAATAAATAAAAATAAATTTAAAAAAGCAAGGAATGAGAGCTTCCTAGGAAGGTCATTTTCAAGTGTGACTTTGAATCATGAAATGAGGGCTTATCTTTTTAACTTATGTATTTATTCTCTCATATATTACATCCTGACCCTAGCTTCTCCTCTATTCTGTCCTCCCAGTCTCTGTGCTCACCCTGATCCCCAACCCCCACCCCCATACATTCCTACTTCTTTTTTCTTCATAAAAGGTCATAACTTCAATAGATATCAACCAAACCTGGCATACCAAGTTGCAATAAGAATAGGCACAAACCCTGTATGGATTAGGGAAACTAATATGAGGAAATAGCTAGCTCATACTCTAAACTAACAGTGACACAGGGAGGGCATAGCACATGTATGTGTTGCTTACTAGCTAACATTCCATGGTGACAAAATGTATGAGTCATATAGTAAGTGTATACACAATCATGCCTGCCATCATGAGTGCTGTGCTTATGGTCTCATTAGCCATAGGATAATATAGAAGAAATGCTGGCACCCAGTGACAGCTAATACATGCTTATAGTTGAGTACATAGTATGTTTATATTTCTGGGTCTGAGTTGTCTTACTCAGGATGACGTTTTTCTTGTTCCATTCATTTGCCTGCAAATTTCATGATGTTATTATTTTTAATTGCTAAGTACCACTTTGTTGGATAAATGGATCACATTTTCTTCATCCTTTCTTTAGCTGAGAGACATCTAGGTTGTTGCCAGTGTCTGGCTGGTGTGAATAAGTCTGATGTGAAAATAACTGAGAATATGTCCTAAGGGTAGGATAAGTGTCCTTAGGAGTATCTTTTCGATATATACTGATGAATGGTACAGCTGGGTCTTGAATTCCATCAATTCCCAGTTTACTGAGGAGCTCTCATATTGATTTCCATAGTGGCTATACAAGTTTGCACTCCCACCAGTAATGGAGGAGTATGTCCCTTGCTTCACATTCACATTACCATATGCTGTCACTTTTGCTATTGATCTTAGCCATTGTGACAGGTATAAGAAGAAATTCCAAAGTAGTTTTTACTCTAGTTCCCTAATGACTAAGGGTATTACGCATTTTCTTTAAGTGGTTGACACTCATTTGAGATTTTTTTATTGAGAATCTTCTTAGATCTGTACCTCACTTTTAAGTGGATTATTTGGTTTGCTGAGGTCTAGGTTCTTGAGTTCTTTATATTTTTTTGGATATTAGCCTTCCATCAGTTACGAACTTGGTGACAATACTTACCCATACTCTAGGCTGTTGTTTTGTCTTCTTGATGGTATCCTTTGCCTTACAGAAGATTTTCAGCTTCATGTGGTCGCATTTGTTAATTTTTGCTCTTACTTCCTGAACTATTAACGTTCTGTTCAAGAAATTGTCTTCTGTGCCAAGGTATTCAAGACTAATCTCCACTTTTCTTCAATTAGGGTTAGTGTGTCTGATTTTATGTAGAGGTCTTTGATCTACTTAGACTTGCATTTTGTTCAGGGTGATAAATATCAATTTATTTGCATTCTTCTACATGTTGATATCATTTAACTAGCATTATTTGTTATTAACATTCTATATCTCTGTAGCACAGCTTGAAATCAAGGTTGATACCTCCAGGTATTCTCTTATATTGTATAGGATTGTTTTAGCTATCCTGGGTTTTCATGTTCCATATGAATTTAAGTAGTGTTTTTTCAAGGTCTGTAAATAAATTGTGTTGGAATTTTGATGGAGATTGCATTGGGTTTGGATATTGCTTTTGGTAAGATTGCTATTTTACTATATTAATCCTAATGATCCATGAGCATGGGAAATCTTTCCATCTTCTCTCTTCAAAGACTTAAAGTTACTTTAATGCAGGTCCTCGGATCAAATAATGTGTCTCCAGTGATCGTTTAGCGGCCTATGTAACCTCTAAGTTTACATAAGGTAGCATTGCCTAGGGGCTTCTTGGGTTCTGGGAACTGATGTGGCCTCTGCTAGAAATAAATAAAATGAGTAAATAAAATGGGGTTCTGCAAGAGTCCTGGGCCTGCTTATAGAGAGGAGGGGAAAGGATGCTGTTCAATGAGATCTGTGGGCTCTGAGAAAGTATTGGATGTCTGTAAGCAGGATCATATCTTACCTGGGGTTCTGAATATCATCATAGTCTTTAATATAGCACTGTGCTTCTATGGAGTTGTGCACCAGAATATTGAGACAAGGGGTGGGTACTATAAGATCTGGGTGGATTCTCAAGAAGCATTGAATTTCTGACGGTGAGATTTTACCTGGGGTACTGGATATAGGTGTAGCTTTTGGTAGTACAGGGAACTTTTGTGGAAGTTGTATGCAAGGAAATGAAGACCTACCTCTTAATAGAAAATTGCACATTAATGAAATTGGTTCTCGTGGTTTTATTTCATGGTCACATTTGTTTCATATTCTAAAGAAAATCCTGACACATACACCAACTCTAGGGAGTGAGGATGTGAAAGAAACATAGAGATAGATAGGAACCATACATTGAAACCTGGCCTAGCTGAAGTCAGTGAGACTCAGCAAACAGGCAGGAAATACTTTTAACCTGACTTCAATCTATACAAAGGCTGTATATCATCTTCCTGGTTCTTGAGCCTTAAATGAAATGAATGACTTAAACATGAGGCACGGAATTGCAAAAAAGAATAAAAAACACAATAAAAACTCACATGTATATCATAGTATTGCATACATATTCCTCCTTTATAGTGAGTCTGTTGACCTTTGGGTATTACGGTTTAAGTAGCTCTTATGTGTGAATGCTCTGTATCCCCACCCAAAATTAAACCATTACTTAATGGAGATGTATTATTGAAGCAAATGGATGGTTCTCTGTATCACTGAAAGGCAACTTGATAGGCTTTGAGTGAACCAGATTGGCTTTCTCACTCATCAGCTGCTGGACTGTAAGCATGCTATTTAAACTCAGGGATTCAAATCTGTCACCTATAACATGTGACTAATGTGGCCATGTCTATTTTCTTCACATAATGTGAAAATCCATTATACATGTCTAGGAAGACTGAAGTGCAGGACAAATGCCATGTGTCAATATTGATAGTACTTCAGGATTTCCCTTTTGAAAGCACATTTGAAGCCTTGTTTGCCCAAGAAATTAGTAACTTTGAACCATAGGCCATGACAGGCCTTCTGGACAGTGTGCTATACATAACACTTACGTATGAAAGCCAAAAGGAGATTTCAAAATTGCCCAGGCAGGTTTGCTGTGAGGCCAGCTGTCATTTATTCAGTTATTTGGAGTATCAGTTGGAATTGTTCCATAAAGGTAGAGAAAATACTTCAAATACTAATCTAAATACTTGATTTATTGATCAGAAATGACTGGGAATTTATCAAGCAAGTCGTGTGCAGAACTCACCTTGCTGTCTGGACATGCTGCATGGCACAAAAATCAAACCAGCTACATAAAGAGACTTTAAACTTCTGAAAATGTTTATTTAAATCACAAGAACCTAAAGACTGTCTTGAATGTAGACATTGAATAACAATACCTTTCCAAATTTTCTTCGCAAAACTGGAGCCTCTGTCTCTTGCTGCTGCAACTCTGAGTCATCTTTACCCACGGTTAAAACTTTCCCTTTTCTTCCTTTGTTTATCTTTTCTTTCTTCCTGTTTACTTTGTGTTGTACATGATGTTAAATACTGGAACTTCCAAGAAAAGCAGAGAAGATACCATCTCTGCCTGCCTGCTTCTCATATTAATCTACTGAATCAAATCGCTTTAGTGAAATGTAAAATGTTGAGTTAATCTTTGTTGCTAGTTTTGAGGGAGGATAATATAAGGCTAGGATAAGGGTGCTTCTCCCCCTCCATTGTGAATTCACAGAGTATTCACAACACACCAACACAGATGCTGGAATCATGGGCGGTACTAGAAGATACAAATGAGAGTTTAATTACTAACATCTAAACCAAAATGAAAAGAAAAATTCATCTCTGCAGGAAAGCTTTCCTAGATACCCTCTTTGTCTTAGCCCGAACTTTATCCTTTACAGGGCAACTCTCCATCTGTGCTTTGCTTGTAGATCACCACCAATAGTACTGAGATTGTCAGACCATAATACCATCTCTGGGCTGCCTCTGTTTCCAGGCACTACATTCTCTATCCTTGAAAAAACACAGTAATATGTTGGAACCCCTAAGTCACATCTCCTTTACAATGAGAAAGGCACCTGCCCCTGTTTGTTGTCACATTGCATCATGACCAACCTGTTTTTCTCACTATGATATATTGTCAATTTCCTGAAGACTAACCATGCTTACAGATTTACATTTCTGAAAACCTATACCAACATCTGAAGGCTTATTATTGCTCCTCTTCACAGATATCCAGCACAGAATGCATGCTGAAGGACACCTTAGTGAAATCCTGGCTTCCCTGCATTAATCTGTGGCATTACTTATCCACATGTGGCTAGAGTAGTGATGGTTACTCAGGGAGTGGATATGGAAGAGAGGTTCAGATGGTTGGATTTAGGAAGTTGATGAATGTATTACTCCTTCAGAGAAAATTCAGCTAAAATCAACAGGAAGAAAACCAGAGGAGGACTTTCTGGTTGAGAACAGAAATATTGAAAATGCAGAAATATTGCATAGAAAAGGTGTACAGTATGACAGAGAAGAGTGAATAAGTCTATGATTTATTAGAGAACAGATATGGCAAAAACCATCATCTGCAGAATCTGTCAGAAAGACAGGCATTATATAGAGAACATAAGAGATGCCTTGTTAAGGGGGCCTTGAAGTGCTAATACATTTAAACTTTATTCTTTAGGTAAAGTTTTTTTAAAGCTGTTCCACACAATTTAAATAGAAAACAAAAAATATGATTCTGCATAGAATAGTAATTTTATATACAATTTTGTTCTCCTATCTAGAATCAAGCCTTCATGAAAGGAACTTAAGTCACAAAAGCTACTTTTATACTTATTTTCTGTGCATTTAAATTATTTTCTACAGTACACAAAATAACAGCTCTATTGGAAGGCTTGGAATATATACAAAGCACTCTAAAATCTTTTCATGAAGTTCAGTTGTTAGAAAGCTTTAGTATATAAACATGCTCTGATGAGAAGGTTAATGTAATGGAAAATTAACAAGAGTAAAGTACACTTTAATATCTAATTGGCATTTAATTACCACAGCATTTTTATACTAAGTATGAAAAATATTGATACTTGGAAAATATGCAGTTTTAAAGTATTATATGTTTTATATTGATGTGTACACACACAGTGAAATACATAGCTTCATACACATGACCATATCTCTGCCCCCATCTTTCATTCTTCCTGCAGGCCAATGTCCCTTCCCCCAAATCCTTTACTTAGACCTGTAAGAATAGAAAAGGACTTGTTTGTTAAATGATTTGTTCCTAAGAATCTTAGTCAGCACATCAGCCACATCTTCCAAAATTTAACTTAATTGGGAAGGATACTGCTGATGATGGCAGCAATTCTCAAACACATTTGTGATCTTACTTCACTTACTTATTTTTCTTCATTAAAAATGTACAAGACAAAACAAGAACAGAAACAATAGCAACAAAAAACTGTCAGCTAACAAACAAACAAAAAATCCAAATAAGTTATATTTTCAAACTGACAAGATGACAGACATATTTTACATTGTTGTATTACAGATAAGGATCACAAGACATAGGCCCACCTCAGGTGACAGATTTGGGACTGAATTTTCTTGGATTATCTCTTTCAGAAACAAATTAGTGTATTTGAAGAAAATTGTGTCATGAGTAAATTTGTTGAACCATAAGATTCAATTGGTACAAAGTTTTAATAACCAAATTTTTTAATATATGTGTAACATGGGATTAATGTCTTTGCTGGGGTTGGAGATATGTCATTAGCCACTCTAGTGGTTAAAGATCATGTGCTGCTCTTGTGAAGGACCAAAGTTTCATCTCTAGTACCCATGTTGGGTGGCTCAGAGCCACATACAACTCCAGCTTTAGTTCCAGGGAGATTAGTCACCCTCTTCTGGCCTCTGTGATCATCCATGTTCACATGTATAGACCTATACCCAGACACACATATACCTACAATTAACAATTTGATTAAAATAGCTTAGGTAGAATTTTGTCTAAAGAATGAGAAATATGTAATGTGCTTTTAATAAAAGGAGAATTTTTTAGCTTGTAAGTGTACTGTGCTTTCAAAAAATAAACAAACTCCCTGGTGTAATGCCTCAGGATAGCTAAGATAAACACCTGAGCCTCTGGATGCTTTCTTTTGCCATAAGGACACTTGTCTTAATTCTTCTGGATAGAACTTTATGTTTAATGAGCTTTCCCATTCCATTCCCCTATCAGATGCCAATGGAAAGACTAGCATATTCTTAGATACCAATGTCTCCCAACTTACTAAGCAAACCCCTTGCCAGTACTAGTGAGAAGCTCCGTAATTCAGTCACTGCTGCTACCAAGCATAAGCATGTATCAAATCTTCTTCATCCAACATGACAGTGACGTGGCTAGGTGACCCCTGTGATAATGCTGAGGCAAACTTTGTTACAAAGAAGTGACAAAAAGGCTGGACTCAAATCCATTAGATGAGAGAAAACCTATGGTCAATTCTGAGTCCAGACTTGAATCATTTCTCTTTAACACTCAAGAGATCAAAACAAAGAACAACCTATCTGCATTAGTTTCAAGCATTGTAAAAGCTGTGGGTCTGGTAGTTTGCAGCTGCAACTGAAAATGTGGGCACTTAAAGCAGATCACAACAGGCGAATTCAATCAACTTTCCTGTGTGAAATATATGCTGGGGTGTATGCTATTCTGAAGAACTATTATACCAATAAAGAGCAAATGAAATAGGTTGTTTTCCTGTGAGGCATAAATGTGTACTTTCTAATTTACTTCTTATGGGGCCTATTGGAAAAATCTCATAGTGATATACTCCTCATAGCCTCATTTTAATAAATATCAATTGCTTAGTATTACAATTAAAAGCATAAATTAACAATGCTTTATTCCATATTACTTTTATAGAATCATAAAGGTGAATGAAGTATATTTCCATACTTCTCAAGACCCTTTATCATTTTGTAATGTGTGGAGCCCTAATTAGCTTGCTTTTCTTTCCCCTTGGCATTGACCTTTTCTCCTGTAGTTAAACATTTTCTTTCTTTGTATGAGCAAGTTTTATAATAAAGATCTATTTCTTCATAGTTCACCAAGACATTGTTATCTTGTCAATCAAACTCAGGGTAAAATTTTACTACTAGCCTAGAACTTTAATTATGCACAAAACCAGTTTATATGAGAATTCACTTATTCTCTTTCCTTCTTAAACCCCAGTAGTCAAATATTTGATTCTTTAATATTAAAAGTACTTTTACCAGCTAGTGGTTTAATTAAAAATTAACACTTATAATGCAAAATAGAACAAGGGAATAAAGTAGTGTTTAGCAAACTAAAGCTGTATGCATTTTCTTATGACTGTCCCCAAATAGGAAAAATAAATACCTAAATAGTTTAATTAAATTGGCCCATTTGACTATGACTATGACTATGGCCTGAGAGGACATTGGTCTGCAGTCAATATCATAGCCTACTTCTACTGATACAGACCTTGGTACTGTTTTCGGTATATGAGTTTGAATTATCGATGAGTGCATTCAAAAGCACAAATTCTGCTATCATTGTGAATTACTTTGCATACTTTGTTGTTGTTGATGTTGTTGTTTTTGTTGTTGTTGCACATGTGAGTTGTCCTTTCCCTTTTTAACTGTCTGGGCAAACTCCATCTACTCTAAGCCAAGAAAGTGTTAACTCCCTTCTGCTCTCAAGAGTGAAGTGTATCCTCTGTATTTGGGACTTGCATTGCGTGTATCTTAGCTATCACTTTGGGTTATTATTTTCATCTGTAAGCACTCTGAACTTCTTTATCTTCAAACGGCTATCTTGATGTGAAAAACTTAACATAGATAATGTTACTAAAATATGGCTAAAAGCTTTTACCAGTGACTGGTATAAATTGAGGCCCATGCCACAGAAGGAGCCCTTAAGGAACCTAGAATAGAACCAAGCATGATTGGCAAAAAAATCAGTGAAATATTTCCTACTGATATTCACCT
The DNA here is from genome assembly GCA_036184795.1 of Tokudaia tokunoshimensis. NCBI lineage: Eukaryota > Metazoa > Chordata > Mammalia > Rodentia > Muridae > Tokudaia > Tokudaia tokunoshimensis. The sequence goes on along the minus strand of BTHU01000005.1, from coordinate 8,543,830 downwards.
GTATTCTGTACTCAAAGACTGGTGCCTTGTTCAATTTTTATGAGAGACACTTCATCCAGCAACTGTAGGGGAGCAGATGGAGAGATCCACAGCCAAACATTACGCAGAACTTGGAAAACCTGTGGAAGAGGGGGAGGAAAGGTTGTAGGAGCCATAGTGGTAGAGGACACCATGAAAATACTGCCTACAGAATCAACTTAACATGACTCATAGGGGCCCACACACTAAAGTGGATCTCAGTAAGGTCCTCTCTATATATGTTATGGTTGTTTAGCTTGGTGTTCTTGTGGGACTCCTAACAGTAGGAGAGGGGGTGTCTTTGATTCTTTTGCCTAATCTTGGGACCCTTTTCCTCATACTGGATTGCCTATACCAACCTTGATATGAGGGTTTATGCCTAGTTTTATTATAGCTTCTGTCATGTTTATTTGGTATTTTTAGGAAGCTTGTTTTTTTCTGAAGGGAAAAATAGGAGGAGTGAATCTAAGGGAGAAGAGAGAAAAGAGGCAGGTGAGAGGAAAGAGAGAGGAGTGGAGGGAAGGGAAAATGAGGATGGGATGTAATGTATGGTAGAATAAAAATGATAAAGCTTTCACTCATAAAAGTGATAGTTAGGAATTGAGGGTGGGGAGGTGGGAGTGGGGTAGGTGGAGGAACACCCTTATAGAAGCAGGGAGAGGGAGGATGGGATAGGGGTTTCTGAGAGGGGGGAAATCAGGAAAGGGGATAACATTTGAAATGTAAATAAAGAAAATATCCAAGAAAAAAATGATAGTTGACGATTCCAAAATTCCACAATGGTTCAGAGCTCTCACATCTACCTCAGAGATAGAAAGAATGGCAAGAATAGATCTCCTACATCAAGGAAAGTCTACAGTACATCTGTTATCACTATAGTTTCAAAAAATCCTTTAATAACCGATTTGAATAATTATATAGAGCATCTACTTGATGGTATTATTTTTATTCTTTTTAAAAATTATTTTATTTATTTACATTTCAAATGTTATACTCCTTCCCTGCTCCCCTCCATAAGCCTGCCACCAAAACCTCCCTCTCCTTTCCCTCTAAGAGGGTGATTCCGCCAATTCCTACCTCTCCCCTCTAGCATCCCCATTCTCTGGGGCATCAAGCCTCCACAGGACCAAGCCCATTCCCTCCAACTAAGGCTACACAAGGCAATCCCCTGTTATATAGTAGGAAGGGGGACACAGACAAGCCCATATATGCTCTTTGGTTGTTGGCTTCAGTTCAGCGAGCAATGAAAGGACTGGTTAGTTGATACTGTTGCTCTTCCTGTGAGGTTGCAATCCCCTTTAGCACCTTCAGTCCTTTCATAGGGGTTTCTGGGCTCTGTCCAAAGGTTGGCTATGAGTATCTGCATCCATCTCAGTCAGGTTCTGGCATAGTCTCTCAGAGGACAGCCATGCCAGGCTTCTATCTGCAAGAACACATGGCATCAGCAATAGTGCTGGGGTTTGGTGCCAGTACATAGAATAGATCTCAACTTGGGGCTTCTGCCTTACAGAAGCTTTTTAGTTTCATGAGGTCTCATTTGTCAATGTTGATATTAGATCCTGAGCCTTTGGTGATCTGTTCTAGAAATTTACCCAATTGCCAATGTGTTAGAGGCTATTTCTCACTTCCTCTTCTGTTAGATTCAATGTGTCTGGTTTTATGTTGAAGTCTGTGATCCACTTGGACTTTAGCTTTGTACAAGGTGATAAATATGGGTCAATTTGCATTCTCTTACATGCAAACTGGCAGGTAGACCAACACCTTTTTTTGAAGTTACTTTCTGGACTTTCTTGACTTCTTTGTCAAAGATAGTGTGTCCTAGGTGTGTGGGTTTATTTCTGGGCCTTCAATTGTATTCCATTGATCTACCTATCTGTCTCTGTATCAATACCATGAGGCTCTTATCATTACTGCTCTGTAGTACAGCTTGAGGTCAGGGATGGTGATTTCCCCAGAAGTTCTTTGTTGTTGACAATTGGTTTTGTTACTTTGGGTTTTTGTTATTCCATATTAAGTTGAGAATTGCTGTTTCCATCTCTGTGAAGAATTGAGTTGTAATTTTGTAGGGAATTACATTGAATCTATAGAAGTCCTAATATCAATATTACTCCTCAATCTATTCCACAAAATAGAAACAGTAAGAATTCTATCTAATTCACTCTTAGAAACCCTATTTCCTTGATACTTAAACCACACAAAGACCCAATAAAGAAAGAGAACTTCAGACTAATTTTGCTTATAAATATCAATGCAAAAATATTCAATAAAATTCTAGGAAACTGAATCTAAGAACATATCAAAACCATCATTCACCATGGTCAAATAAGCTTAATCCCAGGCATGCAGGGATGGTTCATGGGAATCCATCAATGCAATCCATTATATAAACAAACTCACAGAAAAAAAATTTCATGATTCTTTCATTAGATGCTGAAAAGGCATTTGACAAAAATACAACATCCCTTCATGTTAAAAGTCTTTGAGAGATAAGGAATTTAAGGCAAATATCTAAACATAATAAAAGCAATAAACATCAAACCAACTGCCAACATTAAATTAAATGGAGAGAAACTTAAAACAATCCCACTAAATTTAGGGACAAGACAAGACTGCCCATTCTCTCCCATTTATTCAATAGAGTACTCAAAGTTCTAGTTAGAGGAAGAAGACCACAAAAAAGGGTCAAAGGGATACATATTAGAAAGGAGGAAGTGAAGGTATTACTAATTATGAATGATAGGATAGTATACATAGGCAGCCCCAAAAGTTCTTCCAGAGACCTTATACAAATGATCAACAACTTCAGTAATGTGGCTGGTTATAAAATTAACTAAGAAAAACCAATAACTTTCCTTTAAACAAAGGATAAATGGGCTGAGAATGCAATTAGGGAAACAACACCCTTCAGAGTAGTCACAAATAGTATAAAATATCTTGGTTTAACTCTAACCAAGCAAGTGAAAGATCTGTATAACAAGAACTTCAAGTCCCTGAAGAAAGACATCGAAGAAGACCTCAGGAGATGGAAAGATCTCTCATGTTCATGGATAAGTAGAATTAATATAGTAAACATGATCATTTTATCAAAAGCAGTCTACAGATTGATGCAATCCTTTATGATAAATACCTATAATAAATGCTGAGTTCATATGTTCTGGAATATTTAATTGATAAAATGTTATCACCCATGACACATGAGAATCTTTTGTGAAAATATGTTACCTAATGCAAATATCTCATTCAGAACTACAAAAATCAGTCTCTGAAATCTTAAAAGAAAATAGTTTCTGTCTTGTGGAGATGAACATAATTACCTGCACTGGCATTACCTTCTATTGAATAACACTACATCTCACTTTTCTGTGAATCTTAAATTTAGAGTGTTATCTCATGTCATGTATGAAGACACAGAAAGCTAATGTAAACTGAGGTATCCTTATTTTACATACTGAGACTTAAAAACATTGCAATAGCTATTTAATCAATAGTAAAAAATAATGAGTCTACGGCCATACCACCCTGAACGAGTCCGATCTCGTCTGATCTCGGAAGCTAAGCAGGGTCGGGCCTGGTTAGTACTTGGATGGGAGACCGCCTGGGAATACCGGGTGCTGTAGGCTTTAAAAAAAAAATGAGTCAAGAATTCAAATGATTCAGGATTTTCTAACTTCATCTCTAATCAATCTATACCATTCCAAAGTTAGCCAATTTGATACAGAAGGGCTTTTAAAACTGCATTCAATAGCACTCATATTTCCTGGTTACCATTACATGGACTTGGCTACCATTCACTCTGTAGTCATGGTAACAATAAATATATAGGCCTATCCCAGTGCTCTGCAAACCCACAATAACCCAAGCCCTGCAGTCTATCAATAAATTCATTTCCTCTGCACTTGGGCCTTTTTCAGAGTGATGTAACAGAGTCCACACAGTTCAGACTTCTGCTCTGGCTTCTTCGACTCATCATAATATGTGACATTCTTATGTGCTACTATGTTTTTAGCCATTCAACAGTCTAGGATAATCTTCATTCTAGAATAAATGACGAGAAGGCTATTATCCAGAGAGAGTTAGATCTCTCTCAGTCTCTCATCCACATAGAACTCAGTGGCCTAATTGATGCGGCTGGGAAAGTCAGTTCCTGAATACAGAGTTAGGAGGTAATAACAAATTTCACTTCTTGAAAGACAAGTGACATTGTTAGTTTCATAAAGTCAGATAACTTATTTATTGCTTTCTTAGTTTCACGATTCCTCTGTAAGATGTTGATAATATTGTACCTATCTAAAAGTACTACTTTGAAACTTATTTTATTTAAATGGACAGCCCCTTGAAAAATGGTTGGGATTATTATCTCTGGGATACTTGGAAGGAAAGAAGACTAGGAAACTGAAGAGATGTTATGAATTTGCCCTATTTAAGAGTGTCAGTTTCTGGCATTAAGTCCCACAACACGTAGAGGAAGCTTGAATCCCAGGTGCTCTAACAAGGCTAGAATTACAAGTCAGGAGGCCCACAACATATGTCCCGGAACCCTGAGTAATTGGGACGCCGATTCCTTCCATTTTGAACCTGCACTCAGAGCAGACTTGGGGCTCTGGCTCTGCAACCACTCCTACAACAACCAGAGAGAGCCTGATTCCCAGGTACTCTGGAATGCCCAGGATCACAGGAGAGGCCACAACTTCTGCCCTAAAATCAGAAGTAGCCCCGGGATCCAGGGACACAGGAACCCCCACCCAGACAATGTCGTGGGTTCCTTCCAGTTTGAACCTGTACCCAGAGTATGCCTGGGGTGCTAGCGCTGCACCCACACTTGCAAACATCCAGAGGGAGCCTAACTATTTGATGTTCTGAAATGCCCAGGATCACAGGATCACAAGATCACAGGATCACAGAGGAAGCTTGACTCCCAGAAGATTAGGCAATCCTGGGAGCACTGGAGCTCTGACAAATTCAAGGTCACAGTTGAAGCCACACATCTTTCCCAGCACCCCAGGTAACTGGAACTCCCACAGGAACCAGGGAAACACAAACATCTACCCAGCCAGAAGCACGGGTTCCTTCCAGCTTGCACGTGTGACCAGAGAAAACCCAGGGCTCTGGCTCCCCACCCACCACTGCAACACCCAGAGAAAGCTTAACTCCCTGGATCCCTGACACAAGAGGTTCTCAGGAGCTTGCTCACACAAGGGTCTCATGGTCCCAGAGGCAACTTGACTCCCAGGAACTCTGACAAACCCAGGATCACAGGTAACAGGATACAAGAATCACAGGATCGCATTTGCAGCGGGGAACCAGGCAGTTCCACAGCCTTCTGTGCTTAGCCCACCACGAGAGAATGATCTCACAGCAGCGATTTCACCTCTGAGTGCAGAGGTGAGATCTTCTCTCCGAAGGGGTACAGCTACAGGGGTACATGGGTCAAATGGTAAAGGCCCTTAAAGAGGAAACACAAAAATCCCTGAAAGAAATACAGGGGAGCATGGGTGAAAAGGTAGAGGCCCTTAAAGAGGAAACATAAAAATTCCTGAAAGAATTACAGGAGAACACAAACAAACAAGTGAAGGAACTGAACAAAACCATCCAGGATCTAAAAATGGAAGTAGAAACAATAAAGAAATCACAAAGTGAGACATCTCTCGAAATAGAAAATCTTGGAAAGAATTCAGGAGTCAGAGATGCAAGCATCAACAACAGAATACGAGAGCTAGAAGAAAGAATCTCAGGGCCTGAAGATACCATAGAAAACATTGACTCAACAGTTAAGGAAAATGCAAAATGCAAAAAGCTCCTGAGCCAAAACATCCAGGAAATCCAGTACACAATGAGAAGACCAAACCTGAGAATTATAGGTATAGAAGAGAGCAAAGATTTACAACTTAAAGGGCCAGTAAATATCTTCAACAAAATTATAGAAGAAAACTTCCCTAACCTAAAGAAAGAGATGTACATAAACATGCAAGAAGCCTATAGAACTCCAAACAGACTGGACCAGACCAGAAAGTCCTCCCGGCATATAATAATCAAAACACCAAATGTACTAAACAAAAAAAGAATATTAAAAGCAGCAAGAGAAAAAGGCCACATAACCTACAAAGGCAGGCCTATCAGAATTACACCAGACTTCTCACCTGAGACGATGAGAGCCAGAAGATCCTGGGCAGATCTCATATAGACCCTAAGAGAACACAAATGCCAGCCCAAACTACGATACCCAGCAAAACTCTCAATTACCATAGATGGAGAAAACAAGATATTCCATGATAAAACCAAATTTACACAATATCTTTCCACAAATTCAGCCCTACAAAGGATAAGAGATGGAAAACGCCAACATGAGGAGGGAAACTTCACCCTAGAAAAAGCAAGAAAGTAATCCTTTTCCTACAAACCCAAAAGAAAGTAACCACACAAAAATAAAAAGAACATCAAAAATAACAGGAAGCAACAATCACTATTCCTTAATATCTTATAATGTCAATAGACTCAATTCCCCAATAAAAAACATAGTCTAACAGAGATTTTTTCATGTCGATCTTCAATTTTTATCAGAAAATATTTGTGACTACTCTTTCAATTCAGTAATGCTTTCTGTGTATACCATTTTGACTGTATTATTTTCCATGATAATCTTTAATTTTAACATTTTTTCTGTGTATTTCTTCGATTTTGTCAGAGGTGTTTTTCATGTAGATCTTCGGTTTCGTGGGGGGGGGGCGGAGGGTGTTTGAAATTTCACTTTCAATCAATTTAGGAATGTTTTTGTGCTTACTATTTTGTCAGTATAATTGTCCATGATAATCTTCAATTTTAACGTTTTTCTGTATTTTTCTCCAATTTTGTCAGAAGTATTTCCATGTGGATCTTCAGTTTTATCAGACAATATCTATAATTTTACTTTCAATCAAGTTAGGAACATTTTTATACCTTCCATTTTATCTGTATAATTTTCCATGTAATAGTCAGTTTTAACATGTTTTTCTATATAATTCTTGAATTTTTTCAGGAATATTTTCCTTGTAGATGTTCAATTTTATCCAAAAGTGTTTATAATTCCACTTTCAAAAAACATAGGAATATCTTTATACCTACTATTTTATCTGTATAATTTTCCATGAAATACTCAATCTTCATGCGTTTTTTATATATTTCTTCACTTTTATCAGAGATATTTTCCAGGTAAATCTTCAATTTTATCAGAAAATGTTTATAATTTCACTTTAAATCAACTAAAATATTTTTATGCCTATCATGTTATCTGTATAATTTTCCATGATAATCTTCAATTTTAAAGTTTTTCCATATATTTTTTCAATTTTATCAGAAATATTTTCCATGTAAATCTTCAATTTTATCAGAAAATGTTTATAATTCTACTTTTAATCAATTTAGGAATATTTTACTTCCTACCAATTTATCTGTATAAATTTCTTCAATTTATCAGAGATATTTTCCATGTAAATCTTCAATTTTATCACAAAATGTTTTTACTTCTACTTTCAATCAATTTAGGAATATTTTTATGCCTACTATCTTATCTGTATAATTTTTCATGAAATAATTTTAACATGTTTTTCTATATATTTCTTGAGTTTTATCAGAAATATTTTCCTTGTAGATTTTCAATTTTGTCAGAAAATGTTTATAATTCTACTTTCAATTAATTTAGGAATATTTTTATGCCTACCATTGTATCTGTATAATTTTTCCATGAAATAGTCAATCTTAACGTGTTTTTCTATATATTTCTCAATTTTTCAGAGATATTTTCCATGTATATTTACACAATGGAATACTACTCAGCAATTAAAAACAATGAATTCATGAAATTCTTAGGCAAATGGGGAACAGGGGGAGGGAAGAGGGCTTATGGGACTTTTGGGGAGGAGGGGACCGGGAAAGGGGAAATCATTTGGAATATAAAGAATACAGAAAATAAAAGAAATTTAAAAAAAAAAAAAGAATCACAGGATCACAGAAACACCTGGACTCTGAGGAGTTGTGACACAACCAGGATCAAAGGAGGGAAAGTTTCCAGTCAAGAAACCGCAAGGGCAGGTGGCACTAGAGATATCCAGGTGGTCAAAGGCAGGCACAAGAACATAAGCAAAAGAAACCAAGTATACTTTACATCATCAGAACCCAGTTCTCCCACCAAAGCAAGTCCTGGATACCTTATCACACCAGAAAAGCGAGGTTTGTATTTAAAATCACATCTCTTAATAGAGGACATTAAGAAGGACATAGCTCCCTTAAAGAAATACGAGAGAAAACAGGTAAAAAGGTAGAAGCACTTAAGTAGGAAACACAAAAATCCCTTAAAGAATCAGAGGAAAACATAAGTAAACAGGTTACGGAATTGAACAGTATCATTCGGGATTTAAAAATGGAAATAGAAACAATAAAGAAATTACAAAGGGAGACACAACCCTTGCGATAGAAAACCTAAGAAGGAAATCAGAAGTCATAGATGTAAGCATCACCAACAGAATACAAGAGATAGAAGAGAGAATCTCAGATGCAGTAGATACCATAGACAATATTGACACAACAGTCAAAGAAAATGCAAAATATAAAAAGCTCCTAACCCAAGACATCCAGAAAATTAAGGACACAATGAGAAGACTAAATCTAAGGATAATAAATATAGAAAAGAGCGAAGATTCCCAACTTAAAGGGCCAGTAAATATCATCAACAAAATTATAGAAGAAAACTTCCCTAAACTAAAGAAAGAGATGCCCATGAACATACAAGAAGTCTAAAGAACTCCAAATAGACTGGACCAGAAAAAACAAAAACTGTTTCTGTCACATAATAATCAAAACATTAAATGCACAAAAAAAGGAAAGAATATTATAAACAGTAAAAGAAAAAGGTCAAGTAAGATATAAAGGCAGACCTACAAGAATTACACGCGACTTCTCACCAGAGACTATGAAAGACAGAAGATCCTAGATAGATGTTATACAGAGTCTAAGACAACCCAAATTCCAGCCCCGGCTACTATATGAATTAAAACTCTCAATTACTATAGACAGAGAAACCAAGATATTCTATGACAAAACCACATTTACACAATATCTTTCCACAAATCCAGCCCTATGAAGGATAACAGAAGGAAAACTCCATCACAAGGAGTTTGTACACTTGTAAAAGCAAGAAAATAATCTTCTTTCAACAAACCCAAAAGAATATAGCCATCTGGTTATCTCTGGTGTTAGTTGGTCTTGTTGTCTCTGGTTGGAGCTTGCCCCTCCTATGGGCCTGTAAACCTGTGTCTGTACTCCTGGGAGACCAATTCTCTTCTGGCAGGGTTTGTGCACAGAAGGCTGTGGAGCTGTCTGTTTCCCTGCTGCAAATGGCAGCCAGAAGGGAAGACTCCTGTCCCATTTGCTCCACTGATCGTATGCCCTGTGTGCTCCTAGCTGTACTCCTCCAGAGAGAAGGTGGAGATCTCACCTCTGCGCTCAGAAGTGAAATCTCTGCTGGGAGATCACTCTCTCCTGGAGGGTTACGCACAGAAGGCTTTGGAGCTGCCTGGTTTCCTGCTGCAGATGGCGGCTGGAAGGAAAGACTCCATATTTTTATGCCTACCATTTTATCCGTATAATTTTTTCATGAAATACTCAATCTTAACGTGATTTTTATATGTTTCTTCAATTTTTTCAGAGATATTTTCCATGTAAATCTTCAATTTTATCAGAAAATGTTTATAATTTCACTTTCAATCAACTTAGAAATATTTTTATGCCTACCATTATATCTGTATAATTTTCCATGATAATCTTCAATTTTAATATTTTTCCACTTTTTTTTCAGTTTTATCAGAAATATTTTCCATGTAAATCTTCAATTTTATCAGAAAATGGTTATAATTCTATTTTCAATCAACTTAGGAATATTTTAATTCCTACCAATTTATCTGTATAAATTTCTTCAATTTTATCAGAGATATTTTCCATGTAAATCTTCAATTTTATCACAAAATGTTTTTACTTCTACTTTCAATCAATTTAGGAATATTTTTATGCTTACTATCTTATCTGTATAATTTTTCATGAAATAGTTTTAACGTGTTTTCCTATATATTTCTTGAGTTTCATCAGAAATACTTTCCTTGTAGATTTTCAATTTTATTAGAAAATGTTTATAATTCCACTTTCAATCAACTTAGGAATATTTTTATGCCTACCATTGTATCTGTATAATTTTTCCATGAAATAATCAATCTTAACGTGTTTTTCTATATATTTCTTCCATTTTATCAGAGATATTTTCCATGTATATTTACAAAATGGAATACTACTCAGCAATTAAAACCAATAAATTCATGGAATTCTTAGGCAAATGGGGAACAGGGGGAGGGAAGAGGGCTTATGGGACTTTCAAGGAGGGGGGAACTGGGAAAGGGGAGATCATTTGGAATGTAAATAAAGAATATAGAAAATAAAATAAAAATTAAAAAAAAAGAATATAGCCACACAAACACAACTCCACCTCTAACAACAAAAATAACAGAAATCAACAATCACTTTTCCTTAATATCTCTTAACATCAATGGACTCAATTCCCCAACAAAAAGATATAGACTAACAGACTGAAAACATAAACAGGATCCAGTATTTTGTTGCATACAGGATAAACACCTCAGTTACAAAGACAGACACTACCTCAGAGTAAAAGGCTAGAAAACAGTTTTCCAAGTAAATGTCCCAAGAAACAAGCTGGAGTTGCCATTCTAATATCAAATAAAATAAACTTTCAACTAAAAGTTATCAAAAAAGATAAGGAAGGACACAGGGAAAAAACTATCAAGATGAATTCTCAATTCTGAACATCTGTGCTCCAAATACAAGGACACTTACAATCATAAAATAAACTTTACTAAAGCTCAAATCACACATTTCACCTCACACAACAATAGTGGGAGACTTCAACACCCCACTCTTACCAGTGGACAGATCTTGGAAACAGAAACTAAACAGACATAATGACTCTAACAGAAGTTATGAACCAAATGGATTTAATTGATATCTATAAACATTTCATCTTAACAAAAGACTATATCTTCTCAGCATCTCATGGTTCCTTCCCCAAAACTGACCATATAATTGGTAAAAAACAGTCCTCAATAGATACAAAAAGATTGAAATAATTCCACGCATTTTATCACATCACCACAAAGACAATAACAACAACAGAAAGTCCATACACATGGAAGCTGAAAAATGATTCTGATTCAGTGAAATTATGGGGCAGTTAAATCCTTGTTAAATATGTATTATTTTATTTAAGTAAAAGATGTTGGCCAGAGATTAGACTTTCAGCAACAGGTTCATGATATATTGAGACCTGTTCCTCTTACTCATCATCCATAATTTTCTCATCTGTGATTCTTGCTGCCCTCACAGGTTGATATATGTGAGAGAGGGAGAGGCCAGTGAATTATAGGTCTTACACATGACTGCATATTATACTTCTCTAGCATTTGAGATGTAGATTATTGGAACATTCTGACCCCAATGGGGAGCTTTTTAACTGGATATGATTATCTTCCCCTTTTATCGCTATTACTTGACCAGTCAAGGCGGTAACAATGCTAAAATGAATGGAATAAAAACACTAAATTCTTTAGGAAGTGGAGGTTGTTGGTGGGACAAATCAGAAACTACAAACTATGATTTAGTTAACTGATATGAACGTGGTTGTATGAGATGCAGGTCTGCATGGTAAATGGTTCCATGTGATTTTTCAATAAAGTAGCAATGCCAGATTTTAATTTTGTGGTTTATGTCTCATGCATGAAGATGATCAAGAAAATAACATTCTCATTGTAGATTCAGCAAACAAGAAGCCATCTCTGTTTTTCTGATTGACAGGATCATAGAGTATTTCCACAGGGTCATCCACTTTTATGCCCTCCACTGAGACCTGCTACTTGAATTAAGTTCGTTCATCAGTTATCTTACTGGTAACCTTGACACATACTTACACTACTTTATGGTGCAGAGTGAAGGATACCTATATCACATCTCTATTTTTTTTTTTATAAGATCCTATTCAGAGGGGATAGAGCCTTGAACTTGGCATTGCTGCACTATTCCCTGGCTTGCTATTTACATGTTCTCGTGCTGCTTTGCCACTGGGAGAAATGTAACATGTTCTCTCAAGTCCTATTAATGCACTAACTAGATCAGAGGCTTCCTGCCTCTGATATACTGGGAGGCTGCAGCAAGAGATTGGTAATAATTATAATTTTAATTTTTTTAATGTGGTTTTCTGTCATCTTGATAGAAAAGAAGTAAATAGCTCTGCTCTTATATTTTTGTTGCCTAGGTAAGTATCCGGTAACATCAAGCATTCTTTTTTATATTTTAATAATGTGGCTTTTTTACAAATTCTCGGTAAATTCCTGGTGTTTTAAGATCTCGTGACTTGAACTGTTGTGCCTAACTTCTTAATGATATTGTCAGGAATCCCAGTAATTACTGCATAGAAAACAACTTTTAGATTTATTTAAATAATTAAAATTTATTTCATTCTAAAATTTCTAGATTTTAATTTACTAATTTGGCATTGAATAACAATTTAATGTCAGCTACCTGTGAATTGGTATTTACATTTCAAATGTTACTATGAAGATTACATGTTATTGACATGCATTAGTTTTTTAAGTTTCCTTTAAAACCCCAAAGTAGTTCACAAATACTAATTTAAATTGTATTAATCCTTACACTTACAATCTATTGTCTTTTCTTGCCTTTTTAAATTTAAATCATTTCCATTGTTGTGGCATTACAATGTACTGATAAAGAATATAGACTTACTTCATGATTAAAAATAAGATTAGGTGGCTATGTGGATTGGCTCATCAGGAAATCTCTTGCCTTGAAAATACGTTTGATCTTTGTATCTATTTAAAATGCTTGCCCTGATGATTGTGCTAAGACTCCCAGTGCTATGGACACAGTGACATGACAATTGCTGGGCCTCACTCTCTAGCTATCCCAGTCAAATCTGTGAGCTTTAAGTCAATAAGAAATCCTGCTACCTTTCCTTGGAATAGCATTCCAAGTTGTCTCTGGTTCCCCACAAGCATGCATGTATGTTTACGTGGACCTGTACACACACACACACACACACACACACACACACACACACACACACATATATATATATGCATACATGCATACACACACCAAATAAAAAACAAACAAAAAAACCCTAAGAAATATTTGCTTCTTTCAGTACTTTGTCATTGTTTGTTTAGGTGCCAACAAATACAATAATTGTTTACAAACAAACATAAGGACTGGGAGAAATTTTCAAGTATAGGTGTGATAACTACTTTCAAACCCAATTGGCTACCCTCCCAACATATTTTCTGATGCACTACTTCATGTGTTTGACAATCATAGTCTATATTAATTATTTTAAAGAGCAATCAAAGTTTTTGTATGCTAATTTTAAAATTAAGAGCAGAGTTTACTCTCATTATAAAACTTTCTTAACTACTTTAACTCCAACTGAGAATTAAAGTCTTCTGGGATTGCTGCCTGCACTAAAGTTGTCCCATGTTGTTAATATTGTCATCAAGTAAAAGATTGCTATTTGTTGCTAGTTCAGAAATTCTGTAGGTTACCAAAATCATGCTAGTAAACTGAAGAGTGTCAGCTTTACTCTTGGGCGAGGACAGCAACTGATACTCCAGAATAAAGCTTCTGTGATGCCTGTAATTATCAAAGGAGAAACTGCAGATTCCCCACCTGCTTAGTCATGACTGTAACCATGAACATCTGTCAGCTTAATTGCCAGGATGGAAGGTAGACACTCAGAGACCAGAAAGTTGCAAACAAGAAAGAATTTTATTCATAAGATAAATATCATTATATCATTTGAACATTATATTTATATACTGTGGATATATATATATATATATGTATATATATATACATATATATAAATAAACATACTTATCACATCAAATATTTTTTCCATTTTTTAAAGTTGAAATAATTTAAATTTTACTTGTAATTGCTTGTTTTGAAATGGTGGTGGTAATAAAGAAATAGAGATCCTGGATAGCATAGATTTAACTTCCTTAGATGCTGGGTTCTCACCTGACACTCTATATGGTGTAGAGAAGTGGAACAGGAGAAAAACCTATCATTGAGACATGGTCTTCTTAGCACCTCTCTAAGAAAAGAAATGCTGATAGGAAAGAATGGTTTATTAATGTCAAGTTGGGGGACTAGAGGGATTTCTCAGTTGGTAAAATGTTTACTCCATAAAGTATAAGATCTGAAATTAGATTCCTGACATGCAGGTAAAAAACTAGGAATGGTAGAGAGGGTTTGTACTCTCAGTGCTGGCGAACCAGAAATAGAGGATCTTTATAACTCACTGACTAGTGAGACTAGTCTAATTAGCAAACCCCAAGTTCCAGGAAGACTTTTTACTTTGTTACAAAACATAAGAGACTGGCTCCTGAAGAACCAAGGAACAGTAGTTGAATTGATCACAAGTTCACACACACACACACACACACACACACAAACACACACACACACACACACATACACACACACACACACACACACACACACACACACACATGACCACACATGTGGTACTCTTTTAAAGTAGAGATATTGCTACTCTCAATGTTTTTTGTTGTTGCTTATATGTTTGCATTTGAGAATAAAGGCCATTCTGGTCAGTGAAAGAGGAGTTGTGATTTCCCTCCCTAGCTTCACTAGACACTGGCACTCCTGGGAGCAGCAGACTCCTGTATATTTGTTCAACTTTGTTCTCTGGCTTTCTGGGAGTTTTGTAGGACTGTTCTGTGGAGCTGAGTCTTTTTTGTAGTTGCTGTGTTCAAGGTAGGTGTCTAAGATAAAAGGAAATTTGGAAAGCACATTTATAGGAAAAATCACTAATTTCGTTGATGAAATAACATCTCTGTGAAATAAGATCAGTGCCACAAGACAACATTAAATAAAAAGTGAAGAGTTGTTGAAATTATGCCCTGAGTTAGAAACTAGATGAAAGAAAAGATGGTAGTTGAAAGACAAGTACTAATAATAAGAGAAGGTAGCATGTAGATGAGGAAAAAAGATATTTAGACATAATGTAGGCAGAAGAGAAAATATACACAAAAAATGGAACTAGGTAGGAAAGTAATGAATAGTTACAACATAGAAGTAAAATTCACAGAAAATATGTTTTAGAGGAAAGAATATAAGAGTAAGAGTAGATGCAAATACTTGAGTTATAAGTTGGAGTATGTGCCCTCTGGTTTCTGTCTCTGGCTTGGGTCCATCATCTGCCAGAGCACACCATACACAGTTGGCGCAAAGGGGCAGCTTAAACACCCAGGAATGCGGAGAAATAAGCCTGCACGGGTAAAAGAATGCCTGCTGTGCAGGTTCATCCGGGAAACATCTGGCAGAAGACCTTTGGTTTCAGTCTCTGGATTGGGACCACCCTCTGCCACAATGTATCATATTCAAGTGACACACTGAGGTAGCTAACCACTTAGGAGTGCAGAGAGGCTGGGTAGCACATGTAGGACCACCCCTGATGCTCAGAGTAAACAGCTGCAAACCCTAAGGACACAAGAGTCTAGGAACAGCCTGAGACAGGAGTCTTACACTTACCACAACCAGAGTTGATGGGGCCACAGAGCTACGTACTCAAACACAACCACAAGAGAGCAGGCCTTGCAGGAGTACCTACATACCTGTGTACACAGAGAGAACGGATCTCCCAGGAGTACAGATAAGCCACAGTCAGGTACAGCAATACCAGCTAACATCAGAGATAACCAGATGGCAAAAGGCAAACACAAGAACATCACCAGCAGAAACCAAGGCAAGCTGGCACCATCTAAACTAAGTTCTCCAACAACAGCAAGTACTGGATACCCCAACACACCAGAAAAGCAAAACCTGGATTTAAAATCACATGACATGATGCTGCTAGAGGATTTCAAGAAGGACATAAATAACTCCCTTAAAAAAGTACAGGAGAACATGAGTCAATAGGTAGAAGCCCTTGAAAAGAAAACACAAAAATCACTTAAAGAAATACAGGAGAATATAGGTCAACAGGCAGAAGCCCTGAAAGAGGAAACACAAAAATCCGTTAAAGAATTACAGGAAAACAAAAACAAACAAGTGAAGGAACTGAACAAAACCATGCAGGATCTAAAAACAGAAGTAGAAACAACTAAGAAATCACAAAGGGAGACAACTTTGGAGATAGAAAGACTTGGAAAGAAATCAGGAGTCATAGATGCAAACATCAACAACAGAATACAAGAGATAGAAGAATCTCAGGTGCTGAAGATACAATAAAAAGCATTAACTTAACAGTCAAAGAAAATACAAAATGCAAAAAGGTTGTAACCCAAAACATCCAGGAAATCCAAGACACAATGAGAAAAACAAACCAAAGGATTATAGGTATAGATGAGAGTGAAGATTAATAACTTAAAGGCCAGTAAATATCTTCAACAAAATTATAGAAGAAAACTTCCCTAATTAAAGAGAGATGCCCATGAACATACAAGAAGCCTACAGAACTCCAAAAAGCCTGGACCAGAACAGAAATACCTCCTGTCACATAATAATCAAAAGACCAAATGTACTAAACAAGGAAAAGAAAAAAAAAAGAAAAAAGCACAGGTCCAGATGGTTTTAGTGCAGAATTCTATCAGACCTTCAAAGAAGACCTAACACCAATACTCTTCAAACTATTCCACAAAATAGAAACAGAAGGAACACTACCCAACTCATTCTATGAAGCCATAATTACGCTGATACCAAAGCCACACAAAAAAAAGAGAACTTCAGACCAGCCTCCCTTATGAATATCGATGCAAAAATACTCAATAAAATTCTTACCAACTGAATCCAAGAATACATCAAAATGATCATTCACCACGATCAAGTAGGCTTCATCCCAGGGATGAAGGGATGGTTCAGTATACGGAAATCCATCAATGTAATCCACTACATAAACAAACTCAAAGAAGAAATCCACATGGTCTTTTCATTAGATGCTATAAAAGCATTTGACAAAATTCAGCATCCCTTCATGCTAAAAGTCTTGGAAAGATCAGGAATTCAAGGCCCATATCTAAACATAGTAAAAGCAATCCACAGCAAACCAATAGCCAACATCAAACTAAATGGAGAGAAACTTGAAGCAATCTCACTAAAATCAGAGACTAGACAAGGCTGACCTCTCTCTGCATATCTATTCAATATAGTACTTGAATTTCTAGCTAGAGCAATTAGACAACAAAAGGAGATCAAAGGATAAAAATTGTAAAGGAAAAAGTCAAATTATCAGTATTTGCAGAAGATATGATAATATACTTAAGAGACTCAAAAAACTCCACCAGAGAACTCCTACAGCTGATAAATAACTTCATCAAAGTGTCTGGATATAAAATTAACTCAAACAAATCAGTAGCCTTTCTAAATTCAAAGGATAAACTGGCTGTGTTAGAAATTAGGGAAACGATACCCTTCAAAATAGTCACAAACTATATAAAATATCTTGGTGTGACTCTAACCAAACAAGTGAAAGATCTGTATGACAAGAACTTCAATTCTTTGAATAAAGAAATTGAAGAAGACCTCAGAAGATGGAAAGATCTTGCATGCTCTTGGATTGGCAAGATTAATATAGTAAAAATGACGATCTTGCCAAAAGCAATATACAAATTCAATGCAATCCCCAGAGAAATAGGAGAGGGTTGATTGGGGAAGGGAAGATGGCTTATGGCATTTTTGGGTGAGGGGGGAACCAGGAAAGGGGACAACATTTGAAATGTAAATAAAAAGTATATCTAATAAAAAAAGAGGATTAGTAGATGGATCAAGGACCTCCACATATAACCAGATACACTCACTCTAATCAAAAAGATAGTGGGGAAGTGCCTCAAGCATGTGGGCACAGGGGAAAATTTCCTGAACACACCACCATGAGCTTATGCCCTAAGATCAAGAATTGAGAAATGGGACCTCATAAAATTGCAAAGGTTCTGTAAGGCAAAGGACACTGTCGATAGGAGAAAACAGCAACCAACAGATTGGGAAAAGATTTTTACCAATACTATATCCAATAGAGGGCTAATATCCAATATATACTAAGAACTCAAAAAGTTAGACTCCAGAGAACTAAATAGACCTATTAAAAACTGAGGAATACCAGATGGCTTAGAAGCACCTAAAGAAATGTTCAACATCCTTATTCATCAGGGAATTGCAAAACAATCCTGAGATTTCACCTCACACCAGTCAGAATGGATAAGATCAAAAACTCAGGTAACAGATGATCCTGGAGAGGATGTGGAGAATGAGGAACACTCCTACACTGCTGGGGGAATTGCAATCTGGAACAATCACTTTGGAAATCAGTTTGGTGGTTCCTCAGAAAATTGGTCATAATACTACCTGAAGACCCAGCTATACCACTCCTGGGCATATATCTAGAAGATGCTCCAACATATTATAAGGATGCATGCTCCACTATGTTCATAGCAGCCTTATTTATAATAGCCAGAAGCTGGAAACAACCCAGATGTTCCTGAAAATAAGAATGGATACAGAATATGTGGTATATTTACACAACGGAGTACTACTCAGCTATTAAAAACAATGAATTCATAAAATTTGCCGGCAAATGGATAGAACTAGAAAATATCCTGAGTGAGGTAACCCAATCACTAAAGAACACACTTGGTGTACACTCATTGATAAGTGGATATTAGCCCAAAAACTCGGAATATCCAAGATACAACTCACAGACCGCATGAAGCCCAAGAAAGAAGACCTAAGTGTTGATACTTCGATCCTTCTTAGAAGGGGGAATGAGATACTCATGAGAGGAGATACAGAGAAAAAGTGTAGAGCAGGTACTGAAGGAAAGTCTATCCAGAGACTGCCTCACCTGGTAGTCCATCTCATATACAGTTACCAAACCCAGACACTATTAGGGATGCCAACAAGTACTTACTGACAGGAGCTGGATATAGCTGTATCTGAGAGACCGTGCCAATTCCTGACAAATACAGAGGGGCATGCTCTCAGCCAGCGATTGGACTGTGCACAGGGTCCCCAATGGAGGAACTAGAGAAAGGACCCAAGGAGATAAAGGGGTTCGCAGCCCCATAGGAGGAACAGTAATATGAACCAACCAGTACCCTCAGAACTCCCAGGGACTAAACCACCAACCAAAGAGTACATATGGAGGGACCCATGGCTCCAGCCTCTTATGTTGTAGAGGACGACTTTGTCAGACATCAGTGAGAGGAGAGGCCCTTGGTCTTGTAAAGGCTCAATGCCCCAATGTAGGGGAATGCCATGACAGGGAAGCAGGAGTGGGAGGGTTGGTGAGCAGGGGGATGGGGGGAAGGGATTGGGGTTTTTCCAATGGGAAACGAGGAAAGGGGATAACATTTGAAATGTAAATAAAGAAAATATCTAATAAAAAAAAGGAAAGAAGGAAAAAAAGTTGGAGAATGTGGACTAAGAACATGAAATGATAGGGAACATAATGAATGCAGTGTGGAGATGGGTTTGTGCATGTGTGTAGATGCTGGGTTTACTGGGAAGTTCATAACATTGCAATCACAATCTCTTCCATACTGTGACTTGTTGCTTTGGTTATTTTTTCTGTCCTGTACTCTTTTGGGCATCACTCTGTCTTTCAGGCATGAAAAAAAAAGGCATTTTGCCAAGTTGGGAACATTCTCATGAAATCCCTTAACAAAACATAGTAAAAAAAATCAGTAATGTAATATAACTAGAACTAAGAAATTTTGGAGTGTGTATACTACTGAAATTTCTTAGTATTGACTACTCTAATCAGACAAATTACTTGACAATTACTTGAGTTAACAATAACTTAAGGGTAAGTAAACCTGTATCACAAGAAATGTAGGCACTGTACCATTTTAAAGGCCATTTGTACTGACTAGAAAGTGATTAACAATATTTGTGATGAGAAGATTAATATTTGTAGTGAAGTGAAGTCACTTTACAAGTTTGACTGCAGAATGTGGATATGTTTTATTCCTACTAAGTATGGGAAGCTGAAATAATGAATTGTTTTAGCAACCTCTGGTTAATTTCAAAAAGTTATCTTTCTTACTTGGTCACTTGGTTATGCAAATTTAAAGTGTATCATTGCCATTGAACCATTAAATAGAAATACAGCAAATTATTGAAAGTATTAGGCCATGAGGGAAGAAGATAGATACAATAGGAAAGCTTACAACTCTGATTACCCATCTGAAAGCTACATCTGCAATACAGAATGAACAATGGAGCAACTATTTTGGGTACCTTATCTTTCTTTTTCATCATCATAATTCATGTTTTAAGGCTGAATATTACATTTAATCTTGAAAGAGAGAACATAACTGAGATGCAAGAAAATTGATTTCATATTCTTCTTTTACATTCACAATTCCCTGAACTAGAACCATAGCCCATACCTTCACACTGACATGTGAGGAACACTGGCCTCCTGGTGAGAAAGATGAAGGTAGGTAATAGGCCAGTAGCCCAAGTGATGCTTCAACTTACTTGTGCTTAGAATTCACAGAAGATGTGGTTAAGCATTGTTATGTAGAAAATGTCACCCAAATGATATGCATTCATTTTTTTTTTTATTGAAGGACCAATGTGTTTTCAAGTGTTCTCTAATTCGGTATCCCGTAGTTGGCTTGGTTCAATAAAGTTCATGAAGACTTCGTCCTAAGTTTTCTTACAAAATTTGCACATTCAGTTCATATAATTAGGTTATTGATAAAGTATGTATGCTTATGTGTACGTCATATGTGTGACCCTTTAAAGTAATGGTCACAGCACTTTATTAGACAACATGCCCAACACACACACACACACACACACACACACACACACACACACACACACACCTACTGTATTCTATTTTTTTACTGAAAACACAGCCTTTGCCCTCTTGCTTTTTCTTGGCATCTGCATTGAAAGCTGATTTGCAGTTGTGGATGTGTTTGTAGTTTCATAGTCTTTCTCTGTGAATTGATGTGCCTACCATGATGCCAGTCTCATTCTCTTTAATGCCATGCTTTTATAGTGTTTAAAAGACAACTAATCTGATTGCTCTTCATTAAAACTTTATTACAAGCTGTTTTCCTTCCTGTTCGAATGCTAACATTAAGTGATCAACCACTTCTATAAAGACAGCTAGGATTTTGATTCTGACTGCAATGAATAAATTTTCACTTTTGGAAAAATTAACTTCAATATAAAATTAATAAAAACAATAAATATCTCCATTCAGATGGACCTTAATTTCCTTTTAACAATGTTTTACAGTTTAGTCCACATGCATCACAAAATTTTTGTTAAATTAATTCTTAAGAATTCTACTGCCAATGGTATTTGGTGTTGCAAATCACTTTTCAAATTCATATTTTAGTTGTCCATTGCCATTATATAAAAATGGGTCTGATATTTGCATGTGGATCTAAAATCCTGAGATTTAGAGAATTATGCTATAATTTAAAAAAATCAGAAGTTTAATTTTTATTGTATTATTTTAATAGCACAACAGTATAAATTTGTGATGAAAGAAAAAAAATGTTATTAGTTCTCTAATGTGAATGGCTAATAAAAGCCAAAAACACATGCAGAATTATTTTATTCTCTCTTCAGAAAACTTTTATGCATGTAATAGATCTGTGTCTTTCTGTTTCTGTCTCTGCCTCTGTCTCTCCAGTTCTCCCTCTCCCTCTTCCTCTCCCTCTCCCTCTCCCTCTTCCTCTCCCTCTCTCCCTCTCCCTCCTTGTCTTTCTCTGTCTCTCTCACACACACATACATTCTCTCTCTCACATTCTCTCTTTCTCTGCTTACATGGTGTGTGTGTGTGTGCATGAGATGTGAATGGATGACTGCAGTAAAGCACAGAGGTCAGGGAAGAACATTAGTTGTTGGTCCTCAACTTCTACTATTTTTGCTCAGTATTGTGAGTGCCAGCCTAAGGAGCCAAGAGGTTCCTGTCTTTGTCTTTAGTCTTACAAAACACTGGAAATTTGGATGTGCACTACCATGCCATTGTCACAGGGGTCTGAACTCATATCCTCAAGTCTACATGCAATGACCTACCTCCTAAATCTAAAAGACCAGATGCAACTTAAATAGCTAAGCTCTGATCTTGTGTCAGAACCCATTCTCTCCTTATTGTAGCCAGTTCTCCAAGGCAATTATTCAATAAAAATCTTCTTTCCCCAAACAAAAAACCAAAAAATGAATTTAAAATGAACAAATTTTATGGGGTGGAGAAGACCCAAGTGTGGTCCCCAGTACACTATGTGGCTCATAACTGTATATAACTCTAGCTCCAACAGGAATCTATGCCTCTACCCTCTGCATGTTCCCGCACTCATGTGTGCATACTTTCACACAAACATATTCATGTAATAAATCTTAAAAATGAATACATTTTCAGATATCCTTTGTATTTAAATGTTGAGATGATTTTTCTGAACATGCCTGTGATTAAAATGCTAATGTGCTCAGGATGATGTCTTGTAAGATAATGCCTCCTTATTTTCAGCACATTTCTTCCCACTAACAATCTAACCTCTGCTTAATGCTGCCTGTTTCACAGACACTCAATCAACTTAGTTTACACTTTACTCCAGGGTCTGACTTTCCTTCCTTTTCCCCTTGTGATATGTTGATCGCCATTAAAAATTGTTGCATCTCCCACTTTATACATATTGTCTCAATGTTATTTGTTTCAGGGCATCACATTATGCTGACTTATTTTGGCATTTTCTTTGCCATGTGACTGGAAAGCCTAACTGTCCTTCTGTATATATTGTTATGAGAAAGACATGAGTTCTCATGAATATTCAATGAGATACATTCACCAATTTAATGGTATCCACAATAGACATCAGCTACGTATTATTTCGTGTATTCTTTGGGATGTAGATGAAGCACATTAAGGCTGGCAAGTCTGGTATCAGTGCGATCCTCCTCTTAGACTTAGCATTTATTCTGGAGGTTTTTGGCTGCCTCACTGCTGTGAAAACATTGGTTCTTGCTGCCATGTTGATATTTAAGTTGAGTAGAAAATAAGCTGTGTCATCCCATCTGTGCCTTTTGTCACATAGTTTTTCAAAGAAGAGAAGGAAGGAAAAATATCCAAAGACTCTGAAATTTCTTTTGTTATGCTGCAAAGCACTGAAGTTGTTTGCAGTGTTTAAGGGGGAGCATTTCTGTCCTGAAGGAGGCAATTCTATTTCCTCAGGAGTATAAACCACTCTACAGCTAATAACTCATTTAGACCTTTCAGATTCTGCAGAGAGTTGTAGGCAATATGTACTGCATCCAATTTGTAGGACAGACAATTGAAACTGAGTGATGCTTGGAGTGGTGGGGAATCCTAATGGAATATGGGTTCCTGACTCATATTAGTTCTCTAAGCAGGGAGTGCATACACTGTTCAAAAGACTTGGGAGACTGACAACAAAGAATGAGATCTGGTTCTCCTAACTGACTCCATGTTCTCTTTGTGAACTGGGACACATGCTCCATGATCTTTGAAAATCTGTTGATATATTTTATATATAATTAATTCTGTTATCCACAATTTACAACAATTTACAGTTGCTGGCATGTATATGTTCCACTGTCCTCCAATAAATTGTAGGTGCGTGCCAAATTCTTTATGCCCACTGCATTCTTGATGCTGTATTAAATATTAGAAGAAATACAAAGAGGAAAACAAGAGAAATCTAAAGAAATTTAAGCATGTGGAATTGAGTGACAGAGTTATGTGGTCAATATTGTGCTGCCTTTGGTGAATATTGATATGAATTGTGATGGAATTACACATTAGGTTTATAAGTGTGTGTGTATGGGTATGTGTGTGTGTGTGTGTGTGTGTGTGAACACATGTGTGCACATGTTTCTGTATGTGCTTACTTGTGTGAGGATGTTTCAATGTACATTTATGTATGTTGAGACCTGCGGTCAATATAAGGTACCATCCTAGATTGTTTTCTACCTTTTTTATTTTTCATTCATTCATTTGCAATCAGGTATCTTACTGAAGTTAGAACTCTAAAAGTTTTAAACTAAAACTCTATTATACCTGTCTTTACATTTTTCTTAATCTACTTAAATGCTATTCTTCTTGATCTACTCTTTCTTGTATAGCTGTAAGAGTATGAGAACCAACAACACACAAATTTCCTGTGCTTATAATAGTCTATGTCAAATTAGAAACAGGATATAAGTGGTGGATATTAGCATAAATACAATAATATTTTACAGGTTTAATTAATATAAACATCCAAATGTGGTCCTGTGTATGTGCTCTTTATAATGAGAAAATGATCTTTCACAGGCAGTTTGAGCACTGTATCAGAATACACAATTCATTATTATCTATAATTCTTTGTGAAATTCAATCACAAATACTTTTATCAAGAGTTGTTTGGATTACTTTATTTTCAGTTGTCTATGGGGGTGGGGACATTCTCTTAGAGATAGGAGAGGAAGAATGGAATGAGGAACAATCAGAGGGAAGAATGGGACAGGGATAATGACTGGGCTATAAAAAAGATTAATAATAATAATAATAATAATAATAATAATAATAATAATAATAATAGTACAGGAAAAAAAGAAAATCAGTGGAAACATGAGGATGAATGCTGAAGTTTGCAGAGGTGATATGCTGCCTCATATCCACAAAAGACCAGTCTAGGAAAGGCATGCATGAGACATTGAGGATCTGGGCATCTAGGGATCATTGTTGATGCTGTGAGAGGCAGTGAGGATCCGTGTTTCCAGTGTTCCCTTATGGCCCTTTTAGAGGCAGTGTGGAGGTGTGCATTCAATGTTCCTTACTGGCCCTTTTGGAAGCAATGAGGAGCTATGCAGTCAGTGCTCTGTGATTGTCTGTTGGGAGGATATGGAGGGGTGGGGGATAGAGTTTTGGAGATCATGGAGAACCCTATCTTCAATTCATACCAACAATGGGTAGGGAGATATTGTACTGATACACCTATCAAACATGATTTTGTTCTTCTTTTTCTCATGGATTTGACAATAAAACAACAAATAACCTTAAAAAAGTTTTCAGCTTGTTATTCATGGAATCAAAGGAAGAGAAATTATAGACATTTTCTATATTTTCTAGAATAAGTTAATTAATTTTCACATACGTTGAGCCAGATATAGAGTGACTCCTCAAAGATTACAAACCTACCACATCAGTATAATTCAATAGAAACTTTATAGGAGTCTCAGGAATAACTACCTTCTTGTGAGCTCAAGTTTTAGAACCCTGTGAGAACCACATTTGTATTTCTGCATGCTAATTTTGATAATGTGAAATTTTTTTTATATTGATAAGAACTTTTATTAATGCAAAATAGACTCTGCCCTACTTTTACATAGCTTTAATATTAATGAAAATATGCGTGAGTATGCCACATTTCAATGTCAGTAAAATTGGTAGGTGGAACAAAATGTGAATAAATTATTCATATACAAACAAGGACATTCTTGTTTTTCAAAAGCATGTCACTAGGGAATCATTGGTATAAGAGAGATAAAAAACCAAATTAAATAGAATAAAGCTCCAAAAGGAAAAGAAAAGAAAAGAGGTATTTACAAGTACTACATATTACTAACTTGCATGAGCTTCATAAATATGGAATCAGTTTGCAATGCTGTATTTCACAGACATTTGAATAAATTGCAAACAGTTAAATTTAATAGACCGCTGTCAATCTTACCTTATGCTGCTTTAGTCAGTAAATATTTAATGATTTTAGTATATGCCAAGTACTGTGACACATGGTGAAGAGGACTAGCACAAGGTGAAGTTTCTGGCCTCAAGTGGACAAACCTGGGTGTGCGCTTCTATTTTAAATATATACACACTCACTGCCATAGTAGCCCACACAACAGTGAGTGGAAACACAAATATATCCTCTTCACTCTGTGTTGTGTATCTTCAATTTTTTTATTGTGTCCTCTTGTCCTCTGTTATACAGTGGCTTCTCTGTATAATATATGTCTATTATAGCTTTTGTTGTTTATGTTTGTGTATGTGTGTGTGTGTGTGTGTGTTGTGTGTAAACATAACCTGCTCAGTCTTTATATTGTTATTTGTATATATGCTTCCAGGGATGACCACTTAGTATTGGATAACCTGCTGGTGCACTCTTACCTGAGGAACACCCACTCTTTTACTCACTCTCAGCATTCCTCAGTTCCCTGTAGATCTTAGTGGATTAAGGGCTCTTGGATTGCAGAACAATTTTAAAAGGCAGAGGATCAGGAAGTTTGCTATGAGGTTGTGTCTCCTAGCAATGTCAGAAGCTCCATTCATAAAGCTTCACCAACAAGACTGCTCAAACCTGAGCTGAACAAAGACAGCACCAATACACTTGCCAAGGTGGATGGGGAAAAGCCCACGCAGCCTCAATCCCATGCAAAGAATTACCAAAAACAGAGGAAAGCTGTGAACTGGAGATATGGTCTTTCCTAGGGAAGAACATACCAATTAATTATCCAATACCAAGTGGTCAGCCCTGAAAATATCCATACAAGTAACATTATACAGAATGAGCAGTTTATATTTAGCAATATATCTGTACATACAAACACAGACACAGACACACACACACACACACACACAAAACAACAACAACAACAAATCAATCAATGAAATATGAAGCCATGAATCTGGTGGAAGGAGACAGAAGGGACTAATGTTATCATGCTGTAATCTCAAAAGGAAAAAAAAAAGCAAAAACTAATGGAGATTCTCTTTGTCATAATGCATGTAGCAACCATAAAGGTTTAACTTATATATCAAACTTTCAAGTACACTGAATGAGTTTGGCTACATTTACCATCCAAACCTCAGCCTGTGGGGATATCTCTGTTTATAAGCAGTGAATCAATATTTGTTCCTAATGTGCATATGTGATGTCTCTAAAATTAACCGCTATAGCTTGTCCCCTGGTTGTGCCACTTAAAGTTACACTCTAAACTTGGCAAGTTATTTGTCAGTTTTTTCTTTATTTTCTAATCCATAAAATGGAAACAATGAACTGTTCTTATAATATAAAGACAATCAAATGAGTTAATACTTATGAGGTACTTAGAAACTTGGCATTAAATAAGCATCCAAAAATGTTAGCTATTTCATTCTGTTCTGCTTTGCATAGAATATTTCTGTGAAACCATGAGAACCCTCTTTTCTAATCCTGAAGATCAGCATCTTTAGTTCTTATATGACATTGGTACCCTGAGAGAGCCACAATAAATTGACATTCTTATGTCTACTCTTAGATCTCAGACTGAGAAATGGGAAGAAATTTTCTTAAATGTCAATGTAGTTCAGTTCATAAGAAACCAGATCTTTCTAATCTCTACTTCAATGAGGGAACATCTCTAGATGGGAATGAAAATCTAATGTTTTGTTCATCGAGTATACAAGCAATGACTAAGCAGTCTTTTCTTTACCTATAGCTTCTTCCATAGTGAAAATTTGAAACATGCATTTTCCTATATCACTGTTGTATTAAGTATGTGGTCCAGCAACAGAGAACTAGATATATTGAACATTCTACAGTTAAACCACAAAAGAAAATTAGAACATGATTGTAGATTTTGAGAATGACAAAATACTTGTCCTGGTTTGCTTTTTTATTGCTGTCATAAAACACAGACTAAAAACAGTTTATGGAGGAAAGGATTTATTTCCCCTTGTAATTTATTCTCAATCACCAAGAGAAGTCATTGTATGAACGAAGGTTAGGAACCTAGAGGCAGTAACTACAGAAGAGACCACCAAGAAACTCCAGTTGCCAGTTTGTTCTCCAAAGCTTGTTCAGTCCAGGACTACCTGCACATGGATGCCACTGCCTACAGTTGGCTTAGCCATCTCATATTAATCAGTAACCAAGAGATTCTCTCTTCCTAGATATGTCAGGTTTCTGTCAGGTTGAGAAAAACTAACCAGCAAAGTATTCAATGTGACTTATTTGGATTTTAGGAGATGGTTGGGGGAAATTTTCACTGCATCTCACAAGACTTCAACAGTGATTATATCAGAATATGGTCTCATCCTTCAGTATGCATTCAAATGGTATGGTGTTAGTAGCTTTCATTTTCAAGAGATGTTCCGCTAAAGAAATCAGTTACTATCTGTCTGTTGGGCCTCTTCCTTGCATGACAGTATGTTTCATCAAAGTCAGCAAAAGAGAGTCCTCCAGTAGGACAGATGTCACAGGCTTATGCATCATAGGCACAAAACTGACATCACTGCACTCTTAGTTTTATATTCTATTGATTAGAGACAACCTTAAGTCAGCAAACAGTCCAGGGTGAGGATAACCAAGCTGTATAAATACTAGCAGACAATCGTCTTAAAATTTAATTACTACCATTATCATTTAAAGAAACTTGTGGGAAATTTCCAACATTTTTTCCTTTACATATACTAAAACCACTCACACACCTTATATTATACATTTTTTATTTTGCATATGCTATGTGTGTTTGTCAATGTCCCAGTTATTTCCTTAGTCTTGATTCAATTATTTGCCTGTACTTGTCTTTTCATGCTCTCATTTCATGTTAGCGTGTTGCTATTAGTTCCAGTCTGTATTTTCGTACTCCCCTGTAGCTAAAGTGCACTAATACAGACCAAATTACCAATGTATATTTATCTAAGACATGAGAACAAAATTATAATTCTTGTTGTGGATATACTCGGTCTCTTGTTATTCTTGATTATGAAGCTTCCAAACCCAGGCTCTTTTTCCTTCATACTTTGCAGATACTTATTTCAAAACATTTTTCTTAAGAATTTTCCCTGTTTGCAGTCATAGTCCCCACACATTTACTGCACCACAATTTTGCCCATGTCTTAAACCTAAACAAAATATCATTCATGGCACTTGCTTTCTTTTTTTAAATTTTTCTAAAGATTTATTTATTTTATGTTCACAAGTACACTATCACTGTCTTCAGACATTCCAGAAGAGGGCAATGGATCTCATTATAGATGGTTATGAGCCACTGTGAGGTTGCTGGAAATTATAACTCAGGACCTCTGGAAGAACACCCAGTGCTCTTAACCACTGAGCCATCTCTCCAGCCTGAGACTTGCTTTCTTTATATGATCACAAATTTCTTTCCATCTCTGGACAGCAAACCTAGTAAGTAGCTAAACCTCATTGAACCCTAGCTGATAATTCTATTGAACTGATATACAATTTATATGTCTGTCATCTTCTCTAAGACTGTAAGTCCTATAATTAGTACCACCTGCTACAGTGTAACTCTGTATAAATTATCGTATTTACTCCAATATTTAGAAAAATATTGTTGTGACCTTCACTTTTTTTAGAGAAGTCATGCTGAAAACTCATTTTCTACCCTCGATAGCTAACATTTGACTGAGAACATCCAAGTGTTTTCAGTAAATGCTTATTGACCTGGTAAGATAAAAGTTAGTAAATACTTAAGTCATACATGTCACATCATTGCATCAATGTTCAATATCTTAAGAATGAGAAAGCTATTCATGAGTGGAATTTCTACCTATCGTGATATATGAATTATGTCTATGAATTTTCAAAGATAAAATTTTTACATAATTTAAACAGTTACAATTTATGTGATGATCAAGATTTGTTTCCTTAGTGTAGGAAAATAAGAATGATGTATTGTTCAAGGTGTAAGTCTAAAGATCTCATCCCTGTAAAAAGCAATGAAGCATACTTTCAAGTCACTGCTAATTTAAAATAGCATAAATTTTCACTGTAAAATTGTGACTTTATGATAGACTTGTAACCATAATGTTAAAGTATGATACAGCAATGAAAGAATATACAGGATGGAGGATAGGAAGTAATGTTGTGAAAGATTGTGTTCTTGACATGACATAGATATTACAAGCATGATTTCAAGGCATTTGTGGTTAACTTCATAAGAACTACACAGTATAAAGCAATCAAAGATCATGAACAATACAGTAGATAATATTTCAACCCTATCCCTTTATTCAATGGTTATTCACAGAAAGGTGCTGGGGAAATCATTCTTTTCTGAGGGTATGCCCACTGATAAATTTTCTATGCACAGGTGAATGGCCCTATACCTGTGCGCATATGAGCAACACTGATTTGTGTATATTTGTGCATGTGTGTATGTGTGTGTGTGTAATGTGTGTATATAGTGTCATATATATATGTGTGTGTGTATGTATGTGTATATGTGCGGGTGTGTGTGTGTATGTGTGTGTGTGTGTGTGTGTGTGTGTATCATGAAGTTGAGAGGAGGCCTGACATATTGGGAGTTTATTTTTATTATTTTTGTTGGGGTATTGGGGAATTGAAGAGAGAAGAAGAGTGTAGTCATATGTATGCTCATATTTCATTGTATAAATGCATAAATTCTTAAAACTAAGGAATTAAAATTATATACACACATTATTCATAACATTTTTGTTTGGATCAAAACCATTTTAATTAAATACTAAATTGTTAGATTAATGTCTTTGAGCTCAGTAAATATGTAAGAATCTACACCTTTCTATAGGATATCCTATTCATAATTATACACCTGAGAAGACAAATTAAAGTTTTGCCAGACATGTATGTGACCATGAGAAATAATTCAAAATGACTATCCATTTTTATATGTAATTTTGTCATAGAAATAATGAACAATATCTATTTAAAATAAATTTAGTTGTAAAAAAATATTTTTTTCTTTCTCATCTTCTAGTTATCTATATTGCCTACACTGTATCTACAAATCAAGATTGACTTTTAAAGACAACCTTCACATTTGAAGTTAAAATTTTTGTAGAAATCCAGATTACATGGAATTATTTTAATTGACTTTAAAAGTAATAGGTATTTCTTACAGAAAGTAAAGACAGGAGGTTATAATAGAGGAATAAAATACATTCTCTTATATACAGTAAGCATATTAACATTTTGCATATTCCTATAATATATATGAACATATAGTTACGTGATTTCCTCCTTTCTCCAAAAACCTTAAGATTATGGTTGTCTTACTTATTTTTTTACAGACATGACAAAACACTATGATCAGAGCAACTTATAGAAGAAAGTATTTAATGAAGGTTTATATTTTCAAAGGCTGAGTCAGTGACTGTCATGGTGGGTAGTGTGGCAACAGGTGGGCAGGCAAGCACTGATTCAGAAGCTGAGAGTTTACCTCTGAACAATAAGGACAATCAGAGCTCAAAAGATAACTGGGAAGGGGTAGATTTTGTAACCTAAAGCCCATATTAGTGACGCACCACTTCCAACAAAGCCGTACCTATAATCCTTCCCAAACTACTCCACCAACTGCAGACTATGCCACTTGAATATTGAGTCTATGTGAGTCATATTCATTTAAGCCACCACAATGGTGTAAACAGATTTATTTAAAAAGTAAACATTTGAACTAAACTCACCAATAGGATAATTTTCAAGGATATTTTTTGTTTTTAGATATTACATTTATATCATCTATTTTTCTTCTGTCATTTATTTTATGTGTTCTCATTATTAAAAGTTAGATGATGAAAAGTTTAAGGCAAATTTTTAATTTTGTTTTGCTAGTTTATCATGTAATATCTCAGACTTCTGGGAGGGTGATTCTCTTTCAAGATTTTTACTGATATTTTTAACATTTGTTTTAAACTGCCTTGATGGTACAGTTATCCTGTAATGCGCTATAAAATGCACAACCAAACAACTGAACTGATAGCATTTGTCTCACCTTCTGAATGAATGTACCCATCTTGTGTCACTAAAATTAAGAATAATAAATATAAAATCATTAAAATTGCAAAAATTCTTATAAATGCCTTACTGCTACTCAGCTGAAACTTATATGGAATCTCCAAAAACTGTAACATATGCAAGACAGGGTCTTGTTTTAATGTCATGAATGACTTTCATAGATGCCACCACTCACAGGTTCTTCAAACCCCTGTAAACTCACACCACAGTAAGCGGATGTGCATGCGTCCTTGTGTTTTAAATCATCCCCAGATTAGTATTAGTACACAATTGATTCATTTACCATATATGCATTTATGCAGCATTGCTTAGGCAGCAACAGTATGCTTGAATATATGCTCATTGTAGGTACTTTGTAGAGATGGAGTCCTTTTATATTGAACCCAGAGATTAACAGTACCACTTGTAGTTTATTTTATGGCATAAAGTCACAACCATCATTATAAAACAAGCAAAATGATTGCAGTATTCATGTTATAAACTGTTTTAATTTTCCTTAGAAAACTCTGTTAAATCTCACTGAGCAGAACTTACACAGTTATCTGAAACCAACTGTAAAAAAAAAGGGAGTTTCAGTAATTTTTTGTGTGTTTGTTTTGGGGTAGACAGTACTCTTCTGGAAGTAGCCGAAAAGGAACTAATAATTGTGGGGAAATAGAATGATGGCTTGAAGGCTTTTAATTTGGCCACACTAAAATTCATATATCTTAAACATATTTTATTATCAGTATTTTTATTTTTCTTATACTTAAAATGAATTTCTATTCACCAGTATTAGTTAGTGTTCATATATACATTACTATATAGTTTAAATTTTTTAGCCTTTTCTTAAAATACAGTTTTGCGTAAATGGATTTCATTTTGCTTGCTAATTCCAATACTGAAGAAATAATCAATTTCAGATTTGTTTTTTGTAATGCACTATTTATATTTTCCTTATATGTTTATTAAATATTTATCTACTTTTCATTGCATTGACATTTCTAATATTCAAGCTGCCTTATTTTATATTCTAGCAACTTTAAATATTATAGCTTTTATTTTCTTACCCTCTCTGGAGTTGTGTGGTCATATGGGTGGAATACAGAGATTTGTATCAAGTGTTTGTATTTTGGGGGAAAATACTATATAATTTGGTATCTGTTTTAACTGCTACTCATGAGTCTGTCCTTTGTTTTTCTGTCTGAGCTTCAGACAGAATTTTCCAAACTTCTTAAAAATTACTCACTGAATAAGTATTTATGCACAGACTATGTTAACAGTTTACATCAGTTATAATTTTGTTTACTCAGTATATTTCAATCAAAAGCTAACCAAATATTATGCTAACGCCAAAATTTGATTATTTAAGTATTTTAGAACATTGATGGAATGTCTAAAATTTGAATCAAGAAATTTGGAGCAGGCTCACTTTCTTAGTGAAATAAAATATGTGTTTGTCTTAGAAAACATGTATAGCAGGCAAGAATATGTTAAAGTACTGCTGTAGCAGGAACTTTTCTCATTGTTGTGATCAATATTGTCATATCAACCATGAAAACATTATTAAGGAATAGAATATCTCAGCTTAGTGCTTTTAGAAAAACATTTTAATGACAAAATATGGAAGTCTTAACTATATATCTAGCTTTGCCTTACAATGCTATTGATTTTTGTCATAAGATATATTTTACAAATGAATTAAGGTTCAGCTTTGGATTAAGTAAGACATTTGCTGATACTATCAATTATTCCTCAAGGTCATAATTATTCTACTTACAAATTATATTTATAAACTATAGAAACCCATTCCTTTTAATGACACAGAAGTATCCTTAGAATAATTTTATTAAGAATTTCTGTGTTTTATACTTAAGAAATGAACAATTTTTCTGTCAGTCTTTATTTCCAGTTATTATGTCGTGATCATAGGATGTGCTCTTATCCTTTCTTGGAGCATCCTGTAGCTTTTGAGGGCACTCAGAACTTGCCTTACCTTCAGGATATGTACACATATTTTTCAGATATTTACACTTAATGCTACCAAGGTTCAGCACTTTCAGAGTCAACTTCTGTCTCATTTTCTTTTTTTCTGTAAGGGGCCATAGGTGCTTTTAAGTACTTTTTGCTTCTCTTGTGTGTTCTTTTTTTTTTTTAATTTACATTCCAAATCATTTCCCCTTTCCCGTTTCCTCCCTCCCCGAAAGTCCCATAACCCCCCTTCCCTCCCTCTTTTCTCCATTCAACCCCCTCTCGTTTCTCTGTCCTGGCGTTCCCCTACATCCAGTCTTTCCAGGACAACGGGTCTCTCCTTCCATCTTCTTAGAAATCTATTGATATGCGAATTGTGTCTAGGGTATTCTGAGATTCTGGGTTAATATCCCCTTATCAGTGACTGCATACCATGTGTGTTCTTTTGTGATTGGGTTACCTCACTAAGGATGATATTTTTAAGATCTGACCATTTGCCTAGGAATTTCGTGAATTCATTGTTTTTCATTGCAGAATAATATTCCATTGTGTAGATATACCACATCTTCTGAATCCATTCCTCCGTTGAGGGACATCTGGGTTCTTTCCAGCTTCTGGCTATTATAAATAAGGCTGCTATGAACATAGTGGAGCATGTGTCCTTATTGCATGCAGGGAAAGCCTCTGAGTATATGCCCAGGAGTGGTATAGCCAGATCCTCCGGGAGTGTCATGCCCAGATTTCGGAGGAACCGCCAGACTGTTTTCCAGAGTGGTTGTACTAGCTTGCAATTCCACCAGCAATGGAGGAGTGTTCCTCTTTCTCCACATCCTTTCCAACACCTGCTGTTTCCTGTGTTTTTGATCTTAGCCATCCTGACTGGTGCGAGATGGAATCTCAGGGTTGTTTTGATTTGCATTTCCCTAATGACTAAGGATGATGAACATCTCTTTAGGTGCTTCTCAGCCATTAGATATTCTTCAGGTGAGAACTCTTTGTTTAGCTCTGTACCCCATTTTTAATAGGGTTATTTGATTCTCTGGAGTCTAACTTCTTGAGTTCTTTGTATATATTGGATATTAGCCCTCTGTCGGATGTAAGGTTGGTAAAGATCATTTCCCAGTTAGTTGGTTGCTGCTTTGTCTTTTTGGCAATGTCTTTTGCCTTGCAAAAAATTGTAATTAAATGAGCTCCCATTTGTCAATTCTTGATCTTAGAGCATAAGCTATTGGAGTTCTGTTCAGGAAATTCTCCCCTGTGCCCATATGTTCAAGGTTCTTCCCTAGTTTCCCTTCTATTAGTTTCAGTGTGTCTGGTTTTATGTGGAGATCTTTGATCCACTTAGAATTGAGCTTAGTGCAAGGAGATAAGAATGGGTCAATTTGCATTCTTCTGCATGTTGACCTCCAGTTGAGCCAGCACAATTTGTTGAAAAGACTATCTTTTTTCCACTGGATGGTTTTAGCTCCTTTGTCAAAGATCAAGTGACCATAGGAGTGTGGATTCATTTCTGGGTCTTTAATTCTGTTCCATTGATCTACATGCCTGTCACTGTACCAATGCCATGAGGTTTTTAACATTATTGCTCTGTAGTACAGCTTGAGGTCCGGGATACTGATTCCCCCAGAGGTTCTTTTACTCTTGAGAATAGTTTTAGCTATTCTGGGTTTTCTGTTATTCCAGATGAATTTTTGAATTGCTCTTTCTAACTCTATGAAGAATTGAGTTGGGATTTTGATGGGGATTGCATTGAATCTGTGTATTACTTTTGGTAAGATGATCATTTTTACTATATTAATCCTGCCAATCTTTGAGCATGGCAAATTTTTCCATCTTCTGAGGTCTTCTTCGATTTCTTTCTTCAGAGACTTGAAGTTCTTGTCATACAGATCTTTCACTTGTTTGGTTAGAGTCACGCCAAGATACTTAATATGGTTTGTGGCTATCATGAAATGTATCATTTCTCTTACTTCTTTCTCAGCCTGCTTATCCTTTGAGTATAGAAAGGCTACTGACCTGCTTGAGTTGATTTTATATCCGGCCACTTTGCTGAAGTCGTTTATCAGCTGTAGGAGTTCTCTGGTGGAGTTCTTTGGGTCGCTTAAGTGTACTATCATATCGTCTGCAAATAGTGATAGTTTGACTTCTTCCTTTCCAATTTGTATCCCTTTGACCTCTTTTTGTTGTCTAATTGCTCTAGCTAGAACTTCAAGTACTATATTGAAAAGATATGGAGAGAGAGGGCAGCCTTGTCTAGTCCCTGATTTTAGTGGGATTGCTTCAAGTTTCTCTCCATTTAGATTGATGCTGGCTACCGGTTTGCTGTAAATTGCTTTTACTATGTTTAGATATGGGCCTTGAATTCCTGATCTTTCCAAGACCTTTAGCATGAAAGGATGCTGAATTTTGTCAAATGCTTTCTCAGCATCTAATGAGATGACCATGTGGTTTTTTTTCTTTGAGATTGTTTATATAGTGGATTACATTGATGGGTTTCCTTATATTGAACCATCCCTGCATTCCTGGGATGAAGCCTACTTGATCGTAGTGAATGATCGTTTTGATGTGTTCTTGGATTCGGTTGGCAAGAATTTTATTGAGTATTTTTGCATCGATAATCATAAGAGAGATTGGCCTGAGATTCTCTTTCTTTGTCGGATCTTTGTGTGCTTTTGGTATTAGTGTAATTGTGGCTTCATAGAACGAGTTGGGTACTGTTCCTTCTGTTTCTATTTTGTGGAACAGTTTGAAGAGTATTGGTGTTATGTCTGTCAAAGGCATTTTCAACATCTAATAAAATGAGCATGTGACTTTTTTTATTTCAGTTTGTTTTTCTTTTAGTTTGATTACTTTTTCTTTATGTCAAACCATCACCGAATCTCTAGGATGAAGTGTACTTAATCGTGGTTATTGGATGAAATTTACATTGGCAATTTTTTTCTAACCCAGCTAACACCCAATTAATTGAGATGGAGATCTGTTGATTTATTCAACAAGCTTTAAGCACCATAAATGAGCAGACATTTCTAACTCTCAATGCTATGTTACTTGCCCCATATTGCTTGCATTCAGTCACTCCATACTTACTTTGCTGTAGCTTTCTGTCCTCTTGAAAAACTCTCTTGGCTACTCCTCCTTATTCCAAATTCATGGTGACCTTCTTCCTCTTCAACCTGCCTCCTGACCCTTCTTCTCCTGGACCCTCACTTGCCTTGTGGCCAACTTCTCCCCGCTCTTCTCCCTTGTATATATATCCCTCCTCTTCCCTTTGCTAGAATCGGAAGTCCAAATTTTCTGCCCAGTAACCAGCTCTTCAACATTTTATTATCCAGTTAGAGATAACTTATAGAAGCTACATTGATGCAAGAGATTCTTCCATATTCATTAAAAACTAAAAACCAATGCCCTTGTCTGAACTGTAGCTAGATTTTGGGACAGAAAAACCCTCATCTTAATACACAGTGCACAGATCTCTTTGATGTATTCTTGAATTTGGTTTATGAGTATTTTGTTGAGTATACTTGGATGTATGTTTATAAGGGAAATTGATTTATTATTCTCTTTCTATGTTGAATCTTTGTGTGGTTTGGTGTTAAGGTGACTGAGGCCTCATAATATGAATGGGCAGTATTACTTTTGTTTTCATTCTATGAAATAATTTGAGGAGTATTTATTGGTATTAACTGTTCTTGGAAAATCTCGCAAAATTCTGTATTTAAACTGGCTGAACCCAAACTTTGTTGTTGTTGTTGGTATTGTTTTCATTTTGTTAGTTTTTGTTTTTTGTTTTTCACTTTTTTGTTTTGTTTCTGGTGGGGAGAGAGATTTATTTTTTGCTTTTATTTTCTCAGCATCTATAGTTCTATACAAGTTTTCTCTTATCTTGATTTAAATTTATGTGCTATATATGGAGAATAATTTTTTTGTACTTAGATTTTCTCATTTTGTTGGTTAAACATTTTTAAATTATGACCTAATAATCCATTGAATTTCCTCATTTGTAATGCCTCCCCCTTTCATGTCTGATATTCTTCCTTTGTATAGTCTCTCTGTACCTTTCTTTTAGTTAGAATGGGTAAGGGTTTGTTTGTGTTGTTGATTGTCACAAAGAATCATCTCTTTGTTTCACTGACTTTTTAATTTTTCTGTTTTATTGATATGAACTCTCAGTTTGGTTATGTTCTTCCATTTTCTTCTATTGGTTGTGTTTGCTTATTTTTGTTCTAGATCTTTTAAGTGTACTGTTGTTATTAGTATGAGATCTCTCTAAATAAGGACTCAGAATTATAAAGATCCATATTAGTACCACTTTTACCATGTCCCAAAAATTTGAGTATTTTGTGAAGTGCACTCAGTGTCACTGAATTCTTCATTTTGCCTTGACCTAGTGGTTGTTCAGTAGAAAGTTACTCAGCCCATGATTTGTAGGCTTTCTGATGTTTCTGATCTTGAAATATAATTTTAATTCATATTTTCTCACAGGATGCAAGGTGATATTTCAATCAGCTCATATCTGTTGAGACTTGCTTTGAAATTGAGTATATGGTCAATTTTAGAGAATGTTTCATGAGGTGCTGCGAAGAGAGTAAACGCTTTTGTGTTTGGCTGAAACATTCTATAAACATCTGCTAGGTTCATTTGGTTCATCACATCAAAGCTCTGGCATTACTCTGTTTAATTTTTGTCTGCCTAATCTATTCATTGGGGTGAGTGGGGTATTGATATCTCCCACTATCAAGGTATAAGTGAGTGGGGTATTGATATCTCCCACTATCAAGGTATAAGTGAGTGGGGTACTGATATCTCCCACTATCAAGGTATAAGTGAGTGGGGTACTGATATCTCCCACTATCAAGGTATAAGTGAGTGGGGTATTGATATCTCCCACTATCAAGGTATAAGTGAGTGGGGTATTGATATCTCCCACTATCAAGGTATAAGTGAGTGGGGTATTGATATCTCCCACTATCAAGGTATAAGTGAGTGGGGTATTGATATCTCCCACTATCAAGGTATAAGTGAGTGGGGTACTGATATCTCCCACTATCAAGGTATAAGTGAGTGGGGTATTGATATCTCCCACTATCAAGGTATAAGTGAGTGGGGTACTGATATCTCCCACTATCAAGGTATAAGTGAGTGGGGTACTGATATCTCCCACTATCAAGGTATAAGTGAGTGGGGTATTGATATCTCCCACTATCAAGGTATAAGTGAGTGGGGTATTGATATCTCCCACTATCAAGGTATAAGTGAGTGGGGTATTGATATCTCCCACTATCAAGGTATAAGTGAGTGGGGTATTGATATCTCCCACTATCAAGGTATAAGTGAGTGGGGTACTGATATCTCCCACTATCAAGGTATAAGTGAGTGGGGTATTGATATCTCCCACTATCAAGGTATAAGTGAGTGGGGTACTGATATCTCCCACTATCAAGGTATAAGTGAGTGGGGTACTGATATCTCCCACTATCAAGGTATAAGTGAGTGGGGTATTGATATCTCCCACTATCAAGGTATAAGTGAGTGGGGTATTGATATCTCCCACTATCAAGGTATAAGTGAGTGGGGTATTGATATCTCCCACTATCAAGGTAT
Organism: Tokudaia tokunoshimensis; assembly: GCA_036184795.1. Lineage (NCBI taxonomy): Eukaryota > Metazoa > Chordata > Mammalia > Rodentia > Muridae > Tokudaia > Tokudaia tokunoshimensis. Next base: position 8,504,384 of record BTHU01000005.1, on the reverse strand, counting down.
AAGTGAGTGGGGTATTGATATCTCCCACTATCAAGGTATAAGTGAGTGGGGTACTGATATCTCCCACTATCAAGGTATAAGTGAGTGGGGTATTGATATCTCCCACTATCAAGGTATAAGTGAGTGGGGTATTGATATCTCCCACTATCAAGGTATAAGTGAGTGGGGTATTGATATCTCCCACTATCAAGGTATAAGTGAGTGGGGTATTGATATCTCCCACTATCAAGGTATAAGTGAGTGGGGTATTGATATCTCCCACTATCAAGGTATAAGTGAGTGGGGTATTGATATCTCCCACTATCAAGGTATAAGTGAGTGGGGTATTGATATCTCCCACTATCAAGGTATAAGTGAGTGGGGTATTGATATCTCCCACTATCAAGGTATAAGTGAGTGGGGTATTGATATCTCCCACTATCAAGGTATAAGTGAGTGGGGTACTGATATCTCCCACTATCAAGGTATAAGTGAGTGGGGTATTGATATCTCCCACTATCAAGGTATAAGTGAGTGGGGTATTGATATCTCCCACTATCAAGGTATAAGGGTCATTGTGTGATTTAAACTTTCCTAATGTTTCTTTTACAAAAATGGATGAACTTAAGCTTGGGAAATATATGTTAATATTTGAAACATCGTCTTGATGGATTTTTCTTTGAGTATGAAGTGTATTTCCCTATCTCTTTTGATTAATTTTGGATTGAAATCTATTTTGTTAGATTTTTTTTTATTTTTATTTTCTATATTCTTTATTTACATTCCAAACGATTTCCTCTTTCCTGTTCCCCTCTTCCCCGAAAGTCCCATAAGCCCTCTTCCCTCCCCCTGCTCCCCATTTGCCTAATAATTTCATGAATTCATTGTTTTTAATTACTGAGTAGTATTCCATTGTGCAAATATACATGGAAAATATCTCTGATAAAATTGAAGAAATATATAGAAAAACACGTTAGATTGACTATTTCATGGAAAAATTATACAGATAAAATGGTAGGCATAAAAATATTCCTAAGTTGATTGAAAGTGGAATTATAAACATTTTCTGATAAAACTGAAAATCTACAAGGAAAATATTTCTGATGAAACTCAAGAAATATATAGAAAAACACGTTAAAACTGACTATTTCATTATACAGATAAGATGGTAGGCATAAAAATATTCCTAAATTGATTGAAAGTAGAAGTAAAAACATTTTGTGATAAAATTGAAGATTTACATGGAAAATATCTCTGATAAAATTGAAGAAATTTATACAGATAGATTGATAGGAAGTAAAATATTCCTAAGTTGATTGAAAGTAGAATTATGACCATTTTCTGATAAAATTGAAGATTTACATGGAAAATATTTCTGATAAAACTGAAAAAAATATATGGAAAAACAATAAAATTGATGATTATCATGGAAATTATACAGATAAAATGGTAGGCATAAAAATATTTCTAAGTTGATTGAAAGTGAAATTATAAACATTTTCTGATAAAATTGAATATTTACCTGGAAAATATCTCTGATAAAATTGAAGAAATATATAAAAAACACATGAAGATTGAGTATTTCGTGGAAAAATTATAAAGATAAAATGGTAGGCATAAAAATATTCCTAAATTTTTTGAAAGTGGAATTATAAACACTTTCTGATAAAATTGATGATCTACAAGGAAAATATTCCTGAAAAAAATCATGAAATATATAGAAAAACATGTTAAAACTATTACATGGAAAATTATACAGATAAAATGGAAGGTATAAAAATGTTCCTAATTTGATTGAAAGTAAAATTATAGATATTGTCTGATAAAACTGAAGATCCACATGGAAAGTACTTCTGATAAAATTGAAGAAAAATACAGAAAAACGTTAAAATTGAAGATTATCATGTACAATTATACCAACAAAATGGTAGGCACAAAAACATTCCTAAATTGATTGAAAGTGAAACTACAAACACTCTCCCCCCGCCCGACAAAACCGAAGATCTACATGAAAAACACCTCTGACAAAATCGAAGAAATACACACAAAAAATGTTAAAATTAAAGATTATCATCGAAAATAATACAGTCAAAATGGTAGACACAAAAAGCATTACTGAATTGAAAGAGGAGTCACAAATATTTTCTGATAAAATCGAAGATCCACATGAAAAACATCTCTGTTAGACTATGTTTTTTGTTGGGGAATTGAGTCTATTGACATTATAAGATATTAAGGAATAGTGATTGTTGCTTCCTGTTATTTTTGATGTTCTTTTTATGTTTGTGTGGTTACTTTCTTTTGGGTTTGTAGGAAAAAGATTACTTTCTTGCTTTTTCTAGGGTGAAGTTTCCCTCCTCATGTTGGCATTTTCCATCTATCATCATTGGAGGGCTGGATTTGTGGAAAGATATTGTGTAAATTTGGTATTATCATGGAATATCTTGTTTTCTCCATCTATGGTAATTGAGAGTTTTGCTGGGTATTGTAGTTTGGGCTGGCATTTGTGTTCTCTTAGGGTCTGTATGAGATCTGCCCAGGATCTTCTGGCTTTCATCATCTCAGGTGAGAAGTCTGGTATAATTCTGATAGGCCTGCCATTATAGGTTACTTGGCCTTTTCCTCTTACTGCTTTTAATATTCTTTCTTTGTTTAGTGCATTTGGTGTTTTGATTATTATGTTTTGGGAGGACTTTCTGGTTGTTAGATGTTATAATGCTTATATCAGTTTACTTCTTAGGTCCCTTTACATGGAAATTCTTTTCCAGTCTCTTTACTCTGAGATAAGGTCTGTCTTTGTTGTTGAGATGTGTTTCTTTTATGAAGCAAAAAGATGGATCCTGTTTTCAAATTTTCTATTACTCTGTATCTTCTTATTGGAGAATTGAGTCCATTGACATTGAGAAAGATCAATTACCAATAATGATTAATTTCTGTTATTTTCTTGTTGTTGTTGTTGTTGTTGCTGCTGCTGCTGCTGATGGTGGTGGTGATAGTTTTAGCTGTTGGTGGTGGTCTTTATGGTAGTGTGTGTATGTATGTATATGTGTTTATGTGTGCAAGCACATTAGTATGAGATCATTTACTTCCTGTTTTCTTGAAGGTAGTTAATTTTACACTGGATTTTTCTTTCTAGTATCTTCTATAGGACTGGTTTTGTAAATAGATATTGTGTAAATTTGACTTTATCATGAATAACTTGTTTTTGGTCTATCATCATTTGAAAATTTTACTGGGTATCATAGTCTGGGCTGACATCTGTAGTCTCTAGGAGTCTATAAAACATTTGTCCAGGCCCTTCTGGCTTTTAGAATTTCCATCAAGAAGTCAGGTATAATTTTTATAGGTGTTCCTGTGGTCTTTTCCCTTATATCTTTTAACATTCTTTCTTTGTTCTGAAGATTTACTCTTCTGTTATTATGTGGTGAGGGGACTTTCTTTTGTGGTCTAATTGTTTGTCTGTGTGTTTCTTTTATCTTTATAGGTATGTCCTTCTTTATTTTATCAAACTTTACTTTTATAATTTTGTTTGAGAATATTTTCTGAGCCTTTGATATGAGATTCTTCTACATGTATTCCTACTGTTCTCAGGTTTGTTTTTTTCATAGTGTACCAGATTTTCTTAATGTTTAGTGTCAGTAATTCTTTAAATGTTACATATTCTTTGTCCAATATACCTACTTCTTGTATTATATCTTCAATGCCTGAGATTCTCTTTTCCTTCTCTTGTATTCTGTTGGTGAAGTCACTGTTAACTTACCTAGGTTTTCCATTTCTAGGATTTCTCCAGTTTTTGTTTCCTTTATTGGTTCTATTTCCATTTTCAGGTCTTGAATAGTTTTATTTATTTACTTCAACTGTTTGTTTTTGTTGGCTTTCTTGGCTTCCTTCAAAGCACATATTTATTTCTTTCATTTTTTTATATTTAACTTATTTCAGGGATTTATTTATTTCTTTAGGGACCTACCTGGATTTCTGGTGATAGCTGCCACCTCTAACCCAGCAGTGAGTCTTATTCTGAGTTGGAGGCTGGTATACAGGGAGGAGGGAGGGGAGGACGATTGAGAATTATGTGCTTTGGAGAGCACCAAGGTAGTAGAGGAGGTCTGCAGGTAGGTAGCCTATCTGGAGTTCTGGTGGTAGGTGTGTCCTCTGGGCCAACAGGTAGTCTCTGGCTGATTTGGATGCTAATATACAGTTATGAAGAGTAGAAGGGGATTGGATATATTTCTGGAGGGAGAATACAGAAGGAAGAGTAAAGGTCCCTGGGTGGACAACCTATCTGGTCTTCTGAAAGGTGTGGTCTATGATTAACCTGGGAATACTTGATTAAGTTTGAGCCTGTATCGTAGCTACAATGAGGGTGGGGGGATAACTGAATATTTAGTATGTTGGAGCCTAGAGAGTGATAAGGGTCCATGGGCAGACAACCAATCTGGTTGTCTCTATAACTGATATTTCAGTACTACTTTTGTCACCTATAAGGGTCAGAATGAGCCTAGACTTGACAAAGTATTTTTTTTAAATCTTTTATGTCTCTTTTGATACCACTGCCCTTAAGCATATGATTAGATTTTAAAGTCACATGAAAACTAGAGCTTATTTAATTTGATAGACTCATCTAATTTAAAATGAGTCTATCAAATCCATGTTCTCAGCTATCTGGTTCTGTACACAGTGGTATATTTATTATGTACTTCAATTCTAAGCTCAGGCCACTGTACAACCAACCAGGGGGAGCTGGTAGGAGAATATTTTGCTGTTAATACAAGATAAATTATTCAAAGATCCTGGCCTTCCTGCAGTTACGTTGTTAGGATCAAAATATATATTAGTGAATTTGCACCAAAATTTAGTATGGTTGACAGTGACTAAGAATCCCTGTTTTCTTGTACCTTCCCTAAAATGCCATTCCGTAATGAAAGCACTAATGTGTGTTTTGGCAGTTCAAGAGGAGAATTTGGCTGATGGCTTTCCTTACTCTGGAAGTAGCCAGTTTATAGACTAGCACATACCATCTACCTGGGGTGAAGGTCATTCTTCTGTGTCATCTGAAAGGATTTTGTTGTCTGGAGGAATGTTTCTCTCTCTTTTTACTTGCCTGTACCTATGGATTAATGCTGTATAAGAAGTCATGACATAGTGCCTTAATGTTGTTTAACAAATGTATGATCAATGTTTCTATTATACTTTTACAATATAATCTTCATCAAGCCTCAAGATATGGTATAGTTGCAACCTTTTAAAACGTTGGGTGGTATTAAGGTATAGATTAATCAAATGTTTGAATATCACAGTTAGATGTCTACAATTTATTAAGAAGCTAAAATTCTAGTTCAAGTGTCAGAGCTCCAACTTCACCATTTTAAAAGAGCCTGACTGGACAGATTTGCATAGAATGGTTTTAGAGGACTGTTTGACTACTAAGAGTGTGATGATTATTATATCCCATCTCATTAAGACAATAAATACATAGAAAATGCTAAATCTTTTGTTTTATATAGAAAATACCAAAAATAATATTTTGGGGTGATGAAATAATGGGTAAGGTTACATATCTTGTATTTTGATGTTAGATAGAATTAATAATTAAACATTACAAGAGTTAGCAAAATATTTTAACATTGCACTATGGGAATAATTTTCTAACAACATTTTCCTTATCCTTTCATAAAAATTTGGTTTGAATGAACATTTTAATTAACTGTCAAGGTTATGAACTTTTCTTTTATTATAACCACAAAAGCTAAAACAATTATAATGTAAAATATATTGCTTTATAAAAATAAAAAAATTAAACTGCAAGAAACCCAAGGAGTATCTATAAACCATCTGTTTTCCAGTTGGTGCTTAATGTAGGCTTTAATTTTATTTTACATATCATATATGGGAGACCTAGAAATTCACAAGTGGCAAATGAATGGCACATGTACTCATCACCCTGGTTTTGCATCAGAGTGAGGAATTACTAGCTAGTATTGACTGTTGCCCATTGAAAGTACATGGAGTTTCAGAACATTTCAAGTCAAGGCTTTTTAGAAGATTTGGCTGATTTTAATATATAAGTTTATATTGTTTTACCATGTATTACTTATATAACTTATTACCATTTCTTCCACTTCAGATATATAACTTGAATAAATAAATATTTATTGCTTAGTGTATTTTATATTCTGCATTGAACAGTGGGAATAGAGTGATTACAAAAATAGGAAATTACCTGATAGACTATTATATAAATCATCTGGCAATCTCAATGAGTTGCCAAATAAATTTGTCAGTTGTGTGAAGTTCACTGAAGATAATAGTCCTGGGATATGTCAAGGTCCAGCTGTAATTCAAGAATTATTCTGAGAGATCTGATCGTTTATATAATGCCTCTAACATAGTCAAGATTGCCAAGTCATCCTGGAAGTGATAGAAATCACTTGCTTAAAATTACTAGTCCAGAAAAGCCACTGAAAAAGCTACCTAACTAAACACAAGGACAGGAAGACATATAGTCACTGTTTGGTATTTTTATCATGTGAAACATGATGAAAGGCATCCTTCTATTTCAGTAACTACTTAGCTAACTCATTGTAAATACATGTCACACTTTCTTCTTGAAATTTATCTTCTATTAAAAACTTTATCCATATCTGTGATCATTGCCAAATTCTCCATCTTCCATAGTTCTCTCATTTACAAAAATCTATGTTCATTGTTATGCCTATGAAATGTTATTGATATTAACATTTACACAAGCTACCTACATATATACATGTCCAGGTTCTAAACTTGAACGATCCATCTTTCTCACATTTACATGAAGTTGTGCACTTTTCTTTTTATAGTCGCTATTCATCATTTCTCCATGTCCATATTATCATTTGTTTTTCTATATCTACTGCATTTAACTATGTCTATTCAATCTAGAAAAAGTATTTGGGAAAATCTGACAAATAAAGGCAGTAGGCACCTTAAAAGGAATACATGCATTCTTCAAAATGGAAGTGTTTGAAACATATCCTTTATTGAGTAATTGATTTTTTTCATGCTCTAATACCCTTGGTCTCAATATCTCATGTCTCTCTTAAAAAATGTAATATTATCTAGCAATGTGACCTTTTAGTAAAAGTACATTATCTCTCATCTTTTGGGCTAATATCCACTTATCAGTGATTACATACCATGTATGTTCTTTGCTGTCTGTGTTACCTCACTCAGGATGATAAGCTCAGAATATACATGATACAACTCACTGACCACATTAAGCTTAAGAATCCAATGGATGATTCGATCCTACATAGAAGAGGGGACAAAATAATCACAAGGGGTAGAGGGAGGGACAGACATCTGAGGGAGAGAGGAGGGGGAGGGAAAATGTAGGAGACAGGATCAAGTATGGGAAAAAAACATAACGGTCATAAAAATAAATAGAAGTATGTAGTGTGTAGAGGGGTGGGGAACTGGGGGAGCTACTAGAAAGTCCAAGATGCCAGGGAAGCGAGAGGTTCCCAGGACTCTACTGGAATTACATTAGCCTAAATACCCAACAAAGGGGAAAGAGGACCTATAGAAGCCACTTCTAGTAGATGGTCATGGCCCCAAGTTAAGGGATGGGACCTCCCACCCATTTCAAAATTTTTAACCCAGAATGGTTCCTGTCTAAAGGAAATGCAGGGACAAAAAAACTGTCTACTGGTTTGCTGTATATTGTTTTTACTATGTTTAGGTATGGGATTTGAATTCCTGATCTTTCTAAGACTTTTAACATGAAGAGATGCTGAATTTTGTCAAATGCTTTTTCAGCACCTAATAAAATGATCATGTGGGGTTTTTCTTTGAGTTTGTTTATGTAGTGGATTATGTTGATGGATTTCCATATATTGAACCATTCCTGCAACCCTGGGATGAAGCCTACTTGATCATGGTAAATGATTGCTTTGACGTTTTCTTGGATTTGGTTTGCGAGAATTTTATTGAGTATTTTTGCATCGATATTCATAAGGGAAATTTTTGTGAAGTTCTCTTTCTTTGTTAGGTCTTTGTGTAGTTTAGGTATAAGCTTAATTGTGGCTTCATAGAACGAATTGAGTAGTGTTCTATCTGTTTCTATTTTGTGGAATAGTTTGAAGAGTATTGTTATTAGGTCTTGTTTGAAGGTCTGATAGAATTCTGAACTAAACCCATGTGGTCCTGCGCTTTTTTTGTTGGCGACTTTCATTTCTTTAGGAGTTAAAGGAATGTTTAGATGGTTTATCTGTTCCTTATTTAACTTTGGTACCTGGTATCAATCTAGAAAATAGTCCATTTCATCCCGATTTTCCAATTTTGTTGAATATAGCCCTTTGTAGTAAGATATGATGGTTTTTTGAATTTCTTTGGTTTCCGTTATATGTCTCCCTTTTCATTTCTGATTTTATTAATTTGGACACTGTCTCTGTGCCTTCTGGTTAGTCTGGCTAATGGTTTATCTATCTTGTTGATTTTCTCAAAGAACCAGCTCCAGAGACTGAAGAAAAGGCCATCCAGACATTGCCCCACCTAGGAATCCATCCCATAAGTAGACACCAAACCCTGACACTCCTGCTGATGCCAAGAAGCTCTTGCAGACAGGAGCCTGGTATAGGGGTCCCCTGAGAGGCTCTGTCAGCACCTGACCAGTACAGATGCAAATACTCACAGCCAACCATCAGACTGATTCCAGGGACCTGAATGGAAGAGTTAGGGGAAGGTATGAAGGAGCTGAAGGAGAGTGCAACCTTATAGGAAGAACAATATCAACTAACCAGACCCTCCAGAGCTCCCAGGGACTAAACTACCAACCAAAACATATACATGGAAGGATTCATGGCTCCAGCTACATATGTAGAAGAGGATTGCCTCATTTGACATCAGTGGGAGGGGAGGCCCATGGTCTTGTGGAGGCTTGATGCCCCAGTGTAGGGCAGTGCTAGAGTGGTGAGGCCAGAGTGCATGGGTGGGTGGAGGAGCACACTTATGGAGGCAAAGGGAAGAAGGGAGTAGGATGGGGATTTATGGAGTGAAGCCTGGGAAGTGAAACAATATTTGAAATATAAATAAATAAAATAACCAATAAAAATGAATTTCAAAGTGTACTATCTCAAGTAGTAAGATATTTAATTCTCTGGTAAAATTATGTGACTAAATATAACACACATTTAATGTTCTATTTACATTAATGGATTTGACTCATGATTGATTAGCTGTATATATGTATACAAAGGTATAGCATAGTAAATTTTTTTACCTATATTCTCATGAGCAATTAAAAGCATTCTGGTGAAATTGGAAATGTCATGGCAATAGTTTTAAGACACTGAAGACATAGATGAAGATGTTGGCCTTCACAATGAGCAATTGTGAGAACAGCTGAACATCATTAGTGATACATACTTGTCTATTTGTGCCAGTTTCCAATTTCACACGATTAAAAGAAACACAATTCACATATCAATAGATTTCCAAGAAGATGGAAGGAGAGACCCATGGTTCTGGAAAGACTGGATGTAGGGGAATGCCAGGACAGAGAAGCGAGAGGGGGTTGAATGGGGAAAAGAGGGAGGGAAGGGGGCTTATGGGACTTTCGGGGAGGGAGGAAACAGGAAAGGGGAAATGATTTTGAATGTAAATTAAAAGAAAACTTAGAATATAAAAAAAAAAAAAGACAAAGCGGCAACCAACTAACTGGGAAATGATCTTTACCAAACCTACATCGGACAGAGGGTTAATATCCAATACATACAAAGAACTCAAGAAGTTAAACTCCAGAGAGGCAAGTAACCCTATTAAAAAATGGGGTACAGAGCTAAACAAAGAGTTCTCACCTGAAGAATATCTAATGGCTGAGAAGCACCTAAAGAGATGTTCATCATCCTTAGTCATTAGGGAAATGCAAATCAAAACAACCCTGAGATTCCATCTCACACCAGTCAGGATGGCTAAGATCAAAAACACAGGAGACAGCAGTTGTTGGCGAGGATGTGGAGAAAGAGGAACACTCCTCCACTGCTGGTGGAATTGCAAGCTGGTACAACCACTCTGGAAAGCAGTCTGGCGGTTCCTCAGAAAACTGGACATGACACTCCCGAAGGATCCAGCTATACCACTCCTGGGCATATACACAGAGGCTTTACCTACATGCAATAAGGACACATGCTCCACTATGTTCATAGCAGCCTTATTTATAATAGCCAGAAGCTGGAAAGAACCCAGATGTCCCTCAACGGAGGAATGGATTCAGAAGATGTGGTATATTTACACAATGGAATACTACTCTGCAATTAAAAACAATGAATTCACGAAATTCCTAGGCAAATGGTCAGAACTTGAAAATATCATCCTTAGTGAGGTAAACCAATCACAAAAGAACACACATGGTATGCAGTCACTGATAAGGGGATATTAACCCAGAATCTCGGAATACCCTAGACACAATTCGCATATCAATAGATTTCCAAGAAGATGGAAGGAGAGACCCCTGGTCCTGGAAAGACTGGATGTAGGGGAATCCCAGGACAGAGAAGCGAGAGGGGGTTGAATGGGGAACAGAGGGAGGGAAGGAGGCTTATGGGACTTTCGGGGAGGGAGGAAACAGGAAAGGGGAAATGATCTTGAATGTAAATAAAAAAAATCTTAAATTTAAAGTTGGCATCAATTTAAAGTTAAAACTTTTTAATTTCTATGAACTAAAGCTGTATATTCTGGTAAAGTATACAATAAAATATAGTTCTCTTAAAAAAAACTTAGAAAAACAAAAAAAAAGAAAGAAAGCTAAATATAAAATAAACATTTTCATTCTCCAAAAAAAAAAAAAAATGAAAAAATCTAACAATAGCAATTTTACCAATAGTCTTTAAACTCCGAAGTGAGCCTTCTCAGCAAAGCACTTTTGTCATCATTGACAAAATAGTTATATTTTCTTACATTTTTTCTCTTCAAATTTATTTTATACATTTTAAAATTAAAATAAAATTACTTCACTCACCTCATTTCCTTTCCTCCCTCTAGTCCTTACCAGGTTCCTTCCCCCCAACCACTCCCATGTCCCACCCACTCTCTTATTGTTTATTTCTTTTTCTTTGATGGTTATTGTTGTATGCATGCACATGTATGTGTAGACAAGATATGTAGGATATGTAAATACATACATATGTATATGTATAGATATGTAAATACATCTCCAGAATCTGTTTTTGTTCTTTTCATGTACAATGCTTCACATTTCAAGACTGACTACTTTTTATTATGGGATTTGTTACTAGGAAAGGCTAATTTGCCCTCTAACAGAAATAGTTGCCTGTAGTTCTTTGTCTAAGGGAAGGACCCTGTGAAAATCTCTCCCTTAGCATTGGCATGTCTAATGGTACTACCATTGTCCATATCTTGTTTACATAACGGTTGCTAGAAGACTGTTTCATATCAAACTTTCAGGTATTCTGACTCTTACAGTCTCTCTACCCTGTCTTTAGGTATGTTTATTATTCATAAATATAAGAGTTTTGCTATTCACTGCAGTTGGTTTCTTAAAGATCTTTTAGTTTCTGCATTTTGTCCTGTGTGCATTTTCTATGATGGTCTCCACACAGTGAAAAGATATTTGTGTGTGTGTGTGTGTGTGTGTGTGTGTGTGTGTGTGTGTGGTGGTAGGTATACTTACCTATGAATATAATGATTAGATTTAGAATGTAGTAAGTAATTATGCTGGTCCAGCAATGTAATGGTATAAGATTATTTTATAAAGTTCATGACTTCTCTGATCCTTATAATTGACTTGATTTCCAGTTGACATGATTTCCCCACTGTTGGATGACTCTTACATCCAATTTGACAGCAGTTGGTTGACAACATTTGAGTGCCTTAGTACATGTTTATAGATATGTTGTCATGCTGGTAATAGTTGTGGTTCATAGTTGTCACAGCTGGATATAACTAGTAATTGATTACCATTACTGGCAGATTCCATAGCATTTCTGGTTCCATGGAAACTAGATTGCAGGATGGAAGATTTGTTGTTAGCACCAACTTGAATTATCTGAGTCCTGTGTCCTAAGTGTGAATGTACAGTGTCTTCCACAATGGAGGATTGCCCTCAACTTTTGAAAGTAACTAAAGGGATTCTGTGATGATATTGTCTTGGGAGTCACTTGGACTACCTTATCCAACTGTTTGAAAAGAGAGTTCTTTTGTTTTGTACTGCGTTTTTTGTCAGTCTGTGGTTCTTTTCAGAAGTAGTCTCAGACCAAGTGGCATACCATATAACATTCATTAATATGTGTGTGTGTGTGTGTGTGTGTGTGTGTGTGTGTATGTTTGTGCGTGTGTGTGTGTATACATGTATATACATATGTGTATGTGTGTGTATGTGTATGTGTATGTATATAACCTTAGGTAAATATAAGATAATATGATCTCTTGAGGTTTATTTATCAAGTAACTTTGGTGTTCTTCGGCCCTTGTCCATCTTTCTCCTTCTGCATTGATCTTCCTTTCCTGACCTGAGTTGGAGCCCTTTTCATTTTTTCTTGTCCAGCATTACATAACTTATACATTTCTATTTTCCTTTCAAAAGCCCCTGCAACAAACTATTGTCCTTTTATATTTTATTTTATAATACAAATTTTGAATCCATTTTTGGTGGCCAAACAACATCTTAAACCAATGACTTGTTTGTGAAAAAATGCCATTAGTTGATAATGGTTGCCATAGAGATGGAGATAATTGGAAGTAGTTGGAATATTCCATTTGAAAACACATTTCTCTTGTAATTCAGCACTTCATGCCAATTTACCATTGAGGGACTTTATGTATCTGCCATGCTTTCACAAATGTACTCTGTTTTTCCTTTCCTCCCTTTATGTGGTTGGAAAGAATATGTTTGTGGATTAGGAGCTGCCAGTTAAAACACTTAAAGTAAACATGTCGTGGAGCATTGTTAATCTTTAGTTTATTTGGCTTGATTTCTATTATTAGGGATTTTTTTCTTTTTAAAATTTGTCCATTTTAAGATTTTTTATCTCAGAATCTAATAACTGGCAAGAAGAATTTATGTATTCCATTTATATTAGCTCAGATATTATGTAGTTAAAACAGAAATTCACATATCATAATGTAAACACCAATATATCTCAAGCATTCTCTCATGCATCAGGCTGTGTGTATGTGTTTGTGCATGTGCGTGTGTGTGTGTCTGAGAGAGGGATATATATATATATATAAAATCAAACACATGTTATCGTGGTTGGTGTGGAGCTGATTGCTCTGTTTTACTGTCAATTAAGGTGGGTAAAGCTAAAACTTGATGACCGCTTGTATTCTTTCTCAAAGAAAGAATATCTTTCTCCATGTTTTATTGAAAATAGAAATTTTTCCTCTTTTTGAGATGTTTTTATTAATTAGTTTTATATACTATATATATGTATATCTATCTATCTATCTATCTATCTATCTATGCATAGATAGGAGAGAGAGAGAGAGAGAGAGAGAGAGAGAGAGAGAGAGAGAGAGAGAGAGAGAGAGAGATTGCAGGGATATTGGAACTCTTCTCAAACTGTAGCCTCTTGAGGGTTAAGACGATGAGATGTTCTCTTACTACAGAAGGTTTCTGTACAAGTAACACACTGACAAAACATGTTAACTTGATTGGTTTGGAGCTGCTTACTGTTACTGTCAATTAAGTTGTGTAAAGTTAAAACTTGATGACAGCTTGGATTCTTTCTCCAAGAAAGAATGTCTTTCTCCATGTTTTATTGAAAATAGAATTTTTTCCTCTTTGTTTGAGAATTATTTTATTAATTAGTTTTATACACTCCATATTTTATTCCCCACCCCACCAACCCCTGTCCACCCTCTGACTGTTCCACATCCCATGCTTCCTCCCTCCCCACTTCCCACCCTCATCTCCATGTGGATGTCTCTATCCCCTACCCCTCCTGACCTCTAAATTCCCTGGGGCCTCCAATCTCTTGAGGTTTATGTGCATCATCTCTGGATGAACACAGACCTGGAAGTCCTCTATTGTATGTGTGCTAGGGGCATATTGGTGTTTAGTGGTCCAGTGTTTGAGAGATCCTGGGGGTTTAGATTAATTGAGACTGCTGGTCTTCCTACAGGGTCATTCTTAGCTTCATTCAGCCTTCCCTAATTCAACAGCACGGGTCATCTGCTTCTGTCCATTGGTTGGGTGCGAATATCTGCATCTGACTCTTGCAGCTGCTTGTTGGGTCTTCCAGAGTGCTGTCATGCTAGTTCCCATTTTGTGAGCGCCCCATAGCCTCAGTAATAGTGTTAGCCTTGGGACCTCCTCTTGAGCTGGATCCCACTTTGAGCCTGTTGCTGGACCTTCTTTTCCTCAGACTCCTCTCCATTTCCATCCCTGCAATTCTTTCAGACAGGAACAATTATGGGTCAGAGTTATGACTAAGGGATGGCCCTACAGAACCTACCTCCAGCAGGAAGATAGAGCTTCAAATGAGGTAAAAATTTTTTTCTTCTTAAATATATATTCTGATTATAGTTTCCCCTACTCTTTACTCCTTCAAATTTCTTCCCATGTCTCTCTCCTCCCATCCATATCTACTTCCTTATCTCACTAGGAAAAAAAAGATTTTAAGGGATAATAATAAAGTAAAATATAATAAAAGAAAATATAATATGATAAAACAAAACTTAACACATCAGAACTGGGAAAAAACAAGCAGAAATAAAGAGCCCAAAAGAGGGCATAAAAACAGAGACTCACTAATTCACACTTGGGAATCCCATAAAAAACAATAAACTGGAAGAAACAATATGTATTCAAAGAGCCTGGACCAGACCCATGCAGACCTTGTGCATGCTTTTTCAGTCTCTGCAAATTCAAGTGAGCTGTGATCATGCTTTTTGAGAGGACCTTGTATTCTTTCTCTCCTCCACTCGCTCTAGATCCTACATTCTTTCCATCTCTCCTACTACAGGTTTCCTGAGAACTTAGAAGAGGGACATCCAGTTTAGGACTGAGTATTCAAAAGTTATTGTGCATTCTCTGCATAATATCTGAATGTGTATCTCTGTACCAAATATAGACTTTTGATATAATATGCTGAAGAGATATTTTGTGGAAAATTATTAATATGTCAAATACAACTGTAAGTATTTTATAATTTTTATTATACCTAAGGTAGACGCTGACATTGAAAAACTATTGTTTTAAGATCCCCAGGAGGCATATATTTATGACCCTCTCCAGATGCTCAGGGCCTTTCCTGAAAGATCGACTGAAAGGTATGAAAGACAGAGAACAAAGCCTGAGGCTGCAATATGGACCCTTTTTCTGGTCCCATAAATCTCTGGTTGTAGCATGTCTTTCTAAGCTGTTATGTTTTATTATATAATATGCACCCCTTTTTATCTGCAAATGAGTTTTTATACTATATGTATATATAATATAATATAATTATATAAATAGAAGTATACATTATATTATATAAATTTAATTGTATAATATATTATAAAATATATCACCTTAGCTAATTTTGTTTTGTATGGTGTGTGTGTGTCTGTGTGTGTTTGTGTGTGAGTGTGTTTGTATGTGTGTCTGCATACACAGGTATGTGGATACACATGTGAATAGGTATGAGTACACATATGTGTTCTTGTGAGAGAAGTCTGAGTTTGATGTCCAATCTCTTCTTCAATCTCGCCATACTCTACTTACTAAAGAAGTATCTATAAAGGATGTCAAGATTTTTTATTTCAGTGGACTGGATAGTCAATCTTATTCAAGTATCCATAAGACAGAGAAAAGAATTACAGGTGGATGGCAACACTCTTCCAACTTGTATGCAGATACTGACAATCCAGACTCCACTCTTCATACTTTTGTGCCCATGCTTGGTCTACTGAGTCATCTTTCTAACCTTTATACTGGCTATTTTAAAAGTTTGGTACTGAATGTGTGACACAATCATATCACCCACTTGCATCACTCTGGGGAGACTGAAGCACCACACCCATTAAGCTGCCCATAGCCTGAAATAAAATCTATACATAGGCCCTGAAGTAAAATCACCAATTATTCACGTTCTGTGATTCTAACACAGCTGCAAGTATGTTTTATATGTATAATCAATATTTTCTTTCATTTTGGTTAATGCCTATGACACAATAATATCACGAGCTTTCATAACTCTTGTAAAATTGAAGCACATCCATTAAGCTGCCCGTTGACCTTTATCCAATCCCTGAACCAATCACCAAACTTTTTTTTTCTGTAATTCTAATAGCTGTATGATTTATATGTATAATCAGTTTTTTTTCCATTTTCTGTTACTGCCTAGTCTCATTTCTCTAATTTACTCAAGGTTCCTTCATTTTATAGAATGTTTCAGAATGTCTTTCATTTAGTGGATAATATTTTGTTGTTCCACATACTACACTTGGCTCTTCTGTTTATATGTCACTGGAACCTTGAGGGTTTGGCCTTGTAAATTTTAGAAAAAAAATTCTATGAACATGGGGGTACAAATTGCTTTTAGGAGTTGTTTTCAATTTTTTTGATAATATACTCTGATGTAGCAGCACTGGGTCCTACATTCTACTTTTAATCATTCAATCATCAATAACTGTTTTTCAAAGTGACTCTACCATTGTACACAGTCCCAATCCTGCCACAATCCTGTGGACCTACTTATAATATATCTTTAAAGAAAATCAAGATTAAAAACTTCATTTCTTCAAGTACATGGGGTGTTCTTTTGGACATGAGGCTAAGATGACTTAAATTGAAAAGTTGAAAGAAATAAATGGATTCAGAATACCAACTCAGACAACCAATACTCATCACAGAAAATATTTCTCTACCCTCTCCTCTGCAGGCAGGACCTGTGAGGAGTGTGGCTGCAGAACAGATTCTCTTTGGAAGGAGCCACTGACAAGGCATCCTGCGGGCTTGGAAGTCCATGGTTATAGATGGGGGATATTTGGCAGCGTTCTCTCAGATTCTGAAAAGGCAACAAGCACCACATACCTAGTATGCAAAAGAATATCAATGGGAGCTTAAGCAGAAATGTATTTAAAAAACAAGCATGACACCAAACTTACCAAGTTAGGAATATGTTTTCCACTCATTTGTATCATTATTACTTGGAAAACCTTTTCCTCTTTGTTAGGTGAGTTTTCTCACATTTGTAATTTCCCTGTCAATCTTAATATTATTTGCCATGAGTTCTGGAAGGTCTAATTTATATTAAATTGTCAGTGATCTATGAGCCACAGTGTATCGATGTTGTATTTGAAATGATAAATATAGAATGCAAGTAGTAGGAAAACAGCTGTGATTTCAGGTAAAGAGTCTTTTTGACAGAAAAAAATAAAGTATAGTACCAGGTAATAGATAACGCCATTGTATTTGTTCTTATGCAAGGCTTGTAATTTAAAATCACCTTACCTACAGCTATTGATTTTCTTGTATCCAAAATAACAAAGGATATTCTAAACTGCTTTAAGGAAACCGGAAAATAGGTGACTTACTTTTTCTTATATTTTATTAACACCCAATGTTAACAAGGATTATAAAAGTTCCTTACAGATTGCATAATTATCTGTTAAAATTATCTAGGAATTACTGGAGATGGGCTTATAATAGGAAAAGCATAATCCATTCTAAAACAATTTTTGCTCAATTTTATTGTAACTTATTTGTAGTCATCCCATGTTATAAGTATGTAGATATTATTTCTAGTGAAATGTAATAAATGAATATTAAAACACAATAAGGTATCATGCAGTTAGCTTTAACCTCTAAAAATCCTGATAAGGCCATTCTTCTTCATAGTTTCCTCAATTTTCTTCTCTTTAGGATGCAAACATCCCTTGAGCTCATTTATGAAAACAAAGATATTCTGTGATATAAAACATTCAAGGGAATCCTTATGATGAGTGTCTACAGGTTTGACATGGTCAGGGACTATGGATCCCTGGAGAAGTATTTTTGCTTTGTCTCTGAACAGAGTGTTGCCTTTCCAGCCAAGGAATAATTTAGTCTTGGAGCCCTTATTGCTTGGAGTAACTTCAAGAAGCAGAGAGCACTCTCTCCTAGCCAAATAATACTCTTCAAACTTCAGAATAAATTCAATGAAGACTAAGACTTCTGTGTTAGCAGAGAAAACTGCAGAATGATTAAGATTAGTCACTCAGCTGACTCTGTGATATGGATGTGACTCAAGGGTTTATGTATCAAATTAATCTGTGACAGACGCTAGCTCTACATTGGCACGATATTCAGTGCCTGTCATAAGACTGCATTTTCCCCCTGCTGTTTCTGATCTTTTGAGAAATTGTGTCATGGAAAACAACCTATTTGAAGTGTAATGCACTTTGGTAGAGAAGATGTACCTAAAGTTAAATATCTTAGCCTGGATGAATTGAAGTTTGAATACATATTTCAAATTTGTTTTGAGCATTTGTGTTTTTTGACCTGACTCTAAGAAGAGACTATTTTGTCCCATGGTGTCTGACCTTGCCTATAGTTCAACATGCATTTACAGTAGCTCAATCCTGTTGATCTCACAGTAGATCTTCCGTGTGGGATTGGGGCTTGGCTATGCCACTGCATCTGAGGCCTTTTCTTGTATCTGAGATTGTAAAGCACACAGGACCCCACCTTCCATGATGTCAGAATTTCAAAAGCAAACCATCCTATTAAATTACTTTAACCTATAAAACAGTAGTAACAGGCTCTAGCACGTATGGAAGTCTAGATTTCCTATCTTGTTTATCAGATTATGAGGAATCTCATTGAAGTAAGTCTCACATTTGTAGCTTTTATCTTAAATTGCTTTAATAATAAATTTATTGAATTAAATAGTTGAAATAAGAGGAAGTAAGGTCATCTGATAGTAATATTTTAATGTGTTTTATTATTTTTCACTATGTATATGTGGGGAAGAGGGATAGTCACATAAACATAGGTAACTTGAAAGGCATGAACAGGGCAAATGATTTCCTATTCCTAGCATTACATATACAAGTCAGCTGAAATTGTGAGTTCTGGGAACTGAGTTTATGGCCCTTGAAAGAGCAGTATGCTAGCCGGGCAGTGGTGGTGCTTGCCTTTAATCCTAGCACGTGGGAGGCAGAGGCAGGTGGATTTCTGAGTTCGAGGTCAGCCTGGTCTACAGAGTGTGTTCCAGGACAGCCAGGGCTACACAGAGAAACCCTGTCTCGAAAAACCAAGAGAGAGAGAGAGAGAGAGAGAGAGAGAGAGAGAGAGAGAGAGAGAGAGAGAGAGAGAGAGAGAGCGCAGTATGCTTTCCTAACCAATAAGTCATCTCTCTGGTCCCTGGTAGACCTCTCTGTCCCATTTCTGCAGGCTTTAAAAGTCTTTAATTTTTGAATATTAAATTAATCGGGACATGTAAGATGTATTTCTTACCATTTTATCAGTCCCTGGCTTTGATTTCTCAGCCTTCCATGCATTCATCTAGAATATCTCTATTTCCTGACAGTTTTGGGCTCATTGTACAGTCACAGATGGGAGCAAGGAGGATCTCCATCTGTCTTCATGGAGATTATGGTCTGTGTGAGCTTGATTCTGAGCTTGTGAATGTAAATAAACCAAGATCCAGTGAAGAAATGCGCATAAAATAAAGTCTTTTTATCTGGGAGCAAATCCTGAGGTTTCTTTCTACACTATCAAGCAAGAGATCCACTCCTCTGAGGAAGATTTGAAAGATGAACCAGTATCGTTCCTAGATCAAGGCCAGTATAAACTACGAAACAAGGCACTGTCCCCACCACCATCCATACAGAGCAGCTCACAAAACAAGGCAGCAAAAGATTAGTTATGATGAACATTGGAAAAAGGTATGGGGTCTGAGTTTCAGAATTCAGCAGGATTTGGTCTGCTGCTATCCCTGAGTGATGAAAGTCCCAACCTCATTTTTCATTGTTTCTTCTACCAATTCCTGCCTATTGTAAATAAACAGTATGATGGCATAATAGATATAAAGACATGGATGAACATGTATCTCTAGAGTAAGAAATGATTACCCAAGTGTGGTATAGCTGGATAATATGGTAGAAACACTTTTAGATTTTTGAGGACCCTCCACAACCCTGATTTCCATACGTTGCATCAACAGTGTCAAGTGAGGAATGTATCAAAAGAATGATACTTTTCAGAACACTTAATGCTACCACACTGAATCAGTGAAAGACCCTGTTTTCAGTTCTACAAGCTATGAAAGAGAACCTGAAACACAGGGAGAGTGGTGATGCTACAGGTGGCTAGATAGAAGGCTACCAAAGTTTTATGCCTCTGTTTTTATGACTAAGCAGACCTGCTGAATAGGATAATTATTTTCCATGATCTCCAGAGGACTGGTTACAAACTTCACCAGAGGAAGATTTATCAAAAGATAAGTGACGTTGTTAAGGACACCAAAATGCACAATTACAGGGACAAATACAAAAGACTACTTCCCCTTTTCTTAGTTTCTGTCTCTATATTTGACTCAGATAAGGAAAGGACCGACATCATTAGCAGGATATCCTTTCCCATAATGAAATGGCACTGAATCCAGAATAGCATTTAAAAGTTTTCTTGAAAAACATGAACCCATGAAATTGTCATTTACAGGGTCTAAAATATTTGAGAAATCTTATAATATTTACTTATTTACATCCCAAACACCGTGCTCCTCCTAGTCTCCCCTAAAAGAGTGCTTCCCTTATATCCCCTCCTCTTTCTCTCTGACAGAGTGGGCCCCTTTCTGGGTATCTCCCCACCCTGGCACATCAAGTCTTGCTGGGGTAGGCACATCTTCTCACCCTGATTGCAAACAAAACAGCCCTGTTGGGGAACTGATTCCACAGTCAGGTAACAGCTTTAGGAAGAGCTCCTATGCCAGTTTTGGGGGGAACCATAAGAAGACTGAGCTGCACATCTGCTACATATGTGCTGGGGAACCTTGGTCCAGATGTGTGTTATTTGTTTGGTGGCTCCATCTCTGATAGCTCCTAGGGGTCCAAGTTAGTTGACTCAGTTGGTCTTCCTGTGGAGTTCCTATCCCCTTCAGGGCTTTTCCAACCCTTCCCCCAACTTTTTCCATAAGACTCAATGACCTTTGTCCAATGTTCGTCTGTGGGCATCTTCATCTGTTTCAGTCAACTGCAGGGTAGAGCCTCTGAGAGGACAATTATGTTCGGCTCCTATCTCCAAGCATAACAGAATATCATTAATACTGTCAGGAATTGGTGCTTGCTCACGGGATGGATCTCAAGTTGGGTCAATTATTGCTTGATCATTGCTCCAGTCTCTGCTCCATCTTTATTCCTGATTTTTTTTTTTAGAAAGGACAAATTTGTAGTAGAAAGTTTTGTGGGTGAGTTGGTGTCCTTATGTGACCACTGAGTTTCTTGCCTGGCTACAGGATGTGATCTCTTCAAGTTCCATGTGCCCACTGTTAGCCATCTAGGCTAAGATCACCAGAATTGACTCCTGGGAACTTTCTCCATCCCAGGTCTCTAAGACTAGAGATTTTCCCTAACCCCCCTGACCTGAACAGCTGCAAATTTTCATTCATTCTCCAAGGCCACTGGGCCTCTCTTCTGACTAATCCCTACAACTCATCCTGCTCCCTCTTTCTTCCCTCTCCCATCCAGTCCCCTCCCTCCCTCTGCCCCTTATGACACTTTTGTCTTCCCTTCTAAGTGTGATTCAAGCATCCTTGCTTGGGCTGTTCTTCTTTCGCTTCTTTGGATTTGTGCAGTGTATTGTTATTCTGTGCTTTATGAGTAATATCCACTTATTAGTGAGTACATAACATGAATCTACTAATGAGTCAGGGTTACCTCACTCAGAATATTTTCTAGTTTCATCCATTTGCCTGAAAAATCATAATGTCCTTGTTTTTAATAGCCGAATAATAATCCATTGTGAAAATGAACCATATTTTCTGTATCCATTCTTTAATTGAAATACATATGAGTTGTTTTCAGTTTCTAGATATTGTGTCCTTGTAGTATAGTGGAATATCTTTTGGCTATAAACCAGGAGCAGTATAGCTGAGTCAAAAACCTGTAATCTTAATCTACTGATAATTGGAAAATCTCAATGATTTTAGAAATATTTCAAAAACAATTGGTTGACTAGTATCCTACCCCTCCCCAACTCTAATCTTTACAAACAACCTATTAACACTGGAAGAACTTTGAGATGCATCCGTGAGTTTTGCTCAGTACCATTTCTAGGTAGAAAACAGGAGGCAAGGAGGTACTAAGCTGTACTCAGTGCTGGAGGGTGAAGTGATTACAGGGAAGTAGTAGAAAAGAAAAAAGGAAGGGGAAAGGTGAGTTTGAATAGTCTGCTTTCTAGATGTCTCTGACACTTGCACTAGTCTTTTTTCATGCTACAATCACTTTGTTGACATATGTGACCACCTTTATCTAGAGGAAGTATGTGTTTTCCATCAACACCTCAGGGCTAGATTTTTAGCGGTTTGAGGGATTCTTCCTTACCACCTTATTATCAGTTTTAGAGCCACAGCATGAATCTATTAAACACTAACTCTTTTGTCTGTACCTTTATTCCAAGCTGTATGCTGAGAGGATTATTATGTGGGACTGTGGTTGGATGAGTAATGGTTCATATAAAATCTGATGAAACTAATCAGCTTGATTAAGTAGACCTGAAGCTATGAAATTAAGTATAGTGATACTGAAAATACTAAAATACCCATCTACTGACAAGTATTAACATTTAATGGCAATTATTTCATTAATTTATCTCTATGGTATATCTAAGCAATTATGTGACTTTTCAAATTTTATATTATAAAGCAAAAAAATGTGTTAGCATTCTTTATCCCAAAGTATAATGATAATGACAGTGCATTCTGTAGTCATTTTATGTAGTCTATGTACTTTATCTTTGTGTGAACAGACTGTAACACTGCAGTGTGTATAATTGTACTATATCTTATTCTTAGTGTGTTAAAGTCATAGGGAAGCACTTGAGTACATGGTTTCTCTTACTTAGATGTAGAAGTTTTATCTAGGCCATACTCTATGAACATTAAAAAGACAAAAACACCATCACCACCAACAACAACCACAAAAAAACCTAACTCTATAAAGCAGTGAGTTGTCTAGATTCTTTAAGGTATTGTATGTTTTGCAGGGTCATAAACAGGTATGTGGAAGGCAAAGTATGTCCACATCTTCACTAACTTATTAATATTTTTAAAGTAACATCTTTTAAACTTTAAAAAACTTCCTACATATTCTTTCAAACATATCCAGGTAATCTAGTGAATTAACGCTTGCTAGCTCTTGAGTTTAATTGAATCCATGGTTGAGAATTTCATATAAAACCCAATTTTTACAAAATCCAAACCATGGTTATAACTTCTATTTACATAGTAGTATTTATTACAGAGTTTGTCTGGGACACAATAAAGCCATCATGTTCGTTCTTGTCGGATTAAGTGGTAAACATGCATCTGTGGACATTAGCTTAATTAATATAAGAAATTTATATGATTAACACTAGATGCAAATTTTCATCATTTAAAAATTATTAATATTTTGAGATTATATCACTTTTTCCTTTAGTGTTCTAAATGGTTCCATACCTCTCTTTGACTCCCTTTCCTCATAGCCTCTTTTTCATTAATTATTGTTAGATTTGTGTGTGTGTGTGTGTGTGTGTTCCTAAATATGTATGTACAACTTGCTCAGTCTGTATTATGTTTCTTGTGTTATACTTTCAGGGCTGATCATTTGGTATTACATAACCAAGTGCTTTGCTTCTTCTTGGGGTAGACTTGCTTCTCTAGCTCATGGTATCCCTTAATGTCTATACTTCTTTGTGCAAGATTGAGGCCTCTTGAACTTTCCCCCATTCATGTCAGAATGTTTATTGTTATTGTCCTTGTTCAGGTCATGTTAGAGAAACATGTAGGTGAGGTGCTATGTGTGCACATTCTGACATTCTTATGAGATACAGTCTCCCAGCAAACTGCCTTTCAAGTTCCATCTGGCTGTTAGAATTTTCTACTCCCTCCTGTTCAATGATCTCTGAGACTTGTGCGTTGGAGTTGTATTCTAGAAATATCCTGGAAAGACTGAATGTAGGGGAATACCAGGACAGAGAAGTGAGAGGGGGTTGAATCGGGAACAGAGGGAGGGAAGGGGGCTTATGGGACTTTCGGGGAAGGAGGAAACGGGAAAGGGGAAATCATTTGGAATGTAAATAAAAAACTTAGATAATAATAAAAAAAATAAAAGAAAAAGAAATATCCATTGGAATTTGGATCCATAACTTTTTACTTTTATTAATTGTAGTTTTTATTGTGATCTCCATATTTTTCAAAGAGAAGTTTCCTTGATGAAGGATGTTAACTATACCTATCTATGAGTATAAGGACAAATATTTAGAATATAATTAGTGATTATGCTGGTTTAGTAAAAGGACAATTGTAGGTTCTCCTCCAAGATTCATGAGTTCACTAGCCTGAGTATTTGGCTAGGTTTATGGTACTGGCTATGATTTCCTTCCTGTTGACCAGGACTTACATCTAATAACAGAGTTGTTGGTTACAACAGGCACTGGTGGGTGTGCCTACTGCACCTTCAGAGTCATCATGCCCTGATGATCACGGTTGTTCATCATAGGTGTCATAGCTCAGTAACATTGTTGACTTCTTCACATCTTTTGGAAGCTTGCTAAGTACATGATAAATGATGATGTTAGAACATGTAGAACCTCAAGAAACCTTAGCAACCTCAGCTTTGTTCTTTCAGGGAAGAGCTTTTACATGTTGACTAGTTTCCTAGAATCGCAATGTTACAGACATGAATCAGCTTTTCATGTCAATGTTATAAAATCAGAAACTCACTGAGAAGGGAAAGTGGTGACTCAAGCCACAGATAAGACAATAATTAATTTGACAATTAGCAGTTTTTATCTTGCTTGAAAACACCAGACCTTACACAAATTGAAGGAGTTAAAAATCCCTGCAAAGACATTTTGGAGCACTAATTTTTATGTGTGGGACAAAATATGAAATAATAATTTTGTACAAACCTAAACAAAAATATAACAACATAAATAATTTTTGATTTGTCATTAATTTTTTCTTAATCATCATGTTTTATAGGTGATGTTGACTGATAGGCAAAGGAATTTCATGGGAGAGAGGAACTAATTGTAGAACTGTTAACAGTTCTTAAATTTTCAAGGGTTTAATACTGAGAAAGAAAAGGGTTTATTTTAGACTCTGTGAGGCACAAAACATTAAAAAGACAAAATTATTAATGGCCTGTCAAAGCTCTCAGAATGACTGCTGGACCAGAAATATGGGAATGGCTAAATTAGCTTATCTAAAATTACTTTAACAATCATCATAAAATTTCTCCTGAATATAAAGGCAAAGCTAAGACAAAATGTTTAAAAAAGGAAAATCTTTGAGTTTTATTTTTTATGTTATTTATATGAGTGCTTGTCTGTGTGTGAGTATACATCATGGTGCCCATGAAGGCCAGATGTGGTTATTCCAAATTGGAGAAATGACTGTTCTCGGTCGTCATGTAGGTGCTGAGATCTAATTGTAGGTCCTATTGAAAAATAGCAGGTGCTCTTAACCACTGAGCTATCTCTCTAGACCACAGAGTTGTATTTCAAAGTGAGTGTCCTCTCATTCCTGCTACATAAAAACAGCACACTCTTCATATTTTATTTACAGCTCTACTTTCTGTGGTGACATAATATTTCTTATTGTCTGATGATAGACCAAGACTATCCTGTTTATTCTGTTAGTGATTTAATGATACCTCAAAGACAAGTTCTTACTTATTCTTGTCCAGAAAGGACAATAAAATGTAGTGTTATGGGCCCCCAATAACAGACAGATTCCTGAGGTAATCTTTCAGAATCCCTCAGGTAATGAATCCAACTTATGGACTTGGAAATGCATGATGGCACAAATGATTGCTGGAGTGAGTATTTATGTATGAAAATGAAAAGGACATTACTGCAACATCCAAATAGGAAACATTTCATGTGTCAGGGAGCCTATTTTCCATGAATGTGTTTTTTCAAGTTGTAATTTGAGTAGAATTCATGATAACTTCTGAAACTTTTTGAGAGATGTTATTAACTCTACTAAATCCTAAATGTACTCCTGAAATCTTCCTATGTCCAATGGAGCAAAAAGAAAGTGAAGAAAAAGGTAAATGTTACATGGTTTAATCTACCTGAGCCTGAGAGTCTATAATGAGCACGTGAGTTATCTGTATGACATTTTACAAACCTTTCTTCTTTAGTCCAATGGTCGTTTTTTGAATAAAACTAAGGCTCCACATGAGCAGGTATAGATGAAAAGAACTCTGGCTCCTTGTCTTGCACACCTCCATGATGGTCCAAAACCCCTCGTTAACTCCTCTTTCTTTTAGCCTCTTGTGCTTTTGAGCTCCTTTTTGCAAGTTTCACATCTTAATTTTTATTAGTTATAGCGTTTATTCACACAGAAAATGAGCCCATTCTTATTAGTAAGGAAGAATACAAATGATTTTTGTTCTCTCTTCTTTCAGCTACATTTTGGGAAGACATTTTGCTAGAATTGAATATCACCTGTGTTCACAAGTCAAGTGGCATTTTTATCCATACCCTATTGCAAATAGACTCAGTACTTAAAAGTCTCTGATTTCACTACTCAACCTGTCACCCAGAATCAGTTTAGGTCATGCACCGAGCTGTCTGCCTTTCATTCAGTCTTCCACTTATTAAAGCTTCTCCAGAGGACAGTGTCAGCAGTGGATATCACAGAAGGCCAGTATCTGATCCGGGCTTTGTTATTCTTTCTCAGAGCTATGCTCTGAAGGTAGTAGGGCTGTGGGGTGTTGGGAAAATCAAAGATACCTCTGAAGACTTTAGCAAGCACACTGAGCAAGGTACACATTTAGAATGAAGAGGTTAAGTTGGGTAAATATTGTAACACCTTCTAGTCTAATACATTAAGGGTGCTTAGCATTATCCAAGTGTCTCTAAGTAGCTTTGAAGGATAATAGTAAAACAAGACTGACAACCACTTGCATGCGTATTGGGCAATGGTTTTATATGTAGTCCATGCTGGACCAGCCTCTGAATAAAGCAGGGTGAGAGCCCAAATGAGGATACTCCCCACAGAGTCAGAGAAAGCTGTGTTACATACAAATCATGGTTCATAACTTGTGCCCTATGCTAAAAGACTCTTAAGATAGTTACTATGTAGTGCCAGTTCTTCTGTTAGGATAAGTTTTATCCAAGCCCAACCACACTTTTTAGCAAACTTAGCAGGTGATTGATCCTGGAAGCAAGAAAGCAAATTACAAATCCAAACATCATTTTACCTAATGCAGATACTTCCTTGAAGTGTCTCAGCACTTCAGTATTCATCCCGAATATGAAATGTGTCCAGCACACGATTGTTCCCTCATAAGGATCTTTATGTCACACTTGGCAGTCTCAACACTTCATCCAATCTAATTCAGAGTCATTAACTTTTGTACTTAGCCACATGGATTCAAATGCCAAGTACACTGAACATTTGCAGGCAGATGTTATCAAAGATGCTCTCCCTGTTTCCTTGACTAATTTGCATAAAACAGTCATTGCCATTGAACATGAGGTGTGTCAACCAGAAGGAGGTTTTTGTTTGCTACTGAGTTCTAGAAAGTGCTTGGTTTAAGAAGGCTTTCACCTTACTTCACTGGAATAACAATTGCTGGAAAAATGGTTGGTGTTTATATCTTTGGCTTCTTCAATCAGTAGAGAGGTGAATTTTCATATGAGGAAAAGGTATACTCATTTGCAACTGGATGGAGAGTTTAAATGGATAGCTTTTGTGACATTCCAAAACAATGTGATCAGCTTTTTTTGTTGTTGTTGTTGTTTTTTTTAACCAAGACTTGCCCCTCTAATAGATGTATTTAATTTACTTTCCCATGTCATTCCAAGGTCAAGGTAGGTGCTAAATTGGGAAAACACCATTATCTGTAATATTGATTTGCCTAGCTTTTTATTAACCTTCTAAGTGGAACACCAAGGGGAGTTTTAAGAAAAACAACCAGACTTCAGCCAAATGAAAACTGTCTGTAATATGATTTTCTTTTAAAACCTTGATCTTGTTCAGATATGAAAAGTATCTGTTCCACCCATGAAACCTTAAAAATAAAGCTCTCTTGACTCTCAGAGAAAGAACCACCAACCAAAAAGCATACCTGTACTGAACCTAGGCACCCCACACATATGTAGCCGATGTGCAACTCAATCTTCATGTCAATCTCAAACAACTAGAGTGGAGGCTATCCATATAGTGTTGCCTGCCTGTAGAATAACTAACTGATGACATCCCTAACTTGACTGTCTCATCTGGCCTCAGTTGGAGAAGTGCCAAACACTGCAGAGACTTAATGTTCCAGGTTGAAAGGATATCTATTCTCTCATAGGGGAAGGGAGCGAGCATTGAGGGAGGGACTGTAAGGCAGGTCCCCTGGAGTAGGGACATTGAAACGGATGTAACGTGAATTAAAAAAAAAAACTCACTTTTTAGCACCATTATGTATCATGATATTTCTCCTCTTCATCAAAATTCTTCACATAATTCAATCTCAAGTATATCAGCAAAGAAATCCTCATTATTTTTTACTTTGTCTCTTTTCTTTTATGAAAATTAGTTATTTTTCATATCATTAAGAAACAACCACATACAGACTCCTGGACTGCTAAAAGTTTTCCTTACAGAGAGTATATATTTGTTAGATGCTAATAGCACAGCAGGCTTTGCCACTCAGGAAGTAAACCAAGCCATGACAAATATCTCAGTGAAGTGGAAAATAATATTTTCAGTGGAAAGGGAAATCCACATTAAGGATGTCACAGTTATGCTGAGACATACAGTGTTCCTGACTGAGACAAGAGTTAGATTGAAGACCCGAAAATGGGAACAAGCTTGATGTTCAGGGGAACACAAGGAAGATCTGGCCATGACAGGCGTTGTATTCTCAGTATGTGGAGTGCCACTTGCTTAAACACTTGATGAACTTTCTGCTTGAATAGATTGACTCTGTTTGATGGAGTTGAGATGGAATATGGGGATGAGGCTGGGAGACACTCATAGCCAGGCATTGCCACAATTTCGATGTCAGGTGATGAAGCGTGCTATAGTGCAGGCGGAGAGAAAGGCATGACTCAAGACTTGTTCTGTGGAAAAGCTGATAAAGAACTAGAGACTGTATATGAGGGGGGGAAGTAGATGAGACAAGTTGAGGCTGAGTTAGGCTTAGGTTTTGTGTGTAGTAGGTTTCTCTTATAACCTCCAAGGTTATGCCAAAATCTGAATAGCACTAGTGTCTGGTATAGATGTAGAGGTTATCCAATAAGTATCTGGAATTGATAGAATAACGATTTGCAAAACAGTCCTAAATATGGATCCACAGTCCTGTGTGGTTGGTTCTGTGAACCATTTATAATGAATAATTCATGACTGAAAATCACAAGAGATGTTCACAAATGTTAAATATGATTTGGAAATCTGTGTAATAATTTGAATTTCCTATAATATGCCAATAGTATTTTATTGTCTTGATCATCTTCTTTTTATTCAATAAAATGTCAGTCTTAAAACAAGACCCCCTCTTACCAGCATCGCTGTTTTATACTCAGTTCTGACTGTTTGCCTTTTACTGACATTACTCTTCTTTATAAAACCTCTACATTGACTACTTTCCATGATATATTTCTCATGTTCAAGTCTTTGTTTTTTATTATTTATTTATTTATTTTAAATTTTTTCATCTCTTACACAATATATCTCAACCACACCTTCCACTCCCTCCCTTCTTCCCCATCCACCCGCCAACCCCGGCTCTCTTTCGCGTCTACTTGCTCCTCTATTTTTCTTCAGAAATAAACAGGCATCCCAGTGCTATCATCTGATCACAACAAAACAAGATGCAGGAAAACTAGGCATATACCTTCATATCAAGATGGAACTAGGTTACCCAGTAGGAGGACAAAAGTCCCACAAGAAGGCAAAAGAATCAGAGACATCAACACCCATACTCCCATTGTTAGGAGTCTAATAAAAAAAACCCAAGCCAAAGAACAACAGCAAGTATTCACAGGACCTGGTAGAGGCCCAAGCAGGCTCTTCAGTTGCTGCTTCAGTCTCTGTGAGCTCCTGGGAGCCCTGCTTATTTGAACCTGTGGGCTATGTTATCCTGGCTTCTACAGTCCTTCTTCTCCTTTTGTTTGCAGGTATCCTCTTAGTTCTGTTAATGTTTGGCAGTAGGTATCTAAATCCAATCAGTAGCTGAAGGAAGCCTCCTAATGATGGTTGGGCTGGCATTGATCCTATGTGAATATAAAATATAATTATGAATAATTTCATTGGCTTTATTTATTTGTTTATTTATTTATTTATTTATCTATTTATTTATTTATTTTCACTGTCAGAAACCCTAGGTCTTTAAGCCTTCTAGCTCCTGGATCCTGGCCATCTAGGCAGTGTAGCACATGGGCTCCCTTCCCCTGACATGGTCTCACTGCCACAAGCTCTGATCTAGCATTGCTGTAACAAATCTTGCACACAGAACAGGTTTTGGGTTATAGATTTTGTGGCTGGATTGATATTCCAGTCCCACCACTGGAAGCCTACCCTGGTTACAAAGGTGGGTTAGTTCAGGCTCTGTATCCTCCATTATTAGGATTACTCTTTAGGGCTAACCTCAGAGGTTCCAGGAAGGTTCCACTACACTAGCTCTTCACATCACTATTTCTATATTCAATTTTAAATTAAAAAAACACACAACCATTCCCAAATTTTTAATAATCTCTAATGTTCATTTCTTTATGAAAAAGAGGGAAAAATCCCAAAATTTATCATTCATCCAGTGTTTGGCTTTAGAGACTTCCTGACCTTGACTGCTTGTAGATGCAGATAGATCTATTACTTATTACTTCCTCCATATTTATTCTTCCCCATTGCTGTTGACTTTTATGCCAGTGTTATGGTGTCTTGATTACTATAGCATTATGTAGGCCTTGAGTCCAGTGTCTTGATGCCTCCAGGTTTATTCTATTTGCCTCAATATTGTTTTGTCTTTTAGGGTTCTTTCCTGCTTCCATATGACTTATATTTTTATTTCATTCCTTGAAAATCATCATTGATACTTGATGGTAATTGTATTGAATATAAAATTTACATTATTCAGGATGGACACTATGTATTAATTCTTCCAAGTAAATGAACACAAGGGGCTTTCATAGTGTTTGTTCCTTTATGAGCATTGTTAAATATTCTTTGTAGAAATCAGTATACTAACTTTATAATTCATAGATGCTCATTGAATTTATTTACTGATTCATTGGAGTTACATGGAAAACAGATAACTAGTATATAAAATGTCACTGAATTTAGTAAGTGATGTTGTAGAAGCTGAATATCCACATATAGAAGATTGAAACTAGATCCTTTACTCTCATTCTATAAAAATGTTAAATAGAAAGCCAGGCAGTGGTGGCACAAGCCTTTAATCCCAGCACTTGGGAGGCAGAGGCAGGTAGATTTCTGAGTTCGAGGCCAGGCTGGTCTACAGAGTGAGTTCCAGGACAGCCAGGGATATTCAGAGGAACCCTGTCTCAAAAAGAAAAAGAAAAAAAAAACCCAACCAACCAAAAAAAAATGTTAAATAAAAATGGTCCAACTACTTGAGCCTAAAGCTATAAAACTTTTCAAAGAAAGGTTAAAGGTGGCACTGTTATAAGTGATGTTTTGTACAACCTCAAAAACATAGAAAACAACTGTTAATATAGACAAATAAGACTCTGTAAGCTAAGAAGCTATCACACAGCAAAACTAATAAGTGATGAGACAGATTTGAGGGATAAAAATACTTGCAAATTCATTATTCAACAAAATAGGAACATTCAGAACACACAAATAATCAAAAACAACCATTAAATGCAGAAGATTTACGTGATTTGAAATGATCATGCTAAGAAAAGAAACAAAAATTACCAAGTGTATGAAAGAGTATACAACATTGCTAGTAATCAGGAAATTGTTAACTAGAACCACAATACAATATCACACCCAAGCAAGACAATGGGTAATTGATATCAAAATTTTTTGAACAAACAAATGTAAATATGTTGAGGGAAAAAATAACCCTATAATATACTCAATGGGAATGTAAGTGAGTATAGACATAGTGAATATGGCATAATTTTAGAAAGTTAAAAACATCTATATATGATCAAGCTATCCTGCTATTCAGTTTATATATAAAATTCTCCTCTGTTCAGAATAGTTCCAGTCACAATAGCAAAAAATAATGGCATGGGTTTTTGATTCTTCTTAATTGAAATTAATTGTTTCCTCATACAATATATTGTGATTAATGTCCCCTCTTCCTCTCTTCCTTTCTCCTCCTCACCTTGCCTTCCCTCTGGATCCACTCCATTTTTGTCTCTCATTAGAAAACAACAGGCTTCCAAGAGATAGCAGCTCAACATGACAAAATAAAATATAATAAAATGATGCAAAAACTTTCATATTGAAGCTGGACAAGGCAACTAGGAAATCTCATTCATAGAATCTAACCTTAACATTAATCTATAATTTCCAATGATGGCAGTATAGAGTAAATAGCCCTTAAAGGAATATTTTTCAAGTACAAGAAGAATGAATTCTGCTGTATGAGTAGAATTAGAGGATATTATGCTAAATGAAATGAGCCAGTCACAGAAAAGTAATGTCCGCTGTTACTCCCAAAGTTTTTTTTTTCAAAATAGGAAAGTAAAATATTAATTTCTGCAAGAAAGAATGGAAAAGGAGATTGAGGCTAGAGTGAGGTTGGATAGTGAGAAAAACCACAGGTAGAAATGAATTCCACTTATCATTGAGTGCATACCATGTGTGTTCTTTTGTGACTGGGTTACCTCACTTAGGATGATATTTTCCAGTTGCAACCATTTGCCTAAGAATTTCATGAATTCATTGTTTTTAGTAGCTGAATAGTACTCCATAGTGTGAATATACCACATTTTCTGTATAAATTCTTCCATTGAGGGAAATCTGGGTTCTTTGCAGCGTCTGGCTATTATAAATAGGGCTAATATGAACATTGTGGAGCATGTGTCCTTATTACATGCTGGGGAATCCTCTGAGTATATGCCCAGGATATTAGCCCAGAATCTCAGAACACCTAAGACACAATTCACATATCAAATGATGCCCAAGAAGAAGGTAGGAGAGTCCCCTGGTCCTGGAAAGGCTCAATGCAGCAGTATAGGGGACTAGGAGGACAGGGAAGCAGGAGGGGGTTGATTGGGAAACAGGGGGAAGGAAGAGGGCTTATGGGACTTTTGGGGAGGGGGAAACCAGGAAAGGGGAAATCATTTGAAATGTAAATAAAGAATATATCTAATAAATAAACAAATAAATAAATAAATAAGGAAGAAAGTAAAGAAGAAAGAAAGAAAGAAAGAAGGAAAGAAAGAAAGAAAAAAAGAAAGAAAGAAAGAAAGAAAGAAAGAAAGAAAGAAAGAAAGAAAGAAAGAAAGAAAGAAAGAAAGAAAGAAAGAAAGAAAGAAAGAAAGAAAGGAAGGAAGGAAGGAGTTCCAGTGCTGGGTCATTAAAGGTTACTCTTACCTAGTGAACATTATAGAAGATCCAGAAGAGTGGACAATAAAGATGGCAAATGTCTATTTAAAAACAGGGTACAGAGCTAAACAAAGAATTCTCAACTGAGGAATACCAAGTGGCTGAGAAGCACCTAAAGAAATGTTCAACATCCTTAACCATCAGGGGAATGCAAATCAAAACAACCCTGAGATTTCACCTCACACCAGTCAAAATGAATAAGATAAAAATAATCAAAAAAAAAAAAAGAAAAAGAAAAAAGAAAAAATTTCAGGTGACAGCAGGTGATGGTGAGGATGTAGAGAAGGAGGAACACTCCTCCACTGTTGGTGGGATTGCAAGTTGGTACAACCACTCTGGAAATCAGTCTGGAAGTTCCTCAGAAAATTGGACGTAGTATTACCTGAGGACCCAGCTATTCCACTCTTGGGCATATACCCAAAAGATACTCCAACATATAATAAGGACACAGGCTCCACTATGTTCATAACATCCTCATTTATAATATTCAGAAGCTGGAAAGAACCCATGTGTCCTTCAACAGAAGAATGGATACAGAAAATGTGGTTCCTTTACACAATGGAGTATTACTCAGCTAATACAAACACTGAATTTGTGAAATTCTTAGGCAAATGGATGGAACTGAAAATATCATCCTGAGTGAGGTAACCTAATCACAAAAGAACACACATGGTATGCACTCACTGGTAAGTGGATATTAGACAAAGGTTTCACATACACAAAATACAATTCACACACCACATGAAGCTCAAGAAGAAGGAAGACCAAAGTGTCGATGCTTACAACCTTCTTAAAAAGGAGAACAAAATACTCACTGGAATAAAGAGGGAAACAAAAGGGTGGAGCAGAGACTGAAGGAAAGACCATCCAGAGACTGTCCCAGAGAATCTATTCCATATACAGTTACCAAAACCAGACACTATTGTGGATGCTAAGTGCTTGCTGACAGGATCCTGATATAACTGTCTCCTGAGAGGCTCTGCTAGAGCCTGACAAGAACAGAGGCGGATGCTTGCAGCCAACCATTGGACTGAGCACGGGGCCCCCAATGGAGGAGTTAGAGAAAGGACTGAAGGAGCTAAAGGGGTTTGCAACTCATAGGAACAACAATATCAACAACCAGAACCCCCAGAGCTCCCAGAGACTAAACCACCAACCAAAGAGTACACATGGAGGGACCCATGACTCCAGCTGCATAAGAGGATGGCCTTGTTGGAAATCAAAGGGAGGAAAGGCCCTTGGTCCTGAGAAGGCTTGATGTCCCAGTGTAGGGGAATGTGAGGACAGTGAGGCAGGAGTAGGTGAGTGGGCAGGGGAGTACCCTCATAGATGCAGGGGGGATGGTGGATGGGATAGGGTGTTTCTGGGGTGAAACCAGGAAAG
Organism: Tokudaia tokunoshimensis; assembly: GCA_036184795.1. NCBI lineage: Eukaryota > Metazoa > Chordata > Mammalia > Rodentia > Muridae > Tokudaia > Tokudaia tokunoshimensis. The sequence continues at coordinate 8,469,330 of BTHU01000005.1, read as the reverse complement.
GAGATAACATTTGAAATATAAATAAATAAAATATCCAATAAAAAAGATGGCAAATGAAAGGAAATGACTTATGAGGGGAAATATACAAAGGATTTTGTTCTTATTCTTTTTACATTCATCATGGGAAACTAGAGGCAGGCAGATTACTTTTTTGCTTCCTGCAAGGTTTATGAAATATGAAGTAATGTGAAAATACTGTTCACAGCAAATTTCTGTTCCAAATGTCCTGACATTTTAATTATCACGACCTTTTATATTTGCCCTGTCAATTTCTTCCTAAATGTGCCACTTACCAGTTGCTGCACATCTACCTGATTCATTTCTGTGACTCCCTCTAGCAGCAGTCAACACTCCCCATGGTTCTCTTGTTCTTATCTTTTGCATTTTTTGCTGTTCTTTACCTCTCCAGTGGTTTCAATTTTTTTTTTTTAAAAAATGGTATGAGGTTTATTTTTTGGTTTATTTTCATTTTGTGTCATACTGGGACTCTGTGCATCCCTAAATTCTGTTTCTATAGTTTTGAGATATTCCCTTAGGAAAGCCTGTATTTTCCATCATATTTGATGCAGAAGCGCATCAGTATTATTGACAATAACATCTCCATTTCTTTTGCACCACTAATTCAGAGATATTTAAATTCTTTCTTTTTCTTCACCTTGTCTTTCAATATGACAATATTGAATGTTGCTTCTCCAAAATCTTCAATTATGAAATCATTCAAGAGGAACTGAAATGTACACAGCTGTCTCTCAGCAAATATTTTTGACTAACCATTTACATCTTTTATTATTATAAGTACAATTAATAAAGCTGAAAGCTCTAGATCTTTATAATTACTTATAAATTTCTAATAATTTCTAGATATTTATCTTTTATCTGGTATGACTAGTGTTTTCTTATTTTATATTGTATTTGATTATATTTTCTTTAGATGACTTTTAATTGTCAGTCTTCTCTTAACACACATTTCTGAGCTTTAGTGTTACATCTAAGAACTCATCGTTCTCAATTAGAATTCTTCTGATTTTTTGTGTATTGTGAATATTGGTACTTTGTTAGATGAAAACTTTGCAAATATTTTCTTACCTCTGAAGGGTATCTCGCCACTATTTTTTATTGTTTGTCTTCAACAGAGTTTTCTAGAATATCTGACTTTTCCTATTGCATTCAATGTAAGCTGCAATCTGTCAACCAGGTCATCATTTAGCCGTTACATTTACATACTTTACTTATTCAGTTCTTTTAAATATTATTCAGTTGTAGCTCATGTTACCCCTGAGGTCCTTGATGACATTTCTTATATTCATTAAGAATTATTCCCTGTGTTTCCTATTTCTCCTTTCTAAATGAAGAGGTATTTTTTGTTATTGTTTGCAACTCTTAGGGATGTTTTGCCATGATGAACTAATTGAACTAATTATTTTAATATACATTCCTACATAGGTATCAACTATATTCCCACCATGCCCATTAGGGCATCTTGCATTGCAAGGCTAAGATATTCACTCGCATTAAAATAGTAAAACAATTGAAGAAGCTAGAATTGTAACCTAAGCTTTGTGACACAATTACCACTAACAAGAAATAAATATAGATGCATTCATCTCAGTGAGTATGTACAGGTAAATCAAATCAGGGAAACATGAAAAGCAATTATACTAACTGGGTTGTCTGGAAAAGTTATTAAATTTCATAAAGACTAAGAGCTCAGAGCAGAAGAATTTACATTTGTAAAGATAATTCATAATAGTTGTCTTTTTCTAATACACTTGATATTAGCCTAAGAATTGTACACATACCCTTCAAAATAGGGCTGTTATTATACCCATTTCTCTTATTAGGAAGTCTGATATTCATGAGGTTCAGTAAGTTGTGTAATTTCATAGAGACTATGCTAAGGCTACAATTGTAACCTAAACAATCTGGCTCCCAAGTGCACACTTGTGGTGATACTACTTTATTTCTTATATTATAATTGCATGGAGGAGTAAAGATGACCCCAAATTAGTATACATGCCCAAAATTCAAACAACACAAAGCAAAACAGCTAAAGTTCCCAAGAGTGCAGAGATGCAACCTGAAGAAATCACCTCCAATAGATAGATAAGGCCCCCAGTGTAGAGATGGGCCTCCCACCTACTTTCAAATCTTTTGACCCAGAATTGTTCTCATCTAAAAGAAGTGCAAGGAAAAAAATGTAGCAGAGTCTGAAGGAAAGGCCATCCAGTGACAAGTCCAATTTTGAATCCATCTCTTGGGCAGGCACCAAACCCTGACACTAGTACTGATGCCATGTTGTACTTGCAAACTTGAGCCTAGCATGGTTGTCTTCTGAGAGGCTCTTCCAGCAACTGACTGAGACAGTTGCAGATGCTTACATCCAACCATTGGACTGAGTTTGGGGACCATTATGGTTGAATTAGGAGAAGGACTGAAGAAGCTGAAGGAGAAGGTGACCCCATAAAAAGATAACCAGTTTTGACTAACATTGACACCTGGGGAACCCAGTAGGCTACAGTGTATATTGAGATCTCCTTATAAGATAAAATAGGAGAATGAAATCTATAAAGTCTGTATTTTACAATACTTGAGGATAACACACACACATACAAACACACACACACACATACACACACACACACACACACACACACACACTCAGAGTGCTTGATAAGCATATCCTGAAAAATCACCTAGTAGAAAATCATGTGAATATGTGAATATAAGGTTTTTGTGTCTACAGTTCTGACAACTCAAGACAAAAGCAATTACTAATTTCTTAGGGACACTAACATTTAAATATCCCAAAGCATCTCCTGTTGTGGCCAGAGCCAATATCTCCACACATCCACTTTGCTAATTTTAGAATAGAACCATAAGCTTAAATGAAAGTAAGAAAAGCTTTCTGTGGTTGGAAGTTCGGTTGATTAAATTTATGTGAATTGTTTCTGGGACTTCCCTAGATTATAACCACACAGGAGAGATTCGATGCTTCTAATTACAGGTATTTGTGCAATGCTAGAGGCTGAGATGGTCTGCTTGATGAATGGTCTGAACATGGTCGCCCACGTTCTTGTTTATCACTATCAATGAGATCAACTGAAATCACTAATTCAAATATATGCTGACATCAATTGAAAATTTTTAAAGTTCATGATAAATACATAATTTTGTTGTGACAAAATATCCATAATATTTGCCATCAGAATAATTTTAATGTAAATTTCACGACACTAAATATATTCACATTGTTGTTTAATCAACTTTTTTTGTCTATAATTGGCATTTTTCCATCTCAGATTAAAATACTGTACCCAGGAATACTTTATCCCCTCCCCTTTCAGCCCTAGTTGTCACCATTCCAGTGTCCATGAATTTAACATTTTTAGGGACCTCACATACATAAAACCATGTGTAAACATGTAATAGACTTTCAATGTATATCCTTCAGCATGGCAGGGAAGATGACAAAGTCTATTTACTAAATCTTCCATGGACAGTTTGTAATAAGAGAAGTAAACACGGTCTATTAGTGAGTATTGCCTCTGTGATGATACGCAAGAAATAATAATTAAAAGGTGAAAATGTATCTTCATTTCATACTTTCCAAATGGGCAAACATTAGGAAGGAGAGGTAATGAGAAAAGAAAAGAAAATAGAAAAGGAGTAGAAGTATAGAGAGCAGGGGAGAGAGAGAGAGAGAGAGAGAGAGAGAGAGAGAGAGAGAGAGAGAGAGAGAGAGAGAGAGAGAGAGAGAGAGAGAGAGAGAAATAGGATGGACACAGTGTATACCCTTCAAGAGTATAGCCCCCGGAACCCTACTCTCATAATATAGGTTCTAATTCCTAGTTTCTATCACATCCCAACCCAATAAGGTCATTAGATTTTGTCTGTTACTACATTAATCATTTATTAAATCAGAACACTCTGATCCAATTATTTTCTAAAGCTAAACCTTTCTACATAGCTTTGAGGGTACAGGTTTTACTCAAGATAGAAGCTTTTAAGAGACAATGTATATCCAAACCAAAGGACCCATAAGATATGCTGCATTTATATCTAATGTGTTTCTAGTACCTTAAATAGATGAGGACACTCTATTTCCAACTCAGTTTCACAAACTAGAACGTAATCTCCACTATCTCATTTTTAGCAGCCTGGTTTAAGTGACTGCTCCATTGTTAATCCTGTAGTCTCTTGATATAAGAACTAACACAGTATTTCTAGCTTCATTTTATAATTTTTCTAGGGAATGTTCAGCATAATACTCAAAATATTCCTTGTGAAATAAATTTTCCTGTGAATTCATGAAGATGTATTGATGAAAGAAAACAATACACATGTATAAATGTTTCCCTAAATTTTATATGCTCAGAACCTACTTTAAGAAATTATGTAGTGAATGCATTCTTTTTATAGGAATATGAATATGCCTGATATATACATATTATATGTAAAAACACACATATCTATTCATAAAAGTATGTGTGTAAACGTAATAGACTTTCAATTTCTAAATCCTACTTAAAATGTTAAAACCACAGGAGTAACCCTATGCCACAAAAATATAAAAAAAAATTGTCTCAAAGGTAGGGTGAAGAAAGTAAAGTAGATGTGAAGGTCCAATTGTGAATGAATGACATAGTTGTATACTGGCTCATCTGCACATAGCTTGTACAGTGATTCATTGCACATAGCTGTACAATGGCATATCTATGCTGCTAATTTTTGGAAGATAATTACTCACCCCAGTCCAAAGATGATCTTCCCAGATTTTCAAATTTCCCAAAAAAGTTGAAGACTCACCAGCTCAAATATTGTATATATAAGACATATTGCTATCCAAAGATACACTTAAATCAGACTGACTTCACTTGAAATACCAGCAAACCTCAAACTAACAAAGCTCAAGAGAACCACAAGTATTCAAGCACTTACTATATCTCTAAACTTTAAAAAGTCAGAGATGGATATAATTAGTTCTGACTTGGATATAAGGGGTAGGGTAGATGAAACAAATTATTAATGGTCAGGATCTTGTAAATGGATGAGTAGAAACCACATGTCCATTTGACCTCAGAATCCACAGTATCCTTCAGTACCTGTTTTAAAAGACATGAAGAAAATGAAAAACAGACTAGCAAAAATCTACTTTTGATGTTCTATAAAAGCAAAACCAAAAGACAAAAAAATAACCTATGATTATAGGAATTAGAAATACTGTTATAATTGCAGTATGGCCAATAAATTCCAAGATAAGTAATTTTTACTTTCTGAATATCAGCAGTGTCTTCATTACTTCTCTGCCAACCATGATGAAATACCTGGCTAAAGAAACTTCAGGGAAAGAGGATTATTTTTGGCTCATATTTCAGAGCATATCAGGACGGAGGGTGAAAGTAGATGCAATGGCTCTAGAGTCTAGAAGAGCTTTGCTCTTTTTAATGCAAGCTGACAGCTTGTTCATATCTTGATCAGCAAGAAGCAGAGAGCTGGACCTCAGGGAGTGATTGCTGTGATCTGTTTTCACCATGTCATAAGGAATGTATAGTATTTAATATATTAAACAGTTGTCATGTATTGTATAGTGTTGCAGTCTCATGGAAAGTTTCATTTTAAAAGAGTTAATATATATATATCTGCATTGTTTGATTTAGTGTTTGAATGAGATTAGTTTCAGAACTAAAGTTTCACGGTTAGAAGTGCAGCATAATCCATTTGCCATCAACTTTGTAAGAACCCCAGTGAGCTCTTGGAGAGAACAAACATACAGAAACACATTGATGTTTCTCTAGGGGAAGATATTTTCAAAAACAGCCTAAAAATTAATAGCTTATCTCTAAGTCTGACAAGGGAAAGAATATCAAATTTCAAAATTATATATCTTAGTGATCTCAGAAAACAGAATATAGCAGATTAAAGATACATAATGTTTATGTATAAGATTATAAAATAATACTCAAATATCAGTGCATTTTATCTCAAAAATGTAAAAGATATAAGAAAGGAAAACAGAGAGAAGGCCTTCATCACAGTTTGAATGATAATGATCCCCATAGGCATATATGCTTGAATTGTTGATCCTCAGATAGTAGAACTGTTTGGGAAGGATTATGAAGAGTGGCCTTGCTGAAATTGGTGTGGCATTGTGCAAGATGATCCACTGGGATGGGCTTTGAGGTTTCAAAAGCCCAAATCTAACCCAGTGTTTCTCTCCATGTCTTCATGTTGCCTGAAGATTATATAAATCTCTGAGATACAGCTCCAGTGCCATGCCTGTCTGCTTCCTGATATGATGAACATGGTCTAACCCTATGAAACTCTAAGCCAGAACCCAGTTACATCTGTTTTTTAAAATAAGAGTTGTACTGGTTATGGGGTATTTGCATAGCAATACAGACTTCTATTTGCTTGCTTTCTTTTTACCTCACTGTGATAGTTTACACATAAGGTCTTCTTGCTGATTTATACCATTACTCTCTTAAATTTGAATGTTCTCAGGTGTGAGTTGAAACTTATCCTTTAGAAAAAAAATGTGCAAAATCAGCTCCGTAAAGCCAGTGTGGGACTATATTGAAGATTATTGCTGTTAGGTATATTGGTGTTTTCTGTAGAGTCAAGGGATTTAAGTCTAGATCAGTATGTAAATAATAAGGCTTATGTGTTGTAATGTATTGGTTTTAGATGCACAGAAAATTCTCAGCTTCCATTTGTTTCTATCCTTCCAGCTTGTTTGATAAAATGGTGCTGATCCTGAGATCGCAGATCTGGGTTAGCTGTGATTTCTGATATCTGCTGAAAGAGAAATGTTACTTTAGCATTCTCAAGTTGCAACCTGTCTATCTCATTCTATACAGTAGTGTGTTTGTAAATCAATAGACTGCAAAGAACTTTGCAATGTGATCATAGAGAGAAACTCTACTATTTCTAGTACACCAGACACCTCAACATGCTTATCACATTAATGATCAGACAGCTTCTATGGGGTATAAAATAAAACAGTGCTCCAAAGCAATGCACTCTTGTGGGAATGTCTCCAAAACTTGTAAATCCTTGGGTTTACAAATGCTGAATGAAAACAATATTATTTTTGTTTATGTTTTTGGGTTTTTTTGTTTGTTTTTTGTTTGGTTTGGTTTGATTTGATTTTTTTTTTGTTAGTTTGTTTAACAAGCCAGGTACTGTTCCTAGTCTGGTGAATCTATAGCTGACAACTTAGACCATCAACATTGTACTCTATCATTGTATTTGACCATAAGCATTAACAAATAGGGAAGCATTAAATATTAAAGCCCAGGAAGCATTCAAGACTGACAAATGTGATATATTCTGCAGGCATGGTCTTATACTAGGGCTTTTAAAACAGAATAACCAATTTATGTCAAAAATAGCTATTATTCCTGTCTTCATATACTTCATTTGACATTATTGTAAAGCTAACAAACTTTGAAATACATTTGAAGTTCTACTTCTTTTCTTCCCTTTATAGTCTTTGGGTCTCATGTATTTTACTGAGGTAGGGAGATTTTAGTGTTCAAATGCTAAAAGGATGTTTTAGGATTTAGAAATAGAGGTATCAAATATGCTTCCTCTACCCATTACTTCCTAAAAAATTCCTCTCATTGAGTTGTCAGAATAGTTGCCTTTACTGAAGTATATAACCAACCACATTAGACATATTACACTGAAGTGAGTCACAAGGAAAACCACCACATAAAGCTTCCCATTGGTCATGGGTTAATATCAATTATAAAATAACTTTTATGTAAATGTGTCTTAAGAAGGAAACATATCTATAATATCAAAGACCACAGACTCAATGGAAAGTAAAATTTTATCTTTTTAAATTAGTTATTATCTTTATTTACATTTCAAATGCTATACCCTTTCCTGGTCCTCCCCACATCCCAAATTCCCTATCCTATCTTCCATCCCTCTGCCTTTATTTCCCATCTACCTATCCACTCCCACTTCCCTGTTCTGGCATTCCCATACACTGGGACATCAAGCCTTCATAGGACCAAGAGCCTCTCCTCCCACTGATGCCCAACAAGGCCATCCTCTGCTACATATGCAGCTGGAGCCATGGGTCCCTCCATGTGTACTCTTTGGTTGGTGGTTTAGTCCCTGGGAGCTCTGGAGTTGGTTGATATTGCTGTTCTTCCTATGGGGCACAAACCACATAGGAAACCTGATAAACAACTTCAGCAAAGTGGCTGGATATAAAATTAACTCAAACAAATCAGTAGCCTCCTCTACTAAAAGGATAAAAACAGTGAGAAAGATATTAGGGAAACAATACCCTTCACAGTAGTCACAAATAATAAAAAAATACCTTGGTGTGACTCTAAGTGAGCAAGTGAAAGATCTATATGACAAGAACTTCACATCTCTGAAGAAAGAAATCGAAGATCTCAGAAGATGGAAGGATATCCCATGCTCACAGATTGGCAGGATTAATAAAGTAAAAATGGCCATCTTGCTGAATGCAATCTACAGATTCAATGCAATCCCTATCAAAATTCCAACTCAGTTCTTCATTGAGTTAGAAAGAGCAGCTCTCAAATTCATTTGGCATAACCAAAAACCCAGGTTAGCAAAAACTATTCTCAGCAATAAAAGAACTTCTAGGGGAATCACCATCCCTGACCTCAAGAAATATTACAAGGCAATAGTGATAAAAACTATATAGCATTGGTACAGAGACAGGCAGATAGATAAATGGAATAGAATTGAAGACCCAGAAATGAACCCTCACACCTATGGCCAATTGATCTTTGACAAAGAAGCTAAAATCATTCAGTGGGAAAAAGCATTTTCAACAAATGATGCTGGTTCAATTGGTGTTCAACATGCAAAACAAATGCAAATTGATCCATTCTTATCTCCTTGTACAAAGCTCAAGTCCAAGTGGATCAAGGACCTCCACATAAAACCAGATACACTGAAACTAATAGAAGAGAAAGTGGGGAAGAACCTCGAATACATGGGCACAGGGGAAATTTTCCTGAACAGAACACCAATGGCTTATGTTCTAAGATCAAGAAATGACAAATAGGACCTCATAAAATTTTATCTTTTAATTCCAATATATTTTTGATGGTTATACTGAGTATGAATTTCTGTTTAGTGTTTTTCATAGCTTTGGAGGTTTGGTGTTAGCATTTTAATAGTGGTTGATAGCATTCAACATTTATATTAATTATTCCTTAAATTTCATTGTGCTATTCTTTGAAATAGTGGAGAATGTTGATCTAGAAGTTGTTACCAAATTATACCTATTATACAATGTACTATATTATATTTTGAAAATTCCACCAAATTTGTATTCACCACTTTCACTAATGTGAATAGCAAGATGGCATGGTGTCAGCAGTGACATTGCGACCTTTAGTGTCAATGAAGAACTATTTTGTTGCAGTCATAAGTGAGTGAGCTAAAGAAAGTCCTGTCTTTGTTATCTGCCAAAAACTGATATAAGAACTAACAAGACAAATTATCTGGATTTCGTGTAGTTATCTGAGCACTAATATTGAAGACAATGATGCTTGACATAACTTTAGCCCTAATCTCCAACATTCAAAACACGTTGGTATCTATTTTATAGTTTTTTCTTAACATCTACATTGTTCCAAAATACTTATTAACATGAATGAAAGCAAGATCTGCAGTCATAGTTCAGTTAAGGCAAGACACTAATATGGAAAGGGGGAGAAAATAAGGCAATCCTGGGCAGAATAATTACAGAAACAATTGCTGCAATTCTTCCTTCAACCACAAATCAAATCTGCCTCAGTGTCTATAACATATAGGTTAAAGGAACTTCACCTAGATGGTCCATCTGGATACTTTTTTACTTCAATGGTATCAAAACATTCTGCTTCTAATTCAGTTCTTATTTGATTTTCATATGTCATGTGCACAAGATGGGCAGTGTCTTCAGGAGCAATGGGGTAATATTATCTTCTGATGAGAAGCAAAGAGAGTAACATATTTCGGGTAGGTTCAATGGCCTCCCTGACTAACAACTCCTTGGCAGTAATCTACACGTGAATCTGGATTATGGCTCCTAGGAATAACCTATTCTGCATTTGGTGTGACATAGGATTGATAACTTTACTGCATTTTTCTAGAAAAGAAAGGTCAGTGATGGTTCACTCTGTTCTTTTAGATATGTAACTAACCAGATAACTAAAAGTATTTAAGGGGGATAGGTAGATTAGTCAGTAAAGTTTTTTCAAATGACGTTAAGAACCTGAGTCCAATCCATAAATCCTGTTTTTGTTTGTTTGTTTGTTTGTTTTTTGTTTTTGAAAGCCTGAGTGTGCTGGCTCAGGCTTGTAATTCCCTTGCTGTGGAGAAATAGGCAGATCTCTAGGGATTGCTGTCTAGCCAGCCTTGTCTAATTGGTAAATGTTGGGCCAGTGAGAGACCCATCTCAAAAGAAGAAGGAATCACAGACTGTGAAATGACATCAAGTTTAACCTATGAACTCTAAATGCACAATTAGACACTTGTACACTTCCCACATACACACCAAATCTCACCAAACAAAAAATTGACATTCTCATTTTCTCCTGGAACTATTGCAACATAGATATGGGAGAAAATATGGTTAGTCACAAAGTATTCTCAAAATAATTATAAGCCTGTTTAGATCATTTATATAAATCATGCATACTTATGAATTTGCAGGAAGATGAACAATAATGCAGTCAGGCAAATTAATAACTTACTTGAAATATGGACTGTCATCTTCAAAGTACATGTTTTCCTTGTGAGAAATTTAAAATGTAAGCCAAAATTTATAATATACATTATAAATGACAGATGTTGCTAATTAATAAAGTAAGTACATATGTGCATATTAGGCATAAATTCTATGCATTTTCTTATTTATCCCATCCTTAGTACAATATATAAACATTCCTGACCCCGAATAACTTCAGAATTAACATATTTAATATATATCATATTGACTTATTTGACATAATTGTCATATATGATATTTATTAAGAAGGATAAGAACCTTTGAAACCAAGCTGGGATCAAAATAAATGTCAGTGGGGTTATCAACTCCATAATTTTCATCTTTATATGTTGATTATTAATCTCAGGACTTTTCAAGTAGGAGTTAACTTGATCACGTGAATCCCAGTTTACATAGAAAGTTAAGGTGAGTAACAGTCTCCCATGTGCCGCTCACTTCATACCCATGCTAACTGACAGGCATTGATGAGATGGCCTAGTCTAAGATCTGCCATGAGAACATTATAATCAACCCTTAGAACAGAATGTTTAACTGTGTCTAACATTTGAAGTAGATTACTTAATACATAGGAAATCAACATTCCTAAATAGTCTGTTTAAAATAATCCACTTACCTAGAAGTAGGTAATTAAATTTGCCTACTTACTTATTTGATGAGAGGGGAGACAAGAGAACTATTGACAATACTTCATTACCTTCTTCCACCTTTTGGGCATCATGTACAGGTTTGATAAGTATTTTACTAACAAAGTCTTCTCCATAGCCCCTCAGCATTAGTATAGAAAAAAACAAAATTGAAATAAACTAACAAAGTTGTTGGAACACTCATGTCTTCTAGACATTGGATATAGAACTTTTGTAATGTGTGGATCTTCATTTTGTGTTTTACTTATGAAAGAGCAGTTTGTTTCACTTGGTATAATAAACAGTCTGATGATAAGATACACTTGGTTTAACTTTGGGCAAATCATGCAGGTTACCTTTTCTCATAGGGTTCTGTACTGAGTCATATCAGGAAAGGCATTTGCAAACTGAATATAAATGTTTGTGTATTTTACTTGTATGTAACACAAAATAATTCAAGATTTCCTAAACTACAAATCAATATGTTATACAAATAATAAATGTGTAGGTTTTACTTGACTATGGCAACTAAAATAAGAGTTCAAATCATACACTTTACTAAATTCGAACCAAACATTAATTTTTTAAAACAAAAATCTCTAAAACTTAATTGCTAACATTTCAAGCTTAAAACTTTATACATCATCTAACATACATACATAATGGAGAAATTGAGTCAACTCAAAGTTATTAACTGGTGAATTTTAAACTTTAAAAAAATACTGTACTGTAGGTTTGTCCCTGTGGTAACTAAGGAATCTCAAATGATAAACTTAGTTACTAAGGGAGTCAGTTTCAGAGAACTTCACAACTGTTTTCTTGTTCATTTTTATTATCAAATATAGGGAGCAAGAAAAAATAGTACTTTAAAGAAGAATTCATGACCACAAAATTTATGGTAAACTTCCACAGTGTACATAATGTAGTTATTCTTCCTAATGCATAAAAACTAAGATATCAGCATAAGACTTCTCATATGAATAAAGAAAACAAAGCAAAGATTGAGAAGATATACATTTTTTGCTAAATTTCTCATACACCCAGAGATGCATTAATGCAGAACAAGTCATACTTCTGCATAAAGTAAAATTAATTATATGACAATACTGTACTTGGGATATTCATTAATAATGAAATGCAGATTAGAGGCACTAGTAATATTAGATCACCAGTTGTCTGTCTTAAGCCTGATGAATTGATCTCAAATGGTAGGCAAGTCATACAAGGGTGTATTGGCAGCACCAATTGGTTGAATGGATTTAAAAATAGGGGGGAAAAGACAGAAAGTTGGTTGGGTAACAAATTGGGAGAGAATCTTGGAAGAGTGGAGAGTTGTCAGAATATGAACAAAATAGTCTATGGAATCATCAAGGGACTAAAAAAAGTAGAAAAAATAAAATTAAAATGTGGAATGAATATGATGAAAATATATTCTATTAAAGTATTAAGTTAAATTAAAACTATTACACAGAAAAATAAAGATTTACAAAACTGAAAACCTTTTTTCAGGGATACTTGCCGACTCTATAGAGATGCTATTCATATGACTTGTGCATGGTCTCATTGAATTGTGTTGTTCTTAAAATTCATTTTGGCATAATGTTCTGTTTTATCCATAGTAGTACACATGTTAGTTTAGGAGAGAGTGGACAAGTGAAATGTTGATAGGCTTTGTATTCTAGCTTTAGGATGAATATTGTCTACAGTGCTGTGACTTCAGAAAACATTATGGTGCTGTAGAGAATGATTTTTTATAAACTGAGGCACTTGTTTTGGGGCCCAATAGACACACACACACACACACACTGGGAGGGAGGGAGAGAAAGAAATCTTGAGTTGATGATTCTAATTGTAATCAATAAATAATAGCTGAGATTTTGTGAATAGAATAATTCCAGACACTATCTTCTATAAATGCCATTTAAAAATGCTTGGAACTTTATCTTTCACGGTACTCATTGTATCTTAAACTATCTAACTTAATATGTTTACTATCTCAGTATATTTTAAGCTTACAAATACAAGTGCTGCATCTTTCTATTTATCAGTATATCCCAAATGATTTGCATATAGTTATGCTTAATATTTATTGTGTGAACAAAGCTGGGCACTAAACTCATGAATAACTGGTTAAATGCACATAAAAATGTTCATGTGACTAGTTGGGAGCTATAAAAAGAAAGGAAAATGGGAGAAATGAATATGTGACTCATCTGCAAATATTTGGAAGACAATAAATAGAATAGAATAACCAAAGACTTTTTCCCTTTGTTAAATTAATTATTTATTTTTTATGCTCTATATTATCCTCCCCTCCAACTGTTCCACATCTCTTACCTCTTCCCCAACCCCCTGTCTCCACATGGATGTCCCACCCACCACCCAACCTGACCTCTAAAATTAAATTATTCTACCATGGGAGGGTAGTACACAATTGGTTACTGACTAACAGCTCCCCAAAATGCTTTAGTTCAGGAAGACTTAAAAATAAATTAGATTGCTCACATATGGGCAAAGAGAGCTCTCTTGTCAAGTTCATGGTCTCTGATAACAAGAGTGTCAAACAGATCTAAGACAAGCTTCTGGCACTGATATGCAACAGAACAGATTCTTCAGGTCTGCAGGAGGACAGGAATTCTCATGGTAGGAAAAAATGTGTGATTTTCAGTAATTGAGCCCACAATGACTTCCATTTGTGATCTATAGCTCTTATTTCCCCCTTTTAAAGCATACTGCCTAAAATCATTTCAAAAGTCCATTTTCTCCTTCTTTCAACCTTTTAGTTCATTTTCCCAGGGTGATAATTACCGTCCTATCAGAAAGCATTGAATAAATCATGGCTTACAACTGATTTAAATATACACAGAGTTCTCACACTCTAAAATAGGCATATGTGAATACAAACAGAAAGTATTTGATTCTGCCATGTAATGTAAATCACTTCATGATGATGTACTTTTACTCAATTTTCATTCAGAGATGATGAGTCTAAGTATTTGTCACATTGCTCAAATAGTCTTGTGGCTATTGCTATCTAAGCCATTGAACTAATTGTCCCAATATTGATTACCTATAGATTTGCTGTCACATTTGTTTGTGTTATGTCTGCTGGTGGTCCTCAAGGGAAATAAGTAGTATATCATTCAGCATTGTCTCATCTTCCAGTGTTTTATTTTAGTTCTAAGTGAATCGAAAGTAATAGTATGATTACAGACAGCTTCAAGTGTATCATTGGCTTCCTGTCTAAGCATCAGCAAGTCTGAGTGTTGGCGTTAATTCCCTCTTCCTTAGTTGCTGAAGCTTCAGAATGAGCTAATGCCATGAATCTCAGCCCGTCCACAGCATTTCTTCCTTCTAGTGCTATTTCTACAATAACCTATTTACTGAACCTAAGAGCGATAATCATAGAGATCATATGGAATCATGCTGTTAAGTAGACTAATATTTACACAAAAGGAATGAGCCTTTCTAAGATTATAAATATATCCACCCCACAAATAAAGCTTCAAAGTGATGTGGCCTGGGGTTTAGAGGCAAATGATTCAGAGTTAAAACAAAATGAACAAATGATGGGCAGTGGTTTAATAGTGTCAGGCAGTGAATCAGCTGTCACTGTGAAGTGCTGCAATGAAACATGGTCAGTTAGCCATCTCGATTTGGATAAGAAACAGTTGAGGCAGACGGTTTTCCAAGAGTTTGCCTTAATTGAACAAAATTTATTTGTTAGGTAGAAAGTCATTGAGATGTTCTTCAATAGTGTGTCTATACACTTGACAAACTAAAACTGGAAAACCTGAACTGAACTCAGAGCCCCAAACACAGTTCCTTCATTTAAATTGCCCCTTCAGGGTGGAAGGAATAGTGGGAATAAATCAGTCCAAGCAGAATCACAATGCTTTATACTACTGATCTACCTCATGGAGTTTTTAGATCCCCTAGCAGCAAACATTAAAATGCTGTAGCTGATGAGGTGAAAGGTCAGTGTTCAGACACAGTGGCATGAGAAAAATTAGTTAATCAAATAAGAAAAACCTAGTACATTTGTGCTTCTGGATTCCAAGGAGGACTCACAGTCCTCAGTGAGTTGTCATGAAGCAATGTGATCTCTCTTGAAAGTTTCAAATTCAGAATAAACTTTTATTTACCATTTGGAGTCTATATTCAATACAGCATTGACATTTTCTGTGGACTCTATTCCCAATGTTGTGATGTATCTCCAGATACCATGGTCATCCAGACATATCAACTAATGGATATTTTTATCACAGTTAAAGTCTTGGTTACCCATGTGCTTCTGAGATTTCTGAAGTTTTATTAAAAGATGAGTAATTCTAAGACAAGCCATATTAATCTGAAGAGGACTACAATTCCTCCCAAGTCAAGAATCATTTATCCAATAAGTATCTACTGTGTACCTACTGCTACTTAGGCACTGTTCTAAATTCTGTGAATGAAATGCTGAATACAGTAATTACTCATTTACAGTTTACATTTTATTGAAAGAAGCAATAAACAAATACAAAAATGTCAGTTTATGATAAGTACAATTAAAGGTTTTAAAGAAACAGAAAATTGAGTGATATAGTGTTAAGAATGTTGTTTTAGGGATGGAGAGATGGCTCAGGAGTTAAGAGCACTGACTGCTCTTCTGAAGGTCCTGAGTTCAAATCTCAGCAACCACATGGTGGCTCACAACCATCTGTAATGGAATCTGATGCCCTCATCTGGTGTGTCTGAAAATGGCTACAGTGTACTTACATATAATAAATAAATAAATCTTAGAAAAAATTCTTAAAAAAGAATGTTGTTTTAGATATTGAAATTAGTTCTTTCACTGCCTGGTAGAATTCTTTTTGGAAATGTGGTCCAAGGATTTCTTTATTGGGAGATTTTCCATTTGCTGTCTACTTCATTAGGAGTAATAGGTCTATTTAATTTTTTTATTTCATCTTATTTTAAATTTGGTAGCTCACATACATCAAGAAATCCATCTGTTTCTTTCAGGTTTTCCAGTTTTGTAGAATACAGATTTTAAATTATATCCTTGTTCTCTGAATTTAATTGATGACTCTTTTAAAGTTTCACATTCCATCTCTAATTTTATTATTTTGTCTTTTTTCTCTAAATTTTATTTAATTTGGCTAAGGGCTTTTCAATCTTGTTTATTTCATTTTTTTGATTCTTTTTCTTTTTGGTGTATGCGTATGTGTTTGTGCGCACACATGTGTGTTTGTGTGTGTGTGTGTGTGTGTGTGTGTGTGTGTGTGTGTCTGTGTGTGAGTCTGTGTCTGTGGGTTTATTTAGAAGTGTCTTCATTGTGTCCTGTAGGTTTGGGTAAGTAGTATTTCATTTTCACTTAGTTCTTAAAAGTTTTAAATTTTCTTCTTGATTTCCATCTTCACACTGTCATCATTCAATAATGTGTTGTTCATCATCCATAAGATTGTATATTTTCTACTGTTTCTATTGTTGTCATCATCCAGACTCAATAAGCTATGCTCAGATAGGACTCAGTATTATTTCAATTTCTGTATCTGTTGATTTTCTTTGCCTCCTAATATGTAGTCAATTTTGAAGAACTCATATTAGCTGCTGAGAAGAAGACACACCATTTAGTATTGGGGCAGACTGTTTTATAGATGTCTGTGAGGTCCATTTAACTTTCTCTGTTATGTTTTTATTTTATTTTATATCAATTTGTTAGATGGAGGTATGAAAGTCATTTGCTACCACTGATTTATTGTCAATGTGTAGTTTTTGCTGTAGTTGTGTTTATTTATGAAGTACAAAGTTTCAATTTTTTGTGTTTGTTGCATACATGTTTAGAATTATAAAATCTTCTTGGTGGAATTTATTTTCTCTGATTTTGCAGTGTCCTTCCTTGTTTCTTCTGATTAGATCAAGCTTGAAGTCTATTTTGTCAGCTAGTCAAATAGCTATCTTTCCTTCTTTGTTGGGTACATTTTCTTGGAAAAACTTTTTCCATCTTTTTACACTGAGGTTATGTGTAATGTATGGGAATACCTGACCAAAGTAAGACCAAAAGACCCACTGGGCAAATTCCAAACTCTGCGTCTCCATATGTGATGTCAAATTGCTCTTCCAATCTCCAACTCCTTTAATCTTTGTTGACTGAAGCACTTACTTCTTTCACTTGGGCTGGTCCTCCTCCCTATTAGCAGCTTTCCACAGCAAAAATCACCGGGTTCTGACATCTCCAATGTCTTGGGGTCTCCATGGCAACCCAGGCTTGACTCTCACAACTTCACTGAATGGCCTCTCTAGGCCTCTATATAAGGACAGCCAAGATATATGCCTGGCCTCAGTGGTTTTCCTTAGCTGTGGAGGGGAGAATCCATAACCACTTTCTCCTATCTTTTTGGTTGAAGCCAAAAGCACTTAGGCAAAGCTACTAATGTTGGCTGCTTTTTGGGACTAGAGCAGGGCCCTCATTCATTTGTACCTTCACCAGCTTTCTGGTTTTAGCGATTTCTTTACTTCCTAAGCTTGGCTGCATTGGAACTTGCTCTGTAAACCAGACTGTCCTTGATTTTTCTTTAAATATACATAACAAAATTTGATATAAAATTTATTTTTCATTCAAAATAGGAAAATTAAACAACATTAGAAAAATGAGATGATCTTCTGTAGATATTAGGTCCATTTTAAAAGAAGGGAGAAGAGATGCAAGTATGATAGTAGTTGGTTGATGAGAACATGTGGAAATCCTATTCTCACACTTCCATTTTTCTTCATTAATTTAGGAACAATGCTGCTAACTTAAGGTATAACAGAGAGCTGGCTAGAATGAATTGAGATTGAGACATGATTTGCAGTTTCTGTTCTGTGCAAAGTCAATCAATACAGGGGTCAAGGTTTAGAATTAGAACGCAGATGGTTTTCATTGGCATTAGCAATACATAGCATGTGGTTTCTAGCTAACTTTTTGAGTTAATTATTTGTTGACTGACACTGAAATTTTACATTAATTTACAAGTTTAAATCTTAGAATGTCAGTACTTTAGGGCAAATTCTTGTGGCCCACTGATCACACTATTGGAATATTAATCCTATGTCACATTATATTGAACATTTTTCTAAAATACTCCTCCTTTTCCTCTCTTTGGATTTATATATATATATATATATAAATATATATATAAATATATACAAAATATATATATATATATTCTCATAACATTAAAAGAAAGAATGAATATCAGTGTATGAGTGCTCAGTAATTAAGAGTCTTTAGTTTAAAGTGTAAGTTTCTAGATTCTGGTTTCTGAGGAATAGCTGAATCATGTAGAAACCAGTTGTCTGACACTGCAGAGGAACTGGCTATTTTGCAGGCCACACGCCTCCTTCTGCATGCTTTGATGGATCTCTATGCAAACATGATGCATAGCATTCTCTCTTTCTAGAATTAGTGATCTGCCTCAATGGTACTTAGTACCTGAAAAATCTAACTGCTTTATCCCATCCATGTGTTCTCAAAATCTTCAATAAATGTGCAGGTCCAAGTCTTATGCATATTCTCATATTAATTTGTTTATATCTGGCATCAATAGGAGGAAAGACCTTTGTTTCCATGGAGGCTCGATTCCCCAGCATAGGGGAATGTTAGGGCAGTGAGACAGGAATGGGTGGGTGGTCAGGGGAATACCCTAATAGAAACGGGGAGGGAGAGCAATAGCATAAGATAGGACAGGAAGTTTGCAAGGGGAAATCAGGAGGGGGACAACATTTGAAATGTTGAAATGTAAATAAATAAAATAACCAATTTAAGAAAAAAAAGACCTGCATTATATCTTTCTGCCCCTTATCTTAGAATCTGAAATCCTTAAAGTAAGGCCGAGCATTTTAAACACTATTTTTTTATTTTAATCTCTCTCTGTCTCTGCCGTAAGTGAGTATCAACAGATCCTCTGGAGGTGGAGCTATGGGTTGTTGTGAGCTGCCTGATTATAGGTGCTTGGAATCCAACCCCAATCTTCTAGAAGAGCTATATCAGCTCTTTACTGCTCAGCCTTCTCTGTTACTCATGGCCGGAATTTTAATTCATTGTTACAATTTCACAGAATTCCTATTGTGTCTATATTGATAGAACAGCAAAAATGTCCAATGGATGAGCTAATGATAATCTAATTACTTAAAGAGAATGGTAAGCTTGGGATGTATTTTAAGCACAGAGACATTCTTCCTGACAGTTAATATAGATATTTCCTGAAGAGTTGAAAATCAAAAGTAAAATATCTTGCAATGCAAAAGCATTTAGATGATATACAAATTCTCTACAACGCTCTACATTATATCCCAAAATGTGGTTTTTTGATTCCTGTCATAGAAACACAAGGGCATCCTAAAATGAACCTAGGAACTGTCAAACACTGATTTGTTATGAAAACTTGTATCATTGTATTTATTTTTGTGGTATCTAAAATCATGTCATAACTTTAAAAGTTATCATAACTCTTAGTGAATATATTTATTCTCTTTGCTTCTGAAGCTCTGTATTTGTCCCTGAGAACCCCATTTTATATGTAAATTTCATTACTTTATACATAATTTGATGTATATTATTAATTAAAAATTGCATATATACTGGAACAGAAATAGAACGTTGTGAGAAAAATTACTGAAATAAATAAAGTATAGAATTTAATTATAAAGCACAAATTTGTTACTTTCTTATTTTGAATATTGTACCATGATAATGTATGATGTCATAAATAAAGACATCTAGGTTACAATATATGGGTACTCTTTGTTCTATGTTCTATGCTTAATTTGTTGATATATATATATATATATATAATTAATTTTTTTAAAGAAAATGGAATTTGGTTCAGTGTTTAGAAAATATTTTATTTCCAACTTCAATCTGTTTAGAAATCTCCAAAAACCATTGCATTTATTAAAGAATAATTATTAATGATAATATTAATTATTACTGACATTAATGTTATTCCTTGTGCATGTGTATGCATGATGGGTTGTGAGCACACATGCAGCAGTTCACATGTGAAGATCAAAGTAAAACTTTGGATTTGTTTCTGTCCTTTTACATTTTTCTGGACTTTAAGATTGAACTTAGATTTCCAAGCTTGTGTGATAACTTTACCCTCTGAGGAATCTCCTCAGTTCTGTAATTACATTTAATAAAAACTTTTTTAATCACAAACATAAGTGGTCCTATTATTGGGTTCATAGAAAAATAAAGTGAAAAATAAATTATTAATTGCATTAGATATAAATTAATTTTTTAAAAAAATGAAAAAAATGTGAAACTTTTCTTTCGGTTCAGCAATAGTCTTAATGCCTTTGAACTATCCCGCTAGCCTACGCCATTCACATTTCATACAAATACAGGTAATTATATCTATAAATTTAAAATTGTTCCAATATTGAAAATAGGCCAATAAAGAAGAGACATGGTTTAGAGGTAAATTATATGAGGACTGATCTTTTGCATTAAAAATTCTTCCATTATGACGAATTAGGAAAATCCCAATACATTAATATTTTTGGAAAGCAAACTTGCCTACTGAACCTTCTAATTGCTCTCACCTAACTCTTAAAAAGTAACTTAATAAAAATGACACATCATATCCATAAACATATTATTTAAATATTGTATCTTGAGATAGATATAAGGTATAAATTATCTATCTCCCATAGTTTGTATCTAAAATATCATCCTACGGCATGTGTGTTGAAGCCTTGGTTTGCAGTGAAGTACTGGTAAGAGTGGTGAAGCATTTAACAGGTGAGTTCGCTCAAGAGGTTATGTATCATCAGTCATGTCACACAGGAGACCTGGGTTAGTTCCTATCTTGCTTTTCTTTCATTGAATGAGTTGAATGGGTTTCATTGCTGTGTAGTCCTGCCATTGGGTAATGCTGTAGGTCTAGGGGTCAATTAATTGGTCATGGACCAAATCCCCCAGAACAGTAAGGAAAGGGTACTTTTTACCCTTTATGAATTTGTTTTTCTAGGTTATTTAAGATACTGAAGACATAACCAATATTCTTTCATAGGGAAATCACAGAGAAAATGAAATCTGGAATTTTTTCTGAAACAACCATTCCTGCCTGGTGGTAAAAAATATTTCATTATTTCAATATACAATAGCATCTGAAGATTATAATTCCTCTACTATTATTCATATGAGAGTGTGTGTAAACAGTTTATTTATGATTTATGCAGGAAGAAATTTAAAACATGAAATGATTTTTTTTTTATTTTAGAGCTTTCTTTTCTGAGAGCAAATAAGCTTCAAAATTTTAATGGGTTGAAAGGATTATTTAATCTAATAGCATCAAAGTTCCTACATCTGTGGTACATTTATCAGATTACTATTCTTGCATACATTGTACATACTATGCTATTATGACGTATGTATGTATGTATATATCCTTATAAATTGGAAATACATAATCAGTGTCATTTTCCTCTTCAAATTGAGGTAATTTTACTTACTTACACTGACAGCATATATGTATGTTAATCAGAATAAACAATACTTAAATAAAGAGAGAATCTTCACAAAAGTAAAGAATAAAACTTTTGAACAAAGAACATGTTCAGGAGCTAATTACATTCCTGACTATAAATAACAATTACAATTTTAAAGACTTCTTTTCTACTTAGACTTCTAATGTATTAGAAATGTTTCAGTATATCTCTTGAATTGCTTGTAGAAGGAAGGTCTTTTGCCTGATTCCATTGCTCCCTTCAGAAACATATCCAGAATTTCAAATCTTCTTTTTTTATATTATTTTTATTGAAAAAGGAAGTAAAAATATTTTATGATAAAATTGAAGATTTACATCAAAAATGTTTATCACAAAATTGAAGAAACATATAGAAAAACACACTAAGATTGACAATTTTAATGGAGAATTAAAGAGCAAAATGGTAGACATAAAAAACATTGCTGAATTAATTGAAAAAGGAAGTAGAAACATTTTATGATAGAATTGAAGATTTACATGAAAAATATTTCTAATAAAATTGTAGAAAAATATAAAATAACATTAAAATTGAAGAATATAATGGAAAATCAGTTCTTCAGTACCATGTATTTTGTGCTTTGAGTTGAACCATGCCAGAGATTCAGCAATGAAGCAATCAATCAAAGTCTGGAGTCTGGCCACTGATTTGACTAATAATAACTTCAAAATAACATACATGCTCGTATTAAAAGGTTAAACAGACCATTCATTAATTTGTCTAAATTCTTCAAATGGCTTTCCTTTGGACTTCAATTCAAAGACAACTTCTAACATGGACTTTTAGACATTATATGACTTTGTTCCTTCTCTGCAGAGGGCAGGCACAGTAATTCTGTGTCTTCTCCTAAATGCCACCTATAATTCTGGTCCCAGGGCCTGTCCATTTCTCCTTACTAACTTCTAGCTCTACAAAGCTGCCCACAATCTCTTATCCCTCACCTCACACAAATTAGTTTTCAGACAGTGTTGCCTTCACATTATTTCTCGGGACACTTAGCCAGAAGTTAGGAGGGAGGGAGTTGAAGAAATTATCATGAAATATTTTTTTAATCAATGAAACCATGGTTATAATAAGCAATCATATGAAAGAAAAGAAATCCAGCCTCATCTTTTATAACCAGTTTAGATCATTGTCAAAATGACTTGGTGTTACTTCTTGATTAGTGTAGTATGTTTGAGAAAAGTTCTTGATTCAACATTTGGATCACTTGTCTTGGTTACAAATTTAGCTGTAGTCTATAAGAAGCTACTAAAGCATTGAACTTATTTTATGTTCTTGAGCATGCTATACTTGGGATTGAGACGATTTGGACAGTCTAGATCTCACTCAGAAATCTTCTGACATGTTCTTTTCTGCAGGTGACTTTATATCAAGAAGTATCACTTTGGCATTCAATTAATGCCTCCTCCATTGAATCGGTGTCTATATGAATTTAAGAGGGATAATTCTCTTCACTTCTATATTTATTTACCATCTGCTACTTTGTCTAAGTGTAGTTAATAGAAGACATATAGGAGCTAACTCTGAGTTTTGAAGATGAAAGTAGATTTGTCTCAAGCAGACCTTTTTTTTTTCTCACCTAAGTATCACAGATTTAATCCATGACAGGGGTAATGAACATGTCCTTGGAAAGCACTCTATTTTTAGAAGAAGGAGGTGTGCTATATTGAAAATCTTCTTGAGGTTACATATGGGCTTCCCAAGGAAAAAGAAAGGTTGTCCCCTAAGGTGTGCTAAAGACATAATCCAACAATTGCAAACAATATGCTCTAGCATTTCTTGGACCAGATCACAGGGATTCAGTGCCTTCACTAATTGTGCATAGTACTTCACCACAAGTTCTGTAGTGTTTGGAGTTTCCATTTGGTGTTTATTTAATTTCAATAAACATATAATACATGTTTGATTACCACACCATCTTTGCAATGCCTTTAGCATTTTAATTCTGATTGGCAGGTGTATGCTCCTGGGTAAGCTCTCTAACAGTAATAGGCAGAAGCACCAGAGTGGGTTTGTCAGCCTCCAGCTTATTCCTTCCCTCATTGCTGGCTTCTTAAAATAGTCTCAACTCATTCTCAATAACATGGCACTTATTATCAAACTTAATAAAGATCTATTGGATTTATGCATTACTTGTTATAATGAAATTTATTCTTACCTAGCACAATGTTTCATTAATTTTGCTCCAGTGTGAATACTTCAAATTTACCACTCTCCCTACACACTTCACCTTGGTGTGAGCATGGATCATGAGCCAGTTATTTTCTAAGCTATGCTAATGATATCCTCTGAGGCATCCTATCTCAGAAAAGAGAACCCTTCCTAACCCATGCTAATAGCTACTTAATACTGCGTCTCGAATTATTGTCGACTCAGCAAATTACTTAGGCAGATTGTCTTATGCGAATAATAGTTGTAATAATAGACAACATGTAGTGAACGAATATTTAACATAATATACCTGGAGTTTTCCTATCCTTTAAAATGGCTCAAAAACTATTTTCACTGTGCTTTTGGAACAACAGAAGCTCAGCTAAGTTATATTAGTTAGCCATTCTTACAGGAGGTAACATTGCATTGGCATATGAACCTAGTGGTCTCAACCTGAGCCTGTGTTCTCAACTTTGCATCCAACGCTCTAGCTGGTTGTTCTGTCAGATTGGCCATAGGTGGGACAGAGACACAAAAAACGATTGCTTCCATCTTCACATTCCTCCACTGCAGTTGTCTTCCTTTTATGCATGGATATGAATCAAAAGTGTATGTATAAAATGACAGAAAGCACATGATTCCTTTCTTTCTAACAATAGATATTATAAACTCAGTATATGATATTCATCAGTTCTTCAGTTTAGAACTTGGGAAAGCACTTCTTGGCTTCTCATTTTCATATGGAAAGCACAATTATTACTACTTTTGTACTTTATGACCACTGCTATGTTTAAGAGGGGGTACTTAAAGCAAGCACTGTGCTATCAAATAGTGGATCAGTTAACAAGGACAGCTCTCCAGAGATCAGTTAGTGGAGGTGGAGTACAACGAACACACTGTACTAAGGTTTATCATGTCCTGATTGGAGCAGAGTAGAGATTATAAAATTTCATCATGCAACTTAAAAAAGTACACAATTTAAAATGTGTATAAGGAACTTCCTTTGCCCTGCAAACATTTGACACAAGATAGGTACATTCTGCCCATAAGCTTAGGAGCTAGCAAATCAAATAAACTTTGCTTAAATATCTACAAAAATTGCATACTCAGAGTTGTGATAAGTTTTATCAAAGAAGTCTGCCATATATCTAAGACAAACAAAAATAAAAAAACAAACAAAAAAAAAAAAACCAAGCTACTCCTACCTATTCTGGGAGATCAGAAAAAAGTTGATTTGCTCAACAGCCCAATTGTGTACCCCAGTATTTTTTGTCTAATTTATATATAACTTCCTCTACAGATTCAATCACAATAATCTCTTTAACGGAGTACCATCTTTGAAAAGCCCAGGACCTGGAATGCCTTACAAGTGCCCATTTGAAGCAATTACTTCTTTAATACTAGAGGCTTTACTGAGTATATTTATCAAATATTTCCTGCTACCATTACCTTATGAGACTTGTGCTATGCTGAAATACTGAATAATCTTGTTTTATTGATTGAGTACCTACTGACAGTAGCAATATGGGCCCATGCATTATTGCAGTGGGCTGTAGCTTTAATAGTTGGAAGGTAATACTGAAAGTAATTTACTGTCATCTGTAGATGGCAATTCAAATACTGCAGTAGTTAGAAATGCCAACTTGGAAGTTCAGGCCTGCATACAGATGAACTATTCAGCCTTTTTAAAACTAACTTGATGAAACAAAAGAAAAAGAAAGAATAAGATTCAGAGAGGCACTCTAAATCTGATATTAAACTTAAGTTTGGCAAGTGGGAACCATTTTAAAAGAAGAAAGGATGGGTGTATTTTTCAAAGGCTTTAGCAAAGTTACTGATAGGAACTAGATGACTGGGTGCTGATGAGCAGATATAATTTATTGTCTAATTACACTCTGTATCTTTCCACTATAGCATTAGAAAATCCAACATATAAGCTGAGGTAGAGAGGAGGGAAGAAAAAACCCAGTGCAGTGCTGCTTTAATCCCCATAATGGTAATTTTGAAAAATTTATGGACTGAAACATTCAATATTTTGATTAATTTTTAAAAATCAAACAGAAAAGCTACTGTCACAAAAAATCCACTTTATATTCATTGCTTTCTTTGGCTTATGTGCTCTAAAAATGGTTGAAATTCTATATCTATATGCAGCTCTTGTTGATTTATTTTAACTGCTGGCTAGTATTGAATTGCACTAAATGAATAAATCACATGGTATGAAAATGCACAATCAGGGTGTTTTCGATGTCTGGGTTTACTAGAAAGCTCAGCCACTCTGGGAAGCCTCATATCTCTGTCCTGGGCTCATCTTGCTCCCCCATAGATATCCATAAAATTAGGATAAAAGCACACTCTGAAAGGCTGTGTGATAGGATTCTAGCTGTATTAACCTTTAAAACTAGAAAATGTTCTTCATGGTTGAACTCAGTCATTCAATATTCACTCCAGAACATGCATAGAATAGTTCACACTGCCTTCAGCAGAGAGTGTGGTGAGAGCTGACTGACTAGGCAATAGGTGTGCAATCTAACAACATATATAAAATTTTATTTCTTCTGACCAATGGCCTGTATCAAATAGCAATATATTAATGTCTCTTCCACCTTGGTGATGATTGCATAGACTTTTTCATGTAAATGTCAACTTACATTGCAAATGTTTCATAACCTCTATTTATAATTATTTTCTACCGTTTTTAAAAGGAAAATCTTGCATGTAGTATAAAATGTTAGAGTTATCTATAAGATAACTTTTATGCATATACTCTTTTGAAGAAGAAATTCTGTGTGAATTAGAAAATCCACCATGAAAAGAAGAAAAGCACTTTCCTTTAAATCAGCAGATTTGCATGTAAGTGGTACTCTCTACCCGTGACTCACTGAGATCAGCAGTACCTAGTGTTAATGTAGGTGACTCTTATGAAATAGGACAGGGCAACTCATCCTGTATTCTGCAGTGTTTTGACACAGATGGACAAAGGAGTTCAGTATGGAAGGAGGGATAAGCTACACAGAGCTGAAGATGTGGGACAGAGAGTCAGTGCTGTGCTCTGAAACAGTAATACAGGAATTAACACACCTGAGTGGGATTCATAGACAAGATGCTCGGTCTTCTTTTTCTCAAAATTAAGAGCAGCATTAGCATAGTGATAGTAATAAGAGCAGTCGATGAAGTAACATAAAAAAGTGTTTGACATGTCAACGAAAGCTTCTTAGCCTGCTATTCATTCATTCATAGTAATGAGCAGTAAGCATCCAGCTCTCCAGGACCATTGGTATCAAGTAGAGAAAGACACTTCAGAACCAAAGTGCCATCACTGCTGGGTAAGCAGTTCTAACACAGCTGGAATAGATGCCTGCTACTGCTGTTTATTGTCCTGAACTTGCAGTGGAGGTTTCTGACTTCAAATAAGCATTCCAAGCAATAGTCCCTAGATGGTCCCTGCTCACTGCTGCTTTCTGACTTCCCTTTTTTTTTATTTTATTTTTTTAATTTACATTCCAAATCACTTCCCCTTTCCTGTTTCCTCCCTCCCCAAAAGTCCCATAAGCCCCCTTCCCTCCCTCTTTTCTCCATTCAACCCCCTCTCGTTACTCTGTCCTGGCGTTCCCCTACATCCAGTCTTTCCAGGACCAGGGGTCTCTCCTTCCATCTTTTTAGAAATCTATTGATATGCTGATTGTGTCTAGGGTATTCTGAGATTCTGGGTCAATATCCCCTTATCAGTGACTGCATACCATGTGTGATCTTTTGTGATTGGGTTACCTCACTAAGGATGATATTTTCAAGTTCTGACCATTTGCCTAGGAATTTCGTGAATTCATTGTTTTTAATTGCAGAGTAGTATTCCATTGTGTAAATATACCACATCTTCTGAATCCATTCCTCCGTTGAGGGACATCTGGGTTCTTTCCAGCATCTGGCTATTATAAATAAGGCTGCTATGAACATAGTGGAGCATGTGTCCTTATTGCATGCAGGTAAAGTCTCTGGGTATATGCCCAGGAGTGGTATAGCCGGATCCTCCGGAAGTGTCATGCCCAGTTTTCTGAGGAACCGCCAGACTGCTTTCCAGAGTGGTTGTACCAGCCTGCAATTCCACCAGCAGTGGAGGAGTGTTCCTCTTTTATTCAAATTAAATACCACTTACTCATTCAAAAACTGAGCCTTCTGCTGCTCTTCCTTCAGCTGTCAAAATAGTTAACGAGCTCTTAGCAAGGCCTTAGATTCTGAAGGGCTTGGAAAGACGACTTGTAATTTGTACTGAAGTGCGGCAAGTTGCTTCGGAACAGCTAACAATCTATTGTTTGGCCTTTGTCAGTTTCTACACCATCTAGTTTTTCATTCATCTCTCAGTCATAGAAAATCTTATTTGTTGCACGTTCTTAAGTTAGAGCCATCATCACTTTTATCTTGAGCAAAGGAGGACTGTAAAAACCCAAAGAAAAACATAAAAAGGAAAATGGATCTTATTGAAGCTAAAAGCCCCATAAAATCTGAAAAGGGCTTCTCTGTGGAAGACCTAAACCATAAAATTGATTCTTACTGCTACATTACCTTTAAAGGGGTCAGAATGAGAGATTTTTGAGAGAGTCCTTCCTATTTGTCTTTGCCAACAAAACAAAGTCGGATCTTCTGAGATGGTAGCTTAGAATCCTCAAGGGTTTTTACTTTACCCTCTCTGACCGTTACTCCTACTATTAACCAGCATATACATTATTGCTAATCTTTGAACAGTTGATCCCTCTTTAGGAGGAACGTAATCTTAGCATTCCTCTTGAGCCATCCCCACACCCTAGTATTAGTTTCTCCTTGTTACGCACAAGTTCAGGAAATAAAAATACAAGGCATTCAGGTAAATTAATAATCACATTTCAAGTTAATAAGCTGTTTTATTTTAAGTATATTCCACATGCTCAAGTGAATCCCCGAGGGCATATGTTAAAGGCTTAAATATACTTTGTAATATTCTTGGAAAGTGATGAAGCCTGTAGGATGGGAGTCTTCTAGGAAGTCTTTAGTTCATAAGGGACATGTGTGTGAGAAGGACGTTAAGTGTATTCTCCTTACTCTCTTTTTTGCTTCCTGACTACCACGGGGTACAAGACTTTTGGCTCCATTGTGGACTTTAGCATCATATGCATCATTCTAACTACCTCAAAATTACCAAGGTTAACTGCACATGAATAGACATGTCTAGATTATTTTTTCTTTATCAGTTCATTATCTCAGAGACTTATTAGAGTAGCAGAAGTAGTCACATCATATAATATCAGAGATGTACTTTTACAAACACAAAAACTGCTTCTTATATATTAAAACACAAGCTTAGTCAGTGCATGTTTGATCTGGTAGCCCTACTTTGTTTTATTAAACATTTACATCTCAAATGATATTCCCCTTTCCAGTTACCCTTCCACAACTCCCCTATCCCATCTGCCTTCTCCCTTTCCCTTTGCCTCTATGAGCTTGCTCCCTCACCCACTCATACACACTCCCCGGCCATTCCAGCATTCCCCTACACTGAGCATCAAACCTCCACAGGACCAAGAGCCTGCCCTTCCATTGATGTGAGATAAGGCCATCTTCTGCTACCTATGTATCTGGAGCCATGGATTCCTCCCTTTCTTTGTGAATTAGTTCCTGGGATGATCGTAACCTTACTTCTTTATTCAGATTACTGTCTTCATCGCTTACTGTCACCGAACATGTGACTAGTGTCACTCTATTTCCCATTGTAAACAATTAAAATGTTTCCAAGTTTCTTCTCAGGAGGAAAGAGAGCAGCGACATCATTATCACTGTGTTAAAAAGTATGTGACACCAGGCAGATCTACAAACATAAAAGCATAAACCCTTCTAAAAGGCACCGTTGAGTTGTAAGCACATTTTTTTAAATTTTATTTTATTTTCTAAGTTTTTTTTTATTTACATTCAAAATCATTTCCCTTTTCCCATTTCCTCCCTCCCCGAAAGGCCCATAAGCCCCCTTCCCTCCCTCTTTTGCCCATTCAACCACCACTCGCTTCTCTGTCTTGGCATTCTCCTACATCCAGTCTTTCCAGGACCAGGGGTCTCTCCTTCCATCTTCTTGGAAATCTATTGAAATGCGAATTGTGTCTAGGGTATTCCGAGATTCTGGGTCAATATCCCCTTATCAGTGACTGCATACCATGTGTGTTCTTTTGTGATTGGGTTACCTCACTAAGGATGATATTTTCAAGATCTGACCATTTGCCTAGGAATTTCGTGAATTCATTGTTTTTAATTGCAGAGTAGTATTCTTCTGAATCCATTCCTCCGTTGAGGGACATCTGGGTTCTTTCCAGCTTCTGGCTATTATAAATAAGGCTGCTATGAACATAGTGGAGCATGTGTCCTTATTGCATGCAGGTAAAGCCTCTGGGTATATGCCCAGGAGTGGTATAGCCGGAGTGTCATGCCCAGTTTTCTGAGGAACCGCCAGACTGCTTTCCAGAGTGGTTGTAGCAGCTTGCAAGCCCACCAGCAGTGGAGGAGTGTTCCTCTTTCTCCACACCCTCACCAACAACTGCTGTCTCCTGTGTTTTTAATCTTAGCCATTCTGACTGGTGTGAGATGGAATCTCAGGGTTGTTTTGAATTGCATTTCCCTACTGACTAAGGATGTTGAACATTTCTTTAGGTGCTTCTCAGCCATTAGATATTCTTCAGGTGAGAACTCTTTGTTTAGCTCTGTACCCCATTTTTAATAGGGTTACTTGCCTCTCTGGAGTTTAACTTCTTGAGTTCTTTGTATATATTGGATATTAGCCCTCTGTCGGATGTAGGGTTGGTAAAGATCATTTCCCAGTTACTTGGTTGCCACTTTGTCTTTTTGACAGTGTCTTTTGCCTTGCAAAAACTTTGTAATTTAATGAGGTCCCTTTTGTCAATTCTTGATCTTAGAGCATAAGCTATTGGAGTTCTATTCAGGAAATTCTCCCCTGTGCCCATATATTCAAGGTTCTTCCCTAGTTTCCTTTCTATTAGTTTCAGTGTGTCTGGTTTTATGTGGAGGTCCTTGATCTATTTGGAATTGAGCTTAGTGCAAGGAGATAAGAATGGGTCAATTTGCATGCAAGTTAAGGAGGACAGGCTGATAGGAGACCCATTCCTGAGACTGTACTCATATGGCTCAGAAGGCAGTCTTTGTAGTCTGTGGATCTGAATTCTTTATCCTGGAAGCTATCATTAATACAGTGGAGGATGAGAACTGCACTGGAAGGGAAGACCTCAAGAACTGGTAGCCAGAAAATGTGAAATATCCACTACCTAAAGGGTAACAATATGGCATCATTGAAACAATGGGGAGAACATTATGTATGAAATATTTCAAAGTATGTGTGAAAACATAATATTAAATCAAGACAGAGTATGACAGGTTAACAATGTCTATTAAAATCTTATAGCAATGACCATAAAATAGAGTCATAACTAAAAGTCAGTAATCTCATGCAAGAAAACATTTTCTTCTGCCCCAGATAAAAATACAGTATAAAGAAATGAAGCTCAGTAATAAAGAACAGAAAGGACTAGAAAGGAAAAAGAGTTTGCCTTAGTTTTCCAGATTCTGTGATTAAAGCAAAAATGGACAAAAACAAATCAAGAGAGAACTTTTATTTTGGGTCACAGTCCAAGTGTGTAGCCCTTCATGAGAAGAGGGGAGTTGAAACAACTGGTTTTATTGTGTTCCAATCTGAAGACAAAAGCAACTGATGCCAGTGATTAACTTGCTTTTGCCTTTTTATTCAGTCCAAAATCCCAACCCATATATAATAATGCCACACATAAGTAACCATTAAGCCTTTTTCCTACATAATCTAGATAATTCTTCTTAAGTTTGTTTGAAGCCTTGTCTCCTACATGATTTCAAAGCCTGTTGAGTTGATGATGAATAGTAACTATCATATAATATATATCTCAGCAGAACACTTTTTGATGTTACTTTCCTTTAAAAAATAAGTGGCTGTTTAAGTCAGGGTTTCTATTTTTGAACAAAACATCATGACCAAGAAATAAGTTGGGGAGGAAAGGGTATATTCAGCTTACACTTCCACATTGCTATTCATTACCAAAGGAAATCAGGAATGGAACTCAAGTAGGTCAGGAAGCAGGAGCCGATGCAGAGGCCATGGAGGGATGTTCCTTACTGGCTTGTTTCTCCTGGCTTACTCAACATGCATTCTTATAGAACTCAGAAAGACCAGCCTATGAATGACACCACTCACAATGGCCTGTTCCCTGTCCCTTGATCACTAATTGAGAGAATTCATTACAGCTAGATCTCATGCAGGTATTTCCTCAACTGAGGTTCCTTTCTCTGTGATAACTCCAGCTTGTGTCAAGTTGATAATTAAAACCAGCCATTACAGGGCTCACTTTAACTGAGGGTGGCACCATTTCTTAGGCCACCCTTCTAGACTGAATAGAAAAGAGGAAAGCTTCTGACCACTAGGCACTTAGATAGACAAATATGTAAGTAATTCTTATAAGTGATTTTGAGACACACTAACATTTGACAACTACCACAGCAATTGTGGGGTCCTTTCATCGAACTTGTTTCACCTCAACTCCTTATTAGATCTGGAAAGAAAATTAGGATCTCATTATTCAGAGGAAAGAAAGAAATCCATTGAAATTTGTGCTGTACCTGGAACTTCTGCCAACTGGAGAGGTACAGGCATACAATGGACTTCCTTCTCATTGTTAGAGCCCTCTTGGAAACAGTTTTATTCAAGATAGAAAACATTTGCTAAAGAATATGCATAAAAGTTTTGATTACTTTTGTGATTTTATTCATTTACCATATTCTCACCATCTCTTTCCTCCTTCCAAGTCCTCTTCTCTAGACCCTGTACTTTCTTTTAAATTCATAACCTCTAATTTAATTAATTTAAAGCAAAGAAAATAATGGGTAAGAAAAGTACACCAACCTGTGAAGAAAACTGGCTTTCTGTTCATGTGAACTCAGGAAAATTGCTCCAATATAGGGAGCTCAGTGAATAATTTTCTTCCTGAGGTGGTAATGAGAACAAATTGAACAAGATGTGCAATTTATTTGGAAAAAGTGCAATATAGTAATCTATTATTTAATTAATTCTTGGATAATTTCATAAGATTTATTTTGATGATGTTCACCCCTGTTCCTCCCCTGTGTCAGCTACTCTCATCATTACAGTTTACAGGAAGAAATTTGGGGCTAGAATTGTGTGAAGAATAATTTGGAGCGTTCTGTTGCTCTGTTCTATCATCAAGTAGGAAAGTTTAAGTTTTACAACCAGGACATTTGTTTTGAGAGAATATTGTCAATGAGAAATGGATGTAGGAATGCATCTTCAGAGGTGGCACAATAGTAAATTGTTCATAGCAAATAGAATTTAGAAAAGCAGAGTCTGTCTATTTTTGAAACTATTGTCATTGAAGCAAAGGTCACAAATATGTATTGTTTGCTGTTCAGGAATGTTATGAGCTCACACATACTATGTACTCACTAATGTATGTTTCCATCATAATTCATAGCACTGTGTTCTTCCCATACACAACCACTACAGGGGATTTATTATCATTTTCTTTCTCTTTTGTCCCTGCCTTTTGTTTCAGAAATAATATGTTGCTTTCCTTTGACAATATAAAAGAGTTACAGGAATTTTAAAGTGGATTGCTACACTAAGACGGAGAAATGAGTACCAAGGGAGAATGCTGTGACTCTGATGGAAAGAGATGTGATTTGACTACAAATGTCGATGCAGCTTTGATGGGGGAAATATAAGAAAGGTACCAGAGCAGTCTAGTCAAAATTACATGTCTCCAGGGCAGATGAAACTTCCAATGCAGGAAATGTTCCTGCATAGAGAAGCAGAAGTAGCAGGTGTGGGTAATGTTAGAGCATCAGTTATGAAGGGGACAGATCATGGGGTTGAACAGATGAGGGTGCAAGATCCTTGCCCTGGCTGTAGTAAGAATGATAGTCTTAGACTGACATATTAACTTCCCCACATGTATGCAGGTTTGTGCAAACACACACACACACACACACACACACACACACACACACACACACACCCCTCTATCTTATGGCATCTTTTCCCAAGGACAGAGCATGCTTTTTCTACATGGAGTGAGAAAAAATAGCCTGGTGATTGGGATGAATGTGCAGCTCTGGACTTGTTTTCTGGGACCAGGACTGCAGAGGTTCCTCATTCTCAAAGGATACTCAAAGGCCACTACTGCTCACTTGTTACCTATAGAGCCAAAGAAATAATTCCCTTACAAGATGGGTTATTTTAGACCTGTCTTTTATGGCTCTCTCCTTGGTACTTGCTCATATTATGCCTCTTTTTATTGATAAATATACTATTTCTATATGAGAGTGCTTGCTTTATTTTATGAAGGAAGGTTCAGGGAATCATTTGTTTCAGAACCTAAAATGTAACTTAGGAAAGAAAATGGAAAACAGAAGCTAGACAGAAATAGAGGCAATTGTGTTACCAGCAAAATCAAATCAATGAAGCAATTGTGCATGTGGGCACCGCTCAGAGGTTGAGAAAAATAAGATGACATTCTAGGATCAGGGCTGAGGAGCAGAGCCTAGAAAACAACTAACTAACCAACTAACCAACTAACCATCTAACTAACCAACTAACTAACCAACTAACCATCTAACTAACCAACTAACTAACCAACTAACCAACCAACCAACTAACTAACCAACTAGCTATCTATCTAACTAACCATATATATATATATATATATATATATATATATATATGGCCTGAAATGTGTGAATTGTAAATTGTTAAGGCCACAATAGAGGCATCCTCCTAAAAATATTTGCTAAAATATCCAGGAATATATTTTCACAGACCCAACAAAATATAGAAATTGACAGATATGGTTAAAAGTAATGTCCTATATTTTGTTGCTGTGTGTTATATAATAAAAGAAAGGAGGGAAATAACTGAGCTTTGTGGCCTATCCTGTCTACTACTGAAGATATTTAAGAGATTAAAAACAGACGTGTTCTGTAGGGAGAGTAGCAGAATTTAAAAGTCAGTTCAAAAATAGTCAGATGCTATAAACTTTGGGAAAAAACAGCCAAGCCTACATGACAAGGTATTATGGCAAAATGAGAAGAAGAAGTTAGTGCTAGGAGAAAAACATCTCAAACATAACATTGAAAACATATTGAAATACTGGAAAAGAAAGGCCATATTTCACTTCTTTTAATAAGTAAATTAAAGGTGTGGAAATTATTGAATCAGATCCTAGAGAGATTGAAAAAGCAAAGCCTGTTGGTAAATATAACCAATGAAGAAAACCATGTAAATAAAAGACATCAAGATTATAATTATAATGGTGTTTTGGTGTGTGGTTTTGTATTACTACCACCTCTGCAATGATAAATTCAGAGAGATATAACATGCTAGGAAATTTTTGACATATTATCTACTATTTGATATTTTCTTAAAATGTGCAGCTAACTTTATATACACTCGGAAGTGGTTAAGCTTACAGGGTTTCCCATTGGAATGAGCCCTATTTGATTCAAATACTTTGTTATCTTCAAATCATCTCTAAGCATTTTAATGACTAATATTAGTGATATATAAGTAAATGCTAAATGAAATTCTTTGGGGAATAGTGAAAGCCAACCACTAACCAAAGAGAATGCACTGGCTGTACCTAGATCCTCTACATATTGGGGACAGAGGTGCAGTTTGGTTTTCATGTGGGTGCCCTAACAATTGGATCTGGGGCTGCCTTTGATTCTGTTGCCTGCCACTAGATCCCTTCCCCCTACATGGACTGCCTAACAGTTGGACCTCAGCAGGAGATGTGCCTTATTCGGTTTGGGGGATTGTACTTAAGGGTCTGCTTTACCTTCTCAGAGGAGAAGAAGGGGTAATGGGGAAGGGACTAGTAAAGGTGGGACTAGAAGGAGAGGAAGGAAGGAGCTTCAATCAGGATGTAAAGTGAATGAAAATATAAATTATTGAAAAAAATTATACATGTTCAATTAAACTGTTTACAAATTATTTTAATCTCCTATTTAAACTTTGAATCTGTCGGTAGAAAACTTTGGAACATTTGAATACAAAGGGTACTTCAGTCCCAGTCTGTGACTACTTCTTGTCTTGCTCTCACTCATGCTTTAAGACATTTTTCAGGCACAGCTTTCTCTGAGATGTCTTCAGGTTTTTCTGATATCCATTTTGTACAGAAATAAATACCCTTGAACACAACTCTATCCTTAAACTTCCATATTGCACACTGATTATTTCTATCAGCTTAAACAGATATTTAAGTAACTTTAGGGTAGGAGCTAAATACCTGTGCTTATACCTCATGGGCTAAAATGGAGAGAGTTGCACAGCATCATTGAGTAAATATCTATTCATTTAATTACTGATTTAAATAAGGAAAATTTACAGGAGAACTTTAAAAAAAACTGTCTATACATCAGTAAAAAAATCAGTGGATAAAAACAACTTTATCTTTAGTCTCTCTGACTACAAAACACATGTCAGTGTGTCTGAAATCTAAGAAACCACCATTCACTTTGAGATTGAATATTGGGTGTGACAAAATCATCTACTATATATTTCCCAACTTGTACATCACTATGTTGCATTAAACTGAAGCTCTCATTTATTTAAACCACAGAACATGTTTACAGAATGGAGCTTCTTTATGAGTGGTGGTTTTGCACACACACTACACTACCAGTCAATTAAATCCTTTCTAATGTCTAGAGTAGCTCAGCTTCTCTCCCTAGAGAAAATATCTTTGCTGTTTCTCTTTACTCAAATATACTACGGGGCCTGGAGTTCTTGTTAAGAGTTTCCATCTCCCCATGAATGCTTCTAGATGTACAATTTCTGTTCCTACATAAAGCTTTGCTCTAATCAAGGGTAATTATCTCATCATCTTCTTTTGTCTTCTTTTTCATTACCTCTTAAAAATTTTTTGCTAAAGAGTGTTTCAAGATCTACTTTTTATATCTCCCTAAAAAAGGCAGTCAAATAATAGAAGGCATATTTGAAAACCATCACTCAGTGAGCTTCACATAAAGTTTTATTCTGCCAAGACCAATCTAAAGCAATGGAGATGGGCCTAAGACTCTTGGTGATTCAGCTTCCTCAAAAAAGGGGGTAGTAGGGGACTTGGTAACTTGGGTCTCACCCAGGGTGCACCCTGTAGGGCTGCTGCATCCACACATTGGGGAGGTGGATGTGTGTTCATGGCACATTTGCAAGAAGTTTGGTAACAGATGAACTTGGACAATCCAATAGATATTTAGGCTTTCGCATGGTGACTCTGGAACCTTTTTGAAGAAAACTCCAGCACATAAATTCACATTGTCATCTGGATCCTGGAGTCACCATAGGTCTTTATGACTAAGTTTCCTTTTCAGATAGGCACAGTAAGTTCAACTGTGTACACAAACCCTTGGGTTTGTCTAGTTAATCAGCTTTATATAAGCCTTTAGTAGGCTGATATGGAAGCACTTACATGTGAGCTAGACTTCTCCTTTTATGCCTCTCTTTGCTTGGATGGAGAAGATGATGGTCATGATTACTTGCTTTGAACAAAGTCTTAAAGGCTCTTTCAAACCAGTGTCGGGAGAATTTAAATTTCATATACTGAGTAGAGTAAAAAAATTAGAAGAAAAGCCACCAAAATAACAGCTGAATTCTTTCTTTTCTCTTCATATAGGACATGATAAACCTGTCCTGAGGAGCCTTGTCAGGGTTTGTCATTGAGAGACCACACAGTTTCATACTTTACACTAACTTTGAGGTAGACTTTGTGGGTGTAAGTCATAAATCTCTCATGAGCAATCTGATCCAGGACTAGCTGGTTAACCAAAAGAGAAAAAATTTTGTGGCACTCATACACAAATGAAAAATGAACTTCTGTTACTTCCTCAAGATAAACACAAGTCCCCATCACCTCCCTTGTTGTTTTGAATACTAGTTCCTCTCTACTTTCTTCTACTAAAGATCTAGAATGTGGAACCCTAGTCCTCCAGCCATTACTTTTGTATCAACCAATTCTGCAGCTCATCATGGGACACTCTGCCACAATAAATTAGGTATGTACTTTATATGGCAGTGTCTCAGTATTCTTACTATTATGACCAGAAATTTTCTGGACAGTGGGCATGGTGGCAATAGTCTTTCTTATCCACCAAGGACAAAGAAACTGCTGTGAATCGTTGTCATCTACCCCACCGCCTTACATGCCAATTCTCCATGTCTCTTTATTCGCTAAGAGCTGTATCATACCTTACTAACCACAACTACAAGGACCAGTTCCCAGCTCAATGGAGCAGAAAAAAGGATGGTACGGACTATTCCAAAGTTTGCTCTTCTGTCACATAGTATGCACAACTTGGTTGCACCCTATGTATTAATTCTGTCCTTGTCCTATTTTTGCATGTGATATCCTCATCATAAACCAGAGTGAAGATTCATAGTTGCATTACACTTTCCCCAACCAGGTGACAGG
Source organism: Tokudaia tokunoshimensis (assembly GCA_036184795.1). Lineage (NCBI taxonomy): Eukaryota > Metazoa > Chordata > Mammalia > Rodentia > Muridae > Tokudaia > Tokudaia tokunoshimensis. The sequence continues at coordinate 8,430,733 of BTHU01000005.1, read as the reverse complement.
AACAATGAGAGGATCACTTGCAATTGTGTCAGTGAAAATCCATGGTGCATAGGACATGTGTTTGTCATTTCTACCAATCCTGCAGCAGAATACAACATGAGATTTGTTTTTTTTTTTTTTGAAAAAAAGTACTTACAGGATGACTTTCATTTATTTTATTGAAAATATTTTTTTACAGCATAGACATGCTAAAGTAAGCTAAAAACCAATCGTTCACATATTTATTTAGCAGCTATGTACATTGTTCACTATGTTTAGGCATCCTTCTGCATTTGAAAATGGGTATGAGGTGGTCATAAACTGTGCATATTTTGAGCTGTGGGCTTAAAGTTAGTTTTGTAAATGTAGTTCATTTGAAATTAGAAGGCATGTGTGTTCTACAGGTAATACTAGCAGAAATCTAGAGGGAGGCAAGATGCAAATGAACCAAGAAGACCAGTTAAGAATCTAAAAATTCATTCTGAGAAAATAGTTTTGCATCTAAATAGTCTAATTATCCTGGTAAGAAGGGAAAAGGAATAAATTTAAGAGTGATTCTAAGGGTCAACTTGAGAGATTTAGTGACAGAGATTTAGTGTTTTAGTTTTAGTGCTCAGAGGATTGTTAATGCATTAAGTGTTTTATGTGATATGGGTGTGGCAGGTCTGAGAAATGATATTAAGTCCATGTTAATTAGAAAATAGCTATAGGGCTCTGGGTTGACTTTGTGCAATACAAATGAAAGTGTCATTGTAGGTGTCAAATCATGACTCGAGATGAAAAAAAAGTGAAAATGTTAGTGACCCATTAAAGAGTTAATAAAAGATAAAGCTATCTAAGACAAATTGAACAGGAAAGAAACATTTACAGGACAAGGGAAACATTTCAATATTTAAGATGCAATGAAGGAGACTGAGTAAATGATATAAGGGGAGATTCAGATGAGAATGGTGGGGTGCACACTCTCAGAGAGGTTATGAACAGGAAGTACATGTCCAGGCGAGGGAAAGAGGTCTCAAATGTGTACCATATGTTCAGTTTAAACATGAGAAAATATAAAAAAAAATGATTAATTTGCTACTTCGGTTAGTATTCTGTCTAAACTTCACCCCCACAGTTATCTGGCAAGAGCCAGGTATGCTCCTCCCTACAGTTACCTGGCAACAGGCAGGTAGGCCTGGTCCACTATAAACAGGAACTGCTTGTCCGCTGCTCTCTCTTACTCCTGTTTCCTGCGTGCTTCTCTCTCCTCTTGGGCTCTTCTCCCTCTCCCTTCCCTTCTTCCCTCTCTCCAGGTGTCACAGCTGCCTCTCCTTCTCTACTTTCTCCCTCTCTCTGCCTCTACTACTCTCTTATCTCCCTCCCCATGCCCTAAATAAACTATATGGTCTCGTGGCTGGTCCCTCAGGGTGAAGGGATGCCTTGGCATGGGCCCACTGAAGTGCCCCCTTCCCCCTCACCATGCTCCCTTAGAACATGTTCTCTCTCTCTCTCTCTCTCTCTCTCTCTCTCTCTCTCTCTCTCTCTCTCTCTCTCTCTCCTCTCTCTCTCTCTCTCTCTCTCTCTCTCTCTTTCTTTCTCTCTCTCCCTCTCTCTCTCTTTCTCTCTCTCTCCCTCTCTCTCTTTAAATAATCACAACAACTTGTTTACCTCATGGCCATGTCATGTAGATTTGAAAAGAAAATGTTTCTTATAGCTAAATATCTGGTATTCAAATACTGAATATTAGGTGTCTGCAATATTTTCCCATGCTATTTCAAAGAGGTGCTCAAATTAAGCTTGAGAGACAGTTTCATCTCCAGTATGCCAATCACGGGTAGAGTAGAGCATCATCTTCCTCACTTTCCTTTGACTTTCAACACTGAGTCCTTGACCTAGGGCAATGTGGAAAAGTAATAACCTTTATTGCAGTTTCCTAAATAGACAGAGAGAATACTTCTAACACTCCTGTGGGTTGGAAATGTGAGAATGCCATTATTAATCTTCCTGGGGCGGTTTTCCTGCTATCCCTATTACTACTTGCAACCGCTTCAAGGTTTTCTAACCAGAAACTGGCAATAGTTTCATTGAACATCCTTTGCTACTGTGGTTTGTTGCTACTGAAGGAAAACTGCAAAGTAAAAAAAAACGCTAGAAATTTAGACCTAGAATATTTAAAATGAAGATTATATGCATAAACATCAGAGAGTTTCCTGATGTTGCTTAGTTAGCTTACAGTGAAATGAAATGGGAACAAGCACATTGACAGAATTGATAAACTCATCCAGAGCAAGTCTTCCTTACAAGCATAAGCTTTAACACATTTTAATTTTTCTTTATTTCAAGGAGACCCCTGATTGTGGTGGATTACTAATGAGAGCCCACACTAATCAAAATAGGGACCTAAGCACTTAAATTGCTCCTGAAAGTGTTAATTATCTTCATTGTGTATATGTTCTGGCTTCTTTCATGGTTCGGAAAACCTCTGGTGTTGGTATATCTGAAGGAGAGAGGACTCAGCAAGGTCCCTGGGATGAGATTGGAAAACTGAGGCATGTAAGCATAGGGATTACTTAGCAACTAGGGAGTCTGCTTGGCTTGGGCACTTAACACAAATGCATTTAGCCGAGTTCTCAACGAAACCACCACCACCACCTATATCAAATTGCCTGTGGATTGCTTTGCTTTAAGCAACAACAGACAGCTTTCTTGTTACTTTATAATATACCATTTCTATTCAAAGTCTTTTAGAGATGTGTCTGGAGTTTGAAACAGAGAGCCAGTCTGGCCTAGACTGATTTGCAGTGCATTTGCAGTAAAATAAAATAGGTCCTCTCAATGAATTATTTGAGAGAATCTGCTATATACCTTCTATGTGTATTATTAGGCATCCATATGAATAAAATCAAATGAATCATAAAATGGAGATATATAGTGAAGAAAGGCTTATATAACCCATCTATCAAACAAAACAGTGGAAACCTCAAAACTATCCTCATAGCAAACAACTTCTCCTCTAGAGCTTCATAAAGAGATTCCCCCCCCCCCAAACAATAACTGGAGCCTCTCAGTATTCTTAGTTGGATGATCTGCTACCTGTTTTGGCAGTGTATGCATAACATGTACATGTATTTTGCTCTTAATAATACCTCCTACTGTGTTGCTGCCCGTATATATCATTTCCAGTCCTTTGAGCAAAGAGTCACCTATCTGGAAACACATAGGCAGACAGACAGTCTGTATAACAAACTAACCTGAGCTTGCCGAGGAACTGAAATAATATGCACTTCCCGTGTAATCAAGAACCTGTTGCTGAAAGAGAGCAGCACTGCTTTTAGACCATGTCAGGAGGAAATGCTGTGGGAATGAAAATACACTGAGGCAAGGGGAAATAGAATGTGGACACTGACATTCTTGAAGAAGTTTCTAAAATGCGATCTCACCCCCCTTTTAAATATGGAAAAACAGCACTGTGAATTTTCACCCTCAATGTAGAGGTTATGACAAAGAAACCATGGATGAATTCCATGTTGGCTTCCTAGCTATGGGGCTGCTTTAATAGATGAATGATCCGTTTTTGAGACAGGGTGTCTCTGTATGGCACTGGCTATCCTGGAACTCACTCTGTAGACAAGGCTTGCCTCGAACTCAGAAATCCACCTGCCTCTGCCTCCCAAGTGCTGGGACTAAAGGCATGTGTCACTACTGCGCAGCGACTCTTTGATGTTTGCACTGCTAAGCATAATCACCAAATATGTGATAACCAAATGAATTATAACCCATGCAAAGGAGGCTTGTCTAGAGCTTCTAATATTCATGCCATTCAGCGCCATGATCATGCTGTTCTGGTGAATCTGTCACATGCATTTGAGATCTTAGCATCACCGTTCTTTGTGATAGATGCACACAGGCCAATGTCATTGCCAGCTACAGGCAATAAATAACAATAGAGATTGGGACAACACACGCTCAAAATTACATAGAATATTTCCCCAGGAGCTGTGATGATCTCCATGAATGTGAGAATTTCTTATTGATAGCTCATTACATTTCTAAGAAGGCAACTGGGTCATGTGGGGGAGGGGTGTTGCCTGTTTTATTGTTCGCAATGTTTTAGCTTATTATCTAATCAGTATCTTATCTACTTTTGATTTAATAGTGTATGTATCTTTTGTTATTTTATTTGCCTTATTATTTATACAATTAACTCTTTGAAGGGTAAATTTCCTTCCATCTTTACCTCCCCAGATCTGAAATAAATGAATGATTGATTGATTGAATGAATATAGGAGGTACAGAATAGGGTGCCTCATATCCTAAATCAGTCAGTTGAAAGACATTAAAGCCAAAGCTGAGACCACACTGTCCATAGGTTCAAACCTGCTCTGCCTTGTAGCTTTCAATATGAACATCAGTTTGAATCTTTTATCATAAGAAGACAAATAAGGCTGGTGAGATAGATAGGTGGTAAGAAGACTTTCTGCTTTGGCAAAGGACATGGTTCAGTTCCTAACATCTACATGGTGTCTTACCACCATCTGTAACTCTAGTATGAGGGTTTTCAATGCCATTTTCTAGCTTTGTGGGAACTGCACATATGTAGTGAACATATGTACAAACATACTCGTGCATATTAAATAAAAACAAAGAACCTAAAAAAAAAATTAGTGTCAATCAGATTGGCACACAGCTTTAATTCTGGAACTTAGAAAGAGGGAGCATGCGGGATTCTAAGAGTTTGAGACTTTCCTGGTCTACAAAGTAAGTTCCAAACTAGCCACAATGGTATAGTGAGATCTTATTTGAAAATTAATAAAACTAATAATAAATAGATAATAATAAAGAAGAGAAAAAAGAAGTGGGAGGAAGAGGTGGAGGAAGAAAGAGGAAAGGAAGAAGAAGAAGAAGAACAACAACAAGAAAAAGAGGAAGATGATGATAGTGGTGATGATTCGATGCCCCATGAGACTGTAGATTCTCGACAGTCTACCAATTTCCATTTCCTCAATGTCTTTCTGAGAATCAGAATCAATAAACATCCTGTAAGTGTAGGATGTCTGTTAATACTCACATAATTTTCTATCCATTGTTCCAAAGAGAGATTAAATAATTAATGACCAGATAATAATTATGTTATCAGATAAGCTGTCAAGATTCTGTATAAATATTAATTATAGATCTAATAGTACTATCCCCAAGAAATACTCCCTAAACAATTCTGTGGTTTTCTTTACATCGTTAACAGGTAACACAAATTACAGGTATGCTATAAATAAATTTTACAGGTCAATGGTCAGTGGTTGTGCTAACCTTTTTCCATGTGGCCTCTGCTCTTTTACACAGACCAGGTTTTCATGTTGTATATACACAACTAAGTTATTTTGGAGGTACCAAGTGGGGAAACTCTGAATTCACTGTGTATGAGTTCTCATTTAAAAGAATTTCAATCTTTTTCCTCTAGCGCCTTTTATTTTCCTTATTTCTCATAGAGGCAAATGATAATAGTATCCATTGGATGTGCACTAACATTAATAGACATTGTCATTCACTGTAGCCAAGATAAAATTTAACAGTTCTAAAAAGCATAGAAATAGAAGAAGTAGAATAGGTATCACTCTGGAAGATGCTGACAAAAGTGGGAATAACACCATGCTGAGAAGAGTTGCTTATTATTGGTGTCACATTAGGAAATCCAAGTCTTGGCTAAAAAGAGCATTTTTGAGTAAAATCAGCATATTTTTCATTAATCAACAATATATAGGATAAGGAGAGAGAAAGTTTGGTACTCTGGAGTATACAAGAAATTATTCTGCCTGAAGAAAAAGAAATATCCATAAAGAAGGTCCAAGAAAAGATGGAGTATGTGACTGTATCAAATAAGGTAGTGGTAGTAATGCTAACTAACCTCAAAAACACATAATATAAAAATGATAAAGAAAATTAGCTGTAATATTTTTCATCGAGAGACTGCTAATGGCCATAATGAAACTGCTTTTGGTGGTGTGCTTTTGTTTGTTTTCTGAGTATAGAAGCCAGATAGCAATAGATTGAATCTATAATGGTAGGTAAGCAGGGCCATCTCAAATAGTAATAAACTTTTCCAAAATGTTCTACTAAGATAGAGGAAATAAAAAGGGATGCGTAAAAATATGAGTGTACTGTATTATTCCGTGGTGATGTTCAATGAAACACATGGAGAAGCAGATTCTGCCCTAAAGGTTTCAGTGTTTATTTAGAAGCTTAGAAGTTATCATATTAAGATCTGAGAATACTGGCTAGTTGTGTTCCATGAAACTTTATAAAATAGAGCTGCCCAAAACCCACATCAAGTACTGATATAATAGCTGGATAGAAAGTGAGAAAACTTTTGTTTAGGTTTCCCTTCCATCTTACCAGTTAATGTATATATTATTTGGGTCTCATAAAGATAGCTTGTTTAATCTTTCTTTATTATTTATTCACTTTACATCCTGATCACTTTCTCCTCTCCTCCCAGTACTCTCCTCTCATCTCATTCCCCAATCCCCCTTCCTTTTCACCTCAGAACAGGGGAGGCCCTCCATGGGTACCAACACATCCTGGCACACCAAGTACCTGAAGGACTATGTTCATGCTCTTCCACTGAAGTCAGACAAGGTAGCGCAGCTAGGAGAAAGGGATGTAATGGCAGGCAACAGAAACAGAGATAGATCCTTCTCCAATTGCTGGGAAATTCACAGAAAGTCCAAGCTGCATATATGCTACATAGGTGTAGGGGGGCTAGGTCTAGCCCAAATATTCTCATTTGTTGGTGATTCAGTCTAAGTACCCATGGGCTCAGGTTAGTTTGCTCTAGATCTTTTGTGGCATCCTTGAACTTTCCAGCTCCCTCAATCCTTCCCCCACACTCTTCCACAAGACTTCCTGGATTCCTCCTAATGTTTTGCTGTGGGTCTCTGCATCTCTTCTGTCTGCAAGCATAGCAGAGTATCATTAAAAGTGTCTGAGTTTGGATCTCTCCCATGGAATAGTCTCAAGTTAGGCCAGTCATTGGTTGGATGTTCCCTCAATTTCTGCTCCAACTTTATCCCTCCATATCTTATACAGAGGACAAATTTTGGGTCAAATGCTTTATAGGTGGGATGATATCCTCCTCCCTCTACCATAAGTCCTATCTAGCTATAGGAGGTAGCCACTTCCATCTCCATATTTCCTGATACTAGAGGTCTCAGCTATGGTCACCCCCATAGACTCTCAGGAGCCTCTCCTTTTCCAGATCTCCAGCTTGTCCCAGAGATTCTCCACCCACACTCACTCCCTCCATTTTCAATATCTATTTTATTTCCCTGCTGAATGAGAATCAAGCATTCTCCCTTCGACCTTCCTTATTACTTAGTTGTTTTTGAGACTGTGGCTATAAGATGGTTATTTTGTACTTTATGGCTAATATCCACTTATAAGTGAATATATACCATGCCTATCATTCTAGGTCTGGTTTACCTCACTCAATATGATGTTTGCTAAGTGCATCAATTCTTCTACAAATTTCATAATGTTATTTTAAAATAACTGAATAGTATTGTATTGTATAAATGTGCCACCTTTTCTTTATTCATTTTACTTTTAATGAGCATGAAGTGACCTCCCAATTTCATTTGATTACTTTTGGTTGAAACTTTGTTTTATTCAATACAGAATGTCTTTTCAAGCTTGCTTCTTAGGCTCCTTTCCTTGGAAAACCATTTTACTAGCATTTTCTTCTGATATTGTGTCTTTCTTTGTCACTGAGATATGTTTCTTTTATGCAGCAGAATGATGGATTCTGTTTTTCCATCCATTACGTTAGCCTGTATCTTTTATTGGGAAATGGAATCCATTGAATTTGAAAAATATTAGTCAGCAATGATTGTTAATTCCTGTTATTTAGTAATGGTGGTGGTGGTGGTGGTGGTGGTGGTGGTGTGTGTGTGTGTGTGTGTGTGTGTGTGTGTGTGTGTGTGTGTGTGTGTCTGTGCATGAGCGCACATGCACACACATGCGTTCACGTCTGCGCGTATATGCTTAGCATCTCTTGTTTTTGCTAATGTGGAGTTATTTGCTTCATGTGTTTTCTTGGGTATAGTTAACCTCTTCAGGTTAGATTTTTTTCTCTAGTATCTTCTGTAGGGCTGTATTTATGAATAGTGCTTAAATTGACTGTCATGGGAAATCTTTTCTTGGTTTTCATCTGTAGTGGTTGTCAGTTTTGCTTTGTATAGTAGTCTAGGCTGACATCTGTGGTCTCTTAGAGTCTGCAAGTCATCTGCCCAGGTTATTCTGGCTTTTAGAGTCTCTGTGCAAAAGTTCGAATAATTCTGATAGCTCTAATTTTATATTTTACTTTGCATTTTTCTCTTGCTGCTTTGAATATCTTCCTTTGTTCTATACATTTAGTGTTTTGATTACTATGTGGCAGGATGATTTTCTTTTCTGGTCCAACCTATTTGTTGTTCTACAAACTTCTTGTATGTTTACAGGCATCTCTTTTTTTAGGTTGGGAAAATTTTGTTCCTTGATTTTATTGAAAATATTTTCTGGGCCTTGGAGTTGGGAGTATCCCTCTTCTTCTATTCCTATCATCCTTAGGTTTGGTCTTTTTATAGTGTACCAGGTTTCTAGGATGTTTTGTGTCATGAACATTTTAGATTTAACATTTTCTTTGACTGATATATTGATTAAAAAAATTATATCTTGTATGCCTGAGATTCTCTTTTCCATCTTTTGTATTCTGTTTGTTATGCTTGAGTCTGCAGTTTCTGTTGGCTTACCTAGGTTTCCATCTCCAGGACTCCCTCACTTTGTGTTTTCTCTATTTCTATTTTCAGGTCTTGAAGAGTTTTATTCATTTCCTTCACCCACTTGATTGTATTCTTCTGTATTTCATTAAGAGATTTATTAATTTATTTTTAAAGATTTGTATTATCTTTGTAAGATTGGATTTAAGATCATCTTCTTTTGCTTTGGATATGCCCAGGTTTTGCTGTAATAGGTTAGCTGTGTGGTATGATATTGCTCTTGCTTTTGTTGGTTGTGTTTTTTTATGCTGTTCTTTAGCCATCTGATTATCCCTGTTGTTAGTGGAATGTTCCTAACACCAACCAGGATGTAGCCTTAGGAGGCAGGTAAAGATGTGAGCTTGACAATACAGCTTTCTATATAATAGAGCATGATATTCACCTTTGCCGTCTTTGACCCAGGTGGATCTAAATGTTCCTGTTGTTCTATATTCCTCAGGAAGGCAGGCAAAGCGAAGGGCTAGACTCTGGAGCTCAGGAGCTCATATAGCCCTATGTAGTTCACCTCTGCTGGCTCTGCCCCTGACGGATCTGACATGCAAGAGATTGGTGGAGAGAGATCTAATTTAATGTTGCTGGGACTGGCAGGTCTCCTCAGAAAGGCAAGAAGAGTCCTGTGCCAGATGATGGTGCACAGAAAAAAGCATGTAGATTTCCTTTGCTGGCTGTGCTCCAGGAGGTTTCTGAAGGACTCTCTTAATAACAACAATGGTTGATCCACCTAATGGCTATGAGTTCTGGAGCACATTGCAATCTCTGAACATATAATCAGCTTCACAAATAAAGAGGCTTTGAAGTTCAGGTCTTGCCACAAAAAGAAGGAAAAACATTTTCTTAATGATAAAACTGCCATTATAGTCAACAACCTGAAAAACAGATTTTGTTTCTTCTGTTTTAAGATCAGTTTGTGATGTTATCTTCACTAAACACTTTAGATTGCTACTTAAAAAGATAAACAATTAATTAGTTTCCTTTTATAAAAATGTATAACCTCAGGGGATGAAAGAATTAAAGTTGCTGAAAAGTAAAACAGTGTCTCTTTCTTAAACCGGAAAAGTGACAGGCGATGGTCTTAGCAATGTATGGAACCAATGATTGTGGAAGTCTGGTGGAACTGACTTTTAGGAATACCTTGCATTTTCTTGGCAAACTCAAGAAGTCATGAAATGCTCATAGCTCTCCAGACAGTTCCATTTAAAATAGACTTCTACCTTTTGGGAAAACAAATAGATTGCTCTCCTTTGGCCATTCTTTTGTCTACTATCCTGCCTATCAGCTTCAGTTTGGTTTCAGACTTCCTTTTTTGTTAATTGAATTGTATTAAATATTCCATCATGTTTTTAAAAATCATTCTATTAAACCAATTTCACTTAAAAGAAGACCCTCCATATTTAAAAGAGACCCAAATCAGTTCTTTTGCTAGCCTCACTGAAAACTGAGTTTGAGTCTAATATTGAAATACAAGACTACATTGGGCAGTCTTTGGCCCCTATGAACTTATGTATTTATCATTGTATGGATTCCTTCCTAAGGAATTTAGGTTTTTTTCATTTCTGCAACCTGAGATTTTGGCATTGTCAACTAGAATTGAATAGTTAGAAAACTCATGGTTGTCATCACTGAGACTACCTATTAGTGAAGGAACTGAGTTGGAAAAATGAAGGAGGGTGGACCTAACTTTATTGCATTTATGGATTCAGGTCTTCCTTTTTTTGCTTTGCTCTTTTTTAAGAACATTTCCAAATTTGTATGCATGTGTATGAATATATCTAGATTATGTCTGCACACTGCCATCACAGGTACAGACTTTTAACAACCAAATTTGCCTTAGGAGTAAAAAGATTGATCGTGATATACAGTCAGGATTACCATGTAATTGTGTATGGTGGGGCAGTTCTGGTTTAGATTATTCAATAGCACTACAGATGCCATTATTTTTCCTCAAGTTCCCTATTGACATGTAAACTATTGTATTTTGTCATTAAGACAATTGATCAACTACTTTTTACTCACTTTATTGCCTACCTCTAACTCTACACTTTCTAACACACCCAGCCTGTTTCAACTTCCATGTGGTCTCTGTGCAACTGATCTTGAAGCATTCATCACAGTGAACCCACTTCTCTGCTTACCCTTGGGAATTTCCTGGAACTCAAGAGTTGAGCCTAGAAAAAAAAATTATTGAATATATTCTTCATTTACACTTCAAATGTTATACCCCTTCCCAGTTTCTCCCCTCCTCAAAAACCCCCAACCCATCCTCCCACCTCCTGCCTCCAAGAATATGCTCCTCTACCCAACACACTCCCAAGACCCCCACTTGATTTCCCCACACTGGGGCCTCTATTGAGTCTTCACAGGACCAAGGACCTCTCCTCCCACTGATGACCAACAAGGCATTCCTCTGCCAATCTTTGGCTGGAACCATGTGTACCCCTTGTCTAATGGCTTAGTCCCTGAGAGCCCTGGAGCATCTGGTTGGCCCATTGTCATTCTTCCCATGGGGTTGCAACCCCACCACCACCACCTGCTCCTCCAGTTTGCCCTCCAACTCCTCTATTGTGAACCCTGTGCTCAGACCAATGTTTGGCTGCTAGTATTCGCCTCTGTATCTGTAAGGCTCTGGCAGGGCCTCTCCAAAAGAGAACTATAAGTGGCTCCTTTTGGAACACACTAAGACTCTACTTGGATTACAATTATTCTAAACAGAATTAAATCAAATCTTTTTCATCAAAGCCCATAACACAGACACATCCAAAGTTAGTAACAGTAAAACAAATTCTCTATTCATATTGAGGAACTGAAAAGTTCCATAACAAAGATTTTAGATACCTGACAAGTAAATAATTGGTGCCAAGAATATAATCAGTAAATTGATAAGTGACTTTCTCTATTCAGTGAAGCATATATAAATATACACTATGGCTTGGAATACAGTCTCAAGACCCATGACACTTACACTGAGAAAAGGTAGCCTCACAAAAAGGAACCCAGTTACAAGTGTGATGGTTGTTGTGGTAAGGCCTTCTGTTGAGTGTTTCTGGAAGGCTCCAAGAACTAGAACTGACTTGGGGTTTGAACAAATGGATAAAGTATAGGCATACATACACATGAACAGAAAAGCTGTGGTTGGGTTGCTGGGCTTTCTGATGGGGAAGTATAGTGGTGTCTTCTTTCTTGTCAGTTCTCCTTGAGGCAGTGGAGGGGTAAGAGTGTCAGCAGAGGGTAAAAGTCTTACAAGATATGGGGGTAAGACTTCTTCTTACTAGTCATTTAGGGTTGCTGTACAGTAATAAGAAGTTCACTTATTTAAGATTAAGTTACTTTGCTACTGTAACTGACCTGCCTTCTGTGTTCCTTTGAAGTCAGAAATTGTGGTTTCTGGCATTTAGCACCTCATCCTAAAACAGCAGGACATTGAATAAAGGATTAATTGCTAGAGCCTTTGCCTTCATGTACAGATACCTCTTGCTTGTCAGAGGAAGTTGGAAGGAATAAATTTCTATTGAACCAGGAGAAGAGAATAACACTCAGAAAGAAAAAGTTTTACATAAGCAAACATGCATAAACTCACATAAATCAATATACAGATTCATCCTTGTGCATTTATACATTTCTATTCAAACCAGTTGAGTCCAGCTTGCATACATTCTCACAATTACATATTTACACACACACATCTATTCTTACACATTCATTTGGAGCAAAAGACCAAGCATCAGTGCAGAAAGAACCAACTTATTCTGGATTAAAAATGAACTCCAAACTTTATCACTTAGAGAAAGAAAAAGCTTCTACCCTTTTAATGCTAAATGAATTAATCCCAAATTTGTAAGAAGAATGCCATTTCTTTAGTAAGACTTGTTATTAAGAAAAAACCTGTTCTGCCCCATGGTAAGGAGAAGCCTGGCTGCTCCACCTGCTCTCTCTGCAGCTTCTATTTTCTCTTTCTCTCTGCATTCTGCATATTGCTCTCTGCAACTGATAGCAGTTGCATTTGAACCGTTTATCTGGAAGAGAAGCTGGGGATAGATGGGGTGGCGGCGAAGAAAGACCAAGACTAAGACAACATGGCTGTTCAAAGTCTCCTGATTTATTGGGGAACCGAGGATTTAAGGTTTCAGGCAAGACCCTTTCTCCAAATTCCAGGGTGTGTTCCAGAGAACTGGTCTGGCTGTTCACTAGGTGTTGGCTCTATTGCTCGGGCAGCTGGGCAGGTCACCTGCTTAAATTAGGAATTCATAGACCTGGAGGAACAATGAACTTCACCTTCATTCCACCCTAGGTAGAGCAAGATTGTGACTAGCACAGGAATTCCTCGCTCAAAAGCTGGGAGGGGAACTTCACCTTGGTCAATGTCAAGTTCCTGCCAGGTGATATGACAGCCCAATATGGCTCTCTACAGTTCTGTTAGTTTTTTATATTATCTATAGCTTCTAAATTATTCCACTCTGAATTCTCCTTCTATTCTTATTTTCTTCTCCTATTCTGAAGTCTCAATAATGCTCTTAATCTCAATGCCTTTTCTCACAATGCTATGCTTATACGTCTAAGTTCTACTTGAGTTCAGTTCTATCTAAAAAGTTCTCTTGTGTACTGAACAAGAAAGTTATCCTCAGTTCTATTCTAAAATGTTATGTTAAGATCTGTCTAAAAAAGTGTTCTGTCTAAAAAGTTCTCAGCTCAGTCCTGTCTCTTCTCTTGTCCTCAGCGCTTATACATCATTCAAAATACATGGTCACATGTTAAAAGTTCATCACAAGTTTACACATAAATTCAAATCATAAACTGAATTAGAAGTTTACAACAGAGAATGTTTGCATGTATATCTATTAGGATTATTTACCTAGACAGACATTCATCACCTGTCATAGCTCCACAGGTTCATTGAGAGTTAAAAAGCATAACTAAGTTATTAATAAAGTTTTGTATAGATAAATCCAGTCAATATTTTATCATCTGTCCTAGCACCTATAATAAATCTTTATCTTTTTATGACCTTTGGTTAATTGTTTTAAGACCTTTTGAAATCGCTCTGAGTAGTAGACAGTCTGATTACTATCTAGAATCGATTAACTGGTGACATATGGGAGACTGGCAGAGTTCTCACTGCAATTTTGACTATCAGAAGAGACCTAATAGCAGTATCACTACAAAGGAGCTTGATAAATACTGATATAATTTTATGAATTCATATAGGATCATCATCAATAATTGAGAAGTCATCTATTTTTCTGTATAGCATCACTACAAAGCAGTACATCCTCATAGATATGCAGAGATCTGATGAAAATGTGTACTAATACCTAGTTATAATCAAATATGTTTAATAATAATAGGAAAGGCATAATAAGAGGATAAATCTTTCCTAAAATGATTCTCTCCTGGGCCTTTTTATAATAGCAAATCTGTCATGGATTATTATAATTTAAGGCAGACCATCTCAGGAAGATCACAAGCTAGCTATTAGCTTGTCCTACGATGGCTCATGATAGTTGTAGCACACTGGAAGCTCAGTATGTTTATTATATAGAGTTAAACGGGGTGAGGTTACTGCAAACAACTGAACAAGAAGGCAGGATTATGGCATACAGCAGAATCCAGAAATCAGACTTAGCTGATCTCTATCGAAGCAGTCTCTGTAGTGAGCCCAGTTCAGGCCTTAATTAACAGGTTGGAGAATGGTGAGGTAAGGTGGATTTGTCTCTACACAATGTTGATATTTATACTTGGACAACTGGGGTGGTTTTTGCCAAACTCCTGGGTCTTGTGCAAGGAAGAATCCCTGGTCCAAAGGTGCTGAAGTATTGGAGTCCTTGACATGGTGTGCCACATCAACAATTCACTCAGGATTTCACTATCTGCAGTCTTCCTCTACTTCCCCATAGATTTCCTTCTCTTTTCTCTCTTATCACATATTATTTTCTGGAAAGACTTTGTCCACATTTCCATTTATTTGTATCTAAAATAACATCAAAATATACTCAATACTACCTTTTACAGTACATTGCTTCCTGACTGTAATCCTGTTCAATCCATATTCTCTCATCGTTTTTCAGTATATATTCTTTCAAATCATGAAGTGTTTCCTTCACAGAACATAGAGCTCTGTGGTATTTGCCAGATTGTGACTGGTCCAAACATAAATAAGGTGGAGAACTTTATTGCACCTCCACTTTACTAGACACTAAAATTTATGGATGTGGAATGCAAAATAACTCTGGTCTGTGGGGAAACTTGATAAAGGTAACTATGTCAGCCAAGTATTTTCCACATAAAAAAGGGTTTTTTGTTTTTGTTTTGTTTTGTTTTATTTTTGATTTTTTTTTTTTAATTTTTGTTCTTCAGTGCCTGCTTAGGACATTGTGCCATTGAGTGAGTTGAGTCCCCAAATCAACTTAACAATACTCCGTGGTATTGCAAATTTATTACAGGGCTGTTTTCCTGAAGGTCTCTTAGTAGAATTAAATTGTATTCATGTGAATTAGAGGAGATAAAGGACAAAGGATTATGTGTCAGGTCTCCAAAGCCTTTGAAAGACATAGCACACAGATTCAGTAAAGGTTACTCAGCAACACAAAAGGGACTCATAAATTCCCCTTTATTGACGGTTTAGGCAATAGACTTTTACAGACAGAACCTGGCCATGACGCTGTGAAACCTTGAAATTTGAGTTAAATAGATTGCAAAAGTGTAGAGTTGCCAGGGTCACTCTCTCTCTCTCTCTCT
Source organism: Tokudaia tokunoshimensis (assembly GCA_036184795.1). Classification (NCBI taxonomy): domain Eukaryota; kingdom Metazoa; phylum Chordata; class Mammalia; order Rodentia; family Muridae; genus Tokudaia; species Tokudaia tokunoshimensis. The sequence continues at coordinate 8,415,233 of BTHU01000005.1, read as the reverse complement.
CTCTCTCTCTCTCTCTCTCTCTCTCTCTCTCTCTCTCTGTCTGTCTATCTCTTCATTTCTGTCTTTTTCTGACTCTGTCTCTCTCTATTAGTCTCTATTTCTCTGTATTTTTCTATCTCTGCCCATCTCTGTCTTTCTGTTTCTCTCTGTTTTCTCTCCCTCTCTCCCCTTCTCTCTTTCTGTGTGTGTGTGTCATTTCTTTCTTTTTTCTCTTTCTTTTCTTCCCCATTTCCTTTTCTCTTTCTCTCTCCCTTTTTCTTCTTTGTCCTTGCAACTGCAAGGATTTTCCAGCTCAACAATTAATCTTCCTTACTACTATGTCTTGTCATGGCTGAAACTCCTAATAGACAGAGAGAACTGGTGATTTATTTCAAGAACATGATCAGATCTAATATTGTAAGGTTTGCACCAACTTCAGAGCTCCACTTCATGCATGTTTCTACATGGGTCTGAATACGTGCTTCACTGAGTGATGAGCAAGGCCCTTGTGTGAGAATACACTCTAATCTGTTGGATTTGAACCCATTCTACCTCCAGTCTCTACTCTGAGGATCTAGTTAGCTTTTGAGTTACAAATTTATTTCAGAATGGCAAAGCTGTATGGGACATTAAATTTCGGAAGAAAGTATCAGAACTTATTTTAGACAATGAAGGAGGATAAGAGAACTAGAGATGGCTAGAAAGAGAGAGAGAGAGAGAAAGAGAGAAAGAGAGAATACTGAGATGTCTTTTGAAATTCACATATGAGTGGGAAAACTGAGGATTCAGAAGAGAATTCCTCCACTCCATGAACATGACATTTATCTGATGTGAAGGAATATCTCTTTGGGCAGGGAGTGCAAGGGGAATTCCTGTAGGAAAGGGGAGTTTGTCATAAAAAATCAGAGAGAGCAAAAAGCTCAAAAGCATCAGGAGTGAGGTTTGACTGAATTAGTGCTTATCCTGGGAGCTACAGGGATTATTTACACACTGTTGTAAGGGAAAATCCTGGAATTTGCTATGCCTGTTGTTACTTTAAAGCAATACACTTCATGTACACATAAAGGATATTCTGAATTTCTTTTTCAGAGTTTCATGCAAAACCTGACATGAGAAAAATGACAATGAATTTTTATTTGTATATATATATATATGTATATGTTTTAAATAGTTATAGAAAATCCTAAATGTGAATTGCTAAAAGGAGAAATGATTTATAACTATATTATCCCTCATCCTGGTGGTTGCTTGAATAATGGCCTCATAGGTCACAGGGACTGGCACAATTGGGAGGTATGACATTGTTGGAGTAGGTGTAGTATTTTTAGAGGATATGTGTCACTGGGGTGAGTTCTGATGCTTCAAATAATCAAGGTAGATCAGTGGGCCCGAGTCCCCTCCTGGTGTGTGTGGATACAGATATAGAACTCTTAGCTCCTTCTCCAGCACCACATCTGCCTGTATTCTGCCATGCTTCCTGCCATGATGATAATGAACTAAACCTTTGAACTGTAAGCCAGCCCAAATTAAATGTTTTTCTTTATAATAGTTTCCATGATCATGGTGTCTCTTCACAGCAATAAAACCTTAACTAAAAGATACGCATATCTACTAATATTGTCTTACAAATACAACATGAACATACAGTAACTGAGTGAAAGAATGAGAGACAGAGGAAAATATCATACATTATTTTTCATGAAGTAACTATTAAAAGTTCTATCCATGCCATATCCTTAACCCTGCTAATTCCTATGATCCCTGCCTCTCCTCTTTGCTTTACACATCATTCTTATAGAGACAAATGAAAGTAGGATAGAACATTCAACTTGTTTCCTTATCCTCAGAGCCACTATCCTTTTGGGCTCTTTCATTGCTTTCTCAACCCTTTCTATTTACCTGTGTTTTTTTCCCTTTTTCTCATTCCCCACATTTGTATATCTGCCACAGATTCCAAAGCTTTTATTGTTTCTATTGCTCTTTTTATGGAATAAAACTATATTCTACTTCAGCCTCTATATCTATCCACTATGTAAAATGTATATTTTTGCTATTACAGAATCTCTACAGAATGCACTAAACAGCCTGCAACCTTCATAAATACTCTCCCACTGCTTTCCTAAATGCTTGTGCTGTGATTTCTTGCTTAAATTGGAACTCAATTTTGGTAACTAGCATAAGCCACTGAACTTGTGTGTAAGTATTTAAATCTGTTCTACTTTATGTATGCAAAACAAAATCATAAGCTTGCATGACAATCCGTGGTATTTAGTAACAGTATAAATAAGCTAAGTGATGAATCATTTCTGGAATACAGCTTTTTTCTTCAATGGATACATTTCAAACACCAACAAAACAAAGCTGGTTATTCTATTCAAATTATTTTATCTCTACCCCACAGTTCAAAAGTGGAATGTCCTCCCTTAGGACCCATGTTAAAGTCATGGCCCAACACTGTAGTTCTATAGGAAGTGATACAACTGTCTAGTGAAAAGAAATTAGGTCCTGAAAGTACTCTGTTAAAAGAGGATGCTGATACCTCAGCCCCATGTTTTCTCTCCTTTTGCCTTCCAATGTGCCATGAGATGAGCAGGCCTCCTTCTTAATATAGTTAAATACTTGGTGATCCATTCCCACAGAGTTCCCTACATGCACACATAAAACATATCATGAGAAAAATGAAAATGCACTAAAACCATGAGTCAAAATGAACCCATTCTTCTTTTGAGTGGTTTCTGTCATTCATAAACCATGACAGAGATTGCCTAATGCAGATTTTCTAGGTGTGACAGAGAACTGCTCAGAGCACTCTACAGTCCCCAGCATCAGAGCACATAGTCAAAGAAAGTTAACCTTTAAACTACCACCAAATATCCTGTATGTTTTAGTTTTAAAATGTCTCATGTAGCTCACAAATTTGAAAACAGGGTCCACAGATGGTAGCACTGATTGGGGGGAATTGTGGTACCTTTAGTAGATAGGGGCTCACTAGAGGAAGGTCACTGTCAGGAAAGACCTTATGAGTTAGATCATCCAAGCCTACATCAGGCAACAGTTTCTCTCTGCTTCCTGAGCAAACTAGTGTTATCAAGGCCCCAAAGCCATGCTTTCCCCATCACAGTGACTAGTTTCCCTCAAACCATAATAAAATTATCTTTTTTAAAATTGCTTCTTTTTTCCCAGCAGTGAGAAAATTAGAAAAACTATATCTTTCTTATGCGTGCATGTCCTTCCTTTTCAACTGCCTCTTTTTAACCAACCAAGGCTTCTTTCTGACATTGAAATGATTGAAATGTACAGCAGCAAATGCATATCTGGATCTTCTCTGACCTTGGTTTATCTATCCTGTCTTTTGTCATTCCGTCATTGGTAAGCATCTTAAAGAAGAGGCTTCATATCTTCACTAATAGTGACCATCATGTCTTAGGGACCTGTTCTGTACTTGAAAATTAACACATGCTGCCCTTCTGATCCTATAAAGGATGTATTCCTGAAAACTCCTTGGCCTCTTATCTTCACATACATTTTCATTATGATTACATTCCAGTTGACCACCCACTTCCTGCCATACCTCTGCTCATTGTCCTTCCTATTCACTTCCTCATTTTCATTATCCTTCTGTTTTAAATCATGACTTCTCTTCTTTCATGCACTCTCCCTAAATTGTCTCAGATACTTTCAAAGTCACAAATCCTGTGTATCATGTGAAATCTCTACACTATATTATACACTATTTATTTTCTTGAACAACATATGAAATCTCTTGCTAGGTGTGGATTGTTTCCAGATCAAAGTCCATGAACCAAAATTAAATTGGGCTATTGTTACAATATAGTGTTTCTGGCCCTCATATTCAACAGAACAGTGGTAAATTTCTGACTCTTGATTATTATCGAGCCTTGCAGAAGAGCATTTTATTTTCTGTGCACTTATAAAATGAAGATAAAAATCCTATCCTGAAGAGACTATGTGACCTGAGATAAGATGCAGCACATAGTCCTTATTTCATCCATAGACCATTTGCTGGATTCTTTTGTCAAACCTGTCCTCTCTACTGTATTCTATTGTTCATTGTGACATCATCCCACAGTAATTTTCTTTTCTCTTCACTCCATCTTTATACCCAGCTGGTTACATTGTATTGATTCTACTTCTTTAGATTTCTTTCAATTGATAGCCAGATATCTATTTATTTTGCTTAAACATTTGTCTTTTGTGTTGCTATAAAAACCAAGTAATTTCTTTTCTTTGTCTCCAATTTCTCCAAAGCATCCATTTAGTCATCATCAAATCTTTTCTTTGTATCTTGTTTTTCTGAACTGCATCAATGACTTGGTTAGTCTTCCTTAGGTGCTGCAGTATATGCCCTTATTGCCTATAATACCAAGCATTATTGATCAGCTTAGATGCCCTTGCTCATTATATTGTTATTTCTATTGTCTTTCCAGGTTTTTTCTACTACTTCTTCCATAAACACTTCCTTTTAGCAATACTAGATTAGTGTATGTCATGCAAAAAATATCCAAGCCAATATCCAATATCCTTTCTATATGAATGACATGCCAACTTCATTTTGGTTCCAGAAATGTTGTATGACTCTCTTTTTTATTCTTTTTTTTTTGCATTTTAGGTTATCTTGCATTTTATATAGTCTTAAATTTTACATAAACTAACTTCTTTGAGAAAAATCAAGGCAAATACAACAAAGATAGCAAAAGAAATAAAATTAAGGCCAGACAGTGGTGGCTCACACCTTTAATCCTAACACTTGGGAGACAGAGGCAGGTGGATTTCTGATTTCAAGGCCAGCATGGTCTACAGAGTGAGTTCCAGGACAGCCAGGGCTATACAGAGAAACCCTGTCTCACAAAAACCAAAAAAAAAGAAAAAAAATTAAGATACTAAAAGAACTAAGAAAGGTAAATATCCCAACAACAAAGTCAACTTTGTGCTGAGAACAAGTATTGTTTCCACAAACAAATCAAGCTTGAACCTAGTTATGTGTGAGCATTCAGTCAAGGTTTATGAGTTAGCCCCATAATTTTGGGCTGAGATTTTTGTGTGGTACAGTAGTAATGAAATGTCTTTTCATATGAAAAAATGGCTGAATAGCATTGAATCCATGAACTCAATTCTGAATTTGATAGTCTTTTTGTTAAATATGGCCAAGTACATAGTATCTAGTTAAAATACTTTTGTTCATATTAGATACTCATACCCCTTTTCTGCCAGCCTGCATATAGTAAACTCCTATTGCTGCTATAAATATTATTACAATGTAAATGACATAAAATAATTAAATTCATCATCTTTCAGTTATTAGGTTGGACATCTCACATGGTTCTCATTGTACTAACATCTGCAGAGTAGCAGCCTGGAATTTTTTGTGGAGTCCTTAAAAAAGAATCTATTTCCTGTCCTTTCCTAAACTTAGCAGATATTATCCTTTCTTGAATTATAGTTTCTTCTCCTATTTTAAAATACAACACATAGCATCACCTCTTTGATCATTTTCCCATTGTTACTTCTCTCTCCAACAGCAGCTAGCAATCCTCTTCTTAAAAGCATACAGTGGTATATCTGAATAATCTGGGATAACTACCCCAAATCAAAATCCTTAAGCTAGTCATATGTGCAAATTTCCTCTAAGTATACAAGATTATCTATTCATTGCATTTAGGGGTCATTCTAAGGTCATCTTAGTGCAAACAGTCTACCTTCTACATAATCTTTTTGTATACTCTATTTTATAATAGTGATTATGAATCCATACACATAGGCTCCAAGAAACAAATTTCAATAAAAGTTGTGTTTTCATAGAATATAAAACTAAATGTGTAAGATTATATACATGATGTAGGACTTGTGAAGTTTTTTTTTTAATGACCTTTTGGAATTAGAAAGGAATTTATAAGATAACCAGCTCAAACCCATTCCTGCTACAAGAATACATTTCTAGGAGGGAAATTTTCATTTATCTTCATACAGAATTGAATGATTTACATTCCTTTGACTGTGGAAAATTAAGTAATAAAAAAAGAAAAGGAAGAAACCCCACAAACAGGCAAACAGGCATAGCAAAGCCATCTTCCCAATCCTTGGAAGCTCTTTCTTCAATGATTGGAATTTATTGACAATGTAAAATGCCTTTGATTGTGAGTGTGCTGCTGACACAATCTTCTGGGAAAAATAAAATTTTTACTATGTGAATAATATCAAACTGTTTTCCAAAGTACATGAGCAGCTAGGAAAAACATGTTATGTGTCTATCAGTTTCACTGTATAAAACTGAAACAATTTTGGATAAAGTGGTTGCAGCAAGACTGATGAAGGTTGTTCATTTGAGTCTGAAATAGGAACAAAACAGAAAATGTTGCTTGAAGATTATGAATTATTCTCTATGACTTAAGACTGACATAATCAGTACCTCAGCAATATCTACTTCTTTATACACTCAATTGAGCAAGCACTCAATAAATGCTTAATTTTCTACAAGAGGACCATATTTAGCTTTTTCTTCCTAGTCAATGGTAGCCTGATTGTATCCTTTCTTCACAATCTAATTTGCATCAAGCAAACATGATAGCTGTGACAGTATAAGGCCTCCTACTATAATTATTTACCTACCTTATTCCAAAAGTTAGGCTACTTTCAAACTCCTTCTTTATAACAGCAACTTCAAATTTTCTGCTAGGATCTATTGCCTTCCTGGACACATTGTAATTATACATTATTAGGGGAAAACCAGAAAATCGCTGCCATTTCATTTTAACTCTCTGTCTTTTAAAAATAGAACCCGAGGATAGATGAAGTAGACAAGATTAATATCATTTTCCCTTCCTTCCTGTTCCAAAGTTGCTTGCCTGTCCACATCTGGAACAAATTATTTGGGGATTAAAAGCCTTTTCTCATGGGATTTATAAAAAGAAATGCTTGCATGGTGCTAGCTTCTTTACTGCAAGGGCCAGATGTACAATGATGGCTTTAGGGAAGGATCTTAAAGAGCATTCAGGCATATACTGCATGAAACAGCCGTCAGAGAGATTCTACAAGTTCATTCAGTAGTGCCTGAAGGTACCATATTGTAGTTCCTCAGTACTAAAAAGTGCTAAATCACATCTTGCTATGCTGTATTTTAAGTGTTGGTCTAAGTTAATAATTGGCCTTCCTAAGAGAAAATAATATACTATTAGTTACAGAATATTATTCCTCATGAACCATTCCCTGGTTACCCATTGAAGTCAAGATTTTAGTACAGGCAGAAAGCTGTTATAATCTTGTGAAGAATATGCTAAAAAAAAGTAAAACTTCCTTCTGAATATAGAGGGGATGTGCAAAAGTTCTCTGACTGCCATCGACAGAGGCACACTTGCGACCATGGCTTGAACTCCACAGAAACCATGAACCAATCTAAAACTTTCCTCCTTAAGCTGCATCACTTGTGTAGTTTGGCACACTGATCAAAAACTGATCTCCTTTTATATTTATTTTGCTATTTACTCAAACACCAAGCACCAATCTTCTTCCAAGTATAGAGCAGCAGCCTTTTCAAATGTCAGAGGAGTTCTGTCTCCTCTAGCACCAAGAGAAGTCAGATGAAAAGTCCCCCATCTGCTGGAGATCAGTTAGATACAATTATTTGGCTTACTGGGATGAGTCTACAAAATGTTATGATACTTCCAGCTGCAATTGGTTTATATTCAGAAAAAAAATCACTTTAATTTGAAAATAATGGATTCTAAAAGGCATTTAATATCTCTAATCTACCCAAGTTATGACAAATCTTAAATTAATCCACAATATTTACATTAACCTGGAGTCAGGAATGTCATGAAATTCCTTATCACTAGTCTGGAGGGGGGAGGTAAATGTCAAAATTCTATGTTGTGCAGTTCTACTGAACACATAGCTTTCATGTCCACATGGAGTTAAAAGTTGAACCACTGCAAGTCAGGGTCCATTTGTAGTTTATATCAGCTTCACTGGACAGCTCCAAAGCATTCCTCCGATATGCCAGTGTTATGCAACTTTCCCTTGATATGTCGAATACATGAGATGATCAACTTACAAAGAGGAGAGCTTTATTTTGGTTGCAGGTTTTATAGGTTCTAGCCCACAATTAGTTGGTCTTGCTGATTTTAGACCTGTGGTGATAACATGAATTGTACAGCACAGACTGGTACAGAACCAATCAGGTCACAACTGGGACCAAAAACAGAATGAGGGCATGAAAGAAATGCTCCAACATTCCCTTCAGGATCATACCACAAAATATCAAGCCTTTAATACATGGGGCTTTGGGGTATATTTCAATCATGTGAATGGCATGAACATTTATAAGTGGTAACTAGGACCTAGGGAGATGGTTCAGTCACTAAAGTACTTTCTGACCAGACCTGAAGATTAGAGTTTAGTTCCTTAAGACCCACAAAAGAAACCAAATTCTGAAGACCATGTTTGTATGAGAACACTAATAAAGTGGAGACAGATGGATCCCAAAAGTTTTCTGGCCAGCTGACCTGCCATAATTGGCCTGCTCTAAGCTCAATGACAGACCCTGTCCAAAAAATTAAAACAGAAAACAACTGTTGAGTCATTTGGAATTGACCTTTTACCTCCATGTGTGCACATATATTTGCACATAGTCTCACAAGAATACATACATATATACCACAGACACCTATACATGGTGATTTAGAGTCTCACTTCTCTAATCTCTCAGTTAAATCCTTGTTTGTATGAATTTCATTCAGACTAGAGAGATTGCAATATTCACCAGTATGTAATATACAAAGAAATATACACAAATTGTTTACATATTAACATGAATTTTCACAAAGTCAATGCCCCTAAATCAAAGTGCCTTATATGCTGCCATAAAATCAGGAACTGTGACCTTCCTGTCACTAAGACCAGATGATTGTATCAGGCTTCTGTGATCCAACAAGCTTTGGACATTGGTCTTTTAGAAACCATGGCTTCTGGGTTAATATCCCCTTATCAGTGACTGCATACCATGTGTGTTCTTTTGTGATTGGGTTATCTCACTAAGGATGATATTTTTAAGTTCTGACCATTTGCCTAGGAATTTTGTGAATTCATTGTTTTTAATTGCAGAGTGGTATTCCATTGTGTAAATATACCACATCTTCTGAATCCATTCCTCCGTTGAGGGACATCTGGGTTCTTTCCAGCTTCTGGCTATTATAAATAAGGCTGCCATGAACACAGTGGAGCATGTGTCCTTATTGCATGCAGGGGAAGCCTCTGGGTATATGCCCAGGAATGGTATAGCAGGATCCTCTGGGAGTGTCATGCCCAGTTTTCTGAGGACCCACCAGACTGCTTTCCAGAGTGGTTGTACCAGCTTGCAATCCCACCAGCAGTGGAGGAGTGTTCCTCTTTCTCCACGTCCTTGCCAACAACTGCTGTCTCCTGTGTTTTTGATCTTAGCCATTCTGACTGGTGTGAGGTGGAATCTCAGGGTTGTTTTGATTTGCATTTCCCTAATGACTAAGGATGTTGAACATTTCTTTAGGTGCTTCTCAGCCATTAAATATTCTTGAGGTGAGAACTCTTTGTTTAGCTCTGTACCCCATTTTTAATAGGGTTATTTGGCTCTCTGGAGTCTAGCTTCTTGAGTTCTTTGTATATATTGGATATTAGCCCTCAAAAATGTGGTATATTTACACAGTGGAATACTACTCTGCAATTAAAAACAATGAATTCATGAAATTCCTAGGCAAATGGTCAGAACTGGAAAATATCATCCTTAGTGAGGTAACCCAATCACAAAAGAACACACATGGTATGCAGTCACTGATAAAGGGATATTAACCCAGAAACTCGGAATACCCAAGACACAATTCACATATCAATAGAAGTCCAAGAAGATGGAAGGAGAGACCCCTAGTCCTGGAAAGACTGGATGTAGGGGAATGCCAGGACAGAGAAGCAAGAGGGGGTGGAATGGGGGACAGAGGGAGGGAAGGGGCTTATGGGACTTTCGGGGAGGGAGGAAACGGGAAAGGGGAAATCATTTGGAATGTAAATAAAAAACTTAGAAAAAAAAAAGAAACCATGGCTTCTCCATACAAATAATTGTAATTCCTTCAGAGAAGACACAGATTTGTCCTTAGTGACTTCAATTTTGGGGCTTAGCCTATGATCTTGAAAGATCAAAATTTCCCAGGACAAATGAAATACAATAAAAAGAATCTGTTCTTGTGTCTGCAAAAGCAGTATGAGTTCTGAAGTCTAGAGTGTCAATCAGAGAGCAGAAGATGACAGCAATTTACATTCCACTTCCATTACAATTCACATCTCAGAGCCCACTTTACTGTTTTCCATAACCAAATGTCTAATAATCAAACCATTGGCTGGCGACTTGTTGGTGGCATTTTTGGCCTATTCTGGTCCCCTTGTAGCTGCTACCTTTTTTACGGCTGCCCTCTACATGTTCTTTTCTTTTATTGGACTATACATAGTGTGTGTCCCTGATTTAACAAAAATAGACCTGTGGTTGTAATTTCTGTTCTATGAGCAATAAAATGCAACAGTGGTTGCTTCCTTATCTCTAAACCCCACAGCATCCAAGTGCCAGGACAATATGTGGTCACTAAATTGATATGAAACACAAGCCACAAATCCAAAGTACACTGTCTGCCATGAAGTGGAATCTGAAAGTACCAGGAATTATTTCCTCCATCTTTGAAACTTCTAGTGATTTTCTCTTTTCTTCATAAATACTATAGTACACATTTTAATACTCATCTTATTTAAATGGAGATACTTTTACACATTTCCTTTAATTATTCTATCCATCAAAACTTATTGTTGCAGAGGACCAATCTCAGGTAAAGTTGTTACTGACAGTCTGAAAGGAAGAGCATTTGCGGCATGGATCTTGTCCTTGAGAAAATAAATGCCTATCAAGAGATGGGAACATGTGGCGATATACAGATTTTAAAAGGACAAAGATATTTTCAGAAATTAGTATGGGTGCAGAGGGGAGAGAATAAGAGCAATTCCTTTGGACTGGAAGATAGAGTGCATTATAAATCAAGTGACACCTCAAATTGCCTTGATAGTTGGGTTAGTCTGGGGCATGTGAACGCTAGGAAGATACACTGGCAATATAGTCAGAATAAGAATAGGAAAAATATAGAGGGAAGAGTAGTTTATATGAGATAGGATGATTAGTTACTTTCCTTTAGACCAAAAAAAAAAATCCACCACATCACAAAAACAGGACTAAACAGCCTGAATCCACGATTTAGGCATCATCTCACACGAAGCCTAAACTACTTTGCCTACATATTTCTAAAGATAGCTGAATCACCGAGGGCTTGCTCTTTTACTTTCACTCCATCATTCGTATCACTGTGGATCAGCTGACAATAATTTTTAATTTCCATATTATTTTGGTTTGTTTAATATTTACAGTCAGACACAATGTGTTGTATACACTATATTTGCACAATTCAATATGTATATACAGCCTATAATCACATCAGTCTGATTAGCATTTCTATCAACTCAAACACCTACCATTGCTTTGTGTTGGAGAATTCAAATTTTTTTCTCTGATATTTAAGAATATACAGCAAATTCCTACAAGCCTTGCTGCACTATGATTTATAGCCTTTACACTTATTGCTACAATCTAGTTGTATTTTGGTACCTTCTATCCACTGTTTCCTTTTCTACTTCCCCTCCATAGCCCCATTCAGGTCCCAGTGATTCATTCCTTACAACCACTAATTTTTGCCATTGTTAGATTAACAGCTGTTTAATAGTCTCAGTCTATTATATACTTTCTAGCAAGTAGCAGATTCTTAATAAATATGTTGCCTTAATTAAGAATGCATTTACTTTCTGTCATATGGCATTAGTGAATACAATCTTGCTAGGAAAACTTCAAAAAAAAATTCTTTTCTTTTGCAATACCAAAATTGTAATTCCATAAGTGATTGAACTAGTGAGTGACTTACAAGACTGATGAGCTTGTAGCTACTGATGGATGAACATGAGTATGGTGCGAGGCTGACAGCATTCCCCACTATTTGTTGGCACTCTCTTCTTTAGCTTTTTGTAGGGTGCTTTTAAATTCACAGATTATACCCATGTTTCGATTCTAAACAATTGATGAAGACCCTGGAACTGCTCAGTTCCATTTCCTGAGACCAGACCAAGGATAAAGAATGCCTCCAACCTGTGATCTTGTTTTAAAGAATTGTATATTTCATACCCTCCTCTTCCAGCTTGTAGTCTGTTCTGCTTCAGGCTTTTATTTACTTTGCTTTATAAGTCTTCTAAAATGCCTCTCTTCATCTTCAATTTTATTGTAACTTTTATTCAGTCATTTTCTTGGAAGCTTCTTGGGGAGCAGGCACTGGGCTGACATCCTATACACCCAGATCCTACATTACTCTGTTGATCCCACAGGTGCTGCTGCTGGGAAGCACTCAGTAGAAAGTGAGCACACTGTGTTAATGTTGTGAAACTCTCCCTCAGTCACTACAGTTATTACCATCTTCTCAAGGGAACTATGATTATTCACAAGAAACCCCAAAGATCAGGCCTCTTGACAACCTTTCACAGACATAAATGACAGAGTTTTAAAGGCTTCTTTCTGAGCTCTTGGCCAAGTTTAGAGAAGTCTGCCCCAGCTGCCAGCTTTCCAAATGGGTTATAAAGTAGTAGAATGGATACAGTTAACAGAAATTGAGACTTCATCTTTATGGATCTTCAGAAGCCAGAGTCATGACATGGTGGACAGCCATCCATGTCAGGGTGGGAAATTTAAATAACTAAGCTCTTAGGTGTCACCTATGTTCTTGTAAGTGAAACACCCCTGCAAGGCTTCTGTAAGTAAACCAAATTTTACACTCACCAGTTCACAAAACTAGGCTTGGGAGGAAGTGTTAAGTTGACCTGTCTTTGGGGCTGAGTATGGGGTAAATAAATGGTTGTTCATATCTGCTCAGAGAAATTACATGAAGCAGTTAGTCAAACCGTTGCAGGTGCTGAGAGTCATGCCTTTTCCCTGTTAAGACTGTGCATGAAAGCACATGCTTACATTCCTGTAAATCTCTGGTTTTCTCCCAAGTTCTCTTTCCTATCTCCTCAAGAAAACTTGTACTTTTCATGATTTTCCCTTTTTTTGTGAACAGATGAAGCATCATCAGCTAGTGTCAAATAGCTGTCTTCATTGGGAGGACTTGGAAACAAACGCCATTAATGTTAGGTAGTGTGGCAATGGAGGTGGTGAAAAACCCTTAAAGTAAATGAGTCCATCACATGATCTTCCAGCTGTAACCACAGCATCTGCTTTGGACAAATTATACAGTGTCAAAAGAAACAGAATTTGACAGCTCACCATCATACAAACTTACCATGATACCCAATTATTGAGAAAATACTTTAATTCTTAAATTTGCGTCCCAGAAGACAGTAGTCCTGTTTTTAGTATTGTGCAAGTAGTGTCTATGAATTGTGATAAATAGATATTTTATGCTAGTATAGGGCTGTCTAGAAAGGCAACTATAAATTAATGTGAATACAGGTTCAGACCAAATATTTGTAAGGTCTTAACTTATCATAAAACAGCTCACCAAGAATTTCTAACTTTAAGACATAAGACACAACAGTACAGAACTATTTATACAATTTCAGTACAGATTACCAAACTAATTTTTATTGGAATATAGATAATTATATACAGTATTTTAGATAATGATATACAGTATTTTATTCTGTGCTTCAATGACAGAATATTTGAAATTGAGTAATTTATAAAGATTGGTTTTGATGAGTCTTAAGAGTAATGTCAAAGGATCTACATTTTGTGGAGAATTTTTTTACATCACATAGCATAAGTAGAAGAGAGAATAAGAGACTGAAAAGGGGTGTGTGTGTGTGTGTGTGTGTGTGTGTGTGTGTATACATGTGCGTGTGCGTGTGTATGTGTATTATGTATGCATAATACATAATCTAATCTAGTCCCAGGATGGCTAAAACAAGGATCTTAAGAGGATACTAAACTACATACACAGGAAGATCACTCATGATGGAAGCCACAGTTAAGTGCCTATCTAGCTTCACAGCACCGTTGCATTTTGGTATTGTTTATAACAAATGAATGTTGGGTGACACATTCAAACCATAGAATATACATTCTCTATAATTCAACAAAATTTTATTTGTGCAAGTGGAATGTGTTTGTATGGAGCTGATTATATCTCTACTCACAGATTTGCTGCTGGTAAATCCTAGGTTCTTGCTACACAGAACGTCCTTGAATTGTAGGCATTTTTCTGAGAAGGATATGAATTCAGTTTATCTTTGTATGTCCATGAAGATCAGAATTCAATTGCTATGTGATTAAATGACTTTATAAAAATGTTCAGTATTGATAAATAATAGTTTCTGAATAGTAAATTAATGTTTGACTAATTTGTATAACTACATTGGTGTGTGAATTAAACTAGAATACGCCTATTTTAGTCTTTGCCTTCATTTCTTCTCATAAAAAACATGTTTATTATGTGTAAATGTCTTCTCTCAACTAATTTTGGTGGGACTTCTTTGTGTCTATATTCATTTAGATAATTCTATCATTTCTGTGTCTCTATAATTCACCCCATATTCTTATGGAATATAGATTAAAATGAGTTTATGAAAATGGTAAGAAATACTTCATTAATAGATTGAATTACTTATAAACTCATGAGATCACATTCACATAGTACTTTTAAAATACCATTTTATTTCCTTACTTTTCACTGATATTTCATGATTAAAAGTAGAATGGGTATGAAATTTGTTTAGGGATATAATATCCATACCACTAACATCATGGAATGAAATAAATGGGTAATTGTGGCTCAAATGCAATGTGAAGTAAGTCAGTCATAGTAAAGTGACTAAGTAACTTGTGTGCTCCATTACCATCAACACCTTGGATTTATGTAATTTAAGAGATGTTAACACATTTAATAGTACAAAATACAATTCTCATATCAGAAATGGCATTACAGATAGACGAACTGAACCATCAGTTTCCCTCTCCTCCTCTTGTGCACAAATATTCATACTTAAAGCAGAATTTCTCAATATATTTTAAAATTACAACTCATTCTTATTTTCTCATCTGTCTTCCTGTCCTTTACATACTAAAAGTACCTATATTGATTTGTGAGACTCTGCAATTGTTGAGGCAGCTGGCTGTAATGCTGAGTCTATGAAATTTATTTAGATATCCCCTTCCATTCATTACTGTATACAAGAGCCTTTGGTCCTGCTCATTTCTATGACCATGTTATAATAAACAAGAATGTTTCCTTGCATATTTATATAATAAAATATTATTATTATGTATATTTTAAAGGACAAAAATCATGACAAAATTGAAGAAAAATTATGCTAAAGGCTCATTTTCAATGTATTTCTATCCAAACTATTTTTTTTGATTATTCATTTTGATATGTGTAATTTATATTATTTTAATTGACAAAATACTGCTTACCTATCATGCAACATGAAGTTTGAGATCTGTATAGATTTTAATGTTGATTCTCATACCTGCTTGGAGTTCTAGAGCATAAATAATTTACATTTTATTGCACAGCTTATAAATTCTATTACTCCCATGCTGCAAATAATGAATTAATGAGTGTCATTGTGCTTTTGTAAGACAATCGCAGTTAGAATATGCAATACACACACCCACACACACACAAATATACATTTGAGATGTAAATAAAAAAATCTAGAAACAAAATTAACATCCATTTTAAATAGTGTTCTAAATTTTTATCAGTGTTCTATTTTAATGGTAGGTTCTACTTTCATCTCCTTCCTAATATTTAAGCATAAATTGTTTGCTGACTTCCTTCTCTTCACAGTCCTATTTAATTCAGAATTAAGTTATAATTTAACATTAAATTTATTTGTAACAGTAAACTTTTCAAATAAATATTGATTGAATACATGAGTGAATTTTCAGCAATATTTTTCTTCATTAACTATAAAAAAATAATGCTGTGGTAATAATTATAATTGTTTTTCTGACAACTTTATTCTATAAATATATTAGATATTAATTTGAGGTCTAAAATACACAGTACTAATAATTTCATGATTCATTTCAGCATTAACATATTGGGATACAGAGAGTTTGTCTTCTGCATACTATGTATTTTTATAATTTCCTGTGTCTAAAGTTAACAGTGAGTTTGTTTCTAACTTTACTTTTCAAAATTTCACTAAAAAGAAATGCTAATACATAAGTGCAGGTATCCAATGTAGAGGTGTGTGTGTGTGTGTGTGTGTGTGTGTGTGTGTGTGTGTGTTTCATTTCCAATACCATGGGAAGCAAAGCACGAGCTTACTTAAGCACTCATATTTAGTTAGGTGAGTTAATTTCATAAGAAAATATTAGATAGACAAGTATAAATCAGAACTTTCAGAAAATGCCAGTTATTCCATCCTTGAATTTGTATTTGATTCAGAGCTATTCTTCTTCCTCTGTATATCCCATTTTTTCATTGCAAAGGACTCTCTACATAGAACTTGACATGGTCCCTAACACATAGTAACTGTGAGATGATTTGGAGGATCAAGGAAATTTGATTTCATCATATTTTAAGCATTTCCCTTTTACTTTGTATACTAGACAGAACATACTAAACACTTTCTGAAACAGTGAAAACACTTCTTTAAACCATAAATTTCCAAGTTAAAATTAAGCTGAACTTATAAATTATTGTTTGTGCATGTGATTTGTTCATAAGTAATCTCTGCTTGTTACTAATGAAGCAAAATTTCAAATGACCTGCATTCTAGCTCAATTTTCTGCAAATAATCAACAGGGTTTATAGTTAGTATTAACACCTGTGGCCCACGTTTGTTAGTTCTAACATAATGGGATTTATTAGGCATTCTCTTGAAACCATTATTTAACCATAATGGCATATAATGGTTAACAGTGGGTTTGTTTCTAACTTTACTTTTCAAATTTTCACTAAAAAGAAATGCTAATACATAAGTGCAGGTATCCAATGTAGAGGTAGGTGTGTGTGTGTGTGTGTGTGTGTGTGTGTGTGTGTGTGTGTGTGTGTTTCATTTCCAATACCATGGGAAGCAAAGCACGAGCTTACTTAAGCACTCATATTTAGTTAGGTGAGTTAATTTCATAAGAAAATATTAGATAAACAAGTATAAATCAGAACTTTCAGAAAATGCCAGTTATTCCATCCTTGAATTTGTATTTGATTCAGAGCTATTCTTCTTCCTCTGTATATCCCATTTTTTCATTGCAAAGGACTCTCTACATAGAACTTGACATGGTCCCTAACACATAGTAACTGTGAGATGATTTGGAGGATCAAGGAAATTTGATTTCATCATATTTTAAGCATTTCCCTTTTACTTTGTATACTAGACAGAACGTACTAAACACTTTCTGAAACAGTGAAAACACTTCTTTAAACCATAAATTTCCAAGTTAAAATTAAGCTGAACTTATAAATTATTGTTTGTGCATGTGATTTGTTCATAAGTAATCTCTGCTTGTTACTAATGAAGCAAAATTTCAAATGACCTGCATTCTAGCTCAATTTTCTGCAAATAATCAACAGGGTTTATAGTTAGTATTAACACCTGTGGCCCACGTTTGTTAGTTCTAACATAATGGGATTTATTAGGCATTCTCTTGAAACCATTATTTAACCATAATGGCATATAACGGTTAACAGTGGGTTTGTTTCTAACTTTACTTTTCAAATTTTCACTAAAAAGAAATGCTAATACATAAGTGCAGATATCCAATGTAGAGGTGTGTGTGTGTGCATGCGTGTGTATGTGTGTGTGTGTGTGTGTGTGTGTGTGAGTTTCATTTCCAATGCCATGGGAAGCAAAGCACGAGCTCACTTAAGCACTCTTATATAGTTAGGTGAGTTAATTTCATAAGAAAATATTAGATAGACAAGTATAAATCAGATAATATAAATTACACATACCAATCATTATCTTCTACTGTTGAATAACATTTACAGTGTATGGTGTGGACATATTTTCTGTAAGGATATAAAACAAAGTACTCTACAATACTTTATATAGACCTTTGACCAGATCATGCACATGACAGGAGTTAAGAAACTTCAAAAGAAACAGTGAAAGAAGGATTGTAGCACCTAGAGTGGTCAAATACAATTACTTCCATATGAGAATTCCAGTAGCAATATGGTTAAATTCATGGCCATTAAATGTCTAACAGATGAAGTTGCAAAAGACCAGTTTCTAATTGTCTGTGAAAAGATTCAGAAATTCTCACTTGCTAAAATTCTCATGATAATGTATTAGATATTCTGGATACAGAAAACTTATGCATTGTCTTTTCAGTCCTCCTGGGATTTTAACTCTCTGTACAAGCTTGATGTACAATCCCAACTTTAAAATTATACAGTAATGAATTAAAGTCACATCAAAGCAAGGCTACAAATATTGTATATTTTATCTTCTGGAAACCTTAGAATGCATGAACATCGTATATGAAATATTAACACTTACAACTACAAAATGGACATACTTTTTCTCTTATCATCATTAAAAAGACACCTGAATGAGATTTCAAGAGGGAATAAAAAATGTCTTTTAGCTCATTGATGGAAATATTCTTTAACCTTGCAAAGTGAACATTTTGTGATTGCATAATCATTCTAAATGACTATCCTCCTGGAAAGAGCTGGATTTGGTGGTGGGCTTTTCTCAACTATATACTCCACAAACTAACAACTTAAACCATCCTGTCAAGTAATAATCCTGATCATATTTTCACAACTAGTTGCATTCCAAATAGATCTCTAAAATTTTAAATTTGGAAAATCTTCACTCTAGGAAAGGGGTGTGTGGGAACAAGTCCTGAGCCACAGGCACATACGCATGTTTTACCACATGCAGGACATACAGTACAGCCTTCTTTTGGTGGTATGAATTTGAGAACTTCTTGGACTGCTCGTGGTCTGTTACAGTGTTCCTGATTTAGTAACTTCCCTTTTCCTTACATATTCCGACTTCTCACACACAAACCAAAAAAAAAAAAAAAAACAAACAAACAAAACAAAAAACCAAGAACATGTTTAAAACCAACTTGCTTGTTCATGGCATGTGTGCATGTCCCTTTCCATTACGTTTGTTATAGACAGGCACTAAGACTGCTGAATGTTTTGTCTCTCTAGGACTGCTTAAAGCATTACGTTGTGGCTCAACATTTACAATTCTGTTCTACTCATTTTCTTTTCTTTTTTTTTTTTTTTTTTTTTTTTTTTTTTTTTTTTTTTTTTTATTTTTTATTTTTTTTTTATTTTTTTTTTATTTTTTTTTATTTTTTTTATTTTTTTTTAATTTAATTTTATTTTATTTTTTTAATTTACATTCCAAATCACTTCCCCTTTCCCGTTTCCTCCCTCCCCGAAAGTCCCATAAGCCCCCTTCCCTCCCTCTTTTCTCCGTTCAACCCCCTCTCATTACTCTGTCCTGGCGTTCCCCTACATCCAGTCTTTCCAGGACCAGGGGTCTCTCCTTCCATCTTTTTAGAAATCTATTGATATGCTGATTGTGTCTAGGGTATTCTGAGATTCTGGGTCAATATCCCCTTATCAGTGACTTCATACCATGTGTGATCTTTTGTGATTGGGTTACCTCACTAAGGATGATATTTTCAAGTTCTGACCATTTGCCTAGGAATTTCGTGAATTCATTGTTTTTAATTGCAGAGTAGTATTCCATTGTGTAAATATACCACATCTTCTGAATCCATTCCTCCGTTGAGGGACATCTGGGTTCTTTCCAGCTTCTGGCTATTATAAATAAGGCTGCTATGAATATAGTGGAGCATGTGTCCTTATTGCATGCAGGTAAAGTCTCTGGGTATATGCCCAGGAGTGGTATAGCCGGATCCTCCGGAAGTGTCATGCCCAGTTTTCTGAGGAGCCGCCAGACTGCTTTCCAGAGTGGTTGTACCAGCCTGCAATTCCACCAGCAGTGGAGGAGTGTTCCTCTTTCTCCACATCCTCGCCAACAACTGCTGTCTCCTGTGTTTTTGATCTTAGCCATCCTGACTGGTGTGAGATGGAATCTCAGGGTTGTTTTGATTTGCATTTCCCTAATGACTAAGGATGATGAACATCTCTTTAGGTGCTTCTCAGCCATTAGATATTCTTCAGGTGAGAACTCTTTGTGTAGCTCTGTACCCCAAAGAACTCCACCAGAGAACTCCTACAGCTGATAAACGACTTCAGCAAAGTGGCCGGATATAAAATCAACTCAAGCAAGTCAGAAGCCTTCCTATACTCAAAGGATAAGCAGGCTGAGAAAGAAGTAAGAGAAATAATACCCTTTACGATAGCCACAAACCATATTAAGTATCTTGGCGTGACGCTAACCAAACAAGTGAAAGATCTGTATGACAAGAACTTCAAGTCTCTGAAGAAAGAAATTGAAGAAGACCTCGGAAGATGGAAAAATCTGCCATGCTCATGGATTGGCAGGATTAATATAGTAAAAATGAGCATCTTACCAAAAGTAATACACAGATTCAATGCAATCCCCATCAAAATCCCAACTCAATTCTTCATAGAGTTAGAAAGAGCAATTCAAAAATTCATCTGGAATAACAGAAAACCCAGAATAGCTAAAACTATTCTCAAGAGTAAAAGAACCTCTGGGGGAATCAGTATCCCGGACCTCAAGCTGTACTACAGAGCAATAGTGTTAAAAACTGCATGGTATTGGTACAGTAACAGACATGTAGATCAATGGAACAGAATTGAAGACCCAGAAATGAATCCACACTCCTATGGTCACTTGATCTTTGACAAAGGAGCTAAAACCATCCAGTGGAAAAAAGATAGCCTTTTCAACAAATGGTGCTGGCTCAGCTGGAGGTCAACATGCAGAAGAATGCAAATTGACCCATCCTTATCTCCTTGCACTAAGCTCAATTCTAAGTGGATCAAAGATCTCCACATAAAACCAGACACACTGAAACTAATAGAAGGGAAACTAGGGAAGAACCTTGAACATATGGGCACAGGGGAGAATTTCCTGATCAGAACTCCAATAGCTTATACTCTAAGATCAAGAATAGACAAATGGGACCTCATTAAATTACAAAGTTTTTGCAAGGCAAAAGACACCGTCAAAAAGACAAAGCGGCAACCAACTAACTGGGAAATGATCTTTACCAACCTTACATCCGACAGAGGGCTAATATCCAAGATATACAAAGAACTCAAGAAGTTAAACTCCAGAGAGGCAAGTAACCCTATTAAAAAATGGGGTACAGATCTACTCATTTTCTTTATTCTTCCTTTAACTTTTAATCCCATTGCATCTTTAAACATATGAGCAGAGCTATCATGAGATAGTAATGCTTTCATTGGATTATTTTGAGACTTATGTCTAGTAACATAAAAATAGTACAAAATAACAATATGCTTCTAACCTCCAAATACCATCATTTTAACATGTAATAAACATGAAAATATAATGCATGTAAGTCATGTTAAAACTATAAATCCCTTGTGTCCTTTATACAAAGATATTTTAAAAACCATAAGCTATATTTTCATC
Organism: Tokudaia tokunoshimensis; assembly: GCA_036184795.1. Classification (NCBI taxonomy): domain Eukaryota; kingdom Metazoa; phylum Chordata; class Mammalia; order Rodentia; family Muridae; genus Tokudaia; species Tokudaia tokunoshimensis. Next base: position 8,393,618 of record BTHU01000005.1, on the reverse strand, counting down.
TATGATACTTGAATGTAATTTATGTTATGTACTTATAATTGATAAGGTAGATTTAAAAATTCAAGTTGTTCCAAATATATTTAAAATCTTACAAGCGGACTGGAGAGATGGCTCAGCTGGTAAGAGCACCATGTGCTCTTCCAGAGGTCTTGAATTCAGTTCCCAGCAATCACTTGGTGGCTCACAACCATATGTAATGAGGTCTGAGGCCATCTTCTGGTATGTTTGAAGATAGCAATAGACAGTGTACTAATATATATGAAATAAATAAGTTTAAAAAAAATCTTACAAGCAGAAAAGGATCAATTTTTAGATCTAAATTTAAATTAGGTAATTTATTCATTTAAAATTTGTTTTCTAGATCCCTTTAGCCACATTTAAAGGAGATTAGGAGTTTTGTGGTAAATTCACATCCCCCAGGATACCTAGAGATCTTTTCTCATTTACTGGAAAGAATAGACAGATTTAGGCTTGAAAACTATGAAAAAAAAAAAAGAAGTTTAGTTTTTCTGTACTATTTAAAAGAAATGATATAGACTAATTTTTATTATATTTAAAGTTCTAGGCAAAACATATTTCTTATAAAAGTGAACTTTGATCTGTATGTATCTGAGTGGATCAAGCATGTGACTGCAGAACTACAAAGAAGCCTCCCCCAGCTAGGTAGTAATGAGTGAGTTTGGAATCTAATTGGAGAGATTGTTAAGCTGCAAGAAAGACTTTCTCTCTATTCAATGTAAGAAGCCCCAAGAGCTCCATCCCTGGAGCTTTTAAAATCAGGGCAAATATGCATCTGCCTGGATGATTTAGTTGCAGGCCTTCCTGGAGGAGAAGTGATTGAATTAATGAACATCTCAAAGTCTCTTCCTGCCTTGAGTCTGTGATTATAACAATCACCTATGGAGAGATGGGCCACATCACCAGGTGTTTTTGCAGAGCTGTGAGAGCAATTAGTCTTTGTGATTGCATGATTATTGATATAGAGTTTTTAATGTTATTTTTTTCTTGAATAACACTAAGTTGATAATTGAAATATCACTTAGCTAGCCGGGCAGTGGTAGCGCACGCCTTTAATCCCAGCACTTGGGAGGCAGAGGCAGGCAGATTTCTGAGTTCGAGGCCAGCCTGGTCTACAGAGTGAGTTCCAGGACAGCCAGGGCTATAAAGAGAAACCCTGTCTCGAAAAAACAAAAACAAAAAACAAAAAACAAAAAAAAAATCACTTAGCTACACTCTGGCAAGCTGGAAAGCACTGAAATGATAGAAAGTACTTTCTGTGCCCTAGAGTGTGGTCAATAGGCAGAAAATCCCATAGGTATCTCTGAGAGGTCCATACACCTCCCACTTAAATGATTTTCAGAAGACTACCAGAACAAAGGACCTGTCCACATTAATCTTAGTTCAGAGATGTGCCTATGAACTAGATTTACAAATGATTTCATTAGAATGCTTTGGTTGTTGGTCTGTCTTTGAATCATAGACAAAGAAGGCATCTCATAACAAGATTGCAACCTGCAGTCTGCCAGAAGTTAATGTACAATTTGCCTTAGAGAACTCATTAATGAGAAGTTCTTTGGGGCTGTCAGTTTGAAAAAAAAAAACAATGATTCTAGATACTAGAGAACCTTTCTGCTGTAGCTGTCAAAATATTTCCCCAAATAAGATTCAGTAAACCTTTTGTCTAAGTTCTTCTATTAAATAGTATGGAGAAGCCTTGCTTCATAAATACTATACTTTCCTTTTAAAATATATGGATTAGGGAACTGGAACCTGTTGCTTTAATATTTGATACTAGACATTGATTTCCTACACCTGGTAGGTGCGAGCACTCAGCTACAAATGACTCCTCAGGATGAGAAGAACACAAAGAGGCTATGGAGGCAGGAGCCTAGCATGTACTCTCATGTTTGTTCTCCTATTATTCAGACATGATTCATTTAAATTCTAGGGTAGGTGAGAAAGTGCAGGTGAATATTAGTCCTTGGATTACCACGACACCTTGGACAGGTTTTTCAATAATGACTTTGTGTTCTCAAGTTCTGTAATGAGTTAGTTTACAGGAAAAGTATTATTGCAATTCAGTGAAAATGGATGTGCTAGGCAATATTATCTGAGAGTAATTAATTAACCACTTTCCATTGCTGTATAATAGAAATCAAAATATTTGAACTTGGTAATTTAATGACTGGTGAAAAAGAGGGAACAGAAAGTTTTACACTACTGGGTATATGATATAGAATATTTTGAGACTCCTAATGGGCCACAGTGTCAGGTCTCTGAAAACTGTCAGAAGGCAAGGAACTGGGAATCAGTAGCAGTGAGGTTCTCACTTCTGTGCACATCCTTCTCTACTTAGGAGTGTGTAGTGAAGCAAAGGAGGCAGGCATTAAGATCTGACTATGATATTAATAGTACTACACTGGAAGCAGGGGTCTTTAAGATCTATCGAGAAAATTATAGCTTCAATTCAGCTGGCTTGTCTACTCTTATGATCTATGCTTTATTATGTAGTAGTGCTTCATTACAGCTATAAGAATGTCCTACTGTGTGGTTTTGGTTCTGAAGGATGATGATCTAATCTTACATTCATAGTACTTACCGTAGAATGTAGATGTAAAGAGAAGACTGCATGCCAATTGCTTTGATAAATCCACCACTTTGGAAAAGCAGCTGTGCATGTATATGGAAAACAAGGAAAGATGAATAACATCTTGGCCAAGAATCATTTTAAGCAAGCCAAGATTCAGTTGGTTTTATGAATAACAAACAGGCTATCTTTCTGATTTGTCTGAAGATTCATGTTGTCACCTCCAAAATTTTTGATTGAAGATCCACTGCTATCATTGGATCTAATTATGAATTAGGGATTGATTCACTTAGGGAATAACTCAACTGAATGCCAGCAGATTGAAAAATGAGCAGATCCTGAAGGGGCACTGTGGCAGTAATAACTAATTCTGCCTGCTGATAGGAATCAGCATAGGTCACTCAGAATATTGCCCTGGACAGAACAAATTCACCTTCCATCTGGAGTGAGTGCTTTCCTTAGCTTTGCTCTACTGACATCAATTAACCCTCATGACATTCCTCAATTATTTTAGCTTACTAGATACACTCCGTCCTCCCAAGGAAGCATCTAGAATGTTTCAGATTTGTTTTGATTTTCTTGCAAAGGTTTTATACTGAACAGCTGTAATATTTCAACTCTTAATTCTTAAGAGCATTTGTCCATCCATGTTGGCTATTTGCTTACTCTTGTGAATGCATCTTGATTTTTTATAAATGAGTATACGTCCCCAGTGAATTCTTGAGGTACTCAAGAATAATAGCTGTTCTACCTTTGTGTTTTGAATCATCATATTAAAAGATGCATTAACTGCATGTAGGGATTGAGGTTACTGATGTATTCTTTCTCAAGAACCCACACATAACCATCCATTGTTCTGTCTCCTCAGTCTTCACAAAGGCTACTACAATGAGAGTTAATAAAGAGATGCCATCAAAAGGTAAATGATTCCATATAAATTTCTTCACTTAGAAACAGCTTCATATTTCCTTATGCTGACCTCAAATCAGTTTTTAGCAGTGCAGCTATGTAGTAGCCCTGTCAGCAAAACCCATAATGAGAGATGATTGCATTTTTTTCAAATGCTTGCACAAGGGCACACATTAAGTGAACTGTAACCTTTTCAAAATTGGCATTTGAAAAGAAACAAATACTGAGTGAAGTAGTTGTTGATTGTAGATGAAGCAAGCATTTCCTAACCAATGTATAGTATCTGCTGCAGTACCTGCTCTTGGTGAATATGCCAGGGCATTTTCTGTGGACAGAGGCATGTGGGGATTTCTTCCTTCTCCTGTTTTGTATGTACTACCTTATTTATCAATTTAGGAAGAAGAATTGTGAGCATGGAAACTGAAAAAATGTAAGAGGTAAGACAATGAAGACAATGAAAAGGAACAAAATTATACTTGGCAGTTACATATGTTGGGAAGACAGATGAAGATGGTCATGGCATTGGTTACTTCTCTTAGAAGGCAAGGGGCAGAGTATGGATGTGATGTGCTGCTTGAAGAGACTATGTTAAATTTTAATATTCTAGTTTGTGTTTGAAAGATGTTCATGACTTTAAGAGGTAAATAGCTCTTTCAGAAGGAGAAATTTTTGCCAGAAAGTGAATTCTTATTTTGGTGGGATTGAACTAGTAACCACAAGAGTGAGTTGTGTTAAAGCAAGACTGTTACCTTCACTTCCTGTGTTTCTATATATACCCCTTTGCAATGCAGCACTTTCTTCCTTTGCTTCACCACTGTGTATTGACTTATAAATCCATTTTACTCTAAACTGACATATGCTTGAACCCCGAATTTGAACTTCTCTGTATCCAGAATAGAGGTTAAATTTTTTCTTTATTACCCGAACCACTAAGGCTCATAATGTTCTTTAATCCTACAACCCTGTCTAGGACTGTGAGGGAATGAAGAAAGGAGAGACATATAGACACATGTACAGGAAAAGTAGGTTCCAATGGGATATGTGGGATCTGACAGTTTTACACCTACTACTGACAACAACCTAGAACCTCAGTTCCCCATAGCACCTAAAAGGATGCATCATATTATATGACATCATGAACAACAAGGCTATCACCATTTTCTCCTGTACTGGAAAGGACAATGGAGCATTTCAAACCACCTATCTTAAAATGTTCCTCAGAGTTTGTGCTTACCTTTAAAAACTGCATAAGCTGATCATTTATTATGACACACATGGGATTGTTGAAAATTCTAAAGAGTTTATGCTTTTAATCAAAAAAAGCATGTAATTTTTGTTTTTATGTAAAATATTTTTCTGAATGTAAACACAGAACCACTGTTCTAAACTGAGCAGCATTGAGTACATGCATCAGCTCTGACTCGGCTACTCTACTACAAAGGATGGAAGCTATAAAAGCTGGAACATGAGCTTTGGTGATAAAGCACTAATTACGATGCTGCTGCAGCAGTGAGAAAGTACAAATAATCAGGTGACCTGTCTAAAAAGGCTTGCTGCTACACTGATAATTGTCTAACAATTTGTCATGGATTTATTTAACAGCTGATTATACAGGTATACATATATCGGCATGAGTAAAATTAGAAACTTCATACTAAAAAAAAGGGAAAATATATACAGTACAACATGAGTTTTATAAATATCAGAAATAGAAGAAAAACCATCAGGTGGCCTTTACATTCACTAACATATAATGACATCATGAAAATATACATGGCATTGATGGACATCAGTATTGAGTCACAAAATAGAAACAGAAAGAACACTACCCAACTCATTCTATGAAGCCACAATTACACTAATACCAAAAGCACACAAAGATCCGACAAAGAAAGAGAATCTCAGGCCAATCTCTCTTATGAATATCGATGCAAAAATACTCAATAAAATTCTTGCCAGCCGAATTCAAGAACACATCAAAACGATCATTCACCATGATCAAGTAGGTTGGAGCCCAGGGATGCAGGGATGGTTCAATATAAGGAAGTCCATCAATGTAATTCACTACATAAAAAATCTCAAAGAAAAAAACAACATGGTCATTTCATTAGATGCTGAGAAAGCATTTAACAAAATTCAGCATCCTTTCATGTTAAAGGTCTTGGAAAGATCAGGAAATCGAGGCTCATATCTAAACATAGTAAAAGCAATTTACAGCAAACTGGTAGCCAACATCAATATAAATGGACAGAAACTTGAAGCAATCCCACTAAAATCAGGGACTAGACAAGGCTACCCTCTCTCTCCATATCTTTTCAATATAGGACTTAAAGTTCTAGCTAGAGCAATTAGACAACAAAAGGAGGTCAAAGGGATACAAATTGGAAAGGAAGAAGTCAAACTATCACTATTTGCAGACGATATGATAGTACACTTAAGCAACCCAAAGAACTCCACCAGAGAACTCCTAAGCTGACAAACAACTTCAGCACAGTTGCCGGATATAAAATCAACTCAAGCAAATCAGTAGCCTTCCTATACTCAAAGGATAAGCAGGCTGAGAAAGAAATAAGAGAAATGATACCCTTCACGACAGCCACAAACAATATAACGTATCTTGGTGTGACTCTAACCAAACAAGTGAAAGATCTCTATGACAAGATCTTCAAGTCTCTGAAGAAAGAAATTGAGGAAGACCTCAGAAGATGGAAAAATCTGCCATGCTCATGGATTGGCAGAATTAATATAGTCAAAATGACCATCTTGCCAAAAGCAATATACAGATTCAATGCAATCCCCATCAAAATCCCAACTCAATTCTTCATAGAGTTAAAAGAGCAATTCAAAAATTCTTCTGGAATAACTGAAAACCCAGAATAGCTAAAACTATTCTCAAGAGTAAAAGAAATTCTGGGGGAATCAGTATCCCAGACCTCAAGCTGTACTACAGAGCAATAGTGTTAAATACTGCATGGTATTGGTATAGTGACAGGTATGTAGATCAATGGAACAGAATTGAAGACCCAGAAATGAATCCACACTCCTATAGTCACTTGATCTTTGACAAAGGAGCTAAAACCATCCAATAGAAAAAAGATAGCTTTTTCAACAAATGGTGCTGGCTCAACTGGAGGTCAACATGCAGAAGAATGCAAATTGACCCATTCTTATCTCCTTGCACTAAGCTCAATTCCAAGTGGATCAAGGACCTCCACATAAAACCGGACACACTGAAACTAATGGAAAGGAAACTAGGGAAGAACCTTGAACATATGGGCACAGGGGAGAATTTCTTGAACAGAACTCCAATAGCTTATGCTCTAAGATCAAGAATTGACAAATGGGACCTCATAAAATTACAAAGTTTCTGTAAGGCAAAGGACACTGTCAAAAGGACAAAGCAGCAACCAACAAACTGGAAAATGAACTTTACCAACCTTACATCCGACAGAGGGCTAATATCCAATATATACAAAGAACTCAAGAAGTTAGACTCCAGAGAATCAAATAACCCTATTAAAAATGGGGTACAGAGCTAAACAGAGCATTCTCACCTGAAGAATATCTAATAGCTGAGAAACACCTAAAGAAATGTTTAACATCCTTAGTCATTAGGGAAATGCAAATCAAAACAACCCTAAGATTCTACCTCACACCAGTCAGAATGGCTAAGATCAAAAACACAGGAGACAGCAATTTTTGGCGAGGATGTGGAGAAAGAGGAACACTCCTCCACTGCTGGTGGCATTGTTAGGTGGTGCAATCACTCTGGAAAGCAGCCTGGTAGTTCCTCAGAGAACTAGGCATGACACTCCCAGAGCATCCTGCTATACCACTCCTGGGCACATACCCAGAGGCTTCCCCTGAATGCAATAAGGACGCATGCTCCACTATGTTCATAGCAGTCTTATTTAGAATAGCCAGAAGCTGGAAAGAACCCAGATGTCCCTCAATGGAGGAATGGATTCAGAAGATGTGGTATATACTCTGCAATTAAATACAATTAATTCACGAAATTCTTAGGCAAATGGTCAGAACTGGAAATATCATCCTTAGTGAGGTAACCCAATCACAAAAGAACACACATGGTATGCAATCACTGATAAGGGGATTTTAACCCAGAATCTCGGAATACCCAAGATGCAATTCACATATCAATAGATTTCAAAGAAGATGGAAGGGAAAAAAATAAAAAAAAATAAAAAAAAAAGAAGATTGAAGGAGAGACCCCTGGTCCTGTATGGAAAGACTGGATGTAGGGTAATACCAAGACAGAGAAGCAATAGGGGGTTGAATGGGGAACAGGAGGGCAAGGGGCTTATGGGTCTTTCAGGGAGGGAGGAAATGGGAATTTGTTTGGAAAGTAAATAAAAAATATAGAAAATAAAAAAAAAACAAAGCCAAGTAATTTATATAAAGCCATAGTTACAGAAATAGAAATAAAAATCAGGTCTGCCTAAAACTAAGTCCATTTTCATTCTTCTGGACCAGCATTCCTTCACCTATTTCTTCTTTAGTATGCATAACAGATAAGATATGTTTACAAACACATTCTTATGAGACTACTTGGAGTGGAATGTTAGTACCTTTTCTAGCCACAACTCAGTCTCTTCATCTACTTGTTCAGAAAACAGACCAGAAGGCAAATGGAATTAATATTCTTAGGGATATTCTTTGCATTTCTTTATCAGGACAGAAAAAAATTATCTTGCTGAGATCTGCTGTCTATCAACGTAAAATAATTTCTGGAAAATATTACTGATTCCTTCACATTTCTGTCCCTTACTGTATATTTGATATGCTAAGTGGCTTTGTTCCTCTAATAGCCATATATTAAATCCCTGACCCACATGTTGAAGACATCAATAGGTGAGTTTGGAAGTGGTAACTAAATCTTAGAGAGTAGAAAATCTTATAAATTTTATTTTGATGTCTTTCTAAAACTCACTCTAGATATCCAGTTAGTCCTTTCCATTGTGTAAAGATGCAAGGAGAAAACAATATGTCTTAATCAGAAAATTGCCCTCACCAGAAAGTAAGTATTCCAGTCCCTTGTTCTTGGTTTTCTCAGCCTTCAGAATTATGAGAAATAAATATATGCTGTTCATAAGCAACCAGTCTGTCATAGACTGTTAAAAGAGCACAAATAATCTAAGACCACACTGATAAGTATCCATTTGCACATTTTAGATGTGCTGAATTTGTGATTCAGTTAGTGAATAAAGGAGTAAAATATTAGGCAGAAAGCTCCTGCTTTATAAGCTAGGGATTACTCTACCCTATATTTGAAAGTAGGCTAGATTCTTCCAGGCATATCACCTCTTACCTGGCTTTGCTGTTTGGCCCTGCCTTGTTTACTTTGCATTGAGTAGATTCACTTTGATTTATGTGTATTCACAACATAGAGCAAGGTTAGAGGCAGCTTCAATAAATATAGTTATAGAAAGTGTCACTTTGGAAATGGAGCAGCAGTAAAAAGTTAAAAATCCTGTGTGATCAAAGGTAGAGGGACTGATGGATACACCAGAGTCTCATGGCTTCAGGATGAGGTTGTCCTAAAATGTGACTCAAATGTTGTATCCATTTTGTGTTTTGCCCCACAGTCCCAAGATCATTAGCAGACTGCTATAGTAAATATATTTTCCACATAGTTTAAATTAAGTAGGCTGGCAAACTGAAATAACATTTAACAATGAGATCTTTATCCTTTGACCTTAAAATCATACCTGTTTCAGGGATCTTAAAAATTTTATTGTTTCCTCTTCAAATAAATTCCTCTTGGATGTAAGAAAATGTGAATGATGCTGAATTCTGCTATTCTCTCTACTCCATTTCTAGAATTTCCTTTTTTTTTAACATCCCATCATTACTCTCTAACAACAATATATTTTCGTGAAAAGAAAGGGGCATAATCCAAGATCCACACACCTATTTATGTATTCTGCCTCTCTTTGCTAAAACGACTTTCCTCTCTGGTGGTGTAGTTCAAAGGATCAGAGTCAGGGATGCAAAGCAAAATGTCATGAGGCTTGACAGAGTTGAATGCAACTTCTGGACACAACAACAAATACTGCTGAACATGTCTCTAACTCTCTAAAGACCTGAGGTACCTCATGTCTTCCAAGTCATTAATTATAGGTGACAATGAATGCATAGCTGCTTCTTTCCATTCCATTGAGATCAAACACTCCATATGGATCCTCCCACCTTTACTTAACATGCCTTGTGGGTCAAAATGATTTACTTCTCCATCCTGAAAATGTGATGCGAACTCTTCCTTTCATAAACAGTATGACTTTATAACTAGTTTAAGACTTAGATAGGACTCTTTGCTCCTTCCTTTTACCTCCTGTTTTTTCTCCACTCTGTCCATCTAGCCCTGTCCCTCCCTTTCTCCTTCCTCTTTTACTCAAATCACAATTGTTTCTCTGGTAGGAATTACTATTTCTCTGTGTCTTTCCTCTTCTTGTCTTGTTGTGGTTGTATCATGCACAGTCTTGATTTTAAGGCTTTACTGTGTCTGTTGGCCAGTCTTTCTTTCCTCTTTTACTTACTAGCAATTACAGCAGGCTCAATGGCAGATTGTAAAGGATTAGTCAAACATCCTTTACCCCAGTATAGAGTGAATTTTATAGGAATACAAATAAAATTTATTTTTCACCTGAAGCCCACTGTTGAATTGTGTATGTTTTGTTCAATAGAGAATGGATCAACATATAATTTATTTTATAACTACATAGAGGTGGAATAAAGTAAATAATTGACCAGTGGTTATTTAACCTCACGCCATGCTCAAATGGAGCTGGGTTCAATTAGAGATGTGTAAACAGATTTAATGAAATCACTAGACCCTATCTTGTTGAGTAGCACATGGTGACTTATCCTTCTAGCATAAAGGCTAACCCACAGCTGGACAAAATTCTATCTCTTTATGTCTATCTCTGCTCTCTGTCTCTCTCTGTCTCTCTCTGTCTCTCTCTCTCTCTGTGTCTCTCTCTCTGTCTCTCTCTCTCTCTCTCTCTCTCTCTCTCTCTCTCTCTCTCCTGGACAACAGGAAATCTGGACCATGTCCTTATGTTCAGCTCCCCACTAAGTGTTATTGTAACTGCTGCTTCCCTAGGGTGACAGTAATGAAGTGTAAGCTTAATGCACCTCACCTCTGCATGCCTGGAGAAGGGCCCTGACACTTAGCATCTCTATAAGCCTCTGCAGTCATGCTCTTCTGAACAACTACAGCATTTACTTTAGTAAAAGCCACTAATCTAATGCTTGGTTTCTTGACCACAATTCCTTTGGGCCTTGGGGCTTCATTAAATTGTTCTTTGTCAGTGGTTCCCTGGAGAACTAAGGTGGTCATTTGGCTTGTACCATGTCATCATACCAACTAGGATTGCTTGCTGAATGAATAGGAGAAAACGTGTCATCCCCAAGGTAGAAAATATACAGGCCTGACAAAGAAAAGATGCCATTTATCTATGCCATGATGCAGCCTGGAGTAGTATTCCTCTATGATGCCCCTAAGGCTGAGACTTTGCAACTTCAACATTTAATGCAAAATATCACATCTATATTTGTATTGTGACTCCTAGGGGAGAATTTTGCATTACAATAAATGTATGCTTTGCATGCACCAGCATAATAAACATGATGCTATAATTATCCATGTTTACACAGAACTGGGAAGCTAATCTCTTTAAACTTAGTGTCCCTGGCAGACAGGCTCAGCATTTTCCATTTGCTTTGTGATGATACATGACTATATAATGTATGTATGTCAGCATTTTGGCAGTATCTGGATAGACACTATGTTTTTCTCTGTTTTGTTCTGATTAGAACCTCATATTGTTAAGATTGTCTGTGGGCTGGCTCTGGTTTTCAGTTTGACACTATGAGAAAGATTACTAATGCTATTTAAACATGTCATTTTTCCCCAAGAAATTCTGGATTCTCTTATTCATTCTAGGTTAAATTGATTATGATAGTGATATTTGATGCATTGGAATGAAAGAATTCCAGGTCACATTCCATATCATTACTGACTTTGGCATTTTGTACTTAACGTTGGTTTATCAATGGTTTGGATCTAGAAGATATTACCTTCAAAATATACTTCTGCTTTCATTCATGAAACAAATATTCGAGTGTATGCTCAGTCATCTTTCTGTATCTGTGACAATGTTGAGAAAATCAAAATAAAAAAGCTCTGGTGTACCTAGGCAGCACAGTAAGGGGACCCTGGTGGTGGGAGTGGGAGTTGAGCCAGCCCCTGAGGGCATGAGAGCAGGAGTTCTGGCACTTTCCCTTGATCACTAGAGATGGCCCTAGTGGTATAGATGTGGGAGCTGGCCAGCTGACCAACTCAACTACCACTCAGACTCAGAACCAGGGCTTTAAGTTGACCTACCCCAAACTTCCACCGCATCTGTGAACTGCTAGAATGAGTGAAGGGACTGGTCCAACAGAACCAAAGATGCAGGATCTTCCTGTGACCCCCTGTGAGGATCCAGTATTGATAGTGTCTAGTAGAAGCCAGAGGCCTTGAACCAAACCAACAACTCATTTCAATGAAAATTTGCAAGTAAAGTTGTGCGGACAAAAGCGAATATCGAGTGGCATACCACAGTGGAGAGATTGTTTGTTTGTTTGTCGGGGGACAGGTTACAAGGGCAGAGAGCAGATATGGAGCGATAGGGAGGTGAGTGGGATTGGGGTGCATGATGCGAACTTCACAAAAAAATTAAGACAGATTTAAAAAAAATGTTAGTGAAGCAAAGCTGCTAACTTATGGAGGCCAGAAAACAGCAAGAGGAAGCCACTGAAGTGCTAAGGTCCAGTTCAAAGGAATGTTCCCAGTGACCTAAATACCTCCCATAAGAGCAAGCTCCTGAAAGCTCTACCACTTCCAAATAGCATCACATGGTATGCTGTTGGGGAACATTCAAAATGCAAACCATTTCTGGAATACTAGCAATAGGTTTTCTATTCACCTCAATATTGATTATATAGGTGAGGTCTGTGTTGTTGTTAATGCATATAAAACTACATTTATTGATTGTATTTATAACATTTCTTTTATAGATTTTAAATGGAAAAGAAAATGTCACATAACATTTGTCCACCATGTGTAATAGCAACAGATTGGACAAAACTTTCAAACATTCAGATAGAAAAATAAAAACAAACCAATTACATTTAAATACATAATTGTGAAATCAGAGAAATGTGGTTGACACTCTACATGGAATATAAGAAATGATTTTTCTACTTTGTTTTGTGGCCTGGAGCAACCTTATCCCTTATGTAGTTATATTCTAGTCCTCCCTAACAGAGTTTCAGATGCTTCAGATAGAAGATCATATTCAAGGAGCATAGATAAAATTTTGGAGGTTGAGTTACTTTCCCCTTTGAAGTGGCAGGAAAGATTATCCATTTCCTATTCTTTTTTTCTTTCTTTTCTATTTTTTTTGTAGATCATTTTAAAATGTTTCTTATACTTGTAAATTTGATTTACTCTTTCCCATAGTCCTTGATCATTGTTATTTATAAAGGTAAAATTCATGAGTATAAATTGGTAGTTCAAGTGCACAATTACATCCATAGAAATGAAAACTGCATGAAATTTTAAAATGTTTCAACTCTGAGTATGAAATTATATAAAATGAAGACATAATAATGTTTACTTGTGGTGTTAGCCATGAAATAAAGATGGGATGCTAGAATTAAAACCCAAGATGGTAAATACCTTAAGTCTTGCCCTGATCATCCCTAATAATAAGCCACATTGTCACCAAGTCATGAAGCAGATTGAGCTTTGCCCAGTCATTGTGTTTACTGGGGCATTTCTTGTTCTCTGATGATTATATTGCTTTGAATTTATCAGTAATCATTAAATTCTGTAGACATCCAATGAAAATTCTTGTACTATCTATGCTAATTAATGGTGTCTAGCAAGGATATACAGGATGCGCTTCCCTTCCCTTCCCTTCCCTTCCCTTCCCTTCTCTTTTTACATTCTTATGCCTATTTCTCTTTTTATGATTTCAACAGTGTTGATTTGGTAAAATGATGGAGTCATGTCCACCCACACATTTATTAACTGGAAATTATGTGACCCTGATCATAATTAAAATGTAATTTTACTCCCTTAAACCAATGTAGGGTGATTCTGACTTGTGAACTATAAAACTTACCAGGCTTTTCTTATCACAAGGAGATGAACAGAGTGAGTTCTATATATTAGCTCTATTAGAATTCCCTGAAGGGCTTGCAATACCACAGTGCTGTCCTCATTGCCAGACTTCCTGCTGTGAGGTGGGAAAAACAGTCATTCTTATTCCTAACAGAGTTCAGAAGAATTGGAATTTGTTGGTGCCCCTGGGCCACATGTCAGAATGATTGGCCTACCAGATGCCTCTTTGCATAGCTGTTCCTCCCTGTCAGAGAAGTGCATCTTTTCTTATTGTAGGAATATAATAGCATCACTTGTATTATTTTTCTTTCTTATTCATTTCTGACTCTTTGAAAATGCCTAGAATTGTCCCAAAGAGAGTGTTCATAATCAGCTTTTCATGAAACACAGCTAGACAAATAATACCCTAACTACAGCAGATGTATAATTAGAATTCAAATTGATTTGTATGCTCACTGTGCTTGTGAGTGGTATTATTTATAAAACTTGGAATTGGACTGCCTTTATGGAGGCATTTCTGCCAATCAACTCAATGCTAAGTCATTCTTTACATTAAAAATTGGTCCAGCTAAGAAATGAGCATGAAATGGAATTCATACACTGTTTGTCTTATGGAAGTACACACAGCATATGTCCATGCTATTTCAGGCACATATATGTGTTTTGTGTGTGTGTGTGTGTGTGTGTATAGCTTGCTTGCCATATACATATATACATATATATATGTAACCACATAAATGGATATTTAATATCCTGTATTCATATATATGAATATATATAGTACAATTATGTCAATCTATTATGTGCATACTAGGTGTTCATATTCCTCTGATGGTAATATATGTTCTTTTTTTTCAAGGGGTGAGGCTATCCCAACTGAATGAAATCATTGAGTACCTTTCTTATTGGGAGTTGGACAGCAAGAGTGTTCCTATTTGTTCTAGGTGGTAAATTTAAGGAGATTGTGATAGGGACCTAAACAAACAAATTCTATGCCCATGGAGGTCTATGAAAAAACTATCATTCTTGGGACATTTACTGCCTCTTCTTGACTTTTAGGTTAAATTATTTTGACAAAACGAGTTAGAATACAGACTCTTTACTGCCCATATTCTTTGAAATGATATTTAAATAGTGTTAATAAGTCTAGTATTTCTCAGTTTCCCAAGCTGGTATGTTCTTATGCACAACTCAAACATCCTTTCAGTTATAGTAGGGCAATCAGTATATAAGCTATGCTGAGACTTACTTAGTATTCAGAGAGTCTCTGTTTGGATACTGCCATCAAAACTGAGTCCTGCCCATCTCACAAGAACAGGAGATACATATGAGACAACGTAAACTTACAGATTGGATTCATCCACTGTATTTCAGAACCTGCAATAAGAGAACAAGTTATATTGTGTATTTACTTGGAATCAGTTCTGAGAAGGGACACACACACACACACACACACACACACACATATACACATACACACACATCACCCGAACAGGCTATCAGAATTATAAAGCACTGTGGAAAAAAATGGTTGATGACAAACCACAGAGAGGCTTCTCCATACTTTCTATATAGATGGGGTCCAGAGAGTAAAATTAGAAATAAAAGATAAAGCACTTGTATTGAAGCCGTGATTGATAAGTCAATGCACTGGATTTTACTGGGAATGTCAGTAGAGTTTAAAAGGTGTTCTCATTGATTGCATGTTATAGGGGATCTAAGCATTTCACTCGTGGTGCTAATACAGTTGCACAGTGTTCTACATATTTTAATGACACCTTAGGAGCAAATTGGCATTCATTAAGAGTAAATTCTTTGCCTATCTTACTTATTAGGAATGTTCTCTCTCTCTCTCTCTCTCTCTCTCTCTCTCTCTCTCTCTCTCTCTCTCTCTCTCTCTCTCTCCCTCTCTGACTTATTTATTTTACTACGTATATGTGTACACCATTGCTTTCTTCAAATGCCCCAGAAGAGGGTATCAGATCCCCTTACAGATGGTTGTGAACTTCCATGTGGTTGCTGGGAATTGAACTCAGGACGTCTGGAAGAGCAGCTGGTGCTCTTAACTGGTGAGCCATTTCTCCAGCCCAAGTTCTTTTTTCGTAGTTTGCCATTACAGCCAGTCACTTCTCTCTAATTGTACCTGCCTAGATCTCCAGATTACTTTCTTTGTGTTTCTACATGATTAATTCAACAACTCTCAATTACGATTTCTTTGATTAGTAATATGTACTTTTACAAATACTGATTGTGATTTTTTTTCTTGGCACTCAGAAAACAAATGCTACTTGAAATCAAGTAAGAGTCTTATTGCATGCACAAGATTTTGTAATTTCAAAAGTTGACTTTGATCAGATTGCTTTTGAAAGAAATTTTTGATCCATACCAGGTCTCAAGAAGCTTGGGTAGGGTAGTTTTTAGTGTTTTAACACAGTCTTGGAGAAGTCAAGTTTAATAGCAATATTGTGTGTCCTGCCTTAGAGTACTGGCAACTCTCCTGTCCTTTTCTGTATTCGGATATCTTATTTCTATCAGGAGAAATGGCTAATGGTAGAAGCCCAGGCCTCTGGAGAAGTTGTCACACAATCATTTTAAGTATGGTTATTGTTTTTTATATTATAATTTTGTCTGTTTTAATGTGGATTCTTCTGTTTGTTTTGAGTTATTTAATTATGTACTTCTGACTGACATGGATCACATTATGTAGTCCAAACCTTAAACTAAGCATCCTCCTGTCTTGGCCTCCTAGAGTACTAGATCACAGTTGCTTGCCATCACAGTACCTCACAAAGTATTTCTTAACACCAAACATTATGTGTTAAATATTTATTTGTTGATTTTATTACAAGATATTAGTTATATGAAATAAAAAGATGTGATATGTTCTTAAAATGGCATATAATGATGTATTTGGTCATACTTACCTATTACTACTTACCCATTATCTTCTATTACACCTGTGTTAAACTGACCCACTTCTTTCTCAATAGCTCACCTTTTTCATTGACTTTTCCTCTTAAAGCTTTTCTTTTTATATTTTGCATGAGAAAAAAATATGTTGTATTTATCTGTGGGTTGGATAAGAATGGCCCACATAGACTCATAGCCATCAGGCATTGGCACTCTTTGAGAAGATTAAAAAGTATGACCTTATAGGAAGTTGCATTCCAGGAGGTGGGCTTTGGGTTTAAAAAGCCCAAGCAAACCCAGCATCTGTCTCTTCCAGCTGCCCTTGGACTCTAATGTAGAAGTCCCAGGTTCGTCTCCAGCAGTCTGCATGCTGTCATGATCTCTGCCATGATGATAATGGGCTAAACCTCTAGAATTTTAAGAAAGGTCCAATAAAATTATTTCTTTTACAAGAGTTACTGTGGTCATGGTGTCTTTTCACACCAATTGAACATTAGCTAAGGCAAACTTCTATTACTTAGCTTGGTGATCTTTATTTCCTTTCATTTTCCTAAAAAAAAAAAAAAAGTTGGACAGTACTTCATGTAAATATGGCACATTTTTCTTAACCCATTCACCCACTAATTGTACTCTAAGCTGACTTGGTATGTTAAATTTTTCAAATTGTGCTACAATAAATGTAACTATGTGGTCTGTTCTATTGCATGATGAATAATTCCTTTGGGTAAGTCCCAGAAGTAATAGAGATGGTTATATGGGTGTTCTATTTTAGATTTCTTTTAAAAACTCTCCACAGTACTTTCCATGGTAGCTAGACTAATGTTCAATCGCACCAATAATCTGTAAGCTTTCCTTTCTCCTTGAACCTATCTTAGCTCTTCTTTTTCATTACTTCCCACTTGTTTTCAATTGTAATATTTTAAAATTTCACAAATGCACTCAGATCACAGTCATTTCTCAGTCTTCCCAACTCCAGTCCCCACCATTATGCTCTCCTTTCACAAATAACAAAACAAATAAGAAAGAGAGAGAGAGGGACATGAGGTCAAGAAGGATTGCAGGCCCCTACGGGGATAGGAACTCCACAGGAAGACCAACAGTGTCAACTAACCTGGAACCTTGGGGCTCCCAGAGACTGAACCACCAGCCAAAGAAAATACATGGGATGCACCTACGCATCACTGTCACATGTAGCAGATGTGTAGTTTGACCTTCATGTGGGTCCTGAACAACTGGAGTGGAGGCTATCCCAAAGCTGTTTCCTGTCCTTGGGATATGTTCTACTAGCTGGATTGTCTTGTCTGACCTCAGTAGGAGAGGAACTGGAAGCTCCTAGCCTTGCAAAGATGTGAAGAGGTAGGGGGAATACCAGGGAAAGGATTGTGGGAGTGGGTGACTGGGAGGAGGGCAGTGAGAAGAATGTAAAGTGAATAAGTAAAATAAAAATAAAATTAAATTTAAATAAGAAAAGAAACATGAAAACAAAAGAATAGTTATTATATCCAAAAAATGAAAAGGGAGCAGGATATGGTAGCATACAATCTTACCACTCTACAGGTAGGAAGCTAAAATGTTCAAGGCCACCCTCCCCTATATAATGAGTTTGAGGCTAGACTGAGCTACAAGACCTTTTCTTTTACTTCTTCCGTCCTGGAATGCTGAGGGCCCAGAGTTGATGCATCTTCTTCAACTTCTACTGGGTACTAGAAGGCTGTGGCCCTCTCCAAGTCTTTCTGTTCAACATTAAATTCCAGTGAGTTACTTTGGCCATCCACATCCCTGTTAAACTGTTGTACTATTTAAGTTCAAAGTCACTGATATGCTATAAGATACAGTTTTCTCCTATTTGGCCAGCTGGCTTTCAGTATTGATTTCTTCCTTATTGTGGTCCAACCATTCTTCTAACAGAGTTCCTAAAAGTAGTACAGAAGATGTAAGCTTTGAAACTTCTCACATGTAAAAATGTTCCATTTTATCTCATTATTAAACTGTGAATTTTAATAAATAGGATTTTGTGTTCAAGATTCTTTTCTTGTTGAATTTTGGAACTATTTGTTTATATTTTGTTTTTAATTTTGGGTTAAGACACCCAGTGTCATTTGGGTAGGAATGTTTATCTGGAAACAGTAAGCTCTATAAAACTCCACATTATTTTACCCACTCTCCTGGTTCTTCTTTTTTTCTGTTGTTCATTGATGAGTCTTTTATTTCTATTTTTGGCATTATATTCTCAAACTTATTTTAATTTTGTATGATCTCTGCTGATGCTTCTTTTTATTTATTTTTTTTTTGAGGCAAGGTTTCTATATATAACCCTGGTTGTCGTAAAACGATGTAGACCAGGCTTGCCTCAAATTCAGAGATCCATCTTTGTCTGCCTCCTGAGTGTGAGGATGAAAGTCATGTACCACCATCCCCCAATGTTTTTTTTATTTTAATTTCTGGATCTTTTTTTATGTAGCTGGTGTTTTTGAAACTCTTGGTTCGTAAAAGTTGGTGCTATTTATCTCTCTCTAAATAAAAATGATGGGGCCTGTGTTATCCCATGCTGCTGCTCTTAAGTTTCCTTTTTCTTACACTATACTTATTCCCCATTGTTTTGTAAGTCTTCTCAACATCTTTCAGGCTAATGAGACAGTAAGGAGTTCCCAGCATTTAGTCCTTGCTGATAATGAACTTTCCTGTCAGTCAGGCTTCGCTGATTCTCTGGACAACCTGGCTGATGGATGACAGTATGTCCATATGTTTTTCTTTTGACCTTGTCACATGCCTAAGAGAAGCTTTTGCTTCTTGTTCTAAACATAAAGCCACAGCTTGTTTGGTTTGGTTCAAGTGCTCTATAAAACTCTCTTGGGAAAGGATACTAGAGAGGATCAATTTGTAGACTTGCAGGTGATATTCTTCTTTTCTTTATGAGCATTACAGTCTTAATTAGGCTTTGTGTTACAAAGTCTAAGTTCTCTTGGGGTCACCATATCTACAGAATAAATGTTCTACCTCCTGGTGGAACTGAGAGAGGTAGCCATTTTGCTACGTAGAATGTTTCACTCTGTAATTCTGCAATAATTAAATTACATGGAATCATTAAAATCACAGTATGTATTCTTATGTCTAAAACTAAATATAATATTTCTTACATTTTCTAGCATGTTTTTCCATTTTTTTTTTTACTAAATTGCATAGACCTAGGCAATGTATAGCATTTTCCATGTTGTTAACTGGGATTCAACATTTTGATAGAATTCCTCTGAATTTTTGAAGATTTTCAACTTATACTCTGTTTTATCTTTTTATCCATGAAATAATTTTATAGAAAAATATGTAAAAGCAGTAAAATAATAAAAACTTGAAAGAATTATTCAGTCACTTTAACCAAACTAGTGCCTATATACTGTTGTCAAGGTATTTTACCTTATTTCTTGATGACAGAAACAGATCAAGCATATTAAATTGAAAAAATATGATTTTTTTATCACAATAATGTGGGTTAACAATTGAAATCCTGGCTAATAGACAAGCACATTGAAATTTGAACCCAGAAATCTAGACTTCATAGGTTCATATTATCATCTCTGTATAGATGACATGAAGTAGAAGCAAAATTGCCTACATTAACAAAGGAAAGCAATGATGTGGATGAAGGCAAGAAAGGAAAAGTGCAGAGGGATATGGTCAAAGTGTTTTATATACTTCCAGGGTCCTATGAAGGTCAACTATTGTTTTAAATCTGAAGAATACAACTGTTCTAAAATCTTTATGTACCTTTTTTTAGACTACTCCTTCACTTTAAATTATAGAAGCAAGCAATTGCCATTCAACACCATACACAGATGTATTAGAGAGATTGTCAGTAATTAAAAGGGCTTCACTTTGTTTCCCAGCACCTATACCAAGCACCAAACAACCACCTGCATCATCAATGCCAGGATGTCTAATCCTTCTGGTTTCCATAGGCATCTGGACTCACATACACATGCACACATTCATGATTTGATAATAATTACATTTAAAATAGTGATAGAACAGCTATATATCATATTGAATCCATTCCAGCCTTAGTCTCCTAAAACTCCCAAAAGCTTCTTTTGTAATTTTTCTAAACCACCTTCTACTCAGTCACAGTATTCATGTTAACCAAACACTCCTAACAAATCCAGAGGCATACTGATTATATGATGCAGATTAAAATAAGTGGCTAAGCACACCAGTCATTAAGGACACTTACATAATTAAATTTGAAACATATATCTTACCCTGATAGTTGGTTCTAAAAATGGCCATTTAAAATGCATACTTCTAAATTGGGAGATATAAATCTATCTAATTTTTCTAATAAAAGTATAAAATTAATGCACAATAATTTGTGTAAAGGTTCACCGATTGACAGACACC
This sequence comes from Tokudaia tokunoshimensis, assembly GCA_036184795.1. Classification (NCBI taxonomy): domain Eukaryota; kingdom Metazoa; phylum Chordata; class Mammalia; order Rodentia; family Muridae; genus Tokudaia; species Tokudaia tokunoshimensis. Next base: position 8,372,631 of record BTHU01000005.1, on the reverse strand, counting down.
CTGTTTCCCCCTTTTGACCACTACCCATAAAGAAGCTGCTTCATCCACAAATCAATTTGCATGTTCATGAAATATGTCTTTTTTTTGGCAGATAGCTATCTAGAAATAGAAATATTCAATAACGGAACCTATGAATATTTAATACTAATGAAAACTGGGTTGTTTTCCAAAAAGTCAGTATAAGTTATAGACCAAAATCCATAAACATGCCTGTTTCATCACATCTTCACTGTTAATGAATATTGTTGGTATTAACTTACCAATCTGAGTAGCACAAAGCGCTCTCTTATCTTACTATGTTCTTGTCTTTGAGTGCATTCAGACTAGATCTGTCGCTGATTGCTGACATACTTCAGACACTCTCACATTCTATACATCAGATGAAAACCACATTACCCAACATGCATTACTTCCAGGGTTTGCTCTGGCTATCTGTTTATGATAGGTTAGAACATTCCTCATTGACTTTTCATTTTTCCAGAATTCTCAGATAAAGTTTAAGAGTCTGTCACCAGACAGCCCTTACTGCAACTCTATTCCTTTTCCGGAAGTTATGGTAGAGATGGACAACAGGAAATAACTTTAATGGGGAAGCTGATAATGTTCATTGGCTCCCCAATAAATAAAAACAGCTAGTTTGAGGGTTGCTGTGAATCTGTCTGTCATTTCTGGCCTCCGCACCACATTGCTGTCATGCTGGTATCTGTATTAAGAACTACAGAGCTGTTTGACTTCAAAGTAACAAAATGAAGTTGGACATTTATGGGGATTTTGTTGTATCAGTGATTCTTTCTCTCCACATGGTCCAACTGGGAATTTTCACATTGATGTCCTCATCACTATAACTACATGGATTGTAGCAAGCATGTTATGAAGAAAAATTTGACTTTATTTTAAAGCAGAAGCATCTGGATTGCTTCTGTATATGAGTCTATATAATTTTACTTCTATTTAAACATAAGTTTTAAAAGAGTTTGAACAGCTTTAAAGGGGAAATGCAATGCTAGAGGTTGCAAACTTGTCATATACTTAGTGTGCTGTTCTGGGGATTCTGACAGAGGGTGCCCAGAGACCTGGCAGAGCTTTAAATATTGAACAATGGGACATGTGCCAATGTAGCATATGGCTTTATGTGAACAATGAATATTCTATCATCTCTTGTGTAATGCCAGGAAGGCAAGTGGATTTGTGAGGACCTGGTGCAGCTGAGCCTACACCAGAGACAATCTTTTTCATTATCATTGTCTAGTGTCTGAAACAGGAACAAAGGACTAGCTGGAGGGAGGTGTACTAATATTGGATTTTTAATGAATTAAAACTGTGCCCCAAAAGGCAGCAATTGTCGCCATCAAATACATTTTAATGACTTGATAGTCTCCTTGGTGATCTGAGCTTTATCAGAGCTGCCAGAATGTTCTTATATTAGCAGTATAGTGACTTCATCCCCATCCTACAGAGGTCTCCATTGGCTGCCTCTTGCCCCCTTTGTAGTTCCTGAACAGATGCTAGGGAAGTACTATATCCCCTCTCTAGCCAGCAGGCATTCACTTTCCTTGTACACCTTTGTCATATACCAATTAAACTAAAAGAACATAAATTGAAGGAGGAGAATCATTGATTATTAGGATTAATATGTTTTTTACAGTCTGTGTCACTGACACATTCAGAAGTACATAAGTAATGGTGAGAAAAATAATAATAGTCTCTACACCAATGCATCTTCAAAGTTCCATTGTTTGAATCTGTTATAAAACATTTAGCATTTAAAAGACATTATTTAGCACCATCACTGGTGCCTGGCATAGGAGCACATTCCTGTAATCTGTTCACTCAGATGCTGTTGCAGAAAGGATCCGAAAGTTCTTAGCCAGAGCTACATATCAAATTCAAAGTGATGTGTTTTTCAAAAGATAAAGAGAGGGGGATATGTTCTATGGAGGTGTAGTCTGGTGTGGGGGAGGAAGGTGCCTTGGTGGGCCCTTGCTGAGGCATCCCTTTCCTCTGAGGGACTAGCCACAGAACAGTATAGTATAGAGTAGAGTTTATTAAGGGCATGGAGAGGGGAGTTAAGAGGGTAGTAGAGGCAGAGAAAGGCAGAGAGAGAGAGAGACAGAGACAGAAGAGGAGTGGAGAAGTAGAGGCCAACCTTGAGCTCCTGGAGTTGGGGGGGGCGGGGAGAGCAGCAAGAGAGCAAGGAAGGGCAAGCATCCGCTTTTATAGTGAATCAGGCAAACCTGGCTGTTACCAGGAAACTGTGGGGCGGAGCTTAGACAGAACACTAACACAAAGGAACCACAATCACACAATTAAATGCTGCCTCAAATGTAAAACGAAATGAAATACTTATTGGCTACTACCTCTGTGATATTCTCAACATGATATGATTGCTTTTCCGGTCCCAGAAAGTAACATGAAGTGATGAGGTCAGAGATTACTGGACATAATTACAAGCAAGATCCCATTGCTCCTGTAGTTGAGGCATGTGACAGGTCATTAGAATAAGACATTCCACTAGCAGTCGGGATTGGATATGCATTCAGTCACCTAGGGATCATGTTGAATGAAGATTCGGAGGTGTTTTTCCTCAGAGCTCAGGGGTGTGGTGCATTCTTACCCACTCCCAGGTAGTGCTGTTTTTGTTGATCCACAAGCTCCAGCTTCTGGATGCAAAACTTTATGATCTAAATGAGATCTTGGCAGCTGGAGATAGAAAGACAGCTCAGTTGATTTGCAGTTCTCTGCGTCAGCTCTGTCCAATGCAGGACTCTATTGTTGAGGCCGGTGGGATGACTCAGCTTGAATAGGCGCTTGTACGACCTGTGTGACCTGAGTATAATCCATAGACTCCATGTAAGAAAGGAAAGAGTGAACAAAACGCTGCTGCTTTGTCCTTTGACCTTTACATTTGTGTCATGGCATTTGTCCCCACATATGCTCACACCTACAGACTGTGGTGATCTGAAGGAGAATGACCTCCAAACACTCATATATTTGAATACTTAGTCCCCAGTTGGCAGAACTATTGGGAGAGGATTAGGAGGCCTTGCTGGAAGAGGTGTGTCACAGAAGGTGGGCTTTGAAGTCTCAAAGGACTGTCATTCTTAGTGTGTTTCTATTTATACCTCCAACTTGTGGATCAAGATGTAAGTTTTCAGTTGTTTCTGTCACCACACCTTTGTTCTCTCATCGCAGACTCAAACTATCACTCCAAAACTGAGAGCCGGAAATTAAATATTTGCTTTTATATGTTTCCTGGTCATGTTTTATCACAGCAATAGAAAAGTAACCAAGACACATGGAAATAATAGAATTTTCAAAAATGTATATTAAGTGCAAGCTATCCTTAAATATTAATATAATTTGTGTTACAATTAGATAATATTGGATTGTCATATAATATATTAATAATGTAAATAACACACAATACAGGAGTGGCTAAGAAAGTTATAGGTTGTGGTTGGTGGACATCCTTTTACAGTTCATCTTTTATTCATTACAGTTTTCAACTTCAAAAAGAAAAAAGGACAATGAGAATGAGTTCTAACCAGCAATGATTCCTCTTTCTTCTTGCAGTGTCTAACTGTAACAACCTCCTCTACTAGTCTTTAGAGGTTTTATACAGCACTTAACTAAGTGTTAAATAAATGCATTTTTTAGATGTATGTGTACTTTTCTTTTACCTTTAAATCTTATGGTATGCTTGCAACTTGGTTATACTCACAGGACCTTAATAGAAAGCATCAGTCTCAGGAAATTTTGTATTTACTTTTCATGCATTCACTATGCAAACTGAATAATAGGCTGTCAGAAACAGGCCTCACCTAATGTCATGTAAAGCTCCAAAATCTTTAACTACCCACTGAATTTCTTTTAGTTGAGGCTTTTCATCATTTAGTTGGATTTCTTTCTAACTAAAAAGCTCTCTGTCATTTTGCTGTATAAAATCTTGGCATGTGGCCTAAAATCAATAAATGCCTGCTCTTTTTATTTTTCTGCTGAAACATTTGAAGATTTTACAATATGAAACTCCTTAGTGGCTAATAATACCTCTGATATTTTATATTTTCATCAGATAAATAAATGTTGTGCTCAATATTTTGAAAACATGACTAGTCTTGTTGCATAGCCTATTCAGTGTCTTCTTTCATCTAGGTGGACCTTCATCTAATTTCTCTCCCCCAGTCCTCTGATATCCTTTTCTCTGTTCCATATTTCTTACATTCTTCTCTCCCATAAATGATTTGTCCTTCTAGGAAAATGTCTTGGAATTAATCTCATTTCAAAAATTTAAAGGTTGAACTTCTATATGCAAATATATGTTTATGCACTGCTATGGTGGTTTGAATGAAAATGGCCCCCATAGGCTCAAAGAGAGTGGTGCTATTGGGAGATGTGGCCTGGATGGAGGAAGTGTGTCACTGGAGAGTGTGCTTTGAGGTTTTAAATGTTCAAGTCAGGCCTTTATCCCTGCTTCCTGAGGATCCAGATGTAGAACACTCACCTCCCCAGCACCATGTGTACCTATGGGTTGCCATGCTTCCCATCAGGATAATGGAATAAACCTCTGAACTCTAGGCCAGACCCAACCAAATGCTTTTATATATAAAAGTTGCCATTGCCATTCTGTCTCTTCACAACAAAAGAAATCCTAAGACAACTACTAAACATGGCTATAGTAGCATTGTTTTTTCTTTTATTGTCTTGTTTCTTTTGCAGAGATGGTGATTGAATCTAAGGCCTTGTGTATGCTAGATCCTCTCTATCAATTAACTGTCACCCAAGTCCTTATATACACATTAAGAGGTGCAAAATCTGTGATGAAAAGAAAAGCTGATGCCTTTTTGGACACCTTGTACCTCTGGATCCTAGAAAATCTTGGACACTGGCAAGGTTCTTTATCTCTGTTTAATAAAAGAAAAATGTTTTGATACTATTTCTAGCTAGAAAGAGGTATGACTAACATTGAATATTTGCTAGTTTATGTAATTGATCACCTTATAATTTGCAAGTCTACATTAACCACATTTGCTAGTATGTTCAGTCAACTAGCTCTATTAGAAAGATATCTTTCTACATTGCTATCAAACCATGCTTTTTTAAGGTGTTCACCTTTTTAATTCCCTACCAGCCCCCCTTTTTCTTGAAGTTTCTTACTGCTCCAGGGTTTGGTGTTGAACTCTAACACCATTGTTCCTTCCTTTTGAGCCACTGCAAGATTTTTGTGGCTCAACTATTTGGCTCCTTAGTGTGATATCAAGCATTGGTGGTCCTCTGTTCTTAAAGTTGGTCCTTGACACAGAATAGAGAGCTAAGTTTTATGTGGTGTTCTTTCAGTGAGTCCTGTAGCAAATCATGATTTCAAACAAGGAAAATTTCCACCAAGTAGTTACTATGGAAAGTAAGCATCTAATTTGTATATCTACTCTGTGTGTGTATGTGTGCGTGTGTGTGTGTGTGTGTGTGTGTGTGTGTCTGTGTGTGTGTATCTGTGTGTCCATGTATGTATATCTGTGTATGAATTATGTGTTTGCTTATGAAAGCATGCATGTGACAATCAAATGCTGATCAACTACTTCATTAACCACTTTTCTGTCTTATCCTTTTGAGACAAGAGTTATCACTGAGTCTGGGTCTTCCCATTTTGGTAAAACTAATAAGACTGGCTAACAAGTGATTTTCTGATTTCCACACTCTTACTCCCAGTGCTGGAGTTGTTGATGCTCATGATGACAACAGTTTTTACATATTTACATAAGTGCTGGGTTTCTGAATTCAGGTCATCATGCCAAAGAATGGTTACACACAAACACAAACTCTCTCTCTCTCTCTCTCTCTCTCTCTCTCTCTCTCTCTCTCTCTCTCTCTCTCTCTCTCTCTCACACACACACACACACACACACACACACACACCCCTGTTTTAAAATATTTATCCTATTCACATGGTAGTTACTGGAAGAAAAATAGCACTCTGACCCAACAAATCCTTTAGAAAAATATGCTAGTTAATTTTGCCAAGGGATTTACAACCTGACTTATGATAACCTCGTGATGGAGAGAATTATAATCTGATATAATGCAACATCTCCAAGCTCAGGTCAACCATATAGATGAAGGATGATCCACCTTGATGGGCAATTCATGTGCAACTTCCTTTGTTATGTTGTCGCTATTCACAGGTAAAGGGGAATCTAGCTCTAATTAATTGCCTTATGAATCCTGTTTTGGTGTGAAATGAACATGAAAGAAAGGAACTATTTCTAAGCTTGCTGCCAGTTCCCCTGCTTTGCTTTTGTCTACTTTGATATGCTGAAATCTCAGTTAATGCTGTTGACAAGTGCACAAACTTTTCAGTTGCCAAGCAGGTCTTAATTCCACAAAAGAACTGCTGGAAAAGTTCTGGCCCGGAGAAGACTGCTGTGATAAAAAGGGACCTTTCATTTAAGATCTCCACACCCTGCTCTGTGTGCTGGGCCCTAAAAAGGGGCAATAATGCCAGTAGAAGGCAGCTCTGAAGTAAACAACGTGCAAAAAGTAAAAGGAGAAAATTGCTGCCTTCCTTTCTGGTAGTCCCGTGTTATAGAAACTTGGCTATACAATTGCAATCATGCTGATAAATCAATATGTGTTGCCACAGAGATCATAGGAGGAAAGTTGATGGTAGTTGAAATGGTGATGGTGGAGAAAAGAAATAAAAGACTCAAATCTCCTTCCATGCTAAATTATATGGAAGTCAACTATTCAAGAAAGAAGAAATCGTGTGTACATGGAAGTCTTAAGGTAGTATTTCCACACTATTTTAGAAGTATATGAGTAAAATAATCACATTATTCATCTACTTTTCCTAAGTTCAGAGTTTCCTCTTTTATATCACTTGCCAACCATTCCTATATTCGATGAAGCTAATCTTTGTGCCTATTCTATTTACAAAAACTGTCATGATTTCAAATAAGATTACCCACAAAATATTTTCTTCACATTTACTCATAATGATCCTCTCTGTTGTAAGAAAACTTTCATTGAATATTCATTGTGCAATCACACCATACACACCATATATACCATAGTTAACTCCTAGGGATACACACTGTCATTCAACATATCAGCTGATCAGAGGGTGAGATTTTTAATCTCTGTGTCTTAATCTGTAAGAAGTTGTGTTCTCTGGTGTTTATACAGTGAAAATGAGCTTTTTCTTTGACCTAACATACTTTAATCTGCCACCTTCTAATACTGTAATTTTTATCAGTCATATTTTAATCAATGCTATAACAGAGACCATGTTTTTTTCCATTTGCCCCACTGTTTATTATAAAGCAATATTATCATTTGACAGATAATCAAATAGGTTTATATGCCTAATTCAACACCAAGTAGAGAATGGACTAATGCTCATTTTCTGGTTAACCACAGGGAAAAAACTGACTTTTTTAAAAACAGTAAGATTTCTTGGCAATTGTGTCACAGGGATGTAACTTAGGTCAATATCATGCTTGTTAGAAATATGTTTGAATTGTGTGTGTTTCTTTGAAAGTGTCACAGAAGTATCCCCTGTATACCCGTGACCATGAAGAACAGTGAACTTCAGAATTTAAATGTTTGCATAAATTAACTAACAAAGTGTTTTGAATCCTCCTAAAACTGGAAGAATGGGGAAGAAAATGCAAGTTCCAAAGGAATACCTGAAAGATCAGCTGTATGCCTCCAACCATAGAAATAGAGGAAAATGTAAAATTAATATCTCACATATATTTCCTATGGATATGTAAATTAATTTATCCTACTTGTCTGTATAAAAAATAGTCTTAGATTTCAGTACTTCCAGACCTCTGATGAAGAACATGGACATTCAGAAGAAAAGTGTAAATACAATAACAAGAACAATAAAACAGCACTCTCAGGTTATTTAACTTCACAATAAAGTACCAAATTCCTAAAAGATATCAATAACTCTGATTAGCATGCTGTATGTGGGCTCAAAAGCCTCCTGCTACACATTATGTGCCCAGCTACCTGCTACACACCCGCAACTTTTTACATTCTGAACTCCATTCTCCTTCCTTAACTTTGGAAGCCACTCACCATTTACTCTCTCTTGCATTTTATTTTTTAGATCTAGCATCTAAACACGGCTGTGCAGTGTAGTGATTATGCAGTACAATTATTATGCAGTGTTTTTCTTCTGGTTTGTTCATTTGACTTAGAATAGTCTCCTCCAGGTTCATACTGGGCTCTGCTTTGTGAGGTGAATCTGTTAGTCCCTCAACTCAAACCCGACATGATATGTAAGTATATTAAAGTACGATATAGCAAATTTTAAATGTGTATAGAAAATTCAAAAAAATAAAGAATGAAGGAGCAAAATTCTAACCCAAATATTCAGATTACACAAACCAAAATGCTGTCATATGTAGAAGGCAGGAGAAAAGATAAACAGCTGAGTAGAATCTCCAATGATATTAGGTCTTGCATATGGAATAAGCAAAATTCATATGATTAAGGAAATAACAGAGGGAGTGGGATGAGAAAAAAGAAATGAACATATTTTAAAAAGAAAAAAGAATTATCATGAATTAAAATGCAGTAATTAAAATATAAAACTCAATATATAGGCTTACATATTCAAGAGGGGAAGGGAAATAATAAATAGGATATTTCTGAAGCTATTTAGCATAATGATGTTAGAAAACCAAACGTTAAAAAGTTAGTTAAGACGCACAGAAGTTAAAAAGTTAGAAAGTGTATATTCTTTAGAAAAGTGGAGACAGAAATAGTTCAATGAGAATAAAAGTATAAACATGAAATGACTAAGAGTTTTCAGAACTGAAGACCCAACCCAGAGTGTGACAACACAAAAATATGAATTAGCATTATAAAACCTGATGCTGGGCGGTGGTGGTGCACGCCTTTAATCCCAGCACTTGGGAGGCAGAGGCAGGCAGATTTCTGAGTTCGAGGCTAGCCTGGTCTACAGAGTGAGTTCCAGGATAGCCAGGGCTACACAGAGAAACCCTGCCTCGAAAAACCAAAAAATCAAAAAAAAAAACAAAAAAACAAAAAACAAAACAACAACAACAACAAAAAAAAACGATGCTTTCTGTCATAACTTTACATTTTAACTTAAGAAATACATACATTCAGAAAGGGAAAAAAAACTAAGGCAAAAAAGCCAAGAAAGCTAAATTAATAATTCAGCAAATTCTACAAAAAAAAGATAATACAGTTGATCTTTGGAAGCTCAAATACATTCAGAGTAGCAAGATGGCTCACCACATAGAATCTCTCAACACCGGACCTGCTGACCTAAATTCAACCCCCAGGAATCATAAGGTTGGAGGACAGGATGTACTTTTACAAGTTTACTCTGACTTACACACACAGACACTCTCTCTCTCTCTCTCTCTCTCTCTCTCTCTCTCTCTCTCTCTCTCTCACACACACACACACACACACACACACACACAATTTAAAATTTTAATAAAAAGAAGTTTTAAGAAAAACGATGAAGGAATTGAAAGACCTAGTTGAGAGTAAAAAGTGGAGAGTGATTCCTTTCATAAACACAGCCAATCCTTCTTACCAGCAGTGTACTAATCACATATTTTTAATATTGTGAAGAAAACCATGGAAAAAGTTTTAATATTTTGAAGGAAATAAGGAAGCTGTCAAGTGAAGGAATATTAAGCTTGACAAGGAATCTCTTTTAACAAATTTAAAACTAAAATTTTAGGAGAAAAGAAGCCTACTCAGAATGACCACTCAAGAAACAAGAAAAAATGATGAGCAAGACAGTGACAAATACATACATATATTAGATGCAAATAGAAGATCAAAATAGAAATATTAATACCAATGGAATACTACATATGAAACTTCTTTTTTTGGATAGTATGGCATTACAAGATCACTCTATTGTTAGGAAGAACAACAAACATAATCACTTTAGGTATTCATTATTTCTGTAAACTCGTTATGCTATCTTGAATAGCTATTTAAAGAAAATAAAACATACTTGAGCAAAGGGATATTCTGAAAAATTTATCAATTCAGAAGAGAGATAATGAGGTAACCTAGAAATATATAATTTCTAAGTTTTGAGAGTAATTATCTTACTGTTACTAATTTCCAGTTTCATTTTCATCTTAAAGAATGAAGTCTGATTCTAATAATTTCAATTCATTTTTAATTTATTGATATTTATTTCTGACCCCAAATATGGCATATGTAGCAATTTGCTTAAAATCAATTACAAAAATTGATAACTCTAGTTTCTGGGTCCAGTGTTATGTAAGCATTTATAATCATCACATTTTTTTCATTACAGTGATGGTTTTCTTTACTATTCTTAAAGAGTTTATATATAGTTCTATTGATTCTTTGGTACAAAGACAGATGTTAAAGTGTCTCACTCAAATTTTTCATTTTTGTTTCATGTTTTTTCTACTCTTTGTTTTATTCATAGAACTTCTTTGTACACTATTGTTTTTATCATTATTAGCTATTTCTTTGTGTCTCTATTACCTTTTAACTACATATAATGCACTTTTTTGATCTTAATGTAGTCACTATTCCTTTTTTGATCAATGTTTGCATAATATAAGACTTCTTATTCTTTTATTTCAATCTGCTTATATCATTTATTTGAAGTGAATTTCTTGGTAGCACACAGAAGTGTCATGCTCTTAAGCTACCCTGTCAATTTATATTTTTAGTGTATAGACCATTTACATCTGATGTTATTCTTGTTTTAGTAAGAATAAAGTCATGTTTTGATGTTTTTGTTGTTTTTTTACTTTTATCTTTTTTATTATCTAATTTCTTGTGAGCTATACATTTTTGAATTTCTATTTTGATTAATCTGAAGTGAATGGGAAATTAATCTAAGCCTTCAGGAAAAAGCCATATTGTCTTTAAACAATCTGGGTCCAGAAACCTGAATGAGGTTGACTGTCATGCCACTTTCAATTTCTTGCTAATTATGGCTCCTCCTTGTAACAGGTAGACTGTTAAATATCTGTAAAAAAAATACATAAAAATAGCAACTTCATAAGGCTTTCTAGGATTGATGAGATACCATTCATAATGCTGATGCTACCACAAAATAGGTGATGGACAAAGAATAGCTCTCCAATTTCTTCTAACTTTACCAGAAAAGGAAGCTGATTTGCAAAAACATTCTTTCCTTCAAACATGGGACTCAAAAACATATCATAGCATCATGAATATATATTACAATAATATAAGCATTTGTTTGGGCTGAACCATTAAACAACAATAAAAAATTGTCAGAATATGTGGCTGAGGATGGCCTTGTTGGACATCAGCGGTAGAGAGGCCCTTGGGCCTAAGGGTGTCTGATGCCCCAGTGTAGGGAATGCCAGGGAGGGAAGACAGGAGTAGATTGGTAGGTGGGTGGGGGAGAACCCTCATGGAAGCAGGGGGAGGGGAGATAGGATAGGGGGTTTCATAAGGGAAGACCTGGAAAGGGGTAAACATTTGAAATGTAAATAAAGAATATATCCAATAAAAAATCGTTATTGTACCCAAAAGTGTAAAAGGTCCTCATTCTTGTAAAGGACTTCACAAATATGGATCCCCACCCTAAGTAAGAGAGTAAGTATGACTGAGATGCAAACTGAGGTTATAGACACTGTCTACTCCTCTTAACAATGCAGTTGCATGAGGGCTAAAAAAATTAATGCTTTGTTCTTCTGGAAAAAGTAACTATATGTAAACTTTTTTAATATACATGCTTATAGTTTAGGAGGTGACAGGTGATCCTGCTTAATCTGCTGTGAACTCTGAGAGCTACAATAACAACTAACCTTGGAGGTACACCCTTTTGTGCAACAGTACTGTAAATATTATGGGTGTAACCAATCACTTTCTGCTTCCATATAGGGCCTACTCTCCAAGACAGATCTTGTATCAAGTACTGTTAATTGGAACAAGACCTCAGGCTGGGTAGATGATATGCTACAGGAGGGGAAACAGCTTTTATTTTGCTTATTGGACATGGTAAAAAAGCTCTTCTCTAAATAATTCTCTTTATATATATATAGATTAGTACAGTTTTCAGGCCTCATTGGAGAAGCTTGTTTTTACAGTAGATGGCAATTAATACTGAGACTCACAACTGGTCAGAGTGCAGAGAATAAAAGATTGTGCTGTGCTCAGCTCTAAGTGGAATATTCATACCATGCCTTTTCCTCTTAAAGCTTGGGAGTGACATCAGATGACAGGTCAGAAAGATTGTACGAGTTAGAGGGTGTAACGGACTGATGTAAAGCAGTCCTTTCAGGACATGATAGTACTCCCAGGGCCTATGGCTATATGAGCAAAACCAGCACTAAATAAAGCCACCTACAATTCTAGGAATAGGATGCAAGGCTATGAAAATTTTGGGAAGGAGAGTCAGTTTTCTTCCAAAATACATTATGGTATGTTGTCCATGCTCCAGTGTATGGTCCTACACTCACACGTACTAGACTTATCCACTCAGTGTGTACATATGTTTTTTAAGGGACATAAAGGGGGGGTTAGGTTACTAGAAGTGTTCAAAGGTAGCAAATAGGGTGGATTTGATTTTTTTTAATGTATACATGTACATCTTATGCAACAAATTAAATTGGAGTTACCTGTCCTTCACCCTCTGTTATAAGACCCTACATGATAGAACATACAATAGCTTTTTTATTTACTTTATCTATATACCTATAATCTTGAAACATGAGAGCTAAGAGTTTGGTCAAGCTTTGCTGGTTGTTTGAGAAACAATTTAGTGCCCCAATGTATCATCATAGTGTGACAAGATGGAATCAGTATGTCCCTTAAGGCGTGACGAACAAAGACACTCAGGTTGAATTAGTTAAGACTGTAGCTCCAAGGTTGGTCACCACAATCAGTTAACAATAAATACAAAGAAAAGTGTAGACTATAATATTATAAGAAACAACCCAAATATTGTGTGAAATTTTTACAAGTTGTACAGAGATATAGTGTGTTTGGTGATGGTGGTGAAACTTATGTCCCCTAATTGTACGAACACAAGAAAGATGCTTAAACAGTAACCTTAAAGAAGGAATAAAAGACACAAATAAATCAAAAGAAAATTAGCTATTGATACTATCAGCCCACTTTAATATCATCAAGCATTCACTGATTACATTTCTTTACATTTTAAAATTTATATTATAATTTTATATCATAACATAAAAATATTCCATATTAAAATTAGATTCACTTCTCAATATGAGTATTTTGACATGACCAAACTTTTCATTATTTTATATTATAGTTAAAGAGGAAATGTAATTTCATTCTAACACAGAGTATAGCTCTTCAGAAACTGCAGAAAACAAAGAGAAGGTTTGGAGCATTTTTGTGAGTGTTTTCTCCTATAAATAAAGACAAGAAACGGTTTTTAAAGAAATGATTGGCCCATAATCCTCTCTTCCATCTGGTCATGCTGGGTTGCCATTTATGAAAGACTGTCGTGGGATTGTTAAATGCCATGATAGGCGTGTCCTGCCAGCTGTCTGGAGGATTGTATAGGTCAGTCAGCATTGGGGTTCAACCTTAGTACTCTCCAGTCCATTATGGTTGCACTGGAGAGTGGAAATTCAATCTCCGACCACTGTTCTATAACAAATTGCCACATTGGGCTTTTGCTGAAATAGGTCTCTCATTTCCGACTTGAGCTCTTTGTGCACAATAGCTGCACTTCTTAAGGTCAACTTTTGTTTGGATGTTAGGGTTCAAGTTGGAGGATGCTGAAAGTGAGAATTTTGCAGCAGGTACTCCATTCTTAGAAGCTGAATCAAATGTTGTAAACAACCATCGCCATAGACCAAATAACTTCCTTGGGCAAATATCAAGAAATTAATCATCTATACTCAAACTTGAAAAGAATTTTTTGCCCAGGCCATTGATGGCTTAGTAGAAGCCTAGAGCAAGAGACTCATACTTTAGCTCTTAAAGGCATGCTTTGTCATATGCTTGTACACATGACTTCACCTGTTATTAGGAAATAAGTTTCAAAACCATCCCCCCAAACTATTTATAAAATGGAATGTGGTTGAAGCTAATTTAATTGTGGGAAATTCATTCCTGATAATCAGACCTCACAGCTTGAAACCTTGTGTTTATAATTAAGCTAAGTGTAAAAGTAGCAGAAATTTGGGAATAAAAGAATCCCTGCTTCCTTTCAGGATATGTACTGCCCAACTCTTGCCTGTTATTGAAATTAGTCTGATTATATTTCATTTAACTCACATTGCAAACCACTTGACTTTTCTGTGGCTTGCTAGCTGACAGGGAGGAGAGAATTTACATGAAGGGTACTGAACTTAAAAGGAAAGTTCAGAGCTCCTTCTTCTAGGGTACCATCAAAGTGTAAAAATCACAGTGGATATTCAACACTTGACTTGAATTTGGTTTTGATCAAAGGATAGGGACAGCTGGATTGGAATCTGGAATCTGATGTTGTGAGGATCTTCCATTAAGAAATGCAAACACATTAGTCTCACAACTATAATTTTTACTTCTGGCTTCTTGATTTAGCAGACTTTACTCTGCTGGCTGGTTTTAGTCAGAACGATGATTTAAGGTGACCTCACCTGGTTTTACCTTCCATTTCTCAGAGGCAATTATCCTTCAGATTTCAGATTTTTTTTCAACATTTCCACATTGTCCACATTCTAAATTACCTAAGCCCCAGTGATCACTTAGGTTCTGTCCTCTCTCACTTGATGCTTATAATGGTGATAACAATGTTATCTTCCTGAGTCCAAGTCTCTCTCCAGCTGCCTTACCTAGCCACTCTACTTCCAAGATGAGAACAACTTCAGACATTGCTCACAAGTATTTTCTAAAGCATGCTGTTACTATCAAACTTCATTGTTCGAGTTTTATATTCCTATATAATAATTACTTGCACTGGCTGGTTTTAATAATTACTTGACGCAAGCTGGAGTTATAACAGAAAAAGGAGTCTCCCTTGAGGAAATGCCTCCATGGGATCCAGCTGTAAGGATCAAGGGTGAGAAGGCTGATTGTGGGTGGTGCCATCCCTGGGCTGGTAGTCCTGGGTTCTTTAAAAAAGCAACCTGAGCAAGCTAGGGAAAGCAAGCCAGTAAGCAGTGCATCTCTATGGCCTCTGCATCAGCTTCTGTCTCCAAGTTCCTGCCCTTTGTAATTTCCTGTCCTGCATCCTTTGGTGATGAACAGCAGTGTGGAAGTGTAAGCTGAATAAACCCTTTCCTTTCCAACTTGTTTCTTGGTCATGGTGTTTTGTGCAGGAATACAAACCCCAACTAAGACATACTAGCACTCTGAGTGGAGTATTCCTGTGAAAGCATGACCGTGTTTTTGGGAGGACTGTGGATAGACTTTGGAATTTTGAGCTAGAAGAGCCACTGGGATATTAAGAACTCTGTGGGATGTTCTGTAGGAGCTTGGAAGATAATGTTGAGAACAGTGGAGAAGGTGGAGGCCTGGCTTGTGAAATTTCAGAGGGAAGATTAAAAGACTCTTATCATGGTCATTGCTGTTTGATTGTGAAGATTTTGTAGTTTTGGTTAGCTAGGGCTAAGGAATCAGCTGCAATTGACAGGATACTATAACTACTAAATCGAAACCTTTGTGTTACTGAGACGATTGATGCTGGTTAGCTAGAGCTTAGAAATTAGCGGTGATTAAAAGAGAGCAGCATCACTGAGGTAAAATCTTCTGGGGAGTGTTTCCTGAGAACACAGAGAAAGTTTGTTCCAGAGGCAATTGTAACTTGTGTTGGTAGCCAGACTTGGTAATGTATAAGAGTCGCCCAAGTGGTACTGGTTTTGAAACATTAAGGAGTAGCAGCTGATGCTTGGCACTGTGAGAGGCCTGGAGAGGCCATTGGTGAAGGTGCAGGCTCAGTGGCAGGAGAAGGCCCAGGACTGAAGGAGTCATGCAGAGCAGTTGAAGCTTAGCACCATGAAAAGAGTGTGAAAGGCAATTTGTGAAAGTGCAATCCAGATGCAGCAGAAGACAGCAGTGTTTTGACGATGCCAGTACCATGAGATGACCACCAAGAACAACAGCCCCAGTGGAGTACAGGCAGCTGGAGCCTAGAAGACAAGGTGTGTGCTACAAAGGGCAGAGTTCAAGAAGTGACTCATGCTCCTGTAGGAGCTTAGAAGATCTTGAGTGGATCCAAGACCTTGGACCATTAGAATTTGATTTTGCTTTTGAGTGTGACAGTGTCCTGATATTTTTCCCTCTTGAAGTAAGGAAGTATTTTAGTGGAGCTCAGTTAAAAGACCCAGAAATGAATCCACACTCCTATGGTCACTTGATCTTTGACAAAGGAGCTAAAACCATCCAGTGGAAAAAAGATAGCCTTTTCAACAAATGGTGCTAGCTCAGCTGGAGGTCAACATGCAGAAGAATGCAAATTGACCCATTCTTATCTCCTTGCACTAAGCTCAATTCTAAGTGGATCAAAGATCTCCACATAAAACCAGACACACTGAAACTAATAGAAGGGAAACTAGGGAAGAACCTTGAACATATGGGCACAGGGGAGAATTTCCTGAACAGAACTCCAATAGCTTATGCTCTAAGATCAAGAATAGACAAATGGGACCTCATTAAATTACAAAGTTTTTGCAAGGCAAAAGACACTGTCAAAAAGACAAAGCGGCAACCAACTAACTGGGAAATGATCTTTACCAACCTTACATCCGACAGAGGGCTAATATCCAATATATACAAAGAACTCAAGAAGTTAAACTCCAGAGAAGCAAGTAACCCTATTAAAAAATGGGGTACAGAGCTAAACAAAGAGTTCTCACCTGAAGAATATCTAATGGCTGAGAAGCACCTAAAGAGATGTTCATCATCCTTAGTCATTAGGGAAATGCAAATCAAAACAACCCTGAGATTCCATCTCACACCAGTCAGGATGGCTAAGATCAAAAACACAGGAGACAACAGTTGTTGGCGAGGATGTGGAGAAAGAGGAACACTCCTCCACTGCTGGTGGAATTGCAAGCTGGTACAACCACTCTGGAAAGCAGTCTGGCGGTTCCTCAGAAAACTGGGCATGACACTCCCGGAGGATCCGGTTATACCACTCCTGGGCATATACCCAGAGGCTTTACCTGCATGCAATAAGGACACATGCTCCACTATGTTCATAGCAGCCTTATTTATAATAGCCAGAAGCTGGAAAGAACCCAGATGTCCCTCAACGGAGGAATGGATTCAGAAGATGTGGTATATCTACACAATGGAATACTACTCTGCAATTAAAAACAATGAATTCACGAAATTCCTAGGCAAATGGGCAGATCTTGAAAATATCATCCTTAGTGAGGTAACCCAATCACAAAAGAACACACATGGTATGCAGTCACTGATAAGGGGATATTGACCCAGAATCTCGGAATACCCTAGACACTATCCGCATATCTATAGATTTCTAAGAAGATGGAAGGAGAGACCCCTGGTCATGGAAAGACTGGATGTAGGGGAATGCCAGGACAGAGTAAGGAGATAAGTGAATGGAGAAAAGAGGGAGGGAAGGGGGCTTATGGGACTTTTGGGGAGGGAGGAAACGGGAAAGGCGAAGTGATTTGGAATGTAAATTAAAAAAATAAAATAAAATAAATAATAAAAAAAAAGAAGAAACATATTTTTGATTTTCTTTAGTTATGACATAGAAATTCACATGCCTTTCTAGCGCTGGAATCTCTTTCCCAAACTTTCTTATCCCAATTTCTACCCTTTCTTCTCCAGATTAGCTTTTTTCTAATTGGCCAACAGTCAGCTAAGGCACTGTATGCTAGAGCCAATTTGTCCCAGCTGGGAAGAGTTTACTATGAGAGTTTTAGAAATTTTATGAGCCAATTGTTAAATACAGTTTTATTTTAAAAATTAACTATGTGAGCTATAAATAAATTATTTAGAAAGAAAAATAATGCATATTCAGAAGTCAACATATTTACCATCTCAGTGATGCCAAATATGTCAATCATCTGCAACATATATAGCTGGTGCCATGGGTTCCCCCAATGTGACCCCTTTGGTTGGTGGTTTAGTCCCAGGGAGATTTAGGGAATCTGACTGGTTGATATTATTGTTCTTCCTGTGGGGCTGCAAACCTCTTCAGCTCCTTCAATCCTTGCCCTAACTCCTCCATAGCGGTCCCCACACTGAGTCCCATGTTTGACTGCATGCATCTGCATCTGTATTTGCACAGACCCAGGGGACAGCTATACCAAGCTCCTGTCAGCAACCTCTTCTTGGCATCAGCAATAGTGTCTACGTTTGGTGTGTGCAGATGGGATGGATCTCTAAATGGGGCAGTCTCTGGATGGCCTTTCCTTCAGTCTCTGCTCCACTTCTTGTCCCTGCATTTCCTTTTGACAGGAGGAATTCTGGATTAATGTTTTTGAGGTACGTGGGTGGCCTTATCCCTCAACCGGGGGTCATGTCTATCCACTGGATATGGTCTCTACAGATTCTATCTTCACTTTTTTGGGAATTTCAGCTAATGTCCTCACTGTTGGGTCCTGGGAACCTCTTGGATCCCTGGCATCTGGGACTTTCTAGTGGCTACCCCCAATTCCCCCTCCCCCAATACTACACACCTACTTTCAAATTCCTGACCCTCTGTACTTCTTCCACATCTCCTCCCATATCTGAACCAGACCTGCTTTTCCCTCCCTTTCCTCTCTCCCTCCCAGATCCCTCTCTCCCTCTATTTCACTAGATTATTTTGTTCCTCCTTCTGAGTAGAACTGTAGCATCCACACTTTGGTGTGGTCTTCATTCTTCTTGGGCTTTATATGGTCTGTGAGTTGTATCCTGGGAATTCCCAGCTTCTTTTGGCTAATATCCACTTATCAGTGAGTATGTACTATGTGTATTCTTTGGTGATTGGGTTACCTCACTCAGAATGATATTCTCTAGTTTCATTGATTTTCCTGCGAATTTCATGAAATCATTGTTTTTAATAGCTAAGTGGTACTCTATTGTGTAAATGTAACAAATTTTCTTTACCCATTCCTCTATTGAGGGACATCTGAGTTGTTTCCAGGTTCTGGCTATTATAAATAAGGCTGCTATGAGCACAGTGAAGTATGTGTCCTTGTTATATGTTGGAGCATCTTTTGGGTATATGCCTAGGAGTGGTATAGTAGCGTCCTCAGGTAATACTATGTCCAATTTTCTGAGGAACGACCAGACAGATTTCCAGAGTTGTTACCAGCTTGCAATCCCACAAACAATAGAGGAGTGTACCTCTTTCTCCACATGCTTGCCAGCATCTTCTGTCACCTGAGTTTTGGCCTCAGCCATTCTAACTGGTGAAATCTCAGGGATGTTTTGATTTGCATTTCCCTGATGGCTAAGGATGCTGAACATCACTTTAGGTGCTTCTCAACCATTTGAGTTCCTTCAGTTGAGAATTCTTTGTTTAGTTCTGTACCTCATTTTTATGAGGTCCCATTTGTCAATTCTTGATCTTAGAGCATAAGCTATCGGTGTTCCATTCTGGAAATTTTTCCCTATTCGAGGTTCTTCCCCACCTTCTCTTCTATTAGTTTCAGTGCATCTGGTTTTATGTGGAGGTCCCTCATTCATTTGGACTTGAGCTTTGTACAAGGAGATAAGAATGTAACAATTTGCATTGTCCTACATGCTAACTGCCAGTTGAACCAGCACCATTGTTTGAAAATGCTGTCTTTTTTCCACTGCATGGTTTTAGCTCCTTTGTCAAAGATCAAGTGACCATAGGTGTGTGGGTTCATCTCTGGGTTTAAAGTTCTATTACATTGATTTTCTGCCTGTCTCTGTACCAATACCATACTGTTTTTATCACTATTGCTCTGTAGTACAGCTTGAGGTCAGGGATGATGATTCCCCCAAAAGTTCTTTTATTGATAATAGTTTTCACTATCCTGGGTTTTTTTGTTATTCCAAATGAATTTGGAAATTGCTCTTTCTAACTCTATGAAGAATTCAATTGGAATTTTGGTGGGGATTGCATTGAATCTGTATATTGCTTTTGGCAAGATTGCCATTTTTACTATATTAATCTTGCCAATCCATGAGCATGAGAGATCTTTCCATCTTCTAAGATCTTCTTTGATTTCTTTCATCAGAGACTTGAAGTTTTGTCATACTGATCTTTCGCTTGCTTGGTTAGAGTCATGCCAAGGTATTTTATATTATTTGTAACTATTGTGAATGGTGTCATTTCCATAATTTCTTTCTCAGTCTCTTTATCCTTTGAGTATAGGAAGGCTACTGATTTGTTTGAGTTAATTTTATATTCAGCCACTTTGCTGAATTTGTTTATCAGCTTTAGGAGTTCTCTGGTGGAAATTTTGGGGTCACTTAAGTATACTATCATATCATCAGTAAATAATGAAATCTTCACTTCCTACTTTCCAAGTTGTATCCTTTGATCTCTGGTTGTTTCCTATTTTTTCTGGCTAGAACTTCAAGTACAATATTGGATGAATTGGGGGAGAGTGTATAGCCTTGTCTTGTGCCTGATTTTAGTATGATTGCTTCAGGTTTCTCTCCATTTACATTGAGGTTGGCTATTGATTTGCAGTATATAACTTTTATTGTATTTACATATGGACTTTGAATTCCTGATCTCTCCAATACTTTCAGAATAAAGGGGTGTTGTATTTTGTCAATGGCTGTTTCAGAATCTAATGAGATGATCATGTGGTTTTTCTTCTTTGAGTTTGTTAATATAGTGGATTACCTTGATGGATTTCCATATTGAAACTTCCCTGCATCCCTAGTATGAAACTTACTTGATCATGGTGAATGATGGTTTTGATGTGTTCTTAGATTTAGTTGGCGAGAATTTTATTAAATAACTTTACATCAATATTTATGAGGGAAATTGGTCTGAAGTTCTCCTTTGTGTGTGTGTGTGTGTGTGTGTGTGTGTGTGTGTGTGTGTGTGTGTGTGTGTGGTTTAGGTATCAGTGTAACTGTGGCTTCACAGAATGTGTTGGGTAGTGTTCCTTCTGTTTCTATTTTATGAAATTGGTTGAAAAGTATTGGTATTAGACCGTCTTTGAAGTTCTGACAGAATTCTGCACTAAAACCATCTGGTTGTGGTGATCTTTTGGTTGGGAGTCTTATACCTGTTTTCTCCTGTATTTCTTTAAGGGAGTAATTCATGTCCTTCTTAAAGTCCTCTATCATATTCATGAGATAGGATTTCATGTTCATCTGAATCTTGCCTTGCTGGTGTGTATGGGTATCCAGGACTTGGTGCAATGGGAGAACTGGATCGTGATGATGCCAAATAGGTTTTTGGTGTTTATGTTCTTGCGATTGACTCTTGTTATCTGCCATCTGGTTGTCTCTGGTGTTATCTGTCCTTGCTGTTTCTGACTAGAGACTACTCCTCCTGTGAGACCGGTTTTGTCAGAAGTCCTGGGAGTTCAACTATATGTCTGTGATTCTGGGATTCTGGGATCCTATGATTCTGAGATCCTGGGTGTAGCCGAGCTCCTGGGAGTCAAGCTTTGTCTAAGTGTAGTATGAGTTGGTAGGGTGCCAGAGCCCTGAAACTGCTCTGGGCACAGGTACAAGTCAGAAAGAATATATGCCTCTGAGTGGAGATTTCTGCTTCCCTGGTTCCTGTGGGTGTTCAAGATATGCCTAGTGTTGAGGCAGATGTTTTGGCCTCAACTGTGACATTGGGTGTGTCAGAGCTCCCATGATCCTGGATATGGCAGAGCACTTGGGAGTGGAGCTTCCTCTCTGTGTTGTAGGAATGGGTAGGAAGAGAGCACCCTGGGTTCTCTCTGGGCACCAGTACAAACTGGGAGGAATCCATGCCTCTGGCTGGGCAGGGATTCCTGCCTCCCTGGATCCTGGGGGTCCCAGTTACTCCAGGTATTGGGGCATAATTTGTAGCCTTACCTGTGATCCTGGGTGTGCCAGAGCACCTTGGAGTCAAGTTTCCTCTGGGTGTTGCAGGAAATGATGATTAGACAGTGTCCCTGGTCCTCTCCAGCTACTGGTGCAAACCAGAAGGATTCCAAGCCTCTGTGTGGACAGAGGTTCCTGTTTCCCTGGATCCCAGGGATCTCAGGTGGGCCTGGTGTTGGGGCAGATGTTGTGGCAACACCTGTCAGAAGTTAGGTTTAATATCTTATATTTCTATGCCTACAAGTGATTTAATAGAAAACTATATAATCATTTCATTCACTCATGAGGATCTTAATATATTTACTGACTAAACAAAGTTATACATCTCTTATTATCAAATAGTCTCATATTAAATATATACGACTTAATTGTCAATAATGTATTACGCTTAAATATTTATATTAATATATAAAATATCTTGCTGTTATGGGCATATCATACTTCACTCACGATTATGTCAATTACTCTTAGAAATCTCTAATATTCCCAGTATGGGAAACATTTTTATGAGCATCCTTATCTGAATTCAGATATGTATATATGTGTGTACTAGTGTGTGTGTGTGTGTGTGTGTGCGTGTGTGTGTGTGTGAGCGTGCGCACGCGCGCGCACAGGTACACACATACCAAGCATTATTTTCATGTCTTGTGTACAGGTCTGTGTGTGTATAATAATTTAGTCAGTAGATTCTGTTATTTTCCTGATTGTACAGATGCACAGTTAAAACCAATGCATGATTTTCTCTGCAGAGACTGCGCAGGCAGATACAGCCTGCTGCACAGGGAACACAAGAGTGGCAGAGCAGCTGGGACAGGTTCCATTCAGGATCCACCTGTACTCAGGAACTGGGCAGTGCCACAGCTGCCTGTGCACCAATCGTGCCAGGGGAAAACTGTTCTTCAGGGAGTGCTTGGGCTCCCAGGTTAAGGTGAGCCTGCCATTTTTCTCCAGTGACTGCGCAGGCTGGTACAGCCAGGATTACAGGGAACACAAGAGTGGAAGAGCAGCTGAGACAGATTCTGTCCAGGTTCCATCCATACCCAGGAGATGGGATGAACCACAGCACTCTGATTCAGGGGAGAGCTGATCACCCAGGGGTGCTGAGCCAGACTTGCAGGCCCACAGGAGGGAAAAGTGCCAGCCAGAGACAGCAGGACCAATTAACACCAGAGATAAACACATGGCAAAAGGCTAACATAAGAAGGTTACTAACAGAAATCAAGGCAACATGGCACCATCTGAAAACAATTCTCCCACAACAGCAAGTCCTGGATACCACAACACACTGAAAAGCAAGATTTGGATTTAAAATCACAGCTCATGATGCTAATGGAGGGTTTCAAGATGGACATAAATAACTCCCTTAAAGGAATACAGGAGAATGCAGGTTAACAGGTAGAAACCCTTAAAGAATTACAGAAAGGCACAAGCAAACAGGTGAAGGAATTGAACAAAACCATCCAGGATCTAAAAATGGAGGTATAAACGCTAAAGAAATCACAAAGGAAAAAAACTCGGGACATAGAAAACCTAGGAAAGAAATCAGGAGTCATAGATGCAAGCATCACCAACAGATAAAAGAGAAAGAAGACTCTCAGATGCAGATGATACCATAGAAAACATTGACTGAACAGTAAAAGAAAATGCAAAATGCAAAAATCTGCTAACATCCAGGAAATCCAGGACAAAATGAGAAACCAAACCTAAGGATTATAGGTATAGGAGAGAGTGAAGATTTCCAACTTAAAGGGCCAGTAAATGTCTTCAACAAAATTATAGAAGAAAACTTCCCTAACCTAAACAAAGAGATGCCCATGAACATACAAGAAGCCTACAGAACTCCAAATAGATCGGACCAGAAAAGAAATTCCTCCCGTCTCATAATAATTAAAACACCAAATGCACTAAACAAAGAAAGAATATTAAAAGCAGTAAGGGATTGCATTGAATCTGTATATTGCTATTGCAAGATGGTCATTTTTACTATATTAATCCTGCCAATCCATGAGTATGGCAGATTTTTCCATCTTCTGAGGTCTTCTTCAATTTCTTTCTTCAGAGACTTGAAGTTCTTGTCATACAGATCTTTCACTTGTTTGGTTAGAGTCACACCAAGATACTTTATATGGTTTGTGGCTATCGTGAAGGGTATCATTTCTCTTACTTCTTTCTCAACCTGCTTATCCTTTGAGTATAGGAAGGCTACTGACTTGCTTGAGTTGATTTTATATCCGGCCACTTTGCTGAAGGTGTTTATCAGCTGTAGGAGTTCTCTGGTGGAGTTCTTTGGGTCGCTTAAGTATACTATCATATTGTCTGCAAATAGTGATAGTTTGACTTCTTCCTTTCCAATTTGTATCCCTTTGACCTCCTTTTGTTGTCTAATTGCTCTAGCTATAATTTCAAGTATTTTATTGAAAAGATATGGAGAGAGAGGGCAGCCTTGTCTAGTCCCTGATTTCAGTGGGATTGCTTCAAGTTTCTGTCCATTTAGATTGATGCTGGCTACCGGTTTGCTGTAAATTGCTTTTACTATGTTTAGATATGGGCCTCGAATTCCTGATCTTTCCAAGACCTTTAGCATGAAAGGATGCTGAATTTTGTCAAATGCCTTCTCAGCATCTAATCAAAATCCCAACTCAATTCTTCATAGAGTTAGAAAAAGCAATTCAAAAATTCATCTGGAATAACTGAAAACCCAGAATAGCTAAAACTATTCTCAAGAGTAAAAGAACTTCTGGGGGAATCAGTATCCTGGACCTCAAGTTGTACTACAGAGCAATAATGTTAAAAACCGCATGGCATTGGTACAGTGACAGACATGTAGATCAATGGAACAGAATTGAAGACCCAGAAATGAATCCACACTCCTATGGTCACTTGATCTTTGACAAAGGAGCTAAAGCCATCCAGTGGAAAAAAGATAGCCTTTTCAACAAATGGTGCTGGCTCAACTGGAGGTCAACATGCAGAAGAATGCAAATTGACCCATTCTTATCTCCTTACACTAAGCTCAATTCCAAGTGGATCAAGGACCTCCACATAAAACCAGACACACTCAAACTAATAGAAGGGAAACTAGGGAAGAACCTTGAACATATGGGCACAGGGGAGAATTTCCTGAATAGTACTCCAATAGCTTATGCTCTAAGATCAAGAATTGACAAATGGCACCTCATTAAATTACAAAGTTTTTGCAAGGCAAAAGACACTGTCAAAAAGACAAAGAGGCAACCAACTAACTGGGAAATGATCTTTACCAACCCTACATCTGACAGAGGGCTAATATCCAATATATACAAAGAACTCAAGAAGTTAAACTCCAGAGAGGCAAGTAACCCTTTTAAAAAATGGGGTACAGAGCTAAACAAAGAGTTCTCACCTGAAGAATATCTAATGGCTGAGAAGCACCTAAAGAGATGTTCATCATCCTTAGTCATTAGGGAAATGCAAATCAAAACAACCCTGAGATTCCATCTCACACCAGTTAGAATGGCTAAGATTAAAAACACAGGAGACAGCAGTTGTTGGCGAGGATGTGGAGAAAGAGGAACACTCCTCCACTGCTGGTGGGATTGCAAGCTGGTACAACCACTCTGGAAAGCAGTCTGGCAGTTCCTCAGAAAACTGGGCATGACACTCCCAGAGGATCCGTCTATACCAGTCCTGGGCATATACCCAGAGGCTTTCCCTGCATGCAATAAGGACACATGCTCCACTATGTTCATAGCAGCCTTATTTATAATAGCCAGAAGCTGAAAAGAACCCAGATGTCCCTCAACGGAGGAATGGATTCAGAAGATGTGGTATATCTACACAATGGAATACTACTCTGCAATTAAAAACAATGAATTCATGAAATTCTTAGGCAAATGGTCAGAACTTGAAAATATCATCCTTAGTATGGTAACCCAATCACAAAAGAACACACATGGTATGCAGTCACTGATAAGGGGATATTAACCCAGAATCTCGGAATACCCTAGACACAATTCGCATATAAATAGATTTCCAAGAAGATGGAAGGAGAGACCCCTGGTCCTGGTAAGACTGGATGTAGGGGAATGCCAGGACAGAGAAGCGAGAGGGGTTTAAATGGGGAAAAGAGGGAGGGAAGGAGGCTTATGGGACTTTCAGGGAGGGAGGAAACGGGAAAGGGGAAATGATTTTGAATGTAAAAAAAAAATAAACTTAGAAAAACAAAACAAGAAAAAGAACAAAAAAGAAGAAAAAAAGAAACTATCTTCCATAGTGAGATAACCCAATCACAAAAGAGACAAATGGTATGCAATCAATGATATTGGATATTAGTCCAAAAGCTCAGAAAACCCAAGATACAACTCACAGACCACATGAACCTCAAGATGCAGGAAGACCAAAATGTGGATACTTTGATCCTTATTGCAAAGTGGTTCAAAACACCCATGGCTCACAGCCTTCCAATAGAATGAGAATAGGATCCCCAATGGAAAAGCTAGTGAGAGGTTCCAAGGAGCTGAAGAAGTTTGCAGCTCCACAAGACGAACAATAATATGTACCAACCAGTACCCCCAGATCTCCCAGGGACTAAACCACTAACCAAGAGTACACATGGAGGGAACCAAGGCTTCAGCTACATATGTAGCAGAAGATGAGCATTTCAGAAATCAATAAGGGGAGAGGCCATTGGTCCCGTGAAGGCTGGATTGCCCATAATAGGGGAATGCATGTCAGGAAATTACAGGGGAGGAGTGAGCAAGGTTGAGGGGATTGGATAGTGGGGTTTTGGTGGGATAAGGTGGAAAGGGGTTAACATTTGAAATGTAAATAGAGCAAATATCTAATAAAAACAAAAACATAGATAAAAAAAAAGCAGTAAGGGAAAAAGGTTAAGTAACATATAAAGGCAGACCTATCAGAATTACACCAGACGTCTCACCAGAGACTATGAAAGCCAGAAGACCCTGGGCAGATGTTATACAGACCCTAAGGGAACACAAATACCAACCCAGGCTACTATACCCTGGAAAATTCTCAAATAACAAAAAAGGAGAAATCAAAGTATTCCATGACTAAAGCAAATTTACACAATATCTTTCCACAAATCCAGCCCTTCAAAGGATAATGAATGGAAAACAGCAACAAAAAGAGGAAAACTACACACTAGATAAAGCAAGAAATTAATCTTCTTTTAACAAACCAAGTGTGCAATTCCTAATTAGTATAGTGGTGAGTATCCCTGCCTGTCACGCTGGAGACTGGAGTTCAATTCCCTGACAGGGAGGCACAATAACATCTGGACTGGACAGATGTTTCAGTGATTAAGAGCACTGACTGCTCTTTCAGAGATCCTGAGTTCAAATTCCAGCAACCACATGTTGGTTTACAATCATCTGTAATGAGATCTGATGCCCTCTTCTGGTGTGTCTAAAGTACTGTACTTATATATAATAAATAAATAAATCTTGAAAAAAAACAAACAAAAGGAAGAGAGCCAGAAAAACATAACTCCACCTCTAATAACAAAAATTACAGGAAGCAGAAATCACTTCTCCTTAATATCTCAATATCAATGGACTCAATTCTCCAATAAAAAGACATAGACTAACAGACTGTATATATAAACAGGACCCAACATTTTGCTGCATACAGGAAACTCACCTCAGGCACAAAGACAGACACTACCTCAGAGTAAAAGACTGGAAAACAATTTTCCAAGCAAATGGTCCCAAGAAACAAGCTGGTGCAGCCATTCTAATATTGAATAAAATCGACTTTCAATGTAAATTAATCAAAAAAGATAAGAACACTTCATACTCAGCAAAGGAAAAATCTACCAAGATGTACTCTCAATTCTGAACATATATGCTCAAAATAAAGGGGCACCCACATTCATGAAAGAAACTTTACTAAAGCTCAAAGCACACATTGCACCTCACACAATAATAGTGGAAGACTTCAACACCCTACTCTCATCAATGGACAGATAAGGGAAACACAAACTAAACAGAGGCACAATGAAACTAACAAGTCAAGAACCAAATGAATTTAACAGATATCTGTAGAACATTTTATCCTAAAACAAAAGAATATACCTTCTTCTCAGCACCTCACATTACCTTCTCCAAAATTGTTCATATATATAATCTGTCACACAACAGACCTCAGCAGATATAAGAAGACTGAAATAATTCCATGCACCCTATACGATCACCATGAATTAAGGCTGGTCTTCAATAACAACAAAAACAACTGAAAGCCCACTTACACATGGAAACTGAACAACATTCTATTCAAATATAACTTGGTCAAGGAAGAAATAAAGAAATAAAGACATTTTAGAATTTAAAGAAAATGAATGCACAACATACCCAAACTTATGGGATACAATGAAAGCAGTGCTAAGAGGAAAACTCATAGCTCTGAGTGCCTCCAAAAAGAAACTGAAAAGAGCATACACTAACAGCTTGACAGCATAACTGAAGACTCTAGAACAAAAAGAAGCAAATATAGCCAAAAAGAGTAGACAGCAGGAAATAATCAAACGCAGGGCTGAAATAAACCAAGCAGAAACAAAAAGAACTATACAAAGAATCAACCAAGCAAGGAGCTGGTTATTTAAAAAAAAAAAAAAAGATAGGTAAACCCTTAGCCAAACTAACCAGAGGACACAGAGATAGTATCCAAATTAGTAAAATCAGAAATGAAAAGGGAGAGATAACAACATATACTGAGGAAATCCAAAAAATCAACTACAAAAACCTATACTCAACAAAACTGGAAAATCTAGAGGAAATGCACAATTTTCTAGACAGATACCAGGTACCAAAGTTAAATTGTGATCAGATGAATGATCTAACAATCCTATAAGCTCTAAAGAAATAGAAGCAGTCATTAATAGTCTCCTAACCAAAAAAAAAGCTCAGGATCAGATGGGTTTAATTCAGAATTCTATTAGACCTACAAAGAAGAACTAATATCAATACTCTTCAAACTATTCCACAGAATAGAAACAGAAGGAACACTATCCAATTCGTTCTATGAAGCCACAATTACTCTGATAGCTAAACCACACTCTGATACCTTTCCAACAAAGAAAGAGAACTTTAGGCCAATTTCCCTTATGAATATCAATGCAAAAATACTCAATAAAATTCTTGCCAACTGAATCCAAGAACACATCAAAACAATCATTCACCTAGATCCAGTAGGCTTCTTCCCAGGGATGCAGGGATCATTCAATATACAGAAATTCATCAATGTAATTCACTGTATAAACAAACTCAAAGGGAAAAGAAACACTTGATCATTTCATTAGATAAAGCATTTGACAAAATCCAACACCTCTTTATGATAAAAGACTGGGAAAGATCAGGAACTCAAAGCACATACCTAAACATAGTAAAAGCAATATACAGCAACCCAGTAGTCACCATCAAACTAAATAGAGAGAAATTTAAAGCAATCTCACTGAAATCAGGAAATAGACAATGCTTTCCACTCTCTCCCTACCTGTTGAACACAGTACTTGAAGTTCTAGCCATAGGAATTAGACAACAAAGGAGGTCAAAGCGACACAAATTAGAAAGGAAGTCAAAGTGTCATTATATGCAGATGATATGATACTACTCATAAGTGACCCCAAAATTCAACCAGAGAACTCCTAAACCTGATAAACAACTTCAGCAAAGTGGCTAGATATAAAATTAACTCAAACAAATCAGTAGCCTTCCTATACACAAAGGATAAAGAGGCTGAGAATGAAATTAGGGAAACTACATCCTTCACAATAGTCATAAATAATATAAAATACCTTAATGTGACTCTAACCAAGCAAGTAAAAGATCAGTATGACAGGAACTTCAAGTCTCTGAAGAAAGAAATTGGAGATCTCAGAATATGGAAAGGTCTCCCATGCTAGCATATTGGCAGGGTTAATATCGTAAAAATGGTCATCTTGCCTAAAGCAGTCTACAGTTTCAATGCAATCCCAATCAAAATTCCAACTCAATTCTTCGTAGAGTTAGAAAGAGGAATTTCCAAATTTATATGGAATAACAAAAAACCCAGGATGGCAAAAATTGTTCTCAACAATAAAAAACTTCTGGTGGAATCACCATCACTGACCTCAAGCTATTCTACAGAGCAATAGTGATAAAAGCTACATGGTATTTGTACAATGACAGGCAAGTAGATCAGTGGAATAGAATTGAAGACCCAGAAATGATTCCACACACCTATAGTCACTTGATCTTTGACAAAGGAACTAAAACCATCCAGTGGGAAAAAGACAGCATGTTCAACAAATAGTGCTGGGTCATTTGGCAGTCAGCATGTAAAAGGATGCAAATTGATCCATTCTTATCTCCCTGTACAAACCTCAAGTCCAAGTGGATCAAGGACCTCCACATAAAGCCAGATACAGTGAATCTAATAGAAGAGAAAGTGGCGAAGAACCTGGAGCACATGGGCACAGGGGAAAATTTCCAAATAGAATATCAATAGCTTATGCTCTGAGATCATGAATTAACAAATAGGACCTCATAAAATTTCAAAGCTTCTGTAAGGCAAAGGACACTGTCAATAGGACAAAATGGCAACCAACAGATTGGGAAAAGATCTTTACCAATCCTACATCAGATGGAGGGCTAATATATATAAAGAACTCAAGAAGTTAGACTCCAGAGAACCAAATAACCCTATTAAAAATGGAGTACAGAGCTAAACAAACAATTCTGAACTGAGGCATACCAGATGGCTGAGAAACACCTAAAGAAATGTTCAACATGCTTAATCAACAAGGAAATGCAAATCAAAACAACCCTGAGATTTCACCTCACAAAGGGGAGAATGGCCAAGTTCTGGAAATCAGTTTGGCTGCTCCTCAGAAAATAGGGCATAGCACTACCTGAGGACACAGCTATACCTCTCCTGAGTATATATCCAGAAGATGCTTCAACATGCAGTAAGTACACATGCTCCACTATGTTCATAGCAGTCTTATTTATAATAGCCAGAAGCTGGAAAGAACCCAGATGTCCCTCAACGAAGGAATGAATACAGAAAGTGTGTTACATTTATACAATGGAGTACTACTCAGCTATTAAAAATAATTAATTCATGAAATTCTGAGGCAAATGGATGAAGCTAGAAAATATCATCCTGAGTGAGGTAACCCAATGACAATAGAACATGCATGATATGCACTCACTTCTAAGTGGATATTAGCCCAAAAACTCGAATACCCAAGATACAATTCACAGACCACATAAGGCTCAAGAAGAAGAAAGACCGAAGTGTGGATACTTTTATCCTTATTGGAAGGTGGTTCAAAATACCCATGGTTCACAGCCAACCTATATGCTGAGCATAGGGTCCCCAGTGGAGCAGCTAGAGAAATGACCCAAGGAGCTAAAGGTGTTTGCATCACTGTAGGAGGAACAATAATATGTACCAACCAATAACCCGAGAGCTCCCAGGGACTAAACCACCAACCAAAGAGTACACATGGAGGGACCCATGTCTCCAGCTACATATGTAGTAGAAAATGGGCATTTCAGACATCGATGAGAGGAGAGGCCATTTGTTCTATGAAGGCTTGATGCCCCAGAATAGGGGAGTGCATATCTGGAAAGTGGGGTTGGGGGGGTGGTGAGCAGGGGGACGGGTGATGGGATAGGGGGTATTTAGAGGGGTAATGAGGAAAAGGGATACCATTTGATGTGTAAATAAAGCAAATATCTAATAAAAACAACAACTACAACAAAATTTCTTTTGTTAATATGTTAAATTCAAGAGATGGAAGAACAGAGTGGGTGGAGAAGGGGCAGGGTGAACTGGCTGGTTAACTAGGCAATGAAAATACAAATTGACAGAAGTGGATTCTCTTCCTGAACACCAATGAGCCATGGGTATTTGTTAGAGCTGAATTGAAGTGGAACATAGGGTTGTAAGTAGGATTTTGGTCACTCTTTGACAAGTACTTTGTTCTTGTTGAAAGGGAAGTGTTTTGATATATTTTGATGAATATAAAGGAAATGAGAAGCCTTAAGAAAATATATATTCAGCACAGTCTACAGGAAACACCATAGTATTCCTTTTCAAAAGCATCAGGCCTAGAAGAAATGCAATTTTCAGATAGTAGCATGTAGTAACATACAGGTGATTATATAGACGAATAACTCTTCCAGCCAAAACATATTTGCTTTAAAAACTAGTGACTTCTAATCATATAAGGACTGATATAGTTATAAATGTTATTCATTACAGATAAATTAATGTTATTAAAGTATGATAATGAACACACACACACACACACATACAGATCACAATGCACTTCCAGAGAACCACAGTTTTTGTTTTGGATATTTTTATTTACATTTCAAATGTTATCCCCTTTCCAAGTTTCCCGCTAGGAAACCCCCAATCCCCCCAATCCCATCCCCCCTCCCCCTGCTTCTATGAGGGTGTTGCCCATCCCACCTACTCCTGCTTCCCTTCCCTGCCATTCCCCTACACTGGAGAATTGAGCCTTCACAAGATCAAGGGCCTCTCCTCCCATCATCTGCTACATATGTGGCTGGAACCATGGGTCACTCCCTTTGTATTCGTTGGTTGGTGGTTTAGTCCCTGGGGGCTCTGGGGTTCTGGTTGGTTGATATTGTTGTTCTTCCTATTGGTTTGCAAACCCTTTCATCTCCTTTAGTGCTTTCTCTAACTCCTCCACTGGAGACCCCCATGCTCAGTCCAATGGTTGGCTGCAAGCATTCACATCTGTATTGGTCAGGCTCTGGAAGAGCCTCTCCGGAGACAGCTATATCAGGCTCCTATCAGTTTTATTCTCAGTATCTACATGGAAGCTCACAATTGTCTGTAAATCCAGTTCTAGGGCATCCAGTGTCTTCTGTTCTGCATGGGTACAGGGAATGTATACTGTGTATATATATGCAGTCAAAACATTTCATACAATAAATTAATAACATGAAATCAAACATATTTAAAAGATCACAGTTTAGAATAAATGGCAAAAATTTAGATTTTTGAAAGATTAGATTAAAGAGCTCAACTTCTAGGCCCCCTACTCACAATGCTGCTTTTGTAGTTTGTACTATCAATATAAATTCCATAAACTGAACTTAATTTAGTATCTCTTAGAAAGAATATGTTTAAGTACTTGCCAGCCTGCACATCTCTTTTGCCACTAAGGTGCCACCATTGTGACGGGTGTCCTCAGTCCATGATTTTACAAGTGGGAAACATTAGAATCTGGGATGATTGATGTGGTTCTGAGTCTCCTGTGTACCCAGGTAGTCCTGGTGTCCTGCTGGGAATTGGGTACAGGGTTACAGGTCCACAATTTCCTCCGGGCATTCATGCACCAGGCAGGAAGTGGAAGGCAGAGCCAGGACAGGAGCAGAACCAAGTTTGGTTCTGAGTGAATACTAAGAGTAGGGAAGGGCTGGGAGAGAGAAGGCCTTCTCCAGGAGATTTAGGCATGGCTATTTACAACAAATGTCTCTCCTCTTTGAAATCCTTGATGAAGAGATGGTCCTTGCTTATTCAAACTGTTTTATTTGGTGGCAAATGTGAATTCACACATTTTACTTAGGGTGAACCAGGAATTAAATACCTTTTGTGCGAAAGGATGCCCAGGAAGGGAAGCTCATTGGCAGAAGACTCAGGGTGTTCTAGATATTATCTATCTAGATACTTCATTAGCATGGAGAACTCCAGGCTTTTATGCTAAGTGACTGATTACCATGGTCATCTTAGTAGGGTGTAGTGGTTAGCTCTTGCAGAGCCAGTAGAGTTTGGCAGGGAGCTGGCCTCATACCTACAATGCTCAGTTCTGAGATGTACCAGGTTTGGGCTCACTCAGCTTTACCAGGTCTTCTGTCTGCTGGAATGATCTCTTACCCCACAAGAACTTTCCTAGATCTTCAAATGGGCTTGTGTTGCTTCTAGCTGTAATTTTCCTGCCCTAACCCTTCTGGGCAAGAAAACCTTGCACAGAACCTTGAGAATCCTATGTAATACAGGTCTTTTTGCAATGGTGTTTAGGAAATTCTTGTCTGTCAAACAGTAGGTTCAATTTTCTCTTTCTTCCTTAACTGTCCTAAGTACTCCTCTGCCATAGTGCATGTAATATTTTATTATAATTACTCAATCTATATCTTTCCTTCCATCAAGACAGAGAGTTACCTATTCAATGCCAACAGCTCTGACATTCACAATTCTAGCTCCACTGCAATTATTCAACACTACTTATTGAAGAAATAAATGGAAAAGGAAAACACACTAATAATTTGAAGTTCATAAAATGAAATCTGGAAAGAAATATCTAATTAGATTTTAATGGTTGGATCAAGGTAATTTTTAAATACTTTATCCTTACCTCCCCATCTTTCCACATTACACTCAGCATTGCTATAATTATTTTATATTTATTATCCATATATTTCCACATCCTAAAATCAGCTGGTATCAGGTCATTTCTATATTACCTCCTGTTCTAGTTGGTTGCCTATTGCTGTGATAAAATATTCTAAGTAAAAGCAACTTGGAAAAAAGGGGGGTTATTTCATCATATACTTTACAGTCCTAAATAATGGTAGAAACTCAAGACAAGAACCTGAAGATAAATACTGAAACAGAAGCTATGAAAGAATGCTGCTTACTAGTTTGACTTCCATGCCTTGCTCAGTTTTTCTTAAACAACAGATCCAAACACCTAAGTGTGGCACTGGTAGTACAGTGAACTGGCCTTTGTACCTCAATTATTAAACAACAACAACAAAAATATCCCACAGACATGCTCATGGGCCAGTCTGATAGTCAATTCCCCAAGTTAAGTTTCCTCTTCCCAGAT
The DNA here is from genome assembly GCA_036184795.1 of Tokudaia tokunoshimensis. NCBI lineage: Eukaryota > Metazoa > Chordata > Mammalia > Rodentia > Muridae > Tokudaia > Tokudaia tokunoshimensis. The sequence continues at coordinate 8,337,833 of BTHU01000005.1, read as the reverse complement.
GATTCTAATTTATCTCAAGTAGACAAAAACTAACCAGCCTATCTATGATCAGGGAAAATGATACCCTGTTCACAAGAGAATAACTAAAACTTCTGTTAGTTCTTGAATTTGATTGGTATCAATAGACTGGAAATGAAACTTGCTACATAAGTTATTAACATACCTGTTGATCACTGAAGGTCACTAGCCACAGCACTAATGATATTTTTTTCATTATTGAATTGAAATGATTTTCTGAAGACATGGAATAAAGACTTACTGGTAATATTTTCAGTTTGAATACTTTAGTGTGCATGATAAGTTGTATCGTGCACAGTTGGCTCTCTGTGTTCATGTTTTCTGTACCTATGGCTCAACTAGCTTCAAATGGAAAATATTAGAAAAAGAAATTGTGTCACTATTAATATTATTGCCTAATCAAAGTACTATAAAAAGTATTTGCGAAGTATTTGGATGTTAAAACTAATTTAGAGACTATTTAACATCAGTTGCAGGATATATACAGCTTACTTGCAAACACTGTGCAATTCTCCATATGCTGATTGAGAAGCCAGACTTTAGTTGTTACAAGGATCCTAGAGCAAGCTGGATAGATTCCAAAGGATGATAATATATATTCTAGCATGTAGAGTGAAAATGAGCCTCTGATTATTGATAGTTTTCTAAATGTTTTGGAGATTTAAGGCCATATTTATATAAATCTACTTAATACTTAGATCATAAATTTTTAATCATAATTATTCTTTAATTTTTTTTCCCGATGAGGTCTTACTATGTAGTCCTACCTGGCTTGTAACTTGCTATGTAGATAGCCTGGCTGGTCTATAATTCACTGAGATATGCTTACTTCTACCTCCAAGATGCTGGAGTTAACTTTAGAGTTCTAAAAATAAATCTTATGTTCACTGAGGGGTGATCTGGCAAAAGGTCTGATGTTGATAATTTCAGTAAAGATGCTAATTAAAGCCATAGCTGCAATGGCATGCCCTTACCTCACAGTTTTCTAGAACTGAGAGAAGGTAGGACAAAGCATTAGAATGATCATGGACATAACTTCACTATAAGACAGTATATTGTCCCCCAGAAATCTCTCAACCAAGAGAGCAGGAAATGTGACCTGTGTGATAGAATATCAGCACCTAAATATTGCCTATGTGCAAATGGCTAGAATATGATTCACTAATATTAAAATGGGGGAAATTAACATAGCAGATATAAATAAGTATTTAGTTAACCTTAAAGTGGAGAAATGCAGGAACTTTCACTGGAGAACCAAATTATTCATAAGTATCATTGTATGTACAAGAGAGATATGGCTGAGAAACAGTGAGAGGTGACTACACAAAGACCCTACACTGTGTCTGCCTCCGAAGATGGAGCTAAAAGATCTTCCTAGGATATGGAAAAGTCAGGGAAAGAAAATGCACTATAGAAATACCCAAAGGAATGCAGCCCCACTAGTACCCTGATTTTAACTCAGTGGGGCAAATTCTAGCCTCCCATGAGCTAATTTTGATGAAATAACTGATAGTTGATTAATTAGCACAGATGATGTTTCTAAAAGACAGTTTCTTTGCATTAAAAGATGAAAAATGGAATAAAAGCCCTTCTGGGAATTAATAAAGAAGAAGAAAAGGTGTTAAACTGTGAGATATCACCATATATACTCTGCTGATTCTACAGGCACTTCATTCTGGAATTTAACCTTGGTAGACAATCACATGAGTTCAAAGTGACAGATAGGGCCAGGGAGGAAACTACTCTCAGCTCTAATGTAACATAGTTGATTTTTCATATTTTTATAGATTTTATGGGATAAGACATATTTGTCCCACTTTTACTAGATCTGGTTTAACAATATTGATAAACTGAATGCTGGTAATCCGCATATTGATAAATAGCATTGTTCATGTCATATGCATAATGTTGCTATTTTCAGGTCATTTCTCAAATTCTTTAGCATATTGAGAAGCTGGTGAAATGGTTGTCCCTCTACTCCTTCTTATCTTGAGTCAGTGCATACACGAATAAATTTTCTAAGTGAATTCTGATATACTGATTTCCCTCCCAGACTCTCTGCCATCAGCCTTCATAAACCTATCCATCAACGGAATGAAATCCATTTCTTTTTAAACAGGAAATATTCCTTGATATGATAGTTGGAGGTTTTTTTATTTCTTTAAAACAAAACAAAGTAAATACTGTGGCAGGGCATGGTGTTACAAGCCTTTAATCCCCATATGTAGCAGGCAGAGATAGGAGTATTTCTGTGAGTTCAAGACCAGTCTGTTCTATATCTAGAATTTCAGACCAGACAGAGAAACACAGTGAGACTCTGTCTCAAAAAGAAAATAAAGAGCAACAAAACAACAACAATGACATTAACAAATATGCTATTTGTGAGTCACTAAACGACTTCCTTCAAACTTTCATTATTAAAATGTAAATGTGGGAAAGACCTAGTCATTTCCCTAAGATACAGCAAGTCAAAACCCATGAAACCTTTCCAAGTGTGCTAGAGACACGTTTCTCCTCTGTTCAGACACAGTTCAAGAACAATGCAGCAAACTACGCATCTTTAAGGAACATTCTCTTCTGAGCATCCTACTTCCTCCTCACCTAACTATTAAATACATGCAAACATTGAAGACACCAGGCTATGAGATATGGCTGTTAAAAAAAAAATCTAGCAACAACTGGAAATGTAAGTCAGAGAGTAAAGGTAGTTATGGCCACGCCTGATAACCTGGGGTTTGAATCCCAGAACCCACATTCTGAAAAAATAAAAAACAAAAATTAAAACCAACACAAAAAAAGTAGTGATGAGTGCAAATGTTACCAATAAATTTATAGATATAAAGAACATCTCCAAATTATAGCTTATCACATGTGACCACTATCTGAATAGTATGAACACAGAAACTGTTGGTCATCCATATGGAGTATGTAAATATTTTGGGCGGTTAGTGGATACAGAGAATTTTTAAGCAACGGAAATATTAGTGAAGTTGGGGGAGGGGTAAGGAACCTAGACTTGACATACATCAAGAAACATTGTTTTGTAATTATAACTTCTTTCAAACAATCTGGGAGATGTGATTTTACCAAGAAAGATTGTTAAACCTTCTCTCCAAGGGAAGATTTAATCCTTTTTAATCCTTTGTGATTACAGAATACTTAGCCCATGAATTCTTAAGGTAAAAGTTAGGCACATCCGTAGTAGTTGTACAATGGGCTTTTAATTCAGTCTTTTAAAAGAGTATGGATGGTTTGATGCTTTCTTAATATCTCTGTGGCAAGTGAGATCGCATTTCAGACTTTTCTTTGCATCAGTCTCTAGTGAGCAATGGCACTATTCAAAAGGAGTGGACATAAAAGGACTCCTCTCTCTCTTCTGAAGCCCAAAGTTGTCAGATTTTTTAAAATGTTAACATATAGACAGGTACAAGTCAACAAAATAAATGAGATTAAAACAAATAAATAAAAAATAACTTCAACTTGATTTTATAGCACTCAAGTGTCTTCTTTAATAAAATACAAAATAAGAAAGATAAAGAATGCATGAGTTTCCCCTGTACTTGTCTTATCATAAGCCTAGAAAAATGCCCAGCAACCTGTTTATATTCTAGAGGTTTTACAATGCTTTGTCTAAATATAATTAATTTTCATAATTATGAACAATGTTATAAACAATTATTCAAGATACCAAGTAAATGGTTAATGGCAATGTGTGAGTCTATAAGACACTATAACTTGGTCTCACTTATTGAAATTTTGATGGCTTGTAGTTTTTAATTGATTAGGGAAAGATGCATACCCAGTTTTAATCATATTCTATTTTCTCCCCTACTATTATCTATGTTAACTTTCATTTAGAAACAATTTCCTTTTTTAAAAATTCTTTTTATGCTACTGACTACTTTTTAATTTCAATTTGATGAGTAGTTGGCTTTGCTTTCCTGAAAGGTCCTGTGCCTTTATGCTTTCTTAATTTCTCCCCATTTACCTCCTTTTCCAGTCCTCTCCTGCATTGTGCACTCTCTATTCTGCTGTGACTTTTCAGCGTTGATCTTCCTTCGCTTCTCACCACCCCTACCTGCTGCTTCTCCTGCCCCCTTCCTTTCTGTTCTCCTCTTCACTGGGTTGATTTTGCTTGTGGTACTTTACAAACATGGTGATTATCTACTCTTACTTCACCAAGAGAGACCCACTGTTACCAAAGTGCTGTTTTACCATGATGATGTAAATGTTCAACAGAAGATGCTCAAAATGTAAAAGAATCCCTGATTTGTAGCATGGTACAATTTCCATTTTTAAAATATCTTTTCCTCAGTGCAGGACACAATTCGCATATCAATAGATTTCCAAGAAGATGGAAGGAGAGACCCCTGGTCCTGGAAAGACTGGATGTAGGGAAATGCCAAGACAGAGAAGCAAGAGGGGGTTGAATGGGGAAAAGAGGGAGGGAAGGGGGCTTATGGGACTTTTGGGGAGGGAGGAAACGGGAAAGGGGAAATGATTTTGAATGTAAATAAAAAATACTTAGAAAATAAAATAAAATTAAAAAAAAATAAAATAAAATACAATTGTACTAAAAAAAAAATCTTTTCCTGGTAAACACCAAGATCCCACCTGACACCAGGAGACATTTACCTTCAGATTGTATAAGAGATTAACATGGTTCATATTCCCAGCAAGAGCCACTGGCAGGGATAATTCTAAAGCATATTCATATCATTCGCAGAGTGACTTATGTATTATTTCATTTCATTTTGTGTCTATAAATCTTTACTCTGGTATCCTAGGTACTTCTAGAGATTATGACATTCAGAGAGAAAATTTTTGTTGGTTAACTAAGTAACTAAATAGTTAAAGACAGCAATTAGAAATGATTATTAGAAAACTGAGTTATTTTATTTTTTAAGACGTATTTTATTGTTGCTAAAGATGTTGATTTTAAACACACTCAAACCACAATTTTATGGTAGGCCTAGCTATTGCCTTGTTCTTGATACAATCTTGTCCTTACTTCTTGTTTGCTCATTTGAATATTTTGAGACAGGATCGTATGATATAGCCCAAGCTTACCTCAAACGTTCAAGCTTCCACTTTCAACATTCTAAATAATAGAAATTTAGATATATGATATTTTTGATGTCTTCTGTTTATTCTTTTATTTCAACCCATCTCAATTCTATTGTTTAAGTGCTCGGAAGATAAATGCTAAAAAAGAGCATCTTGAATGAAGACAGCAGATTTCTAATAATTATTATTCATTTAGCTGCCTTCATTATGGATTTTTTCCTCATATCATAAAAGGGAATAGTAACCATGCATTAACTGACAGCAGAGAAATGAGTTTTTCTGTTTTAAAAGTTCACTTTAAAGGTTTCCGTGACGCATGACAGTTTTAAAATAGGGTTTCCGTTTCAGAATGAATCGCCTGTGGCTGCTCTTCAGGGCGGCTTTATTCTGAGCCTATTCATCCTATTTGAACATAAAAACTGTGCGTATTTATATCTCTGATGGGCCAATAAATAAAATGTTGCTTCCTTCAGGGGAAGGTTCCTGGGAACTAATTAGAGTCAGAAGCAGAGATACACAGGAGATTGAAAATATATTTCAGCATCTTCCTTTGCTCTGTTGCTCTGTACTTGGGAATTTTTGCACTTCCATCCATGCAAGAAATGGCAGCAACACACTTCAGAGTTAGGATGCACATGTGATGTCCTTGTAGCTGTGCTCTAATTATCTTTGAGGATCGGCTCTTCTCTATTTTTCTCCCCAGCTTAAATTCCACTTACTGGGTAGAGGACATTTCTTTATGTACAAAGAAATTAAACTTATTCAGGCATACACCTGCTGCAGAAGTAGAAAAGTCCCTAGGGTGCCATTTGCATTTTAAAGATTCAGTTTCTACTGCTATCAATACAGCTAATTGCTGGATCATTTTTAAAAAATTATTGTTTTATCAAGGAAAATGTAGAAAAAGACCTCAGTTGTATAAGATTAGTTTCCAAACACATGGCAGGTGGGACTATACAATTTCTAGGTTTAGAATCTAAGAAGGATCATTTGTACATGATAATGACATTGCCAGTGTTCACTGGACTCTTTGAAATTCATTGTTCAATCATAAATGGTTTAAGTATGCAGTTCAATTCACTGAAGCATTGCTTTAAAAGTTAATTATATATAATGCAAATATAATTTTCTATTGTATTCCCAAAATTGGTATGGTACCACAATTTTTTATTAGGGTATTCAAAAAGACTTTACCGAATGTTCTTTCAGTGAAATCACAAGGTTCAAAGAACTACTTCATTTTAGTATTTTACATTAGGATTACAGGCCTAGAGTAACTAAATGGGTAGAAATCTTATTGAGAAAGCTTTGAACTCTTATCACTACTAGCATTCGAGTAAAGATAAGACAAAGCAAGTAGATTTGACACAGTTTATTAGTTAGTTTCTTGCCTCTGTGATAAAATGCCAAAGGAAATTAACTAAAGGAAGAAAGCTTTATCTTGTTCATACTTTGAAGGTCAAGTGGTTGTATTGTCTCAGGTTTCTGATGAGGCTGAGCACTACTGTGAGGAGCATATGCTAGAGAAAAACTGCTCACGTCAAGGCAATGAAGAACCAAACAGGGGGACAAAAATAGATACTTCAAAGTCATCCCCCTAATGACCTACTTGTTCCAGCAAAAATTTACCTTTGTAATTTCCAAATAATCCATTAGGTCATGAAATTAGTCTACTCTTGAGTTGAGGAACCATCACCTACCACCCACCCCACCTGTAACACTGTTGCATGGACACCAAGATTTTAACACATGAGCTTTGCGAATATTCTCCCTATGCAAGACATAATTGCTTACATGTAATTTATATAGGAAGATAAAGGTTTTGTGCTGTTTTGTCCAAATTTGATACCAGGTTTTATTGCACACCTAAAGCTACTGTTATTGTTCTAAGTATGCTGTGCTAGTTAATCACTTGTTGGAAAATGATGATTTAGACACATTATATGCCTGAATGTTTTTCTGTAGAAAATGATTTAAGAAGTATTTATAATTAGATCATGACTTGAGACAGGTTTAAAACTCTATACTTGAATTCAGAATACTCAATTTACTTTATATGATTTTCTGAGTAAAACTGAATTAAACAGTTTGTTCAATAGACCCTAGCAATGGAGACTGATGGTGAATGCCAATGTTAGAGTCCTTGTTTAACATACAGGACCATCTCAGCTTGATCATTAGCACCACGCAAAAAAAGGAAGCAAGAGAGGGAAGGGGTGAGAGGGGGAAAGAGAGGGAGAGATAGGAAAGAAAGACAAAGAGAGAAAGAAAGAAAGAAAGAAAGAAAGAAAGAAAGAAAGAAAGAAAGAAAGAAAGAAAGAAAGAAAGAAAGAAAGAAAGTCTACAAGCATGATTGTGATTGAATATGCACATTTCTGCAGCTGGGAGCTAATGATGAAGATGATATGACAGGGCCTGGATTAGGCAATAATAAACTCTCTTTTGTTGCAGCTTTCAGCCTTGGAGAGGCAGATCTTTGACTTCCTTGGCTTCCAGTGGGCACCTATTCTTGGAAATTTCCTGCATATAATAGTTGTCATACTGGGTCTGTTTGGAACCATTCAGTATAGACCACGTTACATCATGGTGGTAAGTTTTTTTTAATTGCTTATTATACTTATTTACATTTCACTGTTGTCCATGTTCCCGATCTAACCTCCACAACCCTCCCCCATCCCATACTCCCTCCCCTTTGCCTATAAGTGCTCTGCTACCCTTCCACCCATGCCTACCTTACCCCTCTAGCATAATCCTACTCTAGGGCTTCAACCCTGCACACGACCAAGGGCCTCTGTTGAGTGAAATAGTAAAATGTCTAACCTGCTCAGCACGTTCCCGCATTCGTGCCTCTATTTCTCTGCCCCACCAGCCTAGGTGGCCAACACACTGGCAGGAAATGGCTTACCTGTTTTTATCTCATGGAGATTCACTGGCCTGGATCTCCTGAAACGTCTACACCCAGCTACCTAGGTTCCCAGTGTCAGGTCATTACCACACCAACCCCATGCTTCAAATCCCCCACGGCCTTTGTGGAGCACCTCAAGCAAACACACACGTGACCACCATAACTTTCTCTCTTAAACCCAGAGGAGCCACCTTGCGAAGGAAAATGCAACACAAACTTAGTTCAGAAACAATGGTAACTCAATCTCTGGGCACAACAAGTAAAACCTAATCTTGTAAACCTTATTAAAATATGATCCCTCTGGTGGTAGATACTAGGAAACTATAGCAGCTACATCTTACCCCTCTGCTGTCCCAGCTCCAAAAAGGAGTAACTAACTCCTGATTCCTCTCTTCCTCCATCCAACCTGGAAGTCCCGCCTACTTGTCCAGTGATTGGCTCTTTTATTCATTAGGGTATTGGTTCACAAGAACAGCACCATACCCATCCACAACAGGCCTCCCTCTCCTTGATGCCAGATAAGGTGATCCTCTGGAGCAGTGGAGCATCAATGAATACTCCTTGGTTACTGGTTTAGTCCCTGCAAGCTCTGGGGGATGGGAAACACATCTCTTAGTTGATGTTGTTCTTTCTATGGGGTTGCAATCCCCTTCAGCTCCTTCAGTCCTTCCCCTAGCTCTTCTATTGCGGTACTGGGGCTCAATCTGGGTTAACTGTGAATATCTGCATCTGTACTAGTCAGGGACTATCTCCACGTTAGGGTATTTCAGCCAATGTCTTCTTAGTTGAGTACTGGGAACCTCTCACTTCCCTGGTTTCTAGGACTTTCTAGTGGTTTCCCCATTCCCCACCCCCATTGCTAAATAGTTTTATTCATTTTCCTGACCCTCTGGACTTCTCTTCTGTATCTTCCCATACCTGATCCTGCCCCCCTTTTTACCTTCCCCCTCCCTTCTCCATTAGAGGTCTCTCCCACCCTCTACCTCATAGGACTATCCACACTTTGGTTTTCCTTCTTGTTAAACTTCATATTGTCTATGAGTTATATTATGGGTATTCTTGGCTTTTGGACTAATATGCACTTATCAGTGAACACATACCATGTGTGTCCTTTTGGGTATAGGTTAACTCATTCAGGATTATATTTTCTAGTTCCATCCATTTGCCTGCAAATTTCATGAAGTCATAATATTTAATACCTGAGTAGTACTCCATTATTTAAATGCACCACAGTTTCTGTATTCATTCTTCCATTGAGGGACATCTGTCTTTTATAAGTAAGGATGCTATGAACATAGTGGAGCATGTGTTCTTATTGCATGTTGGTGCATCTTTTGGGTATATGCCCAATAGTGGTATACCTGGATCTTCAGATAAATCTATTTCTAATTTTCTAAGGAACCACCAGATTGTTTTCCAAAGTATTTTTATGAGCTTGCAATCCCACCAGCAATGATGGAGTGTTCCTTTCTCCACATTCTTGCTAGCATCTGATGTCTCCTGAGTTTTTGACCTTGGCTATTCTGATTGGTGTGCTGTGGAATCTCAGGGTTGTTTTGATTTGCACTTCCCTGTTTACTTAGGATGTTGAATATTTATTTACAGGCTTCTTGACCGTTCAAAATTATTCAGTTGAAAATGTATCCTATTTTTAAGAGGATTAACTGGGTTCTATGGAGTCTAACTTCTTGAGTTCTTTGTATATTTTGGATGTTAACCTTCGATCAGATGTAGGGTTGGTAAAGACCTTTTCCCAATCTATAGGTTGCCTTTTTGTCCTATTGAGGTGTCCTTTGTCTTTTAGAAGCTTTTCAATTTCATGAGGTCCCATTTGTCAATTGTTAATCTTATAGCATAAACCACTCGTGTTCTGTTCAGGAAAATTTTCCCTGTGCTGATGTGTTCAAGGCCCTTTTCCCACTTTTCCTTCTATTAGATTCAGCATATCTGATTTTATGTGGAGGTCTTTGATCCACCTGGACTTGAGCTTTGTACAAGGAGATAAAAATGGATTGATTTTTATTCTTCTATATGCAGTCCACAAGTTGAACAAGCACATGTGTTGAAAATTTTGAAGAAGATACCATGAGGTGCTGAAAAGAAGAGCTATTCTTTTGTTTTCATGTGAAATGTTCTATAAATACCTGTCAAATCCATATGCTTCATATCTTCTGTTAGTTTAACTGTATCTGTTTAGTTTCAGTTTCCACGATCTGTCCATTGGTGAGAGTGGGGTGTTGAGGTCTCCCACTATTATTACGTGAGGTTCAATGTGTGTGCTTTGAGCGAATGTGGGTGCCCTTGCCTTTGTGGCATAGATGCTAAGAATTCAGATTTCATCTTGGATTTCCCTTAGATTAGGATGAAGTGTCCTTCCATATCTTTTTTGATAAATTTTGTTATAAATCCATTTTATTGGATATTAGAATGCCTACTCCAGCTTATTTTTGGGGACCATTTGGGAAAAAATTTCCAGTCTTTTAATCTGAGGTAAAGTCTGCCTTTGTCACTGAGGTGTATTTTCTGTATTAAGCAAAATACTGGGTGCTGTTTATGAATCTAGTCTGTTAGCATATGACTTTTTATTGGGGGAATTGAGTCCATTGATGTTAAGACATAATAAAGACCAAAGATTGTTGCTTCTTGGATTTTTTTTGTTGTTAGATGTGAAATTGTGTTTGTGTGGTTCTGTTCCTTTGGGTTTGGTGAGAGAACATTAATTTCTTGGTTTTTCGTGGCTGTTGTTTGCCTCATTGTGTTGGAGTTTTCTATCTATTATCCTCTATCGTACTGGTTTAGCTGAAAGATACTGTTTAAATTTGGTTTTGTGGTGGAATATCTTGGTATTTCCCTCTATGGTGTTTGAGAATTTTTCTGGATATAGTAGCTTGCGTTGTCATTTGTTTTCTCTTAGGGTCTGTATGACATCTGCCTAAGATCATCTGGCTTTTAGAGTTTTTGTTGAGAAGTTTGGTGTAATTCTGGTATCTTTTTTTCCTTATCACTTGACCTTTCACCCTTACCACTTTTAATATTCTATCTTTGTTTTGCGTATGTGATATTTTGCATATTTTGTGATGGGAGAAATTTCTTTTCTGAACCAATCTATTTGGCATTCTGTAGGTTTCTTGTACATTTATGGGCATCTCTTTTTTATTTTATAGAAGTTTTCTTCTATGATATTGTTGAAGATATTTACTTGCCCTTTGAATTGGGAATCTTCTCTCTCTTCTATTCCTGTTATTCTTAGGTTTGGTCTTGACATTATGTCATGAATTTCCTGGATGTTTTGGGTTAGGAGCTTTTCAAACACTATTTTTTTAAGTGTTGTGTCAATATTTTCTGTGGTATACTCTACACTTGAGCATCTCTCTTCTATTTCTTGTATTCTCTTGGTAATGCTTGCATCTATGACTCCTGATTGCTTTCCTAGGTTTTCCATCTCCAGGGTTGTCTTACTTTGTAATCTCTTTATTCTTTCTATTTCCATTTTTAGATTCTGGATGGTTTTGTTCAATTCCTTCACCTGTTTGAATGTGTTTTCCTGTATTTTTTCAGGGAATTATTTATGTCCTCCTTAAGTTTCTCTATCAACTACATTAGATGGGATTTTAGATCAGAATCTTGCTTTTCAGGTGTGTTAGAGTATCCAGTGTTTGCTGTGATGGGAGAACTGAGTTCTGATGTGACATGTGGCATTGGTTTCTCTTGTTTGTGTTCTTGCTCTTGTCTCTGGCCATATGGTTATCTCTAGTGTTAACTGGCCTTGCTGTCTTTGACTGAAGCCTATCTCTCATGTAAGCCTGGTTATGTTGGGCCTCCTTTGTGTCAGACTGTCTCTAGGTGTAGGAGGGGGTCTGGAGCACCTGATCTGTGAACCTGGCTATGGCAGAACTCCTGGGAGTTAAGTTTACTTTTGCTATAGGCAGGTTAGGGGATGCTGGAGTACAAGATCTGCTTCCCTGCAGAATTATGGACTGGGAGGAAGATGTGTCTTTGGCAGGACAGAAGGTCCTTTGTCCTCGGGGTCCCTGGGGGAAAGGTGTCCCAGTTAGGCCAGGATTGGGAGCAGGAGGGGCAGACTCACCTGTGAGCCTGGTGGTATCAGAATGCCTGGGAGTCAAGCTGTCTCTGGGTATGTGGAGGGTTGGGGAGTGGGGGTGCTGGAGCACACAGTCTTCTTCTGGGTGCAATATGAAACAGAAGGAAGCTGTGCCTTCATCAGGGCAGCAGGTCTTGTGTCTTCTTGGCCCCAAGGGGACTGGGGGGTTCCCAGTTAGGCCAGGCATTTGGGCTGCGGGAGAAAACTCACCAGTGAGCCCAGGGGTATAAGAACTCTTGGGGGTCACGCTATCTCTAGGTGTGGGCAAGGTGGAGGGTTGTGGGGTATTCTCATGTCTTTTCATATAAACACTATGATCTTTCTATTAAGAATGAAAAATGAATGAAATAATTTGTGAGCACTTTAAATGATTTTAAATGGTATTTCTACTCTTCTTCTGAAATTCTCAATTTTGTAATAAACCTTAATCTGTAAAATAGAAAATTCAAAAATGTTTCACCTAGAGCAAAGCCATGTTCATAAGTCTAAGATGACAGAATCATTCATGCTATAATAATTTAAGACATGGTTTGGATAGAGTAGAAGGCTTGATGAAACATTTGATGCTATAATGAGATTTAGGTTTTTTTTGGTTTTTTTTTTACTGGGTATTGGTTTTTGAACATAACTCATACATAACATGTTCCTTGATGTATAAAAAGGCAAAAACTAAAAATAAAACCACAAACAATAGTAACAAAACAAGCAAATACATAAAAAAAAACCCAAAAGTGTATAAAGACTCAGATCCAAATCCTGGGAAGAATCTAATATTTATTCAGCATTTATTTTCATTCAATTGTTTTGAGTTAGGATCTGGTCTCACTATATAGCACAGGTTGGCCTTGAACTCGCTCTTTAGCCTGAGTTTCCCTTGAATTCAAAAATACTCTTGCTTCTGTCTCTCATGTATGGGGATTACAGATATGTGTCATCATACTAAGCTACACATTGAAAAGACTGAGAGTGTTTTTATTGCTGGTCTCCAGATGGCTTGGGTATGTTCAGTTTTTGTGCATTGTCAACTCAGGTTTGGGAAATTGAGAAGCCATTGATGGCCTCTCATCTGCTAGAGGATGCTGGCATTGAGGACCTTTTTCAGAGACTGGCATAGATTTGTGAAACACTGGAGAGCTGGGCAGCAAGGCAGCTCTGAGTGTGGAAGGCCCCATCTCCTCACTTCCAAAGTCAACAGAAGTACACACATCGAGCCCTTATTTTCATGGATCTTTCTTGGTTGCTGCTTCAGCTAATTTTAGAAAACTGGATTTATTTCAACCTTCAGATATAGTCCTGCTCTTCTCTGTAGCCTCTTTGGCTATCCTGAACATCACTTTAGACTCTTAAACTAATTACAGAAATGTCACTGCAGTTAGCATCAGTTAGCACAATACTTTTAATCATTAGCAATTAGTAAACGTTTGACCTTTGGCTGGGGAGGAGAGAAAAACAGTAAAAGGGAAATACCAAGGCGGAACAAGTTTCAGTCTCCGTGATGATGATGGTGTAGTACCATCACCACCTGGCTACAGAGTTCATACTCAACCTGTCTCCTTCCTAAGGAGGAGTACATGAAGGAAGTAGTTATGAGCAACAGTCTGGGGGAAGCTCTGTGGAACAAGACAGACCATAATATTGTTCGTTTTCTTTAATATGGCACGGGTTGGAAACAAGATTCAGTAGTAGAAGTCGGAAATTTGTTCTCTGTGTTGAGAGCCTGGGGAACGTTCAGAACTCTTGTCTTAGTTACTTCTTATTACTGTGATGAAATAGCAGGTAGAAGAGACATCAAAGTTTTTTGTTTGTTTCTGTTTCCATCAGAGTTTAGAGGGTTACAGTCCACCATAGCTGGGAAAGTATGCCAGTGGGAGATGAATCCATGATGACTGTTCACATGGTGGTAGGCAGGAAGCGGGAGAGAGATGTGAAGTTCAGTCTCCCATCCTTGTGCCAGTGACACCCTACATCCTAAAGTCTCCAGAGCCTTCAAAATGGTGCCATAAGATGGGGACTGAGCATTCAAAACACAAGATTAATGTGGGCATCTTTTAGACACCCCCTTAACCGTTCTTTTCATTACTACTGAACGGTGCCAAAAAGAAGAATTTTGTGACTACCACTCTTTCACAGCTTCCTACTCAACACAAGACTCCTATTCCATAGATGTAGATAGAATCTCTAATTTACATAACAAGTCCAATGAACCACCCCTCTTTAGGTCCAGGTGAATTCTTCCTACATCCTTTGTTCTGCCTTCAGGAAGTTAAAATTAGAAGAACCCCATGATTATAATTCAAATTATTATCTGGGCAGGATAGTCCTAGGTGGCAAACAGAGTTGGGCTCTCCTTCTCCCAGTGAGAAGGAACTGAGCCTCTTTTGTTTGCTAGCATTCTCTGTTATAAGTGCGAGTACTTAGCAAGTTGGCAGACGTGACCAGTGCTGTGCTGATCTTGACAAGATCATTCACAAGAATGATATATTAAAATCGACTTCAGGTCACTATAGGGTGAAAAGAAATTACACACACACACACACACACACACACACACACAGAGAGAGAGAGAGAGAGAGAGAGAGAGAGAGAGAGAGACAGAGAGAGAGAGAGAGCGCGCCTTTGAGGAACAGAGTTGACCTGTGTGTTCATAAGACAATGGAAAACTAGCACACAAATGCAATAGTGCAGTAACCTTCCTCAACTCTGAAAGGAAAAGATATATCATTCTTGTGATTCTTTAGACATTTGTCTCAAATAAGAAATAAATGCCTTAGTTTCATTTCCTGTGACAAAATGCATTGATGTAAGCAACTTAAGGGGCAGAGAATTTATTTTAGCCCACAATTCCATGTTACAATCCACCACTGCTGGAAAGTTAAGGTGGCCAGTACTTGAAGTAGTAACATGTCTAGAAGAGAGCACAGTCACTTAAGGCATACATGTCTGTGCTTTACCCACTTTCTTCTTTTTATATAGTCTAGGACTTTTATGCTGAGTCTTTTCACCTTAATTTAAGTGATTGAGATAACTCCTGACAGACATGCCCATAGGCTAGCTAATGTAAACCCTCCTCCACCCTCCACTGAAACTCTCTTTCCAATTGATTCTACATTATGCCAAGTTGACAATTAAAACTTGTTATCATAGGCAATTTGTAGTCATGTGGGAATTTGGATCTCCACGTAGGCAATGGTGATCTGTGATTGCCTGGGAAACAGATCAGGACTAGTTCTAAGGTCAGCATTTACATCAGGAACAACTTAAGGTTTGAAATCTGGTGATAGAACTTTAGGAAGCTAGTAAGAGTAGTGGGCCCAATACACCTGTGGTTCACCTGCTCCCTGCTAGGTCCCATGAGCAAGTCACTTAGCCATATAACAAGTCTCTCTGCAATTATAAATTAAGGATACTGAAACAGACCTCACAGGATTTTTGAGAAGATTATCTTAAATGAAGCATCTGGCATGGAGGTCTTTCTTGCTTTTGCAGCAAATTATTGCTTACTTTCTCCACTTCCCTAGGAGTGTTGCTAAAGATTCTGGCAGATCTACAGCTTCCTTTTCCTTACTAGGGTTAAAAAGGGTGGAAGGAAGCAAAACAAAGAAACCAGAAGAAAAGCAATGCCCATGACTCCCAAGGGAGCCTTGTGAACTTGAGGTGTAAGAGTGTGAAAATAGTATATGTATGCACAACCTCTCCATTACATTCTGTTCTCAAAGATTCTGGCTAATAAAGAAGATTTGCACATGAACAAATTATTAAACATGCTCATGGCACTGAAACAAGGAGCAGAGTGATTAATCATTAAACCGCATAGAGGAATATGTATCCAAGGAAATCCTGAGCTGGGCCGCACATACCAGGCAAGGCTGTGGGAGAAAGGGACTGGAGAAGTGGGCAGGAACAAAGGACATGTGAGATAATGTGCCAGTCACAAGCTATTCAAGTCTCTTCCTCTTGCTCAAGCACCCCCCAGGCCTCTACCCGGCTGTTCTCACTTCAGTTTCACAGCATTTTGTCTCTGGAGCAGGAACCTATTTCAGTCACCTTCTTCCTTTGGCAGGGAGCAGCTAAAAAGATGAAACACTCCTTATATACATTGTTTTCTAGTCATCAAGACCTGCTAAAACATAATACTCTGTCTTTAGTGAATGAATGGTAGCTATGGCTTTGAACTTAGAAGCATTCTGTGTTCCAGCCCAGACATCCTTTCAATTCCTTCTCCCCTGCGGATTCACACCACAGATCTCAGCTTCTAGGTAATTCTGCAGTGAGCCTAACCTTTCCATACCCTCATCAGACATCTCATGACACACTGTAGCCCTTTCTTGTATCACATACCATAGCTGTACCACAATGCTGCTTAATATTTAGATTACAGGAGGTTTCATCTCGACATCATGTCTGCTATTCTTTGTGCACCCTTCTTTTTATATGCCAATTATACTTAGTCCACTCAACTAACAAATGCTTTGGAACAACAACACTGGGTCCATCCTAAGTGCTTACTCAGAAACTAATAAAATATGATGTCTGTTGCTGAGGCAATTAAGTGGAGCTCAAAATACAGCAACATGAGGGTTAAGTTTCTACCATTTCTGACAAAAGATCATTAGTGAGGCCATACTTGACCTTAAAGAATTGATCACTCTTGTAAAAAGATTTGACTAAATGGTTATGTGGAAGAAACTCTTCAGCATCTTTCATCAAATTTCCAAAATACATAGAATGTGAAGTCAAGCTAGAGAAAATTGCTTTTCTGCTTTCTTATGCCTTTTGCCCTCCTTTCAATGACCTCTGGTGTTTCCTGTGGGCCACAAGCTCCTCTGCCTCCTCAGGAGCACATTCTGAATCTCCCACCTGGAATGACCTATTCTCTTATCTTCTTGGGAAATTTGTAATCCTTTAACTAAAGTGGCACTTAGTAAACACATACCCTATTCTATTTGCCTAGTGAGGACTAAGTCCCTAGACCACACTATTAGTACAGATTCTGCTAACTTTCTTCTTTGCCCTCCTAATTATGCCAGTTTCGTGCCTCTCACACTGTATTCAGCTGGTGCTCTTGAAAGCAGAATTGTAGCCACCCACTGATACATGTTACTTCAAGCTTAATGTTTGGAGAACATTATGTTTGAAGAAATAGTAATTGAATGTAAGAGTTTTAGATGAAGTGACTTTATTTCATGTATTATTGACTGTGAAGCCTTAGAATATGTGTTTGATTTCATAGTTGCCATATTTATCTCCTTTAAAACCTAGTTCATAGATTTGTTTGTGGAATCAGAATGTATGCGGTAGGTTTGTGCTGACCTTTACCTAGACCAAATCATGAAACATGATTGAACTGTTACTATTCATTACATTTATGTTTGCCTTCACTCTGACTTTCTTACTAGTAAGGTTTGTGGCTAGCAGGTTTCCCTTAAGGTTCTTCTCACAAAAATACTTAAACCCCAGGAGATAGCAGAACAATATAAAAGCAAAGAACCTACCCCATTTATTTCATATCATATTGTGATCAAATGTTATAGAAGATTCATACTGATAAGAATAAAGAAATGACCTTAGTAAAACAATCCATGTTAAAGTCTAATGCTCAATGGTGGAAATAAAGACTGGAAAACTTTTTGTTTTTTTGTTTGTTTGTTTTCTGTTTTTCAAGGCAGTGTTTCTCTTTATAGCCCTGGCTGTCCTAGAACTCACTCTGTAGACCAGGCTGGCCTTGAACTCAGAAATCTACCTGCCACTGCCTCAGAAGTGCTGGGATTAAAGGCATGTACCATCACTGCCCCGCCAGACTGGAAAACTTATAAAGTTTATTTCAATTAGCAAATGCTTAAATATCCTCATAAGATGAGGACATGTTTAGAAAATAATACAGAACCATGCATTATCTATGGGACCTAAAAGGTGTGTGCTGAGTTTAAGGAAACAGGGGAGAGAGAGAGAGAGAGAGAGAGAGAGAGAGAGAGAGAGAGAGAGAGAGAGAGAGAGAGAGAGAGAGAGACAGAGAGACAGAGAGACAGAGAGACAGAGAGACAGAGAGAGAGAGAGAGAGACTATGGGCTGGTAATTTTAACATGGAAAAGTCAAGTCATTCACACTTCAGTTTGTATAACCAACATAGATACAAAAGGCTGATGTCATGCTCCATACTAACTAAAAGGTATTTGTCAAAAATAGAAAGCCATCTTGCACTATAATCATCATGTCAACTGAATTGTAAGTAAAAGCTACCTATTTCAAAGAAAATGTGCCATGAACAGTCAGTCTTAAAAGGTGATGACTTAGTATTTCTGACTAGCTAAATGCTCATCCACAAATTTGTTTTGCTAAAATTCTCTTCTGCATGCTTGTGGTCCCATGTGGTCTATTAATTGCACACTGAAGTATATCATTTATATCCCACACAAACTAAAATTCTGTGTTATAGAAATTATAAACTATAATGAACTATATTTTTTTAAAAAAATGGTCTTTTGATTCATTTGTCATCAGGTAAGTTGAAAAACTTAGTGAAGACTTGCGTTGGGATTTTGATGGGGATTGCATTGAATCTGTACATTGCTTTTGGCAAGATGGTCATTTTTACTATAAGAGCAATTCAAAAATTCATCTGGAATAACAGAAAACCCAGGATAGCTAAAACTATTCTCAAGAGTAAAAGAACTTCTGGGGGAATCAGTATTCTGGACCTTAAGCTGTACTACAGAGCAATAGTGTAAAAACTACATGGTATTGGTACAGTGACAGGCATGTAGATCAATGGAATAGAATTGAAGACCCAGAAATGAAGCCACACTCCTATGGTCACTTGATCTTTGACAAAGGAGCTAAAACCATCCAGTGGAAAAAAGATAGCCTTTTCAACAAATGGTGCTGGCTCAGCTGGAGGTCAACATGCAGAAGAATGCAAATTGACCCATTCTTATCTCCTTGTACTAAGCTCAACTCCAAGTGGATCAAGGACCTCCACATAAAACCAGACACACTGAAACTAATAGAAAGGAAACTAGGGAAGAACCTTGAATATATGGGCACAGGGGAGAATTTCCTGAATAGAACTCCAATAGCTTATGCTCTAAGATCAAGAATTGACAAATGGGACCTCATAAATTACAAAGTTTTTGCAAGGCAAAAGTTACTGTCAAAAGGATAAAGCGGCAACTAACAAACTGGGAAAAGATCTTTACCAACTCTACATCCGACAGAGGACTAATATCCAATATATACAAAGAACTCAAGAAGTCAGACTCCAGAGAGCCAAGTAACCCTATTAAAAAATGAGGTACAGAGCTAAACAAAGAGTTCTCACCTGAAGAATATCTAATGGCTGAGAAGCACCTAAAGAGATGTTCATCATCCTTAGTCATTAGGGAAATGCAAATCAAAACAACCCTGAGATTCCATCTCACACCAGTCAGAGTGGCTAAGATCAAAAACACAGGAGACAGCAGTTGTTGGCGAGGATGTGGAGAAAGAGGAACACTCCTCCACTGCTGGTGGAATTGCAAGCTGGTACAACCACTCTGGAAAGCAGTCTGGCAGTCCCTCAGAAAACTGGGGATGACACTCCCGGAGGATCTGGCTATACCACTCCTGGGCATATACCCAGAAGCTTCCCCTGCATGCAATAAGGACACATGCTCCACTATGTTCATAGCAGCCTTCTTTATAATAGCCAGAAGCTGGAAAAAACCCAGATGTCCCTCAATGGAGGAATGGATTCAGAAGATGTGGTATATTTACAAAATGGAATACTACTCTGCAATTAAAAAACAATGAATTCACAAAATTCCTAGGCAAATGGTCAGAACTTGAAAATATCATCCTTAGTGAGGTAACCCAATCCCAAAAGAACACACATGTTATGCAGTCACTGATAAGGGGATATTAACCTAGAATCTCGGAATACCCTAGACACAATTCACATATCAATAAATTCCCAAGAAGATGGAAGGAGAGACCCCTGGTCCTGGAAAGACTGGATGTAGGGGAATACCAGAACAGAGAAGCAAGAGGGGGTTGAATGGGGAATAGAGGGAGGGAAGGGGGCTTATGGGACTTTCGGGGACAGAGGAAACGGGAAAGGGGAAATCATTTGGAATGTAAATAAAAAAAACTTAGAAATTAAAAAAAAATTAAAAAAAAAGAATAAATGACCTCAAACCATCAAAAAAAAAAGAAAAAGAAAAAAGAAAAAGAAAAAAAAAAGAAATACTTAGTGAAGGGTCAATTTACAATTAGAGTGCTTTTCTTTTTTTAATTTATACTTTTATTTATTTTATATTAGATATTTTCTTTATTTACATTTCAAATGTTATCCCCTTTCCTGTTTCCCCTCCAAAATTCCTCTATTCCATCCCGCCTCCCCCTGCTCACCAACCTACCCATTCGTGCTTCATTGCCCTGGAATTCCCATATACTGGGGCATCTAGCCTTCTCAGAACAAAGGGCCTCTCCTCTCTTTGATGTCCAACAAGGCCATCCTCTGTTACATATGTAGCTGAAGACACGGGTCCCTCCATGTGTACTCTTTGGTTGGTGGCTTAGTCCCTGGGAGCTCTGAGGCTACTCGTTAGTTCATATTGCTTTTCCTCCTATGGGTCTGCAAGCTCTTTCAGCTCCATTTTCTAGCTCCTCCATTGGGGACCTTGTACTCAGTCCAATGGTTGGCTGAGAGCATCTAACTCTGTATTTGTCAGGTGCTGGGAGAGAATCTTAAGAGACAGCTATATTGGGTTCCTGTCAGCAAGCGCTTGTTCGCATCCACAATAGTGTCTGGGTTTGGTAACGGTACATGGGATGGATCCCCATGTGGGGCAGTCTCTGGATGGTCTTTCATTTAGTCTCTAAACCACAATTTGTCTCTGTATCTCCTCTCACATATATTTTGCTCCCCCTTCTAAACAGGAACAAAGTACCCATACTTAGGTCTTCCTTCTTCTTGAACTTCATTTGGTCTGTGAATTGTATCATGGGTATTCTAAGCTTTTGGGCTAATCTCCACTCATCAGGAAGTGCATACCATGTGTGTTCTTTTGTGATTGGGTTACCTCACTCAGGATGATATTTTCTAGTTTCATCCGTTTGCCTAAGAATTTCATGTTTTTAATAGCTTTGAGTAGTATTCCATTGTGTAATTCTGTATCCGTTCCTCCGTTGAGGGACTTCTGGGTTCTTTTCAGCTTCTGGCTATTATAAATAAGGCTGCAATGAACATAGTGGAGTATATGTCCTTATTACATGTTGGAGCATCTTCTGGGTATATGCCCAGGAGTGGTATAGCTGGGTCCTTAGGTAGAAATGAGGAATACTAAGGTGGTTTCTGAGGAACCACCCAACTGATTTCCAGAGTGGTTGTAACAGCTTGCAATCCCACCAGCAATGGAGGAGTGTTCCTCTTTCTCCACATTCTCAACAGTACTGCTCTCACCTCAGCTTTTGATCTTAGCCATTCTGACTGGTGTGAGGTGGAATCTCAGAGTTGTTTTGATTTGCATTTCCCTGTTAACTAAGGATGTTGAACATTTCTTTAGGTGTTTCCTCAATTGAAAATTCTTTGTTTACCTCTGTACCACTGTCAATAGGACAAAAATACAACCAACAAATTGGGAAAAGATCTTTACCAACCCTACATCCGACAGAGGGCTAATATACAATATATATAAAGAACTCAAGAAGTTAGACTCCAGAGAACCAAATAACCCTATTAGAGTACTTCTCCTAAGATGATCTGGAGTAAAGCCTACCAAATGAAGCATGCTAAGGACACTGGCAGATTTCATAGGGCAACTCTGACACTCTATAGGAAACCAAAGGATCATCCTTCAGGGACTTACTATGGTGACTTGAGTGATATGCCCCCCGGAGAGTGCCTAGTATAACATGAGGAATACAGCCTTCATCAAATTTTATAGAACTAGGCAACTGCTGTCAGTATCTGTTAAAGGTCAGAAACAGAATCTATAGTACAACTTGTAGGAGAGCCTTATTTCCCCTCAGGCATTGTTTGAACTCTGAGTTGTTAAAAGGACTAGTCTTATTGTACCTTTGCTATACTCTGGACATTCTCAATACTGGTTAGAGCTGGGTTATAGTAATAATTTATTTGGCTTTTCTAGGAATGCAGTTCTGTGATACAGAACTTTCCTAGGGTCTGCAAGGGCCTGTGTCAGTTCCCAGAACAGGAAAACAAAAACAAACTAGCAACAACCCCTGTCATGGCTTAGCCTTGCTGCATTAGAGATTGGTTATTGGTTACTTGGTTATTGGCATTGCTGGCCTGCTCTGATACACATGTCTCATTTGGTACTCACTGATTAGTAAAACATCTGTAGTTTTTTTTTTGTATTTGTGATGTTTAAAAATAGCCCATGAAAGTTGTATTTAAGGTATTTTCAATATTTGTTTGAATGGTGTATGGTTTAGAAAAGCGTGTTTGAAATGTATTCACAATAACTGCAAACACCTGAACCAGCACAACCTATCATACTAACATGACCTCTTTAACAGCTTTTAGGATAAATCTGCAGAGATTGTGGAACTTTAAGTAACTTTATTACCTTTTTTTCAAAAAGCAAAGTATTCTTAGAAAGGAAAAATGTTACATCACATATTCATCCACAGTTTACACACTGATGTAAGATCATTTTGAAACACTTTAAAACCAAAAATGGCAAGGATATAGTAGATTGCATATTAAAGGCAAACAATTTTAGTATATATCTGATAGGGTCATGATTTGAAAATGATACCTAATGTTTTATTATTTGACACAGGATACATTTATGAAATAATTTCAAATTTTTATCTTAGAAAAGAATACAATGATTGCAATCTACTGATAGAAAACAATGATTTAACTCAAATGTCTGTTTAAAGAATTCTTAGATTTTTTTTCCAATACAGTAAGATGAGAATATAAACAATTATATTTCATCAGTCAATGGTTCTTATAGCATAAACTGTTTGCACTTGTCTAGGACTCTGCATCTCCATGCAGGGGTCTGATCTGGACCACATTAAATCAGATTGGCTAATGCTCTTATTGATGTTGTTTCTGACTTTCACAGCAAGATGTGAATGAAAGGTATTTTTATAATGAAAATCAGCTGTTTGTTTGCTCTGTCTCTTAGTTATTAATTTCTGGGATTTTGAAGATATTTTATGGACTTATTCTTTCGCTATTTGATTACAGGGGCATGTGGTCTACTCTCTGCAAATTAACACAACAAAGTAACATTGCTTACTCTTCTCCAATATCCATTTTCAAAGTCTTCATTCAGAGAGATATGGAAGTTCAGTTTTGACTAAATTTCTGACATTAGACAATTTATAATAATGTATTGGATATTTTTCATCTAATATATCTGAATATTTAGATATATTTATGTAAGTTGCCAGATAGAAAGATGCAGAAATAGATAGTATATAGATACATAGATTGGTAGTAAGTGGATTGATTGTTCACAGAAAACTGCAAAATTGTGTTATCCTCACAGAAAACAGAAATGATGTGAGAACTTGGATTTAACTTGTAACTGCAACTCAGAAAAGAATTTAAGAATTTTTAGTTTCCAGCATTCATTAACAACAGTAGGAATCATGGATTTTCAATTTTTAAATCTTAGGATACCTCATAAAAAGTTATTTTTTAATCTCAGTATTCCCCGCTATTCAAAAAAGACATATTTATTGACATTTCTATTACTAATTTATTTCAATTATGTGATTTTCATCTCTACTTTTTCTTTCTTTTTCTCAACCCTTTATTTTCAGTATACAGTATGGACTGCTCTCTGGGTCACCTGGAATGTGTTCATCATCTGCTTTTATTTGGAAGTAGGAGGCCTTTCAAAGGTGAGCTTATTATGCCTTTAAAATACACTTAGAAAGCATATAGTTATAAATTAACTACTATGATAATCATTTTATTATTATACTTGAGTGGAGAAATATAGAACATTTATACATAGAACTAATTTAAAAAAATAGTCTATGCTGGCATGTGTTACCACCATAACAGTCATAAGCTGGCATGCAGAGATACCTCTGTAACCACAGCACTTGGGAGGTTGAGATAGGAGAATCATTTTAAGGTCATACTTGGTTGCATAGTGAATTCAGAGTCAGTAAGTGCTCTGTGAGATTGTGCTTTAAAAAATTAATGTCTATATTCTATCATGAAAAAAGTGATCTTGGAGGAATGTATGCTAATGTAAAGGATTTTAAACATTATGGCTTCTATTTTGTTTGTTATAGTGAAACTTGAAATCAAGGCTTGTCTTCTAATGGATTCTGATGTGCTTGATGAATACATAGTATTACAGTGACTGCAATCATATATTAAAGCAAAGGGAGCTATGAACATTCATGGTTAGAACAGGAAAGAGGTTATAATAATGGAATCTCTTTAAGTATAGCCACACTTACTAACATGTGAACACATGGGTGTGAAGTTTTCTGTTTTGAGTTTCTTATCAGACAGAAGATGCTGCTCTTAATGTATTGTAACATGGTACACATGGTATTTCTGTCTGCTTACAATTCTTATTTTCATCAGGCTTTCTGAAAACATGTCTTCCGATTGTTAAAAAAAAAATAGAAAAACAAACTGTGTTAAATTTCTAATTATTCATCTTTAAAATATTATCTGACATAGTATTTACTTCAAATCAGAAATATAACACAATTACTCAAAGATGAATAAGGAAATTTATTATTTTTAAATATTTCATTATTAAATAAATTTGAATTACCTATTGTTTAGTGTCAGTCTGAAATCATACATAGAATATGGTCCTATGCTTGCATTTGGGGTCCTGAACTTACGACTTTACCTTAAAGACCAAGGATGCTTTTAGAACTGTTGAACTCTACTAAAATACATATTAAACAAAGCATGTCTGATTCAGCCAAAGGAGTGAACATCACTGAGGGATTTACTCTAGCACCTTTAAAAGTGATTTGATTCCTTTTTCTATACTATAGTGACTTTAAAATTAGAGATTGTCATCATTTCTCTCATTGGAGAGTTCAGAGAGCAGAAAGAACATTTCTGCTACTAAGACCCACACAAAAACTGCATTGGCTTTCTTGATGATCTATGCTACTGAATGCTCATCACAACTAAAGTCTAGGACATAAAGTTTGACTAGGCTCTGCCTCCAGGTGTTGTTGCCTATAAATGTAAATTATAGGTCATTTTAAAATGCAAATCCAATAAATAAAAGAATAGTGAACAACAAGCTAAGCACAGTGTTAGCCTTCAATTTTCTGTCTTGTAACTAGAATGGTTACCTTATTGTATGGGTGTTTTCATTTCAGTGGATGGAAACTGTCTTATTTTCTTCGTTATGAATTTATTTGAAATAAGTTAGAAGAGAGGAAGTTTGTCCTGAGGAATTAGCATAACAGTGTGTTGAAAAAATACAGAGTTTTAATAACAAGCATTTAGTTCAAGTTTCATCTGTAGCATTTACTTGAGCTGTGAACAAACCACTGTTCTCCTGTGATCCTGTGAAACCATCCTACCCAGGCCAGTATTACCAGTAATGGTGATAGCAAATGTTGGTTCTGTTTATGTTTATCATACATGGTAACTCTGTAAGCTTCAAAACAACTCTGTGGAGTAATAAAAATAAATAACAACAGTCATATGCTCTGAACAAATCCAATTACCTATTACAGCTCAAGATGATTTTTGTCAACTACCCATTATAGCTGTTTTTCCTGACATCTAAGTGTATGTCAAAAGGACATGAAATAGTTTTAACGTGTTTTTCTATATATTTCGAGAGTTTTATCAGAAATATTTTCCTTGTAGATTTTCAGTTTTATCAGAAAATGTTTATAATTCCACTTTCAATCAACTTAGGAATATTTTTATGCCTACCATTTTATCTGTATAATTTTTTCATGAAACAAGTCAATCTTAGCGTGTTTTTTTTATATATTTCTTCAATATTATCAGAGATATTTTCCATGTATATTTACACAATGGAATACTACTCAGCAATTAAAAACAATGAATTCATGAAATTCTTAGGCAAATGGGAAACAGGGGGAGGGAAGAAGGCTTATGGGAGGGAGGAACCAGGAAAGGGAAAATCATTTGGAATATAAATAAAGAATATAGAAAATAAAAATAAAAAAGGAAAAAAAAATAAATGAAATGAATAGATTTCTTAATAGAGTAACAGCAAAAATGTTAAAAAAAAAAAAAGAGCGTCAAGCACACATAGATCCAAGGATAAATATGGCAAGCAGCCATGCTAATCTTACTTCACTTTTTTAAATAAGGAAGGATAAAACATTTCCAAGATACATATAGGGTATTACATGTTCCTGCCATTACATATTATGTGAAAGCTGTGTTGTTACTGAAATCCTAAGAGTCTTTGGGTATTTCCCCAGGAAAAGTGACATTATAAAGCTAAGTTACATTACTGAGTGTTTTTGAAATGCTATTTAATTTAATGACATCCATCTCTATGCTGCTACTAAATTCTTGGGTATCTTTAAAATTTGCATAATGTTACATAATATGCATAATATAAGAATACATCGTTTTCATACCTATACTTTGAAATTACAATTGTGTTCATTAGGGTTATTATTGCTGTGATGAAATACTGTGACTAATAGTAAATAGGGAGGAGAGGACTTATTTGGTTTCTACTTCCTCATCACGGCTTATCAGTGGCAGAAGGGAAAACAGAACTGAAGCAGGGAAGGAACCTAGAGGAAGGAGTTGTTGCAGAACCCATAGAGGAGTGCTGGTTACTGGCTTGCTTTCCTGTTTTTTATTATCTCAGGACCAACCACCTAGAGGTGGTCCTCCCCAAAATGGACTAGGTCCTCCCAATCAGTCATTAATTAAGAAAATGCCCTACATGCTTGCCTACAGCCTGACCTTATTGAGGTACTTTCTCAAATGCTACTCCCTCCTTTCTGATGACTAGCTTGTGTCAAGTTGACATAAAACTAGCCAGCACAGTGAAATTTAAACTAGGTTCCATTCTTCAGTTAGGGAGGTAGGGAGGGTGTTGCTAACTTCAAGCGAAAGAACTTATTTTATCTTGCTTAATTAAGATTTTTAAAATAGTATACATTATTCAATGTACTCAGGCGTCAACTTCTTTTGTTCTTTTTTAATAGTAATTTGTACCTTTTACATTGTGTTACATCATGATGTTTGGGTCTTTAGTCCTCTGGAGCTTAATTTTTTTTTAACTGTTTAAAGGGACAATCTAACATACTTTCTAAAAAATCATACTGATAGTGCAAATCATGCTTATTGGGTAAACTTGGCACTGATTTATGGTGTTTTTTTATTAAGTAATAAATGTTATAGGACTTGATATAATACTATCACGTGTAACACATTGCTCTTTAAATGATATTAGATTGTTTATTATGTTGTAGAAATTATGTATAATCCAACATCCTGTCCCTCCGTGATTTGGCCTCATATATTCACTGGGTTTCCTTTGTAAGGTTGTACTTGAACAAATGTGTTTCAAACACACACATACACATACATGCCTCATTTTGGCTTTGTTTTACTTAACACATTGAACTTTAAATTAATTTATAATAAAACTTTAATTATAGAAGTCATGAAAGCAATCTCTAGTAACAGAGAACTAGCAACTGGTAGGAAGCCAAACTGAATGAACATAAAAGAGGGAAGGGTAGTGATAAAAGTGAAAATTATGATTTGCTTCAAAACTTACCATCCCTCGAAATTAGCCTTCACAGGCTGTCAGGATTCCTGGGTTCCACTGGACAGAGGCCTTCTTAATATGACCCATGCAGAGAGAAAGCTGAAAATTCAGAGGCTCAAATAAACAAGAGGCTAAAGAACAGGGTTCAGAAACATTCAGAGAGCCAGGAGCAGTGACAGCCTTTACAGAAAGCCACTGCTTAGATGGGAAAAAAAGACCCAGCTGCTGTCCATCTGCTCATGCTTTACATTATTAAGGTGTGATGAGAGAGGATGTGATTGTCCCATATG
Organism: Tokudaia tokunoshimensis; assembly: GCA_036184795.1. NCBI lineage: Eukaryota > Metazoa > Chordata > Mammalia > Rodentia > Muridae > Tokudaia > Tokudaia tokunoshimensis. Next base: position 8,309,720 of record BTHU01000005.1, on the reverse strand, counting down.
GAGCCACCATCTGTTGCTTTGCCAGGGCAAGGCAGGATCTGGATAAGAGGTCTAACTGATTACACAAACCCAAATCTTTTCAAAAAGGGAATCAATATAGCCTCAAAAGATGGGGACAACTGAGGTCATCCTAAAGCTCCATCTGACCATTCTTACTTATGAATAGTACACGCTGTCATGGATGATTAGACACCTGGTTAAGTTCTTTCTAGACCCTTGATATCAGTTTTCAGGTGCACTGATATTCTGTACCACCCAGCCCCACAGTAGGTATCTGCCACTATGATCTTGAACACAGTGATTCTCCCCACATCTTCTAGCACTTGAAGGTGATGGAGGTATTGTTTTAGAAAATCACTGTATGTGGGTAACCAAAGTGTTTGTATAATATCATCTTCTGGAGTTGCATTTCCCTTTCCTACAAAAGCAAGAAAACTAAATCAATCATGTTAAGTTGTTGAAAGAACTGAATGAAATAATAAGAAAGATAAGAAAGACCTTGACATATAATGAGGTCTCAGGAAATGATGGTTCTTTATTGTCATCAAGGTCATCTTTATAATTTTGGGAGAAATTAATAGAGATTATTCACCTCAAAATCCTTTGGAGCATATATTTATTAGCCTGCAAGAGCTACCCAATGTAAATTTGTAGGACTAAGTGGTTAGGGAGCTATGAAGCAGCCTTTTGACAGGACCTCAGCTCTGCACATTAACTTCTCAGAAGCATTGCTGTTAGTTAAATCCTTCCCTTCAACATATAAACAGCTTCTTGATATAATCTGCAGGAAGGTTTTCTCTGTTCTTTCTGCTCTCACTCGAAGTACTTCAAGCATCTTTAAGAGCCTTTGTGGTTGTTTGTATTCTTTTACTTTTTAGATTAACAGGGGGACAATTGATAACTTAACGCTACTTTTTTGGAATTTAGAAGATTTGAAATAATTTTTCCTGAGGAATACATTCAGAACATTAATGCAAAAACTTTTCCCATTTTTATCACATCCTTGAATCACTAGGGTCCTGGAATTTGGACTAGGACAGCAAGGGAATGAAGAAAGGATAGATACACAGACAAAGAAATGCTGGTATTGGGTGCTCTGTCCTCTCTAATGGAAACACATCTCTCAATGTACACATACTGACCAGAGGAAGGATTTTCAATTCTTCTGAACCTAGGAAAGGTTTTGCCATTCCCATGAGGCTGAAACACAGAAGTCCTTGACATTACACTGTTTGTGGTAACACATGCTTTTATTCAGGATTTCACTCAATCTCTACAGTTTTCTACCTTTAAGGTATTGAAAGTTGTGAGTTACAGTGAGAACATGAGTTGTAGTGTTTTTATTCCAAAAGAATTAGACTGCTATCTTAATAACATCTTTTTAAGTTTTTTTCCAGAATGGTACAAATATTAATCTAATATTTATTCTAAATAAGTTTTCTTGAGGTATATAAAACTGGTATGTTACTTTAGAGAAAGTCAAATGTGTGTGGTTTACACAGAATTCCAAATGTGTATTACTTTCTGTGGACATCAATTTAGTCATAAAAAGAAGAAAACTCTGTGAAATTTATCCAATCTTAATCATGAGCTTGGATCAAAAGCCATCTAAAACACTCCAAGGAACTAACTCATAATGGCCTGCTTCATACAGGTGCTATGTTTGTATCCTTACCTCCAGAGTAGAAATTATCAACTGCATTTTAGAGATAAGGGACCTTGGTAAGAAGATGCTGCCTTGTTCAAGGCGCATGTGCAATAATGGAGTATCAGGACTGATGACCCCATCACCCTACATTGTATTCCACATAGGAAGAAAACCCATATGCATTTGTTTCTCTGCCCTGTTCCACCTACACTTTCTGGTTATAGGGAATTTAGTTCTAAAGAAATGTAAATAATTTTTTCCTCAAAGACAATAATAACACTTTATTAGTCTCATAATTTATAATTTATAATAATCTCATAAATTGACAGGGTTGCTCATGAGAGTCTTCTGTGGAATCTTCATGTACATAGTCCCCAAGAGCAGCCTGGGAGCCTCAATGAATTCATTCTCAAGGCATATTGTCAATGGTAGATTTCCCTCTGGGTTACTCAGTAAATTATTTTTCTTGGTTAAGATTTGGTTTCCTTCAAGGCTAGATTCTTCCATCAGTCTTGACTTTCAGCAGGGACACTAAAGCAGGACAGATAATCAAGGCTGATAATCTTCCCTGGAGACATTACATGGCAAACAATTCTCAGTCACTTTCAATGGCTTCCAGTGCAAAGAACTTAAACCATATCATTCCCTTTGGTGTGGTTGCTAGTGCCTGGAATGCCTGAAAAGAGAATTCCCAGCACTTCTGTTCAGGGAGGGGGGGTCTCTTTTCTTCATGGATCTATTTCTCAGTAAAGAAAGTTGAACATAGTCTTGTAGTTTTATAAACTTCATCAAATGCCAACATTTTTATGATCTTTATTCTACAAGGACAACCTAATATTGTGTTATTACACTGACATGCAGAAACCACAAACTTCTATTTGATAACAACAATCCTGAGTAATAGCAAGGGTAGTAAGTTAGAATTCTGTGTTATAATCTCATGTTTTTCTGTCGAAGTTCAAATAAATCTTTCTCACTAGCAGGAGGATGGACTATTTGTTCTATCTATTGGAGCTCTTCTTCATGCTTTATGATTAGAGACATTACATTGAAAAAGTTCTATGTAAATATCTGCCTGACTCACTTACCATATGGGATTAAAGATGTGGCCCTTCACACCTATGCAAATTTACCTAGAAATGCTTAGGCTCTGCTCTTTGTATTTTGTTGTTTCTCATTTTTCTACTGAAAATGTAACTGAGATAACATTTTAAGGAAAGATAATAATTTTACCTATGTACCAAGATTATTTTCAGTATAACATTAATTGTGGAGTGGTTTTGTTTTGCCTAGTAAATAAATGCTCAAATCCTGTCTTAAATCTAGATTCTATCCTTAATAAACTGGGTAATGATATAAACAAGAGTGGTGGGAATGAAAAATTACCATCCTTGCTTCAGGAGATTGAAATCTGTTCTTTCAAATCATCTTTAGCTAATCACCTAAGCCAACTACTTCTGAGACTTTTTGTGAAGGTTAAGTCTGAGCAACATGATTAGATTAAGATCTACCTAAGAGATTAATGAAACACGACTCCGATTGTGTCTACAATAGTATTTACAGACACCATTAGATCATCCAGACTTTGATATAATGATGGTTTAATACATTCATTGATTCAAATTTGTGCAGGATATAAAAGGCTAATGCATCTATGGAGGTGGGGGCTGCTTGGGAAAATGGATCAATCAGGAATGGCCTCGGGTACTGTATGTTGCCATAATCCTTTCCTGCTGTGGTTCCGCTGGGTTTGTTTGTTTTGTTGTTGGTATTATTGTTGAATTTTGTTGATTTTGAGACAGGGTCCATGTACAGCATTCTGGACTCAACCATACATATATATACGTATATATGTATATATATATATATATATACATACATACATACATATATATGTATGTATGTATGTATGAATATATGACTGGCCTTCAACTCCTAATCCTCCAGCGTCTAGTTTCCATTTTCTATATGTCAGCATTATAGTTAGGAGCCATAATTTCCTTTACCTTTCTTCTGTTCTGGTTCTGTTCTGCTTCTATCTGCTTCTTGAGCCAACATATGACCTGTTTCCCTTTGCCATTCCCATCAGAATGAATCAAAACCTCTGAAACCATGAGCCAAAATAAAACTTTCTTCCATTTAGTTGTTAATATCAAGTGTTTTATTCACAGTGATTTACACAAAACCAATATATTTATATATCCTTCCCCCATTTTTCTATATTTACCTTGAAAATGAAAATGGGAAATCGCAGTTTACTAAGCCAGTTTCAAGGGATCCTTACCTCAGTCAGTTATGAGTCTGTTCCAGTGACTCAAGGGACCTGTCTCAGTGTATATCTAAATATAGTGAAATATCTGACCACCTTCAATAAACTAATATTTGAAAGTCTGCAATTAATCCAGTGCACAAAGGAACATATTGCATAACCCTAAGCCATTCTGAGTCACCTCAATTGCTGAATTTCTATGTAAGCATTATGATCAAGAGCATTTGGATACTGCAGAAAGCTTATTTTTTTAGCTTGTATTCACAGGCTTCGCTGCCTTTAAAAGGCAATTTAAGGATTCTGGTGCAGTTTTTGATGCAGTCAGTTAAACATGAGATTGTTTTCGAGGAATAACATGTAGTACAAACACAACACATGTAATTGCCTTTAAGATTTGGGATTTTCTTAGGATGTTAATTGGTTTGTTTAGAAGGCCCAATCTCTTTGCTGTGAAGCAGCAATTAAGAGTACAACCATGGCAATGGGTTTCAGTGATATTTCCATGGTTACATTGCAAAAGAGACAATGATGAACAAGTTTCACTATGTTTACTTACTTCTCTAAGCTAAATGGCAGTATGTACTTTTGGCAGACTTATAAGATAAAATAATGCACATGCTATTCTTCTGAATGAAGTTTGTAGAATTGTAATGGACAGGGCAGCCTATATTGACAATCATTCAATTCCTCAGCCAAGTATGTTACAGAGACAGATCACAACTAATTTCAATGCTTTTATCAATGTTTCCTCTGTAGCCTGATGAGATAAAAATCATGTCTAAAAAATTATTTTACAAAGAGAACCTATATGAGTAAGTATTGTGAGGTCATGAACAATTATTCATCTGAGATGTCAGAGTGAATCAGGGCAGTGTCATGAACACAGATGTCAATAAAAGTCCTTGTGTACCCAGTATGTTAATTGTTTGGTTGCAGCAGCTGCTGGGGGCCCCATGGTTCTAAACATGCTGTTTATTATTACACAAGAACTCTGGATCCCTTTTTGAGCAAGGATAAGTGTGAAAATGTAAGCAGAACAGAATGAGAGTATCAAGCATATAGATCAAGAAATGTGTAGGAAGCAAATGACGAGAAAAGTAGTGTCAAATATGAGAAACAGGCAGGAAGATAGGTTTTACTCCTCTTGATTCAAAGTAAGATTAGCACAAAGACAAACCATTGGAATGACCCTAACATCCTAACACGTGGGACAGTGTACGGTGTTAGCTATAACACGGACATGTTCAGGGAGATGGGTCCGGGAACGTGAGGACTTTTAGCGTTCTTCTGCGCCTTGTCTGAGGATTGATAAGAGAGAAAGATGAGAAGAATTAGCTACTGTGAACACTGCTCAGATTTGTCAGTTAGCTAGTCCGACTCAGTACAGATCAGTGTGTCGAGGTCAGAAGTTGAAAGCTAAAGGGCACAAGGATCATCTGAGGTCTGCTTAGTCAGGACTGAGCTGATGTCTCTTAGTCCTTTGGAGGAGCTCATCATTGATTCACCTTTCCCTGTTTCCTGACTCAGCAATAGAAGAAATTCAGGAATAAGTCAGCATCCATTTGTCTGAAGAATAATTGCCAGTATCTGTGTAGGTTTAAAATCAGCAAAAGTTTCCCACCACTGGGCATATATCCAAATAAGTGTAATCAGTATATTAAAAAGACACCTGACTACATGTGTTCATTGCAGTCCTTTTTGAACCAACTAAAATATAGGATCAACTGCAACAGGTGAATGAATAAAGGAAACGTAGCATGTATACAACAGAATAGTATGTTATTTAGTATGAATAGACTCTTCATTTATGGCAATGTGGATGACACTGAAAAACATAATATTAAATGAAACGAGGCAAACACAAAAAAAATTCACATATCCCACATGCTGCCTATTAAATGTATGAACTAAATAATTTGATTACACAGAAGTAGAGTGGGATAGTGATCATTGAGAGCAGAGGAATACAGAGAGCTGAGAAGAGTAAAAGACTGATAAAGCCTTCCAAAAAATAGCTTGGTAAGGATTAGTTCTATTGTATGGATAGAGATGTTAAAAGTAGTTCTGCTTTATTCCTCCAGTTGTTGACAACTTATTTATGGAACCTGAATATTCAAATCACATCAGAAGGGTCAAATGTGAAATAAAATTCAATAAAAATCAAAAGGAAAGATGGCTCTTTATAGCAAATTACAAAATAAGCAGTAGATTTCCATAAAAATGATAGCATTTTACTAGTTCCCAGATACATCCATAGTAGTCCCTTCATTGACAATGGCGGCAGAGGCTTTTCTTGTCTTCTAATACCCAGTCCCCGCCCCCCGCCCATTGGTTGAAAATCTAGGAAAACCTGGCTTTTATCTAAGGTTGCAGAAATCTCTCTCTCTCTCTCTCTCTCTCTCTCTCTCTCTCTCTCTCTCTCTCTCTCTCTCTCTCTGTCTCTCTCTCTCTGTCTGTCTCTCTCTCTCTCTCTCTCTCTCTCTCTCTCTCTCTCTCTCTCTCTCTCTCATGAATACACACAGTTTTGACAGAGAATATCTTAGAATATAATGAAATAGCGGCTTAAGAGCTATTAGAAGCAGGGAAAACCTTAGTCAACCGATGCAAATTTATTACCTTGATTTTTGTAGACCAGAAATCTTACAAATGTTTTGGAGAGCTAAAGCCAATGTGCTTGTGGGGCTGTATTTCTGTCTAGAAAGGTTTGACAGAAGAGTGCATGCACCTTCAAGGTGGCCACATGTATAGCAATGAATCTTTTCATTGCCAAACCAAGAAATGTGGCCATGTGCTCATCAAAGGGAAATTTCTGGTATTCTGTGGTCTAAAGCATCCTCTGCTTTGAAAGACTCCTGGGATCAAAACTGGGTTCAGACAGTTATAAAAGGTAATCTTTCTACCTGCCAAACCTTATTTCAGTCACATTTACAAAAACTCCTTTTCATGTAAGGAAAGAGGCACAGGTATTGTAACTGAGGAAATGGACATCTTAGAGATCATTAAAAGAGATGACAATAATGTTACCCTGAAGATGATCTTGAAAATATCACCGTACATGATAATCTGAATCACAAATAATTGTGTGGAATGAACTTTCATAGTAGTTCTTGCCTGCCTCCTGTCACGTTCATTTTTACATCAGCCACTGTTTAAGAAATGTGAAATATGTAGCTAAAATTATCACCTCAATAGCCATACTGAAGTGTACAATTCCTCTCACCTTGGTTTATTTCATCCCAAGAATAGTACCAAAAACTCTAACCTATATACAATTGTTACCCTCTTTATTGTGCTCAGTGTACAATGTTCTCAACTTAAACTTTCATTGAGTTGTGTGGTGGCTTGAATGAGATGTTTCCATAGTCTCAGACATTGCAACACTTGGTTCCAGTGTTGGGTGTATTGTTTAGGACATGTGTGGCCTTACTAGAGGAAATATATCATTGGGAGTGGGTTATGAGGCTTCTATGATTCCGACCGTTTCTAGTTTTCTGTCTACTTTATACTTATGGTTTGAAGATGTGAATTCTCAACTTTCTGTTCCTGCCACTTCCCCATCATAAAGTGTTGTTATCCCTCTGAAACTGTAAGCAAAATAAACTTCTCATTTGGTTATGTTAATTTTATCACTAGTGTAGTAAAAAGAAATCTTAAATGTATCCTTTCTTCTGAATCTGTATAGCTTCGATGTCTTTGTAAAGTAAAAAAGTAAGCAGTTCCATTTTTAAGCTGCCAATAACAGGAAAGGCAAACATTCAGTGAGTACTAACAAGAGAATGTTTTTGGGGTTTCAGTGATAATGGAAGGCAGACACACTCTATCCCAGGTCAGAGAGCATAGTCTTTACCATGATTCTCACCAGGATCCACAACTGCATTCCCAGGGGGAAAAAAATGAACTTAGGAGTATATTGTTCTCTGTAAAGAAAAGCATTTCAAATGACCTTCTTACTTTCACAAAGATGCTAGTAATTTCCTTCAGTAAAGTGCTTTGAGTTTGTACATTTGTTTTTCTCTATTGGCTTCTTCCAACTTTCTGCCTCAACCCCACAATCATTTTCAGTCTCTCCTTTGGTCAGCATGTACCATATAGAGAACTCCGTGGGTTATAGGGGTCAGAACTGAGGTCACTGCCCTGCAGAAGTGACTGTGCAGAAAATAAGTTTAAAATACAGGCGGTCTCAAGTTACACACAGTGCCTGACAGTGACCTAAAATACCTACTGAGGCACAGTAAGGGGACAATGTGTCTACGGGGTTCTCTTGATGCTATTGGAGTTAATTTTCCTGATCTAATACAGACAAATGTGCCCCTCGAGCAGAAGACTGCTCATTGCTCTATCCATAGTTTAGCTCAGAGCCAGTACTGATGCAAACACTTTCAAGGACAGGTAAATACGCTTCCCACAGAATTCCCTTAAGGAAGTACAGTGCTGAAAAAGAATGGTGCAGAGAAGTCCTTTCAGAACAAGCTCTCTCTTTGTACATTTATTTTAGCAACAAAAATTCAATTTGCTTGAGCTGTCTGGAGACAGGAATTGACCCGATTTCTAGAACAAAGTGCAACAATTTGACAATATAGTTTTAAAAGAGGCCTTCTGGTGTTTTGCTGGGTAGGAATAATTCATCATTTATTCTTGTCCTGCAATTATAGACTTAATAAAGAAGACTGAGTATTCCTCTGAGTATTTAACTATTAGGGCATTGAGGCTATCCTGATGTCTGAGAAATGACCCTGGCCTGCTTTGGAACAGCATCAGAAGCACCAGATGTATAGTAAGCTCTGTTTGCCATTAACGGAGATACTGAGGTATAATAATAACTGCAGTCATTATCCTTGCATACAGTTTTGCATGAAGAGAGCACAATATGGATTTCAGCTCCATATAAAAGGCGGGCTACCTGATGTCTGAAATCAATGGATGTCAGAAGAGCCTAGACATTGGGTGATGTACATGAATAATTGAAGACTGACTTGTTAACTGCAGAAGTGAAGCTGGCCTCACAGAGAGACGCCATTGTCAATTGCCAGCAATTTACTATGTTTTTGAAAACCACAGGCAGCAATTTACAGAAGAGATTAGGCCAGTTACTGTATGCATGCGGGCGGCATTTTCTTGATTTAAGATGTCAATCTGGAAAGCTGTAAAGTGACAGCTGGAGTTGGGAATGAGGTGATAAAGTTTACCAAGGAACTGCTTTTCCCTGAGAAAGCCTACATTTCTATGTGGGAGGCCCCAGAGCCCACATCCCCTGCTGAGCCTAGCTGCTGTATGCAGATGAGCATTGTCACATGGCATGAGGGTGATCTATTCTCCTTCAGATACATTAAGCACCTTTGCAACACTAGGTGTTCTAATGCAGAGCTTTTATGAGGGGGAGGTGTTCAGACTTTATTTCTTGAAAAAGAAATCGCTGTCCATATTTCTTCAATCCTATGCCACCGTGGGGGAGTATCATTACTGGCACCCCCTATCACAAGCTTACTTGGCAGTTTTTCATAAGAAAATGATTAAGGGAAAATCTCTCTTTTATTAGTGTAATCTCTCTCCACTTATTCTTCCCATTGGTGTTAAGTCAGTAAAAATAATTTCTTCATATTGAATTCTTCATGCTTGAAAGTAGGTTCAGCCCTCCAGAGAATTTGTAACCCTGGGGATGGTGAGGGTTGATTGCTGGCAGATGAATATTCATGAGATGCAGCACTTCATAACTTATACACAATAAAATGTGGCCCATAATGAATCATTTTTAGAGTTTGCCAAAAATGGATTTCTTTGATATACTTTGAAATTTATTCTCAGTATTTACATTCATTTAATTTATCATCTTTTCTAGTGATTTTTTTTAGGAAGCATATGTCTTGCACATCAGAGTTGTGATCTCTTCCTATCTATAACCCCTTGTGTCAATGCCCTTTTTGAAAATGGAATTTTGCTTTCCATGAAACTTTTCAACAATTCTAGCATGGGTACAGTTAACAATTAAATCAGTCTGAAAACTAAGACATACATGTTAAGTTATAGCTTTTCTAGCTGTGCTCTCTTGCCCTAAAATCAGGCCACATCCCTTGCAGGGTCGGTAAGCAAAACATGCTGTGGCCCTGGAATGGTTCACTTCCCCTTAGAAACCCTGAGCAATCCCAGCCTTCCAGATTCCCAGACCCAAAGAAGGCTTTACTTCCTACATTGGTGAGTTTGCCATACCCTAGGCTAGTGGTTCTCAACCTAAGGGTTGTGACCACTTTGAGGGGGTCAAAAGGCCCTTTCAGAGGAGATGCCTGAGTCCATAGGAAAACACAGGTTTTCAACAATTTATGACAGTAGCAAAATTACAGTTATGAAGTAGCAACAAAAATAATTTTGTTTGGGAATCACTACAACATGAAGAACTGTAATAAAGGGTTTTAGCATTAAGAAGATTAAGAATCACTGGTCCAGAATCTTAGAAAGGAACCCCCTTTGTGGTTTGGAACTGAAGTACCTTTTCATTTGGCACCCGTCCTGGCTCCCTGTACCCTTAATGCTTTGATCCATTAATAAAGCTCCCCTGAGAAGTTGTGAAAAATCAGTTTCTTTCTATCAAATCCATATTTGTCTTTCTTTATTGAAAACAATGTGCCCACTCTTATTTTGTTTTTAAACTCATGAGTTGGGGCTAGGAACTCTTTTACAAAATAGTGGTCATTTTCCTGTTTTGTCTTGTTATTACTCTCTCAGAATTTTGTTCTCAAAATCGAGGATGGGGAGCAAAAAGATCATTTATTGAGGTTGTGTGTGTGTGTGTGTGTGTGTGTGTGTGTGTGTGTTATCTCAAATATTAAAGGCAAAATATAAATGTTTAATAATTAAACATAAAGAATAAAGGTTGAACTGCTTAATAAATCACAGTATTAGATTATGATACTTGCTTTATTCACAGGTTTGTCAATAAACTATAAAGATTAACACGATGGAAGTCACATGAATGGAATATTTTAATATATTATTTTGAAGATGTGATGTGTCTAGGCTGGCTTTAAGGAATTCCTTAAATTTAAGAGTACACAAATATTCTTCCCACTTCAAGTAGATTCAAGTTATTCTACCTGATAGTTTTAGATGTGTTGCTTTGGAATGACAATAGGTGATTTCATACAACTTTTCCAAAATGTTCTTTATGTAGAATTGGGCATTTGTAATGAGGGCCTTGAAGAATGTTATCCAATTACTTTAAGCCTTACTATAAAAATAACAAATTTATATTTTTTAATTTTTTCAGAAAGGAAGTTTGACAAGAGCTGGAAATAAATTTCTAAGGCTGAAATAGTGAAGGTTTGTACTCTAAGCTGCTTTGCTCAGGCTCTAATGATTTCAACCTCATTTATGTGTTGCCCTTACAATCTCCCTAGTTTATTTTTCACCGGATCACTGAAAATTCCATGTACTTTATTAGGAGGATCAAGCAGAGGCCGTTTATTATTAGTTTGCATTTATATTGTATTTTCCTTCCCATAGCTCTGGGTGTTTTACAGAACATGACAGAAGGCATCAAAACAATTTGTCAGGCATGTGAGGTGAGAAATAAAGTTGTAATGTGCTAGAGGCAAGTTGCTTATTGGAAAATGCCCACTCTCTACCTGCTTTTTTACAGAAAATTCTTTCAGAACTTTTATTTTGACTCTCTTAAACATTTTTCTTTCTTGTCCACCATATTTTCTGAGCATTTAGTCCACAAAGCTGTTGATAACATGAAGAAGACTTCCTAGTTATTAAGGAAGGCTATCTCACCTCAGGTGGGCACAAGGGTGGGGTCAGAGGCATGGGATCTGAAAATTCAAGAGCCCCCATAAGCCACCTGGGCTAGTGGTTTCTGAGTCTTTCTTTAGGGAACTCAGATGATAAATTTCACAGACAAAAGTGAGCAAGATTTTTAAAAGAAATTTGTTACAGTTTCTCGGAGAAGAATGATCGAGACAGCTAGCAGCTGTGGCAAAAGCAGTCCTAAGCTATGAATCGAAGGCTTTCCATCTGTGGGAGTTTTAAGGCCTTTCTTAGTAGCAGCCTGGAGGGTGACCCCGAGGGGCAGATGGCCCACCTCTGAGTTGTTCATGTACCTCGGTTTCAGTCTTATAGTATTCAGCTTGCAGGAAGTGCCACTAGGGCCGTATAAAAAGAAAAAGAAAGCAAGCAAGAAACCTGAGCAGGAACCAAAACCCTCAAACACTTTGGGCTTTAAAAACACTGACACGGACAGAGTCAAGAACATTTGCAACTTAGAGCCAAGGTCAAGAACCTTAACTGTAACGTCTGATTTGAGATCCGAGTCTGATCCACTTAATCTCTTCCTCTCATCAGTGTTATTGTACATACTAAAAATAAAAAGAATAAAAAAGATAAAAATAATTCGCTCTTTCTCTGGGAGAACAGATGTAATATATAAATAAATAAATACAACCTAATGTTTTGTGAAGTGCTGGCAAGATAAAAATGTAAGACAAGCCAGCAGTGAGTGACTTTAAGACATTTGTTCTCAGTGAGTGGGTAACAACCCCTCCAGCAATTAAACTATGATTCACAGGAGTTACCTAAGATCATCAGAAAACACAGACATGACGATTCATAACAGTAGCAAAGTTACAGTTTTGAAGTACCAACAAAAATAATTTTCTGTTGGAGTCACCATAATATGAGGAACTGTATTAAAGGGTCACAGTATTAGGACAATTGGGAACCACTGCCATAGAAAGACTCACATAATCGAAGAAAATAAATGGCTCGGCATTGCTAGTTTGTTTGTTTGTTTGTTTCTATAAAAAATACAACTCAGAAATGAGCAAATGAAAGAGAGATGGGGAAAGACAGTCTACACATCGTCACAAGCCTGATGTTTTCACAGGTAGCATGTTCCCAGAATTGCATTATTCAAGTAATTTTTAAAATTTAGTTTTTTTAGTTTTTCTGTACATGTTTGATTTTAGGTGTCTATATAAATGTGAGATAAAATGTATGCTTCTTTTTCTGAAGCTGACTTAGATTACCCAATTCGATTGATTATCTCTCCAACTGTATGTATTTGTACATAGATGACATTACTTCATTCTTTATGGCTGGAAAAAAAATCACGTTTTCTTTACCCATTATTCTACTGGTAAATACCTAGGTTGGTTCCATGATGTAGCTATTGTGAAGAGTTCAATAATAAGCATTGATACACAAGTATTTTTGTAGTACATTGACTTGTAGTCCTTTGGGCGCATAGTCAGTAATAATACAGATGAGTCACATGGAAGATGTCCTTTCATTTTCTTGAAATACGTTCATACAAACTTCCGTAATGGCTGGAATGGTTTACATGCTCACCAGCAGAGTGTAGGAGGATCCTCACTTATCTATATTCTCACCAACATTTGCTAGTGTCTTACCAATGACTGCCAGCATGAGGGGTAAGATGCAAACTCAATGTAGTTTTGATCAGCATTTCTCTTAAATATTTTGTGGTTGATTGACCATTTTGTATTTCGTCTGTTGACAACTGCATGCTCATTATCCTATGTGTTGATTTCAATGTTTTATTTATTACTGAATTTTTAAGACCCATTGTAGAGTCTAGGCATTAATCCTCAGCTGTGCTATGTAGGCAGGATTAATTAAATTATGGCCTTCAGTGACTGAATTTACTCTCTAGCATCCATAAGCTTCTCTGGAAATACAGGCTGACAGCTCCAACTTTCTCATCATGCAGTTTGTTACTCTGGCAACCAATTTTTATTATGAAGCTGTGTAGCTCCACCCTACTCCCAAAAGTCATTTCAGTAACAAACTCAACCATAATTAAAAGGAACGCCTTATTAACAGCAAAAAACATTACTATCACTCAGAAATTCCCTAGGGTCTTAGAAACTCTGTTCAAGGAATGGAATAACACACCAAACAAGTGCACATACACTTTAATTATTCCACACTAATCATAGCATCTTTAATTACTAACATTGCATACAGAACTTTGGAGCACCTTGACAGTAGATGCTGAGGTCAAACCTGAATGAGACCATCTCTGAATGTATAGAAGTTAAAGCTAAGTAGGAAGGCAGAAGCCAGGACATGCAGACCAATAGGGTCCCAAGTAGGTTTGCATCAGGAGTTTCTGTTCCACTAGCTTCAATCCTACATAGAAAGCATTTCAGCTACTATATAGATAAGAAACTATAATATTACAAAAGATAAACAATTTCCCCATGGTTTGTCAAGTGACACAAGATAATGTTCAACCTGGAAGGATCTCTCCAAGGCTAAGATCATATTCATTATTTACAACTACCACAAAAAAGAGACACTACAGTCAAAGAACAAAAAGCAAAACAAGACAGATATATTACTGTTTAATACCTGTTTCTCCTCCCTGATAATTGTCTTATGTTTTATATAAGCAGTAAAAAAACTTCATATATCATAGATTTATGAATAAACACAAGTTTGTAGCAATGCCTGGCACCAAGGCTACATCACAAAAGATGATAGGAAGATTTAGCATATTAACTTTGTGAGTTCAAGCATGAGGGACTGACTGTTGTCCTAACTCATCATTCATATTTCCAGATTTCAGAAAGTCTTTGACTTAAAAATGTATGGAAAAAAAAACATATTTCCACAGCTTAGGGACTAGGTTTTAGAAGGCTGGCCACCCCACTTGCTGTATTCATTAATCATCCATAACACAAATCCTTGAATTTCCTGTAGCTTCACCCACTTTTTTGCATTTTGGTAGTGAAGATTAATGGATGCCAGGCTCCATCTTGAATAAGTATCTGGTTGATATACCGAGTGATATTCAGGTGATGCTATGCTGACGGATGAACAGACTGATCCTTACTTGCATCTCACTGTGCAGTTACATGCCATCTATTTAATTTTACTGACTATAACTTGACAATTTTCTAGCTGAGTCACTTGCCTTAACAGAGACATAGAAAAGTTCAAGCTGGATACAGACTCTGTAGCTTAAAGAAGTTGTAAAGAGATGTTTAACTTGTAAAGATCTTGCTAACTCTTGACAAATTATTGCAAAGCTTGTTAATGTGGCCAAGAAGTAGTTAGCATCATTCTTGAAACATAAAACGAATGAACTGAGGGCCAGACTTGAAGTGTTGGGAGGATATGATAAATGTTGTGGGGCAGGAAACACGACTTTTCTTTCTGCCAGTCTTGGTTCATTAAATTGGTCCTCTGCAATAAAAGTTTCTCAAGAGACAAGTATACAAATGTATTTAGTTTAGCTTTTGTAAGGAAATGAAGGTCTCAAGAAATACTTAAGTCTGGGGTTGATGAAAAGTTTGCAGTCACACAAAAGCAAAAGGGTGTAGGAGTATGATGTGTTGGTAATAATAGCAGGAGGAAGTTACTTAGCAAGGCCAGTGTTCTATTTTGATTTCTGTTGCTATGATAAGTATCCATATGAAAAGAAAGTTAAGGAAGAAAGGATTTATTTGACTTAAAATCTCTGGTCCATCATAGACTGTAAGTTTAGGTGAGAGAGACTTCAAGCACACATCAAATCTATAGTCAAGAGCAGAGAGAAATACATGTATGTGCAGTTGATACATGCATGTGCTTTTTTATCTACTCTTATACAGACCAAGAACCCATGAGTAGGTAATGTTGGCGTTCACAGTGGGCTTGGAATTCGCACATCAATTAACTTCATTAGAATCCTCACAAATAAGAGGAGCTTAATGGAGATAATGCCTCATTTTGTTATCAGACATAGCTATAGCCCCAACAAGCCAAATTCAGCCACTTCACCTCAATACGACTTTTGGAAGAGTTAAAATGATAGTGAAAATCATAAAAAGGGCATTTAATCAACTTGGCCACATTGGGACCAAGGACAATTCTCCCTTTTCCATATTTGTGGTCCTGCAATGATGCAGGATTTAAATAGAAAATAAGAAGTATGTATAATTAAGCAGTAAGGCCAAGGTATGGTCCCTGTTGACTACCACCTCAGCTCCAAGTCAGTCCTTCCTATATTGTTACTAACTTATAAAATTACTAACTTAAACAAATTGTAAATCTTTCTTCAGAATGCAAGTCTTCTGGCTGCTTTCAATGCTTCAGTCATTTCTTCTCCCCAGCAGAGAATTACTGGAGAAATTCTAATTACCGGGAATCCATTTTTTTTGTTTTGTTTTGGTTTTTGTTTTTTTGTTTTTTAGTAGTCTGATAGCCAAACAGGTGAGAAAAAGCATCAGTTTAGAGTACATTCACAACTTCCAGACAGGAGTTACAGATGAGACTCTTCCTGAGTGATTCTAGGTTCTGTCAGTTTGGCAAAGAAACTATTATAGCCATTTCATTCAGATCCTGCTGCCCCTGTGCTTTCCAGAATAATAGTGTTTCTTTTCCCAGTTCCACATCTCTCATGCAAGGTTTTATGACCAGGCACAGGAGGAGGTCACTCCTGTGCATTCGCTTTCTTAATTCCCTTCAGCTTAAAATACACAACAGACCTGCTACACTGCTAGTTCTTGTTAACCTGCACCCTGGCCTGTCGCCAATACTGATCGTTCTGGTAGTTATCTTTATTGGTCATTCAAGGATGCCAGGGGCAGTTCTAAATACTTCATAACTGATACCTTTGATATATGCTGATGTTAGATTCAGATACCCCCATTGGAGGGAATTGTACTTCATCTGTGTCTAATCTGTGAGACCCGATAGGTGGTCATGTCATGTCTAGGAGAGAAGAGAGTGTGAAAGAATCCCATTTTCTCCTAAAACTAAAAATATAATTGTCTTAAATCCTTCCTCCTCTAGTCTCCTACTACATTCTATAAGTAGAGTCCTTTTTTCTGCTAAGAAAGATGTTAATGATATGATTAACATATTCAACAATGGTCCAGGAAAGGCTGACATTTCCCAAAGCTTTTTTGTCAAGGACTAAAGTAATGAAAGTTGCCAGTTATTCAGGTCAAAATCATAAATGCTTTAAATTCACTTCTGCCTGAAAGGCCAGGTAAATTAAAGGACAATGGAGGGCTGGTCTGATTGTAGGGAACCTGAGAGCTCTTTGGAGGGGCTGAAACTAAGAATCCCAGCATTAATTCCAGCCAGCTTCCTGGTATCGATTAAGAAGTCATTGCAGCTTCCGCGACCTCTGTTCCCGCGGACTGCGCTGGAGAGACCGGTACCCAGGCTCTCCCCCCGATATAACATCACTCGGGACACGGCCTGTTGGGGCTTCCGTCTGTGCCCGAGGGCGGGTTGGCGCTGTAGTCGTCTGGGCGCCAGATCGGCGGGCCATCGTGACCACAGGGTGAGCGGCGCCACGGAGACTGCCCTCCGCCATCTTTGCTCCAGTGACCAGGTAGTTGGGACCGCCAGGCTCAGAGACAGACAGGCATAATATCGCTTCGGTTTCAGGCAGCTTGGGTGTAACCTGCTCCCAGGTGCTGGGCTGATCTGCAGTAACCAGCGCGCCAGTTCCACGGTGGGACCTTCTGCCTGCTGGAGGGACCCCGCGCAGGGAGGGAGCCCGCCAGCTTCCCTTCCGCGACCTCTGTTCCCGCGGACTGCGCTGGAGAGACCGGTACCCAGGCTCTCCCCCCGATATAACATCACTTGGGACACGGCCTGTTGGGGCTTCCGTCTGTGCCCGAGGGCGGGTTGGCGCTGTAGTCGTCTGGGCGCCAGATCGGCGGGCCATCGTGACCACAGGGTGAGCGGCGCCACGGAGACTGCCCTCCGCCATCTTTGCTCCAGTGACCAGGTAGTTGGGACCGCCAGGCTCAGAGACAGACAGGCATAATATCGCTTCGGTTTCAGGCAGCTTGGGTGTAACCTGCTCCCAGGTGCTGGGCTGATCTGCAGTAACCAGCGCGCCAGTTCCACGGTGGGACCTTCTGCCTGCTGGAGGGACCCCGCGCAGGGAGGGAGCCCGCCAGCTTCCCTTCCGCGACCTCTGTTCCCGCGGACTGCGCTGGAGAGACCGGTACCCAGGCTCTCCCCCCCGATATAACATCACTTGGGACACGGCCTGTTGGGGCTTCCGTCTGTGCCCGAGGGCGGGTTGGCGCTGTAGTCGTCTGGGCGCCAGATCGGCGGGCCATCGTGACCACAGGGTGAGCGGCGCCACGGAGACTGCCCTCAGCCATCTTTGCTCCAGTGACCAGGTAGTTGGGACCGCCAGGCTCAGAGACAGACAGGCATAATATCGCTTCAGTTTCAGGCAGCTTGGGTGTAACCTGCTCCCAGGTGCTGGGCTGATCTGCAGTAACCAGCGCGCCAGTTCCGCGGTGGGACCTTCTGCCTGGTGGAGGGACCCTGCGCAGGGAGGGAGCCCGCCAGCTTCCCTTCCGCGACCTCTGTTCCCGCGGACTGCGCTGGAGAGACCGGTACCCAGGCTCTCCCCCCAATATAACATCACTTGGGACACGGCCTGTTGGGGCTTCCTTCTGTGCCCGAGGGCGGGTTGGCGCTGTGGTCGTCTGGGTGCCAGATCGGCGGGCCATCGTGACCACAGGGTGAGCGGCGCCACGGAGAGTGCCCTCCGCCATCTTTGCTCCAGTGACCAGGTAGTTGGGACCACCAGGCTCAGAGACAGACAGGCATAATATCGCTTCGGGTTCAGGCAGCTTGTGTGTAACCTGCTCCCAGGTGCTGGGCTGATCTGCAGTGACCAGCGCGCCAGATCTGCTGTGGGACTTCTGCCTGGCAGAGGGACGCCCCCTCCCCCCCCAGGAGAGATCACACACCCCTGCACAGGGCAGGAGCCTGCCAGCCTCCCTTTGGCGACCTCTGCTCCAGGAATCCACTAGGCTGAGCCTTTAGATGTGCAAGGCCTCCCCAATATAAGATCACTTGGGGCAAAGCACATTAGGGCTCCAAAGTCACTCAGGAGCAGGCAGGCCCCAGAAATCGGTGCCAGGGGAATCCTGGTAATCCAGGGGGGGGCAGAAATAGCTTTGCAGGCTCACAGGAGGTCCAACCAACAGCCAGTGGCAGCAGGACCAACTAACACCAGAGGTATCCAGATGGCAAAAGGCAAACGTAGGAATGTTACTAACAGTAATCAAAGTAATGTAGGACCATCCGAACCCAACTCTCCAACAGCAGCAAGTCCTGGATACCCCACCACACCTGAAAGACAAGATCTGGATTTAAAATCACTTCTCATGATGCTATTAGAGGATCACAAGAAGGACACAAATAAATCTCATAAAGAGTTACAGGAGACCATGAATCAACGGTTAGAAGCCCTTACAAAGGAAACACAAAAATCGCTTAGAGAAATGCGGGAGAACATGGATCAAAAGATGGAGGCGCACAAGGAGACAACACAAAAATCGCTTAACGAGATGAATCAACGGGTAGATGCACTCACAAAGGAATCACAAAATTTGCATAAAGAAATGCAGAAGAATATGGGTCAACAGACGGATGCCCATAAGGAGGCAACACAAAAATTGCTTAAAGAAATGAATCAACGGTTAGATGCCCTTACAAAGGAAACACGAGAACTGCTTAAAGAAATGCAGGAGACGATGGATCAACAGATGGAATCCCATGAGGAGGAAACACAAAAATCGCTCAGAGAAATGCAGGAGAACGTGGGTCATCAGGAAGAAATCCTGAAAGAGGTAATGCAAAATTACCTTAAAGAAATACAGGAAAATACAAACAAACAAGTGAAGGATCTCAGCAAATCCATCCAGGAACTAAAAAAGGAAGTAGAAACAACTAAGAAATCACAAAGGGAGACAACTTTGGAGATAGAAAACCTTGGGAAGAAATCAGGAGTCATAGATGCAAACATCAACAATAGAATACAAGAGATGGAAGAAAGAATCTCAGGTGCTGAAGATTCCATAGAAAGCATCGACTCAACAGTCAAAGAAAATGCAAAATGCAAAAAACGCGTAACCCAAAACATCCAGGAAATCCAGGACACAATGAGAAGACCAAACCTAAGGATTATAGGTATAGATGAGAGTGAAGATTTGCAACTTAAAGGGCCAGTAAACATCTTCAACAAAATTATGGAGGAAAACTTCCCTAACTTAAAGAGAGAGATGCCGATGAACATACAAGAAGCCTACAGAACTCCAAACAGACTGGACCAGAACAGAAATACCTCCCGTCACATAATAATCAAAACACCGAATGTTCTAAACAAAGAAAGAATACTAAATGCAGTAAGAGAAAAGGGCCAAGTAACATACAAAGGAAGACCTATCCGAATCACATCAGACTTCTCACCAGAGACTATGAAAGCCAGAAGATCCTGGGCAGATCTCATGCAGACACTAAGACAGCACAAATGCCAGCCTAGACTACTATACCCAGCAAAACTCTCAATCACCATAGATGGAGAGACCAAGATATTCCATGATAAAACCAAATTTTCACAATATCTTTCCACAAATCCAGCCCTGCAACGGATAATAGGTGGAAACCTCCAATACAGGGAGAGAAACAACACCCTGGAAAAAATGAGATAATAACCTTCTTGAATCAAACCCAAAAGTAGATAACCACTCAAACATAAAGATAGCGTCAAGAATGGCAGATGGCAATAATCACTATGCCTTAATCTCTCTTAATATCAATGGTCTCAATTCCCCAATTAAAAGACATAGACTAGCAGACTGGATACGTAAACAGGACCCAGCTTTTTGCTGCATGCAGGAAACGCACCTCAGTGTCAAAGACAAACACTACCTCAGAGTAAAAGGCTGGAAAACAATTTTACAAGCAAATGGCCCCAAGAAACGAGGTGGAGTAGCCATCCTAATATCGGATAAAATTGATTTTCAACCCAAAGTCATCAAAAAAGACACAGAAGGACACTACATACTGATCAAGGGAAAAATCCACCATCAAGAACTCTCAATCCTGAATATCTATGCTCCAAATGCAAGGGCACCCTCATTCGTAAAAGAAACTTTACTAAAACTCAAAGCACACATCGCACCGCACACAATAATAGTGGGTGACTTCAACACCCCGCTCTCTGAAATGGATCGTTCAGGAAAGCAGAAACTAAACAGGGACACAGTGAATCTAATTGAAGCCTTGGACCAAATGGAACTAACTGATATATATAGAACATTTCATCCTAGAGCTAAAGAATACACCTTCTTCTCAGCTCCTCATGGTACCTTCTCCAAAATTGACCATATAATTGGTCACAAATCAGACCTCAACAGATACAAGAAGATAGAAATAATCCCATGCCTCCTATCAGATCACTATGGAATAAGGGTGGTCTTCAATGGCAACAAAAACAAAAGAAAACCCACGTACACATGGAGGCTGAACAATGCTCTACTCAATGATAACTTGGTCAAGGTGGAAATAAAGAAAGAAATCAAAGACTTTTTGAAAGTTAATGAAAATGAAGGCACAACATACCCTAACTTATGGGACACAATGAAAGCAGTGCTAAGAGGAAAATTCATAGCCCTGAGTGCCGCCAAAAAGAAACGGGAGACAGCATACACTAACAGCTTAATGGCACACCTGAAAGCCCTGGAACAAAAAGAAGCAAATACACCAAAGAGGAGTAGAAGGCAGGAAATCATCAAACTCAGGGCTGAAATCAATCAAGTAGAAACAAATAAAACCATACAAAGAATCAACAAAACGAGGAGTTGGTTCTTTGAGAAAATCAACAAGATAGATAAGCCCTTAGCCAGACTAACCAGAGGGCACAGAGATAGTATCCAAATTAATAAAATCAGAAACGAAAAGGGAGAGATAACAACAGAAACTGAGGAAATTCAAAAAATCATCAGATCCTACTACAAAAACCTGTATTCAACACAACTAGAAAATCTTGAGGAAATGGACAATTTCCTTGACAGATACCAAGTACCAAAATTAAATCAGGATCAAATAGACCATCTAAACCGTCCTATAACCCCTGAAGAAATAGAAGTTGTCATTGGAAGTCTTCCAACCAAAAAAAGCACAGGTCCAGATGGTTTTAGTGCAGAATTCTATCAGACCTTCAAAGAAGACCTAACACCAATACTCTTCAAACTGTTCCACAAAATAGAAACAGAAGGAACACTACCCAACTCGTTCTATGAAGCCACAATTACACTAATACCAAAAGCACACAAAGATCCGACAAAGAAAGAGAATCTCAGGCCAATCTCTCTTATGAATATCGATGCAAAAATACTCAATAAAATTCTTGCCAACCGAATCCAAGAACACATCAAAACGATCATTCACCACGATCAAGTAGGCTTCATCCCAGGGATGCAGGGATGGTTCAATATAAGGAAATCCATCAATGTAATCCACTACATAAACAATCTCAAAGAAAAAAACCACATGGTCATCTCATTAGATGCTGAGAAAGCATTTGACAAAATTCAGCATCCTTTCATGCTAAAGGTCTTGGAAAGATCAGGAATTCAAGGCCCATATCTAAACATAGTAAAAGCAATTTACAGCAAACCAGTAGCCAGCATCAATCTAAACGGAGAGAAACTTGAAGCAATCCCACTAAAATCAGGGACTAGACAAGGCTGCCCTCTCTCTCCATATCTTTTCAATATAGTACTTGAAGTTCTAGCTAGAGCAATTAGACAAGAAAAAGAGGTCAAAGGGATACAAATTGGAAAGGAAGAAGTCAAACTATCACTATTTGCAGACGATATGATAGTATACATAAGCGACCCAAAGAACTCCACCAGAGAACTCCTACAGCTGATAAACGACTTCAGCAAAGTGGCCGGATATAAAATCAACTCAAGCAAGTCAGAAGCCTTCCTATACTCAAAGGATAAGCAGGCTGAGAAAGAAGTAAGAGAAATAATACCCTTTACGATAGCCACAAACCATATTAAGTATCTTGGCGTGACGCTAACCAAACAAGTGAAAGATCTGTATGACAAGAACTTCAAGTCTCTGAAGAAAGAAATTGAAGAAGACCTCGGAAGATGGAAAAATCTGCCATGCTCATGGATTGGCAGGATTAATATAGTAAAAATGAGCATCTTACCAAAAGTAATACACAGATTCAATGCAATCCCCATCAAAATCCCAACTCAATTCTTCATAGAGTTAGAAAGAGCAATTCAAAAATTCATCTGGAATAACAGAAAACCCAGAATAGCTAAAACTATTCTCAAGAGTAAAAGAACCTCTGGGGGAATCAGTATCCCGGACCTCAAGCTGTACTACAGAGCAATAGTGTTAAAAACTGCATGGTATTGGTACAGTAACAGACATGTAGATCAATGGAACAGAATTGAAGACCCAGAAATGAATCCACACTCCTATGGTCACTTGATCTTTGACAAAGGAGCTAAAACCATCCAGTGGAAAAAAGATAGCCTTTTCAACAAATGGTGCTGGCTCAGCTGGAGGTCAACATGCAGAAGAATGCAAATTGACCCATCCTTATCTCCTTGCACTAAGCTCAATTCTAAGTGGATCAAAGATCTCCACATAAAACCAGACACACTGAAACTAATAGAAGGGAAACTAGGGAAGAACCTTGAACATATGGGCACAGGGGAGAATTTCCTGAACAGAACTCCAATAGCTTATACTCTAAGATCAAGAATAGACAAATGGGACCTCATTAAATTACAAAGTTTTTGCAAGGCAAAAGACACCGTCAAAAAGACAAAGCGGCAACCAACTAACTGGGAAATGATCTTTACCAACCTTACATCCGACAGAGGGCTAATATCCAAGATATACAAAGAACTCAAGAAGTTAAACTCCAGAGAGGCAAGTAACCCTATTAAAAAATGGGGTACAGAGCTCCACAAAGAGTTCTCACCTGAAGAATATCTAATGGCTGAGAAGCACCTAAAGAGATGTTCATCATCCTTAGTCATTAGGGAAATGCAAATCAAAACAACCCTGAGATTCCATCTCACACCAGTCAGGATGGCTAAGATCAAAAACACAGGAGACAGCAGTTGTTGGCGAGGATGTGGAGAAAGAGGAACACTCCTCCACTGCTGGTGGAATTGCAGGCTGGTACAACCACTCTGGAAAGCAGTCTGGCGGCTCCTCAGAAAACTGGGCATGACACTCCCGGAGGATCCGGCTATACCACTCCTGGGCATATACCCAGAGACTTTACCTGCATGCAATAAGGACACATGTTCCACTATGTTCATAGCAGCCTTATTTATAATAGCCAGAAGCTGGAAAGAACCCAGATGTCCCTCAACGGAGGAATGGATTCAGAAGATGTGGTATATTTACACAATGGAATACTACTCTGCAATTAAAAACAATGAATTCACGAAATTCCTAGGCAAATGGTCAGAACTTGAAAATATCATCCTTAGTGAGGTAACCCAATCACAAAAGATCACACATGGTATGAAGTCACTGATAAGGGGATATTGACCCAGAATCTCAGAATACCCTAGACACAATCAGCATATCAATAGATTTCTAAAAAGATGGAAGGAGAGACCCCTGGTCCTGGAAAGACTGGATGTAGGGGAACGCCAGGACAGAGTAATGAGAGGGGGTTGAACGGAGAAAAGAGGGAGGGAAGGGGGCTTATGGGACTTTCGGGGAGGGAGGAAACGGGAAAGGGGAAGTGATTTGGAATGTAAATTAAAAAAATAAAATAAAATTAAATTAAAAAAAAAAAAAAAAAAAGAAGTCATTGCAAGTGCTCATTTGTGGGCAAATTAAGAGATAAGTCCTTTTCAGAAGGTCATTTACAACCTTCTTTTTAATTAATAACACTGCCTTGAAGATGTGTAGTTAAATTAGTCCATTAATTATAAAAGTCTTCTTTCTGAAGAGCAGGAAATAATAATTTATTTAATATCAGAACCAGGTGTCCAATAAAGCCCCTTCTTCTGACATTCTACTGGAAAGATCTGGAGTTTGAGATTTGGAGCAAGATGGGTGTTTATAACCTAAGCAGATCTGTTTTGTTTTCTATAAATATTTTCTAAAATGACAAATATATTAAATTGCCTTCTCCCACCTACCAATCAAAGATAAACTGGAATCTTAATAGTTATTCCTTTTGGGAAGAACTTAATTTTTTAATATCATTTTCAATTAAAATACAATTAAATTAATTCCTCTACCTTCTCCTCCCTCCAATTATCCCCCTCTTTTTATCTCAAATTTATAGCTTCATTTTCCTATTGTAACCTATATCTATAAATGCATTAATATATAAATACATACTTTTACTAAGCCCAGTATATAGTCTTCTTAAATTAGTCCTTGTTTAAAACATCTTTATGCATCATAATAAGAATGTTTTTATGTCACATAAACATTTTAAACAATGTTTTTACAAAGCATGATACTTTAAAATTACTTGTAGGCATTTATAAGAAATTAAACAAGAAGGTCCAATGAAATCTTTATCCAGTTGCCCCTGTGACAACATAACAAAATCACTGTCTAGTTTCAACAACCAGAACACATACACACATATGCAAGCATACACATCTGTAGCTAGATAATGATATTTATTATATATCAAATGCTATTACACACACACACACACACACTAACACACACACACACATATGTATATAAGTGAGAGAGAGGCAATGCATACGTATCTGCAGAAGACCTTTTAGTTAACCATTTATAACTGCATATACTTTTCATTCAGTTGGTTGGGTTTCTGAAAAAGTATCTGTTCTCTACACTTTTCCCATTACCAGAATGTTTTGTACCTGAAAAACTATAGTGTGTGACTTACTTATTTTAACTCATTTCATTAGGTATAATTCTCTGAAGATTTGTCCAAGCTGTTACATGCATCAATACTTCATTCCTTTTCTTGTCAAGTGATATTCCATGTTCTTCCCGTGTCATGATTTTTCCACCTATTTACCCATTAGCTTTATGAGCACAGTGATATCAGAGAAAACAATACTGGTTCTCTTAAATATGTATGAATGATCAGTATATGCCAAATAATGAGATGATTGTCTTAAAAAGAGTACTCAGGAAGCAACTGTCCTTGGGAATCAATATTGTTGTTATATTCTTCTGTGTAGTAAGACTAGGTGTTTCTAAATAGTACAGTGTAAGACCAAATCAATACTATGATTAATTAATATATTACACATTTCTAAAGATATTATGTACCTAAGCTCATGGTTTACAAAGCTGTTATAAAATTTATACATATATTTCGGTTGTGAGACTAACCTTCAAGGATTGAACAATCTCTTAGGACTCTTTTCCCCCCTTGGGTTACTGTGCTCAACTTTAATATGATATTATATTTTATTTTGTCGTGTTTAGTTGCTATCTCTTAGAAGCCTGTACTTTTATAATAAGAGACAGAAATTAAGTGGGTTTGGAACAAAAGGAAGGAGAGGGGAGGAGACGGAGGGGAGGGAGGGCAGAGGAGGGAGGGGAAAGGAGGGAGAGGGAACTGAGAAGAGTAGAGGGAAACTATAGCTGGAATATATTGTGCGAGAAAAAAATCTATTTTCAGCAAAAGAGGAAAAATTTTTAAAAAAGTATAATTATATACAACATTTGTATTCTTGTAACTTCTCCTATAAACATTGCTTCATGCACTAAATGTTCAATACAGAATATATTTCACTGCAACAGTACCACAAATCACAATTTTTAAGACTTCTATCTAGTGTTACTTTGGTGTGATATTTCAAAGCATGCCACGTTCAGCCCAAGTTAATCCATCATGACTCATTCAGGCATCCATTAATTCACTTAGCAGTTGTCATGGTATGCTGGGCATAGTGCAATATTAATGGTAAGTTTTTCTAGTAAAAGCTGGAGCCACAAATTGGGTTCCCACTAGTTCTGTGCAAGCACTTTTTCTCATAATTTTGTGAATAAGCTTTGCTTTAGAGAATATTTCCACTTGTAGCAAATCCACATAGATACTGAAGAGTTTGCATGTATTCTGCCCATACAATATGCAGTCTGCCTCAGTAATGAAGGCTTCACTACAGGGGTGTATTCGTCAAAAAAACCAAACCTACATTGGCACATCATCATACCCAAAGACAGTAGCTCATATTAAAATTTTTTCTAATTAGAATTTATTTTAACTAGTTTACTTTACAGTAGACTTTCCTATAATTAGTTTGCACTAGAGTTCATTCTTGGCGTTCTATACTCCATGGGTTTTACCGATGTATAATGTAGTTACTGTAGCAAGCAAAATAGGGTTTCTGCTCTAACATCCTCCTAATATGGCCTATTGTCTCCCATCTCCATCCCTCTTCACCTCCTGGGCACCCCTAATCCTCGCATCTCTACAGTTTTGCACTTTTCATAGTGTGCTATCAAAACTCCCAACTTCTTTAGATTATAGACATTTCTGGTGACTTTTTCTTTTATTACCCAAGAACCATATTTGTGTCTCCTTTTTTTCATTTTGTTTCAATCTTGAATAACATTATGCTGTCTGGATATATCAATCTATTTACTAATTCATTCTGAGTGACATCTTGTTTCTAGGTTTTGACAGTTGTAAATAAAGCTAAAATAGATGATCATGAGATTTTTTTGTTTTGTTTTGTTTTGTTTTGGACATCAATTTCCAAATTGTTTGAATAAATGATGGAAATCCATGAGGTTTCTGGATCATGAGATCAATTATAAGGTTGTGTTTAGTTTTATAAATATCAAATTGTCTTTCATTGTGTGCTGCTGTTTGCATTCCCATCAGCAATAAATGAGTCTTCTAATTGTTCCTCTTCCTGTATGTGTTTATCATTTGGGCTGTAGGCCTTCTGGATTTATACCATCCCACCAGATGCTGTCTATCATGTTTTAAATTACAGATTCTACCGTGTTGATCTTTCACATATGTTTAGCTTTCATCTGTGTATCTTTTCTACTGAAAAAGTTATTTGTCACTTTTGACCATTTTAAAAATTGGATTGGTTCTCCTCTTACTATTGAGCTTAAAGAGTTTTTGCTTGTTCTAGATAATACTCTTGTATCCCATATGTATTGGTACATGCAATCTCACAGTGAATACAGTGTCTCCATTTTTTCATTATTTTAAAGGCTTATTTCTTTTTATTTTATGTGTATGAGTATTTACCTCCATATATGTATATGTAGCACATGTGTGCCTCGTGCCAGTAGAAGCTGCTTCCACTTTCTCAATATTTGACAGAGTTTACTAGATAGATTTTCAAATAATCCATGTTTATTTTCAAATAACACTGCAGTTCTTGACTGTTTCCCAAAGTGGAGAGTGCATAATAGAAAAATATTCCTGAGAGTGGAAAAGTAGCCCAGAGGTTAAGATCTCTTCTTCCTGATGACTCAGGTTTCATCCCTGGCACTTATATGGCGGCTCACTACCATATGCCACTCCAGATCCAGGGAATCCAACACCCTCTTTGGGCTTCTGCAGGCACTGTATGCATGTGCTACATAAACATACACTCAGACAAATTCTAACATATATATAAAATAAAAATGGAAATATTTATAATTTTTCCTTTGATTCATTATTATCTATTTTATCTCTAATAGGATATATATCAATAAATACATATACACAGAAAGATAGTGCACATATATGTGTGAGAGGGCATGGAGGAAGGAAAGGAGGGAGGCAAGAGGGAAGGAGGAGGGAGAGTTAGAGGAAGTTGTTTTGATATTAACTCATCTAATTCTGATTCTGAATTTCAGACAGGGTCCCATTGTGGAGCCCTAGCTGACCTGTAACTCACTATGTGGACCATCTGGCTTCTAATTCACTGAGGTCTGCCTATTTCAGAAGTTCTGGGATTAAAGGCTTATGTTACCATGACTGGCTTAGTTATAATAGCTGTTCCTCCAGTCCCTCCAAATTGTGTTTTGATTCTCAGTCCTTGTGATGGTTCTCTGTTCATTAGTTCTTGCCTGTAAGGAAAGCACCACAGAGGGTTTCTTCTTATACCACAATATACAGGAGAGACTACACATAGTTCCATCCATAGCTATTCCAGAAGTACACAGCAGATATGCCACTCAAAGATGCTCAGTGTTCTGTGATTTCCACAGAGAAAGGTTGGGAGTCAAGGAAAGATTGGTTTCTTTTATAAACTATTATTTCAGTCTGGACTGGTAAGTCCCTTGGGTAGGAGATCGAATTTAGATCAATAGATACATAGAAGGTTCTGATTGAACAAATGCATTATGTGGTCCATTGGGCATAGGCTAGAAAGCTTTAAGGGCATGAGGACATGATTGTCTTCAGACTTAGACACTGATTATCCTATTCCTAAGAACAAAGTCCCTCCAGTGCTTCCCAGAGTGAATTAAGGAAGGTAAATGGTGTCATTCCAAAAGTCAGGTACTTTAGGGAAATATTCTTAGGATGTTCATTCCACCCTAACCCGCCATCTCTTGGGGAAGTCACTTCACTGTGCCTCAGTGTTATCATCCACATAATTCCTGTAAAATCACCATGCCCACCTTAGAGAATTCAAATACAAAAGTTCATGTAAAGCATTGACAGTAGAACCCAGCACAAAGAAAATTTTTAAAAAGTGAACCTATTTTTGAAAACATGAACATTTTATGACTGATCATTGAAATCTGCAAGTGAACTGGATGATGCAAGAGACACCACTTAGGTTTGTTCCTTCATAGAACCAGTGTCTGAAATTTCTATAGACATTTTTAGCTGCCTCATTCCCCCTGTTCCAGGAGAGTTCTGTCTCTTGGTCTTAGCACTGAATTTATACTTTTTCTTGCATATGAGTTCTAACTCTAACAGCATTCAGACTACCTTTTCAGTAGTCCATCAAGCATTAATCAAGGAAATTCCCTGGGCTTACCATGGGCCATATAGTAGAGGTATTTTCTCAAGTGAGGTTCCCTTTTCTCAAATGACTCTGGCTTGTGTCAAGTTAACATAGTTGACATAAAATTAGCCAGGACAACCTATAACCTCTCAATGCATGTACACTAACACACACATACACACACATATACATGCACACACATACACACACAGACACAGACACAGACACAGACACACACACACACACACACCATGGAAACACAGTGGAGTACCTTAAGTACTACTTGTATTTCCCTTGGTGGTGACTTACATCCTTATGTTTGGGAGCCCCTTCAGACATCAGACTAGCAGCAAAATGAACCACAAAGAAGGCACAATGAAAAGATGATTCAGTTTGATTCAGTAAGACTTTGTAAAAGTTCAGTAATCTGATGTTGGATAGTTTATTGTAAGCATATATAAACACAGTACAATTTGAAAAAAAGGTTTCCAGGCAGCAATCATTTCTATTCTATTCTAAGCACAGTAAAACTTAAGACATGACTACATAGAAACTCCTTTGCAAAGTCCATGTGACTCTAAAGAGGGGTTCTATGGCTTAAGATCCTACAGTCTTTTGTGGTCTTTGTCCAAGATAGCATAGATATCATCAAGCTGTAAAAAAAAAAAATGTGACATGTCTTCTAAAGATAGCTTCTATAAAGATCTAACGAGGGAGCATCTAGAATAGGCATTCTGGGTGATTTGGGTGAGGTCTTGCCCTACAGATAGCAAAGGTCACCAGTTTACTAACAACATCCATTTCTAGATTTCTGAATGGAAGGCTGGTATTTTACTTCTTCTACTGAAGAGCTATCCCTGTATATCTAACATTCTAGGTTTTCCCTAGTGCTTATTTGTAAATTTAAGAGCCCTGTGTCATCTATAATTATGTACCTTAGCAGTTGGGGACACTGAAGTTCACACAATTCAAAGGCCTGAGAGGAGTTTATGTTAGTCAGATGCTAAAATGTCATTATCTCAAAGTTAAACTAAATGCTTGTACATGTTGCTCCACAACAAAAATACATTATTGTTTTGCTAATGTTTTCCTGCTGAGTTAATCCTCAGCTTGCATAGCAACATTTGCATTTTCACTGTCACCTGTATTTTAAATTAGGATGCTTCTTGATGAATTGTACCATTATGTAACTAACTGTCTCAGTTCCAGATTTCCTATTTCTTTTTTTTTAAACCCATATTTTTTAATAGGTATTTTTTTTTTATCAAATGTTATCACCTTTTCTGGTTTCCCCTCGGAAAACACCCTAACCCACACCCGTCCCCCTTTTCACCAACCCACCCATTCCTGCTTCCCTGTCCTGGCATTCCCCTATACTGGGGCATCTAGCCTTCTCAGGACCAAGAGCCTCTCCTCCCTTTGAAGTCCAACAAGGCCATCCTCTGCTACATATGCAACTGGAGCCATGGGTCCCTCCATGTGTATTCTTTGGTTGGTAATGTCTCATTTTCTTGAGGTGTATGATGTTACTTCTTATTATGTAATGATAAATCATTTTAAGGATTTCTTGTAGCCAACTCTGCTCCTCATTCCCACAGTTTTCTTTCCTCTCCATTTTATTTATCTAGAATCTATCCATATGCTGTGTTCCTAATGTCTCTATATAGTACACACTTTTAATAATGGTTATATTTTGTGTTATTGTTTGTCAAGAAATTTTTATAGATTCTTTTCATACATTATCCATGGTTTCTGACAACTTATTTCTATTACAAGAAAAGTGGACACATTCTGACATTTATGTCCCTTCCTAGATATCATCTTCTACAAATACAAGAAATGTTCATTTTAACCTTAGGACACATTATATTTTTAACTCCTGTAGACTGTGTGAGATATAGAAGACCTTGATGCATATTTTAATACATAATTAAACATTAATTTTACATTCATTTTTGTTGTATTAAAACAATAAATTCGTTAGGTTCTTAAAATTACATACTCGAGAGAACTTTCTCTATTTGAAAGCACTTTCTCTCTCCCACCCTAGTTTAATACTAATAATTATGTAAGACATTGTCTTGGATTTGACAGTAGAAAAAGGATAAGCCTTGCCTACCCATGAAGGGAGATAGAAAAATGAACTGTGGTTCTAATAATTGTGAGAATCAGATACATAGGGTTATTTTGTGTCAGATCTTGATAACACAGCTCACATACAGATTCAACTTTACCTCTACCTCTCCTGTTTATCTAATGGACAATACAGTCCAGGGGAATAAGCAGAACATTTTTTCACATCTCTGTGCTTTCTTTTATTGTCTGAGAGTTTTAGTCATTGAATGCAAGCCTGATTGGTGTGAGGCAGTGGAAATTTGGTACTGAATACAAGGAATACCCTTTGCCCTATGGTTTTATCTCCAAAATGTTCCTTCTTATATGAATGATAGGATGATTAAATGAATGAAAGAATCAGTTTTAATCATTTAATATTCAAGTACATTCCACCCCTAGATACAAAAATCCATGGATGCCTAAGCCCCTTAGTTGAACTAAGTAATATTTTCATATAACTTACATACACTGTAATATGTATATGTATATATATACACACACATATATTCTTTCAGTCATCTGTAGATTATTTAAGATGTCTCCTGCAATATAAACACTATGCAAATAGCTGCTAAATTACATTGTTTAAAAACAAATTGTTCTTCATATATTTTCAGTCTGTGGTTGGTTGAAACCATGGGCACATGCTCATGGTTATAGAAAGCTAATTTTACTAGTAAAATAATCAAGGAAAATTTGACACATAGTAAGCCCTTATGATTACACTACAAAGATACACAGAGAATTAAGTAAATCAATGTTTTATATTAACTATGAGAAATTGATAAACAAATAGTTCAAAATAGAAATTATTCTCAGCAAAGGTATTCTAAGATTTTTGCAACAACATAATCTGTTTTAGACTGGAGAAACATTAAACAACATATTTCAAATTTATTCATTTTCATGGGTTATTGGCTTTTAAGAAGCTTATTTAGAAACTTGGACCCAACAGGGTAACTGATTTTGAACATTTGAAAGGTGTGTATTAATGGTTCTTTATTTTCCATTAATATCTTTATTTATTCATTTTACATCCTGATTGCTGCCTCCACTCCTGATTTCCTGTCACACAGTCCCTCCCTCTATCCCCACTCTCCTCCTCATAGAGGGTGGAGACTCCCCCTGGGTATCCCACCACCCTGGCACATCAAGTCTCAGAGCAAGGCTCATACTCTCCCACTGAAGTCAGACAAGGCAGCTCTGTTGGGGCAACAGGATCCACAGAAAGGCAACAACTTTAGGCACAGGCACTGCTCCAGTTATTGGTCAACCCACATGCACACAAGCTGCACATCTGCTACATATGTGTGGTGGCCCTAGGTCCTGCCTGTTTATGCTTTTTGGTTGAGATTCTGAGAGTCCCCAAGGGATCAGGTTAGTTGAAACTGTTGGTTTTCCTATTGTGGTCCTATCCCCTCTGAGGCCCTCAATCCTACCCCTGCCTCTTCCATAAGACCCTCAGAGCTCCATCTAATGTTTGGCTGCGAGTCTCTACATTTGTTTCAGTCTCTACATTTGTTTGGCTGTTTCCTCAGGCTCTGGTCAATCATTGTCCTTGCATTTCTTGTAGATAGAACAAATTTGGGTTCAAAAGTTTTGTAGATAGGTTGGAGCCCTTATTCTTCAACTGGAGGTCCTGCCAGCTATAGGAAATAATCACTTCAGGTTCTATATCCCCACTGCTAGGAGTCTAACTAAAGCTACCCCATAGACTCCTGGGATGCTCCCTCATCCAAGGCCTCTGGCATATGCTAGAGATGCCCTCCCATCCCAATCCCCTCCAGCTGCTGACTTCCATTCAAGGCCCTCTGGTTCTTCCTACTGTCTCTCCCCACACCTGATCCTGAACACCCTACGTCCCTCACCATCCCCTCTCCCACCCAGTTCCCTCACTCCATCTGCCTCCTATGATTATTTACTGCCGCTTGTAAGATTCAAGCATCCTCAATGGGGTCTTCCCTCTTATTTAGCTTCTTTGAATATGTGAAGTGTAGAGTGGGCTTCCTGTACTTTATGGCTAATATCCACTTATAACTGAATGCATGCCATGCATGCCCTTTTGGGTGTGGGTTAGCTCACTCAAGATGATATTTTTTTCAGTTCTATCCATGTACTGGCTGGTTTTGTGTGTCAACTTGACATAGCTGGAGTTGTCACAGAGAAAGGAGCTTTAGTTGGGGAAGTGCCTCCATGAGATCCAACTGTGGGGCATTTTCTCAATTAGTGATCAAGTGGGGAGGGCCCCTGGTGAGTGGTGCCATCCCTGGGCTGGTAGTCTTGGGTTCTATAAGAGAGCAGGCTGAGCAAGCCAGGGGAAGCAAGCCAGTAAGAAACATCCCTCCATGGCCTCTGCATCAGCTCCTGCTTCCTGACCTGTTTGAGTTCCAGACTTGCTTTGGTGATCAACAGCTGTGTGGAAGTTTAAGCTGAATAAACCCTTTCCTCTCCAACTTGTTTTTTGGTCATGATGTTTGTGCAGGAATAGAAACCCTGACTAAGACAATCCATTGCCTGAAAAAATCATGAAGTTCTCATATTTAATAACTGAGTAGCATTCCACTATGCAAATGAACCACATTTTCTTTATCCGTTCTTCAGTTAAGGCACATCTTGTTTCCAGTTTCTGGCTATTATGAATAAACTGGTATGAGCATAGTGGAGCACAGGTCCTTGTGGAGGGGTGGAACATCTTTTGCATATATGCCCAGGAGTGATATAGCTGGGTCTTGAGGTAGAACTACCCTATTTTCTGAGAAACTGCTAAATTGATTTCCAAAGTGGTTGTGCAAGTTTGTACTCCCACCAGCAATGGAAGAGTGTTCCCCTTGCTCCACATCCTCGTCAAACTGTCACGTGAATTTTTGACCTTACCAATTCTGACAGTTATAAAATGGAATCTCAAAGTAGTTTCGATTTGTATTTCCCTAATGACTAAGGATGTTAAACATTTCTTTAAGTGCTTCTCTGCTATTCAAGATTCCTCTGTTAAGAATTCTCTCTTTATCACTGTACCTCATTATTTAATTGGGTTCTTTGGGTTGTCTATATCTAATTTCTTGAGTTCTTTATAAATTGTGGATTTTAGCCTTCTGTGGAATGTAGGTTTGATGACGTTCCTTTCCCAAACTGTAGGCTGTGATTTTGTCCTATTGACATTGTCTTTTGCCTTACAGAAGTATTTTGGTTTCATGAGGTCCTATTTATCAATTGTTGATCTTAGAGCCTGAGCCATTGGTGTTGTGTTCAAGAAGTTGTCTCCTGTACTAATGAGTTTGAGCCTTCTCCCTACTTTCTGTTCTATTAGATTTAGCGTATCTATTTTTATATTGAGGCATTTAATCCAATTGGACTTGAGTTTTTATGCAGGGTGATAGTAATGGATATATTTGCATTCTCTACATGTAGACACCTAGTTAGACCACCATCATTTGTTGAATGCTTTCTGTTTTACACTGTATAGTTTTGTCTTCTTTGTCAAAAACTAAGTGCCAATAGATGTGTAGGTATATGCCATGGTCCTCAATTGTATTCCATTGATCAATCTGTCTGTGCCTATACCACTACCATGCAGTTTTTACTACAGATCCATGAACACGGGAGATGCTTCCATCTTCTGATGTCTTCCTCAGTCTCTTTCTTTGGTGACTTGAAGTCCTTGTCATCAAGTCTTTCATCTTGCTTGGTTAGAGTTATACCAAGATATTTTATATTATTTATGGCTAATTTGAAGGGTGTTTCCCTAATTTTTTCTCAGAACATTTATTATTTGTATAAAGGAGAGCTACTTATTTTTTTTTTACTTAATTTTGTATCCAGCCACTTTCCCGAAGGTGTTTATAAGCTGTAGTAATTCTCTGGATGAATTTTTGGGATCACTTACATATTCTATTATATCATCTGTGAATAGCAATATGATAACTTCTTTCTTTCCAATTTGTATCCCCTTGATCTCCTTTAGTTGTTCTAGCTAGGACTTCAAGAACTATATTGAATAGATAGGGAGAGAGTGGTCAGCCTTGTCTTGTCCATGATTTTAATGGAAATGCTTTAAGTTTCTCTCCATTTTATTTGATGTTGGCTATTTTCTTTGTTTATAATTGATTAATTTCAGCACCAGGTTTATTTCCTGGTTTCTACTCCTCTTGGATGTGTTTACTTACCCTTCTTCTTCCTCCCCCATCCCTTATCTTCTCCTTTCCATTTCCCCCCTCCTCCCCTTCCCCCTCTTCCTTCTTCTTTGTCCTAGAGTGTTCAGATGTACTTTTAATTTGCTAGCATGAGAACTCTCTAAATTCTCTGTGGAGGAACTTAGTGTTATGAACTTTTCTCTTAGCACCCATAAGTTTTGCTATGTTGTGCCTTCATTTTCACTAAATTCTACAAAATCTTTAATTTTTTTCGTTATTTCAACTTGGACCTATTGATCATTGAGTAGAGAGTTGTTCAGTTTCCATAGCATCTAGGCTTTCTCTTGTTTCTGTTTTATTGAAGTCAAGCTTCAATTGATAGTGGTCTAATAAGATACAAGGCATTATTTCAATTTTCTTATATTTATAGAGGCTTGTTTTATGACTGACGATATGGTCAATTTTGGAGAAGGTTCTAAGTGTTGCTGAGAAGGATGCTCTTTTTTTGTTTTGACAAAATGTTCTGTGGATATTTGTTAGGTCCATTTAATTCATAATGTTTGTTAGTTTCACTCTTTCTTTTATTCGTTTTGTCTAGATAATCTATTCATTGGTGAAAGTGGGGTGCTGAAGTCTCCGACCACTCATGTGTGGGGTTCGATGTGCAATTTAAGCTTTAGCAATATTTCTTTTACAAATGTAGATGTTTTTGTGTTTGGGACATAGATGTTCAGAACTGAGATGTCATCTTTTTCTTTTGATGAGTATGAAGTGTCCATCTCTGACTTTTTTGCTTAATTTTTTGAAAGTCTATTTTATTAGATATTGAAATGGCTATTTCAGCTCCCTTCTTGGGTCCATTTGCTTGGAAAATTTTTTTTTCAGCCATTTACACTGATCATCAATATGTTTGGTGATGATTGCATCTGTTATTCCTGTTTGCTTCCCTAGGATTTTCATTTCCAGGATTCCTTCAGTTTATATTTTCTTTTTGTTTCTATTTCCATTTTCAAATATTGAACAGGTTTAGTTATTTCTTTTTCCTGTTTATTTGTATTTTCCTATAATTTTAAGGGATTTATTCATTTCCTCCTTAAACACTTCTACCATTTCTATATGATTAAATTTAAGGTCATTTTCTTGACTTTCATGTTGTGTTAGACTATACAAAGCTTGCTGTAGTAGGGTAGCTGTGTTCTGAAGGTGTCATACTGCCCTGTTTTTTGTTGTTTGTGTTCCTATGCTCATCTTTAGACATTTGGTTGTCCCCAGATGTTCCTGTTGTAGCAGGTATTGGGAGAGGTCCTTACCTCGATGATGCTGGTGTAGCAGACTTCTTTTGGGTATCCTTGGGCTGAAAAAAAAATGGAACTCATGGGGCTGTGAAAGACTCCTAGCAGTTGGGTGTACCTCTGGGGATAAGCAGGTAGGTGATTGGGGCAGAGGGTGGGGACAAAAGAAGGCAAGTAGAGAGGTGGCTTGAGAATGGAGGTCCTCTGAACAGTAGGCTTCTCAGGGCAGCTGGGAGTCTTAATAATTCTTATGTAATAATTATATTAGACAGTTGTTTGAGCAAGAGCTATTCTGAACATAAGAGTGTGGTAGTGTGAAGCACTTTCTCCTAAGTGAATAAAAATGATGTCATAAACGAAGATATAAACCATAGATAAGACAATTATAATAGGATTTACCCTCATTAGTACTGGAAAACTGAGACTACTCTTGAAAAGTAACCCTTCATAATCATGTGATCATTGAAGGACATGTGACCATTGAAGGATATGACCTTGAGAATGTATTTCCAGATCCTTTAAGCATATTCTGTAAATCACAGAACCTGCTTTGTTGAAATGGTGACGGGAATCCATCCAGAAGGCCACATTTCACCCACGCTGTACCTGCTTTCCACCACTTCTCTCAAATCCTTAATATACTCTTTGCCCTAGAAATGCCCAAGCTACCTAGCATGCCAGATCCCAGATACTGCTTGTTATTTTAAACTGGACTGGAAGGCTGGTCCTCTCAGCCTGCCCTCTTTCTTTCTGAAAACACTCTTCAGAGTGATGTCCACTGATCACATTTGTTCTTTAGAAATTGCATTTT
The DNA here is from genome assembly GCA_036184795.1 of Tokudaia tokunoshimensis. Classification (NCBI taxonomy): domain Eukaryota; kingdom Metazoa; phylum Chordata; class Mammalia; order Rodentia; family Muridae; genus Tokudaia; species Tokudaia tokunoshimensis. The sequence continues at coordinate 8,271,722 of BTHU01000005.1, read as the reverse complement.
TTTTGTTACTACTCTATCTTATTGCCAGATATTTGCCTCAAGCCTCCACTTGAATATAAGGAGAAAAGTATCTTTTCTTCAGCTTCTGCCCTGGATACATCCTTGAATAAGCACATTTCTAGAAGGATAACCTTATTCTAGCTACCTGCATTTTCAAGCTTTCAATTTATTCCCTAAAGAGACAAACTCTCATTATTTAAAGGAATAACTATAGAGTCACTAGTGACCTCTCCTTGCCAACTCAACCTAGCAGTTTTCTACATAGCAGGTACCTTTTTAATTGAAAATTCTGGAGCCCTGGAATCACTTTACTACATTCTCACAATGCATGTAGTCAGAAGAAACAATGATACTCAGCCTCCCCTCCAGTGACCCCAGCCATACCTGGGCATTTCCACTCATGTCTACTCTGTGGCATTACAACATGTCAGTGGTTAGTTTTGCCAGCCCCCACCCCCACCCCCACTCCCACTGCCATTCCATCCTGGCCTTTTGTTGACATTTCTCACTCTGTTGAGGATGCCATCCTTAGTCACAGCCTGAAAAAACAAAAATGAAAAATTTTCTAGACTTTTACCATCCACATCATCCTGGTGCCAGAATAAATATTCTTTTCTAAAAATAAGAGGGAATCAAAGCTGTAGCTTTAATACCTCAGGGCTTTCTCAGAGCTCTCAAAGGAAAAGCTAAAATTTTTAACACATTTTCCCAGAGGCCTTTACGGAGGATCTGTGCTAAATTCTCTGTTCCCGTGCTTCTTGACCTTCCTGTACAGGTGTGTTTCATTCCGTCTGTTCCAGGCACACTTTAGCTCCCAGAGTCCTCCACACCCTTCTATTTGCACAATAGGCTGCTCCCCATAAAACCAGCTTACCCTTTGTCCTGAAATCCATTTCAAGGGGCCTCTCCTCTGTAAACTTTCTTCTGAGGATTTCTCTCCTCTGACATCCCAGCCTCCCATCTACTTTGAATTTAAACTCCAGGGGCTGGTACGAAAGATTTTTATAATTAACTTTAAAGTCTCTTGAAGGTTTGTGTGGTGTCATGTTTGTTTTAATCACTGGGTTTGCTACTAAGTCACAGCATCTGCACAAATTAAGCATTGGCAACTATAATATTATATAATATTATAGTTGGTCTATTGAATCCTATAATATTACATAATATTATAGTTAGTCTAGTGAATCCTACAATATTATAGTTGGTCTAGTGAATCCTATAATATTATATAATATTATAGTTGGTCTAGTGAATCCTATAATATTATATAATATTATAGTTGGTCTATTGAATCCTATATTATATAATATTATGGTTAGTCTAGTGAATCCTATAATATTATAGTTGGTCTAGTGAATCCTATAATATTATATAATATTATAGTTGGTCTAGTGCATCCTATAATATTATATATTATTATAGTTAGTCTAGTGAATCCTGAAGATAAGCAGAATGCACTCATGTAGATTCTGGAATTCAGTGAATGACCCCTGACTCTATTTTCTTCTTAAGGTTCGTGACTATCACCCTTTCTCAAATGCACATTATTAAATGAATCAGAATCATTCCTTATACTGCTGTAATGGTGAATTGTCCTTTTCTACATGTTACTAATTTAACATTTATTTATGATATGATCAGCTAACATGAGACATTTTTTAATGGAACAATCTATTATTAATTCTTCAGGGCCCATGCTGACTAGGGTATCAAATACCAACTCTAAGTATTGAAACAAACTTTAGACTGTTTATTCCTTTCAATTCTAGGCAAGACATTTTGAGTTTGAATTTAGGAAAAAATTGAATAGTAAAGTTTTAAGAGCTTATTGACAAAACTCTTTAATTAAGAGCTATATTAAATGGCCCCCACAGGATTATGCAATTTACTGTAGGAGACTACACATAATAAAGAATTGACCCTGACTGTTATTCCCTGCTGAAATCAAACACTCTGGCAAAGGTCTTCTTCTGAAAGCATTAGCAGATGTCTGGTGGTGGAGCCCAAGAGTAGGCAGCTACAGAGCAAAGTAGAGTTAAATTAAGATGCATTTTAAACACTTTCCTTTCTTTAAAAGAGATTTATTTTTATTTTTTATTTATGTGTGTATTTACATGTCTCTGTATTTTCTCCATAAGTAATTATGTGGAACAGAATATAGTGTGGGATCCCCTCTACCTGATGTAACAGGCAATTGTGAGCCACCTGATGAGGGTGTAAACCAAGAGCTTATTGAGGAACTCCTGTCCTCTGCAACTTTAGCTAGTATCCCTAACCTTGAAGCCTTCTTCTCAAGGTAGCAAGTATTTTGGACACAGGGAGGCTAAGGGTCAGGAAAGAGTCTTTATTTCTCCTTCCTTTAACTACAGACTAAGAAATTTACCAAGAATCTGACAGCCTTACTTCCTACTTCTATAAATTGAAGTAAAATTCCCCCAAAACTTCCAAGGCTGATATGGACATTATAACTTCAAAATACAAATACATTTTTAATTTATTTTTTTTTTACTTATTCATTTTACATTTTGCTCATTATCCCTTCCCATAATCCTACCCCAATCCCTCCTTCCCTTCTCCTTGAGCAAGTGGGGACCCCCTAGATATCTTCCCACCCTGGCACTTCAAGTCTCTGCAAGGCTAGGCTCTTCTTCTCCCACTGAGGACAGACATGTCAGCCCAGCTAGTAGAACATATCCCACCTAATTGCAACAGCTTTAAGGATAGCCCCCATTCCAATTGTTGGGAGACTCATTTGAAGACCAAGCTGCACATCTGCTACATATGTGCGGAAAAGCATAGGTCCAATCCGTGAATGTTCGTGTGTGTGTGTGTGTGTGTGTGTGTGTGTGTGTGTGTGTTTGTCTGGGGTGGGGGAGGGAGTCGAGACAAGGTTTCTCTGTGTAGCCCTGGCTATCCTGGAACTCACTCTGTAGACCAAGCTGGCCTCGAACTCAGAAATCTGCCTGCCTCTGCCTCCCAAGTGCTGGGATTAAAGGCATGCAACCATCACTGGTGAATATTCTTCAATTATTGGTTCAGACTCTGAGAGCCCCAAGAGTCCACATCAATTGACTCTGTTGGTCTTCCTATGGAGTTCCTATCCCCTTTTGTGTCTGAAATCCTTCCTCATGAGTCCCCCACATCCAACCAATTTTGGCTTTGGGTATCTATACCTGTCTGAGTCCACAGCTGGGTGGAGCCTCTCAGAGGATAACATGCTCCTGTCTGTAAGCACAACAGAGTATCATTAATAGTGTTAGGGATTTGTGCTTGCCCATGGGATGTGTCTCAAGCACAAATACAATTTTAAAGTATATATAAGTATAGACATACAAACACAAATACCTTCTCAGTATATGTATATATAGATATATGTGAATATATACACTCATGTGTACACACATATACATACTGAGTATATATACTCTGTATATGTATGAAATATATATATATATATATATACACATGTATATGTGCGCACAAACACACACACACACACACACACACACACACAAACTGAGTATGTAGTTCCCTTACCCTTTTAGTTTCCATTCAAATTTTTAGAAACCCCATACTCTGTCAAAACAATCAAAACTATTTGATTTTTACAAAAGACACTCTCAGTAACTTCCTGGCTTCTCACTTAAGGCTCTTGTTTCTTGCAATAGAAAACTCAGAAAAATAATGACTTCCTCTCCCTTTGCTTGTCATTTGGCCTGGCCTTTACAGTCATCACTTGTCTCTACTGTTGACTTTAAGGAGAAAGAAAAAAGAAGATGAAAGGAATGTATGTCCCATGTCAGCCTTTAGTTAGAGACTGATCCTTCTGGCCCAGAACAAAATCTTACAGCTTACCACTGCTGGGATCTGCATCTAGAGATGATGCCGAGATCATGTGAGCTGACTCATAAGAGGCACTTCGTAAGAAGTATTCCGGACTCTAGTCTGATCTCTATTTTCTATCTGGGCAAATATAACTAATGCAAACAATAGAGTGTTTAGCATTTTTGGGGTAGGGACCTTCTTCTCTGAATACTAAGGAGCAGTACAGGGTTTATTTATAGACTCTAAACCTAATACATTTGAAACAAAGGAATTAGAAATGTAAGTATATGCAGAAATGTATGGCTCAAGAAAATACTGGCTGTGCCTGTCAGACTGAATAATTTCTCAGCCATTTGGACAAGATCAAATACAGAAATAGAAGGAGGTAGCTGCCAGTGGGTATTTGCCAGGAAAGTCTTGGAGAGAAAAGACAAAGCTGTGAGGGTGCAAGGCTGTAGCAGTGTGTGGGAAAGGAGAATAGAAAAAAGGAATAGAGGGAGGGAGGGAGGGAGGGAGGGAGGGAGGGAGGGAGGGAGGGATGGAAAGAGACTCTGCAATTGCATTTATAGAAAGAAGGGACGAGGTTGTATTCATAAATGGAGTTACTTCCTTGAGATAACCCAAACAAGAAAAGAAGGGCTACTGTAACTTGCTTTAGAACACTCCATTAGACAGGAAGCAAAAGGAAGAGAAAGAAAATAAAGGGGGGAGGAAAAGGTAAGAGTGGAATGAAGAGACAAAGGAGAAACTCTAATGCTGCTTTAAATATGAGTCTCAGCTCAGAGAAGAGAAAAAAATATGTAGAAGTAAAGCCAAACAATAGGAAATTCTGAGCATCTGAATTCTAATTTACCTGTAGGTCAGGGGCCTCTGAACAGGAAGAAAGCAGGCATGAGAGCCAGAAGAAACAAGTGGATAAACACCTGTGCAGGGCCCTGGGGGACTGTGGGGATTGCCAGGGGATTCAGGTGGATGAAATGATAAAAATGAATCAATCAAATACAACAACAAAGCAGAAAAGGGAAAGAAAAAAATCTGCCTCTCCTCTCCCCAAAGAAAAACCTGTTAACTGCTTTAAATATACAACATGCTACTGAGATGATGTCTTTTTTAAAAAAAAAAATCAGTTGTTTCTGTTAGAAACAACTCATTGTACGTTCTCTCATTGTATGTTCTTCTATCCTGGGGTTCTCATAAATTGTGATATGAAAGGAAGTGTGCAGAGAACATTGCAAAACAGAATTGTGTGGTTTTTGCAGGACAGTCTTCTTCCGAAAGCATAGTCACACCAATGGTTTGTATCTGGGAATTCTTTAGGGAGGGAATACAATCAGGATACTTGCTTCTCTCCACGTTAGCATGTTTTCATCCTAGCCCCAGAGTGATGTCATAGAGAAATGAGTCCTTTAAGAGATTGTGAGTCCTGTAGAGTCCCTGCTTGCCCGGTCTACCATGGAGTGGCACAGTGTGGGGATACACCTGAGAATCAGGAACTGGGCCTCTTTATCAGGACTTCTTAGATTCCAGAATAAGGAAGAATGGGTTTCTGTCAGTTATAAGTAACCGCCCCCACCCCACACACAGAATATAACAAGTTTCCCAGCATCATCTTAAAAAAAAAAAAGTAGAAAGTAATTCCCTTATATTCTCACATCACGGTCTTATAACAGTGATAATCAATGATAGAATACTAGCAGAAGCCACGCCATTATATGGAGGCAGGGCAAGAGAAAACACTGACATGAAGACTCTGCTGTCCACACATAAACTACTAGTTCAGTCCACATAGGAAAGGGAGTCGTGAGGTTCAGAATGAATCCATGGGTTAAAGATCTCTAATCATATGGGAATGAGCTCAGGACAATTGTAACAGGCAGTAACAAATGCTCATGGCTGACTTCCATAATGTGGTTTCAGAAACAGGTTGAAAACCATTGTCTGAGAAGGAAAAGCCTCTAATTTATTAGTGCTTAATTTTTTATAAGACTCATTTCCCTACCTGAAATACACCAGTCCTCAAGATATTCTATGTAAGAGGTTTATGATAAATTTCAAGGAAGAGACATTTCTTTTCTTGTATTCTGTAGCTTCTAAAAATTGTAGTTATGTGGAGATCTATAATACACACACACACACACACACACACACACACACACACACAATTATTGCATATGTCAGAAGTACCAACAGCTCCATTATAATTGTCTTGATGTACTTTACTCACCACAGTCTGAAAGGGACAATCAAGTGTTTCTTTGTACCTTTAAAAAAATAAAATTTGCAGAAAGATTACTATATTTAAAAATACACATCTTTGAACAACGCTCCTAAAATTGCTTGCCTCTTGTAGTTTCAAAACCCTAAAATATGAGAAAAGGTAGCAATCCAAATGGAAAATTCTCCACTTTACAACTGACCTTGCGTTTGTGCATTCCTAGGACTTCTAGGAGAGTGTTTTCCTCGAAGTAACAGGGTAGTTCTCAGAGTGAAATGTCCATTTGAAGGCAGGATATATGTCATGCTTTTAAAATATACATATATTTAAATTAATATATACATTAATATTATATATTATATGTGCATGTATATATGCACTTACACTCTAAAGAAAAGGAAATTATGTTCAAGATATAAATTCTGTGCAAAGCTCTCATTAGCAAACTGAAATCTCAATTATGTTCATACTATCCAATGACAGTAATTAACAATGACAACTGATAGCTGAAAATGTACAAAAAAAAGAGCTAATCTGAATTCATTATATCTCTAATATACTCCCACACTTATCATTCCTTAAAATTGAAGTTTTTCTTTCTTGGAGATTGTCAACTTCCTCGTCTTACCTCATTTTTAAAAATTTTGTGCACATATCAACAAGCATAAGATTCATCCTAAATGTGAATACAATTGTTTTTGGAAAAATATGCTTTCAAGCTCATGACTGGGAACACTTTAAAGAAACAAAAGCTACTTGCAGTCGAGAAAAGAGCCATTTTCCTCTTGTTCATGAAGTTCGGTGTTTATTGACTTGCATCTTCAAAGAGCCTCAGAGGCTCAAAGAGTCCACAGCATGAGTAAGTTGTGGACTAAATGAGAGAAAGGAGCAGGGGGAGGCATGTGCACAGGAGCCGGAGGGAACAAGCAGGCTCTGTTCTCCCCTCCCTGGCAAAATCGCGGGCCACTCTTCTTCCTCGGAATTCCCTACACTGGAAGCAAAAATAGTGAAATCAAGTCATGATGGGCAAGGTTCTTCCCATCTGTACTTAATATTCTACCTATAGCAATCCTCAGCCCTTTAGAACCACTAGTAAAAAAGCCTAAACTGGCTCCCAGGGCTATGTTTTCTGGCTTCTTGGGGTGCTGGGAAACCTGGGCAGTCATTAGTTAATTATGAAGTGTCATTAAAATAATACAAATAAGGCAGCACAGGGGACAAGCTCTGGAGCAAGATCTACCAGTCCTACACTAAAGAGAGGGAATTAGAGAGGAGAAAGGGCGCAGAACATACAAGAAAATGTAATGATCAGGTTTCAGAGAGAGACAGAGAGACAAAGACAGAGACAGAAACAGAGATGTTATCCTTTTTCAGTAACTGCTTCTGCCTATGACCCGTTATAACAAATATCCTACAAAAGCATAGACAGTCCTGTGTGTGAGATTTGGGAGGATGCTCTAGTTGGGCATAAAACATCTACTAAAGGCACATAAAGAAAGATTTATCCTCATCTAGGGATGGTATCTTGGAAGGTTTTAAACTAAGCAGACAGGAAAAACTATATAGCAAATAGGTCACCAGGAGCACATTTTGGGTGGGGACTGAACCCTGTCCTTGGGGACTTTCCACCACTTCCTCTGTGCGTCCTGTCCATCAATACCACATGTACCCACTGCCGTGACATTCGGATTCCCCACAAGCTCAGAACAATGGAGTATCTGAAACTGAGCTGAGATGATTATTTTACAATAAAATCGTTCTCTTAGGTATTCTGGCCATAGCAACAGAAAGCCAAATAACACACAGTTTCTCCCAGTCTGTTACTAGTATTTTAATTATCTTGTCCCTTGATGCCACTTATGGTACGTAGCCACTTGTCCATTTGAAAAAGAATCAAGAGAGTCACTAAGGTTGAGGTCTTAAAGATAGTAATAAAATAGCTCACAGGATGCTCCTGAAACATTTTGCCTTGTGAAAATTTGTGAATTCTTAAAATATGAATTTCTTCAAAAATTAACTAGAAAATTAGACACCTGCCCCCAAATTCTACCAAAATAAAAGAAGGAAATAAGAAGGAAGGAGGGAAGAAAGAATGGTAAGAAAAGAGTTTGACTCATTTTATAAGATCTGCATGTTATCAAGCTACTTGGAAAGTTTTAATAATGAACAAGGGAGATATCTTAGGAAGTAAAGTGCTTTTCACACATCAGTGAAAACTGGATATTGATCCCACAGTACCTACATAAAAAACCCAGCATGACTGCTTATCTGAAATCTCAGTGCTTTGGAAAATCCGAGATAGACAGATCCTAAGAGCTTGCTGGACAATAGGTGAGTTACAGGTTTCTATCTCAGAAAGTAAGGTGAAGATAGAAATAGGACACCTAATGTCAACCTCTAATGTCAACTCATGTATACATACACAAACATGTACAGGGACATATACAACACACACACACACACACACACACACACACACACGCCCAACTTTTTATAAGGCAGTAATTATAAGACGAACTTTTGTTTTAATGGAGTTTAGTCAATTTAGTTCTTCATTATGTACTAATTCTTCCACAACTGAGCTGTGTTATATAAATCAGGGTAAAGGCAGGGAAGCACATGAAGGTAGAAGCATATTATGATGGGGTCAGTAACTCTGAATGCATATAACTTTCACATCTCCCATAGCTAAGTTGGACATCCTCTAGATGACTGTGCTAAACATCAGGTCTAAAGCGCACATGCCTTTGACAGATGAATTTAACAAGCAAAATTTAACAGGTGAAGAACTAGAGTGTACCTGACTCTTTCTTATCCTAAATTGCACAAGTGGAAATGCCTATCCGCATTGCTGCTGCTCGTTATTTGGTCTATCTGCCCATTCATTTTTCTTAACAAGGGCAATCTTCTCTAATGCTACTGATTAAACTCTAATCACAAGCTAGATGTCGTTTCTTTGTTCCTTCATCTCCAACCCACCCAGATTTTTGTATGCTTGTGTGCTCTTTATGTAATGGTCAAAGCACGCACAGAGGTTGTTGAGTGACCCTTGTGCTTTGTATTTCGCCCACTAGCAAATCAGCCCTATTCTTTGTTTTACTGTGATAAGACTGCCACAGTCCTGACTATTCAGCCATAAGCCTCAGTAGAAAATGCCTTGGAGACTTTGCCACTTCATTCAGTACAGTGTTCTATATCAACAATCTTCCCTCTCCTCATAATCAGAAAAAATCTCCAAGGTTCACAGTTTATTTTAAGTTTAGTTATTCCTTAATCCATTCATTCCTTCTTTCACTTAGTAGGACTGAGTCCAGGACCTTGTGTACTACAGGTGAACACTTAACCCACAGAGATAGAGCCCTTTCCCTCTTTCTACATTTGATTTGGGATCTCACTATGTTACCCAGACTGGCCTAGCACCATTTTTCTCTTCTAGGCCAATCTTAAATTGTAATCCTCCTTCCCCATACTCCCAAGTCACTAGAATTATAGGCTTGGGCTGCCAAGTCTGGCTTTGAACTGATTTAAAATATGTGAACCAAATGAAACATCCAGAAGCTGAATAAGACAGAGGAGAGAAGCGAAGAGGAGAAAGGAGCCCTGGGAGCTATAGAATTTTGATGTTTCACAAGTAAGAAATTTCCTCTTGATTGTTTAAGGGAAAGCATAGTCATGTTTGTGAGAAGATGAAGAGAAGGCTTCCTGAGGAGAGCAGGTAATCACCAGGTCACAGGCTACTGGGAAGTTCTTGTGGAATAAGGTCAGAAATCACCAGATTTGGAAAAATAAAACTCAGGCTAATGGGTGGAGAGAAATGAACATTTTCACTGCTTGTTTGTGGGAGACGAGTCTTGGTTCAGGGTCCAGAAGGAAAAAGCAACCTGAATTGTGCACTTGTGCTGGGAATAGATGAGGTAGCAGTTTGTGTGCATGCATGTCAAATAAGTTTTAGTATCTCTCTTTTGTAAAAGAAGTCTGGACAGCTCTAGAGTATGTTTGTAAGAACCCAGGGAGAGGTTTTTCTGGGTGAGTAATTTGATCTTATAAAGGATAGAGAAGAAATTACAAAAGGACCAGAAGCACCTTTCAGTGGTCCATATGTGTGCTTTGAGCAGGGTTGAGAAGAGGAGAGGGAGAGTGGGGTAATGGGAGTCATGAGCTGGTAGGTTTGCTGATAGACAGCGTTGAAGATGTTTTCCTATTTGGTTTTTAACAAACAGAATGAAAAGAGGAATAGCTGAAAATGATGAAAAGCCTTTTAAACACTTGGAAAAAACAGTCACTAAGCATTGTGGAAACTGGTAAATGGGGGATGTGTAGGATGACAGCAGAAGTCCCGAACTTCTAGTGCCCATCCAAATGTAAGGTCAACAGTTCTGATTTCATATTTAGAGCACTATGCCACACTTGTAAGCCCTCTGTTTATTCATACATATCTTAATTGAAATGTAGTAATTTGTACATATTTATGCAATACAGTGTGGAATTTCTATCCATATAACAATCTGTAATAATCAAATCTGGATAGTATTAAACATGTCACCTGAGACACATGATTTCTTTGTACTGAGAACATTCAAAAGTCATTGTATTCATTCTATTGAAATTCTTGATTAATAAGCTGACATTATCTAACTGTCTATAGTAGCTGTTTAATAGATGCTCATAGATGCTATTTCTGTCTCTCCTTTCATGGGTCCTGGCTCTGGGATCCAGTGGAAATCTTCTGCCCACCCAAGAGGTGGAGTCAACTATGCAGCCATATAAATCTCACCTCTGTTACTAGAATCCGTTCTCTTGCTAAAGAGAACAGCGATTTGAGCTTTTGTTGCTAGACTTCCATTTTCCTTTGTGAAAAGCAACAAGCAAGTTCCATTTCAGACACTCTTGCTACTCAGATTCATCTACCTCAACAACCTTTAATCTTCAGTATTATGGTTGCAACAGACATAGATGAAGGAAAAGTTGTTCCTTATCTTTCCAAAGACTTTTCTCCAAGTGGACTGATGCCAGCAACACTAGTGTTACCTAAGAACTTATCAGAAACAAAGAATATTTGTTTCAAACAAGTACACTTATAATCTACCATTAAATATAAAAATAATTTTTTTAGGAAAACAACTACAGGCACATCGTTCCACACTGTCCTCATCGTGTATACATCTGCCCTTTAACAAGTTGCATAGGTAATGATTTGAAAGCCACTAAGACTCAATTAGCATACTAGATAGGAAGAGAGAGGTTTACTAGAAACAAGGTTATCTAATTATGTTAGAAGACCCTTTGCAAAATATACAACACTGCTTTGATTTTTGTTCACGAATGACATACAGCACACACCTTAGCTATCTGCTGAGCTTAAAAAAAAAATAGAAAACTCTCAGTAACCAGGAGGAGAGCTGAGCTCTGTTTAATAGAGGTTGACACTTCCTTGTGAACTACAGTTAAAAAACTGACAATGACATATCTGATCACAGAATCAGGATGTGCTCAGTAAACCAGTAACACTCTGCATTAAGTTTGCTCTTTGTAAACCTCTGATGCATGTCTGGAAAAACAGTTGGGGTTCAAAGCAGTAACAACAGCGTATTCCAAAGAGTAATCCGTACCTGCCTCAAAACTCCTAAGCAGAGAAGTGTTCCTTGGGTAAAATACTGCTCAGCAGCATACAAGGTACACGACTGATATAAGATGTGAGCTCAGAAGGGGTTATTCTATAACAGAACAAATAAAATGGATGAGAACATTTGTATTCAACTTGTGTGTGCTATAAAAGAATTGAGTTGCTTGTATATCTACCAAAGAATTACTGTCTATTCAATTCTATCATATACTTAGAAAATCAATTTTAAAAATTCAAAATATGTTTTACTGTCACATGGAATTGAGTAGCAACCATAGATGAGGCTCATACTGACCTAATTGACCTTTATTGTCGGAAGGAGAATAAGTTGCCGGATAAGGAGTTCTGAGCACGTTAGAAGGAGTCCTGACAAGTGTGTGACTTTTCTGAGGATATGAGAATAAACATATGTTTGCACATGAAAGACTAGCAAACCAGTGAGGTTTTTGAGGTTCCTTACAGGGTTATGGGTGACTTAAAGGCAGCTCCATACATTGGATGACTGTTCTTGAAAGCTGTTTCCCTACAGTTTCCTGCCCAGCAACTTTTTATGACTTTTATAACCTTGTAAGAGATTTGAGAATCCTATAACTTTCTGAGCATTGCAGCCTTCTAAGTTGTATTAGCTCTCTGAGTCTACCGATTCTCATGCTTCCTTCTGGCTGAGAAACTACAGGGTCGCCACCTGAAGCAAATCAGACCACACAGCTATATCTATTTCAAAAAAAGCAAGTGATACATTTTTAAAAGTAAGGAAGTCTAGAAAAGCAAAAAATACATTTTAAAAATAAGAGCAATGAATCTTCCTTGTTGAAAGTTCAGAAACTAATGAAATAGAGAAAATTGATCCTACATCTAGCCACTCCGAGATAACCAGTATGTCTCTAGGGAACTTGATATGTATGTCCATGCTACACAGCATCAAAGAGCTCTAACCGAAAATTCAGGCAGACTCCCACATCTCTCAAAGCAGTACATACTGATAGGATCCAAAGATGCTGGAATGGGAAAGGTCCCCATAGCCCATGTGTTTGAACAGCTGATTGATCCCCAGCTGGTACCCTGTTTTGTTAGGCTGAGAAACCTTTTGGAGATGGAGGACATAGGAGCACCTCCCTCCTGTCTGGCTCTGTTTCCTGGACCACAGAGATGTGAGTGGGCTGCACTTCAGCTATTCTCATATGCACGGAGTAGCTATTTGAAGTTGATAATTTGGTGCTGAATTCTAACTGCTAGAGTCCCGAAAGATAGCCTCATTATTAGGATTCATTTCCTATTCCCTGGCTTGTTGTCACTTTCCCAAACAACACAATGCACATTGTTTTGCTTTTTTTATGGTTAAACTAATACCCTTTTGGGTGCATACATGTTTGCATGTACATGCCAAAGTAAATATATCCCAATGAATGTACACCTTAATATTTCTCTGCAAAAAAATGTGTTAATTTTTGTCCTCGAATAGCTTTCCCTTTGGTTCTTCCCCAATAGAAAAAGCAGGCATTTTCCTGTGCAAAGGTTATTAAATAAAAATCAAATGATACTATGCATTCAGTAGGCATGGCCGTTCCTCATTATTTCATATCTCCCTACCATAAAACCCATTTAGAAACCTAGTTACCATGTTTTCAATTAGTTCATATGATAACAGTTTGTAAGCAGAAAAAAATATTAGTGAATATAGAAAGGGCATTTGTTTTCTGTAAGAATGGGTATGGATCAAATAGCTTTCTCGGCATTACCTGAAGTTGATATATTTAAGTTTCTGTTTTACTTATGTATTTACATATTTTTAAATAAAAAGTCTATCTTCGTAACCTTGGATGGCATAGAGCTCACAGTGTTTCTTAGGCTGGGCAAAGCCAACTGCCTCTTCAGGCATGGGATTCCACACATGAGCAACCATTGCCCCTTGAAACTGCCCGATTGTTAAGCACAAAGAAATCACTTTCATAGTTTCATCTTTTTTAAATATAGTTTTAAGGGCATTTTTTTCTGATGTCATAAAAAGAACTGAAAATGACCAAGGAAGTATATTGATAAGAGAATCGTTTTTTTTAAATGGGTCTTTTTTTTTTCTTTTCCTTTTCTTTATTAGTATATTATTTATTTACATTTCAAATGATTTCCCCTTTCCTGGTTCCCCCCCCCGAAAGTCCCATAAGCCCTCTTCCCTCCCCCTGTTCCCCAATCAACCCCCTCCTGCTTCCCTGTCCTGGTCCCCTACACTGCTGCATCAAGCCTTTCCAGGACCAGGAGCCTCTCCTTCCTTCCTTCCTTCTTCTTGGGCATCATTTGATATGTGAATTGTGTCTTGGGTATTCCGAGCTTATGGGCTAACATCCACTTATCAGTGAGTGCATGCCATGTGTGTTCTTTTGTGATTGGGTTACCTCAGTTAGGATGATATTTTCCAGTTCCACCCATTTGCCTAAGAATTTCATGAAATAATTTTTTTAATAGCTGAGTAGTATTCCATAATGTAAATATACCACATTTTCTGTATCCATTCCTCTGTTGAGGGACATCTGGGCATCATGCCCAGTTTTCTGAATCACCAGACTGATTTCCAGAGTGGTTGTACCAGCTTGCAATCCCACCAGCAGTGGAGGAGTATTTCTCTTTCTCCACATCCTCGCCAACACCTGCTGTCTGCTGAGTTTTTGACCTTAGCCATTCTGACTGGTGTGAGGTGAAATCTCAATAGCTGTGAAGAATTATGTTGAGATTTTGTTGGGGCTTAGGTTTAATCAATAGATTGCTTTTGTGTGATAGCCAGGTTTCCTATATTAATCCCACCAAAACATGGGGAAATCTTTCCATCTTCTGACATATTCTTCAATTTCTTTCTTCAATGATATGAAGATTTTTTCATTCTAGTCTTTCACTTGCTTGGTTAGAGATTTCCCAAGATATTTATACCATTTGAGGCCCTAACCCTAACATCCTAACATTAACCTTAACTCTAATCTTTAACTCTAACCCTAACCTCTAGTCTCTAACCATAATTCTAAATCCTAACTTTACAAACAAGTGTATAAAATGCACACAGTGGTCTATTTGCAAAAACAAATGTACTTCTATTGTAGTGATACTTAAAAAATCCTCTTTACAATACTGAGAACCAGTTTTAGCATCTAACCCTGAAGTTGTCTGCATCAGAACTGCAGCCCAGGAATTCAAGGCCCATATCTAAACATAGTAAAAGCAATATACAGCAAACCGGTAGCCAACATCAAACTAAATGGAGAGAAACTTGAAACAATCCCATTAAATCAGGGTCTAGACAAGGCTGCTCTCTCTCTCTCTCTCTCTCCATATCTTTTCAATATATTACTTGAAGTTCTAGCTAGAGCAATTAGACAACATAAGGAGGTCAAAGGGATACAAATTGGAAAGGAAGAAGTCAAACTATCACTATTTGCAGATGATATGATAATATACTTAAGCGACCCAAAAGAACTCCACCAGAGAACTCCTACAGCTGATAAACAACTTCAGCAAAGTGGCTGAATATAAAATTAACTCAAGCAAATCAGTTGCCTTCCTATACTCAAAGGATAAACAAGCTGAGAAAGAAATTAGGGAAATGGCACCCTTTACAATAGCCACAAACAATATAAAGTATATTGGTGTGACTCCAACCAAACAAGTGAAAGATCTGTATGACAAGAACTTTAAGTCTCTGAAGAAAGAAATCAAAGAAGACCTCAGAAGATGGAAAAATCTTCCATGCTCATGATAAGAGAATCTTTTGACTGACATTCTCTTATCCAACCTTTGCATACTTAATACCAAACATTTTAGTACCAAAACAAGGAAATGTCTTTTCCAAATTCATTAAGTTAAATATAATTTCTGCATAGATATATTTATTGACCCTTCTACTTTAAATATTATCCTACTAGTTAAATAATATTTTGCAAATTTGATGTGGAAGAGGAATAGTATGTGACAAAATGGTAACCTATATAAGTGAAGGTTATCTTAGGTAACCCCGAATTTCCTCAGGCTATCCGCCAAGCTCTGAGAAAGCTGCCAATCAGTCCTCACAGGAACCTGAACTGGGCCAAATGCCCAAGGAATATTGGTTATAGGAATCCGGCTTTGGCCTGACCTCCAATCCTGTTAGAAACGGAGTGGGTGATAGTTATGTACATTAAGAGCACCAAGTCCATTGCCAGGAGAGCTCAACAGGACAGTGGATCCTCACTGGCTGCCTTGGATGCAGTTGCCTGAAAAGACTGCACAATTGCTCCTCTGATGAACACAACTGCAGGAGTCCCTGGTATATGATGATTTGTTATTTCCCATTTGTTTCTCTGTATCCATCTACAGCACAGCAAGCTTTTCTACGTGGGTTTCATATTGACTAAGAACTATGTCTGTCTCTGTACCTATTAGACCTCTTGTTCTAATGCAGTTGTCATGACACACAATTTCTTATAATAACTTGCTAGCTATCTCTCACCTGATTTTTTGCTATTCTTTCCCATAATTATCCAGACTACATTCTTATAGACTCCAGTAAAGTACTCCCATATCCTCTGGTTTCCAGTTGGTTTTAGCAAACTAGAAGAGTCAGGAAATTATGGAAGCAAGACTGGACAGTAAAGTTAGGCTGGCAGGCTGTTGGCACCATATCATGGCTCTGATGACTCATTTCTTTTATCCATTACTCTTCTTAGTGCTGATTGGCCCTCCATTCCATCCTGTACAACCCTTTATAATAGTAACTCTTCTGTTGCTGTGATAGCACACCATCACCAAGACAACTTACAGAAGAAAACACTTACTTTGACTGATGATTCCAGAGTTTCAAGTTCATACTGGTGGAGGCAACATGAGAACAGGTAGCAGGTATAGAGGTTGAAGACAAAAGCATTGAGTATATGTCTTGAACCACAAGCAAGCAATAGAGAATGCAACGAGGAAGTAGGTAAGGTGTTTTAACCTCAAAGCCTATGACATTTTTCCTCTAGCAAGGCTGTATCACTTAAACCTCCCTAAATATTACTACCAACTGAGGATCAAGAATTAAAATGACTGAGACTATAAAAGATATTTCTCACTAAAACATTTGTACTCATCTAGATCTTTTCATTGTCATTGTAATTATTGCCTTTGTAAATGAATAACTCTCAAGATATTTGAATCAAATATCCAGCTCTTCCCATTGAGAACACTAAAAGATGCACATCAGGACTAGCATTCTGACTAAAGAACATAGCTATGCTGATATTTTTAGTAGTATCAGGAGATACAAACTCTTGAAAATGCCATTTTTAACTACCCAAAGAATAAGCATTCATTTTTTGTATGCAATCCATATACTGTCCACAAATTCCCTAAAAATTCAGATTTAAGACTTTTGGAGCTTTTCTAAGACTATAAGATTCAGAAATAAATGCAGTGAAATTTGTGGGAGTTGCTATAAATATTTGTTTTTATTATGGCTTCAAATTGTAATGCCTGCATAGTGATTGTAAGTATTAATTTTAGCAATTGCTTTATGAACTTTTCTTTGTTTGATTTGAATGTCATCTGTCTCTGAAATTAATACATGAATGTAGGTAGCTCTGTAAGAGAATATTCACCTATCAAGGCCTACTGGGGGGGACCCAGCACCACTATAGGAATAAAATTAATATAATTTAAAGGTCTTTATTTCTCTGTCCTCCACATGAGCTGGCATGGTTGTAAAGCAAACACAGATGAGTAATCACTGATGGCTGATGAAGATGCTTGCAAAATTAATTGCCATGCAGTTATCAACATTTGCTCTGTAACTTTGTATGCAGGCAGGCCATCTATAGCTTCATTATCTCCAGAAAATGTGAACTATGTTGCGTTTTCTCATTACATAGATTAAAGTCAAACCCAGTGGGAAATTATCCAGTAAATATTCCTTGTAAGAAAGGTCTTTAACTTTGCTGGATTAGGTTATCACTCACCTGACTGGAATCATAGCAATTTCTTGATAGTCTGATTACAACACTAATTAAGAGCCAGTTGGGCAAGAGAAGCAAAAGGGTGTAAGAATAGATTTGAATAACTGTTTAATAATGAACTCACCAAACTCAGTCCTCAGTGTGTTCAGATCATAGAGCAGAGTAGAGGGGGGTAGTTTTAAAGAAAAGCTGAGTTTTCAATTCTTTGGAGATATTGCACATTCATATGTTATATTAAACCTATTTATTCTTATTGAAGTTTTTAAGAAGAGAAAAGTACCACTAGAGTGTGTGTGTGTATGTGTGTGTGTGTGTGTGTGTGTGTTTGTGTGTGTGTGAGAGGGGGGGGGACTTCTCAAGCCCCTGATGATATGATATAAAAAAAGGGCTTTAGGATGGGGATAGCAGTAGGCAAAATTGGTAACAGAAGAGAGAACTCAGTTTTGCTGAAATAAAAAAGGACATTTGTCAAAGTAATCAAGAAGTAATGATATTTATTGTCTGTACAATTCTAAATATGCACAATTTCTAACAACCCACTCTTAAAAAAAAATAACAGGGGCTGGAGAAATGGTTCAGTAGATAAACTGTTTACCATATAAATCAGGATTTGGAACCTCCATCTACATAAAAGTTAAATGTGATTGCATATATTGTTAACCCTGGTTCTGGGGAATAGAAAAAGGCAAATTCTCCATCCAGCCTACACAAAATAGTAAGATCCAGATTCAGTGAGAGATAGTGTCTCAAAAAATTAGAGGCAGCAGCAGAAGAGGACACCCAAGGTTGACCTTCTGACTCCGCATACATAGCAGAGCTCATCCATGCTCTCAAGTATATGATTATGCACATCCTGCACACATAGACAAATATCACAGTAGATTGAAGACTGCTGGTCCAATGGCCAAAGCACATATGTAGCTGAAGACTGCCTTGTCTGGTCTCAGTGAGAGAGGATGTGATCAATCCTGTAGAGACTTGATGCCCCAGGGGAAGAGGGATGCCAGGGATGTAGGAGTATGGGGAACACCCTCTCAGAGGCAAAGGGAAAAGGGTGAAGAACTCTGAGAGGGGGACCAGAAAAGGGGGTCAGGAGGGGGCAACATTTGGAATGTAAATAAGGAAAATAACTAATTAAAAATAAATAATTAAATAAAGCAAAAATTAACCAAATATATATGAAAAGATAATTTCTCTGAAATCTGGAAGATCTATTTTTTCTAAAGTAGACATGGGGGAAGGATTTCCAATTTCAATTGCTATTTCCATCATTGTTCCATGTCTATAACTCAAACCCTCTAAGGGTCATATTTCTCACTGGTAAGTCCCATGAAACAATGTTTACAAGTATTGTCTAGTTAGCGAATCTAATGACTTATTGGCATAAAAGTATGATTCTATATTTCCCCAAATATTGCTCTGTCAAAAGACAACTGACAGTTTTAATCAATAAATGTATTCATTCCATTGAAACATATACCAAAAGCTTTATATATGATAAGCATAATATAAAATTTATAATAACATAGTGGCACAAACGTGATGTTTTTTCATTGTGATGGCTTAAATAAGAATGTCCCCCATAGACTCATATATTTGAATGCTTAATCACCAGGAAGTGGCATTATTCAAAAGGATGAAAAGGCTTTGAAAGTATGGCCTTGCTGGAAAAAGTGTCTCACTAGGGATGGATGGGCTTTGATGTTCCAAAATCTCATGTTAATCACAGAGTCTCTCCTCTCTCTCTCTGCCTACAAATCAGGTCAGTGCCTACAAATCAGTTGTTCTCAGCTACTTCTGCAGTACACTGCTGTATGCTGCCATGCTTCCAGTCGTGATAATAATGGGTTCAACCTCTGAGACTGCAAGCAAAGCCTCAATGAGATGCTTTCTCTTATCAGAGTTCCCTTGCTTATGATGATGTCTCTTTGCAGCAATAGAACAATAAGACACTCATATTCTGAGGGAAGTATGGGATAACACATTCACCACCTGCATTTTTTTACTTGCCGTTATTAAACAGGTTTACTCTCCTAACCACTATTCCCCCACCCCATGTAAAGCTTTAAGTGGATTGAGAATGTAAAATTCTAAGAAATATGATTCAATCCTATTAATACCAGGACTTTACACTAAAAACTTTAAGAATTCAGAATTAGTTCTATTTGAGGGAGAACCTTTTCAGATTTCATGGACCTGTCCAACTTCAGACAAGTCATTTAATGTTTTTTACTAAAAATATATTACTAAATGTACATTAATGAAAATGTTATCTTTCTGTACATGTTTTATCAAATGTGCATTTTATAAATTATGTGTTTAGAATTGATCTAAATATATTATGTACACAATATAAAGTGTACATAAAACAAAACAAAATTTAGACGTGTTTATAAAATGTACATTTGATAAAACATATTTATTAAATGTGTACAGAATGCACAATTGCCTGGAACTCTAGCTCCAGGAGATTAACTGACTTCCTAAGGCACATGCACACACACACACACACACACACACACACACACACACCTGGTATACACACAGAGAGACACAACTATACACATGAATGAAACTAAATCTTAAAATTATATTTGAAAAGGTATAACACATATAGTCTACCACACAATGAAATGTCTAAAATAGATTCCTATAGGAAGGAGCAGAAATGTCAGCTCAAAGTGGTATAACTGAGAGAAAAAATGATTTGTGTCTCCAGTTTCCTAGCAAGCAACATTAATGAGTGTTTAATTTACCCACTTGCTATGAAATCAATTCATAAAGACCAGGCTTTGACACTGTATTTCATCAGTCTCAGATAGAAAGGAGAAAGATTTTTAAATACAGAATAATAACTACAGTATCTATTTCTTGTTGTTTCTCAGAACAAGTCAATGAAATAGTCTACCTTAGAGTTCACATCTTAAAAGTCACTCTGACCTTACCACTTGCAATTTTATAAGCAACATCTGCTAAAAGAGTCTGTAGTGGCAAGCCTGAGCACAGCAGGTATCCAAAATTCTGGGAGAAAGATACTGGCTGCTCTGGGACTAGACACACACAGAGAAAGCAGAGAAGTGAACCTATTTATAAAGGTGTTTATAAGTTGTGATAATTTTAGACCAGTCACCATGCTAGCTTCTGCAGAAGGCAAATTATAAGCAGGGAAAGTGGAGGGCTGATCCAGAAAGAAGTCTTAGCAGCAAGTCTGACAGTGCTTTTGGTGGTAGAGGGGCAAATCGCAAAGGTGCAGTCCCTACTATAGCTAGAGCTGACACGAGAAACAGAGTGTAGATCTGTCTAGCCTTGCTGGGGAGAGATGTCTAAAGGTGAGGCAAAATTTAACAAGCTGGGCAGGAGAGAGATAAGACTGTGTGAGACAGAGTGAATGGAAATGTGGAAAGACCAGGTGTGCAATTTAAAAGGATGTATAGGGAAGGAAAAAAATCTAGTAAACCTGAAATCTTAATACCCTGAGTAATCTGAGGTAAAGAATCAAACCTGGTATAAAAATACGAGATATTATATAGAAAGCACACCACACTAGCTGAAAAGTATTTTTAATGAGGGATTAGTAGATAACGGTCAGAATAAATCTATTAATAATGCACCTCAGACAAAATTATCAACAAAACACATTGAGACTGTTATTCCAAAGGGTTATTCTAAGCAGAGTGAACTGAAGGTGTGGCGCTTCAGAAAATGGCTAAGAACAACTATGGCAATGAAGTTTTTGAGGTGTACAGAGAGGCAGAATTTTCAAGGTTTGCCAAGAGAATGGCTGAGCAGAGTGAGGATAGGAGAGAAGCATGCATTAAGATCATTTTCAGGTCCCTGGTTTAGAAAACTTATTTATGGTGTACCAGTTACTAAGAAAAAATGAGCAAAATACAAGCATTTTGGTCCAGCTTGTGGATTTCATATGTGGCAAATTGGAGAACATTAAGTTGACAATACCTGTGAGCTCTACATATTGGTAGCCATTAACAGCAAGATGGTATATCTGAGACTTCAGGAGAGCAGCCAGGTATGGAGACTGAGTTCTGGGAATGATCAGATCACAGTTTCAACCTGTAATTGAAATATGGGGAGTGGGTAATAAGACAGGTAACTTAGATGGAGCCCTAGGGATATCATGAATGTTTGATGAGCCTAGGGTCTTAGTCAATTTTTTTTTAAAAAAAGCAAAGTTACATGGTTACACTTTATGTGGTGAAAAGGTAAGTTATAGCAAAGGCTGACAGGGTTGGGAGAGGCCAGAGAGTCAATCCCCAATGCTACACTCCCCAGCTAGCCTCGGAAGGAGCACAGCTTGCTGTTAGTGTTAAGGCTTCTTCAAGAGTCTCCATCATGACCTCAAAACTGCATCCAATGGGAAAAGACTGTAGTAGTGTATGTACTCAATTATCTTTTGGTTCCTTCCATTTCCTGACTCTCAATGACCGTATTTTGGATCTTGTCACTTATAGGGTTTAGCCCTTTCAGACAGCTATTTGGAGATCCAAGAATTTTGGGGGGTCCCGTCTGATGGGTGCTATGGATTGAAATGTTCTCGCTCTAGTAAACATGATAATAGTTGTCCTCAGTCAGTAGCGCCCTGGTAGAGAATATAACAGTAATGTGAAAGGACATTCACAGCAGACTCTTCTCACAGCATCTAATAGAGTTCCTGAGAGGTAAAACCTCTTCCAGAAAGGCATTCTTCCCAACTTCTCACATTACCACCACAGCAGCAATCAAATTTCAATGTCATCTTTAAAGGTAATAAACTATAGTCACACTGTGGAAGACGATTTTCAGTTGTTCTTCTCTTGGGATTAGAAAAATGAAATACAGAGATGCTTTGCATAACTAATTACATACAGCATGCTGAACACAGATACTGAGGTCTACACTTCTGAATATCATTCCATAAGGGCCGATGCCAGGTAAATGTCAGATGATAACCTATGGTCAGACATCTGTCATTGCTTTGCTTATTTGTCTCATTATGTCCTGGAAGAGGTGAAAATGGAAGTCACTGTCAATGTTAGTGACACATTCTTGATGTTTTTAACACAGTCTAAACATAACCAAAATTGTTATAAAAATAAGACCTAGTCCTTTTGTATTGGTTCAAACGATGTTTTCTTTATATAAAAATATAAATTTACACTTCATGAAGGTTTCCAACAGGGATGCTCTAATCTTTTGAGTGAATCTTAAATAGACATTTCAAGTTTAAACATGCCTTCACTGGAATATAATTTTAGTTTTCCCCTAATCCCTGGAAAAAAATAAAAATGGTAACATTTTTCTAAAAGAAAAACAATGAATTTACAATATGTTTTCTTACAAAAGACACAGATTTTCAGGCGACCTCTGCTCTGGGGATCGACTGCACTGAGCATACAGGTACCCAGGGACGCCCCCCCCTCCATATAACATCGCTTTGGGACACAGCCTGTTGGGCTTCCATCTGCGCCCAAGAGCAGGGAAGCTCTGCGGACCTCTGGGCGCCAGCTCTGCTGTGGGCCATCTGCCCTCCAGAGTGATCTGCACAGAGAGGGTGCACAGTGCACTCTGCCATCTTTACTCCAGCAACAGGGCAACAGGGACCTCCAGGCACAGGGACAATCAAGCATAATATCGCTTGGGTCTCAGCCAGCTTGTGTGCTCCCTGCTCCCAAGAGCTGGGCAGGTCTGTGGTCACTTATGCGCCAGCTCTGCTGTGTGACATCTGCCCTGCAGAAGGACACCCCCCCCACCCGCTCTGGGAGAAAATGCTCATGCCCTGTGCGGGTGCGTACCAGCCTCCCTTTGGTGAACTCTGCTCCTGGGATCAACTACACTGAGCCTTAGGATGTGCAGGGATTCCCCAATATAACATCACTTGGGGCAAGGCACATCACGGCTCCAAAGTCACTCAGGAGAGGGCAGGCCCCAGAAAACGGTGACAGGGTAATCCCAGTAATCCGGGGGGGGGGTGGTGCAGAAATAAACTTGCAGGCTCACAGGAGGTCCAACCAAGAGCAAATGACAGCAGGACCAACTAACACCAGAGGTAACCAGATGGCAAAAGGTAAACATAGGAACTTACTAACAGAAATCAAAGCAATATGGCACAATCCGAACCCAACTCTCCAACAGCAGCAAGTCCTGGATACCCCATCACACCCAAAAGGCAAGATCTGGATTTAAAATCATTTCTCATGATGCTATTAGAGGATTTCAAGAAGGACACAAATAAATATCATAAAGAAATACAGGAGAACATGAATCAATGGGTAGAAGCCCTTACAAAGGAAACACAAACATCGGTTAGAGAAATGCAGGATATCATGGGTCAACAGATGGAGGCCCATAAGGAGGCAACACAAAAATCGCTTAAAGAAATGAATCAACCAACGGGTAGATGCCCTTACAAAGGAATCACAAAAATCGCATAAAGAAATGCAAGAAGAATATGGGTAAACAGATGGAGGCCCATAGGGAGGCAACACAAAAATCGCTTAAAGAAATGAATCAATGGGTAGATGCCCTTACAAAGGAAACACGAGAATCGCTTAAAGAAATGCAGGAGACTATGGATCAACAGATGGAAGCCCATGAGGAGGAAACACAAAAATCGCTTAAAGAAATACAGGAGAACTTGGGTCAACAGGCAGAAGTCCTGAAAGAGGAAATGCAAAAATATCTTAAAGAAATACAGGAAAATACAAAAAAAAAAAAACAAGTGAAGGATCTCAGCAAATCGATCCAGGATCTAAAAAAGGAAGAAGAAACAACTAAGAAATCACAAAGGGAGACAACATTGGAGATAGAAAATCTTGAGAAGAAATCAGGAGTCATAGATGCAAACATCAACAGTAGAATACAAGAGATGGAAGAAAGAATCTCAGGTGCTGAAGATACCATAGAAAGCATCGATTCAACAGTGAAAGAAAATGAAAAATGAAAAAAAACGTGTAACCCAAAACATCCAGGAAATCCAGGACACAATGAGAAGACCAAACCTAAGGATTATAGGTATAGATGAGAGTGAAGATTTGCAAATTAAAGGACCAGTAAATATCTTCAACAAAATTATGGAAGAAAACTTACCTAAGCTAAAGAGAGAGATACTGATGAACGTACAAGAAGCCTACAGAACTCCAAACAGACTGGACCAGAACAGAAATACCTCCCGTCACATAATAATCAAAACATCAAATGTACTAAACAAAGAAAGAATATTAAAAGCAGAAAGAGAAAAAGGCCAAGTAACATATAAAGACCTATCAGAAATACATCAGACTTCTCTCCAGAGATTATGAAATCTAGAGGATCCTGGGCAGATCTCATACAGACTCTAAGAGAACACAAATGCCAGCCCAGATTACTATATCCAGCAAAATTATCAATCACCGTAGATGGAGAAACCAAGATATTCCATGATAAAACAAAATTTACACAATATCTTTCCACAAACCCAGCCCTGCAAAGGATAATAGGTGAAAATCGCCAATATACTACACCCTAGAAAAAGCAAGATAGTAACCTTCTTTCATCAAACCCAAAAGAAGATAACCACTCAAACATAAAAATAACATCAAAAATAACAGGAAGCAATAATCACTATTCCTTAATATCTCTTAACATCAATGGTCTCAATTCCCCAATAAAAAGACATAGACTAACAGACTGCATACATAAACAGGACCCAGCATTTTGCTGCATGCAGGAAACGCACTTCAGTGTCAAAGTCAAACACTACCTCAGAGTAAAAGGCTGGAAAACAATCTTACAAGCAAATGGTCCCACGAAACAAGCTGGAGTAGCCATCCTAATATCAGATAAAATTGACTTTCAACCTAAGTCATCAAAAAAGACATGGAAAGACACTACATACTGGTCAAAAGAAAAGTCCACCAAGAACTCTCAATTCTGAACATTTATGTTCCAAATGCAAGGGGACCCCCATTCATAAAAGAAACTTTACTAAAGCTCAAATCACACATTGCAACTCAAACAATAATTGTGGGTGACTTCAACACTCCACTCTCCGCAATGGACCAATAAGGAAAACAGGAACTAAGCAGGGACACAGTCAAACTAATTGAAGCTCTGGCCCAAACAGATTTTATATATATATATATATATATATATATATATATATATATATATATATATATATATATATATAAAACATTTCATACTAAAGCAAAAGAATATACCTTCTTCTCAGCACCTCATGGTACCTTCTCCAAAATCGACCATATAATTGGTCACAAAACAGACCTCAACAGATATAAGGAGATTGAGCTTATCCCATGCTTCCTATCAGATCACTATGGAGTAAGGGTGGTCTTCAATAGCAACAAAAACAACAGAAAGTCCACATACACATGGAAGCTGAACAATGCTCTACTCAATGATAACTTGATCAAAGAAGAAATAAAGAAATCAAAGACCTTTTTAAATTTAATGAAAATGAAGGCACACCACATTCTAATTTATGGGACACAATGAAAGCGGTGCTAAGAGGAAAATTCATAGCCCTGAGTGCCTCCAAAAAGAAATGGGAGACAGCATACACTAGCAGCTTAATGGCACACTTGAAAGCTCTGGAAAAGAAAGAAGCAAATACACCCAAGAGGAGTAGAAGGCAGGAATCATCAAACTCAGGGCTGAAATCAATCAAGTAGAAACCAATAAAACCATACAAACAGCCTTGGCTACATGAGACCCTGTGTCATAAGCATGAAAAAATACCTTCAAGCACTTCTAGTATATGCTTCCAAATATCTTTTAGCTACAAGTGATTATAGTAGCATCATCACAGCCTTGGAACTTTCCAGGAGTGTAGAGTATAAAATAAAAAAATCATTAAATATTCCCTTCCAATTGAGATTAAATTTTGTTATATATTACAAAATTCTGATGGTAAATTTTTTACAGAACTCAGTGTCCTTGAGAAAAGAAAAACTGCATTCTATCAAAATGTCAATTCATTTTAAATATTTTAATTTAAATATTAAAGATGTTTTTTATAATTTAATATTTATAAGGTTTATATATAATAAAAATTATTTGGCAGTATGAGAAAAAAAAAAGAATCAACAAAACTAGGAGTTGGTTCTTTGAGAAAATCAACAAGATAAATAAGCCCTTAGCCAGACTAGCCAGAGGGCACAGAGACAGTATCCAAATTAACAATATCAGAAATGAAAAGGGAAAGATAACAACAGAAACTGAGGAAATTCAAAAACTCATCAGATCCTACTACAAAAGCCTGTATTTAACACAACTAGAAAATCTGGAGGAAATGGACAATTTCCTAGACAGATACCAAATACCAAAATTAAACCAGGATCAAATAGACCATCTAAACCGTCTATAACCCCTGAAGAAATAGAAGTCATTTGAAGTCTTCCAACCAAAAAAAGCACAGGTCCAGATGGTTTTAGTGAAGAATTCTATCAGACCTTCAAAGAAGACCTAACACCAATACTCTTCAAACTATTCCACAAAATAGAAACAGAAGGAACACTACCCAACTCGTTCTATGAAGCCACAATTACACTGATACCAAAATCACACAAAGATTCGACAAAGAGAGAGAATCTCAGGCCAATCTCTCTTATGAATATCGATGCAAAAATACTCAATAAAATTCTTGCCAACCGAATCCAAGAACACATCAAAATGATCATCCACCACGATCAAGTAGGCTTCAGTCCAGGGATGCAGGGATGGTTCAATATAAGGAAATCCATCAATGTATTCCACTACATAAACAATCTCAAAGAAAAAAACCACATGGTCATCTCATTAGATGCTGAGAAAGCATTTGACAAAATTCAGCATCCTTTCATGCTAAAGGTCTTGGAAAGATCAGGAATTCGAGGCCCATATCTAAACATAGTGAAAGCAATTTGCAGCAAACCGGTAGCCAGCATCAATCTAAATGGAGAGAAAATTGAAGCAATCCCACTAAAATCAGGGAATAGACAAGACTGCCCTCTCTCTCCATATCTTTTCAATATAGTACTTGAAGTTCTAGCCAGAGCAATTAGACAACAAAAGGAGGTCAAAGGGATACAAATTGGAAAGGAAGAAGTCAAACTATCACTATTTGCAGACGATATGATAGTATACTTAAGCGACTCAAAGAACTCCACCAGAGAACTCCTACAGCTGATAAACGACTTCAGCAAAGTGGCCGGATATAAAATCAACTCAAGCAAGTCAGTAGCCTTCCTATACTCAAAGGATAAGCAGGCTGAGAAAGAAATATAAGAAATGATACCCTTCACGATAGCCAAATCCATATAAAGTATCTTGGTGTGACTCTAACCAAACAAGTGAAAGGTCTGTATGACAAGAACTTCAAGTCTCTGAAGAATGAAACTGAAGAAGACCTCAGAAGATGGAAAAATCTTCCATGCTCATGGATTAGCAGGATTAATATAGTAAAAATTACCATTTTGCCAAAAGAAATATATAGATTCAATGTAATCCCCATCAAAATCCCAACTCAATTCTTCATAGAGTTAGAAAGAGCAATTCAAAAATTCATCTGAAATAACAGAAAACCCAGGATAGCTAAAACTATTCTCAAGAGTAAAAGATCTTCTGGAGGAATCAATATCCCACACCTCAAACTGTACTATAGAGCAATAGTGTTAAAAACTGCATGGTATTGGTACAGTGACAGGCATGTAGATCAATGGAACAGAATTGAAGACCCAGAAATGGATCCACACTCCTATGGTCACTTGATCTTTGACAAAGGAGCTAAAACCATCCAGTGGAAAAAGGATAGCCTTTTCAACTAATGGTGCTGGTTCAACTGGAGGTCAACATGCAGAAGAATGCAAATTGACCCTTTCTTATCTCCTTGTACTAAGCTTAATTCCAAGTGGATCAAGGACCTCCACTTAAAACCAGACACACTGAATCTAATAGAAAGGAAACTAGGGAAGAACCTTGAACATATGGGCACAGGGGAGAATTTCCTGAATAGAACTCCAATAGCTAGTGCTCTAAGATCAAGATTTGACAAATGGGACCTCATTAAATTACAAAGTTTCTGTAAGTCAAAAGACACTGTCAAAAGGAAAAAGTGGCAACCAACTAACTGGGAAATGATCTTTACCAACCCTACATCTGACAGAGGGCTAATATCCAATATATACAAAGAACTCAAGAAGTTAGACTCCAGTGAGCCAAGTAACCCTATTAATAAATGGGGTACAGAGCTAAACAAAGAGTTCTCACCTGAAGAATATCTAATGGCTGAGAAGCACCTAAAGAGATGTTCATCATCCTTAGTCATTAGGGAAATGCAAATCAAAACAACCCTGAGATTCCATCTCACACCAGTCAGAATGACTAAGATCAAAAACACAGGGGACAGCAGTTGTTGGCGAGGATGTGGAGAAAGAGGAACACTCCTCCACTGCTGGTGTAATTGCAAGCTGGTACAACCACTCTGGAAAGCAGTCTGGCGGTTCCTCAGAAAACTGGGCATGACACTCCTGGAGGATCTGGCTATACCACTCCTGGGCATATACCCAGAGGCTTTACCCGCATGCAATAAGGACACATGCTCCACTATGTTCATAGCAGCCTTATTTATAATAGCCAGAAGCTGGAAAGAACCCAGATGTCCCTCAACGGAGGAATGGATTCAGAAGATGTGGTATATCTACACAATGGAATACTACTCTGCAATTAAAAACAATGAATTCACGAAATTCCTAGGCAAATGGTCAGATCTTGAAAATATCATCCTTAGTGAGGTAACCCAATCCCAAAAGAACACACATGGTATGTAGGGTATGTAGTCACTAATAAGGGGATATTAACCCAGAATCTCGGAATACCCTAGACACAATTTGCATATCAATAGATTTCCAAGAAGATGAAAGAGAGACCCCTGGTCCTGAAAGACTGGATGTAGGGGAATGCCAGGACAGAGAGGTGAAAGGGGTTGAATGGGGAAAAGAGGGAGGGAAGGGGACTTATGGGACTTTCAGGGAGGGAGGAAATGGGAAAGGAGAAATGTTTTGGAATGTAAATAAAAAAACTTAGACAATAAAAAAAGGAAAATAAAAGTTGGAAAGAAAAAAAAAGACAGATTTTCTAAAATATTACTAAAATTATGATTACTTCATTTCCTTTCCTTTCCGCCAGCTAAACTACTGGTTCTTAGCTTTTATAACAGTGCAACCCTTTAATTCAGCTCCACATGTTATTTTAACCAACCCCCTGACCATAAAATTATTTCCTTGTTAATTAATAGCTTTAATTTTGCTACTGTTATGAACAGTAATTTTAATATCTAATATTCAGGATATCTGATAAGTGATCCCTATGGAAGGGTTGTTCAAACCGCATAGGGTCATGACACACAGACTGAGAATCAATGCTCTAAACCCTCCTGGTTTACAACTCCTTACCCAGACTGGTCCTCTGTTGCTTGTAAGACTTTGTCTAGAGTCAAGGCCTCATGGGCTTTTACCCTTCAACATTAGAATGCGTATTTGCTATCCTTCTTGTCAAGCTTGTGTTTGGGCAGCTTTTTGGTGAGATTTTACAGGTGTAGCCTCTCTGACATTTGTAGGAGACACAATCTCAGCAAACTACCTGTCACTCTGGCTAAGGATTTTTCTTCCCCCCAGAATAACCTCCCAGTTTTTTCCCAATTCATGATTGAATTGTTATCCACATTTTGTATTCATATATACATGATTGAGAGGCTCTGCATCCCTTTTAAAGTATCTCCTTATGATCTGAACTACTCAAGGAAAATACCCAAGGAATCAGAGGAGGAGCAATGGTCAAATTTTATAGTATAATTTACATTATTCTCTAATAATCATCTTAAATCTTATTGACAAAGATTGTCCACAGGGGTGTGGGAGAATTGCATCTCATTCTCTTCAAGCTGCTGTAGTAAAATATCATGAACTGAGAGACTGATGTACAGAAGACATTCATTTCTGATAGCCCTGGTGGTTAGAAATTACAGGACCCAAGATATAACTAAGTCTAATCATGAAGACTTAGCAAAGACCCCACCTCCTAAACCATTATCAACATTCAGTTTTAGAATTCAACACATGAGTTTAGACCACAAGGGGAAAGAGGTTCAAATATTCAGACTGTCAACTTGGTAGCCATCTCCTTGACACCTCTTATAGGAGGTCAATATTCTCATTTAATACTTTAATTTTTTTGCAGAATCTAAAAGATAATGTTGCTAAGTCCCCAAATTAAGCATTAATAAGAAAATTATTTGGCATTTAAAATATAGACCAAGTCAAATTATCAGTCTAATAGAGGTATAATACATTTTCAAACTCATATCTCTTGAAATTTATAAGAGAGAGAGAGAGAGACAGACAGACACAGAGACACAGAGACACAGAGACAGAGGCACAGAGACAGAGAGACAGAGACAGAGAAACCAAACAAGGAAGAAGATATCAAGAGAAACAAGAAGTGGAGCTGTAAAACAGGTAAGAAACAATAGGAATTTTACAGTTGTAGAGAAATAGGCTGCCAGGATTATTTCTATGCATAGGCATGGTCCAAATGGGAGAAGGAAGAAAGTACATGGTCAAGCAAAGCAAGAAAGTTATCTACAGGTTCTATAATTCAGATACAGTACAATACAGCAAGATGCTAATGTTTGGAGTAGGAAAAGATGATCCGTATAAGGCATTATAGATTTTAAAGTGCTGATGACCACGCAGCAGTTTTCAGATTCTGCAAGGGCATCCCTAGGTGAGCCTGAGAGGGTGCCTTCTGTCCCTATACTTCAACAGCAAATGCTGCCTCTGACATATTTTACATAGGCATAACTAAAGAAGGATGCAAAGCTAAAGAAGGATGCTAGCAGAACAGAGGAGCTGTATTAAGAGGTTATATATTAAGGAGATATATTAAGAGAAAGTAGGGAGAGGAAAGGAAAGGTAGCACAGAGGAGGTAGAGGGAACAATAACTAAGAATATTTGAAAAGGTTACATGGAAGTGTGTGTGTGGGGGGGTGCCATGGGGGGGTGTAATAAAAGTTACCCAAAATAGGAAAATATGCTCCTCTCAGAAGCAGTTGGCCAAATAAAAAGCAAAATCATGGGTGACCCAGGGTCTTCCCAAACAATATATCCCCATTGCTCTTGGCTGATATTGTGTAGCAAGCTTTTCCTAGAAAGCCATGGCACATGCACATGCACACACACACACACACACACATACACACACACACACACCTCTACTCACTTTAGAAAATGAGTCCCAAAGAAACCAAAGTAATGATTGTACCTATATTCAATTTGATAAACCAATGAATTTTATCAGCTACTTATAGGAATATGAGTAAGAAGTTACTTACAGTAGCAGAAATTACTCAAAGCCAGCTACATGAAGACAGTTCTCAAGGGTGACAGATCACAAAACCTGAAACCTGGAGCACACCACACAGCATGTAGGCACCTCAACATGTTATCCAAGTGGCTCAGTTGGTCTGAGCCACCTCCAGGCAGTTTGACTGGAGAAGTCTGCTTCTTCATGGTTATTTGGCTAGGTTGTGCATTAAAAGTACCACTAGTCTGTCATGCAGGTTGCCACTGAAATATTTTAGACAGGAAAATTAGTGACATAATCAGAGTTGAATTTTAAATATTGATATTGACTCCAGGGTTGAGAATAGATTCAAAGAAAGTAAGATTAGAAAATATGAAATGATTTAGAATGCTGTGGTATTGCCGTGAAGACATTCTGATTAATCTGAAATTCCAGTAGTGACTACAGGAATGAGCAAAGAAAGAGGACTGAACACATTCATATGAAACCAACTAGAACTGATATAAACATGGAGAGACACGATGAGAGAGGATGATAACGCTCAGATTTCTAGATGACTGTGTTGATAGTGGTTAATGCCAATATACAAATACAGGTTGACAGTGTTAAGATTGTGGAGCTCAGATGTTGTGGAAGGTGAAGACATCCATTTAGGACATGTCAAATCCAGAGGGAGATGTCTAAC
Source organism: Tokudaia tokunoshimensis (assembly GCA_036184795.1). Classification (NCBI taxonomy): domain Eukaryota; kingdom Metazoa; phylum Chordata; class Mammalia; order Rodentia; family Muridae; genus Tokudaia; species Tokudaia tokunoshimensis. The sequence continues at coordinate 8,239,091 of BTHU01000005.1, read as the reverse complement.
AGGGAGCAGAGTGTGTGCTTTGTCATTCAGAGGGAGAGAAATGCATGCTGTGGCATCTTAGACAGAATGAGTAGAAAAGAGATCACCTACAAAGTAGGGAGAACAAGGTGTTCTGAAAGTGCAAGAGCTCATGAGTAAACTCTGAGTGTCCAAATCTTAAATAATTGAAGCTTTGGGAGGGTTAGGGAAGAGATCATATTTCATTCAAATATACAAATAAAGTCAAACAAAAGTCGTTTTCTGTGGAAATATCCCAAGTGCCTTTTTCCTAAAAGGGGTAGAATCATAGTTCCAGAAAAGTCCAGGGAGAAGGTGGTATCAGAGAAGAGACCTTGGAATATCTTCCTTCAACAGTGAATTGGACATCTCAAAAGTAACAGGACCTGAGTACCACTGACTTTCCTATCTCTCTGACCATGGCCACTGCAGAGTTCCCTTTAAACTCCCTGTTTTTCTTTCTTTCTCTCTGTCTCTGTCTCTGTCTCTGTCTCTCTCTCTCTCTCTCTCTCTCTCTCTGTCTCTCTCTCTCTCTCTCTCTCTCTCTCTCTCTCTCTCTCTCTCTCTGATTGGATTTTCTTATTTACATTTCTTGTTTTTTATGAATTTATTGTTCTTAAATGCTGAGTAGTATTCCATTGTGTAAATATACATGGAAAATATCTCGGATAAAATTGAATTTCAAATGTTTTCCCCCTTCCAGATCTCCCCTTCTGGAAAACCCCTATCCCATCTCCACTCCCACTGCCTCTATGAGGATGCTCCCCCACCCACCCACTCCCATCCTCCAGCCCTGGCATTCCCCTACACTGGGGATCAAACATCCTCAGGCCCAAGGGCCTCTCCTCCCACTAATGTCCAACAAGGCCATTCTCTGCCACATATGTGGCCAACACAATGGGTCATTTCATGTGTATTCTTTGGTTGGTGGTCCAGTCTCTAGGAGCTCTGGGGGGCGGGGGGAGTCTGGCCTGTTGATGCTTCCTCCCTAGGGCTACAGACCTCCTCAGCTCCTTCAGTCGCTTCTCCAACTCATCCATCTGGAACACCCGAGCTCAGTCTAAAAGCTGGCTGCGAGCTTCTGCTCCTGAATTTATCAGGCTCTGGCAGAGACTCTCAGAAGACAGCCATATCAGGCTTCCATCAGCAAGCACTTCCCGGCATCCACAATAACTTCTGGGTTTGGTGGCTCTATTTGGGATGGATTCCCATGTGGGGCAGTCTCTGAATGGCCTTTCCTCCAGTCTCTGCTCCACAGTTTGTCTCTGTATTTCCTTCTGTGTTTTTCAATTTAGATAATCCTATTGAGCATGAAGTTTTACTGTCAACCTTGAAAACTGGGACACTGGCTTCTGAACTACAGACTATTGCAGTGCTCTTTAAAAATCTCAATGGCTGTTATTTTATATATCATAAAACCTTTAGAAAATTGAAGAATTAAAAACTAGTTGCATAGAATTATGAAATCCTGTTTGGAGTTCTTTGGCAGCTTTAGATAATGAGTATCATAACTTAGGACCTTGCTTTGTAGACTGTAATTTCATTTAAAAATTATGTTTCTGAAATCTGAGCTATTTTAGTATTTTAATTTGTGATTTTGAATGAAAGCTTTTATGATTTCAAGACTCAGTTGTCCCTTAGTCCCCACACTTTGCAAGATTCTCCTCCTTCCCAGAAGCCTTCACCCCATCATTTCCTTTTTACTTTAAAGGGAAGCCTGTGCTGGTGTTCTGCAATTCTGAGGTTGCCTCCAGCTAAGACTGTTCAGGGAAGATAAAGAAACCAATAAACAAGACAAGAAAACAGAACTGACCAGTAAATCCACATTAGGAAATAACTGAAGATTTTATTAAAAATCTATTTGTGTGAAATGAATTCCTCTAAAATAAAAAGTTGTTCTGTGTTTTCTAAACTCAAGCTTTAGAAAAATCAATTTCCAGTAGATGAGGCAATGTTAGTTCTTCCTCTTTATAACTGTCTTCAGGTTAGTTACACTGTTTGTACTAGAAACAAACAATATATAAACAATTTCAACTTTTATATCATTTAAACAATCCCTCTATATGGGATTTTTCTTTCAAAGTAGCTGCCAAACCATATTTGAAATTTCCTATTATTTATCAGCTGATTGGGGTAATCTTGTAAGCATTTCATAGCACACAATGAAAGTACTCAAAACGTCAGAAACTATTAGAAATTGCAATAATTCATAATTACATTTATTCAATAATATTCACTTAAGTGGATTGGCTAGTCAATATCCTACACTTAATTACATCCATTTGGATCCATTTTACATAGTATTATACAGAAACCAAATTACATCCTGCTGTGTATCTGCTGCCGATCTCAATAACAGGAAGCCAGGACTCTCACAATTAAATCACTTTTTGTCATCTTCCATACTCAAGGCTAATTCTGTCATTGCTATTAATTTTCCCAACTACAAATGAAAAAATTAAATAAATAAAAAGAATAAAACTATGTGGCTTACCTGGGTGTTATCAATCCCAGAGAATCCAGAAGGAAAAATTTTTTGATCTACTCATCATTTTGCTTTCTGAACCTTGAGTACTATTCAACACACACCATACTTAATAAACTCCTGTGGAATCTATGGCATCCTATAAAATTTGCCTTAGTGGCAACATAGCAGAAACAATCCTAACACGGGATTTGGGATCTTTGAGCAAAAGGACTCCAAACAGCCTTTGCTCCATCGTGGGTGACCTTGCTGTGGAGAATGAGGGTACCATTACCCATCCTGTCACTCTGAACATTCAGTGAAACATATGAGGAAAGCTCTGTACACATCCACTTGACAAAAATCATAGGATAGAAAGCAGTAGTTGTAAATAATGTAGACCTCTATGTTTACCATGGATTTCTGTTTGTCTTGAGTTTTTAGTCATTTGCATCAATAAGGAGAGCTGGCATGTGCAAAATCCTAAGCACTTTTGCATTGTTTTGCAATTCCTCACAAACTCTGGAATCACACTGTGAAGGTCCAGCTCTACAGACATGCCTTTAGGGAAAACCTATGGCCATCTTAGTTTTCCCATGCATTAAAGATGCTTTCTCAGCCCTCGGTCAGCTACATGGGCAGCATAAAAATCACAGCACCCTATCACTTAGCAGAAATTCAATCTCCTAACAAGAGAACAGTGAAGGATTCTTCATTTCATATTGGAAAGGGTCATTTTGATTACCTCTTTTCAGAAATTGAGTTTATCATTGGAAAACTGAGGCAGTAGTGATCATTATTGACATTGATCACTGTTCTGTATACTTTATTAAATGAGGCTTTTCCATTTATGATGGCTCACATTTGAGTAAATAATATTATAACATGAAAATATTGTGTCTTTAAAATAAGTACAGAATTTAAAGCTTCTCTTGTTCTTGGTTATATATCATTGATGAAACATGGGTTTTCAAATACTGTCAAAATAATTTATTAGTTTCCTAGCCTGTGCATTTGTTGGTTTGGTTAATAATTTCGTCCCCCCTGTGCATCAGGTGGCTGAAAAACTACTATTGTAGTTTCAGGAAGTGAAGTATTGCCTACTCATTTCTCTCCCTTATGTCTTCAGGCTACACTGTAATTCTCATCTGCCCTACTTTGCTTTGGACATATTTTTAAGTGTCAGAATGTTCTGCATATTTACATGGCAGTATATATCTGGAATGTGGAGGTTATGCTAGGCTCTTAGAATAGAGCAGTGATAAGAAGGAAGGGGTGACAAGCGTAAAGGAGAGAAAGAGAGAGAGAGAGAGAGAGAGAGAGAGAGAGAGAGAGAGAGAGAGAGAGAGAGAGAGAGAGAGAGAGAGAGAGAATGAATGAATGACAATCCAGAGAGGAAGAGCATGTTCTCAGTGGCCTCCTCTACAGGAAAGGGCATCATTATGCACTCTCCAAGTGTCCACTTTAGTCAGCAATTATTTGGGTCTCTATAAAATTCCTTTGTCACTGGATTAGCTATCCTAAGAACACAAAGCTAACTAGTTGTACAGTTCACAGCCAGCCCAAAAGACACTTGTTCCATTTCATTTCTGTGTCTTACCATGCTGGCCTCTAAAGAAATGATTTACTCAGTTCTGTCTCTCCCATCCCCTGAGGAGCAAAGATGTGTTCTGCAAAGACTCTCCTTCCTTCAGTCTCTTATATAAAGGAAATTAGGAATGAGGCAGCCTTGAATTCAGCTCTGGCTCCTGCCAGTTTTGTGTTAAGATTATTATAGGAAGCCCATGATATTTATCAGAAAGTGGGAAAATACATAGGAAATACTAGGTCTCCGTATTTATTAAAACCTGTTTTCTTTGGGGGTGTCTGTTGGGGGTTGTTTTTAAGTAGATTGTGGAGGATAGGTAAACAATAGCTCTGCTTTAATGTCATCATAAAATAAATGGGGAATATAAATGTAAACCTCAGGTGCCCTAACATGGTCCACGTCACTAAACGGAGGTAAACAACCAGCTTTCTGTCTCTTGTAGTCCAGTCACTATATGTATGCTGTGTTCACCTTTTGTTGTATCCTCCCCTGCTAGCTGAACAACTCAGGAGGCAGGGGTGGGTGGGGGTTTTCTTCCTGCTAAGCTGAAATAAAACCACTCCTAAGATCATGTTGTGGTTTGGAGGCAGCAGGATTCCTGGGTTGAACACAGAAGCAGGAATCATGAGACCTGCTCTTTCTGCTACCTGGTTCCAGTGCTTATTTAGTAAGTGACCTTGAACAAACCACTTTCTTCCTCTTCTCCCTATTAAAGAAAACTAATTGATCTTGTGGTCATACTTCAGAAAGATGTAATGAAGATGAGTAGAACACAATTAAAGCAGCTTCAAATAAGAACTCTACACAGTACATAATTAGTTCTATAATCTGTAAGTCTGAACAGTGTCCAGATATCTACATCAGAATTAAATATTCAAGAAGTAGAGTATATTTTTCCACTCTAAGAATAGAAAAGAGTTCAACTATACTTCAGTTCATATCAGTATAGATGATATCCCACTGGATTAAGTTATAGAAGACATGATACATATGGTGGCCTTAACACCACAGGCATTAATGAGATGATTAAATATGATCAGCCATCAAAGACTCTACATAGAGGTATGGTGCTATTTTTGAATAACAAAAATCAAGAACTCTGGTCAAAGGTTGTTAGAGATGATATTTAGGTTCATAATCAAATTCTAGATGTGGACATATCATAAGGTAAAATTAAAGACTAAAAAACTCTGAGAATCTGCATTATCAAGACTCCATGTGTGCTTTCTATGTCTACATCTCTCAGCTAAATGAGAAATGAATAGGAAAATTCTGAGCTGCTAAGAGAGTGTATGTATGAACTGTGGGTCCACTGGATCCATCCACTGGAGTCCCCATGGTATTTGGGGACCTCCTGTTTTTATGACACAGCTGCACCTGATTCTGCCTGCAAGACTACCTGCAGTAAAGTGATTTATCTATGCAAAGTATCTTTGCAAGCTTTCAGTGCATGTTCAGATTTTCACAAGAATGGTGTAGAGATCACTGTAGAAACACATGGTATTCTGTCAGTTGAAACACTGGGGTCATGTGTACAAATCTTTCTAGGTAGATAGATTTACTGCATTGGTCTGATCTGTTTATTCTACCAGCACTTCCTTTCCTGATCTGGGGCAGAGACAATGAAGCAGTGATCCATACTTAGTCATCACTTGTTTATTTCATTCAGTTTTTACAGGGTAATGGTCCAAGGACAAAGCCTCTCCTTCTAAAAGACCTATTCTGCCATCTTTTTACCCTACTTCTTATCCCAGGGTTTTCTGGATGAAAAGAAAACTTTCTCCTAATAACCAGGTTTGGAGTAGGTCTGCTCTTCTCTGAAGTTTGGTGCATGTTCCCTGCATATGAAGTTTGTTGGTTCATATTGTTCTTTGACTGAGAGCTGGTGGGCCTAGCCTTCTTGAGGAAATACTGCCTCTATTCCTGCACAAATCCTGACTGTTTTCATCCTCATCCAAGATTATTGTTCAGGAAGAGCTCAGCATTTCTGAGTGCCGGGTAGGCTCGTCTCTGGCTGAAGGTAAAATACATTCCCCTTCAAAAGCATTCTGTGAGACAGAAGAAACCAGGCTATCCTTTAACTGATGGTCATTTAGTCCTTCCAACAGACTCTTCTCCAGTTTTCTATCTCCTAACCCCTGACAATTACTAAGTGACAATGAAAAGCCACCATGTCACTCACGGTGGTTTCTGAAAGTCATAGTATTGTTTCTTAATCTTCCCCAGACAGTTCAAAAAAGTCAAGGTCCATCATTCATGTAATTCTTGTTGAGTTGAACATCGTTCTCATTCATGTAGCTCTTGTTGAGTTGAACATTGTTCTTTTTACTCTGTCTTGCTTCCTTATCTATGTATATAACAAAATAATCCCAAATGCTGTATAGGTTAAAGAAACTAACATTTGTAAGATTATGAACTGTCCATATTGGACAGCTACATCTTGTGATGATCTTATCCTACTTCACTTTATGCCAGAGAGCAAGAAGGCAGCAGATGTATTCAGAACCAAGCAAATACAAAAAGATTTGCCTCATAACAGTCTACTAAGGCAAGTACCTCGGGAGTGAGAATGCAATAGTGAAGGAAAAACATAACCCATTTAAGAGTGCTCCTGATGAATGATTCAGACACCTTCCACTGGGCCCCCCTTCCCAACTTTTCTGAAAATTGATTCAGCCATGCAGTGAGTTTTGGTGGGAATAAATCATATTCAAACAAAAGCATTCTATGATATTTTTTAGAAGTTTATAAAACTCTCTGTCCTGTACCTAATATAATCTAGCAAGTGACTCCAAAATTTCTTTATGTCACCTTTTATGAGTTACCTAATAGTTGGTTGATAATATTCATTAAAATATATTTGGACAAGGCACTTGAGAAGACATTATATCAATATGTTAGGGAGATTATTCAATGATGAGTAAAAATCATCTCTATTATATAAAAAATAAATAATTAAGTATAGGGAATACACACAGAAAATCATATTATCTACTGCACAAAATATTAGTACTGTAATGACTATATGATTTAACTCATATGGAGATTCAGAAACAATGGCAGTTCTTTCTGACTTGGTACTTCCCAGATTTTGCATGTAATATAGAATTGATGATGAATCATTGAAATGTGAACCAAGATTAAATTGTACTGTATTTCAAATATGAATAAGCAATGTAGACAATGATGAAGACAAGTTAAGGTCCAGGAATTGGAGTCATACTGGGCAAGTATGTATGTACTCCTACAGCAAAAGATGATTTCATGTATCAAAAAAGAAATAAAGTTGAAAAATCTTAGACCTGCAGCTTAAAAATTTCATGTTGAGCTTAGAGTTACTTTAAATGACAGCTTTTGAGGAGATGGACCTCTGGTTTAGCAAACAGAGTAATTGCTGTTTCAAAGTATCAGTATACCAGTCACCATCTCAGAAATTCAGATGGTAAGTTATAAGAGATGGAAACAGGCAAAAAATGGGAATAAGAGGTATAAGAATTAACAGTAAAGTAAGAGAACCACATCTTATAATATAGGTGTATTAGTTCAATAAGAAGCTGAAGGAAGGTCAAGGATGTCAAGGTGTTTTCCACCTGGGATGTACAGGAAGTTTGTGTGCTTAGATAAAGAGCTATCACAAGTCACTCAAATAGCCAGATGAAGTTCTTCCTGTATTCCTGTCCAATGCTGAATGTAAATGTATTGGCTAACCTATGTCTGAAAGCTCTAAGACTATCTGTTCTTTCTTGACTCCAGGATATTGAGATCAGATCTTGAGTAATTTCATCTTGTTCTTAACTAGTACTGTGAGGTTACTTTTAGACTTCTCCTTTTAGCTTTTTTCATGATGTATTACAAAATAAGCTCAATGAGTATGACGGAGTGCTAAGAAAAAACAATTGTCAGTGGATGAGTCCAATCAACTATGTAAAGTAGAAATGTATCCTATCGGGTACTCCTGTTCAAGCATTTGCTAAATGAATGCATTGAAGATAACTTAGCAAGAGAATCTAGTTACCTGAGCTGCACCAACTGACTAAAGAATGTAACAGACAGTAAACATTTGGATCTTGGTGACAATACATTCCTCATCTTATATTTTCACTGTCTTCATTAGAGACCTGGGCCATGTACCTGAACCCACATATTGAACCTAAAGTTTCTATAAAAGGCAACTTTAAAAGATACTCTCCTGTGGTTCAGCAAACAGGAAGGAATCACTATTCAAAATGCCAGCTTAATTCTTTCCTTTTTTTTGTTAAAGTGAGGGAAACACTCATTTATTTCTTCTCTAAGACCAATCTCTTTGTTGTCTGGATAATATTAGTAGATCACCTGTCTCCTGGGTAAAATTTTAAAGATTTCATCTTCCCAATTATGAATTGCTGAATAGTCTCTAATAGACCACTTTGATTAACATACTTTTTAAACGTATTACATCTTTCAAACAAATATTTCAAAACTGTTTTAACTTCACCCAAAACCAATTTCTCCAATATTTAGAGGATGCTTATATTTACCACCTAAATATCTTATTGTACTGCTCATCTTATGCAAACTGAATCTCCTTTCCTGTTCTCCTCAGAAATGTGTCTTGTCGTAGCCGTTTAGGAGGAAGGGTCAATCATAAAGTCTGTCTCAATTTTTTGACCTCTTAGTTTTAAGTATGGCTGATAAATTTTATATCATCTTATTTTTATTATTTTATATCATTTATATTTATGCTTCATTTATTCATGAAGCTCTAGGCTCCTAACATTGCTCCAACATCTCAACCACTCACTGTCAGAATACTATGATGACTCCTTACTCCCTCTCAACTTTCTTGGGCAAAGTTCCCCAGGTATAAACAGTCAAGGCCCAAATGTGCACTCCTTGTCCATCTGGAGTGGTTGATAGGTGATGTTGGGTAGTTCGATGAAAGGGGCACTGTAAATGTTAGTGATAACTAGCATTCAGTTCTTAACTCTTTGTTCACTTCCAACTAACCTTATAATACAGGTGATCATGTGGTGATGACACCTCCAAAATCTGCTTTTAACCCAGAATCTCCTCTGAATTGTAGTGAAATTTGTAATCTCATTATGAGCTACTTGCTGTTGTTGGTTGTGTTGCTGTTATTGGTTTATTGTTGCTGATGGTGGTGGTAATCATGGTGGTCATGGTGGTGTTGTTACTGTTGTTGTTGTGTGTGTGTGTGTGTGTGTGTGTGTGTGTGTGTGTGTGTGAGAGAGAGGGGGGGTACCTCTGTTGGGCATGTGCATGCTACAGCGCATGTGTGAATATGTGGAATCTGCGACTACATTCAGGCATCAGCTCTCTCTCTTCCAAGGGTCCTGACAATCAAACTCAGTAAGACATTGCTTCAAGATCTAAAAAGAGTTATTTTGCCTTGTCACCCCTTTTCAGACAAAGTTCCCTGGAATATAAAGCCCAAAGTTCAAAGGGATGGACTATTCCCTATCCGTCTAGAGTTGTTGATAGGCAGCATCCTTAGATGTGATAAGGATTAGCAATCTCATGGACCCTGAAATACTTTTAAAATATTGGGGCTGGCTGAAGAGATGCCTCTGTAGTCAAAGCAGTAGTAACATAAGAGGGACACCTGGATATTGGATCCCCAGATGCTGAGATGTCATTAGCCCCTGACTGTCATTCCAGAACTCAGAAAGCAGATATCAAATCCCCAGAACTAATTTTTAAACAAGACTAGCTTCTGGAAGTGCTGTCATGCTCTGGGTCCAATTGAGAGACTTATCTCAATATGCAAATGGGGAATGATTAAAAGAAAAAATACCTAAATATCAACCAGGGGCCTCCATAGGAACACACATACATGTTCATGAGCACCTATATGCATAGTCATGCACTTACATACATGCATACCTCACACGACAAAGATAATTCAACTATAAATTTAATGTGTTGATGTAGCTTATCATTTTTGAATTTTTTATTAGTTTTAAATTTGCATGTAAAGAAATGTGTTTCATTGCAATATTTTTATCATACGTTGTTCTGCTTGATTGTTTTTTATTCACTTCCCTTTCCTGTCCCAATGCCCTCCAACCTCTTGGCCTCTTGGTCTTTTTTCTTTCCCATGAATTTTCTGACATATATTTCCCTTCTTCTCACCCCACTCATATCTAATAGTCAGCTTTGTAGTTTTGTGGCCTACAATTACAGAACACATACATGCATATGGATGCATGTATGGAAAAATCCGTGATTATCATATGGAAGACAGCATTCAGAGTTGTCTATTTGAATCTGGGTTACTTCACTGAGTTTCCAGTTCTATACAGTTTCCTCCAAATGTCATGATTGCTATTGTTCTCTGAAGCTGAATAACATTCTATTCTGTATACATGCCATAATTTCTTTCTCCATTCATGTGTAGTAGGTTGGTTCTGTTTTTTAGCTGTCTTAATTTTTTAGCTGTCGATTGATGTGGATGTACAACTATCTGTAGTAAGATTTGAAGTCCTTTGTGCATCAGCTCTGGCACACCTAGAAGCATGTTAGAAATATAGAATTCCAAGGCCTATCTCAAAACTGAGTCAGAATCAGGATTTCAACAAGATTCCCAAGAAAGAAATATGCATAAGTAGGTTTAACATGCATTGGAATAAAACATTTCAAACTTTTTAAATTCTTCTATGCATATATGAGTGAGAGATGTATATGTGTATATATTTTTGTATGTAACCATGTGTGCATATGGTTTTATGTGCATGTGCCTGTGGGAAACAAAAGCTAATGTCTGTTGTCTTCCTCAGTCAATGTCTATTGTACTTTTTGAGATAGGATCTATCACTGAACCTGAAACTTATGTATTCAGCTAGACTGATTGACCCATGCATTTTGAGGATCTGCCTGTCTCACCCCCTTGCCCCAGCACTGTGCTATCAAAATATGCCTCTACATATGGCTTTCTATTTTTGGTGTTAGAGATCCTAACTTAGATCCTAAAGCTTGTCTGACAAACATTTTTACTGACTGATCCATCTCTGCAGCTCAAAACATTTCAATTTTAATATCCTTGAAAATACTACTTTATGTTTCCCTTATTCCTCATTAATATTGTTAGAGATTCTTTTTTAAATGTCCTATCTATGAGACTGAAGCCCCATTATAGCTCATCAGTTCTCCATACCATATCAACTAATCCTTAGACTAAAGGATTTAGGTGAAAGAAGTGTAACCCTGTTTCATGCCCTTTACTGCATGGGCCATCTGTGTACTACTGATTTTCTCTAAGGTTAACTCAATTAATCTAGATTTGATGAGACTTAAATTTCAGTTTGAAGCCTTTCCTTATCCAGTGTCCTTCCAGACACTAACCATAAATCGTGTACTCCTAACATTGTCTCAGAATCTGCTTCCAAAAGAATCAAACTGGTAGCTTTTCTAAACTCTTTTCATTCTTCCATTTGTGATAAGAGTATTTTGTCAAGCAGTTTTGTGTTTGGTGTACAATAATTGTGGAATCCATAATTGTGATTATAGGATAAAAAGAAAAAAATCAATAAAAAGGTAAGGGCACTCATTTCAGATGACCACTATGATTCCAATGACCACTATGGCTTTGGAGTCCATTTACCTTTCGGTTCCTTGGTTCAGTTATTAGAAGGATGTTGCCTTTGTAGTTATTCATCTAGGCCCTGCCCCAGTGAGCATTGTATTATGATACATGAGACTGTCAAAACCTACTGGGTTTTTAGACATTTCACTGGTGCAATATATTTGCAAATACCTCTGCTGCAGAAAAGTATGATTGAGCCTTATTCTGTGTGTTCTGCCTGATAAGGGAGCCAGTGACTAAGGAGTCACTTTCTCTGAAAAACAAAATTAGAATGTCCTTTCTTCTTTTTACAATGGCATGCTATGGTGGCATGAAACAATGATGGAAGCAAATTGTCAATGTTTTTATGCACAACCAATTTTTATCTAAGAACTGAGTGTGGTTTTTGAACTACTTATATAGTCCAAATTAAGAAAGTTATCATGACGGGAAAGGGGAAATCATTTGGAATGTAAATAAAAAAAAAACTTAGAAAATAAAAAAAATAGAAAAAAAAGAAAGTTATCGTGTGTATTAAATCTACACTATGAAAAAATAACAAAAATTACTACTGCTCAGGAAATAAAGAAAGTGAATACTGATAAAACCACCATCTTTCATTTCTCCCTCAGGGCTTAAAGATTTCTCTTTTAAGTGGGCTAAGTCTGATATCCTCAAGCAGTAGTCTGAAGAGCATTTCACCCGAGACACTGTCTTTGAGAAATACCTATACTCACTCATACCTGGAAGAATATTAGAGCTTTATCTCCAAGATGTTTATTACTTATCTGTACTTTAAACTTTAGGACATGACACAGAAACCAGTTGTCATATTGTTGGTTCAGGGTCATCAGGGTTCCCTCTTGGGATGTTTTTATCTCATCAGTAAAAGAAGAATAATGGAAGCTCAAGGACAAGTTTATTAAAGTTTTAAAAAATAAGCTTTAAACCTCAGCAACTGCTCAAAGAAGAATGAAGAAGAGAAGGGGGAAAACATGTCATTTAAGCTGGCACATATCAGACGCTAGGCAAGCAAGCACATGACAGGGGAATAGAGGCTTTAGAAAAAGAGTAAAGAAGCCCAAAATGTTAAGAAACGCACAAAATATTAAAGAAATCACACTTATAAAAAATAGAAGAAAGGGGGAAACTAAGCTTTTCAGAATAATTCAGAGGAATGGCACTTATAAATGACATGGCTTCAGCCCAGTAACCTACTATTCCAGGAGCAAGGTCTTTGGAAGGGAAAGACAATTATCCTTAAATAATGAATTGGTTTTGCCTAACCCTTTAGCATGGCTTAAGGTACGCCTATCTTCCAAGGGATGGTTCCTTGGTCAGGCTATTGAAGTATACAACTGGAGGCTTAAGCCTCCACCCATGAGAGACATTCCATTCTCTTGATGAGAAATTTGATTGCTTTGTTTTACTATAACTATAATAATTAACAGTATTAACTCCATTGACATTCTTCCTCATTTAAACAATCAGGAATCAGAGTCAAGGATCCTAGGTCTTTAGCTATTGCTGTGAGTCGATTTTGCTGGTGAGGAATAATCCCTTCTTAATGGCCACAGTTTCCTTTGGGAAGTTGGCTTATTCCAGTATTTCATATGGTCCTCTTTACAAGTCAGCCTCAGAGTCTTAAGAATCCACTAAAGAAACTAGAGGCTACCAGCAATCCTGTGGTCAAAAACAATTCTTGCTTGGGCTTTATAACAACGATCTTGAGCCTTGAAAATGCCAATATTACACATTTTTTTAATCCCAGTCATGAAGGTGTAGTATATGGTAGAAGAATCTGGTTTCTGTTTTGTCTTGCATTGTGACTGTTGATCTGTAGCTTCATCATTTCCAATGTTTCTAAGCAGCATTTCCAGACTGACACCTGTCGCAGGCCCCTCACATGCACTCACATGTGCTTGTTTCTTCAAATATATCTCCATTTACTTATAAAATATAAATTTCACTCTCTTGCTTAGAACTATGTGCGGAAATTTAATTGATATATGTAATTATACTCATGTGTAGATATATGACTAGCAATGTTATATATTCCATATACAAAGCAAAGAAGTAAAGCTCAGGAAATTAGGAGTTACCAAGTTCTGTCTCCCCTCCTACTTATGTGCAGAGCATGTCTAACAGCTTTCTATGTGTGCATCACTACTTGAAGGATCTTGTTGCTTTTAAGCTCTATGTTTTCTTCATTCTCACACATTTGAAATGTTTCATTCTCTCTGGGAAATGAGTCAGGAATAGAAGAAGACAGGCCACCTCACATCTTACTTCTTTCCTGGATACACTGAGATATTTGAGAAGTTATACAACAATGTTTAACCTTCTTTTTCTTGGATATTTTCTTTATTTACATTTCCTCTTTCCAGGTCTCCCATCCAGAAACCACCTATCCCATCCCTCCTCCCCCTGCCTCTATGAAGGGTGCTGCCCCACACACCCACCCACTCCTGCCTTCCAGCCCTGGCATTCCCCTACACTAGAGCATCAAGCACCCTCAGGCCCAAGGTCCACTCTTCCCACTGATGTCCAACAAGGCCATCCTCTGCCACCATTGTGGCCAGAGCCATGGGCCCCTCCATGTGGACTCTTTAGTTGGCCCCCAGAGCTCCAAAGAGGTTGACCAGTTGATACTGTTGCTCCCTCCATAGGGCTGCAAACCCCCTCAGCTCCTTCAGTCCCTTTTCCAACTCTTCCATTGGGGACCCTGTGTTCAGGCCAATGGTTGGCTGTGAGCAGCCACCCCTGTATTTGTCAGACTCTGGCAGAGCCTCTCAGGAGACAGCCATAACAAGCTCCAGTCAGCAAGCACTTCCTTGCATTTGTAATAGTACCCAGGTTTGGAGACAGTATAAGGGATGGATCCCCAGGTGGAACAGTCTCTGGAAGGCCTTTCCTTCAGTCTCTGCTCCACACTTTGTCTCCATATTTCCTCCTATGAATATTTTGTTCGCCTTCCTAAGAAGCACTGAAGCATCCACATTTTGTTCTTCCTTCTTATTGAGCTTCATATGGTCTGTGAATTGTATCTTGGGTAATCTTTTTGGACTAATATCCACTTATCATGTGAGTTCTTTTGTGACTGGGTTACCTCACTCAGGATGATATTTTCAAGTTCCATCCATTTGCCTAAGGATTTCATGAAGTCATTATTTTTAATAGCTAAGTAGTATTCCATTGTGTAAATGTACCACATTTTCTTTATCTATTCATTTGCTAAGGGACATCTGGGTTGTATAAGTGCTATGAACATAGTGAAGCATGTGTCCTTACTACATGTTGGAGCATCTTCTGGGTATATGCCCAAGGGTGGTATAGCTGGGTCCTCAATTTTCTGAGGAACCGCCGGACTGATTTCCAGACTGGTAGAACCAGCTTGCAATCCCACCAGCAATGGAGGAGTGTTCCACTTTCTCCACATCCTTGTCACCTGAGTTTTTGAACTTAGCCATTCTGACTGATATGAGGTGGAATCTCAGGGTCATTTTGATTTGCATTTCCCTGATGACTAAGGATGTTGAACATTTCTTTAGGTGCTTCTCGGCCATTCAGATTTCCTCAATTGAGAATTCTCTGTTTAGCTCTGTTCCCCATTATTAATAGGGTTATTCAGTCCTCTGGCATCTTACTTCTTGAGTTACTTGTATATATTGGTATTAGTCCTTTATCAGATGTAAGATTCCTAAATATCTTTTCCCAAGATCTCCCATGCTTATGGATTGGCAGGATTGATATAGTAAAAATGGCCATCTTGCCGAAAGTAATCTATAGATTCAATGCAATCCCTATGATAATTCCAACTCAATTCTTCACAGAGTTAGAAAGAGCAACTCTCAGATTCATTTGGAATAACAGAAAACCCAGGATAGCAAAAACTATTCTCAACAATAAAAGAACTTCTGGGGGAATCATCAATCCTGACCTCAAGCTGTGACAGGCAGGAGATCAATGAAATAGAATTGAAGGCCCAGAAATGAACCCACACACCTATGGTCACTTGATCTTTGACAAAGGAGCTAAGACCATCCAGGAAAAGCTCCTGAATAGAATACCAATGCTCTAAGATCAAGAATGGACAGATGGGGCCTCATAAAATTGCAAAGTTTCTGTAAGACAGAGAACACTGTCAATAGGACAAATTGGCAATACTTAACCTTTAAAACCATCCAGACCAGCACAACATCCTGCCCTTTTTCAAGTGTTCCTGACAATAGCTTCAGACTTGATTACTAAAAACTAAAGATTTTGTGCTTTGAAAATAGAAGCATGTTCTCACTATAAAAACCCCACACACATGCCTTTTAACAGCAGAGAGGTGCTTAATATGAGGGTATGGATCTACCTGAAAGAATAAAAATAAAAATTTAGATGTGAAATTGTACTGGGAAACAACATAGCTTATACCTTTTCGTTTTCTTTCTATGTTCTTCAGTTTTTAATGAGAAATTAAAAATTACAATGATCCCATGAGGTAATTTGTTATATATGAACCTTTCATTTTATAAGAAATATTACAAATCTAACTCTGCTAATCTAATCTATTTGCATATATGACTCAAACTTCAGACACCATTAATTCTTGAGATAATGATATTATTGAGTTCTGTACCTGCCTCATTACATTTTTCCTAATCCCTATGACAAAGATATTTTTATTGGTATAGCTTTCCTGGTAGCAGGAATCAGACAAAGAATGAAACTAAAAGGCAGTAGATGTTTTAAGTGTGAGTCATACCTACAAATTAGGTAGAGAATGGTAACACAATTTTCCAAGATTCCCTAGTTCTCAGACAGACTGTTGGACTGGAGAGAATACCTATCATAAGTTATGGGATGTGTTAGGTGCATTCTGTAAGTCATATGTCACATTACTGAAGTCATGGTGGGATCAGGTCTCCAAAACCACATGAATCTCTAGACAAAGTCTTTGAAAAAAGGGAAAGGAAGAATATGGCATGCACAGGTAATGTGCATGTGGCCAATCACCCACATTCCTGCTGAGTAGCCATTGTGAATTGCAGCGAGCAGATGTGAGTTCGTCCATCTCTTTCTCATGTGAAGCAATGTAACTATACTTTACCATGGGATAAGCTGTTTAATGTGGCAAGGATCTGAATGTCTTACAATACTATACTTTAAAATGACCTAGAAGTAGATGAAGAAATACCTATCTACACTACTGGACTTCATAAGACCATTAGATAACTCAAAAAGTCTGTTTTTCCCAATGAAATGAAGAATTTCTTTCTTTAAAGGAACCACATGCTTGTATGAGGACAAGAAACGAATCACTAGTTTAAATGCAATTAAGTGACTGGTGCCTTATTACCAATTAGCTTAACATGTGGAGAAGCAATAATACTATCTCTGCAGATTAATTTTAGTATCAGTCACACAAGCAGGTAGAGATGCTTGGAAGGTATCTCCAGAAGTTCTTTTGCAGGGGAAAGCTGTGAAGATCCTTTAAAGCTGTCACCTCACAGAACAGATCAGATTTCCTGGTCATGACATCCATGACCAATTCCAGAGGCTCTAGTTAAGGACAGTTAATCAAGGAGGGGCATGCAACTCAGGAATCTGCTCCTTCCAAGGACATCCCTCAACTAATTCTAATGTACTGTAACTTACCGTACACAGCTTCGGCTCAGCCTGCCTTATGAGCTGAAAAACAGTGGGCTGGGCAGAGCGTGTGTCTGGAAGCACAAAAGTTAATTATTTTTGCAGTTAATGCTTCTGAGTTTCAGTTTGATCATTTGCAAAATGAGGTTACAGATATGTAACCTATATCTCAAAGGATTATCATTCCTATTAATATATGCAAAAGAGTTTTATAAACTGCAAAGTGATGTAAAAATGAAAAGTATGTTTTGTTTTTTTCTATCTATAGCAAGATTTATTAAATTTTAGATGCCCTGTGAACCACCAAATACCACTGAATTCAGATCTTTTTCATGATTGCTACAGTACAATTTTTAAAACATCCCAATGGGTATTGGCTGAAATAATTGAATAATTTATAACAAATCAAAGTTAATATTTTTCTTATGACCTTTCTATTCAGGTAAAATATATACATTTTTCTAGAACATGTAAAGTTCATCTAAAATTTATGATAGCCCAATTTATACAAGCAACTAAAATTAGCAAAAGCAGGTCAAGTTTTCTTCCTTATAATCTGGAAGAGTGGTTCTGTGCACCTAGAATAAGGGTCTTCCAAACAGGCACTGTGGAAGTTTTACTGGTAAATGAAGGTCATAGGTTCTCAGATTGCAGCTAAGAAGAGAGGGAGACCTGTACTAACATCCATTTATTCTTTCCTACCTCACCGAAAATTATAGACTGTACTCTCGGGAAAATCCTGGCAGGAGTTCCCCACAGAATCAGGTGGTTACTCGTCATTTCTAGCTCATCAGGTCCTCTGGATTATGGATAGACCATAGTTAAACCAACTCTGCTTTCTGGAAAGCACAAATGGACTTTGGTATTTTGAGCCCTTTTTAAATTAGAAAAAAAGGGGGATTAATCTGATACTGGCTTTCCAACTACTCTGTGTATTAACTTGATTTATTTAAAGTAACCACATACAAAGTACACATTCACTGCTCTCCTGTTACAAGTATTCTCTGAGGATTCTACGAGGCAAAGAGGGGTTGCTCTGGGGTATCCTGTGGAATGAAAAGGAAGTGGCCCTCCTAAATTGCCTTTTCATGCTAGGCAGGTTCTCTCTGTGGAGCATAATTCATTTCATGACCACCTTGAGAGCTGACAAGGATGCCAATCTCCTATTACAAGAAATCAGATGGGCTAAGTCGTAGAAGATACAGAAATTTATATCCAAGTGTGTAACCTGGTTAATAGCTTAGGTCAGAACACAGATTGAAAATTTGTCGTCTTGGGAGTCTAGTCAAATACTCAATGGTTCTAAAAACTAAATAAATAAATAATCTAACTTTGAGGTTAAGTTTTGTTTTTTTTTTCACATGTATATGGTAACTGGGATGACTATCCTTAAAGGTGTTGCACAGCAAGGCAAACCCAGAGGCTGTTTTTGTCTTATGCTATGGAAGATTTTTTTTTTGCTTGTTTTAGTATTCTTCAGATACTTCCTAAGTCAGATTCTCAAAGAGACAGTCTTAAGGATGGTAAAGGACTTCTATGATACAATACTGTAAGAAGAAGATATCATAAGAATTAGCAAAGGGCCTTGTGAGATGTCACAGACTAGTAGTAGAGGCCTGTGTTACCTAGGGAACCCTAAAGCAGCCAAAGAGCTTCACTGTCATCCATCAACAAGAGGCTGGGACCTTGGGCTTTCACATAGGGTAGCATATTTCAGAGAGGTGTAAGTCCAGAGACTCTACATTATTCTACATAGGAAAGGTCTTAGAAGAGGACTTGCCTGGAAGCCTCTGGCCCAGCAGACATAGAATAGAGAGGTGGACAGGCTCAGGGCTGTTTGCACTGCAGTCTCCTATGTGTCTTTGGAGCTCACTAAATTCACACAACAAAATCATTTGGATGTGATAGAAAAATTTCAAAGACATTGGATAGATTATAATTGGGAGGCTGATGTCCTGTGTAGACAGGAGTCTACACAGGTACTAACTGCTCCCAATTCTGAAGTCTTCTCACCTTCGACCAACATTTATGCATTTCTAGATAGGGTGGCTCAGATGTGCCTCTCTGAATATTACGTTCTCTTCCTTATGCCATAGTACTACACTTGAAGATTTCTTTCTAACACTGAGTCTGGACAAAGACACAAGACTTTCATTCTCCCTACTGTCAGGGTCAAGATATGCACAATGCTTCTGTCTAATGGAATTTGGATTTGTTTTATTTTTGCCCTCTGGTATTATCTAAGGTTTTGTTTTTGTTGGGGCAGGGTGATGACTGTTAGTTGATTACCTATGCTATCATTTTTTTCTTCACTGTACATAAGATAGTAGTGTATATCACTGTGGATTCATGCAGTCAAGGCCCTATTATTTTCACACGTCCCACTGAAATGCACCTAACAGTACCTCCAAGAGATACCAGGATCTTCTTCCTAAAATCCTAGAGATTATCTTACATGGTCAAGTGTTTTAGCTGTGACTAAATTAAGGCTCTTGAGATGGGAGATTATCCTGTACTATCTAAGAGGCTCTAAGTACTGACACAAGTGTCCTTAAGACATACATAAAAAAGGAGAATAGAAACACATAATAGGGAAGATCATGTTGAAGCCAAGGAAAAATTGAAAATAATAACTTTGAAGGTTAAAGAGCTATAGCCAAAATCTATAGAAAGTCTGACACCTGAAGCTAAATGGCAGGAAAGGTCCATCAGATCATAGGGGTGAAAGAAGCACACTATTTGGCTTCCGATACTGGTTGAAGGAAGGGTAAAAGAAAAACTGCCTCTCATCTCAAGCCAACTAATTGTGGTGATTAGTGACAGCCACCACAGAAAGCAAATATGCATAGTGCTAACCAAGATCCCAGTTGTTTACTGATTTAATTTTCTTCTACATTTTATTCTGGAGACTTTAGGGGTCAGCCTGAAGATTTGATAAAGTAAACATAGATTACTCATGCAAGCTCTGGAATCAGACCACCTAGCTTTGAATACTGACCCTACCAATTTCCAACTGTGTGAGCTTTGACACACAGAAGTATTTTGTTAATAAGTAAAGATTCTATTAATATGAGGTTGGAACCAAGATTATAGCATTCCTAGAATTATGTAGCATGAAAGAATAAGGTGTTTGAATTGAAGATTGCCAGTGGGCTCAGGGAAGACTTGATAGAGGAGAACTTTTCAAAGTAGATAGAATTTTAGTAAAGAAGAAGAAGAAAAAAAAATTCTCTCTCTGAAGATAGTACTAATAGAGTCCTAACTTTAAAGGACTGCTGTAAGATTAAGGTCTTAGCACATTAAGAGGTGTGTAATGACAGTGAAGTGTTGTTAGTACCTGTGTTCATTTTCTTATTTGATCCTTCCCACAACCCTAGGGAGGCAGAGCTTTTTACAGAAGAAAGTTGTTGGAATAAATTATTCCAGCGTACATAGCCATTGTTATCTGAGCCAGGATTCAAGGTGCGGTCTTCTTGAGAGTACAGTCACTGTAGCTTCTAGTAGACAATAATTAACCATTTTAGACTTCACAGTTTTCCAGCAGATACTAAATGCACTCTCTGCCACACTGGAGATTTCTAAGTGAACTCTTTACCACAAAGGAATGTCTTAGTGTTGTGCATTCCAAAAGAAAAATCAGAGTATTTAAAAAAAAATACCCTGATAGGAAATTTTCAGTGATAAAAAGAAATAAAAATTAACTGGATCTTTTATTGTTGATCTTCAGCCTCAACAAAATCATTTAAAAATGTCCATGTTTCATAATAATTAATCAAGAATAATACTATCCCTTTCCATGTGTAAAGTGTAACTATACTTGAAGAGTTACTAAGTGATTACCCATGCTTTCCCATACACTTACCTATGAGATTACTAAGCCTGTAAATACCTTGAGGGCTTCTTAATGTATATAATTAATAAGATATTACTAACTAAGGCAGTTGTGTGCATAAAGTCATCAATGTTTTCATGTTTTCAATTTTAGTTAATCTTCTACTATATCAGTTAAGGAGTCAGAGTATTTGACAAAAATATTTAACAGCATTTCCCCAATAAAATATAATTCCTAATCCTCAAAATCATCCTGTAAGCCAATCAATTAGACCATATCAAACAATAATGAAATAAATTTTGTGAAGGAAGGACCAATTCAAGCTCATTGTGGTGGTTGCTTAACATCAGCCCCATTGGCTCTTATATTTGAATCCTTAGTCATCAGGGAGTAACACTACTTAGAAGGATTAGGAGATGTCGTATTGTAGGGATAGGTATGGCCTTGTTGCAATAAATATGTCACTGGGGGTGGATGTTGAAGAAGTTTAACTCAGGCCCTGTGGCTCTTTGTCTCTTCCTGCTGCCTGTGAATCCAAATGTACAAGTCTTAGCTATTTCTCCAGCATCTTGTCTGTATGTATGCCACCATGCTTCCCACCATGACTATGGTGGACTACATCTCTGAAACTATAAGCCAGTCCCAATTTAATGTTTTTGTTTGTTTGTTTATTTGGTTGGTTGGTTGGTTCTTGTGGTTTTGTTTTTGTTTTGTTTTTTTTTAATGAGAGTTGCTATGGTCACAGTGTCTTTTCATGGAATAGAATGTTGATTAAGGTACCCATCTACTCATTAAACTATGACTTGTCCTTTACTTCTTTGCAATCATCTTGAGGCCATAAAATGAAATGTCATATACTAGTCCTTTAAGAACCTGGTAATCTGGCTTTAGCTCTATTAATTGAGAGAACAAGAGATGTAGTATAGGCAAAGTATATACAAACTTAATATTGATCAAATGTTGACAAATATATCTTCCAGACTGAACAAGGGGGAGATTGACAGACAGTGCCAGGAGAGCCTTTAGAGATGGATCAGATGCTACATTCAGGGAATGAACAGAGTGTAAGCCTGCAGAAAGCAAAAGCAGCAGGAGGGTAAGCTGGGCTGCCTCTGAGATACCATTCACTTTCTCCATTTGAGAACACTGCCCTTTCGCTCCCTATCTGATGCCAGTATATATGAAGCCTCAAAGCAAGTAAGAGCTCAACACAGCCAATAATATTTACAAAGTGTCTTCCCTGGACAAAATGCTGTGCATGGTCCTCAGTAGTGGGATCTTTTT
Source organism: Tokudaia tokunoshimensis (assembly GCA_036184795.1). Taxonomy (NCBI): domain Eukaryota; kingdom Metazoa; phylum Chordata; class Mammalia; order Rodentia; family Muridae; genus Tokudaia; species Tokudaia tokunoshimensis. Next base: position 8,216,728 of record BTHU01000005.1, on the reverse strand, counting down.
CCCGTTCTCATTCCTTCAGTGTTGGTGTGAGTCTTTGCTGCAGCAGTTATTTCTTCCTTGAATCCCAGATATGCATTTATCAGCTACCTCATCTAATAGGCATGAACATGCCTTGAAAGAGGAATCCAAATCCATCTTATTTACCTTGCAGCAAACTGCAGTCAGTAAACAGTAAATAATTATTTGTAAATTAGCTTATGGCATTGTAGTGTTTAAGGACGCTATGAGCTTTGACAGTGTCTACCTAGTGCCCACAGCTACCTCATTTCATCTCTATAACTAGCACCCTATATCTGATTATATTATTTTAATATCAATCTAATTCATCAATATAATTCATTTATTAAAATGATCAGAATTATTAAAATGAATATTTTAGAACCTTGCCATTTCAAGTACATTAATTCCAACCCTGCAGTATAATACTGTTGAATAATTTATCAAACAAACATATTGAAAACAGTTGATTTAGCTATATAACTTTTTTCTATTAACCATGCACAATTTTATTTAGTTGTAGTTCATCACATCACATGTGGATTCTAGTCAGGTGATATGTATGCCCTGCATCTGATGACTGTTGGTTGGACAGGCACTTTTGTACTCTTACATGCCAAGTAGTAACATGGCAAATACAAGACTGGGGAAGAATGGTGCCTGGCGGTGATAACAGAATATTACTCACACCAGAACCAGAGAGAAGCCACAGACAGACTAAAGAGCTTCCTGAAAGACACATTTGGAGATCCTAGGTTGGAACTGACAAACTTAGAAACCATGATGCTTACTCAGTAGGAGTGAGAAGAGAGAATATCTGATAGCCTAGTACATAGAATAAGCACCACTGAAGATGCTTGTCAAAACTACAGTAAGGCAGCAGACCTGCAGAAGAGAAATGGAGAGCACAGCTAGACTAGACTACTAAGAAACTGAGGAGGAGGATTTCTGATAGGGATCATCATTTATCCCCTATTCAGAAGCAAGCAATGCTCAGAGTTTGCAGGTACTGGTGGAAGAATGTAGCTGGTACAGGTGAGAGGTAACCAGACAAAGAAATTGCTAGCTCTTAACAGTGCCTTAAGCAGGTTGATTTCCCCACATATCACAAGTCCCTAAGTCTAAGGATCTATGAAGATATTAGCTTACATTTATAACAAAGAGTGACTCATAATAACTTAAATTACTCAAGCGAGCTCTGTTTAAGCACATGAACCTTTAACACAGTGGTTCTCAATCTTCCTAACGCTGTGTCCCTTTAATACAGTTCCTCATGCTGTGGTGACCCACAACCATAAAATTATTTTCTTGCTACTTTATAACTGTAATTTTGCTACTGTAATGAATCATAATTTAAATATCTGTTATGTGAAATATCTAATATGTGATGCCCCAAAGGTGTTGGAACCCACAGATCAAGAACCATCACTTCTGTAGGTACCTAAAACTGTCCTCTGCATGGAGAGTTCCCTAATTGAGGCAGAGAAAGTCAATTGCCAAGTGGATTAATACATGAGAGAAATTTGACCTCTATTGTTGGCTTTGAAGCTAAAGAAGGTCACACCCCAGGAAGTAGGTTCTGTGGAAGTTGAAAATCAGAACCTTCCAACAGCCAGTAACCGAGCCTGGACTACTGTCCCACCACTGTAGTGCACTGAGTCCTAACCCTAGCAGCAGAAGCAGATCCCGTCTGAGCTTTGGCTTAGTCACAGAGACCAGATGGAGTACGCCTTGCGAAACTAGCCTAGTTACCAGTTCTCTGCCATGCAGAACTGTGCCATAAGAAATGTTTGGTTGTGTTTAAGCCACCAAATTGTAGCAATTTATTTTAGGAGATATAGGAATTTCTGATTGGGAAAAAAACCCTGCAACTATTGACACATGGATGACATAAAAGAAATTCTCCTCACTGCCCTTTCTTTCATCCTTCCTCACTGTTGAAGATATTACATTTTCACAACACTGGAGAATTCAACACATCTCATGCCGAAAGGAGGCAGAAAGACCTTAGTGTTCTTCTTGAACATTCTTTGAAGAGCTCTACAGCAACCCCAATATTTAATAACATACATGTTTTAACTTTTTCTCTGTGTATGTATATGTGTATATGGGTACACACATTTTAATGTCTTTTTACAAAAACAAAGAATAGTGCACTAATTTTCTTCATTAAATTATTTTAGGTTAATACATTTCTGCTTAACTGCATGAAATTTCTTTGAAAATTGTCATCAAATTACAACTAATTTAGCCCCAAATTATAGTAATTGGGACATTAAAAGAAAGTTGTAATAAGAAGTAAATATTTTTAGTGAGCTGAAACACATACACAACATGAGATCTCTAAGCATTGGGAAGAGTGGTAACTAAGCATGAGCTGATTTATATACAGATAAAATTAGAGGAATTTCAGAGAAGGGGAAAAGCATTCACTTTTTAACGTTTTTATTGATTCTTTGTGAATTTCACATCATGCACCCAACTTCAATCATCTCCCTATCCTTCCCTATCCATCCTCCACTCTAATCCTTAGACCCTAAAGAAAACAAAACAAAACAAAACAAAATCTCGCCATGGAAGCACTGACTGTCATAGGGATTCACGCACTTTTGTCCAATGTTCATTGCAATGAAGCACTGATCAGGTTTGAGACCTGTGGCTTTTTCTACATTTTCAATACTGGATACTCACCTAGACTCCTCTCAGATCTTCTGTTGTTGCCCAGTGTCATGGAGATCCTGTACCTTTGATTCTGCAGGACTGGCTTCTTCAAGTGATCCAGCTGTTCATAGATGGAGTAGGTACCAAACTATTCTCAGTGATATTACTTCCTCTGAATGGCAATTTTAAAAGTAGCAAAAATGATGATGCTTTCCCATTGCATTTGTAACTGCTCTATTACCACTCTATGCTTTAGCTTGTGGGATCTCACGTATTTTGATGAGTCCGAAGGTCACTAAGGAGGAATTCTAGCATATTCCCTTATCAACCACCAACTTTCATATTTACCTTCTACATTTCTCAATTACAGTTAATTATTATAAGTGCTTGGAATGGTGCGAGGACAGACATATTGAGGTTGTGGCAGATGAGTTTCCAAAATACAATACTGTAACGCCATCTATTGTCATTATCCTTCCTATTAATTATCTCATATACTACCAAAGGGAAACTCATTCTAGTCAGATTATATACTATGAGAGTATGATGTTAAGTTGTCTTCCTGTTATCACATCGAATCTTGGCTATAATGGTTAGTAATGTACAACCTTGAGAAGTTATTTAAGCTTACCTTGATCTTCCAAGATAAGAACTGTCACCCGATTTCACAGTACATGACTTGTCATTCCCTCTAAGAAGCGCACTAAATGATGTGATGGTGACAAAGCACTTGAGAGGAGACCTTGATATGTAGAGCCATCCTCCTTCCTCTTATTCCCAGTTGCACATCCTGTGCATTGTTACCCATAGCCAACTGAGATTCAGAAACAGCATTGATAACTTATAGTAAAAATAATCAGAATCTTTAACCTGCACTTTTCTGAGAAGTATGGTTAAATCTCACACCAATCACCTCCCTCCTACCCTGGACATATTTGCTCTGTCAGTACATTGTAGTTCGACCATGACCTTGTCCCCTTGTTTAACCTGCTCACAGCTATCATAGCAAATGCCATGTTATCAGATTTCTAAGCAGTTATCTTACCAGTTCTAAACAGTTATCCACCATTTACCTAATAATGACCTTAAAAATCAAGAATATTGAATCTGAAATTAGGATATGCAAAAGAGAAACTGAGGGGCTGCAATATTGGTGTGATACAATATAGGGACAGATGCCAGCTACCTTAAAGAATATTCCTCACATAAAAAGGACTGGTGTAATAACCTACCAATAAATATGAGCAAGATTTTTTGTGTGCCTGTATATGATGTGTGCATACTCATTCATGTGTGCGACAACAAGGATGCACATGCCAAAATGTGAATATGGAGAACAGAGGACAAGAAGAGTATCAATCCCCACTTTCTACCTGGTTAGATTTGGGTCATTTTGTGATACACTGCTGTATGCAACAGGATAGCAGGCTACAAGTTTCCAAAGATTCTCCTGTAGTCAACTCCCATATCAATATATGAGTACCAGAATTACAGTATGGACTACCACATCTGATAGTATTGGGTTCAAAGATTGGAACTCGGATCCTTGCTTGTTCTGCAAACACTTTACCCACTGAGATGTTGCTCCAGAACAATTTTTATCTGTGGTAACACCAAGAATTAAGGACTCAGCAAAGTAAGAAATTCACAAATGCTACAATGTTTTAGAAAACTGGGTAGAAAAAGTGAAAGGAAGGGAGATCATTAAGTAGTGGATGCAACTACTCGAGGACACTCTGATGCCAAGTGTGGTGATGCACATGAGCATTCCCTCATGAGTATTGCCACACTTTTCTAGCTGTCCTATTCTCAGAAAGTTTTAAATATGAATCATATTCACAAATAGGCTTACTTAAATTTAACCAAAATCAGACTCAAGACCATATTGTAGTCTATGTTTGTTAAATACATGATATAGATTCTCTCATACATTACAGCCTGACCACACTTTCCCCTTCCTCCACTCTCTCAGACACCCCTCTACCTCCCCTATTCCCAAGATTCACTCCTCTTTTTCCTCTCAGAAAACAGAAGGTCTCCTAGGGATATCTACCAAACATGCCATAATCAGTCACAGTAAGACTAGGGACAAATCCTGTTATTTGGCTGGGCAAGTTAACCTAGTAATGAAAGGGTCCCAAGAGCAGGCAAGAGTCAGAGATACCCCCACTTCAGTGTTAGGAGTCTCACAGAGACACCAAGCTACAGAACCATAACATATGTACAAAGACCTAGCTCAGACACACACAGGCTCTGAAACTGCTGTTTCTGCCTCTGTGCTCCTACAATCATCCCTCCCACACTTCTACAGGGTTATTCAAGGTCCATCTAATTTTTGGATGTGGGTCTCTGCATCAGTTCTATCAGTTCCTGGATGAAGCCCCTCTAATGATCATTGGACTAGGCTCTAGTATACAAGTATAGTAGAATATCATTAGGTTGTGTTGGTCCATCCTAGGTCTCCGGGTTATCTAACCTCTGCTTTCTGGCCTTCCAGACAGTGTCAGGAGTGGATTTCTTCTTGTTAGGTGGGCCTCAAGATGTGTAGTCCACACTTGTACCAGTAGTCAGAGAATTTAGATGTGAATGAGATTCAAGAATAAGATAATATTCTTCCTGGAGGTTTTTTACTTTTTCCTTGTTGTAGTCAATGCCTTTAACAAAGGCTTTTGTGTAGCATGCTGTGAATTTTAGGCAACTCTATAACTGAGCAACATACTTCAGCCCTCTTTTAATTTATTGTGAGACAGGATGACACTAAGTTGATCAACTGACTGTGGACTTTTTCTAGTTCCTGGGTGCTCCAGAACCATTCCCTGTAACAGCTCACATCTGACATGAGTTTTACTAGTTTTAATAGGACCCAGTCTCTTGCAGATTCTCTACAGATGTAGCTTCTAGAGTCCCCATAAGGGAAATCACTCAGACACACACACACACACACACACACACACACACACACACACACAGTGAGAGAGAGAGAGAGAGAGAAGAATACATCCACATTATACACACTCAAATGAATCTACATCCACTAATACATACACACAAATTAAGAAGTCACAGATACAACGGTATTTATAGGTGGATACTCTAGATAGACAAACGTAAATGAAAACTCTGGTTGGGCCCTAATCTACTGTGACTGATGTTCTTCTTTGAAGGCTAAGACAGACAAAATACAGATGGCGTTCCCTATGGATAGAAAAGAAACCATTCTACCTGTATTTTAGCCTCCAGAGTTCTGTAAAGATAACTCTGTAAGTCACTGAGTGTTATGGAGGCCTTACTGAGCTAATCCATGAGTGGCTAGGGTCCCATTCTACCCCTGAGGCCTCTTGTAATGTAGTAAAAGATGGCACTGGCATTTCATGAGCAAGACTTTTATCAGTGATGGTGCTACTATCTAGGAGACCTACTATCCTATTGAGAGAGTTTTACAACAAACAGTAGGCAGGAGGACAGTTAGTATTATTTATATCTGGAGAACATATACCTTAAATTCATCAGAGTTCAGGGGAACAAATTGGATTCACAGACTGAGACTCAGGTAAGAACTTCTAGTCTTTATTGTTATGCAATTTGCTTGAAAGAAATAATATTTAAAATGTTCTGACCTCATTTTCAGGCACTGGCTTATAAAATCGTCTCCTTTTTATTTGTCTTCATTAACTTTCTAATACTCACAGGTAAATAAATTGAATGTAATAAGCTACAACTCTTTACTTCCAACCCACCTGCTTATTACTCTCATCTTGGAAGAAAGTTGGTCAATAACAATCCCTTTAAATGAATCATAAAGACTTTGGTCATTCATTTCACAGAAAGAGTTCAGCAACCTCCTTTTCTTTGTAGTCCTTTTAATCAAATGCTGAATTTTATTTTATTTTAGCTCAGATAGTATTATATTATGCCACTCAGATATTTGCCCTGAGAGCTTTATATTAATTGAATTTATACAGGCACCTCCAACCTGCATATGGGAGCATTTAAGAATCTCTATATAATGGCCTAGGTCACAGTGACTTGTTCTGACAAGATGGCTTTCAAGCTTTTAAATATAGTATTCTCAGATGTTTGGCAGATAATTTATGTCAGGCAAGTCTTATTTATATTTCTCTTCCCAAACCGTTTTATAATTTTCCATCTTGAGAAATTATGAAACCAGTCTAAATCAATATCCATAGAAATGTAAGAATTATAGCTTAAAAGTAAACAGTGGTAACTTTGAAAGCCATGGTGGTGTACTGTGCCAATCCCCTTCCAAGAACAGCACCTGACCTGAGGAAGTCCTCTGGTGGGCATCCCGCAGTTACAAGTCCCTCAGGACCAAGCCCAACATCCTGTCAAGGTCCTCTTCCCCCAGGCTGCTCCAAGCTTATTACTGAGTACTGTGACACTCAGTAGGGCCATTTACTTGGTCAGGAAGTCCAACACTCTGCCTTTGCTGAGCCTCATTCTCAACCTTTGTTCAGAACTTCAGAAAAGTCCATAACCACTCCACCTAACCCTCATCTTGTCTCTCCTTGCTGAAGCATCAAACTTCTCTTTTGAAGTGAATTCTCCCTGCCTATCTCTCTCACCTGTTCTCTATCTTTCACAGGCCTTTTCCCTCTTAAATCTCTCACTCTATAATATGGCTTCAGAAAGAGTCCATTTGCTGTGAGAATATCTGTCCAAGCCATGAGTAGAGAATGGAATTAGAAAGGGGATTGGAATGATGGTGCGTACCCCTTCTACATTCGCAAGGGACATGGGGGAGATCCATTGATGTCAGATTCAAATCTAGGAAAGTATTTCTTGACGATTTTGCTAGTTTGTTAGTTTGTTTGGTGATTGTTTGGGTGTTTAAGACTAAAATAATTGATGGGAATGGATGAGGATGATCTCTCAAAATGAGCAAGTTAACCCTATAAAGGGCAGAGTTGAGCTGTTCAAAACATTTGCCTTAAACCATCCTCATTGGAGCAATGTGGTGTTTAGATTTCAATTAATGAGGGATGGCAGAAAATAAGCAGGATGACAAGAGATGAAAAAGAAATCTTCAAACTGTGGCATGATTAGCCTTCAGGTCACAGAATGAAATTCTGAGCCATTATTATCATCTTTTGAATGATTTCTTTCTTGAGACAACACATCCAAGTAAGGAGTGTCCCTTCTGGTCCGGAATTTTCTGATACTCTTTCTGCCTTTGTTCCCTGGATAGTGCCCCCCAGACCATGTCATGCTGAGATTTTATGTCTCCCAGGGTTTTGTCTGAAAAGAGACATGTATAGTATTCTCAAGACCCTTGCTCCATTTTCAAATCAGCTGTCCATCATGTGGCTTACGTAACTGGTAAGGTGCCTCTTCTACCTTGTTCATTACTCACTTGTCCATGCTTCATTCATTGAACTCAAGTTCAACAGTATGTTCTCAAAGGTCCAAGTACATCATCATATTTGTCCAGAAACCCCTGCTTACTGCTTTGATCTCCCTCTCACATATTTTGTCTATGCCATAAACTCCCCATTTTCCCTTGAAAGCACTGACATTTTGCAACAGAAAAGCTGAAAGAAGGAAGATTTCTGATTGCTGAGTGTCTTTCTCCTGAGGCAGTCAGCACCATAAAAACCATCTGTTTTAAAGGAAAAGAAAACAAGGAAAATACCAAGAGAGCAGAAGAGGCATATTATTCTGCCATCTCAGCATGTGTCTAGACAATAAACTGAAGTTTTAAAGTTGAGAGAAGACATTAGAGGTTTCTCCTCCAAGTCTTTTCCAGTGTTCTCCGTTACATGGTCTTAGCAGATGGTCAAATAAGCTACATAATCCAGTGACAGATACTCACTTCCTCATCAAGTGCACTCTAGAATGCTTACAGACCTCAAACATTCTATCCATTCCATCATGGGATAATAAAGAGCAAAACTGATCCTGGAACTAAACATCAGACAGGTATGCCCAGCTAGTTTCTTTAAGCTTCAATTTCTTCATCTGTAAAATGGATATGACAATATCTAAGTTTTAAAGTAATCATGAAATAGAAGGCAGACTTCTTGATGTCTTCATGTGTGTGTCCTTTTACTAATCAGTTATAGAAATTTCCACATTTGTTAAATTTAAAGTTAATTTTGAATTGAGATGAATATGTATTAAGTACCCAGTGTTTTTTCTGATAGATGTTTGCTAATTTGGTATACCCTAAAATATAATATTCAATAATGATTCAAACTCATTCATTTGTATGTGTTCTCATAAAATACCCACTGAGTACCTACTCCAAAATTAACTTTAAATTTAACAAATGTGAAAATTTCTATGTCCAATTAGTAGAAGTACACACACAAGAAGGCATCAAGAAGTGTGCCTTCTACTGTACACAGAGAAGGAAGGGGAGGGGAAAGAGGGAAAGTGCATGGGGAGAAGCAGGGGGATGGGGTGTCAGGAGGGAGAGATAAAGACATACACATACACACACACACACACACACACACACACAGAGAGATAGGAGGAGAGAAGGAGAGAGGGAAGAAGGGAGAAAAGAAGGGAGGGAGGTAGGACCCTTTGTTTGCAATTCTGCTAAATAAATGCTCTATGCCCCAGTATAGGGGAATGCCAGGACAGGGAAGCAGGAGTAGGTAGGTTGTTGAACAGGAGGAGGGGGGATGAAATAGGCAGGTTTGGGGGGGGGACCAGGAAAGGGGACAACATTTGAAATGTAAATAAAGAATATATCTAATAAAAAAATAAAAATAAAATATCTAATGATAATTAAAAATAAGAATAAACATTTAAAGGTCTTCATCCATTGTTCTAGTCTCTGTTAAGAGATGATCTTTTTTCCTGTTAAAATGAAGATCATTAAAAATACCTTTTTTAACCTAGTTTTAAACCTAGCAACAAACAACTTAGGTTATTTTAAATTCTTATTCATGTTATGTAAAATAACAGCTGCAACTGGGTACAAATTTGTTTGCACAGTCTGTCATAGTTTTTATGTGCTGTTATATCTCTTCACTAATGTTGTGAGGAAAATAAGTTTTAAAAGAAATTATAATTCATTTCTTTCTAGAAACCTGTGTTCGAAGTGATTTGAATAACTTGATAGAGTTTGCAAATGCTCTTTCTCAGTCAGCTTTTCATTTTTAATGATGTAATTCCCCACACTGGTTAACTAAAAAGGGAAAGCATTTACTTTGGCTTACAGTTCTCATCCAATGTCAGGCTACATCAGGTAATTGGTTTCTTGGTGAGGGAGTTCCCAAAAGATATAGAACATCACATGGTGAGAGAGATAGGAGAGCAAAGGAAGTCAGGGAGTCTTAAGGAGGCTGAAAGAGAATAATCCATCCTGTGGCAAAAGAAACCAGAGAGTGTGGAAGGGGCCAGGTACCTTTTATAATATTCCAACTTAGAAGGAACTTACCCAATCCTGTGAAGCCAGCATTAATCCCATTATGAGGGTGGAAAGATAAGCTGTATAGAAACTGTTGCATCTCCAAACTTGCTGCTATTGTAAAGTCCTTCAAGGGCAGTGCACCATCCCCTGTAAAGAGTCTGCTATTTTGCATTCTGTCAACTGGCCCTTTGCTCCTCTGCCCAGAGCACAGTCGCTTCCTCCTTTTCTCATTCATAAATCTGGTTGCACCTCTCTCCATGCACCTTTTCATCTGGTTTAAAGAATCTGCATGGGAATACTGCTTGTGTGCATTGTCATTTAAAGCAGGCATAAAATCCTGACAATCCAGGTTTCAAAGCTTCAGTGTTGACTTGCTTGATTACAGGTGACTCTTTCCCTTTACAAAAATGGACCTCTTAGGACTTTTTACCCAACCGTGTGTCAGAAGAGCACATCTTAAGGAGTATTCAGAAAGTCCTGAATATTAAATCACATACCTAGAATTCCTATACCCTCTTCCTTAAATCTCTCGAACTTGAATGTTTTATTTATTTGAGTGTAATGTGTGTTTTAATCCTTAACTGGGATGATTGACACACCACCAGAGGAGGTCTCTCTATTCCCTAAGGAAAATTAAAACATTAGATTTTAATTTCCTTAGTTATAACCAAATAAAACTCATTGACATTTTATAGTATTCAGAAAACCAAAGTCAACATAAAAAAGAAAACATAGGTACCATGGGTCGAAGAGGACAGATAAGCGCCTAGCTCAGCTGCATTCAAAGCTCCATCTCCCTCCCTCCCCGCCAAGCCTTCCCATCCCACTGTCATAAGTAGCATTCTTTAGACACACCAGCTGGACAATAGCACTAGTGCCAAGTAAGTACTTCCTGTCTCCACACATTCACCAGCAGCTACAATGTCAGGGGCAGAAAGTAACGAGGCAGGCACTTGTCCCTCAAAGAAAGAAGAAATGTCACTCTCCCTCTGTGAATAGATGTGGTTGTTTGCAGTGTCTCTCTTGAAAGCTTCATTCTCTGAAGTACAAGCTGTGAAGCCAAGGCAGATGCACAAGCTGGGAAGCTTTCCAAAGTCATCACAGAGAAACAGGGGGTGCTCAGCATTAGTGCCTCCATTTTTCAGCCTCCGTCAGCCTGGCTGGCAGCAATGAAAAGTAGACAGTGGCTCAGAGGCTGGGGAGGTAGGAGCTGAGCATCCTGACAGACACATCTTGCCGGTTTCTCAGTTTGCAGTACTGATCAAGTTTCCCCTGACAGCTGCACACATTTCACACAAGCAAAATGTTCCACTGCTGAGACAACAGCTTGAGTTTGTCTGGATAAATGATACTCTGGGAACACGCACAGTCTCCTATGAGCCTCACTGCACCACAGTTCCAGGGGAGAGACGCCTGGGAAATTGCCTCTTCTACTGATTCCAGCACAGGCGGAGGGAGACTCTGTATGTGGTAACTGCTTCACCAATTTCCGTCGATGCTCGTTCCTGACACTCCAGACCCTGAGAAAGCAAGGAAGAAGTTATGCAGACAATGTGTCCCCTCGATAGAATGCAAGGGAGAACAGCTGCATCGTCCTGGCCATCTACCACACACCATTTGCATATCTAAGTGGTTTCCTCAGCTTCAAGTGTGCCATTCAATGCTTTTTCTTGGAAGCAGTCCTTGAAGCTGAGTGGTGACAGTGTTTCTTTATCGTATGGTACCAGTGATATCCTCCTTTGTGCGGTGATTCTGACAGTGAAGCAGGTGTCGGACAAGAGAGGCTGGCAGACAAGAAGTGTGGGTGGTGGTCTTAAGCATCTGTCTGGAGATGTAACCCGAGAGAGTGAGATGCATTGTCTCATGACCACCGTTCCAAAGTAAAGGCTTTGAGAGCCTACAGAGGGGTGGAAGACGCGGCAGAGTACAATGGCTGGTGCCCTGGCTGGTGTATTAGCAAGAGTTAAAGGAGATGACTTTCGACTTTTCCTCTGGATTTCTCATTGTTCCAAGATTTCAAAGCATTTAAACATCGTGCTAGGAGCCTATTCTTGCTGCTGGCTTTGTTTTGTGTCTTTTTTTTTAACCCAAGTAGGAAAAGAAATATACTTGAGTATGTTAAATTCTAAAATTTTGAACAACAATCCTTCAAATATCCTCTTGATCCTCATTTACATAAACCTCCAGTTCTCTCAGCACACCTGCCACCCCTCCCCACTCATGCAATAGCAGCTCTTATCTTTATCAGTCATTTCTACTTCTTTCTACTTCTATATGGTTGGCGATATTTCTATGTATACTTGGGTCCCTGCTTTTCCTTTATGCATCTTTATGTACCACCCTTATTTCTATACTCCTATAAGAGGACTTTGAATATCCCCCTCAAGAGATGGGCTCTGATTTCCAGTTCTTGAATATTGTCTGTTTTCTTAACCTACTGCAGACAACAGAAGCATACTGAGATACTTCCTATTTCTGAGTCTAGGCTTCAAGTGGCCATGAGAGCTCCCACTGTCTTAGACGGGGAGTTTTTGTGACAAAGTCCACAATGGACTGTTAGAAAATGTCAGACCCAGGGCTGGGGAGTGAATAAAGGGCTTACAGTACAAGTTGAATACAGAGCTTGGAATCTCCAGAACTCACATAGACCTAGCCATAGGAGTGTGTGTCTGTTATCCTAGAGCACCAACATTAGGGAGGGCCAGAGACAAGAGAATCCTTAGACTCTTCCAGGCCAGTCAACCAGCATAGATAGTGGCTGTTGGGTGCTCAGATCCTGTTCTCCAGGCCTCTGGACAAATGTCTACTTTTCATTGCATCCAGCTAAGGGGCTAAATCCAAAACAGAAACTTCTTGAGAGAACTCCTATCCCACACTAAAGAATCAGTGTTTGTTCCTTTAAAGGAAACCAGAGTTAGGCCAAAGAGATGTTTGCACTCAACACTAACTTTTGCTCTCATCGTATGTGAACTCAGTGGTAACTTCTCTGCCCTGGTTTGCTTGTTTTGCTGACACTTAGGTCTCAGTTTTCTTTATTTGCTTTTTCCAGCCATCCCTTGTTAGTCCACCCCACCTTTTTCTGTTTGCATTCCAACAGGCCGGCATTCTTCATTCAGAAATTCCTCCTTGGCCAGTTTACTTGGTTACCTATTTCCTCTAATGCCATTCTGATGGCTTCTGCATCTCTGATCTCGGAGAGTCCCTCCAGAGCTTGTGCTTTTTAATCTAAGTGAGTCCTGGGTGCTGTACTCATGTTTCAACTCATCTCACAATGAACCTCACCCACTTTTTGTTCCCTTAAGTTAAATGCCTCTGCCAATCATTCAAAATTTTCAGGAACCCTCTGTCTCCCTTATCTCATAGTTTGGTTCTTAAGGTCTGTCAATTATATTGCATCATATATTATTAGTGACAGAATGTTCAAATTTGACAGACACAAATTCCAGTGACCAGACTAGGTTGGATGAGGACATTTTCTGATGACATGACATCGTCATCAGGTTAGAGCTAAGCATTATTTAATCTTACCCCAAAACCTAACTGCTTATACCTTACTAAAATAGGAAAAACCCTCTTTATTTGGATAATTTGTGTATGTGTGTGTTTGTGTGTGTGTGCGTGTGTGTGTGTGTTTGTGTGTGTCTGCATCATACAGGACTAATGTATATACAATATTTATACTCTTCCATCTCCTCCATCCAATTCTTCTTGAGTCACCCTAATCCTTATCGATCATTATCTATTCTTTTATAATTATTACTATATATATGTGTATATGTATATAAAACCTACTTACCACATTTAGTATTGCTCTTATGTACATGTTATTAGGAATGAGTACTTGAGATTGGGTAACCTATTAGGGAGCTCATTCCTGGAAAAGTCTGATTCTCATTCTCTCTCTCTCTCTCTCTCTCTCTCTCTCTCTCTCTCTCTCTCTCTCTCTCTCTGCAGTCATTGACTTGACTGCCTATAGCTATTTATGTAGGTGGTAAGGCCTTGTGAAATATCTTCCATCTACATTGGCATAGTGATTTGTGATGTCATTTTTCATGCCCTTTTTAGGTAACAATATCTTTGAGATTTCTTAGGTATACCTTTTGTCTTAGTCAGGGTTTCTATTCCTGCACAAACATCATGACTTGAAAGCAAGTTGGGAAGGAAAGGGTTTTTTCAGCTTACAGTTCCAAATTGCTGTTTATCACCAAAGGAGGTCAGGACTGGAACTCAAGCAGGTCAGGAAGCAGGAGATGATGCAGAGGCCATGGAGGGATGTTTCTTACTGGCTTACTTCCCCTGGCTTGCTCAGCCTGCACTCTTATAGAACCCAAGAACACCAGCACAGAGATGGTACCACCCACAAGGGGCCCTCCCCCCTTGATCAGTAATTGAAAAAATGCCCCACAGCTGGATCTCTTGGAGGCACTTCCCCAACTGAAGCTCCTTTCTCTGTGATAACTCCAGCCTGTGTCAAGTTGACACAAAAAACCAGTCAGTACACCTTTATTGGGAGCATAAAAATCCTTGCACCACAGATCTCCACTGAAACTAGGAATGTTAAGTGAATGTGATTGTCCTCTTAAGAGAAAGGACATACAAACATCCAGAACCCATCCAGAAATTAGACTTGGTGATCTACATTATCTTTTAGGGCAGGCTATATCAAGTTCTGACATCCATTACTGGATTTGGCTAGTGATAAAAATTACTCTTACATTACCTGTATAGTCAGAGCTCCTCCAAGCTCTCACAATTAGTACCAGAGTTGGCTAACAGCCCAAATGACCTCTAAATATCTGTATGACTGAGAGAAGGTCTTATTCTTCCCCAGGCCCTTAAGCTAATACAAGTATCCTATCTCTAGAACCCATCTTCTTGAAAGAAATGACATGTACAATAAGTTAAATTTCAATGTAATTATGCCTCCTTGAGCACTGGGATCATATTATACCATAAAACTATTTCCAAATTTTACTATGTTTAAGTATGCTGGCAAGAAACTGCCTGGCATCAGACTCCCTCGAACAGGGGTTCTCAATATGTGGGTCACAACCCCTTTTGGAGTCAAATGACCCTTTACAGGGGTCACATATCAGATAGTCTGCATATCAGATACTCTGCATATTAGATATTTACATTACAATTTGTAACAAGAGCAAAATTACAGTTATGAAATAGATGTAAAATAATTTGGTCACCCTGACACATGAAACTGTATCAAAAGGTCATAGCATTAGGAAGGTTGGAACCACTGCTCTAGAAGTTTGAGACACCCTGACTAAGTTGGTCTGAGCCAGCTTTTCATTCTCACATCTTTGGGGTTCATTTCCCTTTCTGCCATGATGCTTGCAGGGACTATACATATAGCTTCCCTATCATAATTAGAAGCTATTATCTCACAGCAGGCATCTTGATTCTCTGGTTCTTCCAATCTTCTACCCTCTCTTTCACTATGTTCCCTGAGCCTTAGGATAACGATTACATTTAATTGTACAGCTGAGATGGGGCATTCAAAGGTCACTTATTCTCTGCATAGTGACCAGTTGTGGATTTCTATGATAATCTCCATCTGCTATAAAAAAATAGTAGTTATCTTGAGAATGGTAAAAGCTATGTATCTGTGGGTATAAAGATAAGCATTTAGAATATACTTAAAAATTATACTGTCTTATGAAGGTGTCAATAGTAGGTTCTCCATGAGGGTCTATGACCTCTCTAGCCTTGGATAGTTGGCTGCATTTACAGTACCAGGCACACATTCCTTCCCATCAAATGGGCTGAATGTATACTTAGGCAGCTGTTGGTTATATTCAAGATAATAGTGCCACTTGTTCATCATTGTAGATATCTTTCCAGACTGTTGATTTTTTGAAGTTTGTTGGTTTTATAGTTTCATAGGATCAGTGATTGCTTTCCTTCCTTGGCAGCTTTCATAGCACCTTCCAATGTTGTGAGAGCTCATTTTCAGGGAGGTTCTACCACAGAAATACTTGCTTGCCCCTGGTCATTGCTGCTCTATTCACAATAGGTACAAAACAGAACAAACCTACATATCCTTCAAATAATGAATAATGAAAATATGGCACATATGCAGAGTGGAATTCTATTTAAATGCAAATAAAAATAGAATTATGAAATGTGCAGGTCAGTGGATGGAACTGGAAAATACTCTAACAAGAGCTGCAACCCCACCCAGGAAGACAAACACCCCATGTTTACTCTTATATGTGGATCCTAGCCCCAAATCTTACATTTCAGTTTATAAGCTGAAGTAGCCATAGAAACCAGGAAAATAGAAAGAGATAATGCTGCAAGGGGGTGGGGAGAAAAAGCATTAATATAGTAGGACACATGTATTAGAAAGGGAAAGGAGGGAAATGGGGAACCCTAACTGTGGAGCAGGAAGGGAGGGTAATATAGAGGGAAAGAGTGAAATGGAGATAAAGACCACAAAGGATGGTTGAAATGCAATAGCAAAAATATCATTTCATAAGCCTACTTAAAATACATATTATATAGGTGTGTGCATTTAGATATGCACATAGATATGCATGTTTATGCATGTATATATGTATATATGTGTATATATTAATATATGTACATATATAATTTAAATTAAATTATGCTATATTGGGTGATAACACACCCCTCAAAATTCACAAACCAAGAAAAAGCCTGTGCCAGTAATGGCAGATATCTTTTAGAGTTGTTGGTTACGGGAGTCTGAGATACTCCTGGAATCCCAAAACAATATAGGCTGTGCCATTGCCATGGGTTGAAGGTGGGATCCTATTATTGCAGATATCACATACGTTAGTCAAAGGACTTTGGATCTGTGAGCTCAAAGATCAGAGCAATGAAATCTTCCAGCGTGACTTTTGACTCTCTATACAGGCATGATTTTGTGGTCAGATGACATCCAGTATTTCTCCATGGTAACCATAGTGCTTACTTTAGTCTTGCTCTTAGTTTTTTGGTCCCAAATAGATTGCATTTTTCCTGTATGTCTGAAGTCAGTGCGTACAATAAGTGCTAACTTTGTATAAGTCCTACCAACAACCTTGAGAAAAATTTCTTTAAGCAGCGTTTTCAAGAAGATATTATTTGGGAATTAACATAAGGCAAATAAAATCACAACTAGTTTTATTGAAGCATGAGGAAGAGGCCCTGAAAAACCTATATTAAGTGCATTATGATCCCAAAACTAAAAGAAAGAAATAAGCCAAAAGTATATAGAAATACAAGACCAGTATGCTCTGGGAAAAAGGAAATGCCACTTATGAAGAAATATACAAGCCGAGCAGTGGTGGAGCACGCCTTTAATCCCAGCACTTGGAAGGCAGAGGCAGGTGGATTTCTGAGTTCGAGGCCAGCCTGGTCTACAGAGTGAGTTCTAGGACAGCCAGGGCTACACAGAGAAACCCTGTCTCACAAAACAAAAAAACAACAAAAAAAAAAAACCAAAAAAAAAAGAAAGAAAAGAAATATACACATCATAAGCTGGATCTTATCATTACAAGAAATAGAAAAAGACAAAAGGAGGTGTGCAAATTGAAAAACATTAGATTCAAAACCTTGGTCAAGTTGTAGAATATCATTCCCAAATTTGACAAACATGCTTTATGCTATAAGTTGCAATTGAGGGTTTCCTGTTTATCTCCCTGTGCTCAGCTGTGTACATGCACTACACTGATATATTTATCTGAATCTCTTCCTGTCATTTTGGCCTACCCAGTCACTGATCAGAACATCTTCCAGTCTCATCTTCCTAAAACCAAGGATTATTCAATTGATTCCATTGGCCATGGAATGAGTTGAAGTCTACTTAGCCTACTGTCATGATTGAAGCTCTCTGAACAACCTTCCTTTCCTTCTGAGCTCATATTCTATGTTCTTACAATATTGGAGCAATGAGAGATTCTACCTTGCAATTTTTCCTATTTCAAGATCCCTATAAATATTTTTCTCTCTGCCTAAAAATATCTTTGTCCACCTGTCTCTTTTACACATATTTCATGTCACTTCCTGTTGGGCTTCCTGTCTGCCACACTGAGGTGCCCAAGTGCCTTCAGGGGAGGCAAAACATAGTCCATAATAGGGTTCCCAGCCCATGTTTCCCCTTGTGAGAAACAGCAGGATATGGGACAGATGCTGTGGTTCCTTGTCTCTTATGATCCAGATGGCACTGAGTTACTACTGGAGTTATGATGAGGGCCACGCTTCTCCTCGCTGCATTTATATGAGGCAGGAAGGGAAAAGTATAGCCCCGGGATGGGGACAGAATCTAGTTTGGTTCCAAGTGAGTGCCCAGAGTACTTACAGAGGGGCTGAAAGAGAGGTCTTCTACTAGAGATTTAGGCAGGGCTCTTTATGATAAAGGCCTCCCCAGCATTGATCCTTGATGAAGAAGATAGTCCTTGCTTGTCCAAACTGCTTTATTTGATGATGGATGTGAATGCATAAAATCTACTCAAGGTGAACCAGGAAATAAATACCTTTGGCTGAAAGGAATGCCCAGACAGAGAAGCTCATTGACAAAACACTTGGGACCTATCTAGATACTTCATTAGCATGGAGGACTCCAGGTTTTTAAGCTACTTGACCGATTGTTATGGTTCTCTCAGTAGGGTTTCATGGTTATGTGTTCCAGATCAGGTAGTTTGGCAAGGAACTGGCCTGCTATTCTCAATTCTGAGATTCCCCAGTGTTTGGAGCGGCTCAACCTTACCAGTCCTTCTGTCTAGTGGCATGATCCATTTGCCCCACAATTTCTTCTTCCTGGAAAACTTTCCTAATCTTTCCTTAAGTAGCCTTCACCTTCCTTCTTCTTGTTGCTAGCACACTATATAGATGTAGATACTGTTTGAGTAAACATGCTGTATCTAAATCACTTAATGACATTGTTTCTGTGCCACATTTCTACATGTGAAAGCACAAATTAATTTACCTTTTCCTCACTGGCCCTGGGTACAGTATATAACACCAAAAAATGGTTCAGGACTATCTCTTAAATAAATGATAAACCACAGCTTTAAAAAAGTAAGGACAAATACAGCACAGAAAAGTAACTGAAGATTTAGCTACATGCAGGGGAAAATCAGCAGAGTATTCAGATAATCCAAGTTGGTGAAAATTACAATGAGACAGAGCAGGAAATTGGCAATCGAGTTAAGAATACTGGGCATCTCTAAGAGTGGAATCGACAGAACTCAGCAAAAGCTCAAACATATAAGAACAGCTTATGACAAATTCAAACTTAAGCTCAGAACCAAGGATAAAGAATTTTACTGCACATCCTTGAGGAGCTTGATAGTGTATGATGCTATTTGTTGAGAGACAGAGACTGAAAGAGTCCAAGGCTACTGTGAGCTGCATGAGAATGTTTCTATACATGGTTACACTGTGCTATAATCAGGTCTAAAGACAGAAGTTCTGTAGTTCTGTAGTAACTATCTGTGGTATATGAGTATGTGTATGTGTGTGTATGTGTATGTGTATGTGTATGTGTATATGCATAAAATGGTTCAGGACTATCTCATAAATAAATGATAATGCAAAGTTTAGAAAGGTAAGGGCAAATAAAGCAGAGAAAAGGAACTGAATATTTAGCTACATGCAGGGGAATATACATCTCCCAGATTATGTAGGAAGCCACAGTCAATCCTGAAGTTTGGGCCACTGATCTCCAACTTGAGAGACAAGGTAATACGTGAAGTTTTATGAAGTAGTGATGTGTTTTGAAGTACATTAGGATGATTGGCTCCAATGTGGGAGGCATTTTAACAGATTATTTATATGGGTGTATATATATCTTATATTTTACACATATATAAATGTATATTATGAAGCTAGGTTGTTGAATTTTTCCATTTTTTAAATAAACTTTGACTAAGTTTTAAATCTAAGGTAAATATTTAAATAGATTACTGTGCATTAACACCTGAAGTGCATTTTTCAAAAGACTATGTTGAACTGTTCTGTTAAGCTTCCCTTAAATAATGGTTGGCAATTTCTCCTTAAAGATCACTCACTATAGTAGATGAAGATGACTCTAAACCAGGATTAAAAGCTTTAGGTGAGTGCAAAGTGAGTTTCCCCAACTCAGAATTAATGACTTAACTATTCCCTGAAGATTCCATATCTAAAGACAGCATGCACCATCTTGTTGAGTTAAGATCCCATAAAGGAACTGGATTAACTCCCCATTCCTAATGAGAAGAGAATGGTACCAACAGTAGTTCTAATTATACCTCAATTTGGGAGCTCATTTCTTTTTAGGAGCTAAAGGGAAGGCCTACATCTGTGGCAGAGTTTATACAGAATGTGTGCTTTGGCAAGGGTCAGTGTGAGTAGAACCACATATAATTAGAAATCTGGATTTTTTTTTGTTTGTTTGGTTGTTGTTGATGTTGTTCTCCATCTGATGACTTTTGCTTTCTTTTCCCATGTTTTGTTTTTTTTTTTTGTTTTTTTAAAAGGAACATAAATTACATTAAAGAATCTGACATACTAGAGAATGCTGCAAAGCCTTGGACTGTAGATTTTAAGATATTTGAAGCTTTCAGTAAGAGTGTTCTTTATTAAGATGTTACCTGACTGTTGCAATGTGAAATAGATTCATTTCCAAGGTAACTCCCAATAGTATGAGTCAGTATTTCTGTGTCATAGCCTCTGTTATACATTTTTTCCTAAGAAAAGCCAGAGCACACGTATAAATAAGCATGAACAGATGTTTTTAAGGCTCTTCCTGTTTGCTAGGAAGTAAACAGACGAGCCCTGACTTGAATTTGCACATTTATGTCTCCATAGAGTGTTTACAAAACTGTAAACAGTTCGATAAAATAGAAGATGCTCACAGTACTCTTCTCCACACTCTGCATAGCTCCTATTCCACTATTAACCAGTGACAAGCCCTTGTTATTGCCTACTGGGCCCTGATCACCTGCTCTTCCACACTGTATTCCAAGCCACACCTATTTCTCTGTCATCAGTCTCTGGGACAATCCTGCCTCAAGGCCTTAGCTATTTTGAATTTCCTCTTTCACATTATCCTAGTGGCTGTCTTCATCCTGTTCCTTAAATCCTTGTTCAGGCATCCTCATCTTAGTAAGAGCATCCCTATCACATCCTGTATAAAATGTCAACCTTACTCCATACTATTTCAGTGAATAGTGTTTGCTCCTCTCCTACATACTTCGTCACTTCATCTTTTGCTTATTCACTTTGCTTGCTTCTGTTATTTCCCACAACCTTTAGAAACTCTCACCTGCTATATCATCTGCTGCTTATGGGAAAGCACGTGTGTTTTCTGCACACGGGTGCATCTCCAGCACCCAAAATATTGCCAAGGACATATTATGTTCACAACAATATGTTTTGGGAAAATGAGCCAAAATGTATTTGCCTATTTTTTTCTCACTTTTCTAAGAGGAATAATTTATGTGTGAGAGCATCCTATAGCTAGACAACCAGGAGATTTCCATTCCTGAAGATTTACTCAAAAATATACTTAAGTAAAGAGAGACATGATACAAAATAATATGTGGAAAAGCAAAGTATAAAAGAATTAAAGCTGAATATCAAAACCAATAAATTACTAATTGAATCTCAATCACTTTAATGCTATTAAAATAAGACACATTACAAGTATAATTCTTTAAAGAAAATTATGTAGTAAAAATTTCTCTAAATTTGGTACAAAATAACAAATTTAATAAATAGAAAGTGGAAATGAATTAAAAATGAAAAACATACAATGTAAAAATGAGGAGAAAAAACTTCATTTTTCACACAGCAATACAAGATGTCTAGTTTTAGTATGAAAATACCGCTTAAATAACTAAATATGTTCCTTAAACCCCACTTGTGAAAAACATTCTTTGCTCTGTATTTGAAACATCTATTTCATTCCATCCATGGGCTTAACCTATTGTGAGCTGCATGAAGACAAAAGTGTTGGCACATTTTCTGAGTTCAATTTTCTCCATTGTCTGTAACATTACTTCTCTTCTGTCAGACTGACAGACTGACAGAATGACAGCCACAATTGAACAAAACCTCTGGCTTGGTCGCTGCACCAGGGGAACTCTAAAGTCCTCCTATTTGTAGTGGTTTGCCTCTCTCTCTCTCTCTCTCTCTCTCTCTCTCTCTCTCTCTCTCTCTCTCTCTCTCTCTCTTTCTCTCTATCTCTCTCTCTGTTTCTCTGTCTCTGTCTCTGTATCTGTCTCTCTCTCTCTCTTTCTCTCTTTCTCTCTATCTCTCTCTCTCTGTCTCTCTGTCTCTGTATCTGTCTCTCTCTCTCTTTCTCTCTATCTCTCTCTCTCTGTTTCTCTGTCTCTCTGTCTCTGTATCTGTCTCTCTCTCTCTCTTTCTCTCTATCTCTCTCTCTGTTTCTCTCTCTCTGTCTCTGTATCTGTCTCTCTCTCTCTGTCTCTCTCTCTCTCTCTCTCTCTCTCTCTCTCTCTCTCTCTCTCTCTCTCTCTCTCAACCCTTTCATTGGTTCTTTAAGAATTCCATCCATTGTGTTTTGATCATATTCACCTCACCTCCAACTCCTCCCAGATATAATCTCCCTTCGCTACATGTCTCACTTGTGTTCTTCACAGAGTGTTGTCAATTTATAAAGGCTTATACTCTTAAGAAAACTGGCTGTCTCTGTCTCAGGGCTATATATCGTCAATAACACCTAGGCTTGTGCTGAGACTTTGTTCCCACATATACTCTCCATGTTGAGTCATGCTTGCACAGGTCTTTAACATGCTGTCATAACTAATATGAGTTCATACATGCAGCTATACTATCTTGACATGTCTAGAAGATCCACTGCTGTTGACTTTTTTTCCCTTATTCATTTTACATTCTACTCACTGCCCCCCCTCCTGGTTACCCCCTCCCACAATCCTTCTCCCATCCCCCTCTTCTTCTCTGAGCAGGTGGTAACCCCCTGGGTATTCTGCACACCCTGGCACATCACGATTTTGAGGCTAGGTGCATCCTCTCCCACTGAGGCCAGACAAGGCAGCTCAACTAGAAGAACATATCCCATGTGCAGGTAACAGCTTTTGGGATAGCCCCCCACTCCAGTTGTTTGGGACCCACATGAAAACCAAGCTACATACCTGCTACACATGTGTGGAGAGGCCTACGTCCATCCAGCCCATGTATGTTCTTTGGTTGGTAGTTCAGTCTCTGAGACCCCCCACACACAAGGGTCCAGGTTATTTGACTCTGATGGTCTTCCTGTGGACTTCCTATGCCTTAGGGGTATGAAGCCTTGAGCACATCTATTCTTTCAACAGCTATATAAACTTGTGACAAGCAGTTCCTAGCAAGTTTATTTCCTAGCACATTCCACACTGTGTTCATTGAAGTCCAGACCTGAAAGTTTCCAATGTATAGAGCAGGTGGATTTCAGCCTATGCGCAATGTCCCTGAGTACAATTGGATTCAGCATATTCACTAATCAGGTAATTAGTGTCAAGTACAAATTTGAGGGAACTTTCCATTTACTTGAGAAATTTAATTGGAGAAATGCCGAGAAGGACAGCTGAGGAGAGAAGACCCTGAAGGAATCTACCAGAAATCTCCCTGCTGATTGGCATCCAGTTATTAATAATCTGCACTGAGTTGGAGTGTCTTAGACAGTAATTGAGCCATTTACCTGTTGTTGAAATTACCTACATTACTATTTAACGAGTAAGAATATTGTCTAAATTGTTGTCAATTTAAGAACTAGTACCAGAAACTTGTTTCTTTATATTATTTTCTTGCTAAAACTGTCAGAAAAAAAAGGAATCCTGATATATTATTACCATTAGATATGATGGCTTTCTTGTGACCTTCCTAGGGAATAGCTATGCATCACCTCTTGTAAACTTACTCTGAAATTTTGTTTAGGACAGATATCAAGTTTTCATTTTTTTTCCTAATTTTTGAAAACTAAGGAGTTAACATGATAAGACTACACAAAAGCTCATCAGAAAAGGTCAAATAGGTTCAAGGAAATTAGTGCAATACTCTCCATGATTATAAAGCACACCACTAGATTTCTCTGTAATTATACTTTTCATTCTGAACCAATTACATTAAGAACCCATATTCAACTATGAATGATGACCAATTAAAAACATCTTTAAATAGCATTGCCCTTCAAAATGAAATTAATGTTAATGAAATATGATGCTTTTGATGTTGTGAAAAAATATGATAAAATGATTACTACTGTGTTTAATTGAGGGAACCTGCATACCTAATACTTCTAAGTATCTTGTTTTCTTCTCATTTAATTTTCTCATTTCTTTGGAAGAAGAGAAGAATGGAAATTAAGCCTCATGCCTCAAAAATTGTATATACCCTTCCTTTCATCATGTTTTATGCAATATTTCCAATCTTTTGGTATCATCAAAGGAAGGTCCATAATCTTGGTGGTTCTTAATATATCTGTGGTTCTGATTAGTCTTGCACTATGCACTTTGTGATAAAATAACAAGAAAAGGTTATTTTATACTATTTTGTGTTACTCAAACGTATCTGGAATTTTCAACTTTAAGCACAGGTAACTTAAGAATTATTACTTAGAACATGATTTAATCAGTGTTCTGTTTCTGTGAAGAGACACCAAAAACCAGAAACTCATAAAAGAAAGCATTTAACTTGGCCCTTCTTGCTCAAAGTTCCAAAAGTTAATCCATTATTATCATGGTGAGGAGTGAGAAGCTTGGTGCCACTCAGGAAGACATGGTGTTAGAGAAGTAACTGAAGACTTCTACCTGCTGACCCACAGGCAGAGAGAGAGGGGTGGGTATGGATGGATGGTGAATAGGTAGGTAGGTAAATGGATGGATGGATAGATAGATAAATAGATAGATAGATAGATAGATAGATAGATAGATAGATAGATAGATAGATAGATAGGTAGGTAGGTAGGTAGGTAGGTAGGTAGGTAGATAGATAGATAGATAGATAGATAGATAGATAGATAGATAGATAGGTAGGTAGGTAGGTAGGTAGGTAGGTAGGTAGGTAGGTAGGTAGGTAGGCAGGCAGGCAGGCAGGCAGGCAGGCAGGCAGACAGACAGACAGACAGACAGACAGACAGACAGACAGAGAGAGAAACTGAGAAACAGAAAAACTGGATACTGGACCTGGTCTGGGGTGGGCATTTGAAACATCAAAGCCCATGGCCAATGACATATTTCCTATTCCTCCAACACCTACTCCAATAAGATCACACCTCCTAATCTTTATAATTCAAACAGTTCCATTCTCTGATGATTAAACATTAAAATATAGGAGTCTGTGGGGCCATTCATAGTCAAATCACCACAAAAGCCTCGTAATTTTTAAAGAATGTTGCTTTAAAGTCCTCACTTATGTAACTGGTTAGCAGTGATCATGACATTAGAATGACTGTACATAGTTACTTACATATGCTGTATCTCTACTGTGACAATGGACAACTCAAGGAATGTGGGTATGGGAGGATCTCTCAAACTTGTTTTATTTTGTTTATTTAACTTGGGTTGCTGATTCAAGCCTCTAGTGGGTAAAAGAGGAGAGAGAGTCTGTAGATCATGATCCAGTTCAAACACTAATATTTTGGGACAGCTTGTTAAAACTCTCAGCATCAATGTTTCCTAGGCTTAAAAAATAGAGAAACAACACTTTCTATTCGTTGCATAATGCTAATTGCAATCAAATTGGAGGGATATTATGAACTGTGAAATCAGTGCAGATTTCTAAAAATATAATCTTTTTCCATATTGCCTTCTAATTCCATCAGAATGATCAATCTAGAAGATATATATTGCCTGAATATTGAACTACCTTTTAATCAATTTTTCCAAAGAAAGTTTAGGAACAAAAACAACATATCCTATTTTTTTAAAGAAAATTAAATGCATGATCATTAACACAAATTGAATTTATGGGTTTGAAAAATAAATTTAACTTGAAGAAAAATTTTTTTCAAGTAACTTTGTTTAGTTCAACAGCCATGGTGTTGAACTAAACAAAGTTAGTTAGACCTTCTCCAATATATGAAAAAACAAAATACATCATCACTGGACCATATTTTCTAAGCTGAGAAATATTACAAATATACTATTATCTCCCATCCTCTTACTTTATGAACCTTAACTGTGCATTGGTACCCTGAGCCAGAAACAAATTATTTCCAAATATTATACTTGCATTTTGATCCTTTAGCTTAGTCATAAATATTATATATAGCTAATCTTTTATCCTATAAACTCACGTGTCCTTGATAAAAAGTAAATGATTTTGGTGAAGGTCAGCATTAAATTTAGCCATACTTATCTTTTTATAAATCCCTGTGCATTGCTTAGATAGTTAGCTTTTTTATCTCTGTGCAGTAACCACTTTGGCCCCGGAATCTTTTCTCTCAATTTGATTCATAACACTGTCACCATAATGCAGCAAATGTTAGGATTTGGCCATCTGGGCCTTTTTAAACATGGCATTGAACCATGTTTAAAGGAGGGCTTAGCTTGGTGTAAAACCTGGTGATCACCTTTGAACGCATGCTGCCAACCATTTGTCAAAATTGCACAGACCGTATCCTGAAATATATAGTGGTGAAGTATGCATTTGTCATGCTTCCTAAATCTCAATTAGAAAAATATCAAATTTAGTCATTTCATATTTTATGGATTATGGAGACATAAGGGTCTTGAAATGGACAGGAAGCTAAAATGTTTGGCAGCCAGTTAAATGTGAGTCAAGGAGACTCCTCACAGGCCCATGACTAACTGTTGCTCCTATACTCTGTGTGTGTTAAAATCAAAGCAATACCCAGTTTGGGCTATACAGCAAAGTGGGGTCTGGGGAACTCCAAAGATTCAACTGCAGCAGAATAATATGTGGGAAAAGTGAAGCAAAGGATATAATTTTCTGTCTAGGATGTTCACAAGAGCTTTACTCAAAACCATCTCTGCTATCACCAATTCAAAATAGGCCAGAGTGAGAAATGCATTACAATTCCAGACCTCTAAAAGTTCCCAAGAGGCTGGCATGCCTTAAAGCTCCAGCACAGCCTTCTTGAAGCTCTTTCACATGTATTCATTTGGACACGACTTTCCTAACACAATCCCAAAACTTCAATTTAGCAATCATACTCTCAAAGTACTTGTCCCATAGGATGTTCACCCACCAAGATACAGGATGTAGAACCTTAGCACAGAATCTTATTAATTACCTTAAGAGACCTTATCAGCTAACAGCAGACTCATATGCCTGTGAGTGAGGAATGTCTTAATTCTTCTTTCTTTGATTTTTTTTTTTTTACCACACATCAGTCTTCATGTCCAAATCATAGGTTTTTGCGAGGGTATCTTCATACTTGAACATTTGTAGGCAAATAGTGAAAGTCAAGTAAATGTCATATCACATAAAATTAAGCAGTTTTCAGTTCTGACATGACTGAGTATATTCATTAACATTAGAATGTAGCTGTATGTTATATTTGATGTGAATATACTCCAAAGCCAGGATTTGTGGGTGATATTATTGTCAAAAAGCATTCCGTTTAAATGCATAATCTTGCACTTTAAAAAAATGGGAAGAAACCACAGGTCAAACAAATACTTGGTTATCATAATCTCCAAAGCTAGATGTGTCCACCAGTAGTGTTTTGTTGAAAGGCAAAAATTCTTTGGGAAAATTCATTTTCCTATTTAATTAATAGTTTTATTGTGTAACCAAGGACAAGCACTGATGACTAAGCAAAACATCATTTTTGTGACATTATCCTTTTCACACATTTGAAACTTGCCATATAGGAACCAGAGCTGGGTTTGAGCTTTTGTTTGCTTGTTTGTTTGTTCGTTTTGTTTGATTTGTTTGTTTTAATTCTGGAGGCCAGGGGACATCGACCAGTTACAAAGTGCTTGTTGTGTCAGCTGGAGGACCTAGCTAAGATTCCCAGCAAATGAGTGAAAAGCTAGTTAGAATATGAGCTCCTGCAACACCACCACTGGGGAGGCAGAGACAGGAATCCCTGGGGCTTACTCACAGCCAGTCTAGCTAATCACTGAGGTCTTGGTGCAGTGAGATTCTGTGTCTCAAAATAATGAGAGCAACTGAAGAAGACATGTGACATCAACCTCTGCCCCTGCCCCACACACGCACACCTTAGTATACATGCACAAGATTACTTTTTCTCGATGTGATTTTAAAGTTATTTGAAATTGTTCTGTCATGAAACCCGGTAAGTGCTTAGCATAATTTAGGATTTTCTTTCCAAACTTTGGTTTTGGGAGATTGTTTTGCCATGTTTCATTTTGATGCTCAGGTTAAATTTTGATTATTCTTTTAGAAATATTGATATCCTACATCAAATCAATTCTAACTTAAGTGAGGCCATATAATTACAGATGCATTAAACTGACGGGGACCTTTGCTTGCCGTGCTAATTCAGACTGTCAGCATTAATGATTGCCTCCACTTGCACCAACACTTCATTCTGTGGCACGAATGAGCAGCATCAGTGCAGTGTGTTCCAAAGCAGCTCACTATGGGGGTGGGGAGTAAGGGAATCGGGGCATTGTTCCATGGCACCAACACTAAGTTTAATAGCTCCTAGTCTACAAGTATTACATACATTTTTACTTTAATTTATTACAAATAGATTGCCCAAAGCCAGTTAGCTAAGTAATACAGTTATTTAATCTCATGATATATAATGTCTTGAGTATCCGTCATTAGGTATCTTCTGAAGCAAATTTTCAATTTCATTTTAAAAGTATTATTTTCTAATTTGGGCTTCAAAGATCAACAGACCATGTCAGCAAGAGAGTCATTAAATATAGATTTGACTCATGTTCTCACAGATAAATAAGGTGACTTTGATTATATTTTTATGTTATTGTATCAATTTTGTATTTATTGTTTATTAGGGCTATGAAATGGTACTGACACCAGAGATATTCAATAAATATATACATTTTTCCTTCCTTACTTAAAGAACTTTAAGATTCCTAGATGTTACCTATTCTATTTTTCATTCTTTGAATTTATCATTAAATTATCCCCAAACTTCCCAAATTTATCTAAATATAATTTAAATATGTTTAGATAATATGTGAACTATTCAGTCAATTTTATTCTAATTCATAATATAGTTAATAGTAATTCGTTGTTAATTTCATTAATCAAGGACCTGCTTTTCAAGTCTTTTGAAGAAATGCAATCAGGATTTGTGAAACTATGTGCCCATCTCTTGGGAAAGCTTGCCTTTTTAAAACAACTTGGTACTGTCCTGGGTTTCCCTTTGTACTAAACATCTTCTCCATAATCTAGGTCTTTCTTAATTTACTTCTGCATTTGGTAGAACACAATCTTGATCTACACAGGAAAAATGTTTTTGAGATATTTATCCCTGATACATACTTATTCACACTTTGTACCTGATTTGGCATTTTTTTTTCAGTCTACTAATTCTAGATAAGCATATTGTTTACTTTTCCCATCTGCTAGGACCAAATAACAGACAGAAACAACAGAAGGAAGGAAGCATAAAGTCTGCATATGGATTTCAAGACTATTAAAATTCTGTACCCATCACGGTACAGAAACATTGTAGGGAGAGCAGATACGTGGTACAGGCATGTGGAGGAAGCTGCTGATAGATAGCCAGACCAAGAAACCAAGATTGTACAAGAAGATGAGAGTAATCTTCAAGGCCCACCCCTACTGCTCTGCTTCTAACAGCTTGTCCCTACGTCCATAGGGTTCTACAGCCTTTCCAAACTGTCCCACTAGCAACAGGACAAATGTTCATATGAGCCCACTAAAGTACTATGCTAATAATTTGCTATCCAATTCCTCATTTATCTGTTTTATAAATATAAATACATGGGCACAAACCTTCACTGGTTGTTTGTCTAATTTTCTTCTTCTTCTTTCCTTTCTTTATGTCTCTAAAAATAACTTCGAGAATATTTATTTTCTAACACTTCTAAATTAATGGTTTTTACACGTTAATATTTTCATACCCTAAAAGCCATATTATTCTCAAATTTTCTCTTCATGGAATCATTTTCAATAAAATATTTATTTTTAATTATGTGGAGAGTGTAAGCTTAGATATTTCAAAACCTACCTTATTTAATAGGCGTGTGCCACCACTGCCCGGCTTTAATAGAACTTTTAAACACTTCAACCTTCCTTCTAGCCCACTGACCAGAGATAGGGGAAAAACAAGGTTAGTAGGAAAAGAGTGTTGTGCAATTGTTTAGTAGTAGTTACTTAGGGGTGATTCTAATCTTTGTTGTCAGGATACCAGCAGTTCAATTTAATAGGAAACACCAACCATGAATCAGTATTGGAAGCTTGATTCAACAGAAGTAGCAAGGGTCTGCTGAATCAGCCTGAGTCAGCAGAAACAGTCAGAATCAGCTGGAATACCACAAGAAGTTCTTTGGCATTTTTTACTGTATGAAAAATAACCAGCAAAGACCAGCAAAGAAGTGAAGACCAGTGAAGTGTTGGGGTTCCATTTGTATTCCTTTTAAACAGCGTGGGCCCTCTCAAGTTCCTGTAGAAGGTTCTTAACCAATTATCAGAAGTCTTGCTCCGTCGGACAGTGGTAGTGCACGCTTTTAATCCCTGCACTTGGGAGGCAGGGGCAGGCGGATTTCTGAGTTCAAGGCGAGTCTGGTCTACCTAATGAGTTCCAGGATAGCCAGGGCTCCAAAGAGAAACCCTGTCTCAAAAAAAAAAAAATAGAAAGAAGACTTGTTTGATGGTAAGAACAATGGTCTGGTTCAGTGGTGTGAACAGCTTTAAGAATCACTATTGTCTTACAAAAATATCTGGTACTATCCATAGCCATGTCTTTTATAGAAGAAAATAGTCCATATGTTGCAACATATATAATGTGGTTTGAATATTCTAAAAAGACTACAAATATATAATCTCATGGACAAATTTCCCCTCCTATTTATTTATTTATTCAATTTATTTTAAATACAGTCCAATCAGATGGTTCAGTGGGTAAAGTACTTGCTGCTGAGCTGAATGACCTGAGTTTGATCCTGTAGACACTGGAACCTACCAGGTGCAAGGAGAAAACCAACTTGTACAAGTTGCCCTCTAATTTTCTTGTGACCTCCACATGCTCTCCATGGTTTGTTCTCCCTTGCCTCAAATAAACAAGTAAAAATAAGTCATGCAAGGGCTTGCCTTATACTGCCTTACTGTTTTTAAATTGCATTATCATCAAGAATTTTAAAATGTATTCTTCCATGGTTCAGGGAACTAAGAGAGAGGTTAATGAAAAGAAAAACCAAACAGAAACCTTGAATAATATCTGTCTTAAAACACTTGCTACAATTAGTGAGGTATTTATTGTAAGAACCCTTAGGAGACATTGTTGAATCTAGTGATTAAGTTCTCAGAAAAAAGGAATATTTTATAAAATAAACATCTTCTACAGAAATTATCAGGCTCTCTTTCTGGGGAACCATGATCCTTGTTGGAAATTGTTCTTTAATCATATGGCAATTTTTTTTCCATTTATATTCTTTGCTTTCTGATGTGATTTCCATTTATACAACCTGTGCATATTCTGAACTATTCTACATTTCTTACCTTTGCTTTCTAGTTTTTTGTTCCTTGGGGTTTGTTGTTGTTGTTGTTTACTCTCCTTATAGACATCTACAAAATCTTCTGCTGACTTTTTATTTGCAGGTTTATATCCTCATTGTCTCTTGTTTTGTGTTAATAGCACCCTGTATGGGGCACATTACTAATTCCTCCCTCACCTCCAGTCCATCTTGCTATTTTCCTTTCCTTTTTTTCTTTCCTTCTTTCCTTTCTACTTTATTCACTTACTTACTTATTATTTTGTCTTTCTTCTTCTGCAACAGCATCTCACTATATTTCTGAGGCTCAACTAATGCACAATGTTCAGTGTAAATTGACTGAGTTTAAGGATCTCTCTTGGTGTCTGATTGTCTTTAGATTCTATCATTTTATAAGTATTTAATAAATAGGTTGTAAGTGTCCTGTCATAAGAAGAAACTAGGTGTATAATTTTCATATTTGACCCTCTCATAACATTTAACAGTATCTTGTATATAACAGACACTAAGTGGTATTTGTAGATTGGATAAATGCCTACTTTGAGTATATCCAAGACATATACTAGAAAGTACATTCTTTTTAACAAACTAATAAAACTAAATGTTTCTTCTTCCTGCTAATGCAATGTGTACATAGTCTTGTAAATTAAAATAATATTTATATTACATGGTAATTTAGATGTGCATCAGATTTATCCTGTCATGATCTATTCACAAACCGGAATGTCACAAATAAACATTGAGAATAATATTTATATTTTACTATAAAATATATCTAATGTCTTCCACATGAATGCTTATAGATTGAGATATGTTAGCTTCCAAATCAAAAGCAGTTTGAAGTAAACACTTACTCAGCTTATGTGTATCATTAAATATAACTTTTATATATAGACTACCTCATTTTATTTAAAAGTAATAATACAGAGTTTTAGCTCATTACTTTTGTATAAAGCTTCATCAAATGTCCAAAGAAGCTAGAAAGATAATTATAATGCAGTATAAATTTGGATATGAATAGGCTATTATTTAATATTTCTTTCAACCAGAATTATACTTCAAACCACTAGATAATTACTAGTGGTATAATATTAGATATTCATTATTTTTACTTGTATATTTTACCTGTACAAGATTATAGATGAGTAGACAATATAATTTATTACAGACATCTCCACTTTTCATTTTAGAAGCAAATAAATTTCTTAGAAAATAGGGCATTGATTAGTAAACATTTGCATAGACTGTAATTGGGTTTCATTTATGAGAATTAAAGTGTGATGTTTAGGTTCAAATAGAATCATTGAAAAACAAACTTTCACATAAAAGATCATAGCATACTTAATGAGCAGAAATAAATATACATTTGTTTCTTCAGTGTATATGTGCGCACGCATGTGTGCAGGTGCATGTGTGTGATATCATGCATGTATAAATCAGAAGACAGCATGTGAGAGTATGATCTCTCCTTATACCATGTAGAATTTAAGGACAGAATTCAGGTCATCAAGCTTGGCAAGCAAATACATTTCCTTGTTGAGCTATTTAACCTGCCCTAATGTATGTGAATGTATATGAATTTTCTTAAAAAAATTCATCACTAGGGTGGCTAATGTAAAAACAGAGAGGGTTTCTTTCTTTCTTTTCTTTTCTTTTTTTCTATTTTCTTTATTTACATTCCAAATGATTTCCCCTTTCCCGGTTCCCCCTTCCCCGAAAGTCCCATAAGCACCCTTCCCTCTGCCCTTTCCCCAGTCAACCCTCTCCCTCTTCTCTAACCTGGTATTCCCCTACACTGCTACATGCAGTCTTTCCAGGACCAGGGGCCTCTCCTTCCTTCTTCCTGGGAATCAATTGATATGTGAATTGTGTCTTGGGTATTCCGAGCTTCTGGGTTAATATCCACTTATCAGTGAGTGTATACCATGTGTGTTCTTTTGTGATTGGGTTACCTCACTAAGGATGATATTTTCCAGTTTTGACCATTTGCCTAAGAATTTCATGAATTCATTGTTTTTAATTGCAGAGTAGTATTCCATTGTGTAAATACACCACATCTTCTGTATCCATTCCTCCGTTGAGGGACATCTGTGTTCTTTCCAGCTTCTAGCTATTATAAAGAAGGCTGCTATGAACATAGTGGAGCATGTGTCCTTATTGCATGCCTGGGAGGCCTCTGGGTATACGCCCAGGAGTGGTATAACAGGGTCCTCTGGGAGTGTCATGCCCAGTTTTCTGAGGAACCGCCAGATTGCTTTCCAGAGTGGTTGTACTTGCAATCCCACCAGCAGTGGAGGAGTGTTCCTCTTTCTCCACATCATCACCAACACCTGCTGTCTCCTGAGGTTTTGATCTTAGCCATTCTGACTGGTGTGAGGTGAAATCTAAGGTTGTTTTGATTTGCATTTCCCTAATGACTAAGGATGTTGAACATTTCTTTAGGTGCTTCTCAGCCATTCAATATTCCTCAGGTGAAAATTTTTTGTTTAGCTCTTTAACCCATTTTTAATAGGGTTATTTGGCTCTCAGGAGTCTATCTTCTTGAGTTCATTGTATATTGGATATTAGCCCTCTGTGGGATGGAGGGTTGGTAAAGATATTTTCTCAATTGGTTAGCTACCATTTTGTACAACTGACAGTGTCCTTTGCCTTACAAAAACTTTATAATTTTATGAGGTTCCATTTGTCAATTCTCGATATTAGAGCAAAATCTATTAGTGTTCTGTTCAGGGAATTTTCCCCAGTGCCCATGTGTTCAAGGATCTTCATCAGTTTCTATTCTGTTAGTTTCAGTGTGTCTGGTTTTATGTTGAGGTCCTTGATCCACTTGGAGTTGAGCTTAGTACAAGGAGATAAGAATGGATTGATTTGCATTATTCTGCATGCTGACCTCCATGTGAACCAACACCATTTGTTCAAAAGGCTATCTTTTCTCCACTGGATGGTTTTAGCTCCTTTGTCAAAATGACCATAGGAGTGTGGGTTCACTTCTGGGTCTTCAATTCTGTTTCATTGATCTACATGCCTGTCACTGTACCAATATCATGCAGTTTTTAACTCTATTGCTCTGTAGTACAGCTTGAGGTCCGGGATACTGATTCCCCCAGAAGTCCTTTTACTATTGAGAATAGTTTTAGCTATCCTGGGTTTTCTCTTATTCCAGATGAATTTTTAAATTGCTCTTTCTAACTCTATGAAGAATTGCGTTGGGATTTTGATGGGGATTGCATTGAATCTGTATATTGCTTTTGGCAAGATGGCCATTTTTACTATATTAATCCTGCCAATCCATGAGCATGGCAGATTTTTCCATCTTCTGAGGTCTTCTTCAATTTCCTTCTTCAGAGTCTTGAAGTTCTTGTCATACAGATCTTTCACTTGTTTGGTTAGAGTCACACCAAGATACTTTATATTGTGTGTGGCTATTGTGAAGGGTGTCATTTCCCTAATTTCTTTCTCAACCTGCTTATCCTTTGAGTGTAGGAAGGCTGCTGATTGGCTTGAGTTGATTTTATATCCTGCCACTTTGCTGAAGTTGTTTATCAGCTGTAGGAGTTCTCTGGTGGAGTTCTTTGGGTCACTTAAGTCTACAATCATATCGTCTGCAAATAGTGATAGTCTGACTTCTTCCTTTCCAATTTGTATCCCTTTGACTTCCTTTTGTTGTCTAATTTCTCTAGCTAGAACTTCAAGTATTTTACTGAAAAGATATGGAAAGAGGGGGCAGTCTTGTATAGTCCCTGATTTTAGTGGGATTGCTTCAAGATTCTCTCCATTTAGATTGATGTTGGCTACCAGTTTGCTGTAAATTGCTTTTACTATGTTTAGATATGGGCCTTGAATTCTTGATCTTTCCAAGACTTTTAGCATGAAAGGATGCTGAATTTTGTCAAATGCTTTTTCAGCATCTAATGAAATGACCACGTGGTTTTTTTCTTTGAGATTGTTTATGTAGTGGATTACAAAGATGGACTTCCTTACACTGAACCATCCCTGAATCCCTGGGATGAAGCCTACTTGATCATGGTGAATGATCATTTTGATGTGTTCTTAGATTCTGTTGGCAAGAATTTTATTGAGTATTCTTGCATCGATATACTTAAGAGAAAATGGTCTGAAATTCTCTTTCTTTGTTGGATCTTTGTGTGATTTTTGATATCAGCGTAATTGTGGCTTCATAGAACGAGTTGGGTAGTGTTCCTTCTGTTTCTATTTTGTGGAATAGTTTGAAGAGTACTGTGTTAGTTCTTCTTTGAAGGTCTGATAGAATTCTGCACTAAAACCATCTGACTCTGAATTTTTTGGTTGGAAGTCTTTCAATGACCACTTCTATTTCTTTAGGGGTTATGGAACCATTTACATGGTCTATTTGATCCTGATTTAATTTTGGTATTTGCTATCTGTCTAGGAAATTGTACATTTGCTCCAGTTTTTCTAGTTGTGCTGAATACAGGCTTTTGTAGTAGGATCGGATGATTTTTTGAATTTCCTCAGTTTCTGTTGTTATATCTCCCTTCTCATTTCTGATTTTGTTAATTTGGATACTGTCTCTGTGCCCTCTGGCTAGTCTGGCAAAGGGTTTATCTATCTTGTTAATTTTCTCAAAGAACCAACTCCTCGTTTTGTTGATTCTTTGTATGGTTCTATTTGTTTCTACTTGATTGATTTCAGCCCTGAGTTTGATGATTTCCTGCCTTCTACTCCTCTTTGGTGTATTTGCTTCTTTATGTTCCAGGGCTTTCAGGTGTGCCATTAAGCTGCTAGTGTATGCTGTCTCCCATTTCTTTTTGGAGGCACTCAGGGCTATGAGTTTTCCTCTTAGCACCACTTTCATTGTTTCCCATAAATTAGAATATGTTGTGCCTTCATTTTCATTAAATTTGAAAAAGTCTTTGATTTCTTTCTTTATTTCTTCCTTGACCAAGGTATCATTGAGAAGAGCATTGTTCAGCTTCTATGTGTATGTGGACTTTCTGTTGTTTTTGTTGCTATTGAAGACCACCCTTACTCCATAGTGATCTGATAGGAGGCCTGGGATTATCTCGATCTCCTTATATCTGTTGAGGTCTGTTTTGTGACCAGTTATATGGTTGATTTTGGAAAAGGTACCATGAGGTGTTGAGAAGAAGGTATATTCTTTTGCTTTAGGATGAAATGTTTTATATATATATATATATATATATATATATATATATATATATATATATATATATTCCATTTGGTCCAGAGCTTCAATTAGTTTCACTGTGTCTCTGTTTAGTTTCTGTTTTCCTGATCAGTCCATTGCAGAGTGTAGAGTGTTGAAGTCCACCACAATAATTGTGTGAGGTGCAATGTGTGCTTTGAGCTTTAGTAAAATTTCTTTTACGAATGAGAGTGCTCTTGCATTTGGAGCATATATATTCAGAATTGAGAGTTCTTGGTGGATTTTTCCTTTGATCAGTATGTAATGTCTTTCCCTGTCTTTTTTGATGATTTTAGATTGAATGTCAATTTTATCTGATATTAGGATGGCTACTTCGGCTCGTTTCCTGGGACCATTTGCTTGTAAAATTGTTTTCCAGTCTTTTATTCTGAGGTAGTGTTTGTCTTTGACACTGAGGTGCATTTCCTGTATACAGCAAAATTCTGGGTCCTGTTTACATATCCAGTCTGTTAGTCTATGTCTTTTTATTGGGGAATTGAGACCATTGATATTAGGAGATATTAAGGAATAGTGATTATTGCTTCCTGTTATTTTTGATGTTATTTTTATGTTTGAGTGGTTATCTTCTTTTGGGTTTGATGAAAGAAGGTTACTATCTTGCTTTTTCCAGGGTATAGTTTCCCTTCTTGTATTGGCGATTTCCACTTATATCCTTTGCAGTGTTTGGTTTGTGGAAAGATATTGTGTAAATTTGGTTTTATCATGGAATATCTTGGTTTCTCCATCTACAGTGATTGAGAATTTTGCTGGATATAGTAATCTGGGCTGGCATTTGTGTTCTCTTCGCGTCTGTATGAGAACTGCCCAGGATCTTCTAGCTTTCATTGTCTCTGGTGAGAAGTCTGATGTAATTCTGATAGGTCTTCCTTTATATGTTACTTGGCCTTTTTCTCTTACTGCTTTTAATATTCTTTCTTTGTTTAGTACATTTGGTGTTTTGATTAATATGTTACGGGAGGTATTTCTGTTCTGGTCCAGTCTGTTTGGAGTTCTGTAGGCTTCTTGTATGTTCATGGGCATCCATGAACATACAAGAACATGAACATACTTTAGGTTAGGGAAGTTTTCTTCCATAATTTTGTTGAAGACATTTACTGGTCCTTTAAGTTGCAAATCTTCACTCTCATCTATACCTAAAATCCTTAGGTTTGGTCTTCTCATTGTGTGCTGTATTTCTGGATGTTTTGGGTTGCAAGCTTTTTGCATTTTGCATTTTCTTTGACTGTTGAGTCGATGCTTTCTATGGTATCTTCAGCACATGAGATTCTTTCTTCCATCTCTTGTATTTTATTGTTGATATTTGCATCTATGACTTCTGATTTCTTCCCAAGGTTTTCTATCTCCACTGTTGCCTCCCTTTGTGATTTCTTAGCTGTTTCTACTTCCTTCTTTTTTTTTTATTTTATTTTTTTAATTTACATTCCAAATCACTTCCCCTTTCCTGTTTCCTCCCTCCCCGAAAGTCCCATAAGCCCCCTTCCCTCCCTCTTTTCTCCATTCAACCCCCTCTCCTTTCTCTGTCCTGGCGTTCCCCTACATCCAGTCTTTCCAGGACCACGGGTTTCTCCTTCCATCTTTTTAGAAATCTATTGATATGCGGATTGTGTCTAGGGTATTCCGAGATTCTGGGTCAATATCCCCTTATCAGTGACTGCATACCATGTGTGTTCTTTTGTGATTGGGTTACCTCACTAAGGATGATATTTTCAAGATCTGACCATTTGCCTAGGAATTTCGTGAATTCATTGTTTTTAATTGCAGAGTAGTATTCCATTGTGTAGATATACCACATCTTCTGAATCCATTCCTCCGTTGAGGGACATCTGGGTTCTTTCCAGCTTCTGGCTATTATAAATAAGGCTGCTATGAACATAGTGGAGCATGTGTCCTTATTGCATGCAGGTAAAGTCTCTGGGTATATGCCCAGGAGTGGTATAGCCGGATCCTCCGGGAGTGTCATGCCCTTTTTTAGCTCCTGGATGGATTTGCTTACTTTCTTCACTTGTTTTATTTTTTGTTGTTGTTTGTTTTTTTTTTTTTTTTTTGTCTCTGTGTGTGTGTGTTTTCCTGTAATTCTTTAAGATATTTTTGTGTTTCCTCTTTCAGGATTTCTGCCTGTTGACCCAAGTTCTCCTGTATTTCTTTAAGCAATTTTTGTGTTTCGTCTTTATGTGCTTCTATCTGTTGATCCATATTCTCTTGAATTTCTTTAAGCAATTTTTGTGTTTCCATTGTAAGGGCTCCTACCTGTTGATTCATGTTCTCCTGTACTTCTTTAAGAGATTTATTTATGTCCTTCTTGAAATCCTGTAATAGCATCATGAGATTGATTTTAAATTCAAATCTTGCCCTTCTGGTGTGTTGAGGTATCCAGGACTTGATGCTGTTGGAGAGTTGGGTTCTGATGCTGCCATATTGCCTTGATTAATGTTAGTAATGTTCTTATGTTTACCTTTTGCCATCTGGTTATCTCTGACGTTACTTGTTCTTGCTGTCACTGTTTGGTGCTTGAACCTCCTGTGAGCTTGCAAGGCTATTTCCACACCCCTGTATGACCGTGTTTCCCCTGGTACAGATTGCTGAGGGGCTGCCCCGCCTTGCTCCAAATGCTGTTATACTTGGGCTATCTCTGTGTACCTGGAATTCCCGTCTGTTCTATCACCGGAGCAAAGATGGCAGAGGCTGTGGTGCTCTCTCCAGGCGTGGGTCACTCTGCAGGGCAAATGTCCCACAGAAGAGCTGGTGCCCAGATAATCACAGAGATGCCCTGTTCTTGTGTGCAGGTGGAACCCTAGCGGATTGTGACCCAAGCGATGTTATGCCCGGGATATCTCTGTGTACCTGGAGTCCCTGTCTGGTGTATCACCGGTGCAAAGATCAAGGATTTCTTTCTTTGAGTACAAAAATATTTAGAACTTTGTAATTTGAATCATATGTAATTAACTGGAAATAAAATAACTCTATTAAGTATCTTCTATATGCTGGATTTTTAATACATTTTTATTTTCGTTCATGAGTGTGTATCTGTATATGTATATGTGAACATGCATCTATGTTCAGGTACATGCAGAAGTGTTTTGTGTTCATATTCGAGTTTTAGCGTCTGAACTTGGGTCATCTCCAAGATCAAGGAGTGCTCTTACTCTCTAAGTTCATCTCTCAATATACTTTTTTTTAATGCCTGTAGTCCAGTTGATGATATTGGCCTATGCATGTGTGAAGAGCCATCCACATAACATGGGCAACCTACCTGAGACAGCATCCCTGAAGAAAATGTATGATTCCTACCCCAGTTGTCATCTCCTGGAATAGCTCTTTGACTATGTATGGGTATTCATGAATCTTCCCCATCCATACTAATGTTCTGATTAGTTTGATCTTATTTGGGTCTTGTTCATATAAACACAACTGCTTTGGGTTCATGTGTACAATGGCCCTGTCATGTCCAGAATACACTGTTTCACAGTAGACCTCAGCAACCTCTGGCTCTTACAATCTTTCACTCTTTTCATC
Organism: Tokudaia tokunoshimensis; assembly: GCA_036184795.1. Taxonomy (NCBI): domain Eukaryota; kingdom Metazoa; phylum Chordata; class Mammalia; order Rodentia; family Muridae; genus Tokudaia; species Tokudaia tokunoshimensis. The sequence goes on along the minus strand of BTHU01000005.1, from coordinate 8,176,368 downwards.
GATGATCTCTGTGAGGGAGGAGGTGTTCCATTTCTGCTTGATCATTCTATAGTCTTTTAGTCACTGCTCTATGACCACAGTAAGTCTCTTATCAAGATCCATAAGCTTCAGCTACTGCAAAAAGAAGATTCAATGACAAGATGTGAAAGCTTCATGAGACTGACAGGATGGGGAAGCAAGATCTGCCAAACAGTTTTAGGGAGCTTCATTAATGACTTCCTTACAGAAATGCTATAAATTTATTCCAACTATACAGAATACTAAATGCAACAATAAAAAATGATGTCGTGGTTAATAGCACTAATAGTAGTTGATATCCATTGGATGTGAGTTCCATGGGTGTGTGAGGCAGGGGTGTAGTGTAGTTCTAGAGGCTGCCTGTTCATAGCCTTCCTCTTTCTGAGTTTCACTTTCTTACTGTTATGAAATATACAACAATGAAAAATTCCAGAATGAGAAAATTTGAGATTTTAAATGGCCCTGCTTTAGGCCATTATGTAATCTCCCACCATTCTTGGGTGAGAATCTTTCATGTCCCCCTTATCATCGTAGTCCTTCACTGCCTTTGCAAAAGCCAAGTGGGTGGTAGGTGGGGGAGCATAGGAAATGTAGCCACTGGGACTTGGCAATTTCAGACATCCATCAGCAGTCGTCAGTCACAAGACCTTGTGTAGCATTGGATCCTTTCCACCTGTGTGAGATTGAGATCATTATTGTTCCTATTTTACAGATTGAAGGAGTCTTCAGAAGGGGGGGGGGCGTGGCACACTCTCAAAACTAGCTGGCAAAATTTAAACCCAAGTGGCTGTCTCCACAGTTACTATGAAAATAAACACTTGGGAAACATTGTGTTGGTAGTTACAGAAACTGTCTCCTCACACACCACTGACACTGAGTGCATTTCACACCTCAAAGTTCAGAGGGAGCCCTCTTTGCAAGACTGGCTTACAGTATGGCATCATCAAAGACTCTGGTTCTTTCCATAAGTGTTACAGCTCTGAAGTAAAAGGCTTCCCCAGTGTAAATGTTACAACTCTGAGGGGAAAGTGTCCTGTGGGCAGAGCCTGATGGTTGGAGGTTTCAAGGGTAGAGCCTGGCCACTCACTATTTTTCTCTTTTGCCAAGTCAAATTGCCTTTTAAAATAAGGTTTTCTTGATGTCAAGTTATTAAAGCGGTTTATTTAAAATCACTACACCTGAGCATATTCAAATGTTACTGGAAACAAGTACTCTGTAGTCTCAGTTTAAAAGTGAAAGCTGTGGCCCTGTCATGTTTGGTGTTTTGCTAACTCACTTTGGTGGTTTGAATAATGATGCCCTGAGGCTCATATATATGAATGCTTAGTCACCAGAACTGGAGCTGTTTGAAAGGATTTTAAGGATTAGAATCTTAAAGAATCAGTGACCTTGTTAGAATAGGTGTGGACTTTTGAAAGTGGGTGTGTCCTTGTTGGAGTAAGTGTGGCTGGCTGGAGGAAGTCATTCGAGAGGTGGGGCTTTGAGGTTTCAAAAGCCCATACCAGGAACAGTCCCTGTCTCCCCCCCAACCCCCTTTTCTCTCTTATCTCTCTTTCTGTGTGTGTGTCTTGGTCTAGCTCTCTCCTTTGCTTCTCTCTACCTGGGGATCAGGATGTAGCTCTCAGCTACATAGATGCCCCAGCATGGGGAAATCAAGGGGGGGGGCATATTCTTGGAGGCAGGGGGTGGGAGGATGGGTTGGGGGTTTTCGGGGAGGGGGAAAACCAGGAAAGAGTATAACATTTGAAATGTAAATGAAGAACATACTCAATTTAAAAAAAAAGAATTGACTTGGTCTTAGTGCCTCTTCACAGTCACAGAGCTATGATGAAGACAGTAGCCTACTTCATGAGGTCAGCATCACCCCCTTGGGTTGTTTTGAAGATGAAGTCAGTTAAAAATCTGTGGAGAGCTAAGAACCAAAGCTGGCACATTGGAAGTGCTACATCTGTCTTTCTCATCTTTGTTGATATGCTATTGTGACAATGTCCAGAAGAAGAAGAACAATATGTCATATTGCATAGATATGAAGAAGATTACTTAGCCAAATGTGGTTGAAGAGTCTTGTAGTTTCAACTACTTAAGAGGCTGAGACGTATTGAAAATTCAAGGCCAGCCTGTGAAACTTAGTGAGACTCTGGTGGTACAAAATTAAAAGAGAAAAGAAAAAAATAGATCGCTGAAGATATATCTAAGTGATATGGTGATTGCCTAAGATGTATGAAGCCCTAGGTGCAATCTCTACTTCAGCAAAAATATAAATAAATAAATAAGATAAAGAACTTGGGAGGAGGGGAGTCTTAAGTCTACTCCTAACACAATCACTAGATAATATAACAGGATTGACTTTATGTCAACAAATGGACCATTGGAACCTGAAGGCAGCACCATATTCTCTGAGCAAAATCTAAGGCCACACAGGGCCATACAAAGGGCAGACTTTCAGCAATCTCCCTTGTATATGCATAACATACAAGCTACACAATGGAAAAAGCAAGGAGCAATCATCATCCTAAGATTGTGAATACTCTCCACTGTGGAACTGCCATTGAGTTGAAATAGTGTTTCCTCATCTCAAAAGAGGTATAGTGTTACACAGAGATGTTTTCTCAAATTTACTGAATGACATCCTCTTTCTATATCTCGATTTACAGTGTGTTTCTACCAAAATAGTTCACTCATCCAGTGGCCTTCCTAATAAAAGAACCCTCTGTCATTCTCTTTGTTCAAGGACACACGCATACTACGCTTCCCTGTCAGGATTCACAAACAACGGAGAGTCATAATACATGCATCCTTTTATTAGATGATAGTTTTAGAAACCACATCTCATAATATATGTGAAAATACTCTGGGAAGCACCAGACTCTACACAGCAACACAGAATGGGGATAATTTACCCCTACACGACTCGGATCCATCTGCAGGGCTTGTAGATTAGTCTTTCCTGGTAATGGATTAATGGCAGATGTGCAGCATTAGAAGCTGCGTGGATCATTAACCCATGATACCAGCATCGTAGTTAGAAAAGTGAACAACTTTATGGAACATGTATTAGCAAGAACATTAACAAAATGATCGGGATTTAATGTTTCCTAATGGGCCATTATATCTTTTTTGTTCATGAAGTAGATTAAAAAGTACATGAGTCTCTGGCTTAGAGATTAATATTGCTCAAAAGAGTCAGTGTCAGAATGTTTATAGTCATATAGGGACTTGCTCCCTTTGACCTGGAAACTGGGATTCAGAGAAAAACAGCTGTTTGAAATTGTTTCTCAAGGAGTCCAACCAAAATTGACCATCCTGCCATTAAAGATATTTCTAATCTGGTAAAAGAGCTAGGAGAATTATTTTGGTTTCAATTCTAACTTAAGAATTTTTCTAGACAAAGTTGACCATGGTGGCTCTCCCCTATAAACGTCACTTTGGGGTGCTGAGCATGACTGCCATGACTTCTGAGTGACATAATAATTTCCATAGCAACAAGAGGAACATAGCAACTAAACAGCTCCTCCATATATCCTAAGTTACATGGAACATTGCAGAATAGAGGGCAGACAAAAATCTAGGAGCTGAAGAATGTTTCTGGAATGCTGAGAATCAGTGTCTTCAAAATAGAACAAGGCCAAGCTGTTTGCACCCACAAACTGCTGCAGAAGACCTGAAAGACTTCAGGCAGTTAATGGGTCCTGGGGAAAGAAGAGAGACTTTTGTCAGATGTGTAGCTACTGATGAACTGCCCGAGTTCCCTACATGCTCATACAAGTAAGCTTCAAGATAGTAAATCGGATGCAAAATTATGCATGAAATACTACAGCGCCTGACTTCACAGAGCCAGTCTTCTCCTGATTGCTTCTTTGTTTTCTTCATGTGTGGTCATACATTGTTCTCAGTGAGCAGTGCATATTCCTATAATGCAGTCTCAGTAAGGAGGCTGTGGTCATTAGAGGTCCTTTCTTTGCCATGCCCTCCTGGAGCTATAACCCCATGACGTTAGCACTGGCATGACCCTTAAAATAGGCTGGCTTTATTGAGAAAATTCTATGAAATATACTCAAATCAATTCGTTGAGTTTCAGACATTTTAATATATTTTGCTTAATCCATGTAACAGTTCCCATTAGTATATTAAACCAATTTGTCTGTGTAAATGTGATGTTATTAGCATGAATATTTCTTTTAACATGTAGTTGAAGATATTTAATTTGATAAAGCCATTTTTCAAAGGAGCTTAAAGGAGCAATCTGGAACAGATGACTTTATCTTCTGATGCCAACTCTACTTTATTTGAGCATCAGCTAAAGCAAGCTTAGACCTATAGCCAGTCATTTTCTTTCCTTTTTCTTTGTTTTATTATAAAGGGTTACCTTTAAATGGCCATGCCTGTTTTCTCTTGTTTAATGTTACTTTATAGCTTGTGCTTAAGTTTTTGATATGTATGTATTAGAGTACTTGGTTTTTAAATGTAGATGTTTAAATAATTCCAATGAAAACTCATTGTACACCTCCCAGACAGACAAACACACATAGACAAACTCAGGTCAGGTATGGGAATTGTAACAACAGTGAGCAAGGAAGATTGGGAAGAGATAAGCAACTGTTTGGCACAGGAAGTTCTGGGAGTCAGAAGAACCCACAAATATGCAGATGATAGTAGCTTCCCCATGGACCAGGGTCTGTACTTTTATCTATAATAGGATTTTAACAAGGCCATAGTGTAGAATTCTTTTAACAAAGCAGAATTCACAGTAGTAGACCAAAAGCAGCATGATAATAGTGGTTCAATATTGATGGCCAGGCCAGATCAGGAACAATATATATAACCAATAAGAGACACACTGCCTAGGCACAAGGACTCTTACCTCATCACTACAAAAAGGCTAGAGTATCCTGACTGCTTCATAGACAAATATTCAGCTTAGGGTAGACTTCAGAATAAAAAACCTCTAATACTTAATTACGAACCTAGGAACCAAACCAAACAACCCTACTTTTAAAATCAGGCACTGTCCTTTCTACTGGTGCTCTTTCTCCACGCTTTCTGTCAACTCCTGTGTCAAGCAGGAGTCTGGTTAGTATCTACTGAGAACCAGCGTTAAAGACTGTAATTCATCAGAAGCATTGGAAACTTCTGAGATAAATTGGCCCTGTGAATCACTGTTCAGCGATCAGCCGAGATTATGGTTTGCTTTTCATTTAATATTCATTTGTTGTGATTTCAACTGATTCTCAGAACAAATAACAGCAAATAATCCATTTGCCTCAGGATTTATCTGACTGACAAGTCTCTGCCTTCACTGTTAGGTGCCGGCTCTCATCTGTATGCATTTTTATCACCTGCAACAAGTGTACTTGTGGTTGAAGAGATGGTTCAGTGGTTGAAAACACTTGTTGCTCTTACAGAAGACCAGGTTCATTTCCAAGCAACCACATAGTGATTCGTGACTGTCCATAACTCAAGGATTAGGTGTTTTCTTTTGAATTTTTTTTTACAAGCACCAGGCATGCATGTGGTACACAGATATGCATGCAGTCAGAATGTTCACCCATAGAATAAAATAAAATCACTCTAAAAGAAAAGAATTTCACTACATCCTAATAATAGTTACCACATTTCAGACATAGGTACTAGCTAGAAGACCCCATTTATGTGAAATTATAACTAAATTGAGTAACCAAGGTAAGAATTTATACATCCTTATGTAAAATCTATTATTTTTTTTCTAAGTTTTTTTTTATTTACATTCCAAATCATTTCCCCTTTCCCATTTCCTCCCTCCCCGAAAGTCCCATAAGCCCCCTTCCCTCCCTCTTTTCTCCATTCAACCCCCTCTCGTTTCTCTGTCCTGGCGTTCCCCTACATCCAGTCTTTCCAGGACCAGGGATCTCTCCTTCCATCTTCTTAGAAATCTATTGATATGCGAATTGTGTCTAGGGTATTCCGATTATAACAGTGAGAATGATTATATAGAAGACTCAGAACACTTGTCATAATAATTCCTGGTATTTTATGATGGGATGATAACCTTAGCACATTTATGTGTTTCCATTAAATTACAAACAGCTTTATTTCTCTTTTAATAAATAAATATGCATCATATGCTATGTGTTTTACTATAAGCTATTTGAACGTTAGAACAATTCTGATCATCGTGCATAAAACAAATGACCATGGAGTACAGAAATTACTAATTAACTGCCAAAATTATCAATAAATTCTTCCTTTGTTAATTGCAAGTAATACCCAAACTTGACCAATGGACTGCATATTTACTGAATTACTCCATAAAAATCTCTATTTTCTGGGTCCACACAATCAGTCTTTCTCTGATAATGATAGCTTTTATTTCCTCCTATCCTTTTTTTCCCATGTGTTATTTCCCGAAGTCACTGATGCAAAGGTCACAAGGTAATCTATCTGCTCACTTGCTACAAATTGGTCCAGTTGGCTGCATTACTCCAATAAATGTTGGGTCAGTCCTTAACAAAGTAGGGAAAGGAGTTGATAGGAAGAGACCTATTGTTGTTCTTCAGGTTATTTTGACCAAGATAGATGATAACTGTCCTATTTTCATTTTTTTCCATTTAACTATATATATTTGGCTATGTGATGTTGATCTAGCCTTATTTGAGATACTTTGGTGTGTATTGTGTGTCTGCCTCTTCCCTTATTTCCGGGATCTTTACTGCCAACTGTGTAATACCACCTGTGCCATAATTTGAAATACTACAGAATCATGGGAGAAGAGAGTTAGAAATGCTTCTGGTTTTATAAAACATAGAGGGGACATATTCTCCTCAAATCTTATTTTGAACTAATATACAATGTTGCTCTCAAAATTGTGTATAGAAAACTGTTGATTTGGGAGAGCCAGAAAAGTGTCTCATAGGGTAAAGGCACTAGCTGTGCAATCCTGGTGCCCTGAGTTTCAATACCAAGGACCGACTTAAAGTGGGAGGGACAAAATTGACTCCAAGAATCATCCCTTGATTGCCACAGGTATGCCATGGCACATAAGTCCACATTCACATATTACACACACACACACACACACACACACACACACACACACACACACAATTTTAAAAACTACTCATTTAAGAACACTATTAATTTATCATCAATCTGTCCCTAGATAGAGAGTAGTGTATTAAATATCATTATACTTTGAAGAAGACTTCCCTCTGTTCCAAAATATAACAAAAGTCTGAGAAATTGAAAATGAAATCTGAGACAATAAGCCTTGCTGTGCTGATCCTTGTCATTGGCCTATAACTGGAGAACACTAAACAGGTTAGTGAAAACAAAACTCCTCCAGGAAATACAAAGGGGAAGTTCAACTACTTTAATTTTCCCTTGATTTAAAGTAAATCCTTCAGCTCGCAGAGGCTTTTTGTGACTGTGTTCCGTAATGGTGACACGAGAGTCAGAACTGCAGGCGTCGCCTAAGTCTCACTTAACCAGGTCTGCTATGTGGTGGCTACCTTAGAGAGGCCTCCTTCAGCCATGCATCATCAGAAACACAGCCGAATAGTTAGGATAGTGTTCTCAAGTCCTAACCATTGAGATCTGCACTTCAGAGACCCTGATAACCTCTTGTGCATTCAGAAGAAGCACAAAAGGTTATCAAAAACCTGTAATGCAGAAATATTTTATGTTTTTTTTCAATCTTTAAATTTTTTGTTGTTCCCTCCCTTGCTCTGCCTTCTCTTATGTTGGTCTTCATTTGTGATGACCTCATACAGCAGTCATTTGTTACAGTCATCATCACATTCAGAGCCCATTTAGAAGTACATTTTTGGAAACAGCCTCAGAACAAAGAAAAGCTTGTGGTTAGAGGTGAACCTGTGAAAGGGAAGAGTCATCAACTTTGAAAAATAAGATTTGCATTCATGTGGGCACTTTAAAAAATTATAGATCTGAATGCTATGGAGAAAGCACAGATGCTTTAAGAGTGTGTAAGGTCAATGCCACTGCCCCCATGAACACCTCATGGTACTCTGATTGAAAGAATTCCAAACACTGTTCAGAAAGCTTCAATTCTAACATTTTTAAAAGTCAAGCTAAAAGTGTTTTTATTTAATTAGGGAAATTAAAGCTAACTGGATTAACACATCAAGCAAGAATGAGATCATTCACTCTCTAGTGTGAATGACTTAATGGCTTGGAAGCACTCTCAGTTTTTCAGATAAAAGAAGATATCCCCATGACTCAGACCTACACAAAAACATTTTTTCATTTTTTTTCCAGATAGGTGCATCAGATTTCATATACCTCTATCCAGTCAGTCAGTACCATACACTTGGTTTTGTTTTTGAACAAATGGAGAATGACTGTCCCACATTTTAATCTCCAGTAATTGCTCACCATCATAGCATGCACAAAAAAAGACTCATAGAATTATGAACAAATCCATTCGGACAAAGAAGTTCTAATACCAAAAAGAGATAATAGTGTCTACGTTATATAATTTGAGTATTGGATGAAAAAGTATACAGACAATTTTAAGTGTCAGAAGGAAGCAAAACTTTACTCTTGACATTAAGGGGTACACTGGGAAAAGTGAACAAACAGACAGGAAGTGCTTAAGTGTTAGTCTAACTTAGGTGATGACCCTATCTGTTCTGCATTGGCCTTAGTGTCTTATTTGATTGGATCATCTTATAATTGGCAAATAGGAAATGGAGGAAGGAAACAGAGAAAAATATCATTACTTCCAGGGGAAAATAACAGTGACCCACATACAAAGGATTACTGTCCCAAGAGGAAAGGGCTCACTGTTCTAGAACATCAATTTTGCAGAATATAGCAGGGGTCCTTTGTGTAAACAAAGGCTTTATTTGGTGTGAGGGCTAAAACATTTGGGTAATACTCATACAACATGGAGAGAGAAAAAAAAAGGATTTGTTTTCTGTTTGTAGCATTTGGTACAAAATGTCCATCTTTAAACTTTATTACAAATTCACCTACTTAGTTTTAAAATCTTCTTCTTCAGACACATTGCGTTGTAGGTGGAGGTTTAGATTTTTCAAAACCAAGTTTGATTATGACTCTTTAACCCTTCAACCTTCCTTATAACCCACTACCGACTGAGGGTAAGAGCTGGTCTATCCAGAATATCTTCACTGCCATAAGTGGCTCTGCCCTCTTAAACCATAAGACTAAATAATTCCCTCTTTTGTTAAGATTTTACTTGGTATTTGTTAATAATAATGTAAAATACAACTAATATATACAAATACCCAGCATGATTGGATTGCCAAATATTCATGTGAGAATAAAGGGATCAGGAAGATCATAACACATATATCACTCAACAAAAATCACCTTGAGAAACTATATTTGACTTATTGTCTCTGAGGCTTCCAGATCCTATAGGATGCCTGCTGCAAACCACCAAGATGGCCATGCAGCCACTGATGACAGGTGCTAACAAATAAAAGTCTGTGGAAAAGGTTTTAAACACAGCCAGCATTATAATTAATCAGATTTCTTTCCAGACTTCATAATTATTTGATCAAAGAAAGCAATTAAGAAAACAAAAAATATTTTTTTCTTAGCACAAGATGTTAACAACATCCATAGTACAAAAGTGGCAGCAGTATTCTATTTACCCAGTTACCTTTTAAAAAGACAGCAACTGAAATATTATATGACATTTGTTCTTACAAAATTATATCACATTAAAACATTTTTTTCTCTAACAAGTGTTTTCTGTTTTCTATTGTGAACCAAATAATAAACAAGGATATTCCTTCCAGGTGGTAAATGGAACAAAACCAAATGTGAATAGAAAGTTTTTCTTTGTGCAAATTAGGTAGTATGTGTGTAGACTTGCAAATGTGTTCATGATTTATGAATACACTAAACTATAAATCTAACACACTAGTGCTGGCATGAAGCACAAAGGTAGAACAATTTTATGGTCTCAAAAGTCTAATTAACATAAAAGACAAATCATTGTAATCAAATAATTATTGGTTAAGACAAAGATAAAGAAGCCAGATGTGTTGAATCAGATGGTAATTACCTAAGTAAACTACAGATGTTAAAATTTCATAGATTGCAAATGAAATGTGCATTATTCCAATTAAACTCACATGTAAACACATCTTAATATAGGCATATAAAATTAGCATATCATAAGTGTAGATATTTATGAATGTGTATTATACCAGTTTAATAATAATACTTAGGACATCACTAATGTAATTTTGTGTTGCTAATGAAGCATTGGAAGATGTGATGGTTTGTATGGTAAAACCCTAAGCCAAAAGTTGGTACTGTGAGTGGGGTATTGCTGTGATAGGCCTGGTTTTTGTTTGGAAGAATGTGGATTTGTTTGGAAGAAAGGGAATTGGACTTGGAAAGCCATGGAATGTTTTAAGAGTGACTCAATGAGCCATCCATGTAGGAATACAGAAGACTTTGTTGGTATGAGTGAGTTAAACTGTGCAGACCTAGTCCAAGAGGTTTCAGAGAAGAATTTCAATATGTGGCCTAGAGACTATTTTTGTGTTATTTTGGTGAAGAATGTGACTACTTTTTTGCTGTTGTCTGAAGAGTCTCCCTGAGGCTAAGGTGAAGAGACTCAGATTAATTGCATTGACAAAGGAAGTCTCAAAAAAGCCCAGCAGAGACTTTATTCTCTTGTTAAATCTCACAAAGAGCATTTTGAACAAGTGCAGCAAGCTTAGACAGGAAAAATGTAAAATATATGGTTTGAATATTAAAGGGACACCAGGAAGTGAAATGGAGCCAAATCCTGTATTCTAGGAGATAACAGATTAAGGGAGTAGAACTTTGGGGGCAAGATCATACCCAGCTAAATTTATATCCAGGCATGGTGGTACACACTTTTAATCCCAAGAGACAGGCACACAGATCTCTGAGTTCAAGGTCAGTCTACAGAACAAGATCCAGGACAGCCAAGCTTAGGCAGTCCTAAGCTTGTGGAAAGCTTAGGAGTTGGAAAACAGAAGGCTAGTAGTACTGTAATAGAACAAGGGGACCATGTTCCACCTCCCACAAGCAGAACTCTGCAGCTTCAGCCTTGTGGCTCTGGTTTTAGAGTCAAGAATAGAAGGAATTACTGGAACAATTGATGCTAGATAGTTGAAGCTAGGAAATTAGTGGTGATTTCCTTCATGTTTCTTCCCATACCTGATCTTGCCCCTCATTTTTCTCCCCTCCCTTCTCTCTCCCAAGTCCCTCCCACCCTCTATCTCTTGGGATTATTTTGTTTGCCCTTCTAAAGAGGAATAAAGCACCCTCACTTTGGTCATCCTTGTTAAGCTTCATATGGTTTGTTAAGTATATCGTGGGTATTCTGAGATTATGGGCTAATATCCACTCATCAGTGAGTACATACCATGTGTGTCCTTTTGGGTCTGGGTTGCCTCAATCAGGATGATATTTTCTAGTTCCATCTACTTGCTTGGAAAACTCATGAATGCGTCATTTTTAATAGATGAATAGTATACCATTGTGTAAATGTACCACATTTTCTACATCCATTCTTCCCTCCATTGAGGGACGTCTGGGTTGTTTCTAACTTCTGGCTATTATAAATAAGACTGCTATGAACATAGTGAAGCATGTGTCCTTGCTATATGTTGGAGCATCTTTTGGGTATATGACCAGTAGTGGTATATCTGGGTCTTCAGGAAGAACTATTTCCAATTTTCTGAGAAACTGTCAGATTGTTTTCCAAAGTGGTTTTACTGGCTTACAATTCCACCAAAAATGGGGAGTATCCCTCTTTCTCCACTATCATCTATTGTCCCCTGAGTTTTTGATCTTAGCCATTCTGATTGGTATAAGGTAGAATCTAAGGTTCATTTTGATTTTCATTTCCCTAATGACTAAGGATGTTGAGCATTTCCTTAGGTGCTTCTCAGCTATTCAAGATTCCTCAGTTGAGAATTCTTTGTTTATCTCTGTACCCCATTTTTAAGAGAGCTATTTTGTTCTCTGGAGTTAACTTCTTGAGTTATGGGTGTATTTTGGATTCTAGCCCTCTATCAGATGTAGGGTTGGTAAATATCTTTTCCCAATCTGTAGGTTGCCATTTTGTCATGTTGACAGTGTTCTTTGCCTTACAGAAGCTTTTCTATTTTATGAGGTCCCACTGTGAATTATTGATCTTAGAGCATGAGCCATTAGTGTTCTGGTCAGGAAAATTTCCCCTGTGCCAATGTGTTCGAGACTCCTTCCCAATTTCTGTTCTATTAGATTCAGCATATCTGGTTTCATGTGGAGGTCCTTGATTTACTTGGACTTGAGCTTTGTACAAAGAAATAAAAATGGGCCAATTTCCATTCTTGTACATGCTGACCACCAGTTAAGCCAGTACCATTTGTTGAAAGTGCTGTCTTTTTTTTCCACTGGATGGTTTTGACTTCTTCCTCAAAGATCAAGTGACCATAGTTGTATGGGTTTATTTCTGGGTCTTCAATTCTATTCCATTGATCAAACTGTTTGTCTCTGTACCAATACCATGTGGATTTTTCACTATCGCTCTGTAGTAAAGCTAGAGGTCAGGGATAGTGATTCCCCCAGAAGTTCTTTTATTGTTAAGAATTGTTTTGCTGTTTGGGTTTTTTTTGTTGTTGTTGTTATTCCAGATGAATTTGAGACTTACTCTTATTTTTGTGAAGAATTGATTTGGAAATGTGATGGGGATTGCATTAAATCTGTAGATTGCTTCTGGTAAGATGGTCATTTTTACTATGTTAATCCTGCTGATCCATGAGCATGAGAGATCTTTCCACCTTCTGGGTTCTTCTTTAATTTCCTTCTTTAGAGACTTGAAGTTCTTGTCATACACATCTTTCACATGCTAGGTCAGAGTCACACCAAGGTATGTAATATTATTTGTGACTATTGTGAAGGCTGTTGTTTCTCTAATTTCTTTCTCAGCCAGTTTATCCTTTGTGTAGGGGAAGACTACTGATTTGTTTAAATTAATTGTAATTGTAATTCAGCCACCTTGCTGAAGTTGTTTTTGCAAATGTAGGAGTTCAATGGTAGAATTTTGGGAATCGATTTTGTATACTATCCTATCATTTGCAAACAGTGATACCTTGACATCTTCCTTTCCAATTTAACCCCCCTTTGACCTCTTTTTGTTGCCTAATTGCTCTACCTAGAACTTTGAGTACCATATTGAATAAACAAGGAGAAAGTGGGTAACCTTGTCCTGTTCCTGATTTTAGTGGGATTGCTTCAAGTTTCTCTCAATTTAATTTGATGTTGGCTATGAGTTGGCTATATATTGCTTTTATTATGCTTAGGCATGTGTTTTGAATTCCTGATCTTTTCAAGACTTTTAATACAAAGGGTTGTTGTATTTTGTCAAAGGGTTTTTCAGCATCTAATGAAATGATCATGTGTTTTTTTCCTTTGAGTTTGTTTATACAGTGGATTACAATGATGGATTTCTGTATATTGAACCATCGCTACATACCCTGGGATGAAGCCTACTTGATCCTAGTGAATGGTCATTTTGATGTGTTCATGGATTCAGTTTGAGAGAAATTTCTTAAGTATATTTGCACTGATATTAATAAGCAATTTTGGTCTGAAGTTGTCTTTCTTTCTTCTGTCTTTGTGTGGTTTAGACATCAGCATAACTGTGGTGTCATAGAATGAATTAGGTAGTGTTCCCTCTGTTGCTATTTTGTGGAAATGTTTGAGAAGTATTGGTATTAGGTCTTCTTAGAAGGTCATAGAATTCTGCACTAAGACCATCTGGCCCTGGGACCCTTTTTTGGTTGGGAGACTTTTAATCCTGCTTCTATTTCTTTAGGGGTTATGGGACTGTTTAGATGCTTTACTGGTCCTCATTTAACTTTGATATTTGGTATCTATCTAGAAAATTGTCCATTTCATCCAGATTTTCCAGTTTTGTTGAGTATAGGCTTTCCTAGTAAGATCTGGTGGTTTTTTGAATTCCTCAGTTTTTGTTGTTATATCTCCAATTTCAGTTCAGATTTTCATTAATTTGGATACTGTCTCTGTGCCCTTTAAATTCTAGAAAATCTATAATTCCTGTCTTTATTTCTTCCCTGACCAAGTTATCATTGAATAGAAAGTTGTTCAGCTTCCATGAGTATGTGGGCTTTTTGTTGTTTCTGTTGTGACTAAACACCATCTTTAATCCATTGTGATCTAATAGCATGCATCGGATTAGTTCAATCTTCTATCTGTTGAAGCTTGCTTTGTGTCTTCCTCTATCTGTTGAGGCTTTGCTTTGTACTTAGTTTTAGAGAGGGTACCATGAGGTTCTAAGAAGAAGGTACAGAACATATTTTGGTTAAAGTGTTCTGTAGATTTCTGTCAAATCCATTTGGTTCATAACTTCTGTTAGGTGCACTGTGTCTCTGTTTACATTCTATTTCCATAATCTGTCCATTGATGAGAATGGGTTGTCTCCCACTGTTATTGTGTGAGGTTCAATGTGTATTTTGATCTTCAGTAATATTTCTTTTACAAATTCAGAGTTCAACTTAGTGGAATTTTCTTTTTACATGTATGTAATTTCTTAATTTAAGAAATTACTTAAGAAATACTAATTCGTTAAGTATCTTTCCCCATTTTTTTGATAACTTTTGGCTGAAAGTTTATTTTACAGGATATTAGAATGGCTACTCCAGCTTGTTTCTTGGACCACTTACTTGGAAATTTCTTTTCCAGCCTTTTACTCTGAGGTAGTGTCTGTCTTTGTCACTGAGGTATATTTCTGGTATGTAGCAAAATGTATCCTTTCTGTTTATGTATCCAGTCTGATAGCCTATATCTTTTTAATGGGGGATTGAGTAAATTGATGAGGAGAGATATTGAAGACCAATGATTGTTGCTTCCTGGTATTTTTGTTGTTAGAGATGGTATTATGTTTGTATGGTTCTCTTCTTTTGGGTTTGTTGTGAGTAGATTAATTTTTTGGTTTTTCTTGGTTGTAGTTTCTCTCCTTGTATTAGAGATTTCCTTCTATTATACTCTGTTGTGCTGGTTTAGTGTTAATATATTGTTTAAAATTGGTTTTGTAGTGGGATATCTTGGTTTCTCCATCTATGCTGATTGAGAATTTTGCTGGGTATAGTAGCCTGGACTGTCATTTGTTTTCTCTTATGATCTTCATGGCATCTGCTCAAGATCTTCTGGCTTTTAGAGTCTTTGTTGAGAAATCTGGTGTAATTCTGAAAGGTCTGTCTTTATATGTTACTTGACCTTTTTACCCTTACCGCGTTTAATATTCCTTCTTTGATCTCTGCATTTGGCAGTTTGGTTATTTTGTGATGTGAGGAATTTATTTCCTGGTCCAATCTGTTTTGTGTTTTGTAGACTCCTTGAATGTTCATAGGCATCTCTTTCTTTAGGTTAAGGAAGTTTTCTTCTATGACTTTGTTGAAGATGTTTACTGGCCCTTTGAATTTGGAATCTTCACTCTTGTATCTACTTATTATTCTTAAGTTTGGTCTTTTTATTGTGTTCTGGGTTTCCTGGATATTTGGGATTAGGAGCATTTTGTAATTGTATTTTTTTTTGACTGTTGTGTCAATATCATCTATGGTATCTTCTACATGAGAATCTCTTCTACCTCTTGTATTGTGTTGGTGATGCTTACATCTGTAACACCCGATCAGTTTTTCATCTCCAGGGTTGTCCCTCTTTGTGATTTCTTTTTTGTTTCTATTTCCATTTTTAGATCCTCGATGGTTTTGTTCAATTCCGTCACCTGTTTGATTGTGTTTTCTTATGTTTCTTTAAGAGATTTATGTGTTTCCTCTTTAAGGGCTTCTACCTGTTTACCTGTGTTTTCTTGTATTTCTTTAAGATCTTTATCATCTTCATGAGATGAGATTTTTAGGTGAGAATCTTGCTTTTTCAGGTGTGTTAGGGCATCCAGGTCTTGCTGTAGTAGAACTACTGAGTTCCTGTAATACATTGGTTTCTTTGGCTTATGTTTTTGAGCTTGCCTCTCTCCATCTGTTTATCTCTGGTGTTATCTGGCCTTGCTGTCTCTGACTGGAGTCTGTCCCTCCTGTGAGCCTGGTTACAATGAACCTCCTTGTGTCAGGCTGTCTCTGGATGTGGGAGGGGTTCTGGAGCACTTCATCTGTGAGCTTGACTGTGATGGACCTCTTGTGAGCCTAGTTGTGTTGGGATTTCTGGGAGTCAAACTGTCTCTTTGTATGGTCAAGATGGGTGTGAGGACTGGAGCAGACCAGAAGGAAGATATGTCTCTTAAGGATGAGAGGTACTCCATCCTCTGGCCCCAGGAAAAGGGGGATCCCAGTTAGGCTAGGTATTGGGGCGGGAGAGTGTGGGTTTCATCTGTGAGTCTGGTGGTACCAGAATTCCTGGGAGTCAAGCTGTCTCTGGGTGTGGGGAACATGGGGCAGGGGAGGCTGGAGTACATGATCTGCTCCCAGGCACAGTTGTCTGTTTTTCACTTTCTTTTAGTGAATAGCATTCCTTTACCATTTCATGTATTACAAAATGTTCACATTGCCATAGGACTAAAGTAATAGGACAAGTAACCATGAAATGAAACCTCTGTGACCATTAACCAAAAAATTTTCTAAACTGATTACCTCAGGTATTTTCTCAGTGGTTGAAAGGTGATTAAACACTGAAGAGTAGCATGGAGTGATACTAGTTAGACATTCAAGATGAAGCATCAAAATACAATTAGGAAGGAATTGATTCATATCTTCTGAGGCAGAGCCAGGTGAGCAACAAACCAACATTCATTCAAAAAGGACTAGAGGAAAAACCTTGACTGTTTCTAACAAAAAGAAATTATGGAAATTCTAATTGGATTGATAAGATTATGCAGCTTTGTATAAATACCATACCATATAAAACTCTGATTCAGATGTACCAGTTAAAAGATTTTTTTTTAAGGAGGGAGAGACCTGAGAGGGAAAGGGGATGGGTGGAAGAGAAGAACATGATCTGGTATTGGGTGGGGGCAAAGGTCTGAAGCCCTGAGGGCCAGCAGAAAGAATGGAAACAGGCAGACTCGGGAGGTAGGAGGTTGGGGGGACCCTCCAGTATGTACCAGAGACCTGGGATGTGAGAGACTCTCAGGACTCAAAGGGAGGGACCTTGGATAAAGTGCCCTACTTTGGGGAGAGGGAACTTGTAGAGCCCACCTCCAGCAGAAATACAGGGCATCAAGTGAGGGATGGGGTTGCCATCACATAGTCAAAACTCTGACCCATAATTGTTCCTATCTGAAAGAACTGCAGGGATGGAAATGCAGAGGAACATGAGGGAAAGAAGGTCCAGTGACAGGCCCAAGGTGGATCCACCTCAAGGGAGGCCCCAAGATCTGGCACTATTATTGAGACTATAGAGCGCCTATAAAAAGGCACCCATCATGACTGCCTTCTGAAAGACTCAACAAGCAGCTGAAAGAGTCAGCTATAGATATTGGCACTCAACAAATAGACAGAAGCTGCTGACCTTTGTGGTTGAATTAGGGGAAAGCAGGAAGAAGCTGAGGAGGAGAGAAACCCTGTAGGAGGACCAGCAGTATCAATTAACCTGAACCCTTAAAATCTCTCAAACACTGAACTACCAACCAGGCAGCATATATCAGCTGATATGAGGTCCATAACACATATACAGCAGAGGACTGTCTGGTATGGGTTTAGTCAGAGAAGATGCACCTAACCAGACTGGAGGCCCCAGGGAGTTTAGAGGTCTAGTGTGTGTATGAGGGGGTGAGGGGGGATGTTGGGGACATCCTCGTGGAGGCAGGGGTGCAGGGAGGAAGTATGGGATGTGGAATAGTCAGAGGGTGGGCCAGGAAGGGAATAAAATCTGGAGTTTAAAATAAAGAAAGAAAATAAGAAAAGAAAAAAAAGGATTTTTTCAATACTTTATTTGCTTCACTTACCCTAATAAGATGAATAATTTATTCTGTCATTATTAAGGAAGCAGGAGGTTCTTATTGACTCCTTTCAACATCATGAAGTGAGACCCAAATAATATAAGGAATGGAATTCTTTTTCCTTTATATTTCTGTACATGTTCTTTAATAATTTTAATTATATATGAACAGATTCTTGATCACACCTTTCCTTTTTGATTTAACTAAGATGTTTGTTTGGTCATACTAATGCCTACATTAATGACCGAGACAATGAAGGATACCTAAAACATCCTGGAATATCCATTTCTACCCTGTAGACATTTCTTAATACAGTATAAATAAAGACATGAGACTCTCCCAGCAGAGTCAACCCTCTCTTGCTGACTAGCCCACAGATGTTTTCCATCCCTGTCTCTAGAGATGACACTTGCTCCATTGATTTATGTTTACTATACTTATATTTTAGATTTCTGTATTATCCATAGGTGGAAAACAAGTTTAAGGGTTTTTCTAGTGTTTGTGTCAGCATGCAGAGATCTTGGAAGTCTCTACCATTTCTACCATATATAAAACTACAAACAGAAAAGTGAGGAGCTTTTAAGTGTATAGAACAAATAAAACTACAAAAAAATGGCCCTCCAAATTAGAGTTGTAGATAAAAAAATTACATTGTACAAAGCTGAATGCCACAAGCAGAAATCTCTTGTGAGATCTGTACCTGGGCAGGAAAACTGAATCACTATTTTATGACAGAGACTTCTGTGTACAAGTGATAGAGTTAAAAGCTCCAGAAAACCAGAATGGCATCAGCAGCACCACACACTTTCTTCAGTGTTATCATTCATCTTCCTGCACCCTTCTCACAATGCTCAGGAACAATCACCATGTGCCAGGAAGAGGCAGAAGGAGGAGGAAGGAACTGCTCTGAAATGTGTCGTAACAATGTTTCTTACATCATCTTTCACATTTCTCACTACACAAACAACTTGATGAGCTTCTTTCCATTTTTGCTCAGTCACATTTATTCTCTAAATTCCTACAAATCAGATGACATCAGCATTTGGCTGCCCATCTGGATTTTGGGTAGTTCTTGATTTTTTATTAGGACTTTCTCTCCTATAGCTTCAAATCTCCTTAAAACTACCCAATTCCCATCTTAGCGTCCTTCCATCTATAGAGCCATTTGTCAGTTCCATGAACACTTGAACCCTTTTTTTTTTTTTTTGGTTTTTCCAGACAGGGTTTCTCTGTGTAGCCCTGGCTGTCCTGGAACTCACTTTGTAGACCAGGCTGGCCTCGAACTCAGAAATCCTCCTGCCTCCGCCTCCCAAGTGCTGGGATTAAAGGCGTGCGCCACCACCGCCCGGCCACTTGAACCCTTTTATCATCTAGGTCTTTCATCTTTGTAATCTGTTAGCTGGGAAACTCTTTTCCCTGATACTTACTTCTATTAATAGTTTTTCTTTTCCTTCAGTAAATATTTTCTCAAGTTCTTTAAGATTTATTTATTTTATTGTATGTATATGAGTATTTTCCATCCATGTATGTCTGTGCACCATGTGTGTACCTTGTGCTCATGGAGATCAGAAGAGGGCATCAGATTCCTTGGAACTGTAGTTCCAGGTAGTTGTGAGCCACTGTATAAATGCTGGGAATCAAACCCTGGTCCTCTGCAAGATCAAGTTCTCTTAAAGACTAAGACCTTTCACCTTTGTATATATCTTACCCTAAATATCTACTCAACTCAGAGAAGCCAATTCTAGGCACTTTATATGAAGCAATACTAGGCATTGATAACAAGTTATATGACTTTTACATTGTTTAATGATTTTATGTGTGTACTTGTGTTCCTCGTTACCTAATTTTCCCAATATAATACATATTCCATGTAAGAAGAAATAAGAACTCTTGTTCTCTCTGAATCCCAATGTATAGTTCAGATAAATGTCATATAATGTGTGGGTGGGCTTTCATTGTTTCATGAAGTGGTTCAAACTATGGCATCAAATCACAGCATTTAAAGATAAAAGGCTGTATCTGGCCTATAGACAATTGAACTGAAAAACCCCAGCAATGCACAACTGTAAAGATGAGAACTTGAGTATGTAAATACTCAATAGCCAGTCCCAGATTTAGAGACTGGCTTTTCAGTATGTATGTATGTATGTATGCATGCATGCATGCATGTGTGTATATATGTACACACAATCTCATTATAGGTCCAGGCTATCCTTAAACTGTCTCAATCCTCCTGCCTGTTTCCCAAGGCTAGGATTACAGATATATATATATATATATATATATATATATATATATATATATATATATATATCTCCACTCTTGATTTTTCACACTCTTTTTTATACACAACATATCACTATGACCTGCAGGAAGACTTGAGAAAGCACTGACAAATGACAGACTTTCCCCTGTGGAAGCTTGAATATTCTACAGGTCTTTCTATAGCATCTGTTCTTGCTACAGGAAAAGAGTACACAATCACTGTTATATTTGAATCAATGAGAAGTTAGAGGGAGTGATGAAATTCCAAACAAAATATGTGTTATTGACATGATCCATGTCCAGGACCACAGTTCCTCATACTCATGAAAATGGCAAAGCCTTCCCTGAGTGAGGCTCAGAGAAGTGGCAAAGTCTTCCTCTGGTCCAAGTACAAATGTTATAAATGATTACCCTTTAGCTAAAACTATTGTGTATAGAAACTATCAACCTCAGCATCTCCTTCCCTAATGATGGTAACCCTAAACTGCTGCCCTACAGAGATTCCCTACTGAGAATAACTGACCTTCCTCCTCCTCTTCTGTTGCCCCAGTTAGCTCAGTTCTTAAAATTTCCAGTTCACTATGCGAAGTCTGTATTACAGAACATAAATACTTAAAATGTCCTGTGAAACACTGATGTTTGCATATAATATAAATCCACATTTCTCCCTAAAATACTTAGTATAGAGAAGATAATTAGATATATTGAAAATTATCTCAACTGTTACAATTCACATTTTGAAATGCAGAAGCATTTTACGGATATGATTTTATTGTATAAATACAAATTCTAGCAATTCTTGAAAACAAAAATTCCTGCTTTTTTTCCCCCTGTAACATTACAATTTTTACTTTCAGTTGGGCTGGCAACTGATGAAAAAAGATGAGAAGACAAAGAATGCAGATGTCTATATAAAAATAAATTCAGCAACCCTTTGATCTGCAATTAGAATAAAAGAAAAGTATAAATATTATTGTTTAGTTATATCTATAGTTAGAAATAGAGATGATTATTTAAAGCCAAATTGAGCATATGTCAAAAGGAATTTAAATGCTAAAAAGAAAAATTCTAACTCTTTGGCTAATGAAAAATTGTACAGTAACATACTGAAAAGAAATGAATAGTGACATTTTGCATGTAAACTAATACCTCAGAAACACTGAATAACATGAAGGCAGGCATGTCTACATTTGGGGCTAATAAGCAACATTTCAAAAGATTCATGGGAACTTTTTGTGTATTTCAAGTCTTTGAAAAACATGAACTGAAGTCTGTAATGTAGATTAATACAATGAAAGAACTGATAAAAACCAGAATATAGACAGATATTCAGGAAGTTTCCCAAATCACAGAGCTATGTATGGGGAAAGCTAGTCCTGATTGACCTTATATCAACAGCTACTCTTCTTGTTCACTGTCAAAACCACCATCTTACTTTCAGTATTGCCTTCATGCCCGACTGTTGCCTGACTGTTAAATGCATGCTTGCTCCTTGCCAGATGCTGGCCAAACAGCTCAGGTCTCTATTTGCTCCTTTCTGGGTACTGGCATAGGCCATTTCACTCAGCTCCCACTCTGCCAAACCTCTAACAACCGCCCCACGGCTGTGCCTTTTCTCCTGCCACCTGAGTCACACTGCCTTGGATAGAAAACACCATACAGCCTTAATATTTTAAAACGAGCCAGATAACACAACTGCTGGGCAAAGAATTTCCTATCCTAATCTAACACTAACCTTTTCCATTCTCCTTGGCCTCCACCTGTGGCAGAGGCTACATAACTATAGGTGCCCCGAGAGACCTATCTGCCACTTCCTAGCCACTCCACAACCTCCTGATAATTCCCTGTCCTCTTCGCCCCTTCTTTTCCTGTCGGCCAGAAATCCCACCTCTATGCCTTTACCCAGCGATTGGCTTCTGCTGTCTTTATTGACATAATCAAGAACCAATTAGAGAACCAGATTTTGGTTATCACCTCCTCCCCCTTCATCTGACCTCATAAGAAAGATACCCGAAGCCTTGTTGTACTTTCCACAGCTGTTCTCTTCCCACCTCATGCTCAGCTGATTAGCAAATGATGGGACAGAATAACAGAGAAACAAGCAAGAGTTCTGGCATATAATTTCAGATATATGTAGGAGACACCCAAGGATTGGGTTATTATCAAAGAAATGGCTCAAATACCAGCCTTAAGTGCACACACAGGAAGCAGAGTGTGTGGAATGCTACATATAAGGGAGAAACTCTAGACAATTGTGTGGAGGTTCCTTTATGCTATTTCCAGTTGGCAGCAAATAAAGCCATGTTAGATAATCAAGGTTGACCTTTCCTTACAGGCAAGGAAGGAAGGCAACTTTGTAACTTTAGATCCTTATTTAAGCAAAGAAATTTTCTTTATAAAGCTTTTTAGTTCTAAGTAATTTTCATGCCAAAATAATCACATTTCGAGATGCCAAACTGTTACCTTTCACTTATAATTTCATGAATCTGGACACTATTGTTTAGATTATCATTAGTTACAAAATAATCTCAAAGTTGCATTTGTGTTTCAAAATTTTTAATCAGGTCAGCTTAAAGCATCGTATAACATTCTACTTGCATGTCAAAAGGAGAAATGGCATTTGAAATATTAAAAATTATTTTAATATTGATTATCTGTAGTTTTATAATAATCTGTGTATTTAAAATTCTAGGTCTTGATGTAGTAACAGTGGATATATATATGCATATTTATATATGTATATATATTTTCTTGAAATTTTATGCATTTCCTTTTCTCTGATTTGTCTTGTAGAGAGAAAATCGAGTTGTCATGTGTTTAGCAATTTATTTTGTGTTTGAAATCTAGTGGTGAAGGGCATAGAAAATGGATACAAACTTAAAATAAAACTCCAGAGCAAATGTATGAAGTATGAACCTTAAATATAATTTTATACTACTGATGTTCACTGTCAGATTTTAATACAGTCCATAGAAGCATAGTACGGTTAATAACTAGTTGTATCTCTACAAATAAGTAAGAATTATGCTGAGATGTTTTATGAGTTTAACAAATATGCATAATTTGTGTTTTATTTGTTTACATTTTAGTCAAAGTCACATTGAAAGAAACTAATGTTCCACAATAATGAAGATCACTAGATAAGAATGCTTAAAAGAAAAAAAATTGTCTGAATTTCGAGATCATGTTAATTCATCCAGAACCTAATGTATTCTATTAAGATGGGAAAACACATAGCTCTTCTATATTAATCAGGACTGACTGTAAGAGATTAAATCTGATGATCAGGATGTGGAGCAGTCTGTGTGCATCTCTGCACTTTGCCTGCAGGTAAATTGCTTTGCATTAAACTAAATCCACCAATGAAAGCAATTATTTTTCTGTAATATTTTACCCTCTGAAAGCTGGAAATGATTCATGTTGCAAATCAACAGACCCTAAAAATGAAGTGAAATGTTTTATTGTCAATAAAGCACTATTGCTGTAAAGGTAATTGAATAGCAAACCAACAAGCAAAAAAAAAATGTAAAACGTTTTATTATTGGTATAATTTCAGACATGCCCATAAATTTCCCTTCAATTTCTTAAGCTGAGGGAAAAAAATATAACTACACAGAGTAGCATTGCCTAGGAATATGCTCTGGGTATTTTTGTGGCCTCCTGCCTCATCCTATGCAGGAGAGTATATGGAATATACTTGTTTGCTGCATTTGTTCAGAGTGGTGACTTTCAATCTCACCCATTTGCTACTTCAAAGGCTTTCTCCTTTCCACCAGCTTCTTTATGCTTGCAGAGTCCAGACCATTACTTTTATAAACTATTAACATGATGTCCACAGACAGAACTGAGAATAGCCAAAGGAGCAGGAATCAGAATACTCAGTTGACCACCAGCCTCTGGTCTCTCAGCAAAGGCGATATATGGACCTGCTCCAGCAAAAGTATCGAACCTGAATGACAACATGACCTGTTTAGGAGGAGAGGAAGCTGTGAACCCAAAAGAATCTAACCCTGTCCCTCTTCCCCCAGCGGCCCAGCAGTGTAGTGCTCTAGCCTGGGCTCCACCCACTTCCTCTGCTGCCCTATGTGGCTTGATGCCTTGACTGAATGCCTGCTGTTCACCTAGTTTCCCAGCTGTACAGTACTCTAGCCTGGGTACCATCCACTCCCAAAGATGCTTAGCTGTTCAGTGCCTTGGCCTGGAGCCACTATACTGCCCTGCATTATTAGAGTACTTCCTCCTGCTTCACATGGACAATTGGAATCCTTAGTTATTTTATGTCCTGATTAGCTTTCTATTGCTATGATAAAGACTATAACCAAAAAGCAACTTAGTGAGAAACAGATTTATTTAGTTTACAATTTGTAAAGCAAATAGGGCAAGAACTCAAGGCACAAAGCTGGGGGCAAGAACTGAAGCATTTGCAATGGAAGAACACTGCCGAGGACCAGCCTCGGCTTGGAAAAGAGTTCTGAGAAAGGGGTGTCCGGAGGCAGTGAAAAGAATGACTCAAAGTCAAATCATGTGTCCAAGCTAAGGACCTGAGCTAGGCTTGATACAATTTTTCCAGTCTGCAACTCTCTATGTTCTGTTTTCTCTCTAGAGATCTCTCTTTCTACATTCTGCTTGCTTGCTGTTCTTAGGGATCTCTGTCCATGGTCTGCTTGCCTGTGACAGTTCCCCAGGCTGTTCTTTCTTTTTATCCTAAGAGTTTCTCTGAAAAGCTCATCTCCTACAGAACACAGGTCCAGTCCTTTATTTCACTTATCAATCTCACCATTTATTCCAGGTTTCCTTTTGATTGTCTTATGATTCACCATCCTGTGACCTCAGTGCTTTGATTCTCTTTCTTTCTTTCTTTCTTTCTTTCTTTCTTTCTTTCTTTCTTTCTTTCTTTCTTTCTTTCTTTCTTTATTTGATAGGTCTTTATTTGCATTTCTTTTTTTTCTTACTTTCTATATTTTTTATTTACATTCCCAATGATTTCCCCCTTCTCAGTTCCCCCCTCCCTGAAGGTCCCATAAGCCCTCTTCCCTCCCCCTGTTCCCCATTCAACCCCCTCTCACTTCTCTGAACTGATATTCCCCTACACTGATACATCCAGTCTTTCCAGGACCAGGGGTCTCTCCTTCCTTCTTCTTGGAAATCAATTGATATTTGAGTTGTGTCTTGGGTATTCCGAACTTTTGGGTTAATATCCCCTTATCAGTGACTGCATACCATGTGTGTTCTTTTGTGATTGGATTACCTCACTAAGGATGATATATTCCAGTTCTGACCATTTGCCTAAGAATTTCATGAATTCATTGTTTTTAATTGCAGAGTAGTAGTCCATTGTGTAAATATACCACATCTTCTGTATCCATTCCTCCATTGAGGGACATCTGGGTTCTTTCCAGCTTCTGGCTATTATAAAGAAGGCTGCTATGAACATAGTGGAGCATGTGTCCTATTGCATGTCGGCGAGTCCTCTGGGTATATGCTCAGGAGTGGTATAACAGGATCCTCCCTTCCTGGTTCCCCCCTCACCGAAAGTCCCATAAGCCCTCTCCCCTCTCCCGTTCCCTAATCAACCCCCTCCCAATTTTCTGTCCTGGCATTCCCCTAAACTACTGCATCTAGCCTTTCCAGGACCAGGGGCCTCTCCTCCTTTTGATGTCCAACAAGGCCACCCTCTGCTGATTATGCATCTGGAACCATGGGTAACACCATGTGTGCTATCTGGTTGATAGTTTTGTCCCTGGGAGCTCTGGGAGTATTGGGTGACTCATATCATGGTTTCACCTATGGTGCTGCAAAACTCTTCAGCTCCTTGGGTCCTTTCTCTAGCTCCCCCATTGGGGACCCTGTGCTCCGTTCAATGGCTGGCTGAGAGTGTCCCCCTATGTATTGGTCATGCACTAGCAGAGCCTCCCAGGTGACAGCTATATATTGCTCCAGTCAGCAAGTACTTGTGGGCAGCGATAATAGTGTCTGGGTTTTGTAACTGTATATGGGATGGATCCCTAGGTGGGGTAGTCTCTGGATGTTCTTTCCCTCAGACTCTGCTCCATACTTTGTCTCTGTATCTACGTTTGTGGGTATTTGGTTCCCGCTTCTAAGAAGGATCAGAGGATCGATACTTTGTTCTTCCTTCTTCTTGGTCATCATTTGATATGTGAATTGTGTCTTGGTTATTATTCCGAGCTTCTGGGATAATATCCACTTATCAGTGAGTACATACCGTGCGTGTTCTTTTGTGATTGGTTTACCCCATTTAAGATGATATTTTCCAGTTCTACCAACTTGCCTAAGAATTTCATGAATTCATTGTTTTTAATATCTGAGTAGTATTCCATTGTGTAAATATACCACATTTTCTGTATCCATTCCTCCATTGAGAAATATCTGGATTCTTTCCAGATTCTGGCTATTATAAATAGGGTTGCTATGAACATAGTGGAGCATGTGTCCTAATGACATGCTGAGGAATCCTGTGGGTATATGCCAAGGAATGGTATAACAAAGTCCTCCAGTAGTATCATGCCCAGTTTTCTGAGGAACCGCCAGGCTGATTTCCAGAGTGTTTGTAACAGCTTGCAAGCCCATCAGCAGTGGAGGAGTGTTCCTCTTTCTACACATCCTCGCCAGCACTTGCTGTCTCCTGAGTTTTTGATCTTAGCGATTCTGACTGGTGTGAGGTGAAATCTAAGGGTTGTTTTGATTTGCATTTCCTTGATGACTAAGGATGTTGAACATTTCTTTAGGTGCTTCTCAGCCATTCTATATTCCTCAAGTGAAAATTCTTTGTTTAGCACTATACCCCATTTTTAATAGAGCTATTAGGCTCTCTGGAGTCTAACTTCATGAGTTCTTTGTATATATTGGATATTAGTCCTCTGTTGGATGTAGTGTTGATAAAGATCTTTTCCCAATTTGTTGGCTGCCATTTTGTCCTATTGACAGTGTCCTTTGTCATACAAAAACTTTGTACTTTTATGAGGTCCCATTTGTCAATTCTTGATCTTAGAGTATAAGCTATTGGTGTTCTGTTCAGAAAATTTTTCCCTGTGCCCATCTGCTCAAGGATCTTCCCCAACTTCCTTTCTATTAGTTTCAGTGTGTATTGTTTTATGTGGAGGTCCTTGATCCACTTGGACTTGAACTTAGTACAAGGAGATAAGAATGGATTTGCATTCTTCTGCATGCTAGCCGCCAACTGAACCAACACCATTTGTTGAAAAGGCTATCTTTTTTCCACTGGATGGTTTTAGCTCCTTTGTCAAAGATCAAGTGACCATAGGTGTGTGGGTGCATTTCTGGGTCTTCAATTCTATTCCATTGATCCAACTTCCTGCCACCGTACCAATACCATGCAGATTTTAACACTATTGCTCTGTATTACTACTTGAGGTCTGGAATACTGATTCCCCTCGACTTTTACTGTTGAGAATAGTTTTAGCTATCCTTGGTTTTTTGTTATTCCAGATGAATTTGAGAATTGCTCTGTCTAACTCTATGAAGAATTGGGTTGGGATTTGCATGGGGATTGCATTGAATCTGTATATTGCTTTTGGCAAGATGGCCTTTTTTAATATATTAATCCTGCCAATCCACAAGCATGGGAGATCTTTCCATCTTCCAAGGTCTTCTTCAATATCTTTCTTCAGAAACTTGAAATTATTGTCTTCAAAAAATTATAATTAAACTATGACTTGGTCAAGCATACTAAACCAACACCCACAGAATATTTTATCAAACTGATATGAAATACATAATCTCAGCAGGCCCTAGACCATGGATGGAAGTTGGATGCACTTGTAGATTCGTTTGTCCTGTGACTTAAATGCTGGGGTTAAACCCACATTGGAAAGGCATTTGGTATCCATCAGTGCTGTCTTCACATTAGTAGAGTTCCTTCTATGTGCACCAGGACTTTGACTGGGCAGTCTTCTCTTTGGAGTCTCTTTGCTACTTCTCCTACTTTGCCAATACTCTTTGGATTGGATTCCATGCAGTGACTGATATTCCAGCTAAGGGTTTTCTCCTACATGTGCTAGGAGATGCAGTAGTAATACTGTAAAGTAGAGGAGTCATCACACTTTGAAGATCTCCTATGTATTAATCACCTTGTTGAACAGACATACATGTGGTCATCAAATTACCTACTATAACTTCATTGATTTCAAATCTTATCACAGTGAATGTTATATAGGTATATTTAGAGGTTGAGCCACTTGCTAACAGCAGGCACAGAGCTCTCTAGCTCCAATATTATTCTCAGTTGATGAAGTCTGCTTCAGATAACCAGTTATGGAGCTTCCCTTCCATAAACACTTCATTTCATGAACTGAAAAAAAATCTCATTTGTTTTTGTTTTGGTGTGTGTGTGTGTGTGTGTGTGTGTGTGTGTGTGTGTGTGTGTGTGTGTATGTTTCTGGTTTGTTATAATCCTCAATGCCTACTTTCTGTACAGCTGTCACCCTAGGGCTTTATACTAGTCAGGTTGAATCTCCTGGGTTTGTGATTATTCCCCATCTTCAGCCTCCAGTGCAACTCAGTTTGAAGCAATAGGTTCCCTCTCAACATGTCACAAATGGGATTCCTCTCCAGTGCTGACCCATTTGCTAAGGATATCATTGTCTTACCAAAACTTTCAACTGGGTTTGAGGTTCATCTGGGGTATGGCCTTTTTTAAGGCAGAACTACAAATCTCTTTTCTCCAAGGGCTGCCTCTGCTACCTTCTGTGTGAGGACTCATTTCCTGTTCTGCCACACAAATGGAGATGTCCTGTGCTTGACTCAATTCTACTGACTGTATTCCTGTTCTTCTTTCTCTTTCCTTTTCTGATGTCTTGTACATTTCCAAAGATGTTTCTTTCTCTCTTTGGAATAGAGTCTATTTTTTCTTTCCTTCCTTCTGTCTCTTTATCAAGTTACATAAAGGCAATTTCTAGCCCAACATCTAATCCAAAGATTCAAATATTAAAATCGTAGTCTGACAAAGGTGCCCTTGCAGAAATAGAGATTATGAATTTTGTATTCAAAGTGATTGGGACAAGAAATTTTTCAGATTGACTTGGGTTTTCTAAAATTTATACATACCTAAGATACCTTGATTGTGGGACTGAGTCTAATGTATTCCTATTGTAAAAATACATTGAAGCCTGGGTATTTTTCATATATATATATATATATATATATATGTGTGTGTGTGTGTGTGTGTGTGTGTGTGTGTGTGTTTGGGTCCTAATATAATTTTATAACATTATCAACACACATAAATCTGTCAAAAGAGGTCACATTTCAAACTTGCCAATGATACTTTCCTGTTGACAATCAAAATGTTTTGATATGCTTTTTCTATTGGACATGCTCAGCCTAGAGTAAACGTCATCTCTTGAACATGGAAGATCCGTTGTTGTCTCCACTAAAGACACTGACAAATTTTAAGTTGTAAAAATTGAGAAGTGTCTTCTTTATCCTTTGGATTTAGTATGAATGTGTTTTGTTAAGATATTTGAAGAAAGAAACTTTATCTCTCTTCCGAGGATGGAGAGTAATCAAAGGTTTAATGGGAGAGATGGCAAAGAGTGCACATGATGTTGTCCCTAGAGCTGAAAGTAGACTTTGTAGTTCCAAGTCCTCACTCTATACCTTGCTTGCTCTACTAACTTATGGCAATTAATTTGCCTATAATAACTTACTTTCTCTGCCCACACTAGTTTCTTATGGCTACCATAATAAATTATCACAAATTAGTTGGCTTAAGCAACAGAAATTCCTTCTCTCTCCTTTCCAGAGGCAGAAATCTGAAATACATTTTCTTGGGTTGAGTTTGTTGTTGGCAGTGCTGTGAACCATCTAACTTCATAGATTATTTTTTCATTTCATTATTTTCCTTCCGTGTCCATGGCATTTTTTTGGCAGTGGCATGTATCACCCCAATGTCTACCTATAAAGTTACTTTGGTTTCTTCTTTTTCTCTGCATATCTCATCTCCATTCACTGCCTGTTTATATTACATATGATTTCACCCAAGTAGAGTAACACATGCTGTAATCTCAGTATTCAGGTAGTGATGGTAGAAGGTTCAGGAGTTCAAGGTCACTCTTCAATGCATTGCACATTTGAGGACAGTTTTGATTGTAACAAATTGCCTTGGAGATAGAAAGGAAGAAAGGAGTGAAAGAATGAAGAAAGAAATTAAGGAAGGAAGAAAGGAATGATGGAAAAGTAAGAGAGAGAGAGAGAGGTGGGGGGAAGGCAGGCAGGCAGACAGAGAGAGAGAGAGAGAGAGAGAGAGAGAGAAAGAGAGAAAGAAAAGATCTGTACCTGTTATTGTAGTCTGGGCCCACCCAGGTATTTTAATATAACATCCTGACCTCTGATCCTTAAATTTTTTCTGATGATACATAAGAAAAATATTACATCATTTTACATTAGAGATGAGCATACATGTATTTGATGTTTGCAGAGAATTCTGAATAAATTTTCTATGAAATTCCCAGAGATAGCTGTAGTGTGTGGAACTCTTATACAACATCATCTAATGTGCAATGATGCACTCAGTAAATATGATTGTAGGATGATGATGTCAATGATAATATCACAATACAAAATGTCGAAAAGATTGTATGTAAGCAAAATACAATCCCCCTCCAGACTCTTGATGTGTAGTAACCTTACAAGGCTAATGTTATTATTCAAAGGACTATGTCTCTACATTGAATGCCTATAATTCAGTAGTGCAAACATGTCATGTACATGACATTTTTGGCTTTCAGTTTTCTTCTTTTCTTCATTTGAAATCAAAATCATCTCTGCACTTCTGCCTACCCTGAACTCTTTCCAATGTCAAAGCCAAAAGTATGATGTAATGAAACTGTCCCTTTTGTTCTCTTGTCTACTGCAATGTAGGACACAGATCTGATGACCTTCAACATCTCTGTACATCGGTCATGGTGGAGGGAACATGGACCTGGCTGTGTGCGGAGAGTGCTACCGCCATCAGCCCATGACATGATGGATGACTACACATATGTCTCAGTCACAGGCTGCGTTGTTGATTTCCAGTACCTAGAGGTCATCCACAGTGCTGTACAAATACTGCTATCTGTAAGTCACACTTTTGAATCATTGTCTGATCGTCTCCTTTGTTGACATCTTGTATCTTCTATCTGGTCAGTAGTGAATGCTTCGGATAAGCACAGAGAAAACATTAACAGCAGAAACAGCAGTAATTATGGAGTCATTAATGATACATAGCAGCTGGTTACCTCATTTTTTTTCACAGACATTTGTTTATAATCAAGTAGTTACTATGGTTTCCAACTTGATATCCAACCTGCACCAAGCAATGAAATATATTATCATCACCTGAAGTGACCCATTATCCAATGGACACTCCAAGGTCAGAGGCTAATGTAGTATTCAATTAGCATCCTTTGGTTCTAGAGTAAGCATGGAAACCCTTATATTGGCTAGATAACCATAGCTGCAAATAATAACTCCTTTAAAAAAAAAGTCTTCCCCAGAAACATTTTAACATTTGGTGTCAGTTCACAGTTCCATAAAGAAACAGAGGAATTGGATTGATTATACCACAAAAAGTGTTATGTACTAGGAATTAAGGTAATTTCCTTCTGTGAAACTCCTACTCAATTCTGACCATTGTACGGAGTGGAATTATTTAAAATATGTAATATTAAGAACAAAGTAGAGTGGTTTACATTATATTTGAGAAAGAGTCTTACTGTGTTTCTCTGGTTGACCTGGAATTTTGGTGTTAAATCAGGCTGGTCTGAACTCAAAGACCTGCCTGTCTTCTGATTCCCAAGTGCTAGGATTAAGGGGTGTGTCACCATGCTCAGCTAAATAACAGTGTGTCTTTGAGACACACTAAGTACCATATATCATCATTTCCATATGATTTTATCAATCTTTACTTTTTTCCTACTGGTCCTTCCTTAATCATTTTTCCCATTCTGGTTTAAAATATAAACGAACTGTGGAGCATAGTGGTACATGCCTTTAATCAGAAATTAAAACTCAGAAATTAGAGGCTGGGGAAGCTCTGTCAGTTGAAGGTCAGTCTAGTCTGCAAAATGAGTTTCAGGACAGCCAGGACTGGTTCTGTTACATGAAGGGAACCCTTTCTTGAAAAACCAATGAATACATAAATAGATGGGTGGGTAGATGGATGGATGGATAGATGGATGGATAGAGATAGATAGATAGATAGATAGATAGATAGATAGATAGATAGATAGAATCATTTATCACATTCTAAGCTTTTGTATTAATTTTTAAATCCAAAACATTTTTCTAAACATATGTAGAAAAATAAACCTCACATAAAAATGTTCACAATAAATTGCTTAACCGTTTTTTTTTTTTTTGTGAAAATGATAGCATGTTCTCCAAAGCTTTCCTGTGCAACAGAATGTAGTAACCAAAAAGCCATTTTACAAGAAATTGGCAAATAAAATAACTTGAACCCAAATGCAGAGCAAGATGAGAATATTTCATAAAAGTTGTGCTTCCTCATAAAAGTATGCCCAAAGGAAAGTCTAAGTAAATCATATAGGTTACCACCTAAATATACTTGTCACTTGTAAATGAATTTCTTAATTTATTTTAGTGACTAGTCAAAGCTGCCAGTATAAATTCATAGGTCTGGCTATATTATGCAGTCTTTAGGAAATAAACAGATTAGCCATCACTCTCCAGAGGTTTTGAGTAATATTCTTGAAAGGTGAAATATTTAATATTTTATCTTTTTACATTGACATACAATACTCTCTGATTTGTTTCACAACTATAGGATTATAGAAGGCCATTCCAATCAACAGGGACTACATGAAGACTTCTAGTAAATTCCCAATTCATACAATATACTAATAATCTGTCATCTACAGATATTCCTGGATCCTTATGCTTTTCTTCCTACTCATGTCTATCTATGCTTAAGATTTAAGTAGGTACAGTAACAGATTAACAGTAAAAATTTGCATTAGATATTAGCAACCTCAGTATGTTTTTTCCCCATTCTTTCTAGCTTTAAGTCAAGAACATATGTATTCTCACTTAGAGGAAGCACTTTATGTCTTTTCTAGTTTTTCTGAGTTTTAAAAACTATTATACTTGTGCTTTGAGAAATCATTGGTGAAAGTAAAGTAATAAGAACACAGTCATTGCCGTAGTATGGCTGCAAACCCAATCCCTTAGAGACAAGGTAATCAGTAGAGCATGGATACATTGAACAGAAGGATAGCTCATGCCCCAGAGAGAATGAAGAGGAATAGTAACAGATTTCATCTCAATACTCAAAATTCTATTAAGGTTAAAGTACACAAATGGTTATTTTCTGGAGTAGGCCACTTAATAATTTTAGACAGAAATTGGCTGTAGGTACCAACAACATTTGGTAAAATGAGACCACTTTTGTACATATATATTATTGTTGAGTTTGATTTTTATGCTTCTTTTCCATAGTTGCATGTGGACACTGTTATAATTTTTATGTCCTAAAATCTGATCATACAAAATTATTTTTGTATCCTATATTTGTTGTCTCCTGTGTGCTGATTGGCTATCATGACCGTGACAACATTTAAGACTCTGTCAAGGGTGGGTCAGGCAACAGTCAAGAGACAGAAAACTCTGATATGAGACAGGGTCTTACAGGCTTAGCTGCACAAAGTGCTATGTCTCTAACTACTCAATAGATATAAACACCTAAGAGAACCTAAGGAGAGAATCGCTGCCATGATCTTCCTAGATGGTTGGGAGAGGGACTCCAAGAATTTCAGGGTAGTTGTTCACTAAATTACAAGGAAGTGTTTGAATGGTCTGCCCAGGGGTACAACTTTGCTGATGAATTGAATTCTGCATTTAAGATATTGGTTAGAGGTAGGAAAAAGGATTCTCTAGTCAGACCTTTCACGAAAATTAGAAATGTTTGATTGAAATGAGAAAATAACAGCTAGCAAAGGTGATCATGTACCAAGTACCAACACACACACACACACACACACACACACACACACACACACACCAGTTTGCATGTACTCTTTCCTTTGAAGCAAAATGGAAGATTGCAAGAGTGCAAGACTGAGCAAAAATTTGTCTTGCCTTCATTCAGCATGGCTACATTAAATTGTGAGCAACAAGGATGATCAAGATGAGAATTGAAATCTGAGGCTGTGGTCCAGCTGTGGGATGATCTGTGCTCCTCACAGACCTGGATGTACAGTTTTGATTCATATGTTCATTTCTCATCTAGAAGATGGTCAACAATGTCAAAATAGTACTGTCGAACTTGTTCTGCCCTACCTGTGACCCAGTACCCTCTGCTAGGAAGATAATTACAAAGCACTAATCTAATGACTCTGTTCATTCTCTTGGGAACATGGAAAAGAACTCTAAAATTCACCATATCTGTCTCTCTTTGGAAATAATTCTATACATGTTGTCTTGAGTATTCAAGGTGAAAATATCTACTCTTAAGTCTCACTGATATTAAGTCTTATCGTCTCCCATCTTAGAAGTGGTCGTCAGGGTTGGATCTGGGATCAGATAGCTCTGAAAATCCATTTTACATCATGCATGTGTCCTTTGACTTACAGTTGTCTTGCCACATCTTCATCTGCCACTGTTCTCCACCACACAGATCATAAGAACTGAGCCTAAATTTAGATTAAACTTCATAGAAAAAGGTGTCAAGCTCTGCAGGGTGAGCAGCGCCACAGAGAGTGTGCAGAGTGCACTCCGCCATCTTTGCTCCAGTGGCTGGGAAGTTGAGACAGCCAGGCTCTGAGACAGACAGGCATAATATCGCTTGGGTCTCAGGCAGCTTGTGTGTATGCGGCTCCCAAGTGCTGGGCTGATCTGCAGTAACCAGCGCGCCAGCTCTGCTGTGGGACTTCGGCCTGGCAGAGGGACCCCGCACTGGGCAGGAGCCTACCAGCTTCCCTTCTGCGACCTCTGTTCCCGCAGACTGCACTGAAGAGACAGGTACCCCAGGCTCTCCCCAATATAACATCACTTGGGACACGGCCTGTTGGGGCTTCTGCCTGCACCCAAGAACGGGACAGCGCTATGGTCGTCTGGGTGCAAGATCTGCAGGCCATCGCCTCTGCAGGGTGAGCAGCGCCACAGAGAGAGTGCAGAGTGCACTCCGCCATCTTAGCTCCAGTGGCCGGGAAGTTGGGACAGCCAGGCTCTGAGACAGGCAGGCATAATATCGCTTGGGTCTCAGGTGGATTGTGTGTACATGGCTCCCAAGAGGTGGGCAGATCTGTAGTAACCAGCGTGCTAGCTCTGCTGTGGGACTTCTGCCTGGCAGAGGGACGCTCCCTCCCCCTTCCACTCTAGGAGAGATCACACACCCCTGCACAGAGCAAGAGGCTACCAGCCTCCCTTTGGCGACCTCTGCTCCAGGAATCCACTAGGCTGAGCCTTTGGATGTGCAAGGACTCCCCAATATAACATCACTTGGGGCAAGGCACATCAGGGCTCCCAAGTCACTCAGGAGCAGGGCAGGCCCCAGATATCTGTGTCAGGGGAATCCCTGTAAACCAGGGGGGGCAGAAATAGCTTTGCAGGCTCACAGGAGGTCCAACCAACAGCCAGTGACAGCAGGACCAACAAACATCAGAGGTATCCAGATGGCAAAAGGCAAAGGTAGGAATGTTACTAACAGAAATCAAAGTAATATGGGACCATCCGAACCTAACTCTCCAACAGCAGCAAGTCCTGCATACCCCACCATACCCGAAAGACAAGATCTGGATTTAAAATCACTTCTCATGATGCTATTAGAGGATCACAAGAAGGACACAAATAAATCTAATAAAGAATTACAGGAGACCATGAATCAACGGTTAGAAGCCCTTACAAAGGAAACACAAAAATCGCTTAGAGAAATGCAGGAGAACATGGATCAAAAGATGGAGATGCACAAGGAGACAACACAAAAATCGCTTAATGAGATGAATCAACGGGTAGATGCACTCACAAAGGAATCACAAAAATTGCATAAAGAAATGCAGAAGAATATGGGTCAACAGACGGATGCCCATAAGGAGGCAACACAAATATTGCTTAAAGAAATGAATCAACGATTAGATGCCCTTACAAAGGAAAAACAAGAACTGCTTAAAGAAATGCAGGAGACGATGGATCAACAGATGGATTCCCATGAGGAGGAAACACAAATATCGCTCAGAGAAATGCAGGAGAACGTGGGTCAACAGGCAGAAATACTGAAAGAGGTTATGCAAAAATACCTTAAAGAAATACAGGAAAATACAAACAAACAAGTGAAGGATCTCAGCAAATCCATCCAGGAACTAAAAAAGGAAGTAGAAACAACTAAGAAATCACAAAGGGAGACAACTTTGGAGATAGAAAACCTTGGGAAGAAATCAAGAGTCATAGATGCAAACATCAACAATAGAATACAAGAGATGGAAGAAAGAATCTCAGGTGCTGAAGATTCCATAGAAAGCATCGACTCAACAGTCAAAGAAAATGCAAAATGCAAAAAACGTGTAACCCAAAACATCCAGGAAATCAAGGATACAATGAGAAGACCAAACCTAAGGATTATAGGTATAGATGAGAGTGAAGATTTGCAACTTAAAGGGCCAGTAAACATCTTCAACAAAATTATGGAGGAAAACTTCCCTAACCTAAAGAGAGAGATGCTGATGAACGTACAAGAAGCCTACAGAACTCCAAACAGACTGGACCAGAACAGGAACACCTCCCTTCACATAATAATCAAAACACTAAATGTTCTAAACAAAGAAAGAATACTAAAAGCAGTAAGAGAAAAGGGCCAAGTAACATACAAAGGAAGACCTATCCGAATCACATCAGACTTCTCACCAGAGACTATGAAAGCCAGAAGATCCTGGGCAGATCTCATGCAGACACTAAGAGAGCACAAATGCCAGCCTAGACTACTATACCCAGCAAAACTCTCAATCACCATAGATGGAGAGACCAAGATATTCCATGATAAAACCAAATTTTCACAATATCTTTCCACAAATCCAGCCCTGCAACGGATAATAGGTGGAAACCTCCAATACAGGGAGAGAAACAACACCCTGGAAAAAATGAGATAATAACCTTCTTGAATCAAACCCAAAAGTAGATAACCACTCAAACATAAAGATAGCGTCAAGAATGGCAGATGGCAATAATCACTATGCCTTAATCTCTCTTAATATCAATGGTCTCAATTCCCCAATTAAAAGACATCGACTAGCAGACTGGATACGTAAACAGGACCCAGCATTTTGCTGCATGCAGGAAACGCACCTCAGTGTCAAAGACAAACACTACCTCAGAGTAAAAGGCTGGAAAACAATTTTACAAGCAAATGACCCCAAGAAACGAGGTTGAGTAGCCATTCTAATATCAGATAAAATTGATTTTCAACCTAAAGTCATCAAAAAAGACACAGAAGGACACTACATACTGATCAAGGGAAAAATCCACCATCAAGAACTCTCAATTCTGAATATCTATGCTCCAAATGCAAGGGCACCCTCATTCGTAAAAGAAATTTTACTAAAGCTCAAAGCACACATCACAACGCACACAATAATAGTGGGTGACTTTAACACCCCGCTCTCTGAAATGGATCATTCAGGAAAGCAGAAACTAAACAGGGACACAGTGAATCTAATTGAAGCCTTGGACCAAATGGAACTAACAGATATATATAGAACATTTCATCCTAGAGCTAAAGAATACACCTTCTTCTCAGCTCCTCATGGTACCTTCTCCAAAATTGACCATATAATGGGTCACAAATCAGACCTCAACAGATATAAGAAAATAGAACTAATCCCATGCCTCCTATCAGATCACTATGGAATAAGGGTGGTCTTCAATGGCAACAAAAACAAAAGAAAACCCACGTATACATGGAGGCTGAACAATGCTCTGCTCAATGATAACTTGGTCAAGGTGGAAATAAAGAAAGAAATCAAAGACTTTTTGAAAATAAATGAAAATGAAGGCACAACATACCCTAATTTATGGGACACAATGAAAGCAGTGCTAAGAGGAAAATTCATAGCCCTGAGTGCCGCCAAAAAGAAACGGGAGACAGAATACACTAACAGCTTAATGGCACACCTGAAAGCCCTGGAAAAAAAGAAGCAAATACACCAAAGAGGAGTAGAAGGCAGGAAATCATCAAACTCAGGGCTGAAATAAATCAAGTAGAAACAAATAAAACCATACAAAAATCAACAAAACGAGGAGTTGGTTCTTTGAGAAAATCAACAAGATAGATAAGCCCTTAGCCAGACTAACCAGAGGGCACAGAGATAGAATCCAAATTAATAAAATCAGAAACGAAAAGGGAGAGATAACAACAGAAACTGAGGAAATTCAAAAAATCATCAGATCCTACTACAAAAACCTGTATTCAACCCAACTAGAAAATCTTGAGGAAATGGACAATTTCCTTGACAGATACCAAATACCAAAATTAAATCAGGATCAAATAGACCATCTAAACCGTCCTATAACCCCTGAAGAAATAGAAGTTGTCATTGGATGTCTTCCAACCAAAAAAAGCACAGGTCCAGATGGTTTTAGTGCAGAATTCTATAAGACCTTCAAAGAAGACCGTACACCAATACTCTTCAAACTGTTCCACAAAATAGAAACAGAAGGAACAGTACCCAACTTGTTCTATGAAGTCACAATTACACTAATACCAAAAGCACACAAAGATCCGACAAAGAAAGAGAATCTCAGGCCAATCTCTCTTATGAATATCGATGCAAAAATACTCAATAAAATTCTTGCCAACCGAATCCAAGAACACATCAAAACGATCATTCATTACAATCAAGTAAGCTTCATCCCAGGGATGCAGGGATGGTTCAATATAAGGAAATCCATCAATGTAATCCACTATATAAACAATCTCAAAGAAAAAAAACGCATGGTCATCTCATTAGATGCTGAGAAAGCATTTGACCAAATTCAGCATCCTTTCATGGAAAGATCAGGAATTCAATGCCCATGTCTAAACATAGTAAAAGCAATTTACAGCAAACCGGTAGCCAGCATCAATCTAAATGGAGAGAAACTTGAAGCAATCCCACTAAAATCAGGGACTAGACAAGGCTGCCCTCTCTCTCCATATCTTTTCAATATAGTACTTGAAGTTCTAGCTAGAGCAATTAGACAACAAAAAGAGGTCAAAGGGATACAAATTGGAAAGGAA
Source organism: Tokudaia tokunoshimensis (assembly GCA_036184795.1). NCBI lineage: Eukaryota > Metazoa > Chordata > Mammalia > Rodentia > Muridae > Tokudaia > Tokudaia tokunoshimensis. Next base: position 8,136,937 of record BTHU01000005.1, on the reverse strand, counting down.
GAAGTCAAACTATCACTATTTGCAGACGATATGATAGTATACTTAAGCGACCCAAAGAACTCCACCAGAGAACTCCTACAGCTGATAAACAACTTCAGCAAAGTGGACGGATATAAAATCAACTCAAGCAAGTCAGAAGCCTTCCTATACTCAAAGGATAAGCAGGCTGAGAAAGAAGTAAGAGAAATGATACTCTTCATGATAGCCACAAACCATATAAAGTATCTTGGCGTGACTCTAATCAAACAAGTGAAAGATCTGTATGACAAGAACTTCAAGTCTCTGAAGAAAGAAATTGAAGAAGACCTCAGAAGATGGAAAAATCTGTCATGCTCATGGATTGGCAGGATTAATATAGTAAAAATGAGCATCTTACCAAAAGTAATATACAGATTCAACGCAATCCCCATCAAAATCTCAACTCAATTCTTCATAGAGTTAGAAAGAGCAATTCAAAAATTCATCTGGAATAACAGAAAACCCAGAATAGCTAAAAGTATTCTCAAGAGTAAAAGAACCTCTGGGGGAATCAGTATCCCGGACCTCAAGCTGTACTACAGAGCAATAGTGTTAAAAACTGCATGGTATTGGTACAGTGACAGGCATGTAGATCAGTGGAACAGAATTGAAGACCCAGAAATGAATCCACACTCCTATGATCACTTGATCTTTGACAAAGGAGCTAAAACCATCCAGTGGAAAAAAGACAGCCTTTTCAACAAATGGTGCTGGCTCAGCTGGAGGTCAACATGCAGAAGAATGCAAATTGACCCATTCTTATCTCCTTGCACTAAGCTCAATTCCAAGTGGATCAAGGATCTCCACATAAAACTAGACACACTGAAACTAATAGAAAGGAAACTAGGGAAGAACCTTGAACATATGGGCACAGGGGAGAATTTCCTGAACAGAACTCCAATAGCTTATGCTCTAAGATCAAGAATAGACAAATGGGACCTCATTAAATTACAAAGTTTTTGCAAGGCAAAAGACACTGTCAAAAAGACAAAGCGGCAACCAACTAACTGGGAAATGATCTTTACCAACCTTACATCCGACAGAGGGCTAATATCCAATATATACAAAGAACTCAAGAAGTTAAACTCCAGAGAGGCAAGTAACCCTATTAAAAATTGGGGTACAGAGCTAAACAAAGAGTTCTCACCTCAAGAATATCTAATGGCTGAGAAGCACCTAAAGAGATGTTCATCATACTTAGTCATTAGGGAAATGCAAATCAAAACAACCCTGAGATTCCATCTCACACCAGTCAGGATGGCTAAGATCAAAAACACAGGAGACAGCAGTTGTTGGCGAGGATATGGAGAAAGAGGAACACTCCTCCACTGCTGGTGGAATTGCAAGCTGGTACAACCACTCTGGAAAGCAGTCTGGCGGTTCCTCAGAAAACTGGGCATGACACTCCCGGAGGATCCGGCTATACCACTCCTGGGCATATACCCAGAGGCTTTACCTGCATGCAATAAGGACACATGCTCCACTATGTTCATAGCAGCCTTATTTATAATAGCCAGAAGCTGGAAAGAACTCAGATGTCCCTCAACGGAGGAATGGATTCAGAAGATGTGGTATATCTACACAATGGAATACTACTCTGCAATTAAAAACAATGAATTCACGAAATTCCTAGGCAAATGATCAGAACTTGAAAATATCATCCTTGGTGAGGTAACCCAATCACAAAAGAACACACATGGTATGCAGTCACTGATAAGGGGATATTAACCCAGAATCTCGGAATACCCTAGACACAATTCGCATAGCAATAGATTTCTAAGAAGGTGGAAGGAGAGACCCCTGGTCCTGGAAAGACTGGATATAGGGGAGCGCCAGGACAGAGAAACGAGAGGGGGTTGAATGGAGAAAAGAGGGAGGGTAGGGGGCTTATGGGACTTTCGGGGAGGGAGGAAACGGGAAAGGGGAAATTATTTGGAATGTAAATTAAAAAAAAATAAAATAATAAAAAAAAAAAGAAAAAGGTGTCAAATAGCCAAAAACAATAGGATAGCCTTTTCTGTTTCAGAATCAATTTCACAGCAACAGTCACAGATGGCTCTAAAGCTAATTCAATACTATATAGTCATTGAGTGAAAAGGAAGGACAAAAAGTAAGTGCAATCTTAGTTTTTTAATTAATTTTTCACTGGTTGTGTGCCGCCATAAAGGTAGTAAGCACATTTAAAAGTTGCCCTTCCTCCCTCTCCTTCCCCTTACATTTGCTTGGCACTGCACTAAAGTGGTTCTCAATGGTTTACAAGTATGAATTCATCCCCCAAATTCTTATTAGATAAATGTTATTATAGTCATTTTACATACAAGAGAATGAGACAAAGGTTTAGGGATTCGCTTGGGTTGCATATCTTGTGAGTTAATGTGAACCTCGAACCCAGATAGACAGGCTCCAGGCTTCATGCTTTTACCCATATCCCTGAGCATCCTTATGCCATGGCAAAGGACAGCACTCCCAAGTGAGGTTGTGTGTCTCCTAATGGGTTTGTGAGTTTATCTGGCAGCTCTAGGATATGAAAATAACAGTAAGAGAATATATATCTGTCTGTCTGAGGTTTATAGGGAGGGGCTAAGGAGATGACTCAACCACTCAAGTGCCTGCCACACAACTATGAGGACCTGTAAAAACTCAGAGTAGTCATGCATAGAAAGGGACAGCAAATCCCAGGAGCTCTCTGTCTAGCTACTCTATCCAATGGACTTAGTGAGACACCTAATCTCAAAAGACAAGTTGGAAAGCAATTAAGGAAGACAAATCGCATCAACCACTGACCTCCCCACACCCACTTGCACATGTGGACATGTACATATTACATACGCAGACATTACATGTGTGCACAAGTACATCCACACCCATGTGCTTTAACATGAGCACATACAAACCACATACAGATATTATATTCATGTGTATGTATACCCAGTTGCACATATGCGCATATACACCACATGCACATACATTATACACGTACACAAATGCTTGAACAGCCATTTGCCATATATGTATATACATACTACATACATAGGCATTAAACATATTTACATACGCACTATGATTTTTACAGTTTTGCAGTAAATGTTTTAAAATATTTTCTTTGACCCTCTAGAATATAGAATCCCAATCATTTTTCATCACATTTTGATTTTCAAAGCGAAGGGTTTCAAAGTTATGAATTCCAAACCTAAAAAACATTGTTTTAGTTTGAGGATTTTTTCCTCTAGCTGGGGCTTCTTACATATCTAGTTGAGGAAAATCATAGCCTGCCTTACCCCTTCTTAGAATTGTTCTTTTCTCCAAAAAATTTTTATGTGAAATCTATGACTTTTGTCTACAACACATATTTAGTCATTTCTGAATGCTACATAGATATAGTACATATGTAAGTCATTACTTATTCCTTACACACCATCTCCATACACTGTAATTCATCTTTGTCTAAACACTCAAAGCCATTAAAGATTCACTCACCCAATGAGTCACGTACTACTATAGCAGACTACTGAGAGATGTGTATGTTTAGGAAGAAAACTATGGTTGATCAGTAAAGCTGTTTGTGCTTGTTGTCTAAATAGTGATCTTGTTTTCAATCATCGATCTATCTGGATTTTTGTGTGTACAGAAAGTACCCTCTGCTTTTTTTTATACTCAATTTATATATCACTGAAGTATGAATTTTAACTGCTTTTAGAAAACTCACCAATATGTATAACTATTACAGTCAATTGGCTTCATACTCATCAGCTCATAAAGGAGCCCCCTCCACTCAGTTATCATAACCTGCACTGCTTCCCTAAAACATTACATACTTTTTTGGTTGCTGTGACAATAGGCCTGGCAAAGTAACTTAAGGAAATGTTTGGCAAAGGTTTACAGTCCATGATAATGGCAAGACATGCAAGACTTACAGGGCATAAGGTCAGGGTATGTGTGCAGCAGGAGAGAGGGGAGAGAGAGAGAGAGAGAGAGAGAGAGAGAGGGAGGGAGGGAGGGAGGGAGGGAGGGAGGGAGGGAGGGAGGGAGAGAGAGAGAGAGAGAGAGAGAGAGAGAGAGAGAGAGAGAGAGAGAGAGAGAGAGAGAGAGAGAGAGAGAATGCAAATACTCAGTTTGCTTTCCCCTTCTATTTATTCCCATACTTCATCCCAGAAAGCCAAGCCACCCATATTCAGTATGGGACTTTCCTCTTGAGTTAAACCTTCCTGCTAATTTCCTCATATACTCACCTTATAGAATGTCTCCTCGATAGTTCTGAATCCTGTCAAGTTGACAATGAGGATTAACAATCACATTCTAATCTAGGCAATCACCTACTTTTTCCTTCATTGGACTACTTATAATGGACATTTCTTATAATTTGAAATCACAGCTGTCTTGAACTTGCCTTCTTTCAATTAAAAGCATTTTCAAAGTTCATAACCTCATTCCCTTTTACGACTGAATAATATACTATCATACGCTTGATTTTAATTCGTATGCCTCCTATAGACATACACAATATTGGGTCAAATTTTCAGAACCATAATTAACATTTATATGGCATTACCTTCCCACTGATAAAACTCCCAGGGTAATTTCAGCAATTGATCTTATACCTATCTATATAGCATCATGTATCATTTTCTAGAAACATCTGATTTATATGTAGCAATTTTTCCGTTCTTATACAGCTACTTAGTTTTGTATAAACACATCATTGATATTGTCTAGCATTGTACACAACATCTATGGTTTTAATAATTTAAAGTATATGAATACTAAAGATCAGATTCATGTTGTATCATATTTATAAGATACATGATGGGATATTTTTCTGCAAGCTAATCAGCTAGCAGAGCCAACAAAGCTATCATTTCATTTCCAAATAATGAAATTTGTTTTTTAAGCTTCAACATCCATGACTATTCTAGACATATTTGTGAGTTTTTATAAATTATTACTACCCTACTATTTTAATAATTTTAAAATAATTTTTTTAGATATGGCTAAATGCAAAACTGAGTTATGATATTCAGTGGACTTAAATACAGTTTCATCAGAGATATTCAATGATTAATTAGAAACAATATCTGGCACAAAATCCATTAATGTAGAAAATCTAAAATCTTCTTAATAATTAATCAAGACAAACATTGTGGCTCTGGGCTTTTAGTGGTGTTAGAGGCGAGAAATTTAATTTTATTGACATTTTACTTAGGGTAATCTTAATCAGATGTTGGCAGACTTTTTTCTGTATCTCTTCATGAGAATAACTATTAGATTGAAAAATAGCTATTTGTAAAAGTGAAATCATTTCCAAAACATTTACTTTTAAACAAATTTTTGTATAAATTTAATAAAGAAAAATTTGTCATTTCATATTTGTCTTCTTTCTAAATGAATAGTTTCATTCATTCAAAAACAGTAGTAGCTCCCTGCTTTCTACAAAGTTTTGTGATGATGAGATTGGTTTAAAGAGTTGAAAATAAATTAGCTTGAATTTGGTTTGTACTTGGTAAAGTATGATTTGATCTATTGTAGATCATCAAAGCAGTAAAACTGCATAAGTGCAGACATAAAATGAATATTAGTTTCTAAGAATGTAACATTAATTGATTTCATTACTTAGTTAGAAAATTAATTTTTCCATGCCGTTAAAAAGTATAGGAGAAAGAAGCATTCAGAGAAGCTATGATCTTTTGTCTAAAATGTTTCTTAGATAAGAATAAATGTAAAAAACAATCCACATAGAAAAAAACACTATAGGAAAAGATATAAAGATAGGAAATTAGGAGAAAAGTGAGCAATCTTAGTTTGAACAGTGGCTTAAAGATGAAAAGAAAGACTACCATATGGGAAGTTTGAATACCAAACTAATATTGGGTTGTGTTCCTGGTGTCATGTACTGTCCACATTGAGGAGATTAATGCTCAAGAAAGAGTATTAAAGCTTCTAAGAAATCCTGCTATTGAAATAAACTAGTCACCTAAAACCAAAGCAGAGTGAGGAACTCTTCCAGATTAGAGGAGAAAGAAGCTACAGGACAGTGAAATGAAACTGTGATCCTAGATTGAAGACAGATCACAATGACACTTTTCTTTAAATTTATATTAGAACTGGTAAGTCTGCTGTGAAACAGTCTCTCCTAGGAATGGGTGCACAAAAACAATGAGAACAATGGCACTATAAATGGAAATGTGTACGTGGAAGGAAAAAAAATCATGAGGTCTCCCCAAGACAAAGAACTTCAGGCAACCAATGAGTGCTGGGAGAGGGAGAATTAACCTTGGCTCTCCCAGGGATGAATCCTCCCATTGGTTATCCAATACAAAGTGCTCAGCCCAGAAATCTTATATAGCTGAACAAGAAAGATGTACTCAGCAGATTGTATTTATGTATTTGTGCATACATATAGATAAATATATGTCACAGAATGGAAGAGAGGCCGTTGTTTGAGAGCAGGGAAAAGTCATGGAGGGAGCTGAAAGGAAGAATGGAAAATGGGACCATAATTCGATTCTATTTAATTAAAATGTATACAATTTTAAAATAAATTAAATAAAATTAAAAAGAAAAATTAACATATCTGAGGACTGGAGGAAAGAATTATGCCAGTGTTAATTTTCTGGTTCTTCTTATTATACTGTAATTGTCTAAAGAATCAGATTCATGAATATATAGGGAATCTTTGTACTATGTTTTGCAAATTTTTGTAACCCTGAATGTTTTGCAAAATGAAAATTTGAGAATATTGATAAATTTGTATTTATTTTATCTTATGTATATGTTTATCTTCTAGACATGTAAGCATAACACATGCATGCAGTTCCCATGGAGGGTAGAAACCCGTGTGGAATCCCCTAGGGTTCGAGTCTCTGAAGGTTGTGAGCTGTCACGAGTTTTTGGACACCAAATTTAGATCCTCTGCAAAAACAGTCAGAGTTCTTAACCACCGAGCAATATTTTTATCCCTGATAATTTTTTAAAGTAATAAACAATCTATGTTTGTAAATAGTTTGCTGAAAGCCATGCCTTGACAAGCAATAAAAATTTTTAAAGAAATGTTAGAACATATCAATGGAAATAAAAATACAAGAGAAGATCCTAACCATTGCCAAGACTTATAAATGAATATACAAAAACTAAAGAACAAAGCAGTGTTTATCTTGCCTGCTAAAATGTGTAGAGGAGTAACATCATAAGCACTGGCAAAGGATGGGGTGACGGAGCAAATGGCAATTGTCTGGATGCATCCCATTCCTGCACTCGGCATCTTTAATGCATACACAACATAAAGCTGTTAACTTGCAGTAACAACCTAATATCTTCCCCCGACTCCTATCTCTGAATTTTTATTACTCTAACTAATTGAGAAAAGGGAAGTAGGAAAAATTACACAAAAGAATTTACAACATTACAAATGTGCATTTCTAAGAATATAAACCAAATTTCTTCTTTCACATAATTCTAAAATTAACATTTTCCCTATTACAGTTGTTGAAATTCTCTACTTAAAGTGGCTCCTTGAGACCTTCAGAAGTTGTAAAATTCTGATACCTTGCTATTATTGGTAAAGACGTTGTTACTTATATTCGTTTTTCTACAACCTGTGAAACAATGAAGAGTTAATATGAATATTTTTCGAAATTGTATTCTCTTTACCCAGTGGTCATACACATCCATAGAATAACTATCAGGTAGAAAAATAAACTGACAAGCTCTCAGCCATGATTTTTTTCTGGAATTTTAATTTTTCTGTCAGTGTTCATTTTTGTGAAAACATACTCAATATAAATGCTTACTATATGAATTATATGGAATTGTTCAGGAATGAGTTGTTGTAGAGATCAAAACACAAAAAGTATTAAGTATTGAAATGTTAAAATTTATTCTATATTTTTACGTAACAAAGAGACTAACTGTTAATCTTCCTCCTGGGACAGTCAGAAATTATTAACAAAGTTGATAAGTGATTTGCAGAATTGAGTTTTAGAGACAATTTGGAGTTGAGAAGATATCCCTATAAAAGTACAGAGCCCTTAATAGTGTGTGAAAAATGTAGCTGGAGAAATGTTTTGGACAGAGACCAAATCAGAACTTGATCACTAATTAGATGAATTAGCAATTGAAAAAAAAATCTCAAATATAATAAGACCTGAATTCAATGGACAAGTACAATTATAACTATACAGAACAAGGAAAATGGTGAATGCATGTTACTTGAAATTAAACACAACTCATTTAAGTTTATGCAATAAAAAGCATTATTTAAGAAAGTCATGGTGGTGTACTGGAGGCAGAGTAAGGTAGATCTCTGTGAGTTCAAGACCAGCCAAGTCTATATAGTGAGTTCCTAGCCAGCCAGTGCTATATAGTGAGACCCTCTCTCTGAAAAGAAAAAAAAAGGAAAGAAAAAGAAAATTGGGGGGGGTGCATAGAGACAAGGAGACACTGGACCTGGGGAGCAAAAAGGAGGAAAAAATCATATAATAGAACTAATGCAAGCATTGAATTTTAATTTGAGGAGAGTGAAAGGAATGTCCCTAATGCTCAGAGACATGGACAGGTAATAGAAATCAATGACATTTATGAAGCAACCATGTAGAAACTGAAATAGATGATTCATGTATAAAGTGAGAGGTTGCTAGAGATGTTATACCTCCTACAACTAATTGTCTTTGCTGTGCTTTTAATTCAAAGATGCCTTAGCACATTGCTACTGACACATAAAATCAGTATATGTTTTACCAGTTAATAGTTCACAGTCATACAAAACTGAGATGTTACCTGCACAGATGCAAAGGTAACTTGAAGGAACATGAACTGCACTATGAAAGACTTCGGTGGGTGGAGAGAGGTGGACACAGAGCACCTTACTTTACCAACTCTGCTCTTGTTACCCTATAATGGGACTCTCTGCATGGATCTGAGCACCCAAGATAAATTAGGAATCTGTTGCCTGATTCCAACTTGATGTATGTCTCCATCTTGCTAGTAGACTACCGTAAGAGTATGCTTTTCAGAGTGTCAAAAAGAACACATAGCTGGGGCTTAATCAATACTATAGAACTGGTTTATGATGAGCTTCAGGCTATTTGTTAGTAAACATTTATATGTATAAGGGAGTTTCTATTGAACTTTGTTTGATTTATGCTAATAAGGTTAGAGTCAAGAAAAACATTGTTTCTCAACTTCCCCCAAACAACTAGCCTAAACAAAGACTGCTCAGGTTATTAAAGCTCTTTAATCAATTCTTATCAGAATAGCTCTGGGTAACTTCTTTTACTATTAGGCATTCTATTTGAAACATGAATGAACTCGTTTAATTAATGCTGTTAAGGATATTCCAGAATAAACAAGTGTCCACAACCTTGGCTAGGTTTTGGACAAATAGGAGAAAAATGATCAAAAATGAAAGCCGAGAAGCAGGAATGAAGAAGTAACAGGGTCTGCACATTGTGAAGCAACCATGCCACCTTAGCACTGCGGAAGCTGAGTAGGGACTGGTGTGTTCCATGCAGAGGACCTGGGTATATACAGTGACCCTGACTCAGAAAGCCCAAATTACAAGAGGAGGAAGGGGAGGAGAGAGAGGCAGGAGGAGGGTAGGATGCAAAAACCTTGAGATGGACTCTACAAAGACTATTCAAGAAAGTCTCACCATTTGTATTACAAAAGTGGCTTGGGAAATGCCCAGAGAATGGATTGCAAAGGGAAAAAGTAGAAGAAAACAAACAGTGCAAAAGAGAGGAAGTTATAGCTTTAACTTGGAAGTAGTTGTATAAATCAATCGAGTTCTTATAGGAAGAGAGGAAATGATACATGAAGAAAACAGACATGAGGAACTAACTCACGTTTGGGTTTGAATGATGGTCTAAAAGGTGCTGATAACTACTGAGATGACAGGGTCTGGGATGTTTATTTATGTGGTTTTTCTTCATAAAAAAAATGAAAAATACCAGTTATTTGTAAAAGTAGTTTTGGATAATGAGAAACATTGCAAGACATATAAAAATGTCTATATGTAACCTAAATTTCAAGGGGTATCTTCTAGAAGTAGAAAGCATATCTTCTCACACTGTGTAATCCTACCACTCCAATGCATCAAAATCAATTGTCACTTCATAAGGATTGAAAGTAGTTAGTGCAGCATCAATCACTCACACCTGACCAAAAGTAAAACCACAAATAAGAAACTGATTCATATAAATAGCATCGTGAAAACTGATTATGTAAAATTCACGAAAATATTTGCAATACAAAAGTATTTCTTAGTTGCAAAGATAAACAATAAGTCCTATAGGGAATGAAACCTGAACACATTAAAATATTGGAATACACAACAGCTTTTAATTAATGAACTAATCTAATCCAAAAAAACAGGAAGATGTGTTATAAAATTTTGCTCCAGAGAGCTTTCAAGGCAGTAATTGTAATAACGAGAATCATCATTCTCATTTACTGAAAGTATTCTATGTCTGGCATCTTCCTTTGATGTGCTATCAGGTGGCACACTCTTCAGATCACATAAAGCAGGCTTTATTATCTCCAACATATGTATTTATGACAAAGCCAGGACAAATATGTGGCCAATGGCAGTAGTTGGGAAGGTACATCCCACCTGGTTCTGTCCTATCTCTATAACTATACCCAGTCATGATTCTTTCTTAATACATGCAAAAAAACTAATTTATATTGCATTAAATTAGTGTTTTTACATTAATTCATGTTTTGAAAAGACAGTAGGTTTTAAGGAGTCAATTTTTAATTTTTGTCTATTTTGCACCTTCATGTAAGTCAAAATCCCCATATGAGATTTCTGTGTTCCACATAGATTATTTCAAGGGAAAAATGTTTGCAAAATTATTTCCATTGATAAAATCAATACCCTAGTACTGCTCCTTCTCAAGTCTGTTCACCTATACCAACATAACCTTCTTTCATTCAAAACTTCCTTAGAATATTAAGTTCCTGGATCTAGAATGTACTTCCAGGACCCAAGAAAGGTCTGTTGGGAAGTAAAAGGTCTGCTTTGACTTTCAAGCCTACTGAGATATGTCATTGTACATGCTGGTTATCTGTGGATAGCATCTACCTGAGAAGAATACTGATCTGTGAAAATGAAGGACATATAGAGACAAAGGCAGGCAGACAGAGTTTATTCAGACATCCCAAAACAACTCTTTTTCACTGTTCTTTTCCTTCGTCAGAGTGAATAAATGCTCTCTCTTGTTTACACTGGCTTGAAGGACAGTTTCTTTAACTAAGACTACTTTCTCATTGATTTTTTTAATGCCTCTACAGTCTCTTAATTTATGAGTGCTTATTTTATATTCATTTAGGACCCTAGGGTTTTTGAAGAAGGGGTTGCCTTGCTTTGGTGTGTGTGTGTGTGTGTGTGTGTGTGTGTGTGTGTGTGTGTCTGTGTGTGTGTGTGTGTCTGTGTGTGTCTGTGTGTGTCTGTGTGTGTGTGTGACTGTGTGTGTCTCTCTCTGTGTGTGCATGTGTGTTGTGCCTGAGTGTTGCTGAGGATTGAACCCATGACCTCAGATATGCTAGGCAAGCAGTCTACTTTAGGATTGTTAACTGAAAGGAAGTTGGAAGTAATCTAATTTTCCCAATATATGGCACCACAGACATATGTACTATCTACGCCATCAGTTCTATATTTTTCTGGGGCAGATAGAATGAGGCAGGTACAGATCAATCTCTGCTTCGGATGTAAGGAAAACATTTTGAAAACAGTGCAAAAAGGAAAAGGCAAACTATCTCCTCAATTATTTATCTATGTTGGTTAATTATATATAAGAATAATAGTAATCTATATATGCTATATTTAAATAGAATATTTTATTGAAATTAGTTTCACATATTCATTTTAACTCTTAATGTTATAACATAATTTACAATCATACATACAACAAGCATCATATTTCTTTTGGGCAGTGCTAGTCTAGAAGATTGCTGATAAACATTGATACAATCCCTGATTAAACACATACTCATTTGCCCACTAGTCAGACCTATCAATTACTGATTCCTATAAGTATAAAAATGACTTTCATCTGTTGATCTGCATTGAATCATTTTGGAATGTTCCCAGCCCACACTAGTTCCGCCCCCTGTGTATCACACAGAACCTACTCCTCATCCATATCCAGATCTTCTGACTTGTTAAAAGAGAGTTGGCATCCAATAGGGCACAGATAAGGCATAGACTTCTGTTGGAGAGAGAGGACGTTCTCTCTACTCCAGGAAGATATGGCCTGGAGAGAATGCCACATTAAGGACATGACACAGAGATATCATGTCTTGTTTTAAGTAATTTCCTCGGAATTGGCATTGATCTTAGGTTGAGTAAAAGGCAGGTGTTAAAAGCTTATGGCAGTTCTGAGCCTATTTTGAACACACAGGCTCTATACTGACATTATCTGAAGTTGGAGACAGGCTGTGGTAGCAATAGTTAGTGATAAGAGATTATTTCCTTCTTATGAGTATCCTCAACACAAGATCAAGAACACTAATTTATTTTTTTAATTTGCAAATTCACCAAAAGAAATAGAATAAAGTAAATGAATTTTTTGTGTGTTATAAACATTTAAGGATTCTGACTCTTGATACAGTCTCTTATATTTAAGTAGCCTTCAAATCTTTTGCAGGAAATAAAAACTATAATACTAAAATTTGGATATATGACAAATTCACATATTCAAGATTTTCTCATTGCAATGTGTGGGAACCTACACAAATGAAGACTTTTAATTTAGACTACTTTCATATCAGGAGACAATTAAAAATGTGTTCTGAAACTAGAAATGCACTGGGCCAAAATCTACTATACTTTTCATTTCTTTTTGTTTCAACTTCAAGCATGTGATTAATCACTAAGATTTATATTTTAGTACATAGACAATATTTTTCCTAACTAGAGAAAACATCTTATCACAATTTTTTTAGTGAAAAACTTAAATAACAAAAGTTCTAAAGATCAGTCTAGGTTCTAATTTGAACATATGGGATCTGTGCCTCCTATTATTCAGACATGCAAATTAAGAAGTGTTAAACTGTACAGTGATGAGTTCATTTAAAAGTATTAACAGATGCTAAGGCACTCCACAACCCCTCAAACCCAATTATCTTATTTCAGTTATAATCAGCAGTCACAGATAAAAGTTCTAGCCACACAATGCCAAGTTATTTAGTTAATTCTATTTATTCAACTCAGATAATTCAACTACAAAAAAGAAGTCCAATTAATTGATGAGTTATTTTTCTTTCTCTAAAGCAGTGATCAGATGGTTGGAAATTAGTGACATTTAAAGAAATTTAAATGTCAGTTTAAAGAAAATTGTCTAAAGGCCAGGCTTCCATCCCTTCTCAGCACTCCTTCAGTAAGTCATTTTTCTCCTTCCTTCCCTTCGCACCACAGTAACTCTCTGATCCCATCTCTCTCTCTCTCTCTCTCTCTCTCTCTCTCTCTCTCTCTCTCCAAGCTCCAGGAGCCTCTACAGATCATCAGCCCAGAAGCTACTAAGATTCTGTTGTCACTAGACTATCCTGGACAATGAAGACTTTAGGCAATTCCTCTAAATAGCTTACAGATTAAGCCATACTCTGAAACTTTTACAACCATATCTTTAAGTCATCAACCACAGGCTAGCTAGGGACTGCAGTTCCCAGTGAATTCCCCGTATTAGTTTTTATTTTATTTTTAATTATTTTATTACATTCTGCAACTTGCCCCCCTTCTTGGTCCCCACTCCCCAAGTTCATCATCCCATACTCTTACTCCTTCTCCCCACTAGAGGGTGTTCCCTGCCCCTGAGAGGGTGTTCCCCTCCCACCCCCACCTTACTTCAGCCAGAGTCCCTCTTCCCTGGGGCATCCAGTTTCCAGAGAATTGAGTGCTTCCTCTCCCATTGAGGCTAGACAAGGCAGTCCTCTTCTACCCATGCGCTCAAGGGCATGGACCAGTCCATGTGTGCTTGGTTGGTGACTTTGTCTCTGGGAGCTTCAGGGAGTCCAGGTTAGTTGACACTGTTGTTCCTATGGTGTTGTAATCCCCCTCAGCAACTTCAGTCCTTCCCCAAACTCTTCCATAGCGGTACTGACCTCACTCTAATGGTTTGCTGTAGTATCTGCATTTGTCTCAGTCAGCTACTGGTAGAGCCTCTCAGAGAACAGCCATGCCAGACTCCTGTCTGCAAGCACAATATGACATCAGTAACAGTAATAGCGTCAGGGTTTAGTGCACACATATGGGGTGGATTCCAAGTTGGGTTGGTCACTGGGTCACCTTTCAGTCTCGACTCCATTTTTATACCTGCATTTCCTTTAGATGGGGAGAATTTGGTGATAAAAAATTTTAGATAGGTGGGTGGCCCCATCCCTCTACTGGAGGCTATCTCTATCAGCTGGAGGTGGTTTCATCAGGTTCCGTTTCCCCACAACTGGACATGTTGGCTAATGTCATTACCACTGATTCCTGGTAGCCTCTCCCATCCCTGAGACTTTCTAGAGGTTCCTCCTGCGCTCCCCCCTCCAATGCTGCATATTTCAATTCATTCTCCTGTCCTTCTAGACTTCTCTCCTTTCTACCCCCATACTTGATCTTGCCCCCACTTTCCGCTCCCCCTCCCCTCTCCCACTCAGGTTCCTCTGCTTTCCTCTGCCTCCCATGATAATTTTGTTCCTCTGTGTAAATGGGTTTGAGTGTTCCACACTTGAGACTTCCTTCTTGTTAAGCTTCCTACCGTCTGAGAGTTGTATCATGGGTCTTCTGAACTTAATGTAACCTTCAATAATTTATGTCTTTTGGTATCAATGTCCTTGAAAACTCTAGCTCCTCCCCTTTAGAATGAAGGCACCTGAAACTTGGATTTAGCCAACTGCAAGTAAGAATGTCTATCCTATCTAATATTAATTTATATGGCAAAATGCTGTGCTGTCCCAGTTTATATAAAACTGGGAGGGTGCAATTCTGCAATGACAAATCAAAAAGACTCAAATTCTCCAAACATCACTACTAGCAGTTATGCAATTATCTTGATGCAATTTCAAATGTTGTGTATAGCAGAAAAATCTCAGCTCAACAGCTATAAATATATTCAAAATTAAAGGAAATTATGTTTAAATAATGAAAAGAAAATATGACAATGTTTCAGTGACAGGAAATCTCAATAGTACATATGTGTGTATTTTTTAACAAACAAATTTTAGATATTAGATATTACATACAGAAGCGGTTGGATATTTTAGAATCAAGAAAATTAATGACAAAAGTGAAAGATTCACTGAGCAGGCTTAATAATTGATGTAATGGAGAAAAAAGAGTTATCAAGCAGACAAGGAATGGATGAATAAATAAATGGTATAATATGAAACATATTGGAAAGATAATGACAAAGTATGACAGAGTCCATGTGAGACACAATAAAAAGAGCATAATTGTGTGTGATCACTGACAGTGACCAAGAACCAAAGAATGAGTCGTCCTCAGCTTATTAAATGCAACGATGTCTCATGATCCTTAGATCCAAGGAACAAGTAATACGCCAGGAAGGATGAGTGGAGGAGAGCCATATCTATACTATGCTGTAGTCAAATGAGTGGAAGTCAGAGGATAGCATTAACAAGTATAAAAACCAAAAACAACAACAATAACAACAACAAAACCAAAGCACTAGACTCAACAAATCAAAATAAAATTTACGTTTACTGATGACTTCTCATCCAAAGCAGTTAAGTCATGCACAGTTCATTAAAACAGAAAAAGTAAAAGGAGCAGCAAACAACTTGATGTCCAACAAAGTAGAGTTAAAAAATAACTGAAGAGGGAGTCATGAAATGACAAGATTAACAAAGTCTGAAAAAACAGTTGCTGCTACTACCCCTGTTATATGGGAAATACTGATGGAAAATTTTCAAGCTGCAAGAAAATAATACCAAATAATGAGTTGAATTAAAAGGAAAAAAAAATAAGAGTTCAGGAGTGGTAAATATGTAGGTAAATATAAAAGGCTCTATGGATATATTATTTCTTTTTTCTAAATATACATAAAATATATAAGGTTTTAAAACAAACAATAGGCCCAGTGGCAGACCCAAATTGGGATCCAGCTCAAAAGGAGGCCCCAAGGCCTGACACTATTACTGAGGCTATGGAGCACTCACTAAAAGGGACCCATCATGACTGTCCTCTGAAAGACTCAACAAGCAGCTGAAAGAGTCAGATGCAGATACTTGCACCCAACCAATGAACACAAGCTGCTTTCCCCTGTGGTTAGGGGATAGTTGGAAGAAGCTGAGGATGAAGGTGACCCTGTAGGAGGACCAGCAGTCTCAATTGATCTGGTCCCCAAGATCTCTGAAACACTGGACCACCAACCAGGCAGCATAAACCAGCTGATATGAGGTCCCTAACACATATAGAGCAGAGGACTGCCTGGTCTGAGTTTAGTCAAAGAAGATGCACCTAACCCTAAAGAGACTTGAGGCCCAGACAGTTTAGAGGGCATCCTAATGGATATAGGGGAGTGGAGAGGAGTTATGGGATGTAGAACAGTTGGAGGGTGGACAAGAAGGCAAATAAAATCTGAAGTTTAAAATAAAAATAAAAGATTAAAAAAAGAATTAAAAATACAGATACTGCATATTTTCTTTCATATGTATACAAGGTCTAAGACCTACCTGTTTATGTTTGTGTGTCTGTGTATGTGATTGTGTGTGAGTATGTGCCTGTGTGCATGTGTGTGATTGTCTATGTGTATGCATACTGCATCTCTTCATCTCTGTCTCTCTGTCCCTCTGTGTGTGTGTCTTTGTGTGTGTGTCACATTTTTTTCCTCTCTATGTGTGCACATGTGTGTGATGAAAGCAGAACAGAGACGATTAGCAAAGGAGAAGAGATCTTATAGGGTAAGAATAGAACATATATGAAAGTAGAATGGGGGAATGGTGAGAAATATAGAAAGAAAGGAAAGGAAAGAAAGGAAGGAGAGAGGGAGAGAGGAAGGAAGGAAGGAAGGAAGGAAGGAAGGAAGGGAAAGGAAAGGAAGAAAGGAAGGAAGAGAAAGAAAGAAAACTAGGGGCAGGAACAAGGAAGGGGAATAACAGAGGGGGATAAAATAGAAAATGTGAAATGCTGTAATAAGGTCCCTTAGTTTATATTGAAAATCTGTGGTTAAAAATAATCTGAAGGATATTTTTATATAGAAAATTAAAAATATAGATATCACAAATTTTCACTATAATTTTTAATTCAAAATTTCATATGACAATATGAAAAACTTCAAGGATAGCTACATAAAGGAATAATAATAGAACTGTTGCTGGCATCACAACCAAGGCCTCAAGATGTATTACAGAGCTATAGTAACAAAAACAACATGGCATTAGCATCAAATAGACATGGTGATCAATGAAATAGAATTAAATATGCACAATTTTACACACCTATGAGTACCTTATTTTTAATAAAGTTGAAATTACACACTAAAGAAAAAACAGTATCTTCAATAAATAGTGCTTATCAAACTGGATAACTGCATGTAGAATAATTAAGATAGATCAATTTCTGCTCCTGTGTACAAAACTCAACTTTAAATTGTTCAAGACCCTCAACCTGGACTAGATATTCTGAATTTCATAGTAGGTAGAGAATGTGCTTGAATTCCTTAGAACAGGAAAGCCTTTCTGGACAAGATTGATAGTATAGGCAGTAAAACCAATAATTAATAAATGGGACCTCAGCATGCTAAGAAACTTCTGTGCAGAAAAGGATACCATTGTTCCAGTAAAGTGGCAGCCTATAGAATGAGAAAAGATCTTTACCAATTTTTCATCTGATAGTATATGTGATATATTAAGAAGTCTAAAAACTGGACATTAAGGAAACAACCTAAATTTTAAAAAAGAGTATAGAGAGTTCTCACACAATGAAACCAAATGGATGAGAAACACTTTTTTAGATGTTCAACATTCCAATCTATCAGGAAAATGCAAATTAAAACTTCTGAAAGATTTTATCTTACCCTCTCAGAATGCCATAGATCAATAAAGCCAATGACAGCAGACGCTGACCAGGAGGTGGAGAAAGTGGAGCACTGTTGCTAGTGAGAGTGCAAACTAGTTCAGCAGCCTTGGAAATCAGTGTGGAAGTTCCTCAAAAAGCTGAAAACTGATCTACCATGAAATGCAGCTGGACTAGTCTTGAGCATAGACTCAAAGGACTTTTCCACGGAGATATTTGTACATCCATGTTCATTGCTGCTGTATTCATAATAGCCAGAAATTGGAAATAGGCTAGATTTCAATCAGGTGATAAATGAATAATGAAACTGTGGTAATTTCACACAATGTAATATAACTGAGCTGTTAAGAAAAATTAAGTTATCAATTTGCAGGTAAATGAATGGAGCTAGAAACAATCATCCACAGTGAGTTCAGGGTCTCACTCAGCCTTCACCAGAGAAACTCCTTGCAGTAGATGGCAAGTCAGACAGACACCCACAACTGGACTGGGACAGACTTTAGATTACTTAGCAATAAATAGGATGCCTTTCCCAAGGCCATCCACTCAAGATTCAGGGATCTATACAGAAGAGGAAGCAGAACGATTATAAGACCTAAGAGTAGAGGATGATTCCAAGACATGACAGTGCTGACATACTTGTGAACCCAGGGACTGTGATAGTACACCTAAGACCTGTACCGGAACAAAAATGACAAAATGCCAACACTGAAAAAGGAAAGTGAATATACATTCCCACTCGTAATGAAGAAGGTATTTATGGTTGGTACCTCACATAAAGCGGAAACCAATGTTCTCCAATGGTGTGATACTGGGTATATCAACCGCACTCCAGAGCATGTCTCATGCTAAGGACTAGTTGGTCAACATAAAGGGGACTACATTGGTATTTGTCTCTCCTTTTGCTTTGTTTGGTATTTTTGTCTTAGTTGGGTTTTTTTGTTTCTTTCTTCATTAGGGACTGCTTGATTTTGGGGAGTGAGAGAAAATATGAAATTGGGCAGGTGAGAAGAATCTAGAAGGAGGGAAAGGGAAATGATATGGTCAAATGATTTTTATGAACATTTAAATAAAAATATATGCACGTATATTTTAATAATTCACTCAAAATAATTGGTCAAATAGATGAACAGAGTACTGTAGACATTTTTGGTCCCAGTAGTCATTCATATTTTGAAGTCTTAAAACAAAGAGAGTCATTAAATGGGGAAATCTGTAGGTGACAAATTAAATTATGACTCTGTCCCCGTAAGTAGGATCAGTGTTCTATGAAAGCTGCAGCCAGGAGAATCAGCTATCAGTGTGTGCTACAGAGGGCTACAGACAGTCACAGGAAGTAAGCAGTATATATGCAAACCAGACAAGAGTGCTTAGCAGCACCTGACTATGAGATTCCATCATCCTGCAATCCAGAGTCCAGAAGTATGAGATAAACTTTTCTGTTGTTTATTAAGTCATCCAGTTATGGGATCTGATTACAGCAAACAAGATAGACCGAGGCACTGATAATAAATTCACAACACCCATGCTACAGTGATGAGTTCTTGCACAAGGCACTTTTCTCAACAGCAGGATGCATATCTTGCCCAAGAGCATGCAGAACACTCCCCACCCAAGAGATGCTAGAAAAGGAGGCTAGAAGAGAGGTGACTCAGTGGTTAAGAGCACTTGCTCTTCCAGAAGGATCAGGTACAGCTTCCAGCACCCACATTGGATGGCACACAACTACCCAAAACTCCAGTCCCAGGAGATCCAAAACTCTCTTCTGATCTCTGACAGGTGCTACATGCACATGCATACATAGACAAACAGGCACACAAATACATACATGAATAAAAACAAAGGTAATTTTAAAATAAGATAAAAGTAAAGTAGAAAAAGAACAGCTTACCCTAGAGCCAAACAAATGAGAGAAAAAAATAGAAGTTTACGTATACTAATGACAGACACACTTTGTATATGGGATCTTAGTAACACTTTTATGAAAAATATATGTGACCAAATAGCTGTATCCTCAGATTGTATAATTGTAGTGTAATACTCTTAAATCCAGTCTTTCTCTTTATGCATTGAAGTAGAACAATACTTCAGTGCATAAAGACACTGTCATCCTTTTAGAAAGTTTTTGAGAGAAAATACAATTTTGCTCTCTATTCTTTTTTAATTTAAGAACTGGGTTACAAAAATACCCGCAGGCATCAAAGAAACGAAAAAAAAATATGAAACATATTCCTCAGAAAGCCAATGGAAAGGCAGGACTTTGGATGGGCATTTCAATTGCCTTTCAGAACTCTGCCTCCCAACTCCAGTATTCTCACAAGTGAACAACCCAGTGTTTCTGATGGGGCCAGGTGTTGAGAATAGAGAGAAGCAATGCTTTTTGCAGGCAGGCTGTATCTCCCATTCCTCTCTGCACATTACCAGTCCCTAAAACAACAAGATGCTGAACTCAAGAGCCTTCAAACTCAGCAAAAAACATTTTACTCCTTCTAAATGGATACACAACGAGTGGAGAGAGATCTCCTCTAACAATTTAGGTAGTTTCCTATTGGATATATGGAAATCAAAATTACAACTTTCAGTCATGAATAAACACTTGTATGAGATGTATAAGGGGTTGAGACCAATTATACTTCACACTGTAATACAAACTCGTTTTTATCCCACTTGAGATAGTTTAAGGCACTGGGCACAGGGGCAGCTGGTGTGATCTTTCCGGTTCTGCTCACCCTGTCCATCCCAGTGCTCCTCAGGGATTGCCACCTGCTCCCAGACTATCCAGGCTCTGCTTCACTACAGAATTACTGGAGACGGATGCATGTCTAATTACTTAGCAAAACTGAAAGAAAAAAAAACCTACAGAGTCCATCACTAGTGATCCAGGGAGTAGTAACAAAAGGGCCCAGAAAAAAAATGGTTTGTAATTGCATTTTCTCAAACAGCTAGATAAGAAGGCAGCAATTTTGCATTAGAATGCATTTGACTGGCCCATTTACAATGGACTGGTAATCCCATACATATTTATTGCCAAATGAAAGAAGGCAGCAGCATAAGCTTTTACCCTTTGAAGAAGGTCTGTAACACGCATGGTGTCAGTGAAATATGAAAATGGGGTGATTTGGTTGCTTCTTCATTTGTCAAAAGGGTTGCCTGAGCTGGCACATGTACCCGAGCTGAATGCAGCTATATGAAGTACGTTCTGAGGGCAATGGTGAGCATGGGTTTCAGCTGTGATCTGTGGTGTCCACAACTGCTCTGACCTGAAACAGGGTAATATGGAATCCCCAGATTAGCAGACATAACCTTGAATGGCTGAATAGAATGAACCCAGATAATAGAACAAACTCAAAAAGAGAAAGAGGAAGGCAGGAAAAAGAAGCAATTCCCCTGAGGTGATTTTGGGTTGGTACACACTGCATAATATTAATCCTTCACACTGACTGAGGAAATAAACCAATTATTTCTTTGAATGGAATAGCGTCTCTCACACAGTAAATATATTGCAATTCGTCATGCTATATATGTCCATGAGCAAATATTAAAATATGTCATGTGTGGTTCTGCAGGATATTTTACATTGTTGTCGACTCCACAAAAGATTTAAATGTCTAATAAGAGCAATAAATAAATAAATAAATAAATAAATAAATAAATAAATAAAAAACCAAATCAGCTCTTAATAAACTAAAGAAAATAGTTAACAATAAGAGAAAGGTAGAGAAAAAATTTTCAGACTTCAGGCTGAGAAATATCTAATTAAACATGAATGTCTTTTGAAAAACCAGAACAAAGGAAAGTTCAGCAAATGAATATGATTAACCCTGAATTTTAGAATTTTATTACAATTCCTCAGATGTAAACATCAACATTGCCTTTGTTTCTCTTGCTATGTTGGTATAATGATAAGTGCAAATAGACAATGAACAGTGAGTGAGTGCCTCAGTGTGTGTGTGTGTGTGTGTGTGTGTGTGTGTGTGTGTGTGTGTAGTGTCTGTATGTGTATGTGTGTGTGTGTGTTTGTATAGTATCTGCATGTGTGTGTGTATCTGTGTGTGAGTCTGTGTGTGTGTGTGTGAGTGTGTGTGTGTGTGTTTATCTCTTTATAGGTGTCTGTGTATGTATTTGTGTTTCTATGTGCAAGTGTTACGTGTGTGTGTGTGTGTTTGTATGTGTTTAAATAGTGCATAAATATTCCTACTAATGCTTAAAGAGGAAGCTCAAAGGTTACTTGTGAGTTTGAAGACTGAGATTTTCGAACAAGAGTTATAAAAGGAATATAATCATTGTCTCCTAAACTCTGCTGCGTGTCTGATACCTTTCTAGGCACTGTGTTGCATAGAAAACAAAATATACACAGTCTTGTTTTCCTCATACTTAAAAGGTTTATAGAAACTAGAAATGTATCTTGCAAGAATAAGGAACAGCTGCTGTATTAGGGTTAGCAGTATGAAACTGTCATTTCTGTAGATGGAAACACTCAAATATTCAATTTTGATCTTAAATTTTTCTTTCAAAACTCTTAAACTGCCTTCAACTTTGAAATTTCGGAATGAGTTTGTCACAAGGATACACTTGTCTATGAGAAAAGATGTTCTCTCAGACAAAGCAGATTTTGAGGGTAATTGAAACAACTTCCTCAGAACTATAAGAACAAAGGTTAGACTCAGGTGGATTTGATGTTTAATGACTCCCACTTCCTACATTCACTATGGCATTGCTGCCATGTCAAGTGTCTTTTCCCTACACATGAAAACCCCAGTACATCTCCCAATTATGTCATTGGCCTCCAGGTTTCTTCATTCATGGAGAACTACAGGCATGCACTCCAATTCTAGTAGAAGGGATCACATCCACTCAGCTCATCTTTTAGTATCTAGCTGCAAATCTTGGCCAGTTTAAATATTGGCTGTCCCTGACTTTCATATCAACCAAGAGAAAAATAAACTGTAACTGTCGGAATAAAATGGCTCTGTGTGGTGCCAATTCTTGAGGTGACGATATGGCAAACAAGAAATGAAGAGAGAAGAAAATGAACTTTTCATTCAAAGCTTGTTGAAATCAAAATGACTAAATCTCTTACTACTGCCACCCAACCCAGGAAGGTTGATTCAAGCACCCAAGTTGGCAGCACTAGAAGTATAAGAAGATCAAGTCAAGAAAAAAACCACATGGTCATTTCATTAGATGCTGAGAAAGCATTTGACAAAATTCAGCATCCTTTCATGCTGAAGGTCTTGGAAAGATCAGGAATTCGAGGCCCATATCTAAACATAGTAAAAGCAATTTACAGCAAACCGGTAGCCAACATCAATCTAAATGGAGAGAAACTTGAAGCAATCCCACTAAAATCAGGGACTAGACAAGGTACCCTCTCTCTCCATATCTTTTGAGTATAGTACTTGAAGTTCTAGCTAGAGCAATTAGACAACAAAAGGAGGTCAAAGGGATACAAACTGGAAAGGAAGAAGTCAAACTATCACTATTTGCAGACGATATGATAGTATACTTAAGTGACCCAAAGAACTCCACAAGAGAACTCCTACAGCTGATAAACAACTTCAGCAAAGTGGACGGATATAAAATCAACTCAAGCAAGTCAGTAGCCTTCCTATACTCAAAGGATAAGCAGGCTGAGAAAGAAGTAAGAGAAATGATACCCTTCACGATAGCCACAAACAATATAAAGTATCTTGGTGTGGCTCTAACCAAACAAGTGAAAGATCTGTATGACAAGAACTTCAAGTCTCCGAAGAAAGAAATTGAAGAAGACCTCAGAAGATGGAAAAATCTGCCATGCTCATGGATTGGCAGGATTAATATAGTAAAAATGACCATCTTGCCAAAAGCAATATACAGATTCAATGCAATCCCCACCAAAATCCCAACTCAATTCTTCATAGAGTTAGAAAGAGCAATTCAAAAATTCATCTGGAATAACAAAAACCCAGGATAGCTAAAACTATTCTCAAGAGTAAAAGAACTTCTGGGGGAATCAATATCCTGGACCTCAAGCTGTACTACAGAGCAATAGTGTTAAAAACCGCATGGTATTGGTACAGTGACAGGCATGTAGATCAGTGGAATGGAATTGAAGACCCAGAAATGAATCCACACTCCTATGGTCACTTGATCTTTGACAAAGGAGCTAAAACCATCCAGTGGAAAAAAAGATAGCCTTTTCAACAAATAGTGCTGGCTCAACTGGAGGTCAACATGCAGAAGAATGCAAATTGACCCATTCTTATCTCCTTGCACTAAGCTCAACTCCAAGTGGATCAAGGACCTCCACATAAAACCAGACACACTGAAACTAATAGAAAGGAAACTAGGGAAGAACCTTGAGCATATGGGCACAGGGGAGAATTACCTTAATAGAACTCCAATAGCATATGCTCTAAGATCAAGAATTGACAAATGGGACCTCATTAAATTACAAAATTTTTGCAAGGCAAAAGACAGTGTCAAAAAGACTAGGCGGCAACCAACTAACTGGGAAATGATCTTTACCAACCCTACATCCGACAGAGGGCTAATATCCAATATATACAAAGAACTCAAGAAGTTAGACTCCAGAGAGGCAAGTAACCCTATTAAAAAATGGGGTACAGAGCTAAACAAAGAGTTCTCACCTGAAGAATATCTAATGGCTGAGAAGCACCTAAATAGATGTTCATCATTCTTAGTCATTAGGGAAATGCAAATCAAAACAACCCTGAGATTCCACCTCACACCTGTCAGAATGGCTAAGATCAAAAACACAGGAGACAGCAGTTGTTGGCGAGGATGTGGAGAAAGAGGAACACTCCTCCACTGCTGGTGGAATTGCAAGCTGGTACAACCACTCTGGAAAGCAGTCTGGCGGTTCCTCAGAAAACTGGGCATGACACTCCCGGAGGATCCGGCTAAACCACTCCTGGGCATGTACCCAGAGGCTTCCCCTGCATAAAATAAGGACACATGTTCCACTATGTTCATAGCAGCCTTATTTATAATAGCCAGAAGCTGGAAAGAACCCAGGTGTTCCTCAACAGAGGAATGAATTCAGAAGATGTGGTATATTTACACAATGGAATACTACTCTGCAATTAAAAACAATGAATTCACGAATTTCCTAGGCAAATGGTCAGAACTTGAAAATATCATCCTTAGTGAGGTAACCCAATCACAAAAGAACACACATGGTATGCAGTCACTGATAAGGGGATATTAACCCAGAATCTCAGAATACCCTAGACACAATTCGCATATCAATAGATTTCCAAGAAGATGGAAGGAGAGACCCCTGGTCCTGGCAAGACTGGATGTAGGGGAACGCCAGGACAGAGAATGGAGAGGGGGTTGAATGGGGAAAAGAGGGAGGGAATGGGGCTTATGGGACTTTCAGGGAGGGAGGAAATGGGAAAGGGGAAATGATTTTGAATGTAAATAAAAAAATTAGAAAATAAAATAAAATTAAAAAAAAAGAAATTGGTTATATAGTTTCCAGCGGAGTTAAGTGAATTAGGTATTGCTATAAGATTCTCTCTGTTATCCCCAATACTTAAATTATATAAAATTAAATACACACACATAAATACATTTGTACATGTATAAACATATACATATAATATTCAGATTGCCTATAATTATTTAAGCCAGAGAACAATTGCATGTTTCTGTGGAAAGAAATAATTAACCAGGTCTAATGGTCTTGCAAAAAAAAAAAAAGAAGAAGATCAAGTCAATAATATTCTGTTTGTAGCTATAAGGGCATTCTAAAAAATGTTCCTATTATCATTACCCAGAATACAACTAACTTCATCAAACCTGACATTTCTACAATAAATAATTCATATCAGTGCTGGAATCTAAGCCTGGGGTGGGAAATAACTGATTAAGTTGTAGCAGCTTGATGCCTACTTTTATTGATTAAGTACTTCTGAGAATATAAGCAATAGTTGACAGTCGTTGCTTTTCTTCTCATTCTAAAAGATATGCTTTAATATCTTCTATTTGATGTTTAAGATGAAAAGAGTTTCACAAAGCCAAATGCGACTAAGTGAGCCTGTGTGTCCCAGCATTGGCAACATCTTGTCATCTGTTTTCGGTCACTGTTAGAAACCTCAGAGCACATCATATGTCATTTCCCTCTTTAAAAGTAAAGTGTCTTATCTAGCAAGAAATGACCTCATAATGAGGTGATTATTTTTGACATATGTAGATTCTTGTCAGGTTCTAATAAATAGTAAATACAGCATGAGACAAAAAAGTTTTACATGTCCAATGTGGTATGTAAACATAAGAAAGCTTCTTTCAAGTGACATTAAGTAATGCTATTAATAAATAGTCACCATACAAAAGTGGAAACTAGTACCAACCTTGTACTAGCAGAATAGTCCTTCATCCTGAAGCTACTTCCTCCCCTGCCAACTCTACCTACAGTTGATCATACACCTAGTAAAATGTCTCTTGAGCTAAAGACCTAGAGAACTCAAAGTTTGGTCATCAGGATATTTCAACAAACTTTGAATGAAAACTTTATTTTCTTCTCTCTTCATTTC
The DNA here is from genome assembly GCA_036184795.1 of Tokudaia tokunoshimensis. NCBI lineage: Eukaryota > Metazoa > Chordata > Mammalia > Rodentia > Muridae > Tokudaia > Tokudaia tokunoshimensis. Next base: position 8,110,366 of record BTHU01000005.1, on the reverse strand, counting down.
TCATACGTTTTGTTGTTATTATTTGTTTTATTGAAAATATTTTATATAATATATTGTGATTACAGTTTGTCATCCCTCACCTCCTAGCATATCCTCTCCAGCTCCACAGTTACCCAAGTCCACACCTTTTCTTTCTCTCTCTCACTAGAAAAAAAAAATAGGCAAATAAACAAGAATAAAAACTAACGGAAAAACATATTTTAAAGAAAAAGAAAAATCATGAGAGGAACACACACACACACACTATTAAAACACAATGGATGAAGAAATCATAATGGATAAGCTGAAAATGCCCAAACAAAGCATTATGAAATAAAACTCTCTAAAAGTATCATTGAGTTTGTTTTGTGTTGGCTATCTACTACTGGGCATGGGGCTTCCCTTTAGTGTGGATGTATACTCAGTGACACTCCATTGGAAGACAACAACATATTCCTTTGTGAGCAGTTGTCACACCCAGAACCTTCCCTGAAACTCATAAGTCCATGATCCTCAACAAGCAGAGTCCATTCTCAGAATTACCCTCTTAGATTATGTTCTCTTTATGTGAACAGCGTAGGCACACACCAACCTAGCAGTGACAGCTTCTGGTCAGCGAGACTACATAGCACAATCTGCTATCCCTAGACTATCTGCACACCATAATCGTGTAGTAAATACTGCAAATAACTCTAAAAGTCAAGTTTAAGGTTTTGTTTGGCTGTTTGCCTTTTTCTTGCCTTTTATCTTCTTTCCTACTTTCTCTGTGGTTAATTTTCTCTTTTCTTTTCTGCTAGTTGAAGAGTTCTGTGTCTATTTCCGGCTTCCCACTGATTGGTCTTAACTTCTGCATCTTCATTTGAAACTCTAAATTTGCATTATGTTTTTTCTTTTGATAACAATAGTAACAACAACTTTATTTCCAATCACCTCTGTATTGATTATGTTGATTGTATCCATTTTTTCAGTTTACTTTATCTGCAATGAATACAACTTGATATTTGTATTACTAGTTTTCTTTTTTTTTCCCCTGTGACCAAACGTGTAGTGAGAAGAAATTTAGGAAAATAAAGGTTGATTTTGATTCCCAGTTTCAAGATACACATTTTGTCATATCAAGGAAGGCATAGAGGCAGGAAAGTCAGGAGACAGAGAACCTTTAGGAAGTAGGAAGATGTATATAACTACAAAGCCTGCTGTTGCCCCAGCCCCTGACCAGTGAGTGACCCACTTTTTAAACCAAGGTTCTACCTCTTAAAGATTCCTCACCCTTCCCAAACAGTATTCTCATGTGTTAATGCATGAACCTTTTGGGTACATTTCGCTTTTTCTTTTTTTCACTTTACATCCCGATAGCAGCCCCGCCCAACCATTACCCACAATCCCTCCCCCAACCTTCCCCTTCTCTGAGGTGGTAAAAACCCCTTGGGTATGCCCCCACCGTGGCACACCAATACTCTGCAAAGCTAGGAGCATCCTCTCCCACTGAGGCTAGAGAAAGGAGCCTAGCCAGAGTAACATATCCAACAGACAGACAACAGATTTTGGAAGAGCCTCTGCTCCAACATGAAGTTGGAGATGCACATCTACTACATGTTTTCTTGGGGCAGGGGGCAGGGGGGCAGGGGGTAGGGGGCAGGGGACAGGGGGCAGGGAACAGGGGACAGGGGGCAGGACTAGGTCTAGCCTGTGCATGCTTTTTGGTTGGTGGCACAGTCACTGATAGTCTTCCTGTGCCGTTCCTATCCCCTTTGGGCCCTCAATCCTTCCTCAATCTCTTCCATTAAGATCCCTGTTGCATTTTATAAATATGGGAAGATCAGGATATGTTTGTAAAGCCAGGTATGATAAAGTGGGAGGTGCCTCTGTGAGCCCATGCTGAGGCACTCCTTCCCCCTGAGGAACCAGCCATATGAGGACAGGTATAGTTTAGAATAGAGTTTATTTGGGGCATAGGAAGGGAAGTTAGGAAGTAGTAGAGACAGAGAAAGAGAGAGGAAGAAGGAGTGAAAAGAAGAGAGGAGGGGAGGGGAGGGGAGAGGAGGGGAGGGAAGAAAAGAGGCTGACCAGGGACACATGAACAGGAAAGATTGGAAGGAGGGGGAAGGGAAGAGAGGGAGAAAGGGGTCAGGAAGAGAAGAGAGGCAGAGAAGATAAGAGAGTGAGGCGGGTGCAAAGAGTCCCTTTTATAGGCTATAGGCTGTTTTTCCCTCACATTGTTTTGGGGGTTCTGCAGCTGCCATTTCTGTTACTAATCACACAGCTATATTATGCACTCTAGGTAGCACATATGCGTGAAGAAAATATCTGATGTGATATCTCTTGGGGAAACAATAGAAGAGGTAATTAGAGTAGTTCTACTGCTGCAGCCATGCTTTCCCAACATAATTCAAAGTGGCTTGACAAGTGTATTGAATTCTTACTGCAAGTCAGGGGCTTTTATGGATTTACCCAATGATTCCTCCAGTTTAGGGAATTATTTTAATTGCTATATATTTAACAGATAAAGAGAGGGAAGATCAGGGTAGCAAAAAATATAGACTTGACCACCCAGCTTAAAGAAATCACATCCACAGCACAAAAACTCGATCTTCTAATTCCAAATCTAGTCTAATTGCCTATAGAGTCAATACTTATTTTGAGCTTTGCTTACTTTTATGACTAAAAGAAAGTATAATATTAATATATAGACACCTTGGTCATTTAGTTGATCGTCACATAATCGATTAAAGTCTTCCTCATCAGGTCTAAGGTGAATATCAGATTGAAAGCTTACATCAGGAGCCCTAATGCACAGTATCACTGATCTGGGAAAGTCATTCTGTTCTAGATGGCTGAAAGTTTTGGACGTAGCTGCTTGCTTGAACAGACATGCTCATGAATTTTAGATATGGGGTAGATTTCCCTACCACATGTTGAGAAATTGAAAAATGGGAAAAGAGAAAAGTAAATGACCTTTGAAAGACAGAAGAGCTTTTACTCTGGAGAAAAATATAATTCAGTATTCATGCACATTCCATTTCTTTTAGAGTTTGAAGACTTATCAAGATGTGTGAGCAAGTTTAATGGGATTTATTTGTAGGAGGAGGTCATTTCTAAGCTAGAAAAAATATTTATAGCATGAAAGCATAAGAATACGAGAGGGATTGCATTTCAGTCTGTGCACTGTACTGGATTTGCTCTGAAAGTAGTTATGAACCATATTGGTCCATGAACTTCAGCTTTCTCATTTATAAAATGTTAAGCCGGACACCTGTCTTCTAAGGTATGAAATGAATATGTTTCTATTTACTTGATAACACATATTGATATTGATTTTTCCTTACCACATGTGATATGTTGATTCTTTTACTGACTTCTATTGAGTTGATAATGTTTTCAGTATTCTTCGTCATATGGGTGTGTGTATGTGTATCTATATGCATGTATGGATGTGTTCACTGACCACTTCAAAACTGAATATACAGTTCATTAGAGATTGCTGTTAACTTAGATTTACTTTTCTAATTAACCTTTTTGAGACTTGAAAATATGAATTTGTTATAGTGCTAAGAAATTATCAAGTCATTGTCCTTCTCCCTCTAGTTATCCAGGCAGCAAATATATCTTGCAAATCCTTCAATGTAACTCCCCGTGGCATCATCCACATGATGGAATAGGCAAATTTTCCTAGTTTCCTATTCACTGCTAAGCTGGAGTGTCCCATGGTAAGACAACACCACAGTTGGCTTCACTAATTGCTCGTGGAAGGACATCTAGGTTGTTTAGGGTTTGAGACCATTATAAATGAAGCCATTAAGAACAGTTGTGTGCCAGGTTTTAAATGAAAAGATGCAATTCTTTTATTTTCAGGTACACTCAGGATTGTAGTTGCTCAGTAGTAAGGTGCTTGCATATACGAATATAAGAGAAACTACCAAACTATCTTCCCAGGAGGTTATGTCATTGCATAACCTGTCAAGCAATGCACGAAGGAGCTAATTTTTCTAAATGCTCACCAAGCTTTTGATATTGACACTGTTTTCTTTTCTTGGTTTGCCTGACATTTTATAGGAGTGGAGTCATCCCTCTTAGTTGTCACTTCTCTGATATCTAATAATGACAAGCAATATTTTGTAGGCTTATTTCTGCTGTTTGGACAGCCTCTTCAGTGAAATGCCTTCTCACTCTGCTACCGTTTGAATGTGAAATGACCTGCAGGCCTATGTGTTAAGGCATTGGTCACCACACAGTCACTCCTGAGAGATGATTAAACACTGAAGAAATGAAGCTCAGTAGAATGTTAAGGATCTCTAAGAGTGTACCCTCAAAGAGTCTTGTGGGAGCAATGGTCTCCTCCGTTTTTCCCTTTTATTCCTAGTCATGAGGTGCATAGCTTTGTTCTGCCCTGGTGTGCTATTTTAAGTCACTGATGCCCTAAAAGCAATAGGATTAGTTGAGCTTATTAAAACCTCCGATACTGTGAACCTGGACAAACATGTCCTCTTGGGAGTGAATTAGCATAGATATTTTGTTACAGTAACAACAAAGATCTGACTAAAACAATGTCTTTGCCCATTTTTATTTGAGTTATTTGTTTGTTTATTGCTGGGTTTGGCATTTTTGTATACTTTCTAGATGTATGATTTCTCCCAGTCTATAGCTGAGCTATCTGCTCTCTTAGCAAGGTCTTTCACAGTATGAAAGTTTGTAATTTTCATCAGCTGTCTTACTCAATCACTTCTCTTCCTTAGGTTTAGAAGCAAAGTCTCCCATTGAACATGGAGTTTACCAGTTCAACTAAGTCACCTGCACTCTGCTTTGCTGGGGCTGGGATAACAGGCAGCAGCTACATGCCTAGCCTTAGACAAGGGTTCTAGTGTCCAGTCTCAAATTCTCATGCTTGTCTTGTGTAGCAAGTACTTTACCAAATGGGCCATTTCCCCAGTTCTAGTGGGTTGTGTGCATGCCTATGCCTTTGTCTGTCTGTCTGTCTGTCTGTCTGTCTGTCTGTCTGCTTGAACGTTTTCCCTCACACCTAGCTATTGTAGCATTAATTCTGTTCTTCATAAGCCCATCTTCAATTAAACATCGTCAGTCCTCTTGCTTAGGATCTTGAACACACATAAATGTATTGCTAGACTCATCTTGATTTATAATCTGAAATAAATCCATGTTTCAGTTGTGGGTTTTGTTGGTGATGTTTCTCAGCAGGGGCTTCCAGATATTTTTAAAATTTGGCTGATAATAACCTTGTAAGAGACTTTGGTTTTACTCACTTTTGTTCCTGGTGCTTCACTCTTTTGCAGTTTGGCATTTGTTAGCTTCTCTGTGTTCCTACTCCTGCTCACAGACTGCAGACTTTCATTTGCCAACCAGGTCTCCAGGTGTTCGTAAGAGCTCTGTCCTGAGATGTTAAGGGTCACATACATTCCTACCACTTACCTAGATCCAGCTTCTGTCATAGAGATGACTGCATATCCTCCCTGCTCCCAGATACTTGAAATGTCCATAGAAGCCTGAGACTTAGGGCAGAAGTTACCAAGCAGACAAGGGGCTTTAGTAATGCTGGCCGTGTTATTTGTGGCTTTTGTCTCTGGCAATCGCAGTCTTTACAGTTGCTTCTTGCTGCCACCATAGTGTAGCCAATCTGGCCTCTTCCTGAATCATGTTCTGCTTTCTTCTGGTTTCTGCTCATGTTTAATTCCTCTCTCCATTTGAGCCTAACAACCTTTTGTTTTTTTTCTCTTCTCATATTTTGTAACTGGATATTTGAAGAAAAAGAAATGTATTCACATTAAAATTATACAGCTTAAGCCAAAACTTGTCCTAGAATTAATAACATTTTTCTATTTGATTTTAGAACTCAGAAAATTTTAAATGGAAAATATATCTGCTTATCTGCTATCAAAACTAGAGTTCTACATGCAATATGTCTATACAAAATCATTTAGTGAATTGTATAAATCTATATCTACACATAAATGCAGTGTGTTAATGTAAAAACTGAAGAAAACTAGTCTGCAAAAGTGAACTGTTGTAATGTTAATTCCTGTAATGTAATGAACTGTTGCCCTGTTAATTCCTGGTTTTGATATTTACATCAAGTAGTAGCTGTTATCAGTGAAGGATACACTGGGCACAATATACTATTTTTATGATTGCCTGTAAGACTGTGTTTAGAGGCTTGAGCACTGGGTGCACATCCTGAAGACCTACATTCAACCCCCAGTACTCGAGTTATACTGCTCACACCTGCCTGTCACTCCAGGTTTAGGGGGTACAATGCCCTCTTCTAAACTTAGAGGGCACCTGCAGCCATGTGTACATACACATAGACACATATACATAATTAAAATTAAGATTTTTTAGATATTCACTTACTTAAAAATCATTTGTATGTGTATGTTGGTTTGTATATATGCCACATGTGCCCACCGAAGCTGGAGAAATCAGGTCCCCCTGGGGCTGGAATTACAGGTATTTGTGTACTGTCCTATATGAGCGCTAGGAACAAAACTTAGGTCCTTGGCAAGAACAATGCAGAGCTCTCAAGTGCTGAGCTATTTTCTCCTCAGTCCTTAAGAAAGTAAGTACTAAACATTAAATAAAATAGGAAACTTATAAAATAAAACTAGTGTCAGCATTGTTCAAACCTGTAATTCTAACAAGCAACCAGGAGGCTGATCTAATGACATCAGGATTTACAGTACTATATTTCTGGATGAGCCTGGGCTATTCCATCTTAAAAAGAGAAAGAGAGAGAGAGAAATAATGAGAAGTGAAAGAAACAAAGAAAGAAGGAGAGAGAAAAAAAGGAAGAAAGAAAGAAAGGAAGGAATGAATGAAGGAGAAAAGATATAAAACTTAAAAGCACAAGAAACATTATGTAAGAACTAAGTACTTCTTGGAAGGAAATACATGGCACATGCTATAAATGCATGTAGATTTTAAGTGATACATGAAAATGTTAATATTTACATTCTCTCATCTCCTAATGATTCCTTTGTCAACTTCTTCAAAGTAAGACATGATTTCTGTTTTACATGTTCATGTATTCATTCACTTCGAAAAAGTTCATAAAGACCAAATTACGGGCCATTAACCACCTATGACCCTGGCCGACCAAAACTGAGTAAGAGTTCTTGTCAGCAAGGCTCTTTTCTATTGCTAAAAAGAAAGACATTTAAACTATCATAAATTTCCAAATAGCTCTGTGGACTCATGCTGGTGAGTCAAACTGTGGGGATCTATGATGGTAAGTGAGAGTAACATGGTGGCTAGGTCTAAATGGATAAGAAGGGGATTGTTAAGACTGTTGAGTGGATAGAGGTGTTTTCCACCAAGCCAGAAAACATAATTACAACCCCAAGTACATACCAAAAAGAAGAGACCCACAGACTAATTTATTTAACAAATAAGTAGTAAAAGTAAAGGAGAATTGGATGAATTGTTACAGATTGAAGCATATTTAAGAAGTGCATCAATAAGATGAACTTTGCAATCCTCACTTGAATAGAACACAACTATAAAAAAAACCACTCACGTTTAGAGCATGTTTGTTTAACTTGCACGAAGTAGCAAGGCATGTACTGGGACATAAAATAGAGTAATAAAAATGTTCAGGAGGGATGCAATAACTTTGAAGTTGGAATCCAAAAGAGTATGCTCTACCTGAAGCTCATGAGGGCTAAGATACATCCTAAGTACATTAATGACATCATCACCACTTTCCAGAACATTTCACTGACTGCTTTCAAATAAATGTTTTTTAATATATTTGAATCCTATTACATTTACAAAAGTGATATTAAAATATTGCGTATGACTAGGAGAATTTTCTCCAGCATAGCCTATTAAAGTTCATCTCAAGCTCATCTCTGGGGCTCTGGTTGAAAGATTAGCCTCTGATCTTGCTGAAAGCTTTGAATTCAAAATAAAAAGAATGACATATCTAGCAACATTCTAAATTCACATTAACACCTGCTTTGTGTCATGACACAAGCTAAAGATGCACAAATGACATCATAACTGGCATTTGCTGCAAAGATTAAAATGAGGGCAATAGGTAGTGGTGATTGACAAATGTTAATAAGCATTGCAGTTAGTTAACTGGTAAGCAGGAGGTCATCCAGGCTGTTCTCTGTTAAGTTTATATTTCTGATTTCCATAGTAAAATTTTTCTCAATCAACGTTTTATGTAACAGCTTCAGATTATTTAGACAACTCTTCATTTAAATTTATTCTGAGTTACGTAGAGTACACTGGTTAAATTTTTAGTCACAGTAGGAACTTTTTGTTCCCTTGAGTCATATCTTTTGTATTCTAATGTTCCAAGCATGTATCATTCAAAAAATAATGTTATGAGTCTTAGCATTTCCCTCATAAATTAGATAAAATGACCTGTTTTGTTTTTCAAGGGAAATTATTGAGGAAAAGATAACTTGCCTCCATTGTTATTACTATTAGTCTAATAACTGATATTTTATTTGATATGTATATAGGTGTTTAGTCTGCATATGTATGTTTGCCAAATATGTTCTTGATGCCCATGGAGGCTAGGAGAGGGCATCATATGCTCTAGAACTGGAGTTATAGACAATTTTGAGCTGCCATGTGGCTGCTAGGAATTGAACCTGGGTCTTCTGGAAGAGCAATCAGGGTTCTTAAATTCTGAGCCACCTCTCTTGCCCTTGTAGTAACTGATTTTTATCAGATATGAAATTATTTATTATTAAATAATCTTGATACTAGTAAGATTTAGAAATGTTCTAGCAAAAGAATTGCATGATTTTTTTTTTAGTTGTAGATTACATACACTCTTTATGTTTTAAAAGACTAAGTAAAATAAAACAAGTTTGGCTGCTGGAAAAGGAAATCAAAGGACATTATTGAGGACAGAAAAACATTGCTGGTTTAAATAAAAGAGTTCTATTTTAGGAAAGTGTTGAAATATTGGCTGCAGACATGGATTAACTAAAGGCCAAGCACTAGAAAGGGCATGAAACTGGAGGGTAATTTAGAACCCCAGGACTAAGGACTTTTTCTGGCAAAATTGTCCTTAAATGTTTGTGCTTTATTTTACAGGTTAGAAGAACCAAAACAGGTTTGCTATAGGAAGACATGAGACTTGTATTTGTTATGCATAGATCTCACACAGTGGTATAGAGTATGAAATGCTTAATGAGACCCAAACATGAGGGAAATGAAATACATAGCTTGTTTAAAGGCTCCAAACAAGAGAAAATAAATTGACATGGGGGTGGGGATACAAGGAAGTGCCTTGTCTGAGAAATAAGATTTGGAGGCTCCATTGAAATGGGATGAAGATGAGCAACTTCGAGTTCTGTGTCATCTTGGGTGACTATTCTGAGAGTTACATGGCCAGGTGATTGCATACTTATACTAAGGTAGAGCTTCCTGAAAAGCCAAGTTATCTGTTACTTCCTGCTGGCCCTAAGCTTCAAACCTGAATATCATATTATTATAAATATTATAAGCAATTGTGACATAATGGAAATTATTTGTGTATCTAAACATATCTGGCTATGAAAAAGGTACAGTAAAACATACTAGATGATATAAAATTTTTAGCTCTGTTGTAATATTATGGGACTACAATTTCTTTCTGTCTTATTCTTAACTAAAACACCATTAGGAATATATAATGGTAGTTGATAGTAACATCGTGAACCATGATTGAGAATACAGAATTTAGAGTAGACTTAGGAGAAAACTGGCCTGAATGTGAGGCATGTTCTACTTTAAACGTTTTAAATTACCTACAAGTAGCAACTTAGAACTGAAGGATAATCTATTGCTTGTAGCCTGAGATTCCCATGTGCCACAGAGTGATGGGAATATGACCAAACATCAAACTTTAAACTTAGTTAAGACCATATGAGATATGTTTGCATTTTTGTAGTTTGATTGTACAGTTCTCAAGTGTCAACTTTCAAGTTTTCCCATAATGATGTTGTGTCACAATGTCCAAAGCCTAGACATACTGGAAATAGCAAGAAGACAAGGCCTCCGGTAAATCTCTAGTGAACCAATTCACTAAGGTGTTAATTCAAAAAGTCAGTAGCTAAAGAGCAATCAGCAGAGACAAAAGAAGAGCCATACAAAAGTCCAAGAAAACAGGTGAGAATTCAGGGAGTACTCGGTAATGAGAGAATGGTATATTACACAGCTCTAACATCCATGAAAATGGAGCCTGGACTAGCAAATACAAGCACAAATATACATAGCTAAATAATGAGAAGCAATCTGAGCTTACAAAGCTTTTATTATTGTCATGTTTCCTGCTTGTTTGTATTCTCCTGAACCTATAACAAGCATAATTATAAGCAAGAGTACTTCAAATAATGCTTATTGTGTTTAACTTTGAGATACTTACAAGATTCAAAGCCTAAATTATTTTTGGGGGGAATGAGCTTTGAAAATTTCATTTCTTTAAAATGAAAACAGAGTTCAGAATAATACTCTTCTTTTTATCTCATGCCTGTCAAAGTCATTAACAAATATTTCCCTGTCAAACAGATGATAATGTAGTCTAGCTTAACCCTCACCATTCATTAGAAGAGAGACAGGAAATGGGAACCTTCAATTTCTCTCTTTCTATATCAAATCTGAAATCTTATCTCCATATCAAACCTTAGATTTAATACTCAAAAATCTGCCATGAAAATTCTCAACCCTGGAAAGAGAACAGTTTCCCATCAGTGAAATAGGTATGTTCATAAGAAACAATTGGGACTTTTTGACCAAGAAACAGAATTTTAGAAATAACATTATTAGTTAATTTTTAATTGTCATTTTAACTGACTATAAATTCCTATATCATGTTAGCAGGTACATATATGTGCCATGAGGTACATCTTTAGCTCAGTAATCAAATTTCAGTTGACATTATAAAACTTGCTAAGAATGTTCTTTCTCAGCTCCCATACCCATATCATTTGGAGAGCCGGGCAAATGAGAGATTTTTCATTAAGTCCACCATGCCATGTCCTTGTAGACACATTCACATGTGAGTTTTACAAAATGACAGTGTGTTAACAAAAGAGAAGCCTTGAAAAACTAGTACACTTACTATATTCTGCACACTGGGAAAGAATGCCCACATTGTCTGTGCTTTTTGAGGCATGTTCCTGTAGCCTTGCTTTGAAAATCCATTACCTGGAGGTTGATAACCACAGCTACACTGGGTCTCCTTCAGAATGTCATTACTCCTTTATGACCCTGTATGGAGTTTAAATTGGGTTGAGCAAGGTGACCAAATCCTTCTGTTATCGAAATGAAGCATATTGTCAAAAGGAAAAGGCACCAGCTGATCTATAGTAGTTGTTTTATTGCTGATTTTATCTTCTTGATGGTAGGGTATAATTTCTTTCCTCTCACTGGGATGGGAGAACAACTGTTTGAAGGATCTAAATAAAAGCATCAGTAGAAAATTACATTAATACATATACAAATATAGAAACTAGGTGAATTATTTTAGTATATTAATAGTTCTACAATAAAAAAACATTATTGTGATGTAATTTTAAGATACTTTTTAAGGCAGTATACTTTAGCATCTAACATCTATACAAATAGCATGTACAGGTTAATTTTGTGTGGTTGGTATGATGAAAGAACTATGGCAGAATCCCTACATGCTTCAAGTGATGTTCTTGAACATATGTAGGGACTATGAAAGTCTAAGAAAAGCTTATGTTTGAACTGTGATTCTCAATTGCCTCATTTTCTCACTAATGTGGCTGGTGTTAAATTATACTGGTGCTTGTAACAACCATGCAGTTTGGAAGTCCCAGAGACTATTGCTAGAAGCCTTGTCTTTTCTCAAGATATTTCTCATTACACGCACGCACACACACACACACACACACACACACACACACACACACACACACACACACACACGCAGGGGGGGATACATAGATAATTTTCTCCTTAATATTGTAATACTGAATGTAGCAAGCCCTCTTGTGTGTTGTGCACAAGTCGATTCAACTTAAGTCCCATCAAAAGTACTAAGAAAATTTCATCTAAACATTTAGGGACCTTCTATTATTTCCTAAGTAATGCATGACAACATCTGTTTACATAACAACTATGTAGCAATAAATATAAGTGATCTAGAAGTGATTTAAGTATACTGGAAGGTATATGATATATTCACATATATATGATATATGATATATTTACATATTCAGATACCCTATAGAAAATATTTTATCCTGTTCAGGTTTTTGTGCCTTTGGAGATCCTGTAAGCAGCTCCCATAGAAACTCAGGGAGAGCAAAACTAAAAATAAATAAATTGTATATGATGTTGAAAAGAATAAACAAAGGGGTATGTTTTAGAGTTGTTACTTGTTTTAGATATGTTACAGAGTTGACGCCTAATAGCAAATTTCTGTTGTGACAATAAAGTGAATCCTTATTTAAGTTTATTTTAGACACAAGCACTATGCAAAGACTCTCAGACCTCAGAAACAGCCAAAGCACTGCTTTGGAAAGGCAAAGCTCTCAGACTGAGTAGTAGTGAAGCCGTGTGAGATCTGCCAGTGTACCTTGGCATCTATGCTGGGCAGCTCAGCTGAGAGCATCTCTTCCAGCTTCATACTCCCTGTGGGTTTAAATATTTCGTACACTCATTTTCTAGCAGATAGGTTACTTCAACTTTTAAATCTCCTGAAAGACTCCTTTGGATTACACACTGCCCAAACTTAACTTTCCTATTATCAAAACTTAACCACCATATCAGTTATCTCAGATTAATCCTGTAAGAAACAGCTATCCAATATATACAAAGAACTCAAGAAGTTTAACTCCAGAGAGGCAAGTAACCCTATTAAAAAATGGGGTACAGAGCTAAACAAAGAGTTCTCACCTGAAGAATATCTAATGGCTGAGAAGCACCTAAAGAGATGTTCATCATCCTTAGTCATTAGGGAAATGCAAATCAAAACAACCCTGAGATTCCATCTCACACCAGTCAGAATGGCTAAGATCAAAAACACAAGAGACAGAAGTTGTTGGCGAGGATGTGGAAAAAGAGGAACACTCCTCCACTGCTGGTGGAATTGCAAGCTGGTACAACCACTCTGGAAAGCAGTCTGGCGGTTCCTCAGAAAACTGGGCATGACACTCCCGGAGGATCCGGCTATACCATTCCTGGGTATATACCCAGAGCCTTTACCTGCATGCAATAAGGACTCATGCTCCACTATGTTCATACCAGCCTTATTTATAATAGCCAGAAGCTGGAAAGAACCCATATGTCCCTCAACGGAGGAATGGATTCAGAAGATGTGGTATATTTACACAATGGAATACTACTCTGCAATTAAAAACAATGAATTCACGAAATTCCTAGGCAAATGGTCAGAACTTGAAAATATCATCCTTAGTGAGGTAACCCAATCACAAAAGAACACACATGGTATGCAGTCACTGATAAGAGGATATTAACCCAGAATCTCAGAATACCCTAGACACAATTCGCATATCAATAGATTTCTAAGAAGATGGAAGGAGAGACCCCTGGTCCTGGAAAGACTGGATGTAGGGGGACGCCAGGACAGAGAAGCGAGAAGGGGTTCAATGGGGAAAAGAGGGAGGGAAGGGGGCTTATGGGACTTTCGGGGAGGGAGGAAACGGGAAAGGGGAAATGATTTTGAATGTAAATAAAAAAAGCTTTAGAAAATAAAATTAAAAAAAAAAGAAAAAAACAGCTCTAAGGAAGAAATTTTTGTGTCAGGTGTTTAATGGTATGTGCCTTTTGATGAACACTGGAAGAAATGAAGGAAGCCACATTAAAGAGAGGGCATGGAGCTGCAGTGCAGTCTCAACAAAGACTCCAACTACATGACATCTGAGAACAGGCAATATCCATCCCAAACTGCTTTGTGTGGAAGAAGACAGATTGTATGACTTGATATTGGCATCCACAGAGCTGAAGGAATGGGTTCTTGTTCCTGCAAAAAGAATCTGAGTAATATGTCGCAACATTCACTCTACAAGTGTACTATAAACCTGTCCCCTGTTCATTAATGTAACGGACAGTTATTTCTGCTCAACCTACTGGATATATGATACCTGTTGAGCTTTGTCAATATAAAAGTGGACATAAAATGTTTCTGCAATATAAGAAAAGCAGACAAATAAATAGCAATAATGACAACAAGGAAGCTGAATGTACTTTGACAATAGAAGCTTTGTCTGCTTTGGAAAGAGACAGTATGGAGCATTTCGCTTCACTTAGTGGGAAAAGACCTCTCTACTCTGATTTATCTAGAGCGTCTGTTTATCTCTGACCTACTTCTCCCTCAGTACTAGGTGATTCTCCCACCACTTGCAATCATGGTAACTTGTATCCTGACATTCTTACTACCCCAGGAATCCTCAATTCTGCATACCATTACAGTTTCACAGGCATTGTGTAAGTCTCACTAGTAACTAGAACAACAAAGCACTCAGGAATTACAGAATAGAGTTAAAAGAGCACTTATAGGGATCTAGACCTAGAATCCCAAATTAGGCGTGGAAGGTTGGTCCAGTGTGGGATGTAAGGAGGTGAAAAATGCTTATTCTGTGGTCTGTCATCTAACAAGGCAAAAATTCAAATCGAAGAGCAGATTCGTGGACTGCCTTACGTTGTCCCCTTCAAAATGAATCATTCAATGAGAATCAGACTTGGCAAATTTAAGGAAATTGATGCACTTGTTAGGAAGTAGATTAGTTTTCCAAAAATAACATTTTATCAAGTATAAGTTTTAATTCCTATATGTCGTTCAAATCAAGTGTGTGTGTGTGTGTGTGTGTGTGTGTGTGTGTGTGTGTGTGTGTGCATGTTTATGTGTGTGTATGTGCTACTGTTTCCTTTATCCTCTTAACCTAGGCATCTCTGTGATTAGTAGAGCTACCAAAGCAGACCAGAACCCTGTACCTAAGCTAGGAGGCAAGAGCATATTCATCTTCACTAACACAGTATACATACCTGACTATGCATGAGTGTCACCTAGGGGTAGCACATACACACATACACATACACACACACACACACACACACACACACACACACACACACACACACCAGACGGTGAGGAGAAACCTTAACACATTATGTTTATCCAAGTGAGCTACTCTTGTTCTCTGCCTAATCTCTGTACTCTGCCTCCAGGTGAGACTAGAGTTATGAGATAAAATTCAGTATATCAAAGGAGGCAATGGCTTAAATTTGTTTTCATCACTTGTGCATGTGGTATGTATTTGTATTATCTTTATGCACTGCTACATTTAAACCAGTTGAACAAAGTGAAACATGGATCCCTAAGCCAGATTGAGAATTAGAATGACTCAGCGACTGGTTAAGAGGTTTTTCTATCCCTTTCCTTGAAGTTATTCAATGAATGGATGTGAAATGGATTCACACACACACACACACACACACACACTATGCATAAAGATAAATACCCAAGTATTGACATTATTGTTTAATGCATGTAAACAAACATGTAATTATGTAAACTTCCTTGACTAAGGCTAAGTGTTTATCACAATGGCACACTGAGCTGTACTCTGAAATGTACCTCACATGTGTGACTTCTCTAGTTTATTTAATTCAGAATGATTCAGTTCTCTTAAGTGGTACATGCTCAAATTTCCTTAGAGCTACAAATCCCTATTCTTTAACTTTGTTAAATACGATTTCCTGTACCCCCCAAAAGAAATCTTTCCATTCTGTAATAACAAGGTTGATTTTAAATGGATAAACCTTGAGAAATTGAGTTCCACTCCCTAAGCACTTCATAATTACCAAATAACAGGCACTGATCGCTCCAAGACAAAAACCTGATCTCATTAGTACCTGCTGCTTGGGTAGAGAGAAGACAATTATATGTGAAGGGTACTATACTTTTGGAAATGCTAATTAATTATACATTATTTATTAGAAATACAATGCTCTCCTTGTACTGTAGCTAGGAATACAGAGGATGCCTGAGAGAACTTAAATAGCTGAGACAAGCTGAATTGTAATGAGCTACAGTCATTTGTTCTAAGGCCAGGTTGTTTTGCTGGTTTGGAAACAGCTTTATATTACTCTCTTCTATGTCTTTTTCCCTGTATTAGAATGAGCTATCAAGGTCTAAGAGTGGGAATAAGAGATTACTTTGGCAGGTTCCGGAGAAGCTACACTGGTCCCACTATTTGAATTTCTCTTTGAAAAAGGGAAATGATCGATTAATAGTGATATATTACAGATAAATAATTTGCCAGCCCAAACTAAGTCTGCCACTTTAAAGAGTGACTTGTAATATACTGAATTCTGACAAATTCAATCCCTTTGCATAAATATTGTAGAATTGTACTTATTCTAAAATCATTACCCATTTTTTCCTATTATTTGTTGGCATTAGCAACAAACAGCTACTAACAAATTATATCTCTCTTCATATGAGGCACTCTGAGGACATCCAGTTCTCAGGAGCCTGCCTACCTATCTGTTGTGCTTTGACTTATAATGCTAAAGAAGAAAACAGCAAAGATTAGACAAGAGCAGTTTTGTAGACCCCAGATGTCTCTCACCTTCAGTTTTATTGTATGATTTCTAATGTAGTTATCAAGTCTTTCAAATAGCTGTTCAGCTAAAATATGAGGAATATACAACTTAATTTCAGATTCCTATGTAGTGTGTTTGCTAAAATCCACTGGTTAACAGCTTGACAACCAGAATATATTTAGGAAGCCATTTAGTAAGGAAGCCCAATCCACTCCATGGAGAATATGATAGAAAAAGGAACATCTAGAAGCAGCATCCCCACCATAGCAGCCATGCCAAAAGTACATATCCAGCCAAAAGATACTACCCACTCTGGCACAGAAAGTCAGAGACTAAATAACAGATTTCAGTCGCCAAATCAAAAATTCATAAGCAAAGTAAATTCCTGTGGTTGCTTTATAGCTACTAACTTTGATATTGTATAGTAGATAGATACTGTGAATACATAAGAAATTCCTCATAAGATTGATGATAACTATGCAAAAGTAGGTCTCAGAGTCAGGAGCTCAGTCAGCCTAAATGCAGAGTAGCTCAGAATGTCAGTTTCTACTACCTGAGTTATAACTGCTCAAGTGCTTTGAAAACTTAAAATTCAAAACCTTACCCCATACCAGGATGAAAATCCAGGCACTCAGTTTCAACAAGGTACCCAATAAATCATGTCTATCTTGATTCCTGACCCTTACAATTTCAGCCACTCCAAAAAGGTCACTGGAAGTATTTGGACCAAGGAATGATATCATGTGTCACCAACAGTAAAAGTAAAGAAAATCAGTGAAAAGAAAAGAAAAAACATTGTTACAAGTAAAGTAGATGATGAAATTCCAAAAATTTTTTCTGTAAGACAAAATCGAACCTAGCAGAGAGAAACTCCACATGGACTGTAAAATGTAAGGGATAGTTTGAGAGAGTGGTGCTTATCTGTTATCCCAGTACTCATGAGGTGGAATGGAAGAATCAGTACTCCAATGCCATTCTTAGCTACATAGCAATTTTATGCCAGACTGAGCAATCCAAAACTCTGTCTCAAAAGGATTTTTTAAAATGTATTTATTCATTCACTTTATATTCCAATATCAGTCCACCTCTTCTCCCAGTACCATCTCATGCAAATCCTCACCCCATTCCTCCCTCCCCTTCTCAAAGGAGAAAAGAAAATACCACTCTGGGTATTCCTCCCACCACCCCCATACTACCACTTTCCCCCAGGTACATGAAGTCACTGCAAGACTAGGCACATCCTCTCGCGAGGCCAAGCAAGGTGGCCCACTTAGGGAAAGTGGATTCATAGGCAGGCAGGAAACAAATTCAGAGACAGTCTGTGATGGTTTGTATATGTGTTGCCCAGGGAGTGGTGCTATTAGTAGGTGTAGCCTTGTTGGAGTAGATGTGTCACTATGGGCGTGGGTTTTAATACGCTAGTCCTAGCTTCCTCAAAGCAGTCTTCTCCTGTTTGCCTCCTCAACAAGATGTAGAACTCTCAGCTCCTCCTACACCAGGCCTACCTGGATGCTTCCATGTTCCCACCTTGATGAACCTCTGAACCTGTAAGCCAGCCCCAATTAAATGTTGTCCTTGTAAGAATTGTCTTGGTCATGGTGTCTGCTTAGAGAAGTAAAACCCTATGACACAGTTCCTGCTTCACTTGTAGGCCCACATGAAGCTGCACATCTGTATCAGCTAGAGTAGACCCTCTATAATCCCTGAGACCTTCCGCTATCCCAGGTCTCTGAAACATCCTAGAAATTGCTCCTACAAGGCCAATTTCTGTTCTCACTCTCCTGCTCTCCCTGCACCTGATCCCTCTGCCCTGTTCTCCTCCCTATCCCCTCTCTCACCTAGCTCTGCCCTTCATCTACCTCTGATATCTATTTTATTTCTCCTTCTGAAAAACATTCAATCATCCTCCCTTGTTCCATCCTTGTTCTCAAAATGATTTTTAAAGAAAAAGGTGAGATTAAGTACATTTCAAAATTTATTAAGATATTTATAATCACCATATTATAATAAAATATTTACAAATTATTTTTAACAAATTGAATACTTTGAGACTAATTAGACACCAAGATATAAAGATTAAGAACATATTTTTAAACTTTTTGAGAATTTCATATATGAGTTCCATATTCATATCATATCTAGCCTGCTGCATCCCTCCCAACTCTTCTTTTGTCCTCTACCATTCTCTCTCAAATTCATGATTTCCTCTGTAATTATTATTGTGGCATTTGTGTGTGTGTATGTGTGTGTGTGTGTGTGTGTGTGTTTGTGTGTTTTATAACCTACAGAGACCATTTAATGTTGTATTTATATACATGTGTTTACGGCTGACCACTTGGGATTGGAGACTGTATCAGGAGTCTGGTTGTATTTAGAGAAAACGGATTCTCCTTTCAGCACCCATTAATTGCTCTTTATCTCAAGGTGGAACATCATGAATTCTTCCTGGCCACATTGGCATGCCAATGTGTGTTGTCATTCTTATTTGGTTATCCTATCATTGAGCTTCCTGAAGTAACAGGATACACAGTAATAGGATACACAATCAACTTTAAAAATCAGTAATCTTTCAATATACCAATAACAAGCATGCTGAGAATAACATAGACATTTTTGCATATTCAATAGTCTAAAGAAATAATCTAGGAATACATCTAACAAAAGAAGTTAAAAATACCTGTAAAATAAAACTTTAGTCTTTGAAGAAAGAATTTGAGGAAACACTTGGAGATAGAAGGACTTCCCATGAGTGCAGATTGATATAATGTTGCTAAAGTGACAATTCTACCAAAAATTATAAGTTTAATCCAATCCTAACCTGAAACCTTATGACATTCTTCACAGAAATAGAAAAAAAATCCTAAAAATTCATATGAAAGCAGAGAAGAGCTAAGATGACCTATGTAATCTAAGAAGAAAGAACACTGCTAGAAGGACCACCATAAGATATTTCAAGCTAAATTACTTAGCTATAGGAACATAGACAGCATTGTTCTGTCACTAAAACAGAAATGTAGATCAAAATAGAAGATCTAAACTTGTACCTAAGGCCTAATATTTAACAAAGATACCAGGGAATACACACTGGAGGAAATACACCATCTTAAACAAATGGTGCTAAGAAAAATGTGTCCACATAAAGAGGAATGAAATTATAATCATATCTATCATCTTCCACAAAAATAAGCTCCAAATGGACCAAAGATCTCAATGTGAAACCCAAAATACTGAAGTTCTACAAGAAAACATAGGTAGTTCTATATAAGATATGCAGTGGTTTTCAACCTATGGGTTGCGACCCCCTTGAGGGTCAAATGACTCCCTTCACAGGAGTTGCCTAAGATCACAGAAAAACGATATTTACATTATGATTTACAACAGTAGCAAAATTAAAGCTATGAACTAGCAACAAAAGTAATTTTGTGGTTGGGGGTTGCAGCATTAGGAAAGTTGAGAACCACTGAAGTATAGGCATAGGAAAGTATTCTCTGAATAGAAGTCCATTTGCCCATGAATTATGGCCAACAATTAACAAGTGGTACTTAATGATATCTCTAAGCCTCTGTATACCAATTTAATAAAGAGGCAGCCCATAGAGTTAGAGAGAAGCTTTACTATATATCCATTTATCTATTCAATAAAGAATTAACATCCACAAAATACAAAGAGCTCAAAAAGAAAAAATAATCAAGAGTCAAGGAAAAAAATATACCTATTAAAAATATACTATGTATCTGAACAGGGAGTTTTCAAAAGAAGATATAAAAATTACAAAGAAATATCTTTTAAACTGTTTAGAATCCTCATAATTATAGAAATGCAAAATAGAGCTACTTTGAGATTTCAACTTCCCAATGAAGGGTGGCTAAGATCTAGAAAACAATTGACAATAAATGCAAACAGGATGGTAAGAAAAGGGGAACTCTCACCTACTGTTGGGTATAAACTGCTGTAACTGCAGTGGAAATCAATATAAAATATTCTCAAAAAGCAATGGCTAATTTTGTATCTTTTGTTTCTTTAATGATTAGCTAGCTACAAATGAATAATTGGGTACATAATAGGTAATATATAAACAATAAATAGGTAATAAATTAAAATGTCATTGCAAGCTGGGCAGTGGTAAGGCACGACTTTAATCTCAATCCTGATGAGACAGAGGCAGGCAGATCTCTGAGTTCAAGGCCAGCCTGGTCTACAGAGTGAGTTCAAGGATAGCCAAGGCAATACAAAGAAACTCAGTCTTGAAAACCAACCAACAAACAAACAAAAAAAATCCCAAACTACAATTACGTCTCTATATGTGAGAAATATTAAAATATTTGTGCATAAAGTAGGCACCTGTGTGGTGTACTTCTTACCTTCTATCCCAAAATGAAAGAGTAAAGAATGCCATGTATGCTTCAAATTGCTTTTAAAATTAAAGAAGACAAAAGGAAACTTATGTAACAGTTCTCGTGCTCTAATTACTAGAAGCAAAAAAATCCTTCAAAGAAAACAGATTTTTAGAGTAATTATATATTTGAAACTTAAGGTGATGAATGTCATCATGAAAATGCAGAAAGAAAAAAAAATCTAAGATTAATTACAGAGCATAGAGATCTTCAAGTCATGCCTTCAGAAAGTATTGCTTTTGCCTTTTATTTCACTTAATGTGGTTTTAGTTAGTCAAATGACACAGTTTCAATAGTTAACTGATCTTTTTGTGAGTATTCATCAAACCAAATTTAATACTCATATTTAGGTACTTTTTCCCACTAAGAAATTAATGAATCTAGACTGTTCTGTATTTGATGAGCTGCAGTGGGCCAGGAGTCAATATGAGTTATAATAGTTATATAAAGGTGGCTGGAAACAGTACTAGTGACAGAATTGAATACTAAAGATAACTGTGAACAAGCAGTATAGGCCTTCGTATACTACAAGGACTTAACCTTATTAAATTTCCTGAAATCCTTCTGTCCTGTTATCCATCTCAGGATAGATCTTGCTATGATAGGCTAATTCACATATGTCATCGAAAGGGTTCACCTTTGACTCACAGTTTCAGATAGTGTTGCCTGTGACTGACTAGCCCATGTATTTGGGTAAGGATATAGCTTCAAACATGAGTGATGGAGGCTGTGCTATACTTCTTTGGCAAACAGGAACCAGAGAGGATACAGGAAGGAGACATAAGGACATACACACCCAAGGATATGCTCCCAGTAACCTCTTACTGCTAGCTTCTGTTTTCCTGCCTTCCACACCTATCAATAATGTGATTATATTATGAATCATTTAAAGACTACTCTATTGATAAAATTAGAAAGCTTAAGATCTGTCCCTAAAAAGGCCTTGCCAGACTTTCCCAGAAGGATGCTTTGTTAACCTCATAGGTATTTACTAATCTAAGGAAATTCACAATCAAAATCCACCATCTCCCTCTCCCTCTCTCATTCTACATCTCTGATTTGACCTCAAGGTGTATGAAAATGAAGTTATTTCCATATTAAATATAACACTAGTATAAAGTAGCATCAAGATTTCTACAACTCAGAACTGGAAGTCAAGACAGGAACTAAGTTAGGTCTTAGAATGTTCGTAGAGTTAAGATTAGCTTTTGTATAAAAAGTAACACCTTAACCTTTTAATAAACTCTAACCTAGTTTGCCTATAGAATAAAAATTTGGTGGATATGCTTATTATTAAAATTAGTAAGTGCCGTTAATGATAAGTCCACTTTTGGTAAAAACTAAAAACAGGTTTTTTTTCTGGTTGAAATTCCTTCAAGATTCTACTATTGGTTTCTTAAGAAACCACTAGCAAGTTCTTCCCAGTGTTTGGACTTTGTAAATGACATTGTGGATAATGAACTGGTATTTATTTTTAGTGAATGCTATCTTCCTTTTTCACACACTTCACAACTTGAAGCATATTTAAAATGCTTATAGTAAATTGATTCTATGCTTTGTCATGACCTTACAAAAGTCACTCTCCATTTAAGATTAAAACATTATGTCATGATTCATTTAAATCAGTAAGAAATGATTTAATAATGGTCACAACTGATAATTAGTAAGTGGATATTCAGCCATGCAGAAACAAAAGGAGATAATCCTACAACTGTTGTCAGTCGAATTATTAAATTGTTTTTTTTTTGGATGCCTTAGAATTTCAGTAAAAATTTAATCCTATCTTAAAGAGATTTTATTTTGCAAATGAATGTAACATATATGGCCTTATGTCATAGTAACAGAATGTGCTGCTATTTAAACAGTGACATTTTGGTTTGAATTAAGTAACTCTCTTTGCTTTCCATGTCCTCACACAAGTTTTCAAAACCCAGAATGATTTGAGATTAACATAAAATAAAAGACTCTAAGCCAATTTACATTGTCTCTCATATTTAAATAATATGAATTTACAAAGACTATTTTTCTTACCTAATCAGAATCCCACATGCCACTTTACCTACAGAAATGTAGTTGGGAAAGCTATTGAATGTCTGGGGATTGGCTTCTAGAAGTGCTCAAACTTAGTGGAAATTTGTTTAGTTGTTCAATTCATGGTTTTCAGTCTCTATTATGTACAAGGTACATCTTAGCACTGATGAGCAGATGAGGATAATTTTATTGACTTCCTACAATTTCCTCAGAAAAGCATAGGGTAGAAATAGTTAAGCAAATAATTTTCACATCACACACACACACACACACACACACACACAGACACTCACACACACACACATACACACAAAAGCACACTGACAAACATTATTCAAAGTGTTCAATGAGAAAGACAGCTGTGACACTTAGCAACTTGCAGATTTGGTAAACACTTAGTAATAAAAGATGTAACAAAGTAAAACTGTGTAGATAGGATAACTTGAGCATTATCCATTAATTGTCATAGTTGATCTGTAAGTGTTATATGGCCTCCAAGTATCTGTGTAGACACAAGCTGGAGAAATTTCAACCTTATGACAGAGATGAATGCATTGGTTGGCAAGGAGTGACTGAATACCTATGTGGATGCACTTTGTATTTGTAAGGTACAATTGTTGGGTATCAAAGGTAGAAACAGCATTGTTTGTGTGTTTTAATGTGAATGTAGTATCCAGAGATTTTAAACAAAGGAAAACTCTTTTGCATTTGAAAATCCACTTTTAAATTATCCAAGAATGTTTAAAGTCCTTCAATAATATCCTGAAAAGGATATTATTATTCTGGGAATTACCAGGATTGTTTGGAATTTTAATACTGAGAAATGGTTTTTATTAACTTTGATAACTTTATACAAAGAGGGGAGAATTTTTAATAGACATTAGAATCTTCTCCAATAATAAGGATTATTGGAATTTGACTCCACCCTTGAGCAGCACACAGTGTAGACATATTGGGATAATTTTATTCCCTGCTAACATAGCCACTGCCACATTCCTACCATACCCAGATTAATCTTCTGGTGGTGCTGTTCTATATCACATCTCTTCTCTTTCCCATGGCTAAGCAAGGCTATCCTCATCTGTCAGCAGTTTCACCTTTGTTATTCACGCATAATTTCAGTGTTCTTTTATTGGCCAAGTTAAATACATAAAGTCAGATAGGCTATTTGTTTTCAGTGCCCATTTTAAATTATAAGACATATGTATGTGTGTGTGTGTGTGTGTGTGTGTGTGTGTGTGTGTGTGTGGGTGGGTTTACAACACGTAGTCAAATATAGAAAGAATATTTATCCCTTTCTTTGTCAAATGAATTTCAGTATTTAAAAATGTCCTTTAAAAAGTAAAGAAAACTAATATATTCACATCTTAAATGGTGATGCCATTTAAATGGTGATACTTCTTTAAATTATAAATAAATATATGCATATATTACAGGTGATGTTCATGACCTTGTATTAGTCATATGTGTAAACTAAGAAGAGAACTACAAACTAACAAATCACAGATTAATTTAAATATTTTCTGTCTAGAGAACAATCTATGTTGAGGATGTCGTGAATGTAACTTTCACAATCACATCTTTACACCCAAATACATCTTCACATAGCCTTGATCTTAATGAACATACAATAATTTTTATATATAAATGACTTTTTATCGGATATTTTATTTATTCACATTTCAAATGTATCCCCTTTCCCAGTTTTCCCTCCACAAACCCGCATCCTATCCACCCTTCCCCTGCTTCTATGAGGGTGCTACCCCACCGACCCACCTACTCCCACCTCATTGCCCTGGCATTTCCCTACACTGGGGCATCTAGCCTTCACAGGACCAAGTACCTCTCTTCCCATTGATACCAGATAAGGCCATCCTCTGCTGCATATGTAGCTGGAGCCATGGGTCCCTTCATGTGTACTCTTTGGTTAGTGGTTTAGTTCCTGGGAATGCTGGGGGTCTGGTTGTTTGATGGTATTGTTCTACCTATAGGATTACAAACCAATTCACCTCCTTCAGTCCTTTCCCTAACTCTTCTATTGGAGTCTCCTTGCTCAGTCTAATGGTTGGCTGTGAGTATCCACATCTGTATTTGTCAGGCTCTGGAAGAACTTTTCGGGAGATAGTTATATCGCAAGCACTTCTTGGCATCAGCAATAGTGTCTGGGTTTGGTGTCTGCAAATGAGATGAATCCCCAGGTAGGGCAGTCTCTATATGGCCTTTCCTTCAGTTTGTACTCCACACTTTGTTCCTGAATTTCTTTTAGACAGAAGCCCTTCTGGGATAAAAATTTGAAGATGATTGGCTGTCTCCAGGTCCTAACTAGGGGCCTTGCCTAATCTCTGGATATGGTCTCTACAGGTTCTCCCTCCCCTTTGTTGGGCATTTCAGCTAATCTCATCCCCATTGGGACCTGGGAGCATCTTGCTTTCCTGGCATCTGGGACTTTGTTATCATTGCTAAGGACAGAAGAGTATATTTCTAGAACACATCTTTACTAAACCACACTGTTCTTCAGTAGCTGGCTTGTCATGAAAAAACAGATATCCCAGAAAGATATATTCCCATTGCTGACTACATATAGGGTATGCAATGCATATGTCCTTCACATAGGCATATCCATCAAACTTCCTAAGGACTTTTGAAAATCTTAGTTGGTCATTGTGAGTTTGCCTTTGAGGGAGAGTTGAATTACTTAAATCTTAAAAGTAATTGAAAATAATCAAGGAAATAAGAGAAATCACAAAAGAAGAAAAAAATCTTTACTGATTTTTGGGTGCACAAGAATATTTCCATGAAGAGTTCAAGAAGAGATGGTTGCCTCGGAAGATCAGATGCATCTTTGCTGTCCCAGTGCTCACTGACCCTCTAGAATGCAAAACATCCTACAAATAAATACTCTAATTCTAAACAAGGCAAACACTCCTGGGCTCTTTCCCTCTCATTGTATCAGTAGAATTTTCAGCTCCCGTTACTATATTAAAATTTGTGCCATAAAGAGAATGAAATAGTCATTTGTTAAAAAAAAAAGGTGTAACTGAGATCATCATATTAAATATATTAAATAGCAAAAATAAGTCAACCTCAGAATGGCAAATACCACATTTTCTGTCATGTGAGTCCTATATATTTTATAGAACATAAACCTATTTATATGTACATATGACCCAAAAGTATAAGGGGGCCAAAAAGAATGAAGGAGAATATCAGGAAAGATGCCAGAGAGAGAGAGATGAAGATAGACTGTAAACATGATCAGATATATGATATTCCTAAAAGAACTCTGTTTATGAAAACTAGTACCATAGACAATGGCTACACACCAATAAAGAATTGTTTACATTGATAGCTCAGCCCATCAAAAGGAAAGGTGAAAAGTAAAGTTATGAAGGTCCATATTGGAAACATTACTTAGAGTATTTGAAACTGAGCTATCACACCAGCCATTATGAACAGTAGTTCATCATCACAGTAGTGGAGGACAGTAACATGTATGCTAGCTGTGCGCTTTTATATTTTTTCCAGAGATTTTTGAGATTAAAGTGGTCTTCTTCATGCCTCCCATATACATATATATATATATATATGTGTGTGTGTGTATGTGTGTATACATATATACATACATACACATATACATACATATATATATATACACATACACATATACATATATATATATATACACAGCATGTTCCCAGTTAATATAAGACTGATTTCTCTAGGTCCTTCAACCAAATTGTAGGATTCACTAGGTGACCAAGTTTTGATGGTTTGCTGCAATAACATTAAGCAGCCTGCTTTTTCATGTTTTGCTTTTCTTGCCTAGGAGGTGGAAGCTCTGCAGCTGCTGTGCAAACTCCTGCTGAGCAAACTCTGCACTGTGGCATGGCTTGATCCTCTTCTTTGTTGATGTTTATACCAATTTATAACCTCTCTTGGCGGCACAAGAGAAATGCCACCACTGGAGTGGGAAAGTCAGAAGAACGGCTTATTAATGATAGGGACCTAGAACATGCAGGCACAGCTCCACAGATCTACTGTTATAGAATGATTTGAGTGTCCTATTCAGGCAATGTTCCCCTGTGCCTATGTGTCTTGACAGCTTTATTGATGAAAGAGCATTTGCATGCCAAATTAGTACCATAGTAACAGGAACAGCCAGAACATGAGTTGAATCATAACCCAAAAGGCCCCAAACACATAGATCCGTCTGTGTGAGAGATCAGGACCTCTTCGGCCCTAAAGATTTTCTTGCATCCCAATTTGTTTGCATTTCTACCTTGAGCTGTTAAACATGGTGATCCTGTGATTTATGGACAGCATAGTTGAGGAAGTCTCCAGGTCATTAAACATTTTACTGAGTAGAAAATTAGAGCATCTGCAAAGAAAAGCAACTCCTCATTAACCATCTGTGCCCATGCCCACTGAAAAAACATTCTCCGCCTCTGAAGATGAGGGCTGTATATTCCTGTCAGAAAACGTCAAATCAGCTGTTATCATTGGAAGTTTAATCTTAGGTTAGCTGTCACAGAAAAATGCAAAGTCAAGTTTTTTTTTTTAAAAAAGGGGTTTCTTTTGCTTGTTTTTATGAAAAATATAGGTAAGGTCTTCTTACTGAATTCAAACTTCTTGTCTTACCTCTACTGCAATCAAAGGATGTTTTATTTAATTTAATTCTTTTACTTAATTCATAGCTGGGTCATAATAATAATACCTTATCTGTGCTATATTAGTAGTAATAAATACAATTGAGGATGAATTAGAATTGAAAGTGATTTCCCTGGAGTTCAGTAAAAAAGAATCTTAAAACAAAAGAAGAAATGAGAAAGAATTTTCAGTTAATGTTTCTGGTTTCATTTTGGTGACTGTCCCAATAACTACCCCGTTGTCTGTCTTGTGGGTAGTGATCACTAACTACCAGGATTAAGACAGAGCAGAAGCCCTGGGCCTTGGATGGATGAATCTCAGTGTGCCCCATACTTCCTGAGTCATAACACCATTCATCAGAAAGGAAATACTTTTAAGAAGGTTCATCCGGTGTCTCTACCCTTCAGGGTGACCTGCCTTCATGTTCCACATCTAAAAAGAAGTTCAGATAAATTTTTCCTACTAACTATGTTGTATATAATCACAAGTCATCAGAAAACCATTTTCTAGACCCATATCTTATTTGGATATAATTAGAAATTAAAGATAATTCAGTAAAGATGTTCAGTTTTCTTGGTCTGATGTTGGTCATATGTTTAACATATCTACTTCATACAGAGCTATGACTCATTCATTAACTAACAAATAAAGCAATATTGTATCTAATATAATTTGCCTCTTGCTTTATATGAGTATAACTCCCTGCTCTCATACCTTCTTTTTACTTCCCCAAATGAGAAATTGCCAAAAAAAAAAAAAAAACCAAAAAAACAGATTTAGAGCTTCTTTAACACTCTTATTCCCACTATCTTCTGGGAGCTGAAATAAGTCTATACAGTAGAAATAATGGCCCAGGTGGGAGTACATATAATGTCTAATAACAAGGAAAAAAATTGAATCAGATTCTGGGGGAAAAATATCCAAATGACTGATGTAACATTTCTATCATTAACTGTGGATTATCATAGGTATGTCAGTTGATGAGAAATAAAATCAGAGAAAAATGAAGTGAATGAAGACATTCAAAGTAAGACCATCAGACATGCAGACTTCTGACTAGGTCAATATCTTGGCAGACAATATGGAAGTAGAACTAAGCTGGCATTATAAGCAAGGATTGAACACTGGGTTATGAAAGAAACAGACAAGGCAGATTTAGTTCAGATCTGACATCCCTGAATCCATATGTTGTCATAATTTTTTTCTGAATATATCATTACAACTGATTTCTGTATTTTGTTTTATTATTTAACAAAATGTTCCTGAGTTTTTTTTTAATTCTTAGCTCCACATCAGGGCCTTTCATCACATGAGAAAATAGCGGATAGATGGAGAATGTCAAATTTCACAGATTTGACAGTTACCCGCAAGGCAGAAACGTCCTCCTCAGAACTTGAGTTTTTAAAAGTCCATCCATGATCTTGCAGTTGCCAGGGAAGAATGAAGAACAAAGATCAAAAGCACAGTCATGGCATGTGAAGGGCAGGGGTAAAAGCCACGCACTTTCCACCCAGAAGAAATGAATGTATAAGAGAGAGGCATACAGTAGAAGAGATCTGAGGAATGAATGTTCTTAGAAATCAATGACTTCATGGCAAGGGCAAGATTTATCAAACAGAAGTGCAGCCAGTGTTTGAGCTTTCCCGTTTTCATAACTGATAAGATGGTTTGTGTTTAAAACCAGCATCGTACTGTGTTTTTATACCTGTGTCTAGCTTTGCTATGCTTCAACATGAGCTGTGATAAAAGTCAAATGCATAAAGAATGTATACTTTCCTTGCTGCCTTTTACACTGCTGGGAGGAACTTCTGTTCTCTCTGTTTTGAGCTCTGGTTTAATTGCAGAGCCTTATATGTGTTAGGTTATAAACCAGTCCAGCTCAATTCCCTGCTAAATAATGTTTTCTTTTCCCAGTTACTTTGTTCTGTAATTTTCCTTCAAATGAAAAAGGGATAGTCTCGCTTATCCCAAATCAATTAAGTATGCAAGAGCTTCATAGTAGCGTATCTTCTTCATCTGCTTGTCCCTGCTACATAGACAAATCCTTGTGAGGAGTTTCCTCAGTCTATTCCATTCACAGTATGAAACAGATGATCTGCCATCACCTATATGTAGACCCACAGCTATAGCTTCAGTGTCTGTGTCATACCTGGTGATGGAACATATTTGTTTGTGATGGTGCTGATGTCAATAGAATAAAGAGGACATAGCCTGGCAAATAGAAAGGCAAGGAGAGGGGAATTTTAATAGCTCTGCTCCCTTGGTGCTCTGTCTGAAAGAATCACTCTTGGCTTTGTGATTTCTTGCCATTTTGTGTCTTTGTTGGAAGGAGAAATGACTTCAGAAATGACAGAATTATTACCACTGGCAGACTTTAAGCATATATAAATGAGAAAGTTGGGTCAAAAAGTATTTTATCACTCTGTCTCAACATTTGTTGTGTTTGGAGTGGAAGCCGAGAAAACTCACGTTAGATATGGAAGCTTAAAAATGAAAGCTTTATTTTCTGAGCACACATGGAGAAGGCCAATTCCAGACCTGAACCATGCCCCAGAAGGGAAATTGTACAATGTTTTTAAAGGATAGAAATGCAAAGCAATTGGAAGAGGAACTGCAGTATTATCCAATATTTTTATATTAGGAGTTAAGCCAGCAAGTACCCATTGGAGACTGGTTCATATCCAGGACACCTGGATTCAAGGTCCTTAATTTATTCTCCTAGACATTAGATCCAGAGCTCAAAGTGATAAGAGAAGAAAGGATCAGGTCAACTGTGTGTAGTTAATTGGGACTAAATATGCAATTAGTTATGTTTTATAACTTATGTACCTTGCTTTAGATAGCAGCAATTTCTACATTATTTATTGGTTAACAGACAGTTAAAACATTTAGAGAAGTGGGATATGAGTTCATTCCTAGGACTGGGAGCATCTTTGACCCTACCAGCAAAATGGAGACATTGTCCTTGAGATGACTAGTCTCAAACAACTGTCTCCTTACAAATTGTCCCTGAGAAGTTCAGACTGAACAACTGTTTGCAACAGAAGCTCTTCAGCTATAGGGCAGTCCCCAACTTACCTAGGACATGAGAGCTTGAGTTTAGTTTCTCCCCATGATTAAATGGAGTCTGAAAATGAAATAGTAGTGTGTAGAATAAGTTTCTTTTGCTTGTTTTCAATATTTGACTACTAAGTTGGGTCCAGGAAAAATAATGATATGCTATTTGAGAATGTTAAAGGGAAGGGGGTACACTGAGAGGTCACTCAGCCAGTAAAATACCCACCACACAAGCCACTCAACCATGAGAGCCTAAAGTCAGAAGAACGCAGAGTATAGTAGCAAGTGCTTGTACATCCAGCACTGGGAAGGGAGAGACAAGCAGACCCATGGGCTTGCTTGTCAGCCAATCTAGCTGAAACCAGCAAGCTCCCCGTTCAGTAAAAGACCTGGTCTCAAAAATACTGTTGAGAACAGTTAAGGAAGATACTAGATCATTCTGTTTCAGTGTTTAAACTTTGTTATACAGAGAGAGAGAGAGAGAGAGAGAGAGTCACACACACACACACACACACACAACCTAGTATAACTATAGGCACATATAAACACATGAACACATATGTATACACAAAAACAGTATAAAATATGTGCTATGACAGGCATGGTTTCTTTTCAGCAAGGCATGTAGTATGCTAGGAGCAGATATCATAGGAGTTAAAATAGCATCTGGGCAGACCTAATAGAATTTCATTCCTGTCCTTCCTTGTGACCTTGGACAAAGTCCACAATACAAGCTTTGCTTTTCTCTCCTGTAATAGTAAAGTATGCTATGCACCTCATGGGCCTGTTGAGAAGATTAATGACATTGTGTATACAAAGTTTCAGGACCTGCCAGTGCTAGCATGCCTTCCCTCCCTTGCTTCTAATTTAAACGTACAAATAATTTACAATAATAGGTCATGAAAAGAACTAGTCCCAAAACCATTGTATGAGACTGCCCCTACCTAACAATGTGAAAAGAGAATAATGCATTGCAAAGAGCTTGTTCTAATTTTTTGGTTAATCATGGTATTTTTCAGTCCCTGGTTATATTTGAATGACAGAGTAATACTTGCTCACATTTTCTTGCCTGTATATTTAAGGTCAGTAGTCTGGTGTATGGTGCCAAAAGAATTCCTCTCTTCCAGTGTGGCATGATCTAAACCCTAATGTCTGAATTAGGTTGCAAGTAGTGACTAGAAACAGTTGTATAAAGTATCTCCTTTGTCTTGCACATAACTTTCAGTCAAAAGTCAGCCACCTCTAATCAAAACACCAGATACATGAGTCTAGGTACATCCACTTACATCAGTTTTCCTCTGGGGAAATGAGCTTGGTAGAACTGCAACAGCAGGCTGGTTTCATTTCAAGGAAGGAAGAAAGCATGGTTCTTAGTGTTAAAACCTAAAGCTATTTAAGGCAAATCACCCTTTCCACACACGGCATGATGAACTTGTCTATGGATTGATCACAACTTTCCACACAAATGAGTATATAAAAATGTCTGGGACTGTAGGCTCATCAGGAATATGTGGTACTTGATATGTATGATAGAGTCTGCCATGTGAACTACCATGTGACATGGAAGTGGGTTGAAAACTTCATTCTGTTGGAATCTTCTAGGCTCAATAAGACACTGACAATATGACGCTGGAGAAAAAGCTCAGTGGTTAAGAGCCCTGGTTGCTCTTCCAGAAGACTCAGGCTCAATGCCTAGCACCCATGTGGTGGTTCCAAACTGACTATAAATCCAGTTCTGGAAGATATCTTCTAGCCTATGAGGGCACTGCCTACAAGTTGTACATTCAGGCCAACAATCACACATAAAAATAAAAAAAACTCATTTCTTTTTGAAAAAGACACTGACCACTATTTAACAGCTTACCTTATCCACACATGGAAAGCCCCAAGATCTTATACGTCAAGAACAAGTAACATCTTGACCTGGATTACACTACCATGAACCCAATACTGCAAACAAGCACAACCTCTAGTCAATGCCAAAACAAGTTGTAGGCCCACTAATGATTGTGAATGTCACAGAAATCTCACAAAAATCTCCCTGTTTGATTTTCTGCCCTGGCTTCTTTCAATGATTGACTATTAGGATGTAGAAGTGTAAGCCCATAAACTGTTTCCTCTCCAACTTGCTTTTGGTCATGGTGTTTCATTACAGCAACAGAAACCCTAACTCAGACAGTCCTGCATCACCAGAAATCACCAGCAGGCAAGACTTCAGCATCATTCTGACAGCTAGACTCAAGAAGTCACACACTCAGCAGTACAAAA
This sequence comes from Tokudaia tokunoshimensis, assembly GCA_036184795.1. Lineage (NCBI taxonomy): Eukaryota > Metazoa > Chordata > Mammalia > Rodentia > Muridae > Tokudaia > Tokudaia tokunoshimensis. Next base: position 8,077,439 of record BTHU01000005.1, on the reverse strand, counting down.
GCAAGCAAAGCAAAATGTGTTGTTTCAAACAGAAAGCCCAGAACTAAAATCTATTGGAGCTTTTAAACAAAACTGTACCTGTCTCTACCCCTCGGCCTAAACAATCATCAGCTGGATACAAGTATTCATGATCAGTGTTGGCTTCCCATGGAGAATTTAATGAAAAGAATCTACAAAAGGACCCATGCTGTCCTCCAAGAAAAGAAGTAATGATACTTGTATGTGCAACTAACACCAGATGTTGCATAAAGTCATTATCCAAAATCAATGCCCTCCCATTGGCCCCAGGCTTGTAGCATTATCACAGAAAGCCACAATTTGCACCAAACAGAGTCCTGTGGACACACACTGGTCAGAATCATAAAAAAGGAAAGCCCCTATTTTGGAGATTTTGTAGCCAGTTTGAATATTACAGGCTTCTCCAACCTATATGACTATAATTGTGTTAGACTATTTCATAATTTTGTGGTCGGGTAGCAATTAAATTCTGTATTTTAGCACAACACCAACCTGTTACCTATTTCAAAAAATATGAATTTCATGTTGCCTTGGTAAGATCTTAGAAATTTGAGGTCTGGTTCATTTCAACAGTACAATCATCTATTAAAAGCACACATATTACTAGATCTGGCTTATGTCTCCCTAATCCAATAATTCTCATATACATATTAAGTAATGATGCATTTATACACTTGTGTATTTATACATTATCCTATATTATATAATTTTTAACTTTTGTAAGACATAGTCTTAGTAGTCCAGGCTGTCCAGGATCTCACAGTATAGTTAGGAACACCATGAACTCCTGATCCTTCTGCCCCTACTTCCCAAGTTGTAGGATTGTAAATATGAGCTACAGTTGGTTTAGGTGGTTCTGGAAATGCATATTAAACCTAGTCTCATGTATACTAGGCAAGTGTGCTACAACTGAACTATATTTTCTGCACTTTTGAATTTTCTTTTTTTTTTAAATTGCTTTTTAAATTCTTATTACATCACTTTCCTTTTATCATTTCTTTTATAAGATATTTTCTTTATTTACATTTCAAATGTTATCCCCTTTCCACATTTCTCCTCAGAAAAACCCCTATCCCATCCTCCCTCCCCCTGCTCACTAACCCACCCACTCCCGCTTCCCTCACCTGACATTCCCCTACACTGGGGAAATGAGCCTTCACAGGTCCAAGGGCCTCTCCTCTCATTGATCTCCCACCAGGCCATCCTCTGCTACATATGCAGCTGGAACCATGAGTCCCTCCATGTATACTCTTTGGTTGGTGGTTAAGTCCCTGGGAGCTCTGTGGGTACTGGTTGGTTCATATTGTTGTTCCTTCTATGAGGCTGCAAACCCCTTCAGCTCCTTGGGTCCTTTCTCTAACTCCACCATTGGGGACCCTGTGCTCAGTCCAATGGTTGGCTGAGAGCATCCCCCTCAGTATTTGTCAGGCACTGGCAGGGCCTCTCAGGAGACAGCTATATCAGGCTCCTGTCAGCTAGCTGCTTCTCTTTCTTCAGCCACTCCCATAACCCTCATTTTCAAACTGATAGCTATTATTCTTTATTATTATTGTTACATGCATATGTGTGTGTGTGTGTGTGTGTGTGTGTGTGTGTGTGTGTGTGTGTGTGTGTGTATGATCAGTATGTGAATACAACCTGCTTAACCCACTTTTGATGTTTGAGAGTATGTGGTTTCAGAGCTGATCACTTTCTGTTGGATAACCAGTAATTGGACTCATCCCTGGGAGAATCTATCTTTCCTTCTCTCAGCAGTCACTAGATGCCTGTAGTTCTTTGTCTATAGATGGAAATTTCCCCTTTCCTTGTCAGAACACCCATTGGTGACGCCATTGTTCCAGTCTTATAGATGCAGTCACTTCTAGGAGAGATGTTTCACAGCTGACATCCTTGTATTCTGGCTCTTAGTCCCTCTGCCTCCTCTCCTCTGGCGTTCCCTGGACCATAGATGCAGAAGATATGAAGGAGATGTTTCCAGTGGGACTGGGCTTCCCACAGCTTTTTAATCTCTATATGGTATCTAGTTGGGTTTTCAGTGATTGTTTTCATTTGCTGTAAAAAAGAAGTTTCTCTAATAAGGGGTGACAGCTACACCCACCTGTGTGTGTAAGGATTAGATTTAGAATGCACTCAGGCATTATGCTGGTCTAAAAAAGTAGCACTGGTAGATTCTTTTCTAAGGTCTATAAACCTGGCAATCTGGGAGGGTTTCTAAAACTAGGTATAATTTCACCCTTGGTGAGTGGGCCCAAATTCTAATTACACAGCCATTAGTTGTCACCAACATGTAAGTGGCACTTATTCCGCCATTGTGGATATTTTCCCATGCTGGCCATTGTTTTGGCTCATAGATATTGCAGCTGGGTAGGACTATTAATTGCTTGCTTCCCATTGAAGCTTATACATTATTTTCTGGCACAATAGAAGATAGACTACAGAAAAGAAGCTTGCAGGTTAGACACAGCTTGAATCATATGTTCGGTGTCCAAAGTGTGAAGTATCTTCAGCAATAAGTGTTGTACTTAAACCTGTGTTATGCAACCAGCTGATAATCTATATTGTTTAGGGAGTCACTTGGACTACCCTGAACAAACATTCAAAAAGAAGTTTCTCTCATTATGGATACTGAGGTTCTTGTTAGTCTATGGTTCTTATGTGGAGCACTATCAGCCCAAGTAACATTATTTCCATGTACACACACACACACACACACACACACACACACACACACACATATATATATATAATTTTGGTAAACAAAAATAATATGATTTCTTATGAAATAATATGATTTCTATGACTTTATCAAACAACATTGAACATTGGTTTTATTTTCCCCCATCCCTCTTTCTTATGTGTTGACCTCCCTCACTCTTCCTCATATTGTACCAATCATTATTCCACTTCCCACTGCATACCACCTGTATTCTGCTATCCCCCTCTTAAGCACTACCCAGCACACACACACTTTGTGGTCACTTTATACATTAATGGGTTTTGTGGTTACTCAATACTGTATATTCACATCTGAGGATTTGGAACTAGGAACCACAGATAAGAGAGAACACATAGCATTTGTCTTTCTGACTCTATGATACCGTGCTCAGTATAATTTTTTCTAGGTTCATCCATTTGTTTTCTAATTTTTTATTACATTTTTCTTAACAGCTGAATCCCATTTTGTATAATATGTACCACATTTTCATTACCCATTCTTCAGCTGAAATACATTTAAGTTCTTTTCCTCTCCAAGCTATTGTGAATAGAGCAGCAATGAACATGGCTGAGCAAGTGTGTACAGAGTAAAATGTCAAGTTCTTCAGACATATAACAAGGAATGGCATGGTAGACTTACATCCAGTCTTTTGAGGATTTCCAGAATGACTGTACCAATTTGCACTCTCATCAACATTACATAAGGGATCTGCCTCCCCCGCAACCTCACCAGCATTGGGTATTAGTATTTTGTTGTTCTCATCCATTCTGCCTAGGATGAAATAAAATCACAAAGTTGTTTTAATTTGTATTCTCTTAATTGCTAAGTATGATAAACACTTTTCAAGATATTTCTCAGCCATTTTTATTTCTTCTATGAGAACCCTCTGTTTAGATTCCTAAGCCATTTTTTAGATAGGTCATTTTGTTCTCTTAACTGTGTACTTTGAGTTCTTTTTATATTCTGGATATTAATCCATGTTCAGGTGTACAGATGGCAAAGATCCTCTCCCATTCTGTAAGATTCTTCTTCACTTGAATGTTTCCTAAGCTATTCTTAGCTCTTTTGTTTCATGAGGTCTCAGTTTTCAATTGTTTCCCTGGTTGGTGGTGCCATCCTTGGGCTTGTGGTCTTGAGTTCTATAAGTAAGCAGCCTGAGAAAGTAATGAGAGAGAACAAGCCAGTAAATAGAATTTCTCCATGGTTTCTGCATCAGCTCCTGCCTGCAGGTCCTTGAGTTCCTGTCTTAACTTCCTTTGATGTTTAACTGTACTATGAAATTATAAACTGAATTAAGCCTCTCCTCCCCAAGTTTCTTTGGTCATGGTGTTTTGTTATAGCAATAGTGCTCTTCAGACATGAGCCACTGTCTAGAACTAGCCTTATGGAACGGGGCAAGGGTGGGAAAAGGAGAGAAGCTGATTACTCAGGAGAGGAGGCAGGTGAACAAGGAAGATTTGTGGGTCATGGGACTAGAACTAGTTTCTATATATTTTTAACTCCAGAATGATCTGTGCTTTTTTAAAAAATAAAATAAAATAAAATAAAATTTCACTAAGAATGTTTATTCCCTAGGGTTGCTATGACAACATACCACATAATGGGTGGCTTAAACAAGAGAAATTAATTTCCTTTCAGGTCTGGATAATGGAAGTCTGACATCAGGATGTTGTCTAGGTTGATTCTTCCTAAGAACTAAAACAAAATTTATCCTGGACCTTTCTCCTAGCTCCTGGTGGTTTGTGGAAAGACTTTTACAGACCTTAACTTATGAAACCATCACCCAACATCTGCCTTCATGTTTGTGTTGTATTCTCCATTCATATGTACCTATCTCTGTATCCAAAGGTTTCATTTTTGTAAGAACACAGATGTATTGAGTTAGGACTCACTCTAATGACCCTACTTTAATCTGATCATCTGCAAAGACCCTACTCCCAAATAAGGTCAAAATCACAGGTACTAAGGGATGAAACCACAATATCTTTTGGAAGACAACCTTCTAATTCACAGCATAACTCCATTGTCAAGCAGAGAGTGAAAGCTACTATCTTAGTAGGTGTTCTATTGTTGTGAAGAGACACCATAACCACAACAATGCTTGTAAAGAAAAGACTTTTAATTGGGGTTGGCTTGTAGTTTCAAAAGTTTAGCCCATTGTCAGCATGGTAAGCCACATGGCAGCATACAGGCAGTCATGGTGGCAGAGATATAGGTAGCTTAGTGTTCTACATCTGGATTTACAGGCAGCTGGAAGAGAAAGAACAGCTAGACCTAGCTTGGGCTTTTGAAAACTTACAAGTTCAAAACCAGTGACACACTTTCTCTAACAAGGCCACACCTCCTAATCCCTCCCAAATAGTTAAACTTCCTGATTACTAAGCATTTAAATATACACACCTATGGGGGTCATTCTTTTACAAGCCATTAAACTTACCTTTCAGTGAGATGTTCAAGAGTCCTTTCTGCTTGGCACCTATATCCATCATCGTCTAGCTCTCTTTCTTTTTCTCTTTCCTCCCATAACCAATAGATATTTCTCTAAAATACCATGAGCTGCACACTACTATAAACTGAACTTCAAGAGAAAATCATAGTCTCTAGTGAATATCTGATAAGGTAAATATCACAGACACATATACTATCAAATGCTACATTTTATCTCACAGCTTTAGAATTTAGGGAGATTTGGGATCTTAAACTGTATCGATGGAAATCACCAATAGCAAGACCAACCCTCATCAGATCAATATCACTTCTAGCAGCAAATCTCAGACAGTGTCAGATGCCAAGATATGAAGGAAATTAAAATAAGGTGTTCCAGATAGAAATATCAAGAGTAAAGAAAAAAGTCTATTTAAGCTTTGAAAGGTTCTCTTAATTGTTTCTTCAATAAAATTGGCTCACAACAATTTTCAAAGATCTAGGAAGAGTTAAAGACTTATGAATTTAACATTAATTATGCCTGAACAACCCAATCTTGTGACTTGTCCTGATTGTTGGCAGAAGCCCTGGAAACAAGAGCAAGGCTCCCTGGGCCCCAGGGAAGGCAGTGATAGAGACAGTTCTAGAATCTGGCATCTTAGGAAAACAAGCTATTTTCCATGCAGTCATCAGCATCAACTCACAAAACACTTGTGGTCCTTTCTGGTCTCTCATTATCCACAGCACATCCTCAGAAACATGCAAGGGTCAGCCAAGAACAGATGTATTTAGTGGCTCTCTTTATGCTTCTTGCTGCCAGATCTAATGCCTTTCCAAGCCACAGAGCCAGAAAGCCAATTCCAAACACTTTGCATTTTTATTTCTAAAGGCCCATATCTGCTCAATTGCCTGAAAATAAACACAGAAAGTCTGTCCATGTCTCAACCCTGAACAAAGAGCCATGGCCAAGCTCACCTTGCAGCAGGAAAAGACTAATAGGATCCATGTGCTCCTATAAAAAGAGTTACAACTATTATTGTGATTCCTCTCCTATACTCTATCATCAACCCCTTGAGTTTGAATTGCTTTGCAGGTGTACTCTTTTCTACTATGTTCTTTAGGAAATCACAAAAGCATACTCACTATGTGGCTACTGGGGAATGAAAAATCATGCCACTGAGAAGAATGGTGGATCAGAATTCTTTACCAAAATACCACAATATAATTATAAAGACATCACCTTCCATCTTGTTATTCATTGCAAACATGTTAGTGGATAAACTTCACTTTCCATGAACTCTGCTCTAATGGAAAATGTATGTTGCTAAAAACTACACAGTGAGAATCATAAGGACTATAAGAGAAAAAGTGGATCAAGAAAATAGCACTGAAAAACATCATCAATGACATATGACAGATAAGAAACTATAAAAATTGTTTACTGTTCTGAGGGTTGTGGGACCTGGGAAAATGGAGCCAATAAATGAGGTAGACTAAAGTCTCCTACAATAGCTGATTTTATTCAGAACATCAGACAATTTATACTCTGAGGGTTTAAAGGAGACACATGAGTCAAATGTATAATAATGACAAACCATATGTAGTGGAAATGCCACACATGGCAAAAACCTGTTTTTCCATAGAGGCATATAAACAAATAGCAATATGCCGTTGTAATGAATACTCTGAAATAAACTCATTTCTATCTGCTATACCCTGGAGGGGCACAAAAACATATTACAAGAACGATTTCATGTTTTAGAACAAATTGAGGTCAAAGAACCCTTGTCATGAACTTTCTCAAAACAACACACAGAATTTTCCTGACATAATTCCATTCTTGGACTGCATTCCAACAAAAATAGCATTATAATTCTTCACATAGTCAATAGCTAAGGAATCCATATATATATATCACATATATACCTATACATACACACATATATATGTATATACATATATAATCTTTAAGATCTGTCATTTGCTTATGGGTTGATTCAAAAGAAGGGTTGAAGGTCATGAATGCTTCAAAGCTGTCAGAAATTTGATGAAAAACTGTAGTTCTTGGTGTATTAGAGTGTGGCTTTTAACACATGAAGGAATTTCAGCTCTTTTTACCTCAAACCCTTGCCCTTTTCTCCATTCTAAGCTTCACTTGCCTAGAACAACCCACCATAAGATCATAGAATGGGTCATAGTCTTGTCATATTCCATAAGTAGTTTATGACTATCTATTAGACTGGGATTTCTCAAAGTTTTCAATTCTCCTCCCATTTTTGACAAGAAATTTTTACATGAGCTCTGATATCTAAATATATGTAACCAGTATAAAAAGCAAACATTTACTACTAATGAATAATTTGCTTTTAAAAATAAATTGGTATACATATAAATTGAGTGCTGATCAAACATGAAAACAAATTTGGATTCCAATGAGTTGGCTATATTTATTTCTACATAAAGAATTAAATCTTGTCAGAATGTTAGAGACTGTAGGATATGTTTCAGAATCAATGGATATTTTGATTTCATAATCACCAATTCTGAGAATGTTATGCCATATAAATACATAATATAAAGTGACCAAAGTATATTGATTTCAGAAATTTTGGGGAATTCTGTTCTGATTACAAGTAAAAAAAAAATCTATTTAATGATTTTTTTATCATCATTACACTCAAGTCCCCAATTCAAGCAGTAATTTTTTAAAACAAGTATTCTAGCCCTACAGAATTAAAAAACATACTTAGAACAAAAGAAAACTTTTGAACTATTTATTTTTCATAATTAAACAATTATGTTTCAATAACAGAAAAATTGTTATATACAGTATTATATAAAATTCACAACATACAATGGTCCAGAATCAGAGCTGCCATGTTTTCAGCAGAGTTTGTTGAAATTACATGGCACGATGATGTTCACATCTCAAAAGAAGCATGTAGCATGTTCAGACACAAGGCTGCAGTGATGTCACATGATATACTGTGGATGAATACTGATAGAAATGCCTCAGATTCATTTTGCATTATGAATTAATTGTCAGACACTGTGAATTTTGGAAGCTTTTACTGTTGCCAATTTTTGACTCAGTCATATTCAGTTATTCAGTCATATAACCCATCCTTTAAGAATGTATACGTTAGACCAGCATCAGACCAACCTGATATCATTTTCAAATATTTGTCACTTTCAGAGTTCTTTAAGAATTCAAGGCCCATATCTAAACATAGTAAAAGCAATTTACAGCAAACCAGTAGCCAGCATCAATCTAAACGGAGAGAAACTTGAAGCAATCCCACTAAAATCAGGGACTAGACAAGGCTGCCCTCTCTCTCCATATCTTTTCAATATAGTACTTGAAGTTCTAGCTAGAGCAATTAGACAACAAAAAGAGGTCAAAGGGATACAAATTGGAAAGGAAGAAGTCAAACTATCACTATTTGCAGACGATATGATAGTATACATAAGCGACCCAAAGAACTCCACCAGAGATCTCCTACAGCTGATAAACGACTTCAGCAAAGTGGCCGGATATAAAATCAACTCAAGCAAGTCAGAAGCCTTCCTATACTCAAAGGATAAGCAGGCTGAGAAAGAAGTAAGAGAAATAATACCCTTTACGATAGCCACAAACCATATTAAGTATCTTGGCGTGACGCTAACCAAACAAGTGAAAGATCTGTATGACAAGAACTTCAAGTCTCTGAAGAAAGAAATTGAAGAAGACCTCGGAAGATGGAAAAATCTGCCATGCTCATGGATTGGCAGGATTAATATAGTAAAAATGAGCATCTTACCAAAAGTAATACACAGATTCAATGCAATCCCCATCAAAATCCCAACTCAATTCTTCATAGAGTTAGAAAGAGCAATTCAAAAATTCATCTGGAATAACAGAAAACCCAGAATAGCTAAAACTATTCTCAAGAGTAAAAGAACCTCTGGGGGAATCAGTATCCCGAACCTCAAGCTGTACTACAGAGCAATAGTGTTAAAAACTGCATGGTATTGGTACAGTAACAGACATGTAGATCAATGGAACAGAATTGAAGACCCAGAAATGAATCCACACTCCTATGGTCACTTGATCTTTGACAAAGGAGCTAAAACCATCCAGTGGAAAAAAGATAGCCTTTTCAACAAATGGTGCTGGCTCAGCTGGAGGTCAACATGCAGAAGAATGCAAATTGACCCATCCTTATCTCCTTGCACTAAGCTCAATTCTAAGTGGATCAAAGATCTCCACATAAAACCAGACACACTGAAACTAATAGAAGGGAAACTAGGGAAGAACCTTGAACATATGGGCACAGGGGAGAATTTCCTGAACAGAACTCCAATAGCTTATACTCTAAGATCAAGAATAGACAAATGGGACCTCATTAAATTACAAAGTTTTTGCAAGGCAAAAGACACCGTCAAAAAGACAAAGCGGCAACCAACTAACTGGGAAATGATCTTTACCAACCTTACATCCGACAGAGGGCTAATATCCAAGATATACAAAGAACTCAAGAAGTTAAACTCCAGAGAGGCAAGTAACCCTATTAAAAAATGGGGTACAGAGCTCCACAAAGAGTTCTCACCTGAAGAATATCTAATGGCTGAGAAGCACCTAAAGAGATGTTCATCATCCTTAGTCATTAGGGAAATGCAAATCAAAACAACCCTGAGATTCCATCTCACACCAGTCAGGATGGCTAAGATCAAAAACACAGGAGACAGCAGTTGTTGGCGAGGATGTGGAGAAAGAGGAACACTCCTCCACTGCTGGTGGAATTGCAGGCTGGTACAACCACTCTGGAAAGCAGTCTGGCGGCTCCTCAGAAAACTGGGCCTGACACTTCCGGAGGATCCGGCTATACCACTCCTGGGCATATACCCAGAGACTTTACCTGCATGCAATAAGGACACATGCTCCACTATATTCATAGCAGCCTTATTTATAATAGCCAGAAGCTGGAAAGAACCCAGATGTCCCTCAACGGAGGAATGGATTCAGAAGATGTGGTATATTTACACAATGGAATACTACTCTGCAATTAAAAACAATGAATTCACGAAATTCCTAGGCAAATGGTCAGAACTTGAAAATATCATCCTTAGTGAGGTAACCCAATCACAAAAGATCACACATGGTATGCAGTCACTGATAAGGGGATATTGACCCAGAATCTCAGAATACCCTAGACACAATCAGCATATCAATAGATTTCTAAAAAGATGGAAGGAGAGACCCCTGGTCCTGGAAAGACTGGATGTAGGGGAACGCCAGGACAGAGTAATGAGAGGGGGTTGAACGGAGAAAAGAGGGAGGGAAGGGGGCTTATGGGACTTTCGGGGAGGGAGGAAACGGGAAAGGGGAAGTGATTTGGAATGTAAATTAAAAAAATAAAATAAAATTAAATTAAAAAAAAAAAAAAAAGAATTCACTATATTTTCTAAATGGATTCAATTCAGTCAGTGCCTTGTAAGAGAAAATGTTTGTTCATTCCTTTCAGGCAGTACAATCCTAATGTTATTTTGCGTTATTATTATATTAGGATATTAACATATTCATTATAAAAAACAGTACAGTTGTGACTCAGAGTTAGGCATTTACTTAATGTTGGATACTATGTGTGATTTTAAGATTTAATCATAGATGTGCTTCAATCGGCAGCCTTATATTTATACTATCAAATGACTTCAAATGAATGAACATATACATAAGAAAAGTTCACTTCAAGATGCATGAGCCTGAAGGAGGCGGTATGGAGACTTTGCTTGATGCTGTACTGTCACCTATGAAATGAAATGATATGTATACTCAGTGATACACTTGTAGCCACAATATTCTCTTTATCTTGAATATTTATTTAGTTTTATTATATATGTAAGAGTATTATGTATTACTCCCCTCCCTTCTTTCTATTCTTATCTTAGAACATGGAGTCAGAATTCAGGATACATTATGTGAGAAAAAAATATTTTCAAAAAAAGAAAGACTGCTGACCTCTAAACCTCCTCTTTAATTAAAGCCAAATTTAAAACACTTAGCAACAATTTACATGTCTATATATATATATATATGTTCAAATATGGAGTGCCATGGAAAGCAGAAAAAAGGTACCTTGGCACTGGAGTTATAAGTAATTGTGAGCCACCATATGGGACCTGGAAACTGAACCCAGTCCTCTGCAAGAGCAACAAGTGTGCCTAATAACCACTGATCCATCTCTTCAACACCCCACCTCATTTTTGTCAGTATAAAGCTATACTTGTACTAGCAACAGCCCCACATACAGTATATGAGAAGGAAGAAGAATATGGCTGATTCATCAACAGGGTGTGTGTGTGTGTGTGTGTGTGTGTGTGTGTGTGTGTGTGTGTGTGTGTGTATGTGTGTGTGTATTATAGATATTTATACAACAATAACTATCATTCCTTATTTCTTAAGATCTATTTATGTACCTATCATCTTTGTATCTATCATCTTATTTCATGTTCAAACTTATGAGCTGGCAACGACCATTATTTTTTATTATGGAACAAGGAACAGACCAGCAAGGTTGAGCAAATTGGACTCAGGACACAGGACCCAGGACCGCTTGTCCACAGTGCATCTTCACTTGCTCTAGTCCCATACTCAGAAAGACCATAATGCCTCTTGTCATTGTGTACAAAATACATCTCTCCTTTCACTTTGAACTCCCCTCCCTTCTTTCTATTCCTATCTTAGAACATGGAGTCAGAATTCAGGATACATGTGAGAAAAAATATTTTCAAAAAAAGAAAGACTGCTGACCTCTAAACCTCCTCTTTAATTAAAGCCAAATTTAAAACACTTACAACAATTTACATGTCAAATATTAGATATGAATTAGATATTATTTTAACCTGTTTTTAGTCATATTATGCCTGTACAATTTACCACAATAATGGGTGAAATAATCCTCTTTTATAGGGGTGGGGTTTTGACAAAGCACTCTTCTGTATAGCTAATCTTCAATAAATAAACTTTCTTTGATCTCTCTTTTAACTACTAAAGTATTCTGATTTGCACCTGCTCTCTTCTACAAGAAGTCATAATTTCCTAAGTACATGTAACATTTCTATAATCTTATCCATTGATTTCATGTTATATTCTCTCTCTCTCTCTCTCTCTCTCTCTCTCTCTCTCTCTCTCTCTCTCTCTCTCTCTCTCTCTCTTTCTCTCTCCCTCCCTTCCTCCCCTTGCCTGTCTGTCTGTCTGTCTCTCCTTCCATGTTGTTTTTTTCAAACTTCTATTATCTTTCTAGAATTATTCTGTGCACACTGTCACATCATAGAAAGTTGTAATAATAATAATAATACATTAATTTTGCTTTATAGATGAGAAGGCAGATCATGTTATTGCCTTAAATACAGCAAGGCACCTGTCTGTTCTTGTAACTAGATCATGAATAGAAAACTAATGTTTGTCAGTAAACATCAGTAGCACAGATGTATATGCTTGTGTACAAAGACAGAGGGTTTTCTGAACACTTCAGTCCTCCAAGTCACATGTCTCTAAGGTGAAAGGAGAGGTAAAGATGAGTAATATCAGAACATTTTAGCTGAGAAATACAAGCACATCTTGAGAAATACTTATACAAAGACAGGTAATACTCAGCGGTATAGGAATAAGTTGCTTTAAAACATATCAGCAAATCAGCAACTAAATCATTCAACTGGCAGGAAACCTCGTTCTCAGTTGTCTGTCATTCTGAGAAGAATATATGTATCTGACTAGTATCCACTAAGAGACTAGTGTGCCTGAAGTTTGAAAAATTTCTTTAACGAAAAAGGAAGTTATCACTCTTAGAAAAGGAAGAAGAAGCTATTGGTTATGGAGAGCTACACCTCAGCATCTCTGTCACAGTTTTTAAAAGTTCTCTTTGATGTCTTTCCTGTTAGGTTTTTATTTTCTTTTGTAAGGTTTGGCTTGGGGGTAAGCCTTATCACAGAGGTGCAGATGGAGAAGGGCTCAATTTTCTTTAGGGGCAGAACATTGGGAGTTTGACTGTGCTCCAGTGAGTGTACGGAAAACACAAATTGGACTTACTATTTTGTGGAGTTGGGGGCTTCACAAGGGTGGGGAGCAGATATCGAAGGATATCGACTGGAGGTTGAATGTGATGGTGGTGTATGAGATGAAATTCCCAAAGAATCAGTAAAAGTATTACTTAAAAAAAGGAAGAGGAAACAGATGTTCTTTCTAAGATTAAAAGCCAAATTATGAACATTTGAGATTTCCACAAACTTAAAATAACCCTCTGTGGTGCAACATAAGAACTCTAAACTACAATGAAAGAAAAATTAATTTATCACCCCAGCCATAGGTAGTTTTTCTTCTCATGTTTCTCCCTCTCTCTCTATCTCTCTCTGTCCCTCTCTCTGTCTCTCTCTGCCTCTATCTATGTCTGTCTCTGTCTCTTTGTCTCTGTCTGTCTCTCTGTCTCTCTGTCTCTCTGTCTCTCTCTCTCTCTCTCTCTCTCTCTCTCTCTCTCTCTCTCTCTCTCTCTCTCTCTCTCTTCCTCCCTCCCTCCCTTTCCCTCCCTTCCTCCTACCACCTCATGGTATTTGTTTCTGTTACAAGCTAGGACTTGAATAGTGAAGGGAAATGGACCAAGGAGTTAGTGAATAACTCAAGCAAAAAGAATTCACAGTTGAAGATGCCAGACGGTTCAGATAATGTTGGATTTTGCTTAGATTAAGCACAGACCTAATTTGGTTTCACACATACACACCAAGTGATGACAGTGCTGTGCTCCAACTGTGATTCATGCCTTGTGCTAGGTCCAACCTGTTTCTTGGGGCCTGCTCTGACAGCTCCTGCATTATCATACACATGAATGATTATTAAACTCCACTGCTCATTCACATATTCCAAAATTATTAGTGAGAGAAATTTTACTCATAACTTACAAGCCCTGGTAAGCTCAGTTTCTCAGCCCTCCAGAGTCAGCCAGGAGGACAGTCACCAGATGCTGTGACTGAACAATAACATCATAGGTGCTGTTTCCATGTCCTGCCTTTAGACTTCGAGCTACATTTCTAGAGCTGGATGAAGATATTTTCTGATTTACTTTCCCGACCTTTGTCATTTGTTCTTTATAGTCAAGAAAACAACAACAACGACAACAACAACAGCAGCAACAAAACATAAAGCATACAACAAATCAAAACAAAAACATGAGGAGAAATAATTTCCTGTTTTCTTCTAACTTCTGTTACTGTATTCTGATGATAGAGCCTACAGTTAGCAGCCAGTTACTAGAAGTTGGGACAATAGGAAAGTGGTGTGCTTTTGGTCTCCCCCACTCTAAAAATGACCTCAAACAAAAAATGCTGCTGGAAATAGGTGTTAATTACAAAGAAAAGACATTTGAAACTTTTTATAAAAGTGACGTAGGGTAGGTTTTGGAGAGGTAGGGCAGATTCATTGTCTTGTGTGTTGTGTTTTATAAAAAGATAAGGAGAGAAGGAATATGTTTGGTGGATGTGCAGCAGTAGGGTGTAAAGGAAGTGGTGCCTCTGCGGACCCATGCTGAAGCATCCTTTCCCCCTGATGGACCAGCCACAGGATCGTATAATATAGAATAGAGTTTACTCAGTGCATGGGGAGGGGAGTTGAGAGGGTAGTAGGAACTTAGAAAGGCAGAGAGAGAGAGAGAGAGAGAGAGAGAGAGAGAGAGAGAGAGAGAGAGAGAGAGAGAGAGACAGAGAGAGAGAGACAGAGAGAGAGAGACAGAGAGAGAGACAGAGAGAGAGAGAGAGTATAAAAGTTGAGGCCAGCCATGAGCCTGTAAAGAGAGAGTGGGGAGGGAAATGGGGAGGGGGGAAGGGGTGAGAGGACAAAGCAAGAATAAGAAGCAAGAAAGAGAGAAGGGGGCAAGCAGCTCCTTTCGTAGTGAGTCAGGCACACCTGGCTATTGCCAGGTAACTGTAGGGTGGAGCTTGGACAAATGTTAGCATTGTAGTACTATTTTTTCAATAGACTGATTTAAAAGAGTAATTACTGATATCTAGCCTAATAAATAAACTAAATGGTAAAGAGCTGAAATCTAACACCTAAACTTAAAAGAGATGAAAAGAAGAATAGAAAGACATTTCAGACAATGTAAACCAGCAGTGCAACATTTGAATAGGATTCTGAAGAGAAACTGATGTTCATTTGCAACCAGACAGAATAAAAACCACTAAATGAGGCCATTTGTGCTCACCTTCCAAAAGTGTTTAGAAAGAAAGACTTGACTGGCCATGCATGGTCAGACAGGCCTTAAATTCTAGCTCTTCAGAAATGGGTTCAAGGCCTACCATACATTATGGTATGGGTTTAAGAGTAGCCTAAAAAACTTACTGAGAACCATCTCAAAATAAAAAGAATGGAAGTTTCCACGGTTCATGACTTACTGCCTGCTTAAAAACAAGCAAGCCATCCTTCAGAAATGGTCCAATAAGTGTAACATCAGGCCACTTAACTTGAGGTTAAATCAGGAATGTGCACAGCAATTGCATACTTAAATACAGACACAGGTATTCATTTTCTTTAAAACAAGCAAGAGTTCTTGAAGATTTACTGTTGTTCACTCCTATACACCGCATAGATCCCTACATTTTGATGAGGAATCCTACTAAAGGTTCTTTTAGTATTTCACCTTCTACTACTGACAACTGGCTGACCAAAACCTTCTTACTACTGGGAAGTGGAAGCACAGCTAAGCAATAACTCAAAGTATAGGGGCTGAAACCAGACTACACATTTCAAGGTGAGTTGTAGAGACATAGTACACATATTATGCATACTTAGCTCAGTCTGTATATCTAATCTCCATACTGTAATGATCTTTCTTCTAGTAGACCTTATGTTTAGAGTTTAGCAGACAGCACAGATTTCCCAAGTACCCTTTATTCTCTGGTATGGATACTCTTCACCTTGTGTGAATACACCACACCATGGAGTGCATGGGAACTCTTTACTTTCTGCTCCATTTTGCTGCAGACCCAATTGCACTGTAGAAATAAAGCTTATTCATCTAAAACTCTCACGCTAGGAGAGTCCTTGTTATATAACTGAAGATGGTATGTTGAATACAATAACCTAAACTTTATACTTTGTATTACAATTTCCTCCTGCTATACATTGTATAGGTTTTTAATAAATATATGACTATACCCATTACCAAAGTGTCATGCAGAATTACTTTACTGTCCTACCATTTCTCTACATCCCTCCCCAAACCCTGGCAGCAACTGGTACCTTCATTGCTCTCTATGGTCATCTGTTCCAGGTGGCCATTACTCTGGATTCATGCCTGATTTCATTATTTAAGACCTGCTGCTTTCCCTTAGTAATGTGCATTTAAGTTTTTCCATCTTCTTTTCATGGTTTATGACTAGTTTCTTTTTACGATGGTGTCCTGTTGTCTGAATAAAACAAGATTTATTTACTTGGTTACTTCTAAGTTTTAATAACTATGAATGAACTCACTATACACATTTAATCATAGGTATCTTTTTTAGACAGATTTTTTTTTCTTCTTAAAAATAATCGTATAACCACCAAGGAATGTGATGGATGGGTCCTATAAAAATTTGGTGTGTTTTGTTAGAAACTGCTTAACTATGTCCCTAAACTGGCTGTGCCTTTTTGACTTTGGATGCACAATGACTGGAAGTTTCTGTTGACCTCAGAATATTCAGCACATCTGCATCAGAACTCGCTCCTGTCATTGGTTTGGGGTGTTGGCTATTCTAGTACATGCTTAATAGAGTTTCATTCTTATAATTTGCAATTGTCTTGACATGCTCAACACCTTTTATTTATTTTTTTTACTATTTTTGTATCTTGTTTGTTAAGATATCTCTTCAGACCTTTAGCCCAGTTTTTTCTCACTATTTCCTTTTTTTGGGCTGAATTTTAACAGTTCTTTTTAGACGAGGGAGGGCACTAATTTATCAAATGTGGCCATTGTAAACATTTTTACAGTACTTTTGTTTCCTTTATTCTCTTTCTTTAGACATTGTCTTTGACAGAACAGAACTTTTTAATTTTAATGAAGTCTACCTTATCAATTATTCCTTCATAGATTGTTATTTGATATTATTTTTAAAGACATTACCAGACATAAGATCACTTAGCTTTTCTTGAATATTGTTGTAAGGGAATTTCATAGCTTTGTGTTCTACATATAGGTGCATAAATCAGTTTGAGTCAATCACTTGAGGAATGTACACGATATTTGCAAATAGATTTGTAGTTCTCCAAGAGCATTTATTGAAAAAAATTATTCTGCCCAACCACATAACTTTTGCTTCTTAGTTAAAAATAAAATTACTTTACCATATTTGTGTGGCAAATTTTCTGGGCTCTCTATTCTGTTCTGTGTTTCTGTCTATTCTTTGGCTAATGCTATACTCTATCACTATAGCTATATGCTATGATGTAAATTCAGGTATTGACAAATATTATTTATTTCTCCCTAAATATTCAGCATAATTCACTAGTGAGCTCAGGGCCCCCTGACTTTATTCTTTTTTGTATACTGTATGATATTGTAACATTCATATCTGTCCACAAAAGAACTTCGAATTTAGCTTGTGAATGTATACAGTGTCAATTTCTTGGACTTTTATTGGAGTTTCATTGAAACAATCATTTAATTAGGAAAGCTATCTCAATGGAATATGTTCTGGAGTGATAAAAAGGCACAAGAGACATCTTCCTCTGTCCCCTGAAGTGTATATATGAGCACACACAGCATAGACATGCATAAGCACACACAGAATAGGCACACATGAGCACACACAACTTAGAAACACACACAAAGATCCTACAAAGAAAGAGAATGTCAGGCAAATCTCTCTTATGAATATCGATGCAAAAATACTCAATAAAATTCTTGCCAACCGAATCCAAGAACACATCAAAATGATCATTCACTACGATCAAGTAGGCTTCATCCCAGGGATGCAGGATGGTTCAATATAAGGAAATCCATCAATGTAATCCACTATATAAACAATCTCAAAGAAAAAAACCACATGGTCATCTCATTAGATGCTGAGAAAGCATTTGACAAAATTCAGCATCCTTTCATGCTAAAGGTCTTGGAATGATCAGGAATTCGAGGCCCATATCTAAACATAGTAAAAGCAATTTACAGCAAACCGGTAGCCAGCATCAATGAGAGAAACTTGAAGCAATCCCACTAAAATCAGGGACTAGACAAGGCTGCCCTCTCTCTCCATATCTTTTCAACATAGTACTTGAAGTTCTAGCTAGAGCAATTAGACAACAAAAAGAGGTCAAAGGGATACAAATTGGAAAGGAAGAAGTCAAACTATCACTATTTGCAGACGATATGATAGTATACTTAAGTGACCCAAAGAACTCCACCAGAGAACTCCTACAGCTGATAAACGACTTCAGCAAAGTGCCGGATATAAAATCAACTCAAGCAAGTCAGTAGCCTTCCTATACTCAAAGGATAAGCAGGCTGAGAAAGAAGTAAGAGAAATAATACCCTTCACGATAGCCACAAACCATATAAAGTATCTTGGTATGACTCTAACCAAACAAGTGAAAGATCTGTATGACAAGAACTTCAAGTCTCTGAAGAAAGAAATTGAAGAAGACCTCAGAAGATGGAAAAATCTGCCATGCTCATGGATTGGCAAGATTAATATAGTAAAAATGACCATTTTACCAAAAATAATATACAGATTCAATGCAATCCCCATCAAAATCCCAACTCAATTCTTCATAGAGTTAGAAAGAGCAATTCAAAAATTCATCTGGAATAAGTGAATTTCGAAAAAAACATCAAAGACCATCAAAATGACATATTACATGTGATACAAATATTAAAGTTTGTGGGTATAGTAAGAAGCCTTCACTTTGCATGCACCAACTAGGAAATACATTATATGGATGCGGTACATAAAAGGTTTTAATAACGCTTCATGGAAAAGATGGATTTTTTTAATGGCTCTTAAAAAGATGGAAACTGATAAGGTAATGTGTGACTTAGAAACACAGAATAGGGTGCTCCTCCACCCACTCACCCACTCCTGCCTCACTGCTCTAGTATACTGGGTCATCAAGCCTCTACAGGACCAAAGATCTCCCCTCCCACTGATAGCAGATAAGGCTACTCTCTGCTACATATGCAGCTGGAGCCATGGGTCCCTCCATGTGTATTACTTGGTTGGTGGTTTAGTCCCTGGGAGCTCTGGTTGGTTGATATTGTTGTTCTTCCTATGGGGTTGCAAACCCCTTCAGCTCCTTCAGCTCCTTCCCTAACTCCTCCATTGGGGATACCCATACTCAGTCCGATGGTTGGTTGTAACTATCCCATCTGTGTCGGTCAGGCTCTGGCAGAGTCTCTCAGGAGACAGCAATATCAGGTTCTTGTCAGCAAGCACTTCTTGGCATCAGCAATAGTGTCTGGGTTTAGCATCTGCACATGGGATGGATCCCCATGTGGGGGGGGGGAGTCTCTGGATAGTCTTTCCTTCAGTCTCTGCTCAAATTTTTGTTCCTGTGTTTCCCTTAGACAAGAGCAATTCTGGGTTAAAATTTAATGGGTGGGTGGTCCCATCCCTCAACTGGGGGTGGGGAACATGCCTATATGTAGAGGTTAGACTCTACATATGGTCTCTACAAGTTCTCCCTCCCCTTTGTTGGGTATTTCAGCTAAAGTCATTCCCTTTGGGTCTTAGGAGCCACTTGCATTCCTGGTATCTGAGACTTTCTGGTAGCTACCCCCAGTTCCCCATCCCCTATTGCTACACACCTCTGTTCAATTTCCTGACCCTCTGTACATCTCCCCTGATCCTCCTATACCTGATCCTGATACCCTTTTCCCATTCCCCTCCTCAAAATTCTGCTTGATGCCAATACAAAGAAAACATATTAAAACCTATTATGTGTTCACATTCACAATAAAATATGACTATAAAATACAGCTTATTTTAAACATCCTTTATAATCAAGCTGACCATTCTCTCTATTGGAGTCTGAAATACCATTGTTGGAATTTTTGATCTAAAGCCTAATGAAAAAAATTGATAAATTATTTAAAATGATAGTAGACTAATTTTTAAAAACCCTGACCTTCAAAGATAATCACTGAAGATTGTTATGCTCTGACTGCAGATGTGTGTGTGTGTGTGTGTGTGTGTGTGTGTGTTTGCTCATCAGCATATTCTTTGTTAGCAAGTAAAACTGACAGCTCTGCCTGTCAATTCCCATTGTCTGAACATTTGAGCAGTGAGAGGTTACATCATTCAGGCATTTCTCTCCTTCCGGCTTGTGAAAACTTGCTGTGCAGACAAGTTCTTCCTCTCAACCAATCTGTATTTTATGATGCTGGTTTCTAATTTATGAAAAATCAGTTTCTCTTCCACTTAAAGTC
The DNA here is from genome assembly GCA_036184795.1 of Tokudaia tokunoshimensis. Classification (NCBI taxonomy): domain Eukaryota; kingdom Metazoa; phylum Chordata; class Mammalia; order Rodentia; family Muridae; genus Tokudaia; species Tokudaia tokunoshimensis. Next base: position 8,056,856 of record BTHU01000005.1, on the reverse strand, counting down.
ATTCATTTCCCTTTGTCCCTTATACAAAATAGATAAAGTCCGTAGCTATGAGAGGTATTCACACATTAAAAAATTATCAGCCCAGACTCCTTGTTAAGTATTCTTTTCCTCACCTAAGTATGCTTGGTTGTCTATGTTTTGAGCATGCTCAACCTCATTGTTACCAGTGGCCTCTCGGCAACCACAGAAACACAAGTTTAAGGACCTTTACCTTCTTTGATTGTGAAACTTATAATGCACACCAGTTCCCCATAACAAATTATCCTTTCTCATATCCAGATAGTGGGTCACTGCCTAAACTTTATTTACCTATGATTGTTCCATTGACAATATTTCTTTAATGTTTTATCATTTGAAAACTACAAAGTGGCTGTCATTTTATTGTCTAATACAAACAAAGTATTTTAGAATATACAATCAGGGGCAAGGTGGGATTGGGAGACAAAGAATTTCACTGAGACAGAGAATGGCAAGGTGGGCACATGTGTAGCCAAGGAAGGCTTTAAATTATGTTTAAATACAATTCCTATTTAACCACTTAACAGAGACAACTTTTTTCCTGCCAAGCTTACTGCTATTTCTAATATGTAGTTAAAATCCTTGTAAAGTCACTAGTAAGGTTTTTCACCTTAACAATATTATTCTCTCTCCCTCCCCCCTCTCTTTCTTTCTCTCCTCATCCTATTTATATTTCCTGCCCTACCTTCCGTTTTCATACAGTATGTAGAGTTAATAAATGAGTGGAGAAGGATGAGAACAATGCTAGGAAAGTCCCTGCTGATAGCTAATCACAATCCATCATAAATAGAAAAAGGCTTAAATGGCTTCTTTGTGCACAGTTGAAACATCTCTGCTTTCAATAATAAAAAAATAAGAGAAAACTATGGCTGATGAATATTCATGAGCCAGATACCTCATTGGATTCCTGAGGCTACTTTTTATTCATTTCAATACGGATTAAATATATTTAAATAGTTCTATGTTACATACCATGTAATTATTTTCTGAATGGAGGCTCCAAGGAAGTAAAACCCTCTGGAAAGTAGAAGAAAACAATGAACAGAAATGGGAAGTAAAGGCAGCAGCACACTGCTGTAGATTAACATGCTTTCGCAGGCTGACACAAGTTAGCATTTTTGAAAGGCATTCACAACATCTCCCTCATGTCTGAGGGCATCCCCAGCTCTGATTAATTTCAATTCACATTAGCACCTTGGGAAGGAGAAAGCAGACAATTGTTCTAATGTATCATCAAATGAGCTGATGTGAGAAAACGTTTCTGGATCTAACGAAGCATGACTGGGGTTTATCCTGATGCTTCCTGGCCACAGTGATTAGTCCTCTAGTGAAATGCTCAAATTGGATGCTGGAAGCTACATCTGCCATGTCCTTCCAAAGGCAATAAATAAATAAAACTCAGTCTGTCAGTATTATGTAGGTAATAATAAATCCAAACATAAAGGCAAGAAAAGTTTCAAATGTGCAAATTAGTAACAAAACATACTGTCATGTCAAAATACCAGTTGTTCGATTTGATTAAAAAAAATGACTTAGGTGATTGTTCAGACAGATTATGCAAATGATCTCTTGTGCTTCTCAGAAAGAAAGAGAGAGAAAGGAAGAGAGAGAGAGAGAGAGAGAGAGAGAGAGAGAGAGAGAGAGAGAGAGAAAGAAAGAGAAAGAAAGAAAGAAAGAAAGAAAGAAAGAAAGAAAGAAAGAAAGAAAGAAAGAAAGAAAGAAAGCAAGCAAGCACACAGGTAGGCAGGCAGGGAGGGAGAAAAGGAAGGAAGGAAGGAAGGAAGGAAGGAAGGAAGGAAGGAAGGAAGGAAGGAAGGAGGAAGAATGATGTGATTGATTCCAGAACTCTGCTATTAATTTGGATGCATCAGATATATAGGCAAGAGGCAAGGAGGCTCAGAAATGGCAATGAATCTTGTTAGGTGATGATAACCAGCCCATAGGTGAGTTTCCTTATCTACAAAATAAAGGGACAAAGAAACTTATGCTATAGGCTGTGTTTTATGTTCAAAGTGTCTGTCAGTATAAAAAGTGGCTGAATAAGAAGAAATACATTGAGTAGTCTGCACATTGCTATACACAAACAGTCTATGGTTCATTGCTCAAAGAGAACATAGTTTAGACATGATGTAATCAGTAGTTTATTTTTTTCCAGAGATGAGGATGCCTACAATAAAGTTTTGCATATGCGTTTTTACTTCACTGCTAGATCATTTATCTTTCTTGAACATGTTGAACTCCCTCTTCAAGGATGGATCTTAACCACAGAAGGAGAAATATGTACATGTCTCAGAGTTCAAGGAACAGGACATGCATCATAAAGCAGTTATCATTCAGTTTGAACCAATAAAATATTCAGATCATATTCTCTTTCAGTTTTTAAGAGAAACAGGAAACTTTTATTTTTAGTAAAATTATCCAAAAGAAATTTCCAAAGTAAAGTTCTAATTGTGAGCAATTATGGTACCATGTTAAGAAAACAGCCCGTGAATTAAATAAATTAAATTTTGGAAGGAGTATGTGTCTGTGCACACAAGTGTCTACATGTACATAAACAGGACAGCTAGGAAGGGAGAGGTCCACCAGGCTGGAAGAAGTTCACAAACAACAAACTTAAAGAACTAGAAATTATTGGGTATATTCAGGCAACAAGAGAAATGCAGCCTCCCTTGCTAGGTGAGAAAGGATAAATCACTATAAAACAGAGCCTTGGAAGGCAAGTAGGAACACTTGTGTGTGCAGAAATCTCTGGAACAATCTTAACTAATTGCATTTTGATTATTCATAAAGATCTGTGTCTTCCAGGACATGCACAATAAAGTTACAAGACCAGGGCAAGTCTTTGACTTCATTAAGAAGGTTAACTGAATTACATCAGAAACCAACATCAGTGGCATTCAAATCCATTTCCACCCCAGCCACCTACTTATTGTCCTCAGACAAGAGTATAAACTAGACAATGATATTTCAGCAGTGGTGATGCTAGTGTTCTGATTATTTGGACAGTGATCCTGGAGTAAAATTCTCCAGAAGGTGAAGCTGAGCTGAATGTCAACCACATGTACTAATTTCCACTTGTGTAGGAATATCTGCTTAAATTCATATAAGGCAGGTGAGCCCACTTATACCTTTAATAAAAACAAAATACCACTCAAAGAAAAGACACCAGGCATTGAAAAGCCAAAGTATGTGTCTCTGCAACACTCACTGGCTGTGACACTTGCTGGCTATGTTTCACTTGCTCCCCTCTCCTATTTGGAGCTGACAATTCATTCCTTGCTACTGTGAATGTTTCTTGAAGATGACAGAAGGAGTACAATATAGATATTTGAATGTCTTCCTGGCCTTTCAATGAAAGAATATTGGATCCTCTCTCCATAAGCAATAGCTAACATCAGTTGTTGAATATGCTTCCAGAAAAATAGTACCAGTGCCAGAATCATAGGGTCATTGACTTCAGCACAAAATAAAAGAAATTTCAGATAATAGTTAGAGGGTAAATAAAGATTTATTTCTGCTCCAATAGGAGAGCTCCAAAAGCAGACATTCCAAGTTTGGAGTAGTCACATAGGCACCTTTGGTCTTTTTCTCTTGTCATTACCAGGGTGTGATTTTCAGATATGAAAACACCTCATAAGTGCAATATGATTGCTACAGTAAAAACCAACAAATTAACATTCCATGTAAGAAAGATCAAAGGATAGAACTTCAATAGTCAGCTTTTCTGTAAAGAGATTTGCTGATCATCCAATACTGTATCTAAGTGTTTAACCCTGCCTGAGTTAACAGATGAAGCCACTGTAACTCCCTAACATAGGAATGCCATGGATAAAGAAATGTTTTCTGCCGGGGTATTTTTTGATTTAACATTGTCTTTGATTGATATATTCATTTCTTTTATCATGTCTTCCATGCCTGAGATTCTCTTTTCCATCTCTTGTATTCTGTTGGTGAAACTTTCTTCTTAGGCTTCTGTTTGAGTTCCTAACTTTTTATTTCCAAATTTTTCTTTCCAATTTGTATCCCTTTGACCTCTTTTTGTTGTCTAATTGCTCTAGCTAGAACTTCAAGTACTATATTGAAAAGATATGGAGAGAGAGGGCAGCCTTGTCTAGTCCCTGATTTTAGTCCTTGCACATCCAAAGGCTCAGCGTAGTGGATTCCTGGAGCAGAGGTCACCAAAGGGAGGCTGGTAGGCTCCTGCCCTGTGCAGGGGTGAGTGATCTCTCCTGGGGGGGGAGGGGGCGTCCCTCTGCCAGGCAGAAGTCCCACAGCAGAGCTGGCGCGCTGGTTACTGCAGATCTGCCCAACTCTTGGGAGCCGCGTACACACAAGCCGCCCGAGACCCAAGCGATATTATGCCCGTCTGTCTCTGAACCTGGCTGTCCCAACTTCCCGGTCACTGGAGCAAAGATGGCGGAGTGCACTCTGCACTCTCTCGGTGGCACTGGTCACCCTGCAGAGGCGATGGCCTACAGCAGATCTGGCGCCCAGACGACCACAGCGCTGACCCGTTCTTGGGCGCAGACGGAAGCCCCAACAGGCCGTGTCCCAAGCGATGTTATATTGGGGAGAACCTGGGTACCTGTCTCTTCAGTGCAGTTTACCGGAACAGAGGTCGCAGAAGGGAAGCTGGTAGGTTCCCGCCCAGTGCGGGGTCCCTCTGCCAGGCAGAAGTCCCACAGCAGAGCTGGCACGCTGGTTACTGCAGATCAGCCCAGCACTTGGGAGCCGCACACACACAAGCCGCCCGAGACCCAAGCGATATTATGCCTGTCTCAAATTTTTCTCACTTTGAATTTTCTTTATTGATTCTATTTCTACTTTTAGGTTTTGAATGCTTGTATCCATTTCCTTCTACTGCTTGTGTTTTCATAGATTTCTTTAAGGAATTCATTCATTTTCTCCTCTAAAGACTTCTATCATATTTATAAAGGCTGGTTTAAGATCTTTGTCTTATGCTTCAGCTATGTTTCTTTTCTCATGAACTACTGTGTAGGGTTGTTGAGCTCCGTTGGAACACAGACTCTCCTGGCTGTTCTTGATTATGCTGGGGTCTAGGTATCTAGATTTTGGAAAGGTTCTTAGTGGGGGGTACAAAGGCTGAGAGTTGCCTGGTAAGAAACTCCTCTGGGATCGAGTGATGTGGTCACTTGGTTTCCTTGTGAAACATGTTTCTAGGTATTAACAGCTGAAGCTTTAGATTAGGGATGTGAGCTAGTAGGAAGTGAAATTACTGAGGGGGAGGATATCAGAATGGTCTACCAGAATCTGTTTAATCTTCTGGGAGTGTGGGCAGAGAGTGGAGAAATGCCAGGGCATATAGTCTGCTACAAAGCAGGGAATGAGACTAGAAGATTGGATGTGGACGAGAGAAGAGTGAAGAAAGGAAGCTAGCAGTCCTGTGTTGCAAGCCTACTTGCTAATCCATCAGAATTGGCTGCTTGTAGTTCTGAACTGTGATAACAGGATAAGTGAAGAAGATGATTAGAGGAGGATATCTGCTAAAGATGGAGGTAGGAAGGAGAAGAAGACTTCTGCCTGTGGTTGGCTATAGAATGGGGAGGGGATATTTCAGGATTGAATTTAGAGGAAAGGTGGGAGAAGTAAAGATCTGCAGTTAGCCTACTTTTTTTCTAGCCTTAGTAGTTGGTGTTTCCCAGTGTGTTCCCAAAGCAGTGAGGACTGGAATAAAGTTATGGGGAGGGAGGGAGGGAGGGAGGGAGGGAGGGAGGGAGGGAGGGAGGGAGGGAGGGAGGTTGAGTGAAAGGGAAGATCTCTCTTATCCATGGGAGATGGGGCAAGAAGGAGACAAAGCAGAGCAGGTGCTCTGTTATAGAGTGGAAAGAGCCTTGGGAATCGTATTTAGAGGAGAGGGACATGAAGATCTGTAGTCAGCCTACAGATCCTCTGGCCAGTGTGGTGCATATGTATTTCTAAGGAAATTATTAAAGCTAATTTTAGGATCTATAATTTTTTTCACTTGATCAATATTAATGCCTAGAATATCACATTGTATAAAAACACAGAACAAAATGATGGAACTATGTTTATGGTTATTTCAGAAAGCTGTTTAAAATGCTATCCTAACATCAAGCCAAATTCATTTAGTAATTTATAAGTGAAATGTGAGTCATCAGTTCAAGCAACATTTTTTAAAGCAAGCATTCTTATACAATATAATCCAAAGATAGACTAATTCTTACATGCTGAGGAATAGAGATGGGAAAATAGTAAATGTCTTGGTTTTCTATAATTAAACCACTGTTTCTTTTAGAGAGGAAATAGTGTGGGTACAGTAAAAAAAAAACACTGTAGATCGTAGCACACTATAGTCTGAAATCTGAACTGAGGTGTTTTCAGGCCATGTCCGTTGTATGAGGTAATGGCATACATGGCGCAAAGTACCCACGATATGTGTTCAGATGGAAAAGTCAACCCTGGTGAGCATGGCCAACAGTACCTCATCTTCATCACGGATTTGATTTTTAATATGTCTTGATAGCTGTGCAGTCAGAAAACTGAGTGTTACCAAAATTTTTGTGAGCTTCACAGCCCAATGTGGGATGGCGACCCACAGCTTAAGAAGCTAGAGCATTCATAATCACATTTAGGCTTTGAAATACAGGACATTCTAGTGATACCCTAGCTTGATACATGCTGTTGAGTGATGGTAGGAAAACTATCCAAGGAAAGGAACTAAGAGATAATTCTCCTAGGAAACAAGTTCCACCCTACTGTTTATCTACATAATGACAGGTTTAGGCAGTCTTTGATACTAACAGTTTGCTCTGTAAGCCCACCACACCAAGATGATTGGACCTTGCTCTCAGTGCAGTCACTGGCCCTATCTCAAATATACTGATGAACTTGACTGTCTCCCTAACATTATCCAGGAAGCTTGGATGAGCCCTTCAGTTTGAGGAGCAACACACACATGAGTCCTGGTTACTAACCTCCAAGCCTGATTGTTATATATTGGGCACCCTTCTGACTAGTGCTGAGGTTTGAAGTAGTTCCATGTTCTAAGCTTGTATCTGTGATGAGCACGACGAGGGCAGCTCAGTGCTGCAGAATTGCCGATCTGTTTCTAATTGTACCAATGCTCAGACATTCTGGTCTTATCCAACTGGGATTCCTTCTTTATTGCCTCCTCCTATCTCCCAAACTGGACAAAAAGTAGTTTTCAATTCCATAGATTCTGCTTCCACCTGTCACACACACACACACACACACACACACACACACACACACACACGCACACACACATGCACACACACACTCCTGCCGCCACCCCCAGCTTTTCTTAGGAAGCCATCTTTGTTTCAGCTTGAGTACTCTCAAACAAACCTTGTTTTCTTTTGGTTTTGTTCAAGCTGCAAAACCTGTTATTTAGTGCAGTCTGCCATTGAACTGACTGTACAGCCCAGGGTGAACTGACTATATAACCAAGGGTGGCCTGAAACTTATGGCAAATATCCTGACTAAGCTTTCAGTGCTAGGATTAAAGGCATGCACACTCTCATATACCTTGCATGGCTTATCACCATTCTGAAACCCAAGTCCTGGTTCACCTTGTTTTCTTGAATTGGTACAGCCTTGGTGTTTCAGTGAGCCAGAACAGGGTATCAAAACACAGCTACCTTATAGGCAATAGAAACTTGTTCCATTTCTGAAGGCTAGAATTCAAGGTCAGGGTGCTACATGCAGGTTTCTGGTGAAAGCTGTCTTGGTTTGCATATGGCTACCTTCTCTATATATCCTCATGTGGCAGAGGCGAGAGAGAAACATCTCCCTCCTGTCCTTTTATTATGATGATTTAAACTTTGTGACCTAATACCTGCAGAGCCAACATCTCCACATACTAAATCTCAGCATAAGGTTTGAAGGAGCAAAAACATTCATTATGCTATCGAGATTAGAGTTGAATCTGAAACCCTCTCCAAGTTTCTCTTGGGAATCAGTACTGCTCCTTCATAGTTCAGGAAAATGTTTCAAGCCTTAATCTTGAGCCAAGGCTGGCTGTCCTTTATTATTCCGTTTTATTCAATAGTAAATCAACATAAATCTCTCAAAGCACCATTCTGCTAATGCCAGAGAGGAACTAGCTGCTATAGTTAAATCCACCAGAGGTCCTCCTGTTAAAAACTTGGCCTCACTCAGTTTGGCACTTAAGGAGAAGGGACACTTTAAGAGGTGGGGTCTAGTGAAAGGAAGTTAAGTCCAGACACTAAACACAGAAATTGCTGCCTCATGGTGATGACATTCCTCTATGTGTTCTTCCACCACCATAATGTGAGGTTCTGATGCACAGCAGGCCACAAAGCCACAAAACCCACTGACCATGGGCTGAAAGCAAAAAGCAAGACAAGCCTTTCCTTCCTATAAGTTGTTTGTCCCAGGTATTTTGCTACATTAATCAAAAATTGACAAGCTCTGTTATTGCTTAGACCCTTCACTCTTTAAGTCCTTTCTGACCACAGTATAAGCTTCTGAGGCCAGACTGCAATACAAAGGTATGGACCTAGGGAAAGGTGAGCCTGGGTGCTTGCCACCTACTTAGGGCATGGGGTCAATACTATGTAAATTTCGATGGGTAAAATAACCATTAAATTTGACAAAATGTAGGCTATTAACCTTTAGGAGAGCAATCTCAGCAGAAATTATATAGAGCCAGAAGCCAAGCTACAGTGAATCACAGGACAGACAGGCCGAAGAAGCAGAGTGCCTACTTCAGACTTCCATAGTAGCAGGGAGCAGCAGTAAGACAGAAGAGAATCTGGAGACATTTTTTTTTGAGATAATGAATAAGCATTCGGTCTCAAAAAGAAAGAAAAATCATCTGTGCAAAGACATTGGAAGAAAGAAAATGTCTTTGGGTTTCTAAAGTAGGGGCAATATCAGACTAGAGTCATCTTTAAAGAGAGACTCCCCTCCTCTGGCACAACAATGAGTGAAGTAATGAATGTGAAAACAAACCCCAACTCAGTGAGCCTATAGGACTACTGCTCATTACTACTAACTACTCACAGATGCACAACATAAGAGACAAAGAGAATCCTGAATTTGGGTAGGAGTTTTCATGGACTCCAAAAGCTTATGGAAACAATCTATTCACATTTCTCTCCATTTGAAGAAATGGAAGACTGTAAATGGATACAGTAAACTGATTCAATAAGATGATCTTAAAGGAAGCTGCTATGCACCGGGATTTGGCACTATCTCACTATCCCTCAAGACCATGGGCTGAGCAGAAGACAGGATTTATTAATCCATGGACACAATGCCCAGGCCACAGCAGGCATTGAGGTGAGGACAAAAATGAGTTTGAGAATGGAGATGAAGGTCAAGAGGGCAGCTGAGAAGTAAAATCATAATTCATTTCCACTTGCAGGGTCTGAACATTGTAACTGTGCTCTTCTTGTGACCCATGAACAGGCTCAAAGGAAACACATGCAGAAATGACCTATGGCTGATGCCTCCCTGGTGGTCAGTTAGCAAGAAGGAAGGAACATCAGATGTTGCATAAAAAGCTGCATAAGCCACCAGGCACCTCCATGGTGGGGTGTCTCCAGTATATAAACTTCTTCTCAGATCTGCCTTGTGAAAATGGACATATTATGCACTATGTCAGAGACAGAAACCCTTGGAAAAGAAAATATGTGCTGCTCTGATTCTGCAACTTGCTAGCTATGTGCACAAAGCAAGCCACTCTGATCTCTGGCTTTCTCACAAAAATAGCTAAGAATATTCACCTCACAAAAACGCTATAATGTTTGTTATGTTTTTTTGTTTTTTGGGTTTTTGGGGTTTTTTGTCAATTTGATACAAGCTAGACTCATTTGGGAAGAGGGAACCTCAATTGATAAAATTCCCCCATTAGATTGTCCTCTGGCCCAATCTACAAGGTATTTCTTGTTTGATGCCTTAATTGATGGCTAAGAACACTATGAGTGTGTGTTACCCAGACAACTTACTGCCTAGTGCATGAGAAGGAAGTCAGTAAGGAGCATTCTTTCAACTTTTGTATCAGTACCTGCCATGACATCCCTCAATAACAGACTATAATGTGGAAGAAGACAATAAAATAAATCCTTTCTTCTCCAAGTTGCTTTTGGTCATCGTGTTTGCCACAGGAATAGAAAGAAAGCTAGCACACCAAAGACATCAAGAAGCAGATAAATTGCTGGACAGTACCTACAAACAGGTCAACATTTTAAAAAGACTTATTTCATAATGGAATACAAATATGTACCGTAATAAAGAGAGATGTTACCTGCCCATATATAATTTTTATTGTTTTCAGAAACAATAGCTATGTATACACACTCCTTGGGGCTTCTCTACAGTTCGAATTACAAATGATACAATTGTTCAGCTCAGCTCTCACCATGAAAGAAAGATGAGAGTCAGCTCACCAATAGAAACTGTGTACTTTCAGAGCTGATTCAACTCTATGGGAACCTGGATGGCATTTTTAAAAGCCATATCATTAAAGCTCATTCTTTGCCACTGAGTTAAACCAGTGCCAAAGTTTCTTCCCCCACAGTTTCTACCTTTTAAGTCCTAGCAGGAAGCCGGGGTCTAATTGTTATTGAGCCAACTCCAACACCCTCTGCCTTCTACCAAGCTCGTCTTTGCTGCTGGACACTTACCATCTGACAGAGAAGGCGAACGGAAGCCAGGAGGCAGCAGGCAACCCCACTGTTGGCTCTTGTGTTTATAAGAGCTAAAATAAAAGCAGAGCTAATTGTCACTCGACCGCACATCCATGGGAGTATTTTAAACAAAAAATCAGAAATTATCTAGATCACTTCACTGGTTCCTGGAGCAAAATAATGTTAATTCAGAAAAATACAGTTGAAAATGGTTTGAAAATACTTTCTTTCCTATCTAATGGGAAATTGAGAAATGGAATCATGAGTTTAACATCAATATGGGATATAAAACAAGATCCTGTTTCAAAAAAAAAAATAAGTCATCAAATCCCCAAGTGTCCCATTGGAATGTCCCCAAACTACTTCTGGAGTCTAGCCTTTTGTGACAGCCTTCTCTTTGAGGGGAGTTTGGCTGCAACTGGAGTGTAGCCTGTCCATTCTGCGGGTTGCTCTCCTTCCAGAACTCATAGCTGGCTTTTAGAGCAAATGATGATTGCCTTTCTGTCTCTTGATAGAGGCACATATCCCAATTTCCCAAATGACACATTCCCAAAATTATAAGAAAACCTCCCTGCCTCCATTCCATTGTTACCAAACACATCATTTAAGGACTATAAACAACAAAGGAATTGGACTCGAGGTCAAGATTGGCACATTGAGCGAGTTATGAGTTGACTTTGCCTCACTTTTTGACACGGTTATTATATTGAATTTGTTAGACAAAGACAGACACTAATATAGAAAGGGAAATATGGCCACTTAACTCTGTCCTCTTAATTTCAACAATGAGAATATAAGTATCCTCAGAAAAAAGAAAATGTTGTATTCCTATAGATGGTTGGATGGTAATGGAACTTAAGGTATTAATAGGTATTAATAGTAGATCTCAATACACTATAAAACCAAAGGTAAAGTACAAGAACTCTGGGTCATCAGACAAAGCATCCTAAAGTTATCTCATGCAGTTTACTTAAATTTTATAGTTCTAATGCTTAAAGAAAATGCTTTTAGAGATTTAGACACCATTCTAAAAACATGACATATAAAACAAATATTTAATGGTGTGTCTAAGCAGACAATTGATGGTTCTAGTAAAGAATAACTACAAAAAACTACACTATCTTCTTAGGCCATGTAGTATTCAGGAATGTACACCTGCTTCAGTAGCAGATGAGGGTGTGGGGTGGAAGAATTCCTCTGTGGCAAGAAATAAACAGAGTGTCCCATCTTGGTCCTCAAGAGCATCACTTCTTACCTAAGAACTTCTAACCTCTGAACCTCTGCTTTGAAATTAAATGTCTCCCCTAAGACCCTGAAGGTGTCCCAAAGATGCCTCTCTGATCCATAAGTCAGAGCCAGCTCCAAAGTTAGACTTAAAAGCAGCTTTAAGGAGTCTGAGAATGAAAAAACAGAACAGAAGATCCAACAAGCAAGTCTGAGGTCAGTTCAGTTTGTCTGAATGGACACAGAGGGTCCTGTCCCCCTATCCTCATTCTGCTTTCTGTTTCTGACAGAAGTTCTCAATCTATATTACTGGCTGGCCTGGAACTCCCTGTGTTGACCAGGCTGCCTTCAAACTAAGAGAGATCTGCCTGCATTTGCCTACCTAGTGCTGAGATTAGAGGCATGTGCCACTAAGCCCAGCCTTACCTGGATTTTATTCCAGTTTAACTCTTTTAATAGATAAGACATGAGGAGACAGGACTCAGTGCACACTTAGGGATTTCTCCACACATCTCCACACATACTCAAGCTCAGATATTACCCATCCAATCTGACACTGCTACAGAAATAATTCCGTAACTCCAAAATATATTTACAGTTATCACCCAGAGTTTTAAAGTTCGTTTTAGTTATACTTGGGATTTAAATTGGGAGAGACTATATGAAATCTTCCTTGCTAGAAACATTCATTTTTAAAACCCTAGATAAAACTATCTACTTAAAAAGGTACTATTTGAGGGGGTTAAAACCTAGACACTGTACTTAATAGCATGTATCCAGCCAGTACAACTAGAGGATAAATTGTCCATGAGTTTAAGTAGCACCTGTGTCCTCTATGATATTGCTGGGCTGTTTTGGGCAGTGTCTGCACAACAAAAGCCTATCACTAAAAGTCTCTTCTTCCTCTGTGGAAGCCAGCAAATCATTTGTTTTCCATTTGGAAGCTATCTACAGGAATGTTCCCCTGACCTACACAAACACACAAAAGGGATATAAATCCTCAGAGGCTGAATGAATTTGGTCCAATCCCTGCTGTGCCTTTTTATGGTCATTGTAAAGGGGACATCTGATTCCATATTCATTGATTTATTGGGAGTCCAGGTTTCTGGGGACCTCTTAGGAAGCAACCAAACATCTATAGATAAATTCAGACTTCACTAGGGCTCCATAAATAGACATAACTCTCATTATGGATCCTGAAAACAACAGTATAAGCAATTTCATTAAAAACAAGTTGGCTATTACAAAGATGCACACTCTCTCCACTGTTCTAAACAAACAGAAAGTCATTCCTTCTCAAGACTTCTTCCCCTGGGGTTCCTCTGTTGACAGGCCTCTGTTGTGCTGGGCATGTGGGAGAAAGCAGGTGAACCTGGTGCTAGAGGCTCAGAAAGGCCCTCTTGGGAACAGTAAAGAAAGAAATGTGTCCAGAAAGCAGTGTGAGATGAAATTGTCCACCTGCTGCCTGTTCTTCAGTACCCGAGATTGTTTTTGGTTTGCTTATTTTTATACAAAACTCCTTAAAAGAACAGATAGACCTGATGACCAACCCAAACTGCAGGTGAATCATCAGACAGCGCTCAATCCTGATTCCTCAGAAAGAGAGGTCAAAGTTTCTCAAGTTACTTAATGAATAAAAGCAGTAACTCAGTATACGCATGCAAGAGACTTACACTGGCTCAACGACATGGCTGGCGGTTTTAGCCCTGGTGGCGCCCAGAAGTCAGAGTTGGCTCCACATTGTTTTAGAATTGCAGACTCCCGTTCCTCATTCCACTCAGAAACGTTGACGAACACCTGCCTCTTACAAGGTCAAGGACTGAGTATTAAAATAAAAAAAGTCCCATATTGAGCTAAAGAAGGAAAATTCTATGGTAGAGCCTTATGATCTAGACATGAATAGATGGTGCAATCATTTTAAATGTGCCCCTGTGGAGGGTTTGTGAGCCTGGAGGAAAACAGCGAAAGACACAGACCCTCTCCCTGAGGGAACCAAGACAGGACTTTCAGAGGGTGACAAACCAAATGTCTAATCAATTCCCAGTTGTGAAAAGTAATTAACCTCTTATACGGGAAAAAAATGGTGTTAAAACCAATTCTAAAGTCCTTTGCCTTCATTAAGTATATTGGAAAGGGTAGGTTTATCCTACCAGAATTTATAACACAAAGAAGATAATTTTAAATTCTATATGAGAATGGATGGCTTTTATGGAAGAGACAAAAAGTTGACTTTAAAAAGATAGCCTCTTTCAAAACTTTACTAAAATCTGAAATATAGGCCAGGTCTGTGTTGCAGTGCCAAGCTCTAACCTAGCATTCATGAAGCTGTGTTCAATCTTTAGTGAAGTCTTTGCCTAGGTAAAATGGTTTCTACCTATAGTTTTAGCACTCTGGGACTAAAGCAATGGCTTGCCATGCATTTGAAGGTAGCTTGTGCTATAGTGTATCCCAGGCCAGCCTGGGTTACAGAGTGAGGCCTTGTCTCAAATATCCAAATGGTTAAAATACTGAGGACTGTCACCCTTGTGTTACTTATGTTGCATGTTTTTTTCTTCTCTTGGCAAGAATACATTTGATTCCATTACTTGTAGATCAGGAGAGAGCCACAGAGACTATTTCAACTCTTATTCTAGGAAACACAGCCAGGCATCTACAATTTGGTGATTAACAGGATGTCTAGACAGGCTCTTATGAGCATAACATTATTAATTAACCAGCAGTTTGGTTAATCACAATAGCAAGAGTAATTCCTGAAATAAATATTTTATTAATATGCCCATCAATAAAGCCAAAGTAAAAGGAAATATTTTAATTAATTCATTTGTAATAAGTTTGAGATTATGACTGGCAAATTCTGTTTCAAAGCCTGGAGAGTGAGCTAATGTTTCTAGCATAGTAAATCTTCATGTTATTGTTTCTAATGGAACTGTATATTTCAATTTCCTGGCCAGAATTCCTTTTATGTCATCAATCTAGACTATATTAAGGTCCATTAGTGAACAATTGGCTCTGACAGACATTCTGTTGGTACATATTGTTCCTTCCTTTTAGAACTGTGCATTCCCAAATTCCCACTGGTAAGAACATTTTTTGTTTGTGCTGTCACTATGATTAAATATCTGATAATATCCTCTGTCAATCAAAAACATATTTGAAAAACCACCTAATATTTGAAAAGGAAAAAAGTAAATACATTGACCAGCACATACACAGTACATATTTTCATGAAATACAGTTAATCTAATATTTTTCAGAATCCATAGCCTTAAACCATGGGGGAGAAATTCAAGTTACATTGAATTTAATCTGAAAATGTTAGCCCAAAGCCTGCTGTTTTGCCTTCACAGAAGTCCATGTATAATAAACTTCCGAGTTCCTCCTGACTTGTTTACTGCCATGGGCCATCCATCTATCCCCATACTGTTTATTCCATTTCAGCTTTACTTACTTGGATGAAGAAATGAAGGCAATAAACCTCACATCTAGTCTTTAATGTTAACCATCTGGTCAACATATATTTTAAGGCTAGAAGAAGATTTGAATTAGAACCACATAAAAGTTACCTGCAAAAAGTAAAATTTTATTTTATGCTATAAAAATCCCTTGGAGGATACATTTTTGTATCTTTAAGTATATAAATGTATGTTAAAATGATTTACCTATGAGCACTTAATACTTTCCAGACCTGTTCTGGCAGCTGGCAGGAAAACCAGAAGACCAGGCTTGCACTGTTGCTCTGTCAAGGAGCAGGAGGTGGGGGGTGGGGGGTTGTTCAAGCAAAGTGGACTCCTGTTGAGTCTCCAAACTCAACTCCATCAAATTAACTTCCCATATTGCTATGTGAGAGCAGTGTTTTAGCAAGACTGTTTGCTCCTAAGGGGCCTTCTCATCAATCCTCTGGCCTTTCTTTCCCGTAAATGCCAATAGACCAGCCAGTAAATGCTGATGGACTTACCAATAAATGTTGATGGATCCAGCTGTGCCAAATGGAATGAGCAATTTTAGAAAACACAAAAATATATGTTCTCTGTCAAAATGAACAGCAATGTGTGAACACATACTCTAGATGTCCTGCTCAAAAGACATCCAATAGAAATAAAATAATAATCCACTTTCCATTAAGTCAACACTTAGGTGTGAATAAAGGTGTTGCCTATTTTTCTTAATTACAACAGAAATTCATACTCACAATAATAATAAGTATCATGATAGTCTCAGTCTTGCCTCAGAGCCCCTAGTGCACTTGTCCAAGCAAGCACCCCCACATATCATTGTCTGCCTCTCACTTATCTAGATGAGAAATGGTGATTATGTGTGAGAATTAATTGACCTTAGTTTGGTATGAAAATTAAAATAAAAAATCATCATATAATGTAGAAACCGCTAAAATAAAATTAGAAATGCTTGTCTAAATTTCTGTCTGTGTATCATTAAACACCAAAACCAGGTCAAATGGGTTTCTATCTAGGCCAGGTCTATCTTTGTTGTAGGAAACCCAAAGCGTCTGTCATTTTAGTCATGATGGGTAGGAAGAAACCTACAGCCAGTTTACCTACACCTTGGTCTACCGCCTTATGATTCCAAAGGAATCTAATCCATCAATGTTTATGTTATTGAACTCAGATTCCTTGAACCCATTATACTGTCTTTTCAAGTAAAAAAATCTCTTCAAAGTTAGTTGCCTAAGCAGGCTGTCTTAGTCATTATTCTATTGCTATGAATAAACACATTGACCAAGACTACACTTAGAAAGCATTTAACTGGGGAATTGCTTACAATTTTTCAAGGCTCATTCATTATCAGCAAATCAAGAAAGATGGCAGCACACCAGCCAGCATGGTCCTGGAGCTCAGAGCATATCATCTTAGACCATATGCAGGAGAGAGAGTGAGAAGTGGGGGAGAGAGAGAGAAAGCAAGAGGGAGAGGGGGAGAGAGAGGGAGATGGAGAGGGAGAGGGAGAGACAGAGACAGAGACAGACAGAGATATAGAGAGATACAGAATGATTCAGCAAGATACAGATACAGAGAGACAGAGAATGTTGGGGTTGCTGTGGACTCCTTGAAACCACAGAGCCCACCCCTAGTGACATATTTTCTCCAACAGACCACACCTACTCCAACAAAACCACACCTGTTAAAATCTTCTAATCCTATCAAACAGTTCCACTCCCTGATGAACCTATGGGCTCCATTCTTACAGCACCACACAAGTCAAAGAGATGCACAAAATAACCCAGAATGCCTGTATCTGAAGGAGGCACTGATAATATATGCAACATGGGAATAACATGCTAATCATTTTTCATATTTACTTTTATCTTAACCTACGAAAAGCTTCTAACATTATCTGACTTGTAGATTCCCAGGTGTGGCCTTACCCAGGCAAATACATCAGGTGAACTGTGGCACTGAGACTTTAGCAATGCCCTAGGGAGTATGGAGAGGGAGAAAGCAGAAGCCACAGAGTGACTAGATTTCCTATGGAAGTCATGTAGAACTAAGATTAACTGGAAATCATGAAGGGTTCAGCACATTTACAAATTACATACTAAGTATAGCAAAGAAAAATTTCTTTCAGGTGACATCGATGCTTCTTCTGCAACAATCTGTGGCTTATAAATAAAAATGTGAATTATGTTTCTTGTTAAGTAAGAGTGCACATGCAGCATCTTCTTGGCATAAGTATGGTATCTATCAGGCACAATACAAAATAAAACCCACATGATTTCAAAATGAAAGATAGCACACACACACACATACACCAATTTGAAGTTGTCAATATAACCACTTGAAATGAGTGGTGTTTAAAGCACTTAGGTTCTGCTCTAAGAGCACATATTTTAGAAAAGTTGAAAAGACATAAAATCAGATATAAAATGTGCAGATGCTTGTAGCTGCTTTCATCTCAGTAGTACACAGTGGTGTTTCCTGATAGGAATGAATGAAGAAGATGTGACTTCAATCTCATGATCCCAAACACTGACCTCAGAAAGTTATTCTCTCACACCATCTCCTAGAGCTAAAGTTGTATGGTAAGCCTGTTCCTGACTTAAAACAAGTTCACAGACATGTAGGGCATGTTCCTGGAGGGGTTCCACATCCCAATTTGTGAAACCTCTGGTGACATAACTACTCAACACAAAGGGCAATAAACTGAGTTTTCAAATGAAAGTAGGTACGATAATCAGGTGGTCTCAACAATGGGGAGATTGTAAAAGGTTGTCCAGGGGAGTTCAACACGATGACCCACACCAGGAAAAGAAGAATAAGAAGGCAGAGTGGAAAAGACAACAGTGATAGCAGCGTGAGGAGAAATCTGACTTGGGGCTGTGAGCACTGAAGATAGAGAGGAGGTGCCACCAGCCAAGAATATCAACATCTTATGGAATAGAGGCAAGAAAACAGATGTTGACAAGACCTTCCAGAAGGACTACAACTCTGATAATGTGTGACATTAGATCAGTGAAGGCTACTGCAGACTTCAGCAAGGAAAACCAGTTTATGTTATTAATGACAATTTGTTACACCAGCACCTTAAAACCAGTATAAGAGAGTTCCTGGTTTAAACACAAGTATATGTGTTATATACTTATATGGAGAGAACTGGAAACAGTTGCCTCTCTAACTGTTGTGTTGAGTGCACAATGTGCACTCCAAAACAGAGACAACAACAAGAGCTAGGTACCTGTCCATTGGCAGATGCCTGCCAGTATATGATTTAGCAAGAAAACTATTCTAAGGCTGTGAAGGCACAATTACTTTGTAAAGTTAAAAAAATAAATTCAATGCATTTAGCAAACATTTTAGTCCATAAAACCTAACACACAAACCCATACAAACACACACACACACACACACACACACACACACACACACACACACACACACACAAGACTGGAGCCTAGATTGATGGTTAAGAGCACTTACTATTCTTGTAGAGGACCCAGATTCAGTTCCCAGTATCCTCCTGGTGACACATGGCCATTGATACCTCCCAGTTCCCTCTTTTGGAATTCAGTACCCTCTTCTGGCCCATACAGGCACCTGAGCACACATGGTACGCAAACACTACTGCAAGCATACACACACACACACACACACACACACACACACACACACACACACGCACACACACCCAAGCATTCATGCACACATGTATGCATATAAAAAATAAATAAATCTCAAAAAATAGCAAATATTGAGAATGTCAAATTCTTAAATGGAAAAAGAAACTTTTCATATAATTCACATAACTATAACTAATAAAGAATAAAAATGTATCAGGTGAAGTAAAAGTGTTACAAGATAAAGAGGTAGGGGCTGGAGAGATGGCTCAGCAGTTAAGATCTCTGACTGTTCTTCCTAAGGTCCTGAGTTCAATTCCCAGCAACTACATGGTGGCTCAAAACCATCCATAATGAGATCTGATTCCCTCTTCTGGTGTGTCTAAAGACATCTATGGTTGACTTACATATAATAATAAATAAATTTTAAAAATAAAACAAGGTAAAGAGGCGTTTTATGAATGCATGCTTTCCATGAACAATATTCTCTCCTATTAACTACCGTAAGATGAGTATTGTTAGTTACTACTGTGGTCGAATAAGTGATACTTCAGCTTATTTTTCATTGTTTTAATTGAATCATAATAAGAATATATTCTTACTGCATCAAATATTTAAAAATAACCAAAAGGCCGGATTTTGAATGGTCTTTCTACAGGGAAATGGAACAAACTTTCTAAACTCCAAGTCAATAGTTATAAAAATAACAAAAGGAAATGCCCAGTAGTGTTTTCCTATAGTAATTCTACCTTAGCAAGTAAAATACAGAAATAGAGACAAATGTACAGAAAAAAATCAATATTATCATATTATTTGTAATAATAGAATAGTACACATTATAGTACATTCAAACGGTGCATATTTATGTAGGCGTGAGTGGTTTAGTATTGACCTGTGTCATGGTAGTGTCCCTGTGACTTACAGACTATGTGAAAGCACCTTAGAGGAACCTCCAGTGAATGGAGATCATAGAGCTTGCGGTGGTCACAGGCCATGTCTTTTTCTGTATGAAGCTGACTTTCTGCACAAGCTGGATTCAGTAGGAGCCAGTTTAAAAGCAGTTCATTCCTCCATGACCACTTCAGACACATTCAAAGACCTTATTTCATCTCACATTCTGGATCATATTTCAACCTCAATTTACAGTTCCTAGAGTTCTCAGCCAAATTCATACAAACCCTCAGCTCTTCAACCTGAGTGTCATCATACTATCGAGGTCTTCATTAAGAATGGACCATATAACTAGCTCTCTTCCTCTCCACTCCTCCCTCCTTGATCATCCAAAGGATGAAGGAGTCATGATGGAAAATAGAGGGAGTAAGGATTGAACACCATTGGCTCACACATGTAAGCTGGCAGAGGACACGGGCTGGATCTGACAATCTGCACTGACTGGTGTTTCATCTAGAGAGCAATTCTGTGGGTGTCTCAGAATCTCCCTAATTCCTCCTTCATGATTTCTCTGCATTGTCTATGTGCCTCTCAGCGTTTCCACTTTCTGGCTGACCACTTAACACCCATACTTTACTCTTTGAACCCAGAGTCCCAGCATCCTCTTCTTGACCACCTGAGTAGGAAGTCCCTCTTTAAGCTTGTATAGGCCTCCTCCCTAACTTCTCATTCAGCCTCTTAGACATCTTGGCCTTAGCTCTATCATCTAGGGTAGGATTATAAGACTGGGTAAGCAATCACTGTGGGCAGTTGGATATCCTACAGGTAGGTAGTCCTCACAATAGGAAGACCAGCCTTTGACCCCGGGGCTATCTTCCTTATAAAACAACACTGGAAAGGAACTGATCAGTGCTGTTTTACAATGGGGATAGGAGGAGAGAACAAGCTTTTACCACACAGAAAAGGGAAAAATGGCTGACTATAACAGCTAGAGAGCCAGCTGTTTTTAACTCTATTGACAAAGTCTAGTGATTTTAGATTAGCTGCAACTAAGTAACAATATTAACCTCCAAGAACTGTTGTGTCCCCTGGCTGAAATCATAATTCAGGGAAGTGCAAGAAAAAAATACAAGAAGCATCAAAAGCTATTCTGTGATGTGTTTGTTCTTTGAGATATTTTCTCTCCTACTGCATTTCACCACTAACTAGTCACCAGCAAGTTAATGTATTTTCTTATGATGTAATTAACAAAACCATTTAGCAGTAGATAGAATTTACATTGTCACGGTACTTTAAATTATTAAATAGATGATTGCTGTTTAATTTATGTGCAACATATTTTAGGTTCTTTTCTGCATGTTGAACATTAAAATGGTTATAGGAATTATGAATATAGCACAAATTGCTCTATAAATAGGATAAAGCTAAAATATATAGCATGAATAATGTGTAATGGTTTGTATATTCTTAATCTAAGTGAGGTATCCAAAAACTGTTCCTATTTCTTATTTATCTATAATTTTTAGAAAGCTATTTAACTTACTGAAAAATTAATAAGTTTTAAATAATAGCTATTTAGTCATAAAAGTTTATTCTATTACAAATTCATAAAAGTCATTGATATATTGATACAAACTCTAAAAACATCTGCTTTTTTCCAGCTGGTTGGTTTTGTGTATGCCTGTTATGTGATCAGCATTTCCATGGAAGAAGAAGACACCTGTAAGTACAGTAATCATTCCCTGGGGTCCCTTTTGGGTAATACACTGATCCCTAAAAGCCATTACAAGACTAGGAAATCTTTCATATTTCAAACGAGAAATGACTGAACTCAACAGAGTAAAGTGATAATAGAGGAAACAAACTCAACCTCACATAAACTAGATGACACTGTACACTGACCACCACTCTGAACTCTCAGAAGTGGGAGAGAGACTCAGAAGCCTAGAGACCGCTGTCAGAGCATGTCAGAGGTCCCAGTATTGGTATAAGCAACATGCCGAGCAGATAGTTAGGGTTTATTCTATTCATCACCAGTTGGAAGCATGCTGGTGGTAAAACTTTAAAAGTTAACTAGCAGCAATAATAGTAATACAATTTGTTGTATGTATGAGATCCATATGTGTAAACAACGAATTTATTTATTTATTTATTTATTTATTTATTTATTTATTTATTTATATGCCAGAGTTTATTCCCCCTCTCCCCAGTCCACCCTCTGACTGTTCCACATCCCATACTTCCTTCCAACCCCCCTGTCTCCACGAATATGTCTCAACCCCTCAGCCCCACCCAGCCTGACCTCTAACTACCCAGGGGCCTCCAGTCTCTTGAGGATTAGGTGTATCATTTCTGATTGGACCTAGATGTTGCAATCGTCTGCTGTGTATGTGTTGAGGGACTCATATCAGCTGTTATATGCTGCCTGGTTGGTGGTCCAGTATTTGAGAGATCTCGGGGGACCAGGCTAATTGAAACTGCTGGTCCTCCTACAGGGCCACCCTCCTCCTCAGCTTCTTTCAGTCTTTCCCTAATTCAACCACAGGGTCAGCAGCTTCTATCCGTTGGTTGGGTGCAAATATCTGCCTTTGACTCTTTTAGCTGCTTAAAATTACATGAATGGTACAACAAATTACAGTCTTTCATCTGGAACTCCTTTGAAAAAATTGAAGAGATACTAAAAGTGACACATGAAATGCTCACAAACTAAGTTATGGTTTAGCATCAAATAAAAGGCATATCATGCGTTAAGGTTCTGTTTTAGAGGCATATCTGTACAGGTCAACAATGCCACTTATTGAGCACCTGAAAATTTATAAGACACTTTTCACACAACTCTCTGGTGTGTACATGTAAGACAATGACAAATATTAACCAGCTTTTACAGTTGAATTACTTTAAAAAATCACATCTACACATTTCCACTGTTATTCATACTGCTTAAAATAGAGCCTTTAAGAAAATGAGGTGGTGTAGCTAACCTTTTTAATGGCCTTTCTAGAATACAGTTCCAAGGGGAATGGTGCCCACCAAACACATGCAGGAGTGGCGCCTAAACTGAAATCCATGGCAATGTGGTCTCATCTCAGTTAGCACAACAAATGATAGACTATTCTAGACCTTGAGACTAATGGTGTCAGACAGTGAAAACAGGTAGACACTGGCAGCATGCTCAGAGTCTATTCAGGATATTTTGCTTTTAATGTTAAATGGGAAAGAATTTCTTGCAATTTCAAAAGTGTAGTTAATGTAACAACCTGCCTTACTTGGAGGGGAGCTTCCAGGATGATAGCTTCAAAAGTTCATTGGTTGTGTAATCTGACAAATCTAAACACAGATCAGCACTGTGATTCAAGCCCATACCACAAAAAAAGAAGAGAAGAGGAAAAGAAAGGAAAAGAAAGGAAAGGAAAGGAAAGGAAAGGAAAGGAAAGGAAGACAGAAAGACAGAAAGAAAGAAAAGAAAATCTACAATCCTCCTGGCCAGGAACGATTGATTGAATATGACTATCAACTGGACTGAGACTATAAAGAAGCTGAGATTTGGGCTAAATAAATACTTCAATTGTTGTCCTGAATTTTGAATACTTACTCTCACATTACCCACAAAAAAGGAGCTTTTTTCTTTCTCTTCATTGAACTGCTCAGAGGATCTCAGAAGATGCTAGTAATCTACCCTGCCTCATTGAGGAGAAAAGGCACTCTAATCATTAGTCTTTTGTTTAACACAATAAATATAGAAAATCATTTCCTTGAGCTTATGATTTTTGAGTGAAATTGGAAATATTCAATGGCATGCAAAATAAGTCTCACCTACCCTGGATAGTTATTTTTTTAAACTCTATCAAACTCCCTTGAGAGCAGTAGTTCTCAACGCATCAGCTGCAACCCCCTTGGAAGTGAACAACTCTTTCACAAGGGCTGCATTAGCCAATATTTTATTAAAATTTATAGCAGTAGCAAAATTACAGTTATGAAGTAGCAATGAAATAATTTTATGTTTGAGAGTCACCACAACATGAGGAATCACAGCATTAGGAAGGTTGAGAACTACTACTTTGCAGTAATATTGTCAGAGAGGGACTATATTGCTACTAGCAGATACTATAGTTCTATAGACTTCGATATTATTAATCAAGTGAGTATTCTCTGTAGAAATCTCTAAATCAGCTACCATGATGCCATCAAACTCACACTGAAACAGCTGTTCACAGCCTAGTCTATTAACGGTTTAATTCTAGTGTTTGTTATTAGGGTTATACATAAAGTTACTCAGCAACATCTGGATGCTGTGGTGTTGCTATAAATTCTAATAGTAGAGTCCAAAAGAGTCCAGGATGCTCAAAACAAAGGCTTTATGCCTAACATAACATCATCTGCCAGGAGATGGATGACACTGAAAAAGAAATTGCAAGCCTTAGAGCCTGGAAGTCTTCACGACAGCTTTTCTGTTTTTACTACAAGAAAAATCAAAAGGATAGAGGAAATTAAATTGTCCCAGAGTCTTCAGCAGCAGATGTGAGTAAAAAGCAATGTCTACGGCCAATTTTCATGATCTCATAAGCTATCACAACTGCTGCCAACACTTTGTAGTATTCTAGGCACAATGTGTAATGCTCTTTAGACATGACATTGCCAACCCACAGTCAAAGGGAACCATACTTTCTTTGGGTTGTCTTTCAAAATTTAAACACTAAATAAGGAGAGAAACATTACTAATTTGACAATGTATCTAAGTGAACATCTAGAAATCTCATTCTGAAAGGTAGCTTCAAATCTAACCTAATGCCATTTATCTTGGTTCTTATTTGAACTAAGGAAATCTCCACATTATTCAGAGTAGAATAAATACTGTTCTTGGACTGAAAGATGCCAGGAAGGAAGAATTAGTAACAGCTCCACATTCCTCCTCTGCACTGTTCACATAGTCTTTGAAGCTGATATTCCAGATAGACATTTTAAAAGGGTAACAAATGTTTAGGGAAACATTAATTTGCAGCTACTCATCTTCCCAGTTACCTCTCTGCCTCTTTACTCATTGTTTCTTATAAAGATTATAAGCATAGGTCAAAGACAAAGAGATAAAAGCTGGCAGAGCAGTAGGTGGGAGCTGTGTGAGGCCTGTCATCATAAAACCCAGCTGAAGTCTCTGTTGTAAGTCCTCGGGCAACGTGAACTGCCAATTTGTTACTATCTTATCAGACCTACCTTACATGTGGAGATAAGGCAAAGTATGTTGAAAAGCAGTCATTAGTGTAGAAGAGTACTGCCAGGAATTTCTGGGGCATCTATTCTAGTCTTGCTTCTCATCTTGACTTCCAAATTGTACCCAGCATATTGATTTGGGCAATTGCCCTATATCAGGGATCTGTGGATAGCAACCTCAATCAGTTTACCTAAGGGAATGCCAGGCAGCTTAAGAAGGGCCTGATCTTCAGTGCAAAGGCAGAGAAAGGAAACTAGATCATGGATAGGTCGTAAGACACACACACTCACACACACACACACACACACACACACACACACACATACACACACTTGACAACAGATAATTACTATCATAGACATCCAAACACAGACTAAACCAGACTCACCAAAAGGGCTAGAGAAACATTTCACTGAATCCGTTTCCAAAGTAAAGGCTCAGCTGCCCTCCAAAGCAGTCAGACTTCTGTAGCTGAGCCTGAGTAGGGACAGTCTAGTTTGCACTCTGCTTCCTTCATGCGTCTCCAGCCTAAATCCACTATTCGTTTGCCTACTCACACATTGAAGCAGGATTCTTCCCTCTGTCTATCCACTAGCAGGTTTCTTTCCGTTGGAGCTTAATTGCCTCATTCCCAATTTGGCCAACTTCTTCTCCCTCTTCCAGGCTATCTTAATGGAACTATGATATATTACCCAATGCTTTGTTGGCACATTATGAGTTTACTTTGGAGACATTTAACACAACTGTAATTTTCTAAGGTCATGGTACTTACCATGGAAACCTCATTTCCTAACACAGTTGGCATTCTACACAATATACAATTTTGTGGCTTTTTCTGGGAAAATGTGAGCAAATATCTATTAGCTCCAGATACAGTAATGATAGCAGAGTAAGAAAGT
Source organism: Tokudaia tokunoshimensis (assembly GCA_036184795.1). Classification (NCBI taxonomy): domain Eukaryota; kingdom Metazoa; phylum Chordata; class Mammalia; order Rodentia; family Muridae; genus Tokudaia; species Tokudaia tokunoshimensis. Next base: position 8,030,894 of record BTHU01000005.1, on the reverse strand, counting down.
GACTCTACCCACATCGGGCTTAATGAAACAGTGAGTGTATTGAAGTCCTTTGAGGTGTACATGTGAGGAGTTACTTTCAGGAATATAGGTGACTCAAAGGCAACTACAGAAATGAAAAGCCCATTACAGCATAGGTGACAACCCTTGAAAGCTGCTTCCCTGGAGTTCAGGCTTGGCTGAAGTGTCAAGATACACAGGCCATTGAGTTGATGGGGAAAGAAAGAAAAACTGCTGTACAGATGGTATAGAATGGAAGACAAGGAACTTGCCGCTCAGATGTGACCAGGAGAGAGTGGAATAATACATGGTAAACTGTCCACATCCTGTGGCTCCTGGAATTCACGACACGAAGAAGTTCACTGGAAGTTTATTAGTGGTAGAAATTAACAGGAGCAAGTGACAGCATTCTGCCCATTCCCCTGTATTTCTGTTTTGAATCTGAATTCAATAACCTTAATCACAACTCCCATCTCACCTTTGATGAGTAACCCACTAATCCAGCTTTGCCAGCCTCACTGTTGGTATGAGGAGGATCCTGTAGTTGTCAGGGCAGGGAAGTGAGCCTTCAAGAGATAAGAATGAAAACCTGGTGTCAGTCTTCGGGGAGGCTAAAGCCAGGTGGTTCATTGTCAGCATAAAGTAACAGAAATATTTTTCATATAAATCTTCAATTTTATCAGAATATGTTTATAATTCTTCTTTCAAGTAATTTAGTAACGTTTTATATCTACAGTTTTATCTGCATTATTTTTCATGATAATCTTCAATTTTAACATGTTTTTCTATATATTTCTTCTATTTTATCAGAAATGTTTTCCATGTAACTCTTTGATTTTATGACAAAATATTTTTAATTCTACCTTCAATTAATTTAGAAAGATTTTTTTTATGTCTACCATTTTATCTGTATGATTTTCCATGAAATTTTAACATGTTTTTCTATATATTTCTTGAATTTTATCAGAAATATTTTCCATGTAAATATGCAATTTTACCTGAAAATGTTTATAATTCCATTTTCAATCAACTTAGAATTATTTTTATGCCTACCATTTTATCTGTAGAATTTTCCATGATAATCTTCAATTTTAGCATGTTTTTCTATATATTTCTACAATTTTATCAGAAATATTTTCCATGTAAACCTTTAACTTTATCAGAAAATGTTTATACTTCTACTTTCAATCAACTTAGAAATATTTTATGCCTACCATTATTATATCTATATAAAATTTTCCATGATAATCTTCAATTTTAACATGTTTCTCTACATTTTTCTACAATTTTATTGGAAATATTTTCTACATAAATCTTCAATTCTATCATAAAATGTTTCTACTTCCTTTTAAATTAATTTAGCAATGTTTTTTATGTCTACCACTTTACTCTTTAATTTTCCATGAGAATTGTCAATTTTAACGTGTTTTCTGTATATCTCTTCTATTTTATCAGAAATATTTTCCATGTAAATCTTCAATTTTACCATAAAATGTTTTTACTTCTTTTTTCAATAAAGAAACATGCTTTTCAAAAAATAAAAAATAAATAAAACACATTACAATTTGGGCAAGGTTTCCAGGCACCAATCAATCCAATCAGTCCAATTCCAGGTGCACAATAAAGCTTAAGGTGTGACTAAATAGGAACTCTTTTACAAAGTACAAGTGGGAGCTGGGAAGATGGCTCAGCAATTAACAACCCTGACTGCTCTTCCAAATTTCCAGCAACCACATGGTGGCTCACAGCCATCTGTAATGGGATCCAATGCCCTCTTCTGGTTGTCTGAAGACAGCTACAGTGTATTCATATAAGTAAAATAAATAAATCTTAAGACAACAAAACAAAGTACAAGTGACCATGTGGGTAAGTTCGATAGTGAGAAGGCCTAGAAACTAATGTGGTCTCTGGCTGACAGCATAGAGGTCAGAAGGCCATAAAGTACATGTGATATCTCCCCTAAGGATGTCTAACAGTCTAGGGAGGGAAGAGTTTGGGACAATTATTCTGGGAATCTGAGTGAGATATGCTTCAGTAAAGTACGTGACATCTACCTCCACAGAGAGCAAAAAAGTTACCAGGTTGTTAACCAAATCCACTTTCAGTTTTCTGGATGGAATGCAAGTATTTGATTTTTGTCTCCTCCTTGGAGAGGACACCCTTATGTGACTAACATTCCTGGTTCTCTTAGTGCTTCTCTGTGAGTTCAGGGACCTCTGTGCCCCAACATTGGTATACTGAGCCATCCTTTCTCTGTTTTGGCCTTTAGCTCGGTAGTGTTGCTGACAGTGGTACCTGCCGTGAGGAAGCTTCACAGTGTTCCTTGAGAGCTAGACCCCTGCCCCACCACCCTTTCACCTGTTTCTAGTCAGAATCTTCTCCAGATCTCATATAAACTAATATTTGAGTTATTTGTACCTTAAAGAACCCTACATTTCAGAGATATTAGCATTCCCAACCCCCACTTTAGGATGATTGAAATGCAAAGTGATAATGTGAGTCATGGTTCTTTCTCTTCTTTCAAGTACCTTTATCAAGACTCTCTCAGAGGGCTGCAGAGATGGCTCCCTGGGTTAAAATGCTTGCCAAGTAAGAACGAAGGTCTAACTAAGTTCAGATCCCACCACCCATGCAAAATGCCAGGTAGAGCCAGGAAGGGTTACATGTATGTTACCTATAACTCCAACACTGGGTAGGGGGTACAAATAGACAGTAGATCACTGAACCTTAATGGCTCCAGTCTAGTTCCACATTCAATGAGAACCCCTGTCTCAAGAGAATACAAAGGGTTATAGAGCACAACACACATCATCTTCCTCTGGCCTCCACACCTGTGTGAACAGGTATACACACCAGCATACACACCTGTGCATCTGTGACACCTACACAAAGACCACCATTGAACTATTGTCACAACGGGACTTTAAATCCATGGGCTCCCATCCCTCAAACTCCTGAGCCTGCTCTCCACTCAGCACCATCTGTCTACACATAACTACGACCTCCTTGATACAGAAAAGGAAGATTCATTCCACACTGTGGGTTTTGTGGCTTTTATCTCTTTGCCTCCAACACATAAGGATCTGATGCTCCTTTAACTGTTCTTTTCTCTCTTCCTTCAGCCTCTCTGTTTCCCCCTATACTCCTTTATCAGTTACATAGGCACACACATTTTTTTTAAGGAATCAGAAAATGCCTGCAGCCTCCGTACCTGTCATGAGCTGAATGTGCCTCCTGTCTTCCACGCCTCTTCATTGCGTCTCACAGACTGACAGCTCCCATTTTTCAACTTCTCATTCAGGACCAGTCAACTGCCATCAGATTTCCTGTCCTGAATCCTGAAAACTTTGTCAGTGAGCCCTTCTGATTATCAGTGTTTTATTTAGTGCCCATCAAAATTCCTCAGCGTTGATGGTGTTGGTCATTGTTAACTCCAGGAAGTTTTGTCTTTCTGGATTTCTAGGGAATCCTGTTTCCTGAGTTTTGTCAAAACAAATCCTTTCATTTTCAAAAGTGCATATTTTACAATTTAAATACTATTTTTAAATCTTGATACCAATGTTCCAAATTTATTATGGGAATGCTGCATAAAGAACTTGAGACCCTAGTTCTGGGTATATTTGAAACGCTAACTTATCTTCATCTTTATAATGCTCACCAGCTTTCCCTATTTCAGACTTAGCATGGCGACTTATACTCATGATGCTGTACTCATGTATGCTAAAGTAGGGCAATAAAATAAGATATTTTAAATACAAGATAGTAAAAGAGTATTTTGGTCTTTTAGATAACGAAGTGGCACGTCATAGTTCTAAAAATCTATTGTTTCAAGCTAAATATTTAAGATTTTATAGAGATCTGATCTTTATAATCCCTTTGAATAAATACCATGTAAGTAACTAGCAGTAAAGGCATATGTGTAACATTAGTGTTATATAAACTTATGTCCTTCTAGTAAACCACAAACAATAACAATGTAGTGTTATTTCTAGGAACAATATTTGAATCTGGAACTGAAATGAGGTAATCGGATGTGTTCATAAGATTTAGATAGCAACATAGAAGTCTTTGTATAGTACAAAATGGGTAAATTATAATATGTAGCACAGCTGCCCAGCTTCTGTTTTGTCCAAATTTCCCACTTTGAAACACACACACACACACACACACACACACACACACACACACACACACCTTTCCCCCTCCCTCCCTCCTTCTCCTCTTCTTTATTTGTTTGCTGGTCACAAGAACAGAAAGTCTACATTAGAGTTAATGGTCTTTCTCAGGGCCATCTTTCTTTCCACAGTTCAGTCAGCTGCAGACTTGTAGTGGCTCATTCACCATCGTTAGATATTTAATGGCTATACAAGCTGTAGCAGAAGCTTCCTAGCTAGCTACTAAAGCCATCTGTTTTCCAGTGCAGTAACACTGCATACTGCTGCTTCCATAGAGCTGGGTGATTGGCTTCTACAAGGTGGATTTCAAACCTGGCTCCTAAATAACCTACACTTGCTTCTTTCCAAGGTCTCTTCCTTCAACTGTGGGACATGAACAGTCATGGAAGCTTTGGAAAGCATATCTAAACAAGAGGTACCACATATTATTACACAGTGGCACATATTACATAGTGCCCAAGTACCCTGGGTCTTACAAGAAAGTTGATGACAGAATTTGAATCTAGGATATTAAATGACTCTGAGGCTGAAGATGCTAAGAAGCCTCCAGGAGTATCTGAAATGGGGGAACCCCTGAGCAAAAACCTTGCATTTCTCCTGAATGACTCAGAGAGCTGTTTGAGGATGGTAGCCTTGAATTAAGATCTATAAGACAGGAATAAAACTGCCAGGCAAAGCCAGCCAAGAGACTTTCCTAGTAGAAGATACAGGAAACACATAATACATCACTTCCTGAAGGAAGATTCCTTGAGTCAAACCAAGTGTGGCTTCAGGAACACAAACTTCTTCAAAGGATCAAAAGGGGTGACCTGGGTTTTCCTGCCCTGATGACTCAGAGGAGGGTAGACTATCTCCTCATTGTATCTCCTGCTCATGTGCTGAGCAGGAGGATGATGGAAAACTGATCAAAGCTTCTGTTTGATTGCAATTCTGTTTGATCTATTTAAATCCAGAGTCTGAATTCATTTACATAATCTGTTTTATTTGCAACTTAGAAGTCTCCTAGCCTTTAACCTGTTCAGAATTCATTAGAATTACAGGTGTTGTGGAATTTTTCACAGATCCTTTCATAAAACTGCAGGTTTGTTTAAAGCTGCTCCAGCAGATAAATCTAATAAAGTAAACTTATACAAAAATTAAATTTCAAGTTTTTAAAAAATGTCCCATGCATTTAATGAAATTTTAATAAGTCTCTCAACCTAAAATTGCAAATGAAAAACAAACCAATCTAATACTTGAATTGGCCTTACAGGAGACTCTGTCTTACCTAACACAATATGTATATTATACTAAGAATTGCAAGTATTTTACACACCAACCTGGTATAAATTCTAGTTAATAGTCAATAGGAGATTATTAATACTGTACAGCATGCTTGCTTTACTTTCTCTCTTTTCCTTATTAGACATACACAGTTTCTGTCCAATGAAAACTGATATTTCTTCATGATCAGGAGCTTTCTGGTAGGAAGTATGATATTAATTTCAAATGAATGATATCTTCCTATGAATAGATTTAAATAATTTATACATATTCTATATTGTGTGCTCGTGTGTGGCTATGTGTTTATGTATATGTACATACATATTTGTTAAAGCAAGAGGGATTCTCATTCCACAGGCCTCAACTATGATGAGCAAAGCATCCCAGAGCACTAAGACAGTTACATTTGGGTAGATAAACATGTTTGCTCTAATCCAAGCTTCTCTGGGGTGCATTTTAGGCTTACCATCAGTTTAAAACACTTCACTATTTTCTAACCTAGCTTGACAGCACTTGGTTGGCATTCTGTTTGTTTCTATTAACCATACCACCTGGTGGCACTCTACACTGCTTCCATTCTTCAGGGACGATGCCAACTGTTGTAGACATTTCAGTGATTAGTTAAGATGAATTTCAAGCATATTTTTTTCTTGTTCTAAGGTCATTCATCTTACTTATTGTTCTGGCCCCGAATAGTTTTTGGTTTTCAATGTCTAAACTTGCTCAGATAGCAATTCCTTGTGGATTTATTATTGATCTATTCATCTGAGAAACAGTCATTGAGGGACTTCTGTGTGGTAAGCCACTGGATACAGAGATGAATTGAAGAGTGCAGCCATTTCCCAGGAGATCTTACATTCTAACAGGTGAACCAGGCTTGTGCATATACAGAACTGTGAAGAGAAGACGATGTTATGGCAAGTGAATCAAGGAGACCATAAAACAGAGGCTGTGGTATAACTGAATCAAGCCCAGATTTTCAGAGCATGGGTCCTGTCCATATGTATGGAATATCACATTGTATGGAAAAGAACAAATCAAATATTTTTTAAATGATAGAAAAAATAGTTATTAAGCTAAGATTCCTGAAGCAGGCAAAAAGAAAGAAACCACATATAGGGAAATCTGGCTCTAAGGATACCATGAGAGGATAGTTCTGCATCTCCAGTTTACAATATGAATGATATAGGTCAGTCTGTGAGGAGAGGAGCCTTGAAGTCAAAAATGTTTTATATTTGGCACTCAAAGACATAATGTCAATACATACAGGCACACAGCAAATAAACTACCCTCCCCTTAGTAAGAAATGGGTGTCCCAAAGAGCTGGTTGCTGTCTATTCCAAGTGTCACTTCTCACAAAATCAACACACATACACACTAGTGCATTCACAAACATGTCTACACACATATATAGATACATGCATATACACATGAGTAGGCACAAAAAACATATACACACATGTATTCATGCACATACTGATACACACATGTATGCACACAGGTAACATATATACAAACACTCCTGTATCTGCTCACACAGAGACACTTCAGAGAGTAAGGCAATCAAACTCCTGTCAGTTTTGCATCCTCTCAGGCCATGCCACTTGGGGTGTCCTACTGGATGGTGTGGAGTGGTTGAATAGATTTAATCTTGAGAATGATAGGTTCTGATTAATTTTCTTTAGAAAGTAATTCACAGAGAAAAGAATTTATGAGAGAAATCTCAGAAAGGAAATAACACTTTAGATGGAGATTGTCCTCAGAAACAGAATGAAAAGTAATGATGTGGTTATAAAACAAAAAGGAGAAAGAGGAGGAGGAAGAGCGGGAGATGAAGAAGAAGAAATGAGGATGGGAGGAGGAAAAAAATATTGTTTCCAAGGAGAAATGCCTAAAATTGTAGAAGCAGACAGTAAAAAGGAATTATAGCAAGACTTCAAAGCTAGCATGTATTTGTCACTTGATTTATAGAGCAGTGTAAAACATTGGCTAGTCATAAGCAAAAATGATAAAAAGTGGATTGAGTGAAACTGAGTAACTGTAAGAAAAAACCTTACATGAGTCAAGAATTCACTTCAGAGTTGTTGAGACAAATTCTGGGGCTGTTTGTGGCCTCATACCTTTTGGAACATTATTTTTTTTCTTTCAGTCATTCTCTTCTGCTTCATTGACCTCAAAGAGGTTCTAGAATTTATTATCCCATTACTTAAGTATTACATACTCTTAGGAAATTCTAAAGTGGAAAGAAACTGTCAGCAAAGATTACAAGAAACAGTTTGCTCCAGGAATCTGAAATCACAACGGGAGTAAAAGCCAAAACTACAGCCAATGAAAACACAGGGTAGCACAAAAACACAGAGAATGGGGAGGGGACTTTTTAATTGTGCTTTGTCTAAAATAAAATGTTACTTAAGATGAGGCTAACAATATGGACCAAAGTCTTTGGTCACCAGTGAGTATGCGCAGATGGTAACAGAGATGCTCAGAAAGGGACTTCAGTAAAGTCACTGTAGTCAGAGACCCTTGCAGCCCTTCCATCCATTTATTAAGCAGCTGGTGAAACTGTCTGGCTGGCTAAGGGCATTTCTACCATTGTGAAACAGAGTGCAACTTGTGTAGCTTTCCGAGCTGAGAAAGTTCAGGAAGAATAGAATAGCTATAAAATGAATGCCACCAAAGAGAAGGAAAAATCTAAACAAATGGAATGGTGTTTGCTTATGGTCCCAGCAGATGGGAGCTAGAGGAAGAAGGTCACCTCCTCAATGACATCCTCATCTGCATAGGTGAAGCTGGGCTGCATAAGTTTTGTCAAGGAGAAAGTTTAAAAAGAAAGAAAAGAAAAGAAAAGAAAAGGCAATTGCTGCTCTTTTCTAAATGCTAGAAAGTAAACACTCAGTACACATTTAAGGGTGTCGTAAGCATCTTATATGGATCAGAGAGCTCTTGCAAAGCAAACCAAATGTAAAGCAAGAGAATAGTAAATACTCACCATCATCAAAGTACCTTACAAGGATACTGAGCAGCATTCTGGATGTATGAATCAAAGACAACATACTAAATCCTTTAAAGTCTAGTTTAGCCTTCAGAAATAATATATCCCCCAGCAACTAAAAGAACAACACTGGAAATATTAAGAATAATAATCACTGTGTGTGTGTATCACACAAAAAGGACATATTCATCTGCAAAGCATGTGTGGAGTGAATTAAAATATGAAGAAAAGAGAAATCTCACCCCTCCAAAGTCCATGCTACTGGAAAAAATAAAGAGCGGGGACAAACATCAATGCCAATCAAAACTTAAAGGAAAGATGAATGACACCATCTCACAGGCATTCTGGCAGGTCCTACACTCCCTCCCCCTTCCCAGCAACGGTATTCTAAGAGCCTGAACAGATCCAGTAGGTGACTTGAGGCCAAAAATTCTTCTTCAAATTAGGTTTTTCTTTCATGAGCAGAGTTTACTCATGAAAAAAGGGAAGTGTAAGTTTCTAAAATAAAGCCATTCCTAGAAGATAGAAACTCTAGGCATCAAATGGTAACTGATTGATAATTTTCTTTTTATTTTATTGAATATAATCTTCATTTACATTTCAAATGCTAAAACCTTTCCTGGTTCCCCCCTCCCCGAAAATCCCCCTCCTCCCACCTCCTGCCTCCAAGTATATGTCCATCCACCCAACCCACTCCCACCTCCCCCAACCCCTCCATTTCCCTTTGTTGGGGCATCTATTGAGTCTTCATCGGACTAAGGACCACTCCTCCCACTGATGTCCAACAAGGCATTCCTCTGCCACATTTTTGGCTGGAACCATGTGTACCCCTTGGTTGATGGTTTAGTCCCTGGGAGTCCTGGGGCCTACATCATTGTTCTTCCCATGGGGCTGTAAACCCCTTCAGCTCCTCTGGACCACCCTCCAACTCCTCCATTGGGGACCCCACACCCAGTCCAATGGTTAGCTGCTAGCATCTGCCTCTGAATGTGTAAGGCTCTGATAAGACCCCTCTAGAGACAACCATGACATGCTCCTTTTGGTATGCGCTTCTTTTGTCCATAATAGTGTTGGGTTTGGTGACTGTTTATAGGATGAATCCCCAGGTAGGGCAATCTCTCCATGGCCTTTCCTTCAGTCTCTGCTCCACACTTTGTCTTCATAATTGCTCCTGTGAGTATTTTGTTCCCTTTCTCAGAGGAACCAAAGCACCCCTGCTTTAGTCCTCCTTCTTCTTGAGCTTCCTGTGGTTTGTGAATTGTCACTTGTTTATTTTGAGCTTTTGGGCTAACATCCACTTATCAGTGAGTGCATACCATGTGTGTTCTTTTGTGATTGGGTTACCTGGCTCAAGATGACACTTTCTAGTTCTATCCATTTGCCTAAGAATTTCATGAATTCATTGTTTTTAATAGCTGAATAGTACTCCATTGTGTATATATACCACAATTTCTGTATCCATTCCTCTGTTAAAGGACATCTGGGTTCTTTTCAGTTTCTGGCTATTATAAATAAAGCTGTTATGAACATAGTGGAGCATGTATCCTTATTGCATGTTGGAGCACCTTCTGGGTATATGCCCAGGAGTGGTATAGCTGGGTCCTCAGATAGTACTATGTCTAATTTTCCGAGGAACCGCCAAACTGATTTCCAGAGTGGTTTTACCAGCTTGCAATCTCACCAACAATGGAGAAGTGTTCCTCTTTCCCCACATCCTAGCCAGCATCTGCAGTCCCCTGAGTTTTTCATCTTAGTCATTCTGACTGGTGTGAGGTGGAATCTCAATGTTATTTTGATTTGCATTTCCCGGATAACTAAAGATGCCCAGCATTTCTTTAGGTGCTTCAGAGCCATTCAAGTTTCCTCAGTTGAGAATTCCCTGTTTACCTCTGTACCCCATTTTTTAATAGGATTATTTGACCCTCTGGATTCTAACTTCTTTGTGTGTGTGTGTGTGTGTGTGTGTGTGTGTGTGTGTGTGTGTGATCAAAAATTGAATTGAATCCACGTAATGTGGATACTAAAGGGAAAATGCAATCAGAAACCATAGAATTTCGTTGTGCGTGTGAGAAGTTAATGAGTTTAAAAGGATCAGACTCAAATACTTAGTTTCATTAGCATCACCCTCCAACCAAACCACATTAACCTGCTCAAATGGTTCAATAAGACAGTGAAAACTAAAGGACTAGGAAGAAAGGCTGTAGCTCCCATCTTAAAGTTTCAGGATGATGGAGGTTTATGAAATTTCCACATCCTGAAAAATGACTTCTTACATACCTCTCCTTACAATCACTAAACTATAGTCATTTGGAATGACTCTAATCTGAGGCTATAATAATCAGTTACTACAATGGATATTCATTCTGTGGTGTACAGAGATATCTGGAATAATAGCTATACAAAACAGAATTCAGTGAAAAATAACACTTTAAACATCTCCATAGCAAGAAAAGATTCTTGTGGGGGGGGGAGCTTCTCAGTAGTCACTGTTAAGTTTTAAAATGTACATTGGAATATGAAGAGGAAGTCAATTTATCTTTTCTGGGAGCTTGAAAGTCTTATTAAACAAAGATGATGAATGGGCCAGCAGGAGTGGTAGTCAACTGCAATTCCATCTAAGACAGGTACGATTCAAACTGTTAAGACATTCCAGAATTAAGTACACTGATACTTCAAATGGCCATATTAAAAAAAAACAAAACACAAAAACTGCTTGCATATAGTTTGCTGGGATTTCATACTAACCATTAGAGGAGATAGTGATGCATTGTGTTGGAACTTAGAGTACAATGTCAGCATTAACTGTCTGAAACATTGCATGGAACTTTTCAGAACACATTTAGTGACAAGGAATTAATTAGATTTCATATAAAATTAGAATTAAAAAAGCAAAAAAATAGAAATATTTAGTAAATTTACTCAAAGGAAGTTTAAATATTACAGAAATGAAAAATATTAGAACTACAATAAAAAGTAAATATAGATTAGCCAACTCCATGGACATTTCCACTTAAACATTCATACAAATACATTTTCACCTTTTTTCTGCATATAAGAATAACACATACATACCAACATAACATGAAGATTCTGACTAAAATAATCAGAGATGCTAAATATTTCTCAAGTTTAAAAAAATGGTGTCAAATATATTTCAACAACATTCTAGATGAATGTAAACCCCTGATTTAATTCCATGATTTTATCATGCCAGAAGCATGGTTGCTTTTAATTTTTTTTTAAAAAGAGATATTGGCATTATAACACATTGGCTTATCAATAATTAAAGCATTTGTACACAGTATCAGTATGGAAAAAAATAAATTTAATATTACTTACTATGATGTTTTAAACTTTCGAAGTCTTTCTGACAGAAGAAAATAGCTGCACACATTTAAGTGCTTATTCATAAAACACAATAAAATTTTTAATGATTGGTCTTTATAGTTCTTGGTAATAAGTCCTGTCTTATTTTTGCGTACTATAAATCATACTCTTATGCAGGACTGAGGTAAGACCCAGTAGTTCTTAAACATCGCTACCAAATGGTCATTTAAACTCTGCATGCAGCAATGGCAGTCTTCATAGTGCACTTTCACCTCATTGAAGTTGAAGCTGCTCCTTCTGGATATTTCCACTTCAATGTGAAGTAGACTGTTAGGATTTCATTAGTGGTTTTATTATGTGGCTTTTTAAAAGAAAAAAAAATGGTTTTATTTCTTCCACAGCTCTCGGTTCTCAGGAGAGATCTACTTTTGGAAATCATATAATCCAGCGCTATCTGAATAACCAAATACTCTTTAGAAGATGAAATATCTCAGTGCAACTGTAATAAATAAGCATCTACATCCTTAGCTATATTACCAGTATATCCTGGAACCAAAGTAAGATGGGTTTCCTGTTCCCATAATCCATTCAACTGTTGTTTTAAAATTTTAATATTTCCCACACTTATAATTTCTGATTTAGATGAGAGTTCTGACCACCACCTTGTTATTACTGCTTGAAGCCAGATTAAGCCAACAATTACATATTCTTCAAATCTGCTTAGAAGTAAAGATTTTACTAGAGGAAGTAAGTCTACACAGCAGCCAAGTAAGATATACTGCTTTTCCTCCTGTAAACTATTGGTTAGAGCAGGAAGGCAATCTACCACAACTCCAAGGTCTTCTATCCTCACTAAATAAGCTACAAGTTCACTTATACTTCTCTTTCTCCAGAAAGTCAAAACTACATTCAATCTCAAATTCCTGCTGAATAGAACCTGGGCCGTTGTCTCATGGTCCTAAGAAACCTCAGAAAAGAAAGCACTATATTTTGATGATGGGTTTTCTGTCTGTGAAGACCCAGTATCACTGGTATTAATAACAATTGTCTGACTGCCGAGGCATAAATTTTTGGGTAGATGACCTGCGCAAGCCAGTTCATTCTCTTTATTTGCCATGTCACAGCCCCCACTTTTAGGGGACTGCTTAACTCTATAACAAGGATTTGGGAAGGAATGACAAACTAACTTTCTGTAGTGGAGCTCCTTGTGCAGTTTATCTGGGCTTTTCACTGCTTGTCCAACTGTTCTACTTATGTAAGCAGGCAACCTGTTTTGGAGATCTCTTAACCTCCTTCATGTTCTTACTGATGAAATTAGAGACCCTCTTTCTAGGAAGATCAATACTACTAGAGAAGTTCCATTTTTCAACATGGTGAGCATCAAATGCCATAATCTCTTATGTGCCGGCACCTATGAACATAGTGGAGCATGTGTCCTTGTTGCATGTTGGAGAGTCCTCTGGGTATATGCCCAGGAGTTATGTATAGCCGGATCCTCTGGTAGTATTATGCTGAGTTTTCTGAGGAACCGCCAAACTGATTTCTGGAGTGATTTTACCAGCTTGCAATCCCACCAGCAGTGGAGGAGTGTTCTTCTTTCTCCACATCCTCACCAGCACTGGCTGTCTCGCGTTTTTTATTTTAACCATTCTGACTGCTGTGAGGTGAAATCTCAGGGTTGTTTTGATTTGCATTTCCGTGATGACTAAGGATGTTGAACATTTCTTTAGGTACTTCTCAGCCATTCGATATTCCTCAGGTGAAAATTCTTTGTTTAGCTCTATACCCCATTTTTAATAGGGTTATTAGGCTCTCTGGAGCCTAACTTCTTGAGTTCTTTGTATAAATTGGATATTAGCCCTCTATCAGATGTAGGATTGGTAAAGATATTTTCCCAATTACTTGGTTGCTGTTTTGCCTTATTGGCAGTGTCCTTTGCCTTACTGAAGCTTTGCAGTTTTATGAGGTCCCATTTGTCGATTCTTGTTCTTAGAGCATAAGCCATTGGTGTTCTAGTCAGAAAATTTTCCCCTGTGCCCATGTGTTCAAGATTCTTCCCCACTTTCTCCTATAAGGTTCAGTGTGTCTGGTTTTATGTGGAGGTCCTTGATCCACTTGGACTTGAGCTTTGTACAAGGAAATAAGAATGGGTCAATTTGCATTCTTCTGCATGCTGACCACCAGTTGATCCACCACCATTTGTTAAAAATTCTATCTTTTTTCCACTGGATGCTTTTAGCTCCTTTGTCAAATATCAAGTGACCATAGGTGTGTGGGTTCTTTTCTGGGTCTTCAATTCTATTCCATTGACTTCCTGCCTGTCTCCAAACCAATACCAAACAGTTTTTATCACCATTTAGAGCTTGAGGTCAGGGATGTGATTCCCTCAGGAGATCTTTTGTTGTGGAGAACAGTTTTTGCTATCCTGGGTTTTCTGTTATTCCAGATGAATTTGAGAATGGCTCTTTCTAGCTCTATGAAGAATTGATTTGGGATTTTGATAGGGATTACATTGAATCTATAGATTGCTTTCAGCAAGACGACCATTTTTACTATATTAATCCTGCCATTCCATGAGCATGGGAGATCTTTCCATCTTCTGAGATCTTTGATTTCTTTCTTCAAAGGCTTGAAGTTCTTGTTATACAGATCTTCTACTTGCTTCCTTAGAGTCACACCAAGGTATGTGATATTACTCGTGACTATTGTGAAGGGTATCATTTCCCTAATATCTTTCTCAGCTTGTTTATCCTTTGAGTAGAGGAAGTCTACTGATTTGTTTGAGTTAATTTTATATCCAGTCACTTTGCTGAAGTTGTTGATGAGCTTTAGGAGTTCTCTGGTAGTAATTTTGGGGTCGCTTAAGTATATGATCATATCATCAGCAAATAGTGATATTTTGACTTCTTCCTTTCCAATTTGTATTCCTTTGACCTCCTTTTGTTATCTGATTGCTCTGGCTAGGACTTCAAGTACTATATTGAATAGATAAGGAGAGAGTAGTCAGCCTTGTCTGGTCCCCGATTTTAGTGGGATTGCTTCAAGTTTCTCTCCGTTTAATTTGTTGTTGGCTACCAGTTTGCAGAATATTGCTTTTACTATGTTTAGGTATGGGCCTTGGATTCCAGATCTTTCCAAGACTCATGAAAGGATGCTAGATTTTGCCAAAAGTCTTTTCAGCATCTAATGAAATGACCATGTGATATTTTTCCTTCAGTTTGTTTATGTAGTGGATTTCATTGATGGGTTTCTGTATATTGAACCATCCCTGCATCCCTGGGATGAAGCATACATGATCATGGCGAATTATAGTTTTGATACATTCTTGGATTCAGTTGGCCAGAATTTTGTTGAGTATTTTTGCATCGATGTTCATGAGGGAGATTGGTTTGAAGTTCTTCATCCTTGTTTGATCTTTGTTTGATTTAGGTACAAACATTATTGTGACTTTGTAGAATGAGTTGGGTAGTGTTCCTTGAGTTTCTATTTTGTGGAATAGTTTGAAGAGGATTGGTATTAGCTCTTCTTTGAAGATCTGATAGAATTCCCCACTAAACCTATCTTGTCCTGGGCTTTTTTTTTTTTTGATTGGAGGATAATTTTCTACCCTACAAGTCAACTAAACTTTCCAGCTGTCATTTAACAGCTCTCTAGTGCAGTGCAGGTCCTATCAGGACACCACACTCTCCATAGGAACTCTTGCTCCTATGCATTTTGGGCATTTTTACAAATTCTCACATAACTCTAAACTAGACAAACTTTCTGAAATATGGGAATTCAATAGTCAGAGAAAATGTGTTATTAAGAGAAGTATATTGATAGCCAGTGTAGCAGTACTGGGAGACAGAGCTTTGAGACTGGGTCTTAAGAGGGGTAAATATCTTGGTTAAGAAGGAAGATGCTAGAGAAGAAATCCATGTCTTTGGCTTTCTGCCACCTGTAACATCTTCTCTTGCACATGTTCTTATGGCCTCTCCTCTTACACAGGAGTTATGAGGCAATACAAAAGCTGTCGGCAGAAGGCTCTAGAACTGCCAACCAAATAAAATTCCTTGTCATTGATTATCTAGTCTTAGGTATGCTGTGACAGCAATAGACAGCCACTATGTGTCTCCATACCCTATTTAGGAGGCTCTATATTCACCTGAAGCAACACCCTCTGTTTGAAAGCCATTTCTCTCTTATTGTCTCCCATCTCATTCATTAGTGTAAGGAAAATGGGGGGTGGAGGGGTGGATCCCAGGGAAAGAGTAGTGATGCTTTCTGATTCTCTGCAGCAAACTGCCCTGACATCAGCTGAAACACATCAGAGTACACATCAGCACCATCTGAGATGGAGAGGCTGAAATGGGAGTCAAGAATGTCCACCTGGCATGGTGGCTTCAAATGGCAGGAGGCCATAATGTTGTACACTGGGCTCAGGACAAAGGCAGCTTCTGGCACCCTGTCCCCTACTATTTCAGCTTGAGCTCATGTGCTGTGCCACATTTTATTGGCTCTAAATACCAATGTTTACCTGTTGGCTCGAAATGCCTGTGTTTAGTTTGCCATGCTGCTGGGAAGCTTCCTAAGTTATAACAGCCATGAGGATGCCATCTTCTTAACTTCAGCCCTGTAGGGGTTCACAAAGTGTGTTTAGGCAAGTGACAGAGTGCTGTCAGCCACTGCCTTGGAATTCCTCACTGTCCTAGGGTACTGTCATGTTCCTTGTATGACAGACACCCCATGGTGCTCACAGACACTTGGGGTACAGTGATTGGCAAGCCCATTCTTGCTCTAGCATACCAGGCCATGCCTTCTGAAATCTTAGATTTGTCAGATAGAAGACAGTGGCAAATTAGTAACAACTCAGAGTATTGTGCCCCCTACTAATATGGAAATAGTTGTATTATTGCCAGCCTCTGGAATAATGGGCCGCTCCTCAAAGTCCCTCTTCCTTATAGAGTACTGCACATTCTCTTTGAACGAACTGAATAGATATCAAGTTTCTCTCTAGGTTTCTTCTGTAGGAATAACCTTGTATAATAAGCAAATTGCGATGTAATTGAGGAATAATGAAGAATCAGAAGGTAAGGTCAGAATAAATATTTTGAGGCTAGGCTATGGCATAGTGACAGAACACTTTCCTAGCTAGGAAGAGTTTCTGGAGTTCCATCTATGGCATCACAAAACAAAAGGAATAATAATAATCTAGTAACTGATTCTCCTCTTCCTGAATTTTGTCTTTTCTCTGAGCTAAACACAGTGTGGCAGCAATTCTGTGACGAGGCAACAAGCAGTGTGGCTCAGTCTGAAATGAACTGCTTTTATTCTGATTAATTATTGGTAAATATACTTAAAACTGGGGCACAAAAGACAGCTTGACTATTTTGTAGAAATGTCATGCTTCAGCACTAAGATATATCACAGTTCAAGGCTAAGTGACCTGTAAATTGAGGTACAAGATTTCTTGTCTGACATCACATTAAGAAATAGAGTTTCTGTTCCCTAACCTTAAGCCTAGTCGGGTCAATTGGCTGGCGTTTAATGGACATGTGTAACTATTCAGGTTGTGCCACAGATGACATATATTTGTGCTAAGCCCTTTATCGCTGCCTGTTAACCCTAGGAATCCAACTACCATGCTTCAAAGGAGCCCAGGACACACTGCTATTGGAGGCAGTGAACTTCTCAGCCTCAGCTAAGTAAAACAACAAGTTGTACCTATTTCCCATCCAAGTGACTAAGCCACCTCAAAAGTTGGTCATCTACTACCTCAAAAATTGGTCCTCTCCTTCCCTGCAAAGAGATGCTGGCTAAGTCAGTGTGGAGCGGAAATGATTCTTCCTTGCTATACTGGACTCCAACTGTCAATCATGAGCAAATATTTTTAAATCACCCCGATAGCATGACCTATCACTTGTTAATAGATAACTCTATAAGCCAGATGCGTAAGAACATAATGCACTAAGAAATTAAATGATATTCCATAATTCCAAAGTTAGAGAATTGCAAAGTTAGAGTGTAAAACAAGGCCTGCGTGATAATGTAAAACCAAACCACGAGGACAGATGTGAGCATTTTCCCTGTATTTTTAACTTGAATTTCTTAAAATCAAATGAAATTTGGATAAAATTCACTAAAATATTCACAATCTATTTACCTCTAATAATAGAAACAGAAAAATCTGTTCCTTTATATTAAATTTTTTTCTTGGCATTATAAGTATGTTATAATTTATAAATATGTCCTCAAAGACGACAAAGAGAACTTATCAACTTCTTAAATATGCCTAGTTAAATCCAAGTAGGTCTTTTATTAGAACTCAGAGATACTGCTGCAGAGACCAAGATAGCTAGGGCGATCTTGGGCTTCCTCAAGAATGCCCAAGCAAAGGAGGCAGAGCTGACTGCACCTGTCATTGCTGACACTCTCACTGCAATCAAGTCCTCACTCAGCCCTACCCTAAACATGTTCCACAATTAGCCAGGCACCATCCTACAACTACCCAGTGCCTGCTCAATGGCAATATGCCCAGTGTGCCCAGCCAAAGGACCCTAAGGCCCAAGTTTTAACCAATGGCTAAAGAACCTCTGAATACTCCCACAGTTGGAAAGGACTCCCTTCTCTATGACCTACAATAAAAATGAGAGGGAAACTCAGGTGTGAAAAGTAACCTAAGATGCTACTAGCCATATTTTATAAACTAAGAAGTATGATGTCTTGATGATAAAAGAGAAGCTTGTTCCTATTTGCCCAGTGGTTTTTTTATGTATATTATAAGCTTTAGGTTCAGAGGAATTTTGAAAATACAAAGAGGTTCAGATACAGTGAAAAACCAACTTCTTCCCCTGGAGGAGGATTCATATATCAGCAGCAGCAGAAGTTTCCCCATGAAGAATGAGAAGGACCAAGGCCTGTATGGCCTCTGAGAACCATAGGGAAATTGTCACATCTGAGAGGACTTGTCCTATAACCCTAAAGAATGAGCTTTCCATTTTCAAATTGCATGTAGTACATTATTGCTCCAATGAAGCTACTACTTTCCCTACCATATATTTCATACATATTCTGTGCTGAACACAGAGGGTAATGCCCAGCATCTGCCTTATATTCTTCAATTCCATGTAAGCGAGATTTGCAATGGCTGAGCAAAGATGACTGACTCATTAACGTGAATGGAAGGTTTATTCATGACCTAAAGTGTCCTTGAGACGAGTATGGAAGTTATGATTGGTTGTAAAACCAAACCTGAACATTCACAACGGTATATGGCTCTGTAGAGAAATGCTGTCATTCATTCAGTTGGGTGAGAACCTTGTCAGGGATTTGGAGGGCTACAGTGAGTAACCACAAAGATATTCAATTACAAGCAACATTAGCTCTTCCAGGAAGATGCCTAGCTGTGCAATTGAAAATTGGCACCAGAAGTGAATTTGAAGAAATGAAAACAAGAGGCCTTTCCTGGTCGCACACTCTCCGTGTAAGACCTGATAGCAACGCCTTGGTTTCAAGAACGGAGGGGACGGGGACAGCAGTGTTCGACTTCTCTGGATAGTGGATGTCAACTCCCAATTGTGCTAATTGATTTCTAAAATGCACATTGTACTTGTGGAATGTAATAACTAGAGTATGCAGAATTCACCCTCGACACCCTGAAAGTTCCTGGCAAGCTGTGGCTGGATGCTGCTGTCTACCGCTGCCTGCATCTCAGCCACACTCACTCTTATACTACAGGTATATTTGGAGTTTGCAGTTGTGACTACAGATTTCAAAGATCATCGCCATTACAACTTCCAGACTCAACGTCAGCTTTCAATTTCTGTTTTACTACCACTAAGTCAATGAGATGGATTAGCAGGTAAAGCACTCACTGCCAAGAGTAATGAGCAGAGTTAGAGTCCCAGCATCCACAGAGTGGAAGGAGAGGACCAACTCCTGCAGGTTGTCCTCGAACCTGCACATGTGTGCCGTGGCACATGCACACACCTACACCTAAAGATAAACTAAAAATATAATGTTGAGACTGGAGAGCACCTCAGCAGTTGAGAGCACTTACTGTTGTACAGAGCACCTTAGTTCAGTTCACCGTACCCACATAGCATCTCCCAAATATCTGTAACTCCAATTCCTGGAGATTAGACACCTCTGCTGACCTCTGTGGCTCCCCTAGGCACACAATGTACACACAGAGATACCCTCATACAGGCACATGCACATACATATAAAACAAATACAAAACGGTAAGCAATGTCACTTTGAATTTTTAATTTAAATTTACTAATTCTACAAAGAAACTAGAGAAAGCTGTAAATAAATTTATAAAAATAATGTAATTAATATTGAATATTTGTTTTCCTCAAAATACCATTTATGTGGTACGTCAACAGCAGAGATAATTAAGGAACAGATTAAAAATCATAAATTTCTATGGAAAATAATGATTCTATCAACATTATATTGTAATCCTAAAAATCAATATACAGACCTATTCATTTTATTTTTCTTTGATACATATAGATATACACCATCTAATGTTTGAATTTTAAACATAGTTTTTAAATCAAACTATTTTATTTATTTATATATTGCTAGTTATTTATAAATCTCATTTATTTTTTATATCCTCTTTACCTTTCAAAAATGTCCTGTATGTAATCCATACATTCAATTTTAATCAATACAATGATCTTCCTTCGACAATTCTTCCCAGAGATGCAAAGAGTTGAGGACAAATAGTTTATTAAATTTTTTTTTATTTTCTTTTTTTATCATTCTTTTTTATTAGATATATTCTTTATTTACATTTCAAATGATTTCCCCTTTCCTGGTCCTCCCACCCACCCACCCCCCAAAATCCCATAAGCCATCTCCCCTTCCCCTGTTCCCCAATCAACCCTCTCCCACTTCCCTGTCCTGATATGCCCCTACACTGCTGCATCAAGCCTTTCTAAGACCAAGGGCCTCTCCTCCCTTTGATGTCCAACAAGGCCATCCTCTGCTGCCTATGCATCTGGAGCCATGGATAACACCCATGTGTACTCTTTGGTTTGTGGTTTAGTCCCTGGGAGCTCTGGGAGTACTGGGTGGCTCATATTGTTGTTCCTCCTATGGGGCTAACAGCCCTTCAGCTCCTTGGGTCCTTTCTCTAGCTCCTCCATTTGGGAACCCTGTGCTCAGTTCAATGGTTGGCTGAGAGTGTCCTCCTCTGCATTTGTCATGCACTAGCAGAGCCTCTCAGGTGACAGCTATATCCAGCTCCAGTCAGCAAGTACTTGTGGGCAGCAATAATAGTATCTGTGTTTTGTAACTGTATATGGGATGGATCACTAGGTGGGGTAGTCTTTGGATGATCTTTCTCTCAGACTCTGCTCCACATTTTGTCTCTGTATGTCCTTCTGTGGGTATTTTGTTCCTCCTTCTAAGAAGGACCAGAGTATCCATACTTTGTTCTTCCTTCTTCTTGGACATCATTTGATATGTGAATTGTGTCTTGGGTATTCCGAGCTTCTGGTCTAATATCCACTTATCAGTGAGTACATACCATGTGTGTTCTTTTGTGATTGGGTTACTTCAGTTAGGATGATATTTTCCAGTTCCACCCATGTGCCTAAGGATTACATGAATTCACTGTTTTTAATAGCTGAGTAGTATTCCATTGTGTAAATATACCACATTTTCTGTATCCATTCTTCTGTTGAGGGAAATCTGGGTTCTTTCCACCTTGTGGCTATTTTAAATATGGCTGCTATGAACATAGTGGAGCATATGTCCTTATGACATGCTGGAGAATCCTCTGGGTATATGCCCAGGAGTGGTATAACAGGGTCCTCCAGCAGTATTATGCCCAGTTTTCTGAGGAACCGCCAGACTGCTTTCCAGAGTGGTTGTACCAGCTTGCAATCCCACCAGCAGTGGAGGAGTGTTCCTCTTTCTCCACATCCTCACCAGCACCTGCTGTTTATTGAGTTTTTGATCTTAGTCATTCTGACTGATGTGAGGTGAAATCTCAGGGTTGTTTTGATTTGCATTTTCCTGATGACTAAGGATGTTGAACATTTCTTATTAATAAGCTACTGTTATACAACCAAACCATTGCTCAGTGCTTTTCAACCTTCCTAATGCTGTGATGCTTTAATGCAGTTCCTCATGTTGTGGTGAACCCCCCCCAAACATAAAATTATTTTCATTGCTACTTTATAACTATAATTTTTCTACTGTTATGAACCATAATGTAAGTATGTGTGTTTTCTGATGGTCTTAGGTGACCCCTATGAAAATGTCATTTGGCCCTCCAAAGGGGTTGTAACCCACAGGTTGAGAACTTATTAGAGTAATACCATCAGTGAAAAATAGAATACAAGAAACTAATTAAAAATTTGAGAGAAAAATAGAGTAAGGCAGAAGGAAATTATAAATACAGTTATAAAAATCACCATGCCTCCAGAGACTGCAGGCCGATCCCCATAGTGTTCAGACCATGGAAACTTCACCAAAGTTGCAAGATAAATGCTCGTTTCTTAGGAATAGCTTGGGGTCAGCAGCACAGGGACTGATTGTCTTTCCAAAAGTGTTTTTATGATGCAGTGAATATTCTTAAGAAGGTAAAACATGCATTTTGGCAACCAAAAGAAAAGAATGTATTTTGAGATATAAGGAGACACATTATTTCAAACCTTACACTAGTTCAAATAACCATATTTTTATACTAAAATCAATAGCAACTATGTTTTTTTCAGACCCTAAAAGCTTGGTTATTTGTGTGCTTTTTAAAATTCTCCTACAATAGTTTTAGGAGCCCTTCATACTCAATATTCACTTCTTCCCCTTTATAGGAAACTGATATTTTTATTAGCCTTGTGCATATGTAGTCTACTTTAAAATTCAGTGTTACATGCGTTTTCATTTACACACTGATCCAACTTGGGCTGCTGTATTTCAGTTGATTTCATAGGTGGACTAGACGCGCACTCGCACTACCAGGATCATGTTGAGTTAAAGCCTGTTAAACCTGTAAGTAGAGGTTTGTCAGTATGCACAATATTAATCCGTCTAACCTGGCCTAAACTAACCAACCATGGGGAACTTTGGACCTTCTACTCACCACTGCTTTAATCTTTACTCATATTAAAACAACCTTTCATATATAACCCAATGTCATTCTTACTCATTGCAGAAAGGATTCGGTGCAGGTGATGTGGCATGTACTTCTAAAGTGATGTTCTTGTCTAATTTTTCTCATCAGCAGTTGACTGTATTTGGAAAAGATATGATCATTTATTTTACAGACATTGGAGACTTGAATGAGTCTCTGGGCACAATAGCAGAGTAAAAGGGGGTGGAGGAGGGATGAGGATTAGAGTCCAGGCTTACAGAATCCAGATACCATGCTCAACATGTCCGAAACTGACATCATCTGTCATATGGCTTCATGGGAGAAGGATGGATCATCATGGGGATGAAGTAATCTTCAGGAAGCACAGATTTTTTTAATTTTATTTTTTATTAGTTATATTCTTTATTTACATTTCAAATGATTTCCCCTTTCATAGCTCCCTCCCCCCGAAAATCCCATAAGCCATCTCCCCTCCCCTTTTCTCCAATCAACCCCCTCCAGCTTCCCTGTCCTGGTATTTCCCTACATTGCTGCATCAAGCCTTTCCAGGACCAGGTGCCTCTTCTCCCTTTGATGTCCAACAAGGTCATTCTCTGCTACCTATGCTTCTGGAGCCATGGGTAACACCATGTGTACTATCTGGTTGATGGTTTTGTCCCTGGGAGCTCTGGGAGTACTGGGTGGCTCATTTTGTTGTTCCTCCTATGGTGCTGCAAACCCCAGGAAGCACAGCTTATATGAGCAGTTGCCTCTAATTTTTATTTACACTCACTGTTGTTTATAATAAAAGAAAACCCTTTGGGAATAAGCTTATTATACCCCTTGAATACTTGAAAAAAAGTCAGCAATGAAGTGACCCCATAGAACTCTTCCAGTTTCAGATTCAAGACATAATCTTGGTCACTGGATTGATAAAATCTTAGCCTATGAGGAAAGAGACCTGGTGACCCCACTGTTAGGAAACTCAAAGTAGAAACAGACGTGCATACAAAACAACAGCTGTCATATGCTAGCTATGTTGCTTACAACTCTTATTTAATTATTGTGAAATGTATATTTATAGTATTTCCATTTTATGAGTAAGGAAACTGAAGATCAACAAAGAATTAGGGAACTTTCTTATAAGTTGAAGAGCTGGCCTCATCCTTGGGTAATGAAAGGTTATCTAACCTGACTGAATAGACATGTTCATACAGACTTCTTACATGTTCAGCCCAATGTTATATAGTTCTGTGATAACAGAGACTATCCTGTGAAGCCATTACTGGTACACAACCACACAGCAAAGGATTCACTACTGCCTTACTGGCACCTTGGTCGCAGCTCAAATCTTCACTGCTCCCCTAGCACCTCTGAGGACTGAGGTCCTGAAGAAGTTGCAGAGAATTAGTTAGAGCAAGCATAACTCACACACCAAGTCATCACTTTCCCATCACATGAAACTTTAAATTTTGGGTTCTTAAAGTAAATCCAAATGGAAAACATCTGCCCTATATAACACCCCAAACCTAGCCATCTCTTCACTACATATGCTTTTGAATGATGCAAATGAGGAGCTCCAAATGCTGGTATTTGTGGGTTGGGGAACTTGGTCAGGATTATGACAATTAGCAGAATGTTATGAGCACTGGAAACAAAAGAGAACCAAACAAAGCCCAGTGATGTCTTGGAAAGCCTTCATATATTTGATATAAGATAAGAGGATGATTAATGGACTCTTTAATCTTACCATGAAAAAAAATAACTCTACAGAGAAATAGCAGTGTGAAAAATGCTGCTGCATAAGAGAGCATATTAGCAAGGTTATTAGGAACTCTAATTGATTAATGTTGATAATAGAAGTCTCCTTTCTCGGGGGACTTTAAAAATAGATTATTAAATACCTGTGCATCTCTCAAGGTGCATGTGGCATGTCCCAGGGCAAGTGACTTCCTTTTATGTTCTCTGAAGTCCCTTCCTCTCTGGGAATCGAGAGCACATAAAACATCATCTTAAGATCACTACCAGGCTTTGATCAAGTCCTCTGTCTCCTCAAAGGGTTTTCTCACTCTCTTGGTTCACTTTTGGACCTGCACCACTTCAGTGGAGCATTAGCACAAACTACGAGCTACAAAAAGCTACAGAACAAGGCTCTGCTTTGACACATTATACTTATTATCACGTCATATGAATATGGAGAGCCTTTCAGCCATGAAAGGGATGGGAATCTGAAAAATCAAACTGAGCTTGAATTGAAATCATTGTGCATAGAACTATGTAGAAAATCAGTATCTATTCCTCCTCAGTATGCAAATGTTTCAGCATTGATCTAGTGAACATCTGTCACATGCTTGGTTTCTTTTGCTATGGACTGTTATTTTAGACTGCAATATACCCAGCACAGTGTATATATACAGCATAGTATGTATGTGCACGTGCACACACACACACACACACACACACACACACACACACACCATCATCATCATCATCATCTTAGTGAAAAAACCAGTTTCCTGAACTAAATTGGTCAAGAAGGGAGTGAATGCTCAGTTGATTTTAAACTTTCATTAAGGCTCTTCATTTACATGCAGTATAAAACCAGATTTCCTGAGGAAGCCCCTTTATTGAGAAATTCAAAAGAATTTTCAGCATATTCTCAGACACCTGTACATGAACAGGTGCCTTTCTGTTGAAGAAGAATTGATAAAATCTAAGAGCCATTCATAGGCAGCACTATAACAGCAACTGTACAGGAAGATTCCCTATGTCTGTATCAGCATCAACTTGTGTGAATATACACAGCCAAGAGCAGTTTTGATGGGGATGATGCAGCTCAACTTATAAGGCTGGCTTTTTCTTCTTTCTTTTTACAATTATGATATCAAACCCCATTGATTAATTGCATCAGTTTAATTCAATTTGTAGTCATTACTTGATTAACTACAATGATGTGAAACACTCACTGCCCTGAAAACTGGGGATAAAAAGACCAAAAGCAATTGAGCATTAGCCTCTAAAGCTGATCAGTGTGGGGGGGGAGACCTACGTAAAAAATACTAAACATAAAGTAATACCCTCACTATAACATTCTATCAGAGGGAAATAGCTATGCTTCCCTTAGTAGAGAAATGTTTCACTGGGAAATGACACTGATAGGACATGGTCTTTATCAAAATAAGATGGAGTCCAAGGTTGGTGGTGAAGAACACAGAAACAGGAAGGAAGTTCTATGAATTCAAGTCTAGCCTTTGCTAGAGTGAGAATGTTTCATAAATAAATAAATAAATTCTAAAAAGGTAGGTGAATGAGAAAGACATTCAATATTGACCTCTGATGTCCTGAAACAAATGTATAATATGCACAAACACATGCGCACGTGTGCAGACATACACACACACACACATGCATTCATAATATATCTTCCATACATAGACATGAAACACTTTCATTGGTTGTCTTTTGAGTGGGACTTGCAAATGTGGGAGGAAGGCTGGAGTTAGCTTAAGCTGGAGTCCATCATTTTGCCATGGCTGACAATTTGCAGTTATCATGGCCTCACACTAACTCCCAGGAGGGTCTCTACCAGCACTTCTCTGACCATTACTCACAAAGGATTCTATCTCTGCTAAAGGCATAGAGTAAGAGCCACTCTGGATCTACAAGGACCAAACCAAGGGTTCAAGAGGCCAGTTGGGCTTTGAAGAATCATTTATACATTGAGCCAATAAGGACAGCAAGGGGAAAGGACTAGCCAAAGTAAATTTACCTTTGAGAAGGAAACTATTAGGGCATAAAACCCTATATGACAGTGAGATGCAATTTCAGAGAACAACATAATGAGTGACTAAATTAAAGTCTGTCAAAATTGTGACGTGTATTTCCATTCAAAAGGCAGCATCTGGAGAGCAGGAAAATTAACTTCCATGTAGCAGTAATTCTTCACATAAAAGTAATTAGACCAAGGCCGTTTGTCAAAGAAAGATAGCAGCTGAGTTCCAGACCTGTGATGTACAGCAGAAATGGAGCTAGATCAGAATCTGTTAGAAGTCATCCAAGAGGAAGATGCCCCATGGCTACAGCTTAGGAAGGTTTGATGAGACATTTACTCAGAACGTGCCTGCCACTTTTTAAAAAATCAGGAGAACTTGTCTTTTCTGTAGTATCTTGACTTGTCTGATTGCCTTTGCTGGAGACTAATTTTTCTTCACAAAAAAATTGCTATATGTTGCGTGACCACTGCTGATTGAGTGGCTCCTATCGCCTCTAAGTGCTAAAAGGCAGAGGCAGCTAACCCCCATTTCAAGACACTACTCTGACATGCTCTAAGTAGGTACCTTCGCTTCGCTACCTGTTTCTCTCTCTCTCTCTCTCTCTCTCTCTCTCTCTCTCTCTCTCTCTCTCTCTCTCTCTCTCTCTCTCCCTCTCTCTCTCTCTCCCTCCCTTTCTCTCTCTCTCTCCCCCCAATAGTACAAACAAATGCCAAGAAGAATATGTCTATTTGCTCTTTCCTGAGACCAGTAATCATACCATTGTGAACTGTTTCCATACAAGATCATTTTGAATTTAGTGTCTTGATTGAGCTCTAGCTAGTAAGACAGATCAGGTGTACAATCATAGTGCCTGGCATGGGGGAGATGGGTAAGAAGGTGGAATAATGGATTTTCACATTCTTATTTAAAAAAAAATGGCCATCACCACTTCAGCCAGGAAAACAGGTAGGCTGACGCCAGACCTTCACTTATCATTTGCTCCACCAAATCAAATCCCTAGTCCTGTAGCAAAATACATTCTACAGATGCCCGTGCACCTTGTCTCTAGTAGATCCCACAGATCTTTCCCTCCTAACCTCTGTCCCTCAGCTCATCGCTTTGCCCCACCCCTCAACTCCATCAAGAATTCCCTGGGAACCCACAGGCTACTCTGGGCAGAGAAGTAGGTAAGTTAATTATGGAGCTTTACCTCTTCCTCTGCTCTTCCAAGTGCAATCCCTCAGTCTCATCTCACCTCTGCAACAGAACAGCTGCTGCAGTCTTCCTTCCCCTTTTGTACCCATCTCCAGTGGATCACACAGATCTTCCCCTCCAAAATTCCCACTCACTCCAGCAGACACTCCTTGAGACACTCTGACTAGGGAAACACGTAGGCTAACTGAAGATCTTCACATCTCTCTCTATTCCTCAAAGTCCATTCCCCAAGTCTCATCCTCAGCTCTTTAGTAAAACTTCTGCTGTGGCCTCTGCATAGTCATCCTCATTCCAAGATCTTGGTGGAAGATCCTGCTTTTCTCTCTCTCTTGTGAAGCTCCCTCAATGCCTACAACCATTCTACATTCCTAAGTCTCAGGTTCCAAAACCTAGAAATACCTTTTACCTGGACCCCCCCACTGCCCACACGTATCAGGACCTAAGAGGATTTTCCTACAGGCAACACACAGCCATGAAACCTTCCTAAGAACCAGAGAGAAAGCAAAAACCAAGGGACAAAAACTTCACCCACCAAAGAAAAATCAGATAAAATCACCTGGAATTACAAGCTTCCCAATTCCAGATGCCTAGACAACAGTGTCAAAACAATCAATATCGGCTGGGGCAATATGTCTCCAATAGGGTTGAGCAACCCAGACACAGCAGACTCTGAACAATCCAACATGGCTGAAATACAATGACCTTAAAATAGGCTTTATGAATATGATAGAGGCTGGTAGTGGTGGCGCACGCCAGTAGGATTTGCTGAAGGAGGCAGAGGCAGGAGGATCATGAGTTTGAGGCCAGCCAGGCTATGAATTTTGAAATGTAGATAAAGAATATATCTAATAAAAAATATTAAAAATGAATATGATAGAGTTCCTTAAAGAGGAAATGAATAAATTTTTAAATAAGCCTATGAAAGCACAAACAATGGAAGGAACCAAATAAAACCAATCAAGACCTGAAAGTGGAAATAGTTTTTAAAAAAACTGAGGGTAATATGAAAATTAAAATTTAGGAATTCAAACAGGACCTGCAGGAGCAAGCTTCATCAATAAGTCTAAGAAATGGAAGAGAGACTCTAAGGAATTAAAGATGTGATAGAAGATTTGGATATATTAGTCAAAGAAGAGGGTAAGTCTAAAATACTTCTGGTATATAAAGCATCCAGGAAAAGAAAGGACTAAAGCTAAGAATAATAAAAATAGAGGAAGGAGGTTCCGGTAGACTGCACTGAAGAGACAGGTACCCAGGTTCTCCCCAATATAACAACGCTTGGGACACGGCCTGTTGGGGCTTCCGTCTGCTCCCAAGAACAGGACAGCGCTGTGGTCGTCTGGGTGCCAGATCTGCTGTAGGCCATCGCCTCTGCAGGGCGACCAGCGCCACCGAGAGAGTGCAGAGTGCACTCCGCCATCTTTGCTCAAGTGGCCAGGAAGTTGGGACTGCCAGGCTCAGAGACAGACAGGCATAATATCACTTGGGTCTCGGGTGGCTTGTGTGTACGCTGCTCCCAAGAGCTGGGCAGATCTGCAGTAAACAGCATGCCAGCTCTGCTGTGGGACTTCTGCCTGGCAGAGGGACCCCGCACTGGGCGGGAGCCTACCAGCTTTCCTTCCGCGACCTCTGTTCCCGCAGACTGCACTGAAGAGACAGGTACCCAGGATCTCCCCAGTATAATATCACTTGGGACATGGCCTGTTGGGGCTTCCGTCTGCTCCCAAGAACGGGTCAGCGCTGTGGTCGTCTGGGCGCCAGATCTGCTGTAGGCCATCGCTCTGCAGGGTGACCAGCACCACCAAGAGAGTGCAGAGTGCACTTCACCATCCTTGCTCCAGTGGCCAGGAAGTTGGGACTGCCAGGCTCGGAGACAGACAGGCATAATATCACTTGGGTCTCGGGCAGCTTGTGTATACACTGCTCCCAAGAGCTGGGCAGATCTGCAGTAAACAGCATGCCAGCTATGCTGTGGGACTTCTGCCTGGCAGAGGGACGCCCCCTCCCCCCCACTCTGGGAGAGATCGCACACCCCTGCACAGGGCAGGAGCCTATCAGCCTCCCTTTGGCAACCTCTCCTCCAGAAAGCCACTACGCTGAGCCTTTGGATGTGCAAGGACTCCCCAATATAACATCACTTGGGGCAAGGTACATCAGGGCTCCAAAGTCACTCAGGAGCAGGGTAGGCCCCAGAAATCTGTGCCAGGGGAATCCTGGTAATCCACGGGGGTGGGGGGGGCAAAAATAGCTTTGCAGGCTCACAGGAGGTCCAACCAACAGCCAGTGACAGTAGGACCAACTAACATCAGAGGTAACCAGATGGCAAAAGGCAAACGTAGGAACGTTACTAACAGAAATCAAAGTAATATGGCATCATCCGAAACCAACTCTCCAACAGCAGCAAGTCCTGGATACCCCACCACAACCGAAAAACAAGATCTGGATTTAAAATCACTTATCATGATGCTATTAGAGGATCACAAGAAGGACACCAATAAATCTAATAAAGAATTACAGGAGACCATGAATCAACGGTTAGAAGCCCTTACAAAGGAAACACAAAAATCGCTTAGAGAAATGCGGGAGAACATGGATCAAAAGATGGAGGCGAACAAGGAGACAACACAAAAATCGCTTAAAGAAATGAATCAACGGGTAGATGCACTCACAAAGGAATAACAAAAATTGCATAAAGAAATGCAGAAGAATATGGGTCAACAGATGGATGCCCATAGGGAGGCAACACAAAAATTGCTTAAAGAAATGAATCAATGGATAGATGCCCTTACAAAGGAAACACGAGAACTGCTTAAAGAAATGCAGAAGATAATGGATCAACAGATGGAATCCCATGAGAAGGAAACACAAAAATCACTCAGAGAAATGCAGGAGAACGTGGGTCAACAGGCAGAAATCCTGAAAGAGGTAATGCAAAAATACCTTAAAGAAATACAGGAAAATACAAACAAACAAGTGAAGGATCTCAGCAAATCCATCCAGGAACTAAAAAAGGAAGTAGAAACAACTAAGAAATCACAAAGGGAAACAACTTTGGAGATAGAAAACCTTGGGAAGAAATCAGGAGTCATAGATGCAAACATCAACAATAGAATACAAGAGATGGAAGAAAGAATCTTAGGTGCTAAAGATTCCATAGAAAGCATCGACTCAACAGTCAAAGAAAATGCAAAATGCAAAAAACGTGTAACCCAGAACATCCAGAAAATCCAGGACACAATGAGAAGACCAAACCTAAGGATTATAGGTATAGATGAGAGTGAAGATTTGCAACTTAAAGGGCCAGTAAACATCTTCAACAAAATTATGGAGGAAAACTTCCCTAACCTAAAGAGAGAGATGCCGATGAATGTACAAGAAGCCTACAGAACTCCAAACAGACTGGACCAGAACAGAAATACCTCCCGTCACATAATAATCAAAACACCAAATGTTATAAACAAAGAAAGAATATTAAAAGTAGTAAGAGAAAAGGGCCAAGTAACATACAAAGGAAGACCTATCCGAATCACATCAGACTTCTCACCAGAGACTATGAAAGCCAGAAGATCCTGGGCAGATCTCATGCAGACACTAAGACAGCACAAATGCCAGCCTAGACTACTATACCCAGCAAAACTCTCAATCACCATAGATGGAGAGACCAAGATATTCCATGATAAAACCAAATTTTCACAATATCTTTCCACAAATCCAGCCCTGCAACGGATAATAGGTGGAAACCTCCAATACAGGGAGAGAAACAACACCCTGGAAAAAATGAGATAATAACCTTCTTGCTTCAAACCCAAAAGTAGATAACCACTCAAACATAAAGATAGCGTCAAGAATGGCAGGTGGCAATAATCACTATGCCTTAATCTCTCTTAATATCAATGGTCTCAATTCCCCAATAAAAAACATAGACTAGCAGACTGGATAGGTAAACAGGACCCAGCATTTTGCTGCATGCAGGAAACGCACCTCAGTGTCAAAGACAAACACTACCTCAGAGTAAAAGGCTGGAAAACAATTTTACAAGCAAATGGCCCCAAGAAACTAGCTGGAGTAGCCATCCTAATATCAGATAAAATTGATTTTCAACCTAAAGTCATCAAAAAAGACACAGAACGACACTACATATTGATCAAGGGAAATATCCACCAACAAGAACTCTAAATTCTGAATATCTATGCTCCAAATGCAAGGGCACCCTCATTCGTAAAAGAAACTTTACTAAAGCTCAAAGCACACATCGCACCTCACACAATAATAGTGGGTGACTTCAACACCCCGCTCTCTGAAATGGATTGTTCAGGAAAGCAGAAACTAAACAGGGAGACACAGTGAATCTAATTGAAGCCTTGGACCAAATGGAACTAACAGATATATATAGAACATTTCATCCTAGAGCTAAAGAATACACCTTCTTCTCAGCACCTCATGGTACCTTCTTCAAAGTTGACCATATAATTGGTCACAAATCAGACCTTAACAGATATAAGAAGATAGAACTAATCCCATGCCTCCTATCAGATCACTATGGAATAAGGGTGGTCTTCAATGGCATCAAAAACAAAAGAAAACCCACGTACACATGGAGGCAGAACAATGCTCTACTTAATGATAACTTGGTCAAGGTGGAAATAAAGAAAGAAATCAAAGACTTTTTGAAAGTTAATGAAAATGAAGGCACAACATACCCTAATTTATGGGACACAATGAAAGCAGTGCTAAGAGAAAAATTCATAGCCCTGAGTGCCACCAAAAAGAAACGGGAGACAGCATACACTAACAGCTTAATGGCACACCTGAAAGCCCTGGAACAAAAAGAAGCAAATACACCAACGAGGAGTAGAAGGCAGGAAATCATCAAACTCAGGGCTGAAATAAATCAAGTCGAAAAAAATAAAACAATACAAAGAATCAACAAAACGAGGAGTTGGTTCTTTGAGAAAATCAACAAGATAGATAAGCCCTTAGCCAGACTAACCAGAGGTCACAGAGATAGTACGCAAATTAATAAAATCAGAAACGAAAAGGGAAAGATGACAACAGAAACTGAGGAAATTCAAAAAATCATCAGATCCTACTACAAAAACCTGTATTCAACACAACTAGAAAATCTCGAGGAAATGGACAATTTCCTTGACAGATACCAAATACCAAACTTAAATCAGGATCAAATAGACCATCTAAACCGTCTTATAATGCCTGAAGAAATAGAAGTTGTCATTGGACGTCTTCCAACCAAAAAAAGCACAGGTCCAGATGGTTTTAGTGCAGAATTCTATCAGACCTTCAAAGAAGACCTAACACCAATACTCTTCAAACTGTTCCACAAAATAGAAACAGAAAGAACACTACCCAACATGTTCTATGAAGCCACAATTACACTAATACCAAAAGCACACAAAGATCCGACAAAGAAAGAGAATCTCAGGCCAATCTCTCTTATGAATATCGATGCAAAAATACTCAATAAAATTCTTGCCAACCGAATCCAAGAACACATCAAAATGATCATTCACCACGATCAAGTAGGCTTCATCCCAGGGATGCAGGGATGGTTCAATATAAGGAAATCCATCAATGTAATCCACTATATAAACAATC
Source organism: Tokudaia tokunoshimensis (assembly GCA_036184795.1). Classification (NCBI taxonomy): domain Eukaryota; kingdom Metazoa; phylum Chordata; class Mammalia; order Rodentia; family Muridae; genus Tokudaia; species Tokudaia tokunoshimensis. The sequence goes on along the minus strand of BTHU01000005.1, from coordinate 7,997,486 downwards.
TCAAAGAAAAAAAACCACATGATCATCTCATTAGATGCTGAGAAAGCATTTGACAAAATTCAGCATCCTTTCATGCTAAAGGTCTTGGAAAGATCAGGAATTCAAGGCCCATATCTAAACATAGTAAAAGCAATTTACAGCAAACCGGTAGCCAATATCAAACTAAATGGAGAGAAACTTGAAGCAATCCCACTAAAATCAGGGACTAGACAAGGCTGCCCTCTCTCTCCATATCTTTTCAATATAGTACTTGAAGTTCTAGCTAGAGCAATTAGACAACAAAAAGAGGTCAAAGGAATACAAATTGGAAAGGAAGAAGTCAAACTATCACTATTTGCAGACGATATGATAGTATACTTAAGCGACCCAAAGAACTCCACGAGAGAACTCCTACAGCTGATAAACAACTTCAGCAAAGTGGCCGGATATAAAATCAACTCAAGCAAGTCAGTAGCCTTCCTATACTCAAAGGATAAGCAGGCTGAGAAAGAAGTAAGAGAAATGATACCCTTCACGATAGCCACAAACCATATAAAGTATCTTGGCATGACTCTAACCCAACAAGTGAAAGATCTGTATGATAAGAACTTCAAGTCTCTGAAGAAAGAAATTGAAGAAGACCTCAGAAGATGGAAAAATCTGCTATGCTCATGAATTGGCAGGATTAATATAGTAAAAATGAGCATCTTACCAAAAGTAATATACAGATTCAATGCAATCCCCATCAAAATCCCAACTCAATTCTTCATAGAGTTAGAAAGAGCAATTCAAAAATTCATCTAGAATAACAGAAAACCCAGAATAGCTAAAACTATTCTCAAGAGTAAAAGAACCTCTGGGGGAATCAGTATCCCAAACCTCAAGCTGTACTACAGAGCAATAGTGTTAAAAACCACATGGTACTGGTACATTGACAGGCATGTAGATCAGTGGAACAGAATTAAAGACCCAGAAATGAATCCACACTCCTATGGTCACTTGATCTTTGACAAAGGAGCTAAAACCATCCAGTGGAAAAAAAGATAGCCTTTTCAACAAATGGTGCTGGCTCAACTGGAGGTCAACATGCAGAAGAATGCAAATTGACCCATCCTTATTTCCTTGCACTAAGCTCAATTCCAAGTGGATCAAGTATCTCCACATAAAACCAGACACACTGAAACTAATAGAAAGGAAGCTAGGGAAGAACCTTGAACATATGGGCACAGGGGAGAATTTCCTGAACAGAACTCCAATAGCTTATGCTCTAAGATCAAGAATAGACAAATGGGACTTCATTAAATTACACAGTTTTTGCAAGGCAAAAGACACTGTCAAAAAGACAAAATGGCAACCAACTAACTGGGAAATGATCTTTACCAACACTACATCCAACAGAGGACTAATATCCAATATATACAAAGAACTTAAGAAGTTAAACTCCAGAGAGGCAAGTAACCCTATTAAAAAATGAGGTACAGAGCTAAACAAAGAGTTCTCACCTGAAGAATATCTAATGGCTGAGAAGCACCTAAAGAGATGTTCATCATCCTTAGTCATTAGGGAAATGCAAATCATAACAACCCTGAGATTCCATCTCACACCAGTCAGGATGGCTAAGATCAAAAACACAGGAGACAGCAGTTGTTGGTGAGGATGTGGAGAAAGAGGAACACTCCTCCACTGCTGGTGGAATTGCAAGCTGGTACAACCACTCTGGAAAGCAGTCTGGCGTTTCCTCAGAAAACTGGGCATGACACTCCCGGAGGATCCGGCTATACCACTCCTGGGCATATTCCCAGAGGCTTTACCTGCATGCAATAAGGACACATGCTCCACTATGTTCGTAGCAGCCTTATTTATAATAGCCAGAAGCTGGAAAGAACCCAGATGTCCCTCAACGGAGGAATGGATTCAGAAGATGTGGTATATCTACACAATGGAATATTACTCTGCAATTAAAAACAATGAATTCACGAAATTCCTAGGCAAATGGTCAGAACTGGAAAATATCATCCTTAGTGAGGTAACCCAATCACAAAAGAATACACATGGCATGCAGTCACTTTTAAGGGGATATTAACCCAGAATCTCGGAATACCCTAGTCACAATTCGCATATCAATAGATTTCTAAGAAGATGGAAGGAGAGACCCCTGGTCCTGGAAAGACTGGATGTAGGGGAGGGCCAGGACAGAGAAACGAGAGGGGATTGAATGGAGAAAAGAGGGAGGGAAGGGGGCTTATGGGACTTTTGGGGAGCCAGGAAATGGGAAAGGGGAAATGATTTGGAATGTAAACAAAAAAAAAAACTTAGAAAATAAAATAAAAGAAAAAAATAGAGGAAGGAAAACAAACACAGGTAAATGGCATGGAAAATATTCTCAACAAAATCTTAAAAGAAAATTTCGCTAACCTAAAAAAGAAGATGCCTGTGAAGGTACAAGAAGCATGCATAATTTCAAACAGAAGAGACCAGGAAAAAGGTCTTCTTAATACATTATAACCAACATGTTAAATGTACAGAACAAAGTAAGAACATTAAAGCTGCAAGGAAAAAAGACCAAGTAACATATAAAGGCAGACCTATTAAAATTATGCCTGACTTCTCAATCGACCTTTTGAGCACCAGAAGGGCTTGGATAGATGTGCTACAGACTCTAAGAGACAGCAGATGACATCCTAGACTAGTATGCCCAGTAGAACTTTTAATCACCATAGAGAGACAAAATATGATGTCCCATGGTAAAAAACAAATTTAAACAAAACCTATCTACAAAACCAATCCTTCTGAAAATACTGTATGGTAAACTCCATCCTTAAAACACAGAGATTAAATAATCTGAAACCAACAAAATCAAAAGAAGGAACAAGAAATATACACCACACACACACACACACACACACACACACACACACACACGACCAAGACCAACAAAAAAATTTACAGAAATCAACAATCATTGTTCATAGACATCTTTAAACATCAAAGATCATAATCCCCTAATAAAAAGACAGAGAATAACAGAATGCTGTCAAAGACAGTTTCCATCCTTTGGCTATATTCAAGAAATATACCTTAAAATTGGTTCCTTGCATCAACAAGATTAACAAAATTAGATAAAAGGCAGAGAGAAACTATCCAAATGAACAAAATTAGAAATTAAAAGGAGGATATAGTAACAGATACCAAGGAAATAGAGAGAATAATAAGGACATGCTTTGAAACCCTGTACTTCACCAAGTTGGAATATCTAAAGAAATGAATGATTTTCTGGATACATGACACTTCACAAAGTTCAATCAAGATCATATATGCAATTTAAACATGACTATAGTCACTAATGAAATAGAAGCAGTCATTAAAAGTCTCCCAAATTAAAAAAAAAAAAAGAGCCCGAGGTTAGACGATTTTACAGCAGAATTCTACCAGTCTTATAAAGAAAATTTAATGCCATTTCTCCTCAAATTATTCCATAAAGTAGAAACAAAAGTAACATGGCCTACTTTCTTTTATGACGGCAGAATTACTCTGATACCCAAACAACATAAAGACTTAGTAAAGAATAAGAATTACAGCCCAATTTCCCTTATAATCATAGAAGCAAAAATATGCGATAAAACAGTAGCAAATCCAATCCAAAAACATATCAAAAAAGATCATCATCAAGAGCCTTCATCAAGAGACACAGGAATGGCTTAACAGGCAAATCAATACATGTAACCCACCATATAAACAATTTGAAAGAAAAAAGAACATGGTCATCTCATTTGATGTATCAACAAAACACAATACCCCTTCATGATAAAGTCTAGAGAGATTACAGATGCAATGAACATACCTCAACATATTTATTATGGCAGTTTACAGGAAGCACATAGATATCCTCAACTTAAATGGTGAGAAATTCAAACTAATTCCACTAAAATCATGAACAAGGGAAGGTTGCCCACTTTACCCTTAACTAGTCAATATAGTGCTTCAAGCCTTAGCTAAAACAATATTACAATTGAAGAAGATCATGGGAATACAAATTGGAAAGGAAGAAGTCAAATATCACTATTTGCAGATAATATGATGATATACATAAGGGACCCTAAAAATTCCATCAGGGAACTCCTACAGTTGTAAAACTCTTACAGCTAAATGGCTGAGTACAAAATTAACTTATAAAAACCAGTAGCTGTCCTTTATACAAATGATAAGTGGTCTGGGAAATAAGTCAGTGAAATAGCAGTTTTCACAATGGCCTCAAATAATATAAAATATCTTGGAGTATCCCTAAGGAAATGAAAGACTTGTATGATTAAAAAATTTAAGTCATTTAAGCAAGAAATTGAAGACAATATCAGAATATGGAAAGGTCTCTCATGCTAATGGATTGATAGGATTAACATAATAAAAATGGCCATTCTACCAAAAGCAATCTCCACTACAGAGTCATTGCAATTTCCATCAAATGTCAAACACCATCCTTCAAAGATCTTGAAAGTACAATTTCTAGCTTCATATGAAAACACACACACACATACACACACACACATACACACACACACATACACACACACTAACTCAAACAATCCTGAATAATAATGAAAGTGCCAGGGGTATCATTTTTCCAGATTTTAAGTAGTACTACAAAGCTAAAGTAGTAAAAACAGCATGGTAATAGCAAAATAATCAGACACATAAATCAGTGGAATTGAATTGAAGACCCAGGCATAAATATACACACTTATGGAAACTTGATGTTTGATAGAGGTCGGAATTACACACTGGAAATAAAACATTTTTTTTTTGGTTTTTCAAGACAGGCTGTCCTAGAACTCACTCTGGAGCCCAGACTGGCCTTGAACTCAGAAATCCACCTGCCTCTGCCTCCCAAGTGCTGAGATTAAAGGCGTGCACCACCACTGCCCAGCTAAAAACAACATTTTCAACAAATAGTACTTGTCAAACTGGATGTCTGCATATAGAATAATGCAAATAGATCCATATTTATCACCCTGCACAATACTCAAGTCCATAGAGATCAAAAATCTCAACATAAAACCAGATACACTGAACTTAATAGAAGAGAAAGTAGGAGATAGCCTTGAACTCATTGTTAAAGAAGACTTTCTGAACAGTACTAATAGTGCAGGCACTAAGATCAACAATTAATAAATGAGACCTCATGAAACTGAAAAGCTTCTGCACAGCAAAGAACACTGTCATTCAGACAAAGACAACTTACAGAATGGGAAGAGTTTTTTACCAATTCCATATCCAATAGAAGGTTAATAGCCAAAATATATAAAGAACTCGAAGAACTGGATATCAAGAAAACAAATAACCCAGCTAAAAATGGGGTACAGATCTAAACAAAGAATTCTAGGGAAAACTTAAATGCCTTAAAGACACTTAAATAAATGTTCAATATCCTTAGCCACCAGGGAGATACAAATCAAAACTACTTTGAAATCCCATCATACACCTGCTAGAATGACTTAGATCAACAAAAGAAATGACAACTCTTTCTGGTGAGGCTATGGAGTAAGAGGAACACTCCTCTATTGCTAGTGGGAGTGGAAACTTGAACAGCCACTTTGGAAATCAGTGTGGCAGTTTTTCAGCAAGATCAACTCAAAATCCAGCAATGCCAGTTATGGGCATATACCCAAACAACACTTCACCCTACCACAAAACACTTGCTCAACTGTGTTCATTGCTTAGAGCAGCATACCAATTTCATAACCCAGAATTGGAAACCAAGATGTCCCTCAACAGAAGAATGGATAAAGAAAATGAGGTACAATTACACAACAGAGCATTACTCAACTGTTTTTTGTTAAATGGCATTATGCAATTTGTAAGCAAAATGGATAGAAGTAGAAAAAAATTATCCTGAGTGAGGTAACCCAGACCCAGAAAGAAAAGTATAGTGTGCATTTGTTTATATGTAGATAGTAGCTGTAAAGTCAGATAAACAAGCTGCCATCAAGAAAACCAGAGAGGCTAGGTATAGAGTAAGGGACTAGAAAGGACAGACAGATCTAGTTAGAAAATGGAAATAGAATAGACAGATAAGAGTTCAAAGGACTTCAATAGTAGGAGTATTAAGATGAGAGAAAGAAAAGTTTTGAAAGGGAATGGATAAAAAGAGATAGCTAAAATTAAGGGGTGTGTGAGGGGTAGTATGTAACTGTAATACAATAAAAACTTCCTAAAGTGAATACATATATGAAAGCAGTTTAAATGAAATTGCCAATTATGGGGGGAGAGAGAGATCAATCTGAGTATCACTTGTCACCAAACAAGGTGTACATTATGGGGATTGGGTTACATTTAATTGAGTTGTTCTCCAAAGGGACTCCTCAGAAACTCCAAAGCAACCCAGGCTGTTGCCAAGTTTTTAGGTTGTTTTCCACAAACTGACAGCAAGGTCCCATTACTGAAGACAACACCTATATAACTCATTGAACATAGAGATGTCCAGTTTGTGCCTGCACAGAGCCTTTGCCCATATATTCCAGAGTCCTTGAAACAGGAAGATACTGTACATGCTATTAAAGGATAAAGGGAAACACCAAGCTAGCCACAAAACCATTGATCTAAATAGAGTAGTGCCTGCAAGATATGTTAGTGCAATGGTGTCACAAGAGCTTGTGGGAGTAACTAACAAATAACTGATTTGACTTAAGCCCCAGTTCACAAGATAGAACCCATACCTGATACTGCTTGGGTGACCAACAACCAGAGACCACATAGACCAGAGATCTAGGTAAAACTAAGTAACACTGGTCCACAAAAAGAAAAGAAAATGTGATAAAAGGACTCTTAATGGCTTTCTGCTATACTCACAGATTAGGGCTTCATTTGGTGGTCATCAGAGAAGCTTTCTGTTGCAGCAGATGGGAACAAAATATAGAGACCCACAGTCAGTCATTATGCAGAGAATGAGAGACTTTGGAATACTCAGCCCTAAATGGGACCTCTCCATCAAATCTTACCCTTCAGATCTCTGGAAACACTGTAGAAGAGAAGGCAGAAAGAATGTAAGAGCCAGAGGGATGGAGAACACCAAGAAAACAAGGCCCTTTAAATCAACATGATCAAAGCTCATATGAACTCAGAGACTGAAGCAGCAGGACCTCTTCACTTTTATTATGTCTTCCAGTTTACTGTTTTATCATGGGACTCTTGAGTGTGAAAAAGAGTGGGTCTTTGATTCATGTGCTTTCTTAGGTTCTTTTCTTTCTGTTGTTTGTCTTGTCCAACTTCAATGTGATAGCTTTTGTTTTATCTTATTATGTTTTATTTTAAAATAAGTGAAAGAAAGAAAGAAAGAAAGAAAGAAAGAAAGAAAGAAAGAAAGAAAGAAAGAAAGAAAGAAAGAAAGAAAGAGAGAAAGAGAGAGAGAGAGAGAGGGAGGGAGGGAGGGAGGGAAGGGAGGAAGGGAGGAGGGAGGGAAGGGAGGGAGGGAGGGAAGGGAGGGAGGGAGGGAGGGAAGGGAGGGAGGGAGGGAGGAGATAGACATGAAGAAGTCAGGAAGGAAGGAAGGAAGGAAGGAAGGAAGGAAGGAAGGAAGGAAGGAAGGAAGGAAGGAAGGAAGGAAATCTAGCCACTAGGGTAATGATTAACAAGTAAACTGTCATTCACCCCTGTTTGGAGAGGGGAAAATGAGCTTTCTCCAATTCTCCAATGAAGTGACACTGAGTATATCACATATCATATGTAAGGGCTTGTCTCCTGTTTATAAGTAGTTGATCAACATATAATATACTCCACAGCTCTTTGTGTGCTTTTATTTGGTCACACTTTGATGAGGTTTTGTTGGTTTTGTTTATTTGTTTGTTTGGTTGGTTATTGTCTTTTTTTTTTTGAGGGGTTTGATATTTTATGCTGTTTTCTTGATTGGGAGGGGTGTTGTATTGGGTCTTTATTTAGGAAAGAACTATAGTTGGGTTGATAAGGAGTGGGAGAAGAACTGGTAGGGCAGGGAGGTTGGCAAGAATATGACCAAAATATATTTAAATTTAAAATTGTTTTAAATAAAAATATAATAAAAAATAAGAAAAACTTATAGTAACTGTCAGCAACAGTGGCTTAAATAAACTAAAGACGAATAAATGATTACTGTCCTTAATGTTGTTTGTATTTGTCCTTGATTGGTTTTCACAGCTTATCAAGCAAGATGTATAAAATATGCTAGCTCTATCCTCTGTGGTTCACAGAATACTCTTAACTGAGATCTGTTCCTAGTGATGGCTGTCTCACTCTCTCCATTGCTAATCATGGAGTCCCACTCACTGAGAGCCACCATCCCCTGGAAATGGAAAGCAGTTTTAGAAACATTAGCCTTTGAGAACTATCTCAAGGGAACTACAACTGCAACACACTCAGTGCAGTTTTTTTTTAATTTAATTTAATTTTATTTTTTTAATTTACATTCCAAATCACTTCCCCTTTCCCGTTTCCTCCCTCCCCGAAAGTCCCATAAGCCCCCTTCCCTCCCTCTTTTCTCCGTTCAACCCCCTCTCATTACTCTGTCCTGGCGTTCCCCTACATCCAGTCTTTCCAGGACCAGGGGTCTCTCCTTCCATCTTTTTAGAAATCTATTGATATGCTGATTGTGTCTAGGGTATTCTGAGATTCTGGGTCAATATCCCCTTATCAGTGACTTCATACCATGTGTGATCTTTTGTGATTGGGTTACCTCACTAAGGATGATATTTTCAAGTTCTGACCATTTGCCTAGGAATTTCGTGAATTCATTGTTTTTAATTGCAGAGTAGTATTCCATTGTGTAAATATACCACATCTTCTGAATCCATTCCTCCGTTGAGGGACATCTGGGTTCTTTCCAGCTTCTGGCTATTATAAATAAGGCTGCTATGAATATAGTGGAGCATGTGTCCTTATTGCATGCAGGTAAAGTCTCTGGGTATCTGCCCAGGAGTGGTATAGCCGGATCCTCCGGAAGTGTCATGCCCAGTTTTCTGAGGAGCCGCCAGACTGCTTTCCAGAGTGGTTGTACCAGCCTGCAATTCCACCAGCAGTGGAGGAGTGTTCCTCTTTCTCCACATCCTCGCCAACAACTGCTGTCTCCTGTGTTTTTGATCTTAGCCATCCTGACTGGTGTGAGATGGAATCTCAGGGTTGTTTTGATTTGCATTTCCCTAATGACTAAGGATGATGAACATCTCTTTAGGTGCTTCTCAGCCATTAGATATTCTTCAGGTGAGAACTCTTTGTGTAGCTCTGTACCCCATTTTTTAATAGGGTTACTTGCCTCTCTGGAGTTTAACTTCTTGAGTTCTTTGTATATCTTGGATATTAGCCCTCTGTCGGATGTAAGGTTCGTAAAGATCATTTCCCAGTTAGTTGGTTGCCGCTTTGTCTTTTTGAAGGTGTCTTTTGCCTTGCAAAAACTTTGTAATTTAATGAGGTCCCATTTGTCTATTCTTGATCTTAGAGTATAAGCTATTGGAGTTCTGTTCAGGAAATTCTCCCCTGTGCCCATATGTTCAAGGTTCTTCCCTAGTTTCCCTTCTATTAGTTTCAGTGTGTCTGGTTTTATGTGGAGATCTTTGATCCACTTAGAATTGAGCTTAGTGCAAGGAGATAAGGATGGGTCAATTTGCATTCTTCTGCATGTTGACCTCCAGGTGAGCCAGCACCATTTGTTGAAAAGGCTATCTTTTTTCCACTGGATGGTTTTAGCTCCTTTGTCAAAGATCAAGTGACCATAGGAGTGTGGATTCATTTCTGGGTCTTCAATTCTGTTCCATTGATCTACATGTCTGTTACTCTACCAATACCATGCAGTTTTTAACACTATTGCTCTGTAGTACAGCTTGAGGTCCGGGATACTGATTCCCCCAGAGGTTCTTTTACTCTTGAGAATAGTTTTAGCTATTCTGGGTTTTCTGTTATTCCAGATGAATTTTTGAATTGCTCTTTCTAACTCTATGAAGAATTGAGTTGGGATTTTGATGGGGATTGCATTGAATCTGTGTATTACTTTTGGTAAGATGCTCATTTTTACTATATTAATCCTGCCAATCCATGAGCATGGCAGATTTTTCCATCTTCCGAGGTCTTCTTCAATTTCTTTCTTCAGAGACTTGAAGTTCTTGTCATACAGATCTTTCACTTGTTTGGTTAGCGTCACGCCAAGATACTTAATATGGTTTGTGGCTATCGTAAAGGGTATTATTTCTCTTACTTCTTTCTCAGCCTGCTTATCCTTTGAGTATAGGAAGGCTTCTGACTTGCTTGAGTTGATTTTATATCCGGCCACTTTGCTGAAGTCGTTTATCAGCTGTAGGAGTTCTCTGGTGGAGTTCTTTGGGTCGCTTATGTATACTATCATATCGTCTGCAAATAGTGATAGTTTGACTTCTTCCGTTCCAATTTGTATCCCTTTGACCTCTTTTTCTTGTCTAATTGCTCTAGCTAGAACTTCAAATACTATATTGAAAAGATATGGAGAGAGAGGGCAGCCTTGTCTAGTCCCTGATTTTAGTGGGATTGCTTCAAGTTTCTCTCCGTTTAGATTGATGCTGGCTACTGGTTTGCTGTAAATTGCTTTTACTATGTTTAGATATGGGCCTTGAATTCCTGATCTTTCCAAGACCTTTAGCATGAAAGGATGCTGAATTTTGTCAAATGCTTTCTCAGCATCTAATGAGATGACCATGTGGTTTTTTTCTTTGAGATTGTTTATGTAGTGGATTACATTGATGGATTTCCTTATATTGAACCATCCCTGCATCCCTGGGATGAAGCCTACTTGATCGTGGTGAATGATCGTTTTGATGTGTTCTTGGATTCGGTTGGCAAGAATTTTATTGAGTATTTTTGCATCGATATTCATAAGAGAGATTGGCCTGAGATTCTCTTTCTTTGTCGGATCTTTGTGTGCTTTTGGTATTAGTGTAATTGTGGCTTCATAGAATGAGTTGGGTAGTGTTCCTTCTGTTTCTATTTTGTGGAACAGTTTGAAGAGTATTGGTGTTAGGTCTTCTTTGAAGGTCTGATAGAATTCTGCACTAAAACCATCTGGACCTGTGCTTTTTTTGGTTGGAAGACTTCCAATGACAACTTCTATTTCTTCAGGGGTTATAGGACGGTTTAGATGGTCTATTTGATCCTGATTTAATTTTGGTACTTGGTATCTGTCAAGGAAATTGTCCATTTCCTCAAGATTTTCTAGTTGTGTTGAATACAGGTTTTTGTAGTAGGATCTGATGATTTTTTGAATTTCCTCAGTTTCTGTTGTTATCTCTCCCTTTTCGTTTCTGATTTTATTAATTTGGATACTATCTCTGTGCCCTCTGGTTAGTCTGGCTAAGGGCTTATCTATCTTGTTGATTTTCTCAAAGAACCAACTCCTCGTTTTGTTGATTCTTTGTATGGTTTTATTTGTTTCTACTTGATTGATTTCAGCCCTGAGTTTGATGATTTCCTGCCTTCTACTCCTCTTTGGTGTATTTGCTTCTTTTTGTTCCAGGGCTTTCAGGTGTGCCATTAAGCTGTTAGTGTATGCTGTCTCCCGTTTCTTTTTGGCGGCACTCAGGGCTATGAATTTTCCTCTTAGCACTGCTTTCATTGTGTCCCATAAGTTAGGGTATGTTGTGCCTTCATTTTCATTAACTTTCAAAAAGTCTTTGATTTCTTTCTTTATTTCCACCTTGACCAAGTTATCATTGAGTAGAGCATTGTTCAGCCTCCATGTGTACGTGGGTTTTCTTTTGTTTTTGTTGCCATTGAAGACCACCCTTATTCCATAGTGATCTGATAGGAGGCATGGGATTATTTCTATCTTCTTGTATCTGTTGAGGTCTGATTTGTGACCAATTATATGGTCAATTTTGGAGAAGGTACCATGAGGAGCTGAGAAGAAGGTGTATTCTTTAGCTCTAGGATGAAATGTTCTATATATATCAGTTAGTTCCATTTGGTCCAAGGCTTCAATTAGATTCACTGTGTCCCTGTTTAGTTTCTGCTTTCCTGAACGATCCATTTCAGAGAGCGGGGTGTTGAAGTCACCCACTATTATTGTGTGCGGTGCGATGTGTGCTTTGAGTTTTAGTAAAGTTTCTTTTACGAATGAGGGTGCCCTTGCATTTGGAGCATAGATATTCAGGATTGAGAGTTCTTGATGGTGGATTTTTCCCTTGATCAGTATGTAGTGTCCTTCTGTGTCTTTTTTGATGACTTTGGGTTGAAAATCAATTTTATCCGATATTAGGATGGCTACTCCACCTCGTTTCTTGGGGCCATTTGCTTGTAAAATTGTTTTCCAGCCTTTTACTCTGAGGTAGTGTTTGTCTTTGACACTGAGGTGCGTTTCCTGCATGCAGCAAAATGCTGGGTCCTGTTTACGTATCCAGTCTGCTAGTCTATGTCTTTTAATTGGGGAATTGAGACCATTGATATTAAGAGAGATTAAGGCATAGTGATTATTGCCATCTGCCATTCTTGACGCTATCTTTATGTTTGAGTGGTTATCTACTTTTGGGTTTGATTCAAGAAGGTTATTATCTCATTTTTTCCAGGGTGTTGTTTCTCTCCCTGTATTGGAGGTTTCCACCTATTATCCGTTGCAGGGCTGGATTTGTGGAAAGATATTGTGAAAATTTGGTTTTGTCATGGAATATCTTGGTCTCTCCATCTATGGTGATTGAGAGTTTTGCTGGGTATAGTAGTCTAGGCTGGCATTTGTGCTGTCTTAGTGTCTGCATGAGATCTGCCCAGGATCTTCTGGCTTTCATAGTCTCTGGTGAGAAGTCTGATGTGATTCGGATAGGTCTTCCTTTGTATGTTACTTGGCCCTTTTCTCTTACTGCATTTAGTATTCTTTCTTTGTTTAGAACATTCGGTGTTTTGATTATTATGTGACGGGAGGTATTTCTGTTCTGGTCCAGTCTGTTTGGAGTTCTGTAGGCTTCTTGTATGTTCATCGGCATCTCTCTCTTTAAGTTAGGGAAGTTTTCCTCCATAATTTTGTTGAAGATGTTTACTGGCCCTTTAAGTTGCAAATCTTCACTCTCATCTATACCTATAATCCTTAGGTTTGGTCTTCTCATTGTGTCCTGGATTTCCTGGATGTTTTGGGTTACGCGTTTTTTGCATTTTGCATTTTCTTTGACTGTTGAGTCGATGCTTTCTATGGAATCTTCAGCACCTGAGATTCTTTCTTCCATCTCTTGTATTCTATTGTTGATGTTTGCATCTATGACTCCTGATTTCTTCCCAAGGTTTTCTATCTCCAAAGTTGTCTCCCTTTGTGATTTCTTAGTTGTTTCTACTTCCTTTTTTAGTTCCTGGATGGATTTGCTGAGATCCTTCACTTGTTTGTTTGTATTTTCCTGTATTTCTTTAAGATATTTTTGCATTACCTCTTTCAGGATTTCTTCCTGATGACCCACGTTCTCCTGCACTTCTCTGAGCGATTTTTGTGTTTCCTCCTCATGGGATTCCATCTGTTGATCCATCATCTCCTGCATTTCTTTAAGCAGTTCTCGTGTTTCCTTTGTAAGGGCATCTAACCGTTGATTCATTTCTTTAAGCAATTTTTGTGTTGCCTCCTTATGGGCATCCGTCTGTTGACCCATATTCTTCTGCATTTCTTTATGCAAATTTCGTGATTCCTTTGTGAGTGCATCTACCCGTTGATTCATCTCGTTAAGCGATTTTTGTGTTGTCTCCTTGTGCGCCTCCATCTTTTGATCCATGTTCTCCCGCATTTCTCTAAGCGATTTTTGTGTTTCCTTTGTAAGGGCTTCTAACCGTGGATTCATGGTCTCCTGTAACTCTTTATGAGATTTATTTGTGTCCTTCTTGTGATCCTCTAATAGCATCATGAGAAGTGATTTTAAATCCAGATCTTGTCTTTCGGGTGTGGTGGGGTATCCAGGACTTGCTGCTGTTGGAGAGTTGGGTTCGGATGGTCCCACATTACTTTGATTACTGTTAGTAACATTCCTACGTTTGCCTTTTGCCATCTGGATACCTCTGGTGTTAGTTGGTCCTGCTGCCACTGGCTGTTGGTTGGACCTCCTGTGAGCCTGCAAAGCTATTTCTGCCCCCCCCTGGATTACCAGGATTCCCCTGGCACCGATTTCTGGGGCCTGCCTGCTCCTGAGTGACTTTGGAGCCCTAATGTGCTTTGCCCCAAGTGATCTTATATTGGGGAGGCCTTGCACATCTAAAGGCTCAGCCTAGTGGATTCCTGGAGCAGAGGTCACCAAAGGGAGGCTGGCAGGCTCCTGCCCTGTGCAGGGGTGTGTGATCTCTCCTGGGGGGGGAGGGGGCGTCCCTCTGCCAGGCAGAAGTCCCACAGCAGATCTGGCACGCTGGTCACTGCAGATCAGCCCAGCACCTGGGAGCAGGTTACACACAAGCTGCCTGAACCCGAAGCGATATTATGCCTGTCTGTCTCTGAGCCTGGCGGTCCCAACTACCTGGTCACTGGAGCAAAGATGACGGAGGGCACTCTCCGTGGCGCCGCTCACCCTGTGGTCACGATGGCCCGCCGATCTGGCACCCAGACGACCACAGCGGCAACCCGCCCTCGGGCACAGACGGAAGCCCCAACAGGCCGTGTCCCAAGTGATGTTATATCGGGGGGAGAGCCTGGGTACCGGTCTCTCCAGTGCAGTCCCCGGGAACAGAGGTCGCGGAAGGGAAGCTGGCAGGCTCCCTCCCTGCGCGGGGTCCCTCCACCAGGCAGAAGGTCCCACCGCGGAACTGGCGCGCTGGTTACTGCAGATCAGCCCAGCACCTGGGAGCAGGTTACACACAAGCTGCCTGAAACCGAAGCGATATTATGCCTGTCTGTCTCTGAGCCTGGCGGTCCCAACTACCCTCAGTGCAGTTTTAGTTGTCCCAAAGGAGAGACAGGAGAGATTTCCTGTATGTATACCACAAGGATAGCTTCATCGCAGCTTCTTGCCCTCTCTGGTTTGGGAACTCTTTTCTTCTCACCGGAATTAGTGGCTTTCTGATTCACTGTGAGAATGGGTTACACATTGTTATAGCTACTATAAGAGCATATGTTGAATATGTAGCCATTGTGTAAAATGCTAACTTTAGATGGAGATCAGTTTCATCATTATAATAGACTAAATGCCCCTGTCCTCACTGGAAAAGAAGGATATCACCAACACTACAAATACACACACACACACACAAATATATATATTCCAATGTAGTCACTACAACTAAAGATCAGTCGACTATCCAATTCTCTCTGGGTACTCTGCCATCCTTTATCTGACATTGTGATATGAAACCTCATTCTCTGCTCCTAGAACTTTGTAGAACTCAATTCTTACCCAACTGAAAATATTACCATACTGCCACAAATATATGGTCATATCTTACTGTACAAATTTATATTTCTTTTCACAGTCATTTTCAACTTCTCTAGTTGTCTAAAGAGCATTTTAGGTAAAGAATAAAGTTTCTACTCATGTCACATAACCATTCATCTTTTAAAAATCAGTGTGTGTGTGTGTGTGTGTGTGTGTGTGTGTGTGTGTGTGTGTGTGGTCTCAGCACAGCAGGGTCTCAATGATACTGTCCTAGAATTCAGACTCTTGCTCTTGGGTGCTGCAGTTAAAGGGGTACACCACCACACCCCTCTCAAAGATCAGTTCTTTACAACTCTGTGTGTCTGTGTGTGTGTCTGTGTGTGTGTGTGTGTGTGTGTGTGTGTGTGGTGCTGCATGTGTGCTGTCAGACATGTGGAGGTCAGAAGACAGTTTGCAGAAATCTTCCTTTGCTTCCACCATCTGGGTTTGAATTACATTAAAAATACTATTCCTAATCTATGGGAAAACAATTCTAGAAATAATAGAAGCAAGGGCAGATAACACACATGTAACACCAAGAAACTTAGAAAACAAGTAGAAAGAAAAACTATTGTGAGCCTACCAGTAATACATTGAACTAGTATCATTGTCTCGTTATCTGCTTTTTCTCTGTCTTTGGAGACTGGGTTAATTGAGCCATTGTTAAACTTTCTTCATGCACCTATTTAAAAGCAAGTAAGACAGGAGAGTTATGAGTTTAAGGATCCAAAATCAATACCTAGACCTATTGCTCACTTATAACAATTTCTGTGCCACCACATAAGAAATGCATACATACCACCACCTACCAGATACCACCACCTACCAGGTGCCTGTTTGTAAAGTCAAGCCTGACCTTGAACTACTCTATTTAGTAACATGAGTCAAATCTTGATGTCCATAATTAAGTAGAAAAAAATTTAATTATGGGAAATTGTTAATAATTAAAATAGATTGAGAAGACATAATGGTCTAATATAATGTGGATTATCATTTCATCAAATCTACTATAATGAATATTTCTAGGTAATTGGAGCAATACAGATATGAAATCTATCAAGAACTGAGGTGGTGGAGACTAGGTAATAGTAAATAGGCAAGCATATGGATTCTTATAGTCAGGCAGGTTATCCTGGCCTCTACACTTTGTTGGGCCAGGTAATTCCTTGTGTTAGGTCTGTTCCACTGTGAAAGTGCTATCCAGTAGCATCCTTGGCTCCCATATACTAGATACAGTAAGGCTCCTGGTTTTATCCACTTCATTGAGACCAGCTTCGTTTGTCCACAGAGAAGTGATCTTTAGAACCTGCCCACTTCCTGCTAACTTAAGACTGTTTGAAGTTATAAATTTTCATTTTTTTTATAGGCACATCTCTTTATCTCCCCGTGGATATCACGGTTAAAATGCAGAGTGCAAGGATTAGACTTAGAAGCTTGCCATTCAGACTCCAAAGACACAGAAGCAAGACTCCAGATGACCAGGGGCCTTCTGGGTTGTGCAGGGGGGAAACACCAATGGACTGAAAAGCCCATTCCAAATGATTGAGTCACTGAACTACACTAATGGAAGAGAAATGTCTAGTCAGGGATGTGAAAGTAGTGGGAATCAGCCTCCCTTGTCAGGGTGCTTAAGATTATTTTGAAAAGAGAAAACTCAAATGACCATGAGGAACAGGGTAGAGAATCACCAGTGTCAGTAGTGGCCATGAACTGCACAAAGGGAAGTGTAGAGCTCGCTTGAGTTCTTGTAGCAAGATGAGACACAGCAAGCTGAGTGCCCATCGAAGTGTACAGAGTCCACCTTCCCCTGGGCTGTCAAAGAAGTATAAGGTTTAGATCAGCTAAGACTTCACGGGAGAGAGGTGGAGAGAGCTAACACACACTACCTGGCTATGCAGGTATGGAGCTGAAGCTGACTTTGACTTTGAGCATTCCCACACCGTTCAGATCTAAGCATCACAAAGGCTGCAAAAGAAGTTATGGGAATACTCTGTTCAAAATGTGGAGACCAGAATGACTCACTCAGGAGGGTTATAGTACTTTTGGGTTGGCCAGACAAGCAAAATTTCCATTGGTGGTGGTGGGTAGGGGGGCTCCTGGAGAGGGAGAAGGAGGCAGAGAAGCAGGAAGCGAGGCAGGAGGTAAGGGGGTATGAGATAGAGGAAAAAGAGCAAAGAGTTGGCAGAGATGTTAAGAAACAGGCCTATGCAGTAATTGAGCCTGGGAAGTCCTCAATCTGCAGCTGAGGCTAGCAGACTGAAGAACAGGGATAATATAATGCTGCAAATGGTCTGGCAGGAGAACCCCTGTAACTCAGGAAACATCACTGTGTGGCGAGGCTTTCGAATGATCCCACAATGTCCATCCACACTGTGGAGAAAGATATACTTTACCTGGTCTATGGACTGAAATGTTAATCTAATCTGAAAGACACTGCCAAGAATAGGCTTTTTTTGGTGGTGGAGCGGTGGGATATTTTGTTTTGTTTTGTTTCTTTCTTTTCCCCACCAAGTATTTAGGCACAGTGGCCAAGGCAAATGGATATGTAATGCTATACATCTCAGGTTAGGATGTTGGTGAGGGAGCCAGGTTTATGATTTTTCTCAGACCAAGACCTCTATCATGAAGAGGCTAGTAAATTGGGGATATATACTGCCTTCCGTCCTGAGACAGTGAGTCCACCTCATCTCACAGTCTTGTGGCTGTCAGCTGCTTCTCCATCTGGGCTGCCACTAGCTTATCTGGAAAGCAGAAGAGCTGAGCCTTCAGCCTTCTTAGCTCTGAGTCAGACAGAAGCAGGCCCACCCTAAATTGCTTTGCATTTCAAAAGACCTGGAGAAAGGGACGGGCTTTTCATTTGTCAGCACTGGAGTTCTTTAAAGCAATTCATATTTTCTTTTTCAGGTCGAAATAAGTAATGACATTGACTCTGAAATGCGGCTCCTGGACTTGAGTTAGGGAACAAAGCACCATTGGCCTCTAGCTCTGGGGATCGTACTGCATCACCTTCCTCCTAGACAGCAGGACTGCGCCCCCTGCCGACCAGACCAGCGAACACGGAGCTGCGAGGTCTTTGGTCTCAGCCTGTGTAACATTAGCGTTGTTTGCTAGATGAGTTCTGGGTGCTTGGGTGGGTATTTTTTTTAAGTCATCTTCTTATAAGAGCACTTGTAAATTGTAAAAAAAATGTTTTTAATTTTTTCTTAATTTAACTTGAGGCATGCAAAATGAAAAAAAAATCTGTGAAAATCTTCTCCAAGTCATTTCTAAGGGGACTGTCTGTGTGTTTGAGTTGTGACAACCAGGATACTGGATCCTGAACCCTGCTAAGTTAATGGTTTTGTGTACTCAGACATTGCCTATGGGCATCAGACACAAGGGTAGACCCGTGGCAGATTACACAGTTTGAAAGATCCAACTTTCAAACTGAGCACAGACTGCTGTTTAAACAGCATCAGACACAGACAAAATATGGAGTCCTTTGTTCTGAATCTCTAAAGAGTTCACAACAATATTCTGGCAATCTAAAATTGCAGATTCATGTATCTCTTATACTCGCAATATTCTGAGACTCATATTTATGTGTATATTTATATTATGACTGAATATAAAAACAGAAATGCTGTGTGGAACCCTTCCCCTATGCAGGGAGTTGGCTGACTGAGGTTCATATTTTCTGCTCTTTGTTTCACTCCCAACACTGATGTCAGACCTAAACATACAACTCAAGGGCTGTGGGACAGAAACCCCAGCCATAAATCAGTAGCCAGGAACTTTTAGGATATTCAAGGGACCATTCAAATGCTATAGAATTCTCTGTGGAAATCTATAACAAAAATATATATGCTTGAGTTACAAAAGTCTTTCTTTTTTTCCTATTCATCTGAATAATCCAGAAAACTAAGTGGGAAATCTAATTTTCTAAGGGTGAGAATAGGTCCATCTTGGAAAGAGTTTTACAATTGTGGGACTTTTAGATTCAAATAAAATATACATATGGTGAAATGCATAGATTTTAAGGGTGCAATGAGAAGTGCACAAACTGAATAAACAAGGCTTCAACCAAAATACAGAACATGTCTGACACTTTAGGAGCCATCCTTGGTCCCCATGTCCATCAGTCTCTGTGATGCCACTGACCCCCAACAAATACCACATTAGAAATTGCAGTGTTCTTGACTCAGTCTGCTGATGTAAACCGGTTTTGACCAAGTATCTGGCCATTGTAACATGACCAAATAGTATAAAATCCACGTTGATTCTCACTGCTGAGGTTTGGCTGCATCCCTGACGAACTGTCTGCTCACCATATAAGGCCAGTGTTTGTCTCACCACAGTGTTTTCCTGTCTTTGCATTAGTTTCCATGTGAAAATCCCTTTTGCTCCTTTTGTGCACACACAAAAATTAAGTCTTCCCTTCATCACAGGTTCATCTGTCCACTGTTTGCTCCAGAGTCAGTCCAGTGCACCTCATGTATTTCTAAGGCACCCATAAACCACTGAAATTGGTACAAATTTTTGTATGATTGTGGAAGTCTCTCTGTTCCCTCTTCTCCCTCTTATATACAAAAATTTCATAAGTCTGCTAACAATCAGAATTTAATGCAATCACCTTTGCCCTGATGCCTCAAAGTTCATGTACTAGGTTATATCCTGTCAGTTAGCTGGTACTCTCACTGAGTTCCCTCCTACAGAATAAACCTAGATTCTAAATGACAAGGAACTCTTGGAACCTGAAAGGTGGTGCTATTAAACTTCCATTTGAGGAGCCCAGGGTCATGGCAGGGAGTAGAAGAATGACACAAAGCCCAAGTCTTGTCACCGAACCACCTTGGCACCAAGTCTTGTCCCTCATGACCAACCTGGCTCCAGGCTCAGCCTTCTTTTGAATGAATGACTCATTCTTCTTTAGAGCAACCTGCTACATTATGTGATAATACAGGAGCTAGAGTGGCACCAGCTTATTTATGGGTACTGCCAATCATGTACCAATGCCACCAAAAGTTAGGCAGAAGGATGAGAGGATTAGAGAACTCTAGGACATGAAACATCTTGGGCAAGGAGCAACAGTCCACATCAGAGAAAAACTGTAAGACTATGTTCCCCAGTGATCTTAGCCTCCTTTTCACCACCGTAGAAAGGGAGAGGGTGTGTCCCTGAAACAAAAACATGTTTTCATACCTTGAATGTGGTCAATTCACTTTTTTTTAGAAGACAACATGGCATCTTCTTCTAGCAATATATTGATGCATTTTCTTATTCCTTTGGTTAAACAAGCCTTGCTGTTCCCATAAACCCAAATAAAAGATGCAGCTATCTTTGAGTAGCTCAACCTGACAGGATATATGAAGATGACTGGCTACCTATTTCATCCGATGAACAGCCTGTTCCTGATTAAGAAAAATTTGACTACATTAGAATTAACTAAAATGTGTATTATGAAGCCGAGAAAACCCATCATGACTACTAAATTGAGGAGCAAATAAAAACCAAAATTGCACTTTTCATCTCTGAAAATTAGAAACTTGCCAAGATAAAGCAGACCTTCATTTTATACTTAATTTTATAAATTATGTTCCCAAAATAGTCTCACTGTGGGAAACATTCTGGGTGTGTGGTTTTTAAAGCAAATACTTATCACTTGTAAGTCACTTTAATAAGGAATTTGGAAAAACTTTACAGACTGATTCAAATTCGGGTATTCTGACTTGACATTTTAGCCCAAGACAGTATCCGCTTTCTTTCAAGGGTTGGATAAATAAAGTAGAAAAAAATACAAATAACTGATGTGTTATGGAGTGGTCACAGACAACTCTGATAAAACCAAGCCCAAGGTAGATATTTCTATGCTAATGAACTAACTCCAGGATGCCTTAATGTGTTCCTGAACTAGCCCTAAGCTGTGAACAAAGCTACTGCCCAATGAAATGATACAAACTTGGATCTTTGGGAGAGACCCTTCAACCTGACTTCTCTAGTCTCTGCATCAAGAGGACATAGCAACTGGCTTCTGGTGTGGCCCTGGCTTCAGTGACTGTTGAACTTCTGGCACCACTGTTGAGCTACCATCTTTTAAATCTTTTAAAAGATTTTAAAGACTTGGAAACCTTAAATTTCTGAGCTTAAAAATATTACTTCAATGTGCAAGTGGCCTATAATATTTTGAAGTCAAGGAGTCTTTTAAAGTGTCCAGAAGTCAAGTTTAAATATTTGCTATAAAAAAGGTTACAAATTAAGAATATTTTGTTCAAGAGCAAAACCAATAGAAAACATTACTCTTCATGTGACTAAATCGTGTGCCACTCAGAAAGAAAGTTGATACATTTAAACTTTAGACTAATGTATTTATTAAGGAAAAAATATGAAAAGTGGATAACTATAAACATTTACATTTTTTTTTGAGTAACATCTCTTTTGTTCCCAAAGAAAGTTTAGAGAAAATGCCATTTCTACACAGTGGACTAATCTTAAATGCTGGGATCTGTTCAGGGAATCAGTGCCCACGGAGAATTAACCATTTCCTTTGAACTTGCATTCATATAAAGGACATGAATCCTATTAAATGGTAAATATTTAAAAAATGAAATATTCAAAGGATCCAAATATGCTTTTTCTTGAACTTGAGAGATAAGTTAAAAGAATAAAGGAATGGAGGGAAAAGAACAGCAAAGAAAGAGCAGAGTGAGGAATAGGTTGAAAAAACGGAAATGGAAAGTTACGCCATCTTGATTTGGACAACACCAGCTTTGCTCCTTTGGTCAAATGGCTGTTTGTTTCACTGAATGAAGACACTGAAGCACATTTCCCTTCCTCTTTAGAGCTGATAAGAAGTAGCCTGATGAAATAGATAATCTAGGTGGTTTTCCTCATAGTATCTGCCTTCATAAATAACCAGCCAGTCTACTTTAGAATTAAGTTGAACCACAAATAACCATTACCGTCACCAACACTAACAATGAAACTATAGCAGCTTTACCTTGAGAGGTGTCTATTCCTCTTCATATTCTAAAGTTCTAGACACTGTCAGCAGAGATCAGCATGGGAGCTTCCTAAAGAGCTTGACTTCTTGCTGCTTCATCTTTCGTGGATATGATTCTCAAATCATAACAACATTCAAAATGACTGCTGAAGCATATGTCTGGTTGTTTAGTTCCAGCCAAGGGAACTAAAGGGAAGAAAGGCAACAAGAATGATATTTCTTTTGTTTGAGAACAAGCCTCAGAAGCTGACTTAGGTTATATCTACTTACATCATTTGCCAAAGTTTAGTCTACCCTAAGCTTTGTTGCAAAACAATGCTAGACACTAAACACTAGAGCCTATATTCTAGATGATATTGTACCCATCTAAAACTAAGAATACTAAACACATATAGAAGAATATCAAGCAATCTTTTGCATATATTTCAAGAGTACCATCTTGTTGAGATGGAGGTCTCAATTTTTTAATTGTTATAGATTGTACAAAAAAGAGACATACTTTCTGATATTGTGAAAAATATCAGCAGCAGCTCCATGAAATAAAACTGTCTGCTTCTTGCTTTCTTATCTGGTCTTTATGGTCAGAAAGAAAACCTAATATATGATGCTAGATTGTCCACTGTTTCGTTGATTCTGTAGAATGTATTTTGGTTTTTCTGCTGTTGCAATGACTCTAATTTAAAGAGTCAGTCCAATGCAGGGCTCAGTCCATACATAACAGCACCAATAGGTTAATTCTTCCATATGAAACAGTCGAACTCTGTTCCACAGGATCTTCTGAACTGATCAATAAGGTCTTTATTTTATTGCTATTTAATTCAACAGGTACCTAGAGTATACAATGCTTAGGAAAGTAGATCAGGACAGATAGTGTGTGATACAATGTGTGATCTTTAGTACATCCTTGCCTTGTTCCTGATTCATGTGGATTCCCTTCAAGTTTCTCTCCATTTGACCTTTTATATTCTGTTATTTTTTGTGTGTTAAAATTGAGCTCAGACACGCATGGTGGCACAGGCCTATAACCTCTACTACATGGGAGGGTGAGGCTGAATAAACACAAATTCAAGAGTAGCCTATGTGGCATAGTGAGAGTCTTTTGCAAAAATTAAAAAAAAAAATGGAAGAGGAAGAAAGGAAGGAAGGAGAGGAAAGGGGAGGAAGAGGAAGAAGAGAAGGAGGAGCAGGAGGAGGAGGAGAAAGTGTTTGTTGTTGCTGTGAAGCTTAGCATTTAAAAGGCGGGCTGGAGAGGTACAGTGGTAGAGCACCTGACTATCATTGAAGCCAAGACCCTAGATTCGATTACCAGCATTACAAGAACTAAATAAAATTAAAAAAAAAGGAAACAAAAAAAACCCTACATTTTTTAAGTTGGTCAACCTCTCTTTTCACTTTTTTTCTTGAAAAAAAGTACATTATTTTTGAGAAACTTAAAATTGAGGACAATTATAAAAATTTTTTCATTAGTGTTTACTGTGCCCTCTTCCTGGACTGTGGACTCCAGAGACTGCTTATTCAACACTCTAGGAAATGATTTTGGCAACTGAAAAGTGCTCTCTGAGTATACGATGCCTCTAAATCTAGCTAACACCTGATAATTTCAAAATGATTAGGTGAATTGGACTCTAATACTCAGGAGCCTGAGGTGGAAAGTTTGCTTGAGGCCAGAAGTATAAAGCCTGCTTGAGCAGAATAGTAAGATATCATTTTAAAAATTTATGTAAGCAAGGGGCAAAAAAGATGCTTCAATGTTAAGTCAATCTCAAGATGGTTAAGTGTATACTGCTTGCCTGCAACTCTTGCAAAGGACCCAAATTAAGTTCTCAGTATCCACTTTGGGTAGCTCACAACTGCCTGTAATTCTAGGTCTAGGGGATCTGAGTCCCCCTTTTGGCCATTGCAGGCACCTGCACTCATGTGCACACACCCATAAGAATATGTTCTCTCTCTGCAAGCTATACTCATAGCAGTGCGAAGATATGTGGTGTTTCCCTGTGCCCATTTGTGGAGGAGGACACTGAGGCTAGTCTCAGCAGTGAATTCTTCGGTGTCCTATTATATCTGTGAATCAGTCTAGACTCTTTCCTCTGCATTCATTCCACGGCTGTCTTTTATAGAGTACCTACTGATCAGACTTTTATTGGCTTGGTCTCTTTGTGTCTGCTTTCTTCACTTGCAGCTTAAACATAATTTTGGGTGCTGTGAACAACCTGCACACTACATTTGCCAGTCAGCACACAGAGAGCTTACTTTCAACTGTTCGGTGACAGGTCCTGGGGAAGTGAATGCGCTAATAACTTGCTTAAAGCCACTTTTTGACTGCTTGTTACAGTTTCATCTTCCCTGAGCCTCCTTGTTCAAAGGGGATCATTCTATTTTCTTTCTGGCATCTTAAATTCTAACCATAAATTGTATTCACTGCCCATACTCATATCAATGTCAGAGACCAATAATCAAAGTTATTATATTGAATTCAAGTCTTGATAGAAGGTACTGAGGATATAACTCATTGGTAGAGTGCTTGACTAGCATATGTGAGGCCCAGAGTTCAATCCTCAGTTCTGTTAGTAAGTAAATAAACAAACAGATAACAGAAACAGGAAGTGCTGTGAATATTAACCAGCTTTCCAGTTCCTTCATGAATACCTGCATTGTGTCATACAGACTTTCCTTCTCATTGCCGGGGGAGGGTGGTATTATTGTAAACACTTTATATTAATAGATCCATGTATTCATCCAATATGCATAGTTATTTATTTGGGTTCTCTATAGCTTTTCATCTTTGTCTTGCTGTTAAGATTCCGCCACAACCAGGGCTTGGTGATTTATGCAAATTATAATGTATGGAGTAGTAAGTTAAATGTTTGTTTGTTTGTTTGAGGCAGGGTATCAATATATATGGCATGGAGCTCACAGACACCCACCCACCTGCCTCTGCCTCCTGAATGCTGGAACTAAAGGCAGGTGCCACAATGCCCTGCCTGCAAGCTAAGTCTCTTTAAGACCAGAACTCTTGTGTTCTTAGTATTGTGGCTTATTTAACTTGGTTTTAGAGGACAAGCAAGACTCATTAGTTCATTTCATTGTGTTTAAACCACAGACTTTATACAACAATGGATTTAAAATATCAGATGGTGACTGTTAGACTTTTTAATAACACAAAGAAAGGAATTGATGACAGATGTCAAACTATCTGAAATATGCCCAGAGATCAAAGTCGCTCCACTGGTTCTAAAATGCCCCTGTGATCTTAGGTCTGCAGGGCCTGCTTTGACTCAATCCTTATTAAAGTGAGCCGTTTGGGCAGTGATGTCAGCAGGTTCTGGGCGTGTTTCCTTGTTTCTCCTTTGTTTCAGGACCCCTGCCTTCTACCTTCCTTGATTTCCTCCACAGAAACCCGGCATTTCCATACCCATAACTAAGGAGCTGCATAATAATTAGACACAACCTTTAAGGAAACAGAGTTCTGCTGGGGATCTGAGCTGCCACATGACTGAGGCTGCTAGAAGCACAGGAGTATTATTAGCATCAGTAATAATTGTAATAAAAGCCTAGTTCTCTTTTAAAGATGTAGATGTTACATTTTATTTTTCCATTTCACATAGCTCAAGGGAAACGTGGGTGTGAACACTGCAAAACACTTTCACGTCCTCGAGGGAAAACCCTGAAGTGAAGAGCGTTAGAATTAATATCCACATCAGTTCCTAGAGCAAAATGTCTGACCCAGAATAACGAAGCAATTTCTCATCCTCTCCTAGTAACTTGTAGGTGAGAGTTCCCAGCAAGATCCCCTGGGCTGGAAACAATGACAAATTTCTGACTTTGTAGATTTTGGGATTGTTTTTTTTTTTTCTGAGACTTCTTACATATGCATGACAAGAACCCTGCTGCCTAGCAACCTCCCGCGTGCACGCACAACAGAACCAAGGAGCAAAAGACAGACAAAAAGGTCTCGGCCACACCTGGTAGGTTTATTTTATTCCACATTTTGAAACTCCTGAGTTGTCCTCAGAGGGAAGCTCTCCAGACTAGTATTTAGTATTCTTAATTAAAACACGACTTGGATTTGTGTTAGTTTTCAAGCACCCAACAAATTAAGGAGCAGGAAACAAACGTAAAATGTAACTATAGCAGAGAATATGCAGAAACGCTGACAAACTTTTAAACACACTGCCTCTGAAATAGCACAGCGAGGAAACTAACATGAGAACCTGAAACGCTGGCGCATGGACACATGGGATGTAAAAATTTCTGTAACAGTCTGCAGACAGTAGCGCATAGTTTTACAAAACTATTTTACTCCTACTAGGATAAAACCAGATGTTAGTTAAAAATCATGTCTATGTGAACTAAGAATAGGTAATCTATTTCTCTTTGTCCTGTCTTATATAACCATTATTGCTTTTATCTGAATAAGATGTACTACTTTTGGCTGCTGGTAATTTTTTTTTTTTTATGATCACACAGACTTCTATTGTCTGTGCTTCTTAAATGTGGCATTGCTTTTTGTAGCATCATTTATTTCCAGAGTGTTCGGTGGTCCGTGGTTATTAGCATCTCTCAGACTAAAGACACTTGGTAAAGAACACTGTATAATGAGACCCCAAGACCTCTCCCATGCATGTCCCACATAGGAGACTCAGCATAGTGAGAAACTACCCAGGGTAGAGGGGGATTTGATTTTCAAGATTTAAGCTCCTAATACTAGTTTCTGAGAATTATCCCCTGCGATAAATTTTCCTTTACCTTGTAGTTGCCAAATTCTCTCTTTTGGTAGAACAACATAGTTTTCTCCAGCACACACTTCTCAAAATCTGCAGGTATTTCACAGAAAAGGTGAGGGTTCCTCCAAAGTATGACACATTGGTCTGGCACGCTCTCTTGCAATTCAAGAGTTCGGGCTTACATTGGCCCAAACAACTTTGTTTCCTGTACTATTTTTAGTAATTGATAAAAGAAAATCCAGTGACAGCTGCTCATTCAGGCAGGTTTCTCATTCCTGGATTAGTCAGATTTGCCCTTTCGTGTATAAAGCTGACCACCCAGGAGTGGCTACTGATAAGGAAATTTTATTGCAGGTTACTGCTATACTTAGCAGCTTTTTTAATCTACCAGCATACACCGAGGGACACAAGGTTCTATGAACTCCTCTAAAGGACACCATGTGGTGGCAAGCAGTGGTAACTGCCTTTCTTTCAAAGCATGCCTGCAGAGATTCTCATGGGTGTGAGGCATTGTCCAATTATTAGAGAAATAAAGCAAAATACCTGAGAGTCTGTCCACAGAGAACGTACATTCTATCCCCGAAGGAGATATATTTTTTTGTTTGTTTGTTTGTTTTTTTTTTTTGAGACAGGGTTTCTCTGTGTAGCCCTGGCTGTCCTGGAACTCACTCTGTAGACCAGGCTGGCCTCGAACTCAGAAATCCTCCTGCCTCTGCCTCCCAAGTGCTGGGATTAAAGGCGTGCGCCACCACCGCCTGGCACCGAAGGAGATATATTAATCTGCAAAGCCTTAAGCAAATACCATTCTAGACCATCTGGGTCCTGGAAGAAGGTGTAGAGAATATTCTTCCCCACAGATTCTGAGCTCTGATAAGGATGATGGTCAGCCCAATACAACCTTCCTTTGATGTCTTGGGATGCTTCAACAAACACTTGGGAAGAATGTGGTTTTGAAAGAATCCCCCAGTCCAGGGGGCAGAAAGGCAATGAAAACTAATCAGTCGTCCCATTTTACTTTGAGAAGTTGACTATAGAAATCCTCATAGCTTTGGGCAAACTTCTTCCTTTACAGAGCTCAGCCTCTGCGACACCACTGTTCATTCATTCTGTAATGCTCAAGACACTGAGATCTGAGCCACCTGTCCCTCTGAGTGTGTGTGTGTGTGCCACATTTGAAAATAGTGTCCTATCACTTAGGACTGATTGACAGATCTAAGAACCAGTTACTGGATCACACAAGCCAAAGCCAGTCCATTGCACCCCTGAATTCTCATTAAGGCAGGCAATTCTTCAACCCCTACAAGTCTAAATAATTATACTTGCCTCAGCCACACACAGATAAACTCTAGTTACTGTTACCTCTGTGGTTATCCGGAAGTGCCACCATGGGTCCTGGAGTGATTGAGTGTTGAAGAGATCCTGCAAAGACAACTGTCTGGAAAGAAAAAGCAGAGTTGGGGGGGGTCCTCCAGGAAACCCTGTTATACTTGGAGGTCCATGCATAGCTGCTCCTTTGCTGTTATTTCTGACAAACTGGGACTGTTAGTACTATTGTTGAGTGAAGATGGCATTAGTGAAATGCCAAGAATGACCCTAAGTCTTCTACTGTTCCCTAGAAGATTTAAGTTAGATTTAAGAAGATTAACAGCGCGCTCTTTCTTTTGTAACACCAACTCTGCCATCTTATGGAGAGGAGTGGAAGTAGCAGAGCATTTTGCTCCTTGCTTGCCATTAAAATGACAGTCGTAGCACCTTCTGTCTACTTCCAGTTGCTTTTAAACCATCAACAATTTACCAGCAAAAATATTTGTTTCAGAAAATCTGTTTTTAAGAACTCTCAGATTGCTTGCTAACCAAGTTGTCTCTCAAACTTGGCACTAGAACTCTACATAAACCTCAAGCGATATTTTATATTAATACAAGTTTCTACTATCACATAACACTGTGAAGTAATTTCTTTGTATATTAGTGTCTTTTTCTATCATTTCTTAAGCTACCAGGTGAAGAAGTAAATGAAAAAAACTGAACTCTGTCAAGAACTGCCCTGTATAATATTGGTAGCCTGTAGGAAAATGAGTCTTGTTTCTCTTATACATACAGGTAACAGGACTTGTTTTCACAATTTTAGTTTTTACATTTTGTGCTTTTACCTGTATATTATATTCTACTGTCATCAGAATATGTCATTTAATCCATATGTCTCTCTGAACACTGATTCTGAATACGTTTACAAGTTATGTGTAATTAGCTATTATTTTCAACAATGAATAAAAGTGTACATTGAAATAGAAGGTAGATGCTATTTTTAATGCTTCTCCTTACAATATATGCTCAGCATCCTGAATCCCCAAGTCCAAAATTGCAAACATTTTTAGCACTGCCATTATGCCACAGATCCAAAATTCCAGGCCATGAAACTCTGACTCACATAAAATTAGTAAAATAAGTAATATGCATTTGTATAAAATTACTTTCAGAGGCATAGAAATCAATGGATTCTGTGTTTAGTTTTAGAGTGTATCCCTAATTTCACTGTGTAAACATAAATAATCCAAAATTCAATACCAGTGCTCCTGGTTATCTCACAGAGCAATGTTTCCCCTATCCTATGTATTTGTAAAAGAAATGTGGACACGTGTGCATCCTGAGTGTTCCTGTATTCTTCAGGTTGCAAGAGTTTTACTTCTATTACACAAGCAAGGAAAATCACTGGTTTTTGTAACTGGAATGTATTAGTCAGGGTTCTCTAGAGTCACAGAACGTATGGGTAGTCTCTATATAGTTAAGGAATTTGTTGATGACTTACAGTTTGTAGTCCAACTCCCCAACAATAATCAGCAGTACTTGTGGATGGAAGTCCAAGGATCTAGCAGTTGCTCAGTTCAACGAGGCAGCTGTGGATGGAAGTCCGAGGATCTAGCAGTTGCTCAATCCCACGAGGCAGGCCAGGAAAAGCCAGAGTGAATCTTCCTTCTTCCAATGTCCTTATATAGGTCTCCAGCAGAGAGTGTGGCCCAGATTAAAGGCGTGTGCCACCAAGCCTTTCAATTCTTGATTAGTTCATTCCAGATTTAGTCAAGTTGACAACCAGGAATAGCCACTACTTGGAAGAAAACAGTCCTCTTTCCAAGAAGCCCCAGAAGACTTGAAGGACTGCAGACCCATTCAACCAATTTGCTTCTGGTTGTGGCTAAGCTGCCTTCTCAGCCAATGATCTATTCAGCTCCTATCTCTGCAGCTCTCCCTAGGCTACTTCTTCCAAAGCAGAAACAAGGCTATAATTTTGTTCTCCATGCAAAGAGGACATAAAGCCTTATAACCAATTATACCATGGTTTGATGGTGTCTCTATAACATGTAGAATACGGCCCAGGGAAAAAATACCTAAAAGTAGGCCCTGGGGCCTAGTGCACTGAGTCATACTGAGTTCATTCTCGTGGTCAGTAATTTCTTACTTCCCTCTTACCTGTCACCATGTTGCTACCAGAATAACTACTCTTTTCTAACTTCTTCACTATCTCTGAGTCAAGTCACACAAACTACTCTCCACCCATCCTAGTCAGGGAACAATAACCCCTTAACACCAGCATGATTTCCCAGATGTAAAAGAGTCTTAAATATCTGACCAGAGTCACCCAGGCTGGGATTCCATCCCTGGGGATAGGGTGTGAATTACCTTCGTAGTGACTACCACTCTTCACCCTGAGTTCATGATCATCAGACAAAAGGAAAGAGAAGGGAACATTGCATGGGAAACTTATGCATTGCTTTCTTGGTATTAATGTGGTTCTGTAACTTTATTAAAAATAGTAAAACTTGTTTTAGTGACACTATGGTATGAATCTTATATGTCCTCTAAAGTCAGTAAATTAAAGGCTCAATCTGCAACTGGTACACCACAGGAAGATGGTAGAGCCTCTAGGAGATGGAGCCTAATGTGTGTGGAGGCAGAATGACAGAGTAGGGATGGGGTGTCAGGTTTTAGGTCACTGGAATTGTTCCCTAGATTAAGATAATATGGCTCTAACTCTTCTTTCTTTTTGTTAAACTACAAGCTATTGGCTTTTTGATTCACCACCTGCTCTCCATCAGGATGCTTTGCCTTACTACACTAACACAAAAGTAATGAGGCATCATGAGTTCCATAACTGTGAGCCAAAGTAACCTTTCTCTCCTTGTCAGCTGATATGTTTCTGGTGTTTGTTACAATAGTAGAAGACTGACTAACACAGTGAGATTTCCTTAGCTACATAAACATGATAATATAAAATATTCCAAATATTTTGTCCCTGTCTACATTGATCAAAGACTAAAGTACAGTCTAATCTCAAAGCACCAATCTACTTTAAGACAAAAATAAAAACCAATTGATCATGTTGAGCATTGCATGGCTGCTGGAAATGGAAGGGATGATGTGACATGGTTCCCACCCCTGGAGCTGAGCTAGCAGGACATGGGTCTCTTCCTGTGCTGATGGCTGCTGTCAGCATAAAGCTTATTTGCATAATAATGTACATACTTTACTTCATATTCCTTTTTTGTGAAATGTTCTCCCTGCCATGGATAATGACTCCATGATAGTCAGAAATAGCATGATTCCAGGAATCAAGAATGTGTCTGGTGATCCTCGAGAAAATGGTGATACTGTGACCTTCAGGGAAGCCCATAAGGCTGTGGGAAAGAACTCCGAGAACATGAGTTCAAGAATACATAAATCAGTGTGATAGCTATTCTTTACAGAATATCTCAACCATGCAAAAATAGAGGAGGTGCAATATGAATTTTAAGAGGGGCTTAACGGACCTGAAAGAACAGAGGCAGTTACACTAAATGAATCAGCTTAGTCAGAAAGATATTAAGGAAGGAGACATGATTTCATCAAAAGAGGAAAAAGCCTGGATCATGAAAGAGAAAGGAATAGTTAAAAAACAAGACTCAGATAGATTGTTACATAATATTAGTGGTAAAATGATGGTCTCCTCCCCAGAAGCACCTAACAAAATTTGGTCCAGATATTCTACTCCCTAGAGGACGTAAGAGTTTGAGGATGGACAAAAGTCTGAAAAAAGATGATGGCTCAAAGATTTTCCTATTTTCTTGAATTGCTTAATACTTTCTAATAATAAGCCTCAGAGTCAGAGGGATAAAAAACAAAAAAAAATCAAAGATTAAAAGAACATATTGAGGTAGGTAAGAATTACAAAACTGAGCTTCAATGTTGCTTGCATCAGCATAAACAAGAGCTTACTAAATTGCAAAAAAAAGTTATAAAAAATATTAAACTTAAAGCAAACTTTCTCACATAAAAACAGCCTGTCTATCAAGACTTGACAACCACAAGTGCCCAAAGAACCTCATAGGACTTGCTATGTTTATATATATATATATATATATATATATATATATATATATATATATATATATATATATATACATATATATACTTGCTCTCTGGTTCATTTGCCTAGAAAGTATTCTATTAATCAGTTTCTAAAAGTCAGGAAGCTAAGGTCATAAAATGCTGATTCGAAGAATATCACAAGGTATATATTAAACTGATACACAATATCTAAAGAAGTAGCTTATGCAAATAAAAGACTCGGCTTTGGTCTGCAAGAGAGAGTTATCTTAAGCAGAACACAGAGCTGTCAGCTTGCATCTATCTCTGACTCCAAGTCATTCTTCTACTACTTCCATTCACTTCCTCAGGCCCCTCTCTCAAGCTAAGGCTGATCCTCAACAAAGTATCCCTTGACAAGACATTTGAAGTTTAATGTCTAGTTGGGCAAATGTCAATGATACTATCTGTTTCCATACTTTATCAAGGGTATGGATTTAATTCACAAACTATCACATATTTTTTCACTCTTTCATTTTTTTGCCTATGTCAAATTAACTTTAACAATATCTCTCATTTCTTAGCTTCTATTCTTTAACCCCGCCACCTTCAATTATGAGTCTCATCATCTCTATATTAAATATGCCTCTAATGGAGCTTCAAGTGTCCTAAATTTTTCTTCTCCTCTTCTCCCCCTTGCCCTCTTCTCCTCCCCTTCCTCCTTCCCCATCCCCTTTCTTCCCCTTACTTCCTCTTCCCCTTCCCCTCTGTCTTCCTCTCCTCTTCTCCACCTCTCTCCATCCTCCCCTTTCCTCTCTTCTCCCCTTCCTACCTCCCTCCATATCTCCTAAATTCTTAAACAAAAAGAAATCTTCCATATCAGACTTCTGAGGGTGAAAAGACAGGAATATGTTTCTGCACCTGACAGAGCAGTGTTGTATTTCTAAAATAACAAATCTGAGCATTGTTTGCTTAAAATGTTGCAATGGATGACCAGCATGAAGACACACACCTATGATCAAAGGTGGGATAGATAAATCAACATGAGTTCAAGATCATCTGTGTGACACATCAAAGGATGGGGAAAGTCCCTATGAAGCTATAATGTGGAAACAAAAATAAAATCTAGGTGGAAGATCTTCAGGCCTGGACAGATCTTCCAAGGCCTGAAGCAGCCTGAAGTATTACTTAAAGTATTTGCTTTAAAATGTTGCCTATTACCTTAATGCTTCTCTTAATGCTCTTATGCTCATGCTTTTTTATTTCAGTGTGGGTCCTGAGCTGGCTTTTGTCAAACATCCTCCTCCTCCCTCATCCTTACATGACTCTTTATCTATAATTCCCATCACTTAAGTTGTCCTCTGACAGTCATGTATTCTAAAGTCAACCCCTAAAGCACCTTAATGAGAGGTGGTTCTTTTGTGCAATGATCAGGTCTTGAGAGGTCAACAACTAGTGAGTCACCCACACTTCAGTAGGTGTTCCACACCCATGCTCACATACTCAACCCTGGTGAAACCTAATGAGTCACAAATCAACACCAACAACAACAAAAAGACCTGTAAGTGGGTTGGAAATTTGGTAGGAGAAGAGGTGGTTGTAAAGATAATAAGGAGATAAGGTAAGGAAGAGGAATGGGTGTGGCTAGAATGTATTGATGAACACATGTATGAAATTGTCAAAGGATAGATTTGTTTTAAAGAATCAGATCATACTGGGACAGTGCTGTGAGAAATGAACTGCATGGTGTGAGAGAGAAGAAATGGATGTGGTGAGATGGAGGACAGGCCTGGCTCCAGAGTGCCTTCCAGGCCACATAACTCTTCTCTGAGAGTAGGCCACTAGCTAATCAGCAATCAGCAGTGCAGATCACCTTAGCAGATCCCTTTGGGTCTGAGAGAGGAACAAGTAAGAAGCTACATGGTGCAAACATAGGAGAGGATGTGTGGGAACTGAAAAGAGTCAAGCAAAGGCAAGGGTTGTTCAGCAAAAACCACTAGCATGCCTTAGTTTTTATTATTAATTTTTAAGATTACTATACAAAGTAATGGGTAACATTCTGGCATTATCATACATCTGTGCCCATTAAACTTGGTTCTAATTTGTCTTCTCCCATGCTCCATGCTCTATTCTTACTGATTCACTTCTCTCAAATAGATAAACACTTCCTGTTCTCAAACTGCATGTATCATATCCCATGGCATATTCCCTGGCCTCATGCATTAAGTCAGAATCACCAGCAGGTAAAATCAATCACCTGCAACGGTGCCTATTTGTTAAGAATGGAAAAAACCTAGTAATTACTAAAATTTGGAAGTATTTTGTATTTATTTGTCGTTGGTTGTTGTTTGTTTGTTTTAAAGACAAGGTTTTCATTTGCTGCTCCTAGTGACCTTAAACTTGAAATCT
This sequence comes from Tokudaia tokunoshimensis, assembly GCA_036184795.1. Lineage (NCBI taxonomy): Eukaryota > Metazoa > Chordata > Mammalia > Rodentia > Muridae > Tokudaia > Tokudaia tokunoshimensis. The sequence goes on along the minus strand of BTHU01000005.1, from coordinate 7,962,714 downwards.
TCATGTTTCAGTCTCCCCAGAGCTTGGATGATAAGCCAGTACTGACCTGCTGCATGTACCTTTAAGAATCAGAATGCTTGGCAACAAATATAGCGTCTGCATTCTTCCCCTCACTAAAGCATAAATTTAATTTTTTCCTCCCTGTAAGTCATCCAAACTGACACAGTGGTACCAATGCACAACAAAGGACACTCTTGGTCATCTCTTAGTGATGCGTATGAATTTGACATTCCTCAATATGGAAATTCAGTCACAAAAGACTTTTCTGCCTCCAGATTCTGTCAAAGTGTTTTAATCAAGTTAGCATTCACAATGGATCACCCTAAAGCAGCCATCTCCTGTATGAGGTGTGTTAAAGGTCTCTAATGAGGAAGGCCAGCCAGCATTAGTTGTGCTTGACTCTGGCCTTGTCATTTTGTTGATGAGAAATAGAAGGTGATAGCACATCTCCAGTTAATGCACCCCTTTTAGAACTCCATTTGAAGACAGTGTGTCCTGGCAAACAAAATTAAGGACAGTGTGTCCTGGGGACATAAAAACTGCTGGAAATGGTTTTCTTGTTTTGCAGTCCTGGTTGCAAAGTGAGCATAGAAAAGAGCGGTGCTGTGCCTCATGTCCCATGCAGGCTCCCTTCAATCCTTCCTGTCCTTTGCCTTTCTTCTCTGCTTTTCTCTCATCTCTATGCTTTCTGCATTTTGTGGTCACCATTCTCAATTAAGCCATGTTATTTTAGTACCCAACCCACTAACACTAATCCTTTACTCTGCATTTGAGTCACTGACATCATTTATAAATAATTGACTCTAAACAGTGTAAATTTTCTGATCTATACTAGAACCCCACCACCATGCCATTTGATTACAAAGAGAGAAAATACATGAAAAGCAGACAAAACAGACCCTAACATCAGGAGAAGACTCCCAAAATCTTAGCGTTTGCATACCCAACCCACCCTTCAAACTTGCCTTCATTCTCTTCCCCTTACTAACCACAGGCAACATGTTTCCAATACACACACACACACACACACACACACACACACACACACACACACACAGGCACCTTAGTTTGGTATCCAAGGTCTGGAAGCTTCAGGTACCAAATTCAGTGCACTTAGAAGCGTAGTATAGTAAGTAGAGTATCTATTTTGATTTTTAGTTCATGAGCTTAAGAAGTTTCAACAAGAATTATCTGACTCCCTGCACTGATTAAGTAATAATGTTTTTAGATAAATGTCTGTCCTCTGTTCTCCTCAGGAGTTTACTCCAAATGGGTGCAGAGTGAGAGCTGGGTCAGTGAAAGCTAAGAAAATATACAGCAGAGTAGAGCATGTCCCAACCCCTGCAAGGTGTGCTGTCATAGAGGCTGTCAGCAAAAGGAAAAAGAAATCTCACTCACATTGCCTGACTTCTGGGGTCCAGTACCTGAGTATGATCTGAAAACTGGCAGAGGCTAGCCTGACCTATGTGAGAAATGTCTTGGAGATGCAAGGTAGAAATGAGACTAGGGAAATAGAGAAGTCATGGTGAAGGGATAGGTGAATGGCTGTATGAGACTGGAGCAGCATAGGAACTATCGTGAGAACACTCATTTCACAGTGCGCATGCATCACAATCTCAGGCTGAAGATGTTTCTCAGTGGTGAGAGTACTGACCTGGCATGTTCCAGACCCTGGCATCAATTCCTAATACCCCACAAAATGAAAAATAGATGCAGTTATACACCTTAAATATATATAATACTCATATGTCAGTTACCCATTTATAGACCTGATTTAAAGATCAGAGTAAATCTAACAGGATCCCTCAGCCTCGCCCAAACTCAACACCGCAGAGGCTCTGGGGAAGCCTTCAAAATAAGTCCTTTTTACCTCCTTTCACTGAATAGGAAACTTGGGCACCCCCAGTGTCCCACAGTATAACAATCTTTCCCTTCCAAGAGGAATCAGTCTCCCCAACCCTTCCCAGTCCCTGTTGGAGAACCCTTGAAGACACCTGCTGCTTGGTGTCATTTCCAAGTCTACCTGTGTTATAACCTCCAGCAGTACAAACCTATGTAGAATTTCTAGAAGCTGTCTTCTGGTTAGTTGCAAGACAGACCTATTCACTGAAAGAAATGACAATAAACCATCTCTCCATTTGAAAGGGGAAAGGTGTTTCCAGAAATTGAGATCAAAATGGCATTTAAAAATTGCCAGATAGAAAAGGGGTAAGGCCAGGCAGAAGACAAACACTCAGATTCAGGTCTGAGGCAGATATATAGCTTCTGGTTGGATGTTGAGATGTATCAGTGGATAAGGATGGAGCAATAAACATACAAATTAATCTGGGGCTTAAGAAGGTAAAAAAAGGACCAGGGATCTCTCCTTCCATCTTCTTAGAAATCTATTGATATACGAATTGTGTCTAGGGTATTCCAAGATTCTGGGTTAATATCCCCTTATCAGTGACTGCATACCACGTGTGTTCTTTTGTGATTGGGTTACCTCACTAAGGATGATATTTTCAAGTTGCCTAGGAATTTCGTGAATTCATTATTTTTAATTGCAGAGTAGTATTCCATTGTGTAGATCTACCACATCTTCTGAATCCATTCCTCCGTTGAGGGACATCTGGGTTCTTTCCAGCTTCTGGCTATTATAAATAAGGCTGCTATGAACAGGACAGAGAAACGAGAAGGGGTTGAATGGAGAAAAGAGGGAGGGAAGGGGGCTTATGGGACTTTTGGGGAGGGAGGAAACGGGAAAGGGGAAATGATTTGGAATGTAAATAAAAAAAAACTTAGAAAATAAAAAAAAACATTATATCTGAAGTACACAACTAGGTACAAAACCTGTTCCTAGAAAATAAATTATATTTTCTTGTTATATGATAAATTTAAGTTAAATATAAATTTTAATAAATTTAATGACATTTAAAAACAAACAAAAAAAAAGAAGGTAAAAAAAAATTGGGGGTGGATGATTTATGTGAGGCTCCCTGGGGGCTGTGTGGTGTCATGAGGTGTCAGACCCTGTGGCATTGGACCTACAGCCAAGAGTGTGTTACCATTTTAGATAAGACACTGGGTATAGGGGCTTATCAGAAACTCTCCTGGCTTCCACTTATTCTTACATTATCATGATAGTATATGTGATATATGTATATACTACAAATAAAAAGTGTTTGGCTATAGCTTGTCCATTTTGAGCTTACATAATAAATAGGACCTTTCTTTATAAAAGGGAATGTGGGGCAGAGGAGAAGAAGAAATGTTTGCAGAGTAAGTTACTAAATCTTGGTTTATTTTTCACAATGAAAGAGCTCCCTTCTTAACCTTATAAAATTAAAATGAAAATAGCATCCAATGACCTACATTAATCTTCAGTGCTTTTTTTTTCTTTCTTTTTTTATATCAGACTTACTGTTTTCCCTAATGGATTTATACTATTGCAGTAGAAATGTGAAAGTTGAGACCCTGAGCCTAGTACATTTTTTGTATGCCTGATGTTCAGAGTCACTGACCTCAGCTCTTACCTACTGAATATTATAAGATGTTTTAAGCACCTTCGGGTTACCAGGTCCTTGTCATTCATTTTATGAAAGAGTCCATCTGGACGCTTTCTGTAGAATGGGGTCAAATTCTCCCCAGAGGTTAAGTGTAATATGAGTGTGTGAGGCAAAAGGTAAACCTAGTCAAAATATCCTTTAAAGATATTGTAATTCAATAGCACAGTTCTCACTCATATTCAGCCCAGTCAGGAGTTTTGCTGGCACTGAGCACACAGCACTTCCCTTATTTATGAGCCACTAGACATATGCAGATAGTGATATAGGGCAAAATAAAGTTCTTGTTTTCATGCAAATTGCATTGCAGGTAAGGAGGCAGAAAATAATTACATGAACAAGTAAATAAAATTACGTTGGATAGTTTTATATACTGTGAAGACAAATGAAGCAGCAGACAGCAGCAACCGTGCCAATGCTCGGGTATAGAGTTAGGAAGAATGAAGTGGGCGGAGGCCAGAGCCTATGACCTCACAGGCCAGCATATAAATTAGATCTCACTCTAAGAGAGCTAGGAATCAGCTGCAGAGTTCAGACTGTGGTCAGCAGGAGAGAAGGATCCTTTGCTAATCAAAGACTAGTGAAGAAAGGCAGAAATAGGTTTGGGGGAGGAGGCCAAGGCAATACTCTCTCCACTAAAAGATGAGGGTGGTTCCCCATCACAATGGTGACCACATGGAAAGAGCTGACTGAATTCTCCACTCACCAGCTAGTCTAGCATACTTTCTGTTGCTCTGATAAAACACTGACAAAAACCAACTTAGGGTCCAAGCAGGCTTATTTGGCTTACATATTCAGATCACAATTCATTTTTGAGGGTAATCAGGGCAGGAGTAGAGACAGGGACCATGGGAGAAAGCTGCTTATTGGCTTGTTCTCAGGCTCACATTCAGCCAGTCCTTTACAACTCAGTCATACGTGTCATGAAATGATATCTTCCACAGTAGAGGGGAGAATCCTCCATCCTCCATCAATTAGTAAAATTGCTCCCCACAGGTCTCTGTATTCGTTCCCATCTGCTATAGGAGGAAACTTCTCTGATGAATGCTGAGCTAGGCACTGATCTATGAATACAACAAAATTCCATTAGGAGACATTTTATTGATATATTCCCTTAGCAAGGTGGTTCTCAACCTCCCTAATGCTGTGACACTTTAATATAGTTCATGTTATGGTGACCCTTAAATATAAAAAGTATTTTCATTGCTACTTCATAACTGTAAGTTGCTACTGTTATGAATCATAATGTTAATATCTGATATGCAACCCCTGTGAAAGTCAGTCGCAACCCATAGGTTGAGAACCATTGCTTTAGCAGAATAGCAGTATTTGGTTTTTCCCGGGGTCCCTAGCCTAGCCTCATATTCTTAACCACCCAAGCAGTACCAGGTGTGGGTTCCAGCTCTTGGAGTGAGCCTTTACTCAAATCAGATATTGTTTGATTACTCTAACAAGCTTTGTGCCACAGTTGCAACAGTGTGTCTTGCTGGCAAGTCACTCTTGTAGAGTTGCAAACCTTTGGGTTTATAACTGCCTTGGTGTTTTCCTTTCTCCTTTGGTAGCAGACAGAGTAACTTTCAGAACTAGGAACTGAAAGTTTCAGTCCATCAAGGTGAAGACTCTAGAGAAAAATTCTAGCTCTATTTCTCTGTATTTGGTAAGTTGTGTAGGAGTTGTCTCCAGTAATAGGGCCTTACCACTAGTTTGCAGAAAACCACCAATAGTCTGAATTGTGTGGAGGTGGAAACCTCCAATACAGGGAGAGAAACAACATGTTGGAAAAAATGAGATAATAACCTTCTTGAATCAAACCCAAAAGTAGATAACCACTCAAACATAAAGATAGCGTCAAGAATGGCAGCTGACAATAATCACTATGCCTTAATCTCTCTTAATATCAATGGTCTCAATTCCCCAATTAAAAGACATAGACTAGCAGACTGGATACGTAAACAGGAACCAGCATTTTGCTGCATGCAGGAAACGCACATCAGTGTCAAAGACAAACACTACCTCAGAGTAAAAGGCTGGAAAACAATTTTACAAGCAAATGGCCCCAAGAAACTAGCTGGAGTAGCCATCCTAATATCACATAAAATTGATTTTCAACCTAAAGTCATCAAAAAAGACACAGAAGGACACTACATACTGATCAAGGGAAAAATCCACCAACAAGAACTCTCAATTCTGAATATCTATGCTCCAAATGCAAGGGCACCCTCATTCGTAAAAGAAACTTTACAAAAACTCAAAGCACACATCGCACCGCACACAATAATAGTGGGTGACTTCAACACCCCGCTCTCTGAAATTGATCGTTCAGGAAAGCAGAAACTAAACAGGGACACAGTGAATCTAATTGAAGCCTTGGACCAAATGGAACTAACAGATATATATAGAACATTTCATCCTAGAGCTAAAGAATACACCTTCTTCTCAGCTCCTCATGGTACCTTCTCCAAAACTGACCATATAATTGGTCACAAATCAGACCTCAACAGATATAAGAAGATAGAACTAATCCCATGCCTCCTATCAGATCACTATGGAATAAGGGTGGTCTTCAATGGCAACAAAAACAAAAGAAAACCCACGTACACATGGAGGCTGAACAATGCTCTACTCAATGATAACTTGGTCAAGGTGGAAATAAAGAAAGAAATCTAAGACTTTTTGAAAGTTAATGAAAATGAAGGCACAACATACCCTAATTTATGGGACACAATGAAAGCAGTGCTAAGAGGAAAATTCATAGCCCTGAGTGCCGCCAAAAAGAAACGGGAGACAGCATACACTAACAGCTTAATGGCACACCTGAAAGCCCTGGAACAAAAAGAAGCAAATACACCAAAGAGGAGTAGAAGGCAGGAAATCATCAAACTCAGGGCTGAAATCAATCAAGTAGAAACAAATAAAACCATACAAAGAATCAACAAAACGAGGAGTTGGTTCTTTGAGAAAATCAACAAGATAGATAAGCTCTTAGCCAGACTAACCAGAGGGCACAGAGATAGTATCCAAATTAATAAAAATCAGAACGAAAAGGGAGAGATAACAACAGAAACTGAGGAAATTCAAAAAATCATCAGATCCTACTACAAAAAACTGTATTCAACACAACTAGAAAATCTTGAGGAAATGGACAATTTCCTTGACAGATACCAAATACCAAAATTAAATCAGGATCAAATAGACCATCTAAACCGTCCTATAACCCCTGAAGAAATAGAAGTTGTCATTGGAAGTCTTCCAACCAAAAAAAGCACAGGTCCAGATGGTTTTAGTGCAGAATTCTATCAGACATTCAAAGAAGACTTAACACCAATACTCTTCAAACTGTTCCACAAAATAGAAACAGAAGGAACACTACCCAACTCGTTCTATGAAGCCACAATTACACTAATACCAAAAGCACACAAAATCCGACAAAGAAAAGGAATCTCAGGCCAATCTCTCTTATGAATATCGATGCAAAAATACTCAATAAAATTCTTGCCAACCGAATCCAAGAACACATCAAAACGATCATTCACTACGTTCAAGTAGGCTTCATCCCAGGGATGCAGGGATGGTTCAATATAAGGAAATCCATCAATGTAATCCACTATATAAACAATCTCAAAGAAAAAAACCACATGGTCATCTCATTAGATGCTGAGAAAGCATTTGACAAAATTCAGCATCCTTTCATGCTAAAGGTCTTGGAAAGATCAGGAATTCAAGGCCCATATCTAAACATAGTAAAAGCAATTTACAGCACACCGGTAGCCAGCATCAATCTAAATGGAGAGAAACTTGAAGCAATCCCACTAAAATCAGGGACTAGACAAGGCTGCCCACTCTCTCCATATCTTTTCAATATAATACTTGAAGTTCTAGCTAGAGGAATTAGACAACAAAAAGAGGTCAAAGGGATACAAATTGGAAAGGAAGAAATCAAACTATCACTATTTGCAGACGATATGATAGTATACTTAAGCGACCCAAAGAACTCCACCAGAGAACTCCTACAGCTGATAAACGACTTCAGCAAAGTGGCCGGATATAAAATCAACTCAAGCAAGTCAGAAGCCTTCCTATATTCAAAGGATAAGCAGGCTGAGAAAGAAGTAAGAGAAATAATACCCTTCACGATAGCCACAAACCATATTAAGTATCTTGGCGTGACTCTAACCAAACAAGTGAAAGATCTGTATGACAAGAACTTCAAGTCTCTGAAGAAAGAAATTGAAGAAGACCTCAGAAGATGGAAAAATCTGTCATGCTCATGGATTGGCAGGATTAATATAGTAAAAATGAGCATCTTACCAAAAGTAATATACAGATTCAATGCAATCCCCATCAAAATCCCAACACAATTCTTCATAGAGTTAGAAAGAGCAATTCAAAAATTCATCTGGAATAACAGAAAACCCAGAATAGCTAAAACTATTCTCAAGAGTAAAAGAAACTCTGGGGGAATCAGTTTCCCGGACCTCATGCTGTACTACAGAGCAATAGTGTTAAAAACTGCATGGTATTGGTACAGTGACAGGCATGTAGATCAATGGAACAGAATTGAAGACCCAGAAATGAATCCACACTCCTATGGTCACTTGATCTTTGACAAAGTAGCTAAAACCATCCAGTGGAAAAAAGATAGCCTTTTCAACAAATGGTGCTGGCTCACCTGGAGGTCAACATGCAGAAGAATGCAAATTGACCCATTCTTATCTCCTTGCACTAAGCTCAATTCTAAGTGGATCAAAGATCTCCACATAAAACCAGACACACTGAAACTAATAGAAGGGAAACTAGGGAAGAACCTTGAACATATGGGCACAGGGGAGAATTTCCTGAACAGAACTCCAATAGCTTATGCTCTAAGATCAAGAATAGACAAATGGGACCTCATTAAATTACAAAGTTTTTGCAAGGCAAAAGACACTGTCAAAAAGACAAAGTGGCAACCAACTAACTGGGAAATGATCTTTACCAACCTTACATCTGACAGAGGGCTAATATCCAATATATACAAAGAACTCAAGAAGTTAAACTCCAGAGAGGCAAGTAACCCTATTAAAAAATGGGGTACAGAGCTAAACAAAGAGTTCTCACCTGAAGAATATCTAATGTCTGAGAAGCACCTAAAGAGATGTTCATCATCCTTAGTCATTAGGGATATGCAAATCAAAACAACCCTGAGATTCCATCTCACACCAGTCAGGATGGCTAAGATCAAAAACACAGGAGACAGCAGTTGTTGGCGAGGATGTGGAGAAAGAGGAACACTCCTCCACTGCTGGTGGAATTGCAAGCTGGTACAACCACTCTGGAAAGCAGTCTGGCGGTTCCTCAGAAAACTGGGCATGACACTCCCGGAGGATCCGGCTATACCACTCCTGGGCATATACCCAGAGGCTTTACCTGCATGCAATAAGGACACATGCTCCACTATGTTCATAGCAGCCTTATTTATAATAGCCAGAAGCTGGAAAGAACCCAGATGTCCCTCAACGGAGGAATGGATTCAGAAGATGTGGTATATCTACACAATGGAATACTACTCTGCAATTAAAAACAATGAATTCACGAAATTCCTAGGCAAATGGTCAGATCTTGAAAATATCATCCTTAGTGAGGTAACCCAATCACAAAAGAACACACACGGTATGCAGTCACTGATAAGGGGATATTAACCCAGAATCTTGGAATACCCTAGACACAATTCGCATATCAATAGAATTCTAAGAAGATGGAAGGAGAGACCCCTGGTCCTGGAAAGACTGGATGTAGGGGAACGCCAGGACTGAGAAACGAGAGGGGGTTGAATGGAGAAAAGATGGAGGGAAGGGGGCTTATGGGACTTTCGGGGAGGGAGGAAACGGGAAAGGGGAAATGATTTGGAATGTAATTAAAAAAAAAAAAAAGAAACGCAAAACCAAAACTGAAAAAAAAAATGAAATCCTGTCACTTGTGCAGAATGTTATGCTAACTATAAAAAGCCAGGCACAGAAAAACAAACACAGGGCTAGTCTCAGAAGTGGCATGCTAGACAAGGGTCTCTAGAAGAATGGAAATGGTAGAACGTGTGCCTATTATAAAAGCAAATTTACTAAAATGACTCACATCTAACTGAGAGGGATTTGGCAGTGGCTTTGCTGGGGAGGCTGAGAGCCCAGTAGTTACTCAGTCCACAAAGCTGAATGCTTCAGCTGTTCTAATCCAATACACAAGGCATACAAGATTCCTGGAACCTGCTGGACTATGATGGAAAACTGCAGAAGTTAGAGTTTGATGCCAGCAAAAGACAGACATGCTCGTAGCAAGAAGTGAAGGCAGGCAGGTAAGCACACAGCTTATTCCTTAGACCTCTTTAACTGGGCCTCCTGCCAGCTGGTGTCATCCTTCATGGGAGGGAATCTCCAGTAAATCAATCCTTCCTGGAAATGTGCTCACAGACCCACCTAGAGGCGGCTCTCTTAAGTGATTGCAGATAGTCAAGTGGTAATCAAGATTAATGTAAGTGAAATACTTAAAAAGCCAAACTCACATGAGCATAAAATATAATGAAGATTACTAGGAAAGGCAATATGAGAGCAGAAAATGTAGAAATTTGATTTAATAGGTAGAAAGCTTCTTTCAGGAAGGAGGAATACATTTTGAAGATTTATCATACAACTGAATGACTACAGTTAAAAATAATTTGTATTTTTAAAAAGCTAAAAGAGTAAATATCAAATATCATACCAGATGCACAGGCAAATTAAGGATGTAACTAATTAAATTGACTTAATTAGTTCATATTTTATACATATATCAAAAAAATCACATTGTATTTGTGACCATTGCTTATACCATAACTATGTCAACTCATAAATGAAAGTATTTAATTGGGGATGGCTTAAAGTTTCAGAGCTTTAGTTCATTATCCTCATGGTTGAAAGGATGGCAGCATGCAGGCAGGCATGGTGCTGGAGAAGGAGCTAAGAGTTCTATGTATCTCTAAGCAGCAGGAAGAGAGAGAGTCATAAGATTATTATTATTTTCATTGTCATTATTATTATCATTGTTGTAGAGAGAATCTCTTGTTCTGTATGGAAGCATCACCTGTCAATATAAACATTTTGTTGGCCTATTACCTTAGACAGGCAATAGAGAGGTAGAAGTTAGGGTGCAGTGAGAGGAATTCTGGAAAAATAGTTAGGTGTGGTTGATTTGCCCCAGACACAGAAGAAGTTGGTCATATGAAACTACAGACCAGGTAACAAGTCATGTGTGACATGACTTGGAATAATATAAATGGATAATTAAGAAATGAGCTAGTTAGGGATCAGGCCTAAGTGTTTATTCATATATAATTAAGTCTCAGAATCATTATTTCAGGGAATTTATGGGCAGGTGGGAAAGGTCAGTTACACATTATTATCATTTTATTATTATTATTTTGATTTTTAAGACAGGGTAACTCTGTAGCTCTGGCTGTCCTGGAACTCACTCTGTAAACCAGACTGGTCTTCAACTCAGAGATCCATATGTCTCTGCCTCCTGAGTGCTGGGATTAAAGGCATGAATTACTACTGTCTGGCAATATACAGGATTTTTAAAAATTGGAGATGACATAGTAAACATGATGATCTCAGTGATTCTGTATCTAGGATGGTGGTATAGGAAAATCATATGCTAGTGTGACTCTCACACATAGTGGGAAAGAAAAAGGACCTGCCACTCAGTAACTTGCCATATATGGATGCTGAGAGAAGAGGCGGGGGAAGCAGACTGTGAGTGTGCAGGCACAGGCAGTGATGGCTGAGCAATGAAAGCTTGCAGGCATCTGTTCTCTCCTTTCTGATTCATCTGAGTACATAGAAGCAATCTTAAAGAATAGAGAAAGAAAATGAGCTAGAGCGTTGGGAGGATGAGTGAGGAATAATTTACTAGGACAGTGAAACCCTAATAGGCAAGGAATGTGCCTCTAAGTTCAGCATCACTGAGGCCCCACTTTTCCAGGCGCCACCTAGATGAACACCTAATAAAATCACTGGTTGGCTTTCAGGGACTGTGTTATGCATGAAACACAGATCCGAGATTGTTTCATCATTGCAGCTTTTCTATTCATCTTTACTAATTTCTGAGTTTGAGAAACTAAACGCCCACATGAGATGAACGTGAACTCACACGTATAATCCATCACTTCAGAGACTGAAACACAAACACAAGCTGCAGAGTATCCTGGGCTACCTAGTGAGCTTGAGGCCAGCTTCAGCTTTAGGATGAGACCCTAGCTCAAAGAACAAGTTAATTAATATGTAAACAGAAGGAGCAAATGCTATCCTTCCCTTTTAACACAACTGCTCACTCACCCTTCTAAAGATTATATTTCTAGACCCACATTTTTTTAATTCTATGTGATTCTTTGTTCTCAGTGGCCTGCTCACACAGGTAAGTGCAATGCTCAACCATTTGTACTCCTAATGAGACAGACATTTGTTAAAAAAAAAAAAGAGGGTTTAGGTGTACCTTAGAAGTGAAGTTCCAGCATAGCATTCACAAGACCCTGGAATTCACACCCAGTGCCTGGAAAACTGATAACTTGAATTTACTAATAGTAGGCAAACATTTTTCCCATTTCTTTCACAATATTTCACAAGTGAGGAAGCCATAAAACACCTTGTCTTTGGACTTCTACCTCTTAATAATGTTTTGTCTAATTTCTTTCCATTTTGTGAGGTTCAGTTTGTTTTCAAAGGTTTATATCCCAACATCTGAACAGCAATATCAAGGTACCAGGTCAGAGCCCACCATTAAGAGGGAACCCCTGAGTTCTTGTGTTCATATGAGGCTAAGAATCTTTCTCAGCTTGGGGCCCAAGGACAATTCCAAGGTCATGCAGAGTGTATGGCCCTGAAAGCTGACCCTGTAGGACTGAGAGCACTGGTACATTTCTCATTCTTCTTGGACATTTTGCATCCAAACGATTTCATTCCAAACTGAGGTCCCAATGGTATGCTTTGTGGCAAGCAGAGGGGCTACAGGACTTAAGTTTCAATCCTTTTTCGGGAGTAGCCATACTGCAGTAGAGACCAAAGCAGAAATTAAGATCCACAAAAATTCCATTATCCTTCAGACATCAAGGTCAATGAAGAACCCATCATGTGGCTTGAAGGAGACCACTGCTACTGTGGACTCTTCATTTGCCAACTAAAGTGATAACAGTAATTATAGCAGTATATGTTATAGGAGACCATGCTCATTGACTGTGGGGGTTGTTACCTGTTTTACCACATGTAACTTTTTGTACAGGGACTCCGCCCAACAGACACTTCCTTTCTCCATGTCTGCACTCCTGTGTTTGAGTGTTCACTCCAGGTTAGCCATGGGAAAAAAAATTAAGCTAACCAGATTTTAGCAGTAAATTAAAGCCCTGACTTTGGAATCTGTTGAAAATTTGGGATATGGAGAAAACTTCCACAAAACAACTCCCTGTCTCACAAATATCAGCTCATAAAAGACAACTGCTCAGGAACAGACAGATTGAGAGGAATTAAGCAGACTCCAATATAGCTTGGGATTCATATTAGTTTCCCATCTGTCATAAAGTGAAATAGTGGGGAAAACTGTGTAAATAGGTCTGTTGATGCTGAAATTATGCAGCATTATGTAATAGCATTGGCATTGGAGTACTTAGAGAGAGAAGGCCATTTATCTGCAATTTAACTTCAAGTGTTTTTCATTCAAAAAATACATATATGTATATTCATATGGGGGTTGGCCATAGGAACACACCAAGCTCAGAGAAGATGAGGAGAACCGTATACAAATGTATAAAATACTGACTCAAGGTTAGATAAGTCTGTTTTGTGTGGTATTTCTAATTTCTCTAATGAAATGAAATTATTTTAAAATTTAAAAATTAAATTCTTTATAAACAGTAAAATAAATGACTTTTCTGTCATAATATCAAGAAATACTACAGGAGTAAAAATTGATATAATCAATATCAGCTGCCAGGCTTTGGATTGTAAGGACATTCAAATGACCCCATCCAGAGGCCTGAAAGATGAGAGGTTTCTGGAGGCTCTAATTAGAAGGTGTGAGACTTATGCTAGTGAGACCTTGAGATATTCTCATTGGCTCCTCATCAATTCTTTCTCTGAGATGCTCTTCAACAGCAGGGCACCTTTTGCATCTTCCTGGGTACCTGGAGGCTCTATTGAGTTTTCCAGTCAGTTCTGTTTGGAACCAAAGACAAAGGCAAAGCTTAACTGTAGTAATGGAGCTGCAACTCTCCCAGGCTTCTAAACCTCCCACTCAATAGCTGCTCAGAGTGATGCACCTGGAAAACAACAGCCTGCAACCCTAAGCCCCCATAACTTTAATTATACCATTTCAGTATGCAAATGACTCAGTGCCCCTAAATGGGCACATTAAATTCCTTATTTCAGGGAAAGAGTCAGCACATATGACTGTCTGTATGTGAAAATTCATGCGCATGTGTGAAAATGAGTTATATATTACAATAAAGGATATTCTATATTTATGTATAAAATACCAGTCTGTTGACATCAATGAAAATGGTTTTTTGAATTAGTAAATGGCTCAATAAAAGGAACAAGTATAAAAAGCCACAGCAGGAATCAATAGAATGCTAGTAAGACAACTCCTTCCCCTCTGTTCCGAATAAAACCTGTCATAAATGTCTAAAGAGATCGGATTTTTATGGCCTCAAGGGAAGTAATTTAAAACTTTATGTTGAGTAAAGCAAATAAGTTCCTTTGACAACTAGAACTCATAATAAAATATCAGTTGTAGTCAGAGATGAATATGACATGCTTTACTAAGTTAGGAAATGCAAAAGGTGTGCATTGTCCTATCAAAAAGATCCGCTTGGTTTCTGGGTGTGGTGGCAGGTATGAAAACCAGCAGTACTCAGGAAACTGAAGCAGGAAGACTGAAAGTTTCTGTCAACTTGGATGACAGAAGAAGACTCAGACAGGCACATATGCCTCTCTGTATGCCTGCATGGAAATAATTCATGAAAACTGAGTCTTTTCTCAACTTAAAACATAAGTTTACTGTATTTCTGTTAAAATCCTTTCTACTGCAGGAGACAGGGAGAGCCTGCAGTTTGATAAAACCATTGCAAACCTGATCTCACCACATCATAACAGTTTTTCTCACTCTTGCTCTGTTTTGTTCTGGCTTTAGGCTGTTAAATGAAATTGGAAGCTGATTGGTTTCATAATCACAGTGCATTTTCTAGTACCAATAACACATCTTCTTCCCATCCTTAATTATACATAATGCTTCCACAAGAATGAATTAGGTTATTATAAGTACTTACCAGCTTCTATCAACTTTAATTTGTGCTAATTCTTATGTAAGTACTTCTACTTTTATCACAATATACACAATAATACAGACTCCATCAATATATATATAAATAGTTTAAAATGTATATATTATATATGTGTATATATATATTATATACATGTACACATGTATATTATATATACATATATGTATATACACATATATTATATACACACACATATATCATATATTATATATAATTTTCATATACATGTATTATTTATCATGTATGTATGTATATTTATCATATATATGTATTTCATATGTATGTGTAATATATATATATATATGTATATATGTATATGTATGTATATATGTAATTTTCAGGTACCCAAACACCGCAGGCATAATTGTTTCTGGTTGCTTACCATAACTAGATATTGTTAGCATTTTGTCTAGGCTTTGGCCCACAGTTAACTGGTAACAGCCAGGTGTACCTGACTCACTATAAAAGGGGCTGCTGTTCCTCTGCTCTCTCATGCTCTCTTGCCTTCTTGTTCTCCCTCTGTCCTCTCATCCTCCTCTCTCCCCATTCCCCTCCCCCCCCCTCCATGTTCTCCTAGCCAGTCTCTCTTCCTCCTCCTCCTCCTCCTCCTCTTCCTCCTTCCTCCCTCTCTCTCTCTCTCTCTCTCTCTCTTTCTCTCTCTCCCTCTCTCTCTCTCTCCTTCTCAACTCCCCTCCCCAAGCCCTAAATAAACTCTATTCTATAATATACCATCATGTGGCTGGTCCTTCAGAGAGAAGGGATACCTGACTGTACATCCACCAAACATATTCCTTCTCTCCTTATCTTTTTATAAAACACAACATTTGGTGCCATAACTAGGATTTAGAAACGCCGCAGGGCAGGTGCGCAGTCCCACTGCTACCACGTGGAGAACCAAAGCTCACTAGTACAAACTATTGTGGATTGCCCTAGTGCTGTTTATATTTTGATGCTAACTCTGCTTCTCCAAGAGCAGCCTCCTAGTATGAGGAGTACACCAAATACTCAAGGGATTTCAGGTGAACCTTCCCCTAATGAATAAAGATTTCAGGTGACCAATTACTGGGCAAGGAGTAGCAGGACTTCCATGTCAGAGAGAGGAAGAGGGGAGGCAGGAGAGAGATACTTCCTTTTGCATGGAGAGTTGATGGAGGCCAAAATGTAGGTAGTGGAGGCCCCCAGTTCAAATCCACCACTACTGGAGGATTTAACTTAGAATGGCTTACATATTAGAATGCTAGTTGTTGCACCCAGCAATTCTGTTGCCCTTTGATTCTAAACTAAGATTGTATGGTGTTTTCATTCACATGGTGACTCTACTGAGTTCCAAAGAAAAGGTATGGTGGTGGGGCACCGCAACCAGCCACTGGAATTTGGAAGTGTGAGGATGGTGTGGCAACAACCTGCCAAGCAAATTTACTAAAGAGATTTCAGAGCTCCTGATCAGAGAGTCTGCCAAGATGAGAGCACGGCTGGTGCCTCGCTGGCAGTAGCAGGAGCGCTTTTTAATATTTCACGCTACAACAAACTTTGGAGAACTGGTAATCATCCTCCCACACTGGTCAGAGTAATGGCCCCAGGGGAGAGTTCTTGAGCTCGGAGCTACCCCATTACTCCCCTTGAGGATGGAGACATTCAGTCTTTTCACTGACCCTCATTCTAGGACATTTTCTCGTGGGTAATATTTTCCTCTATCAGTGAGATAATTCCTTTCTCACTGATGAGAAATCCCAGGCATGGGTGAACTACTCTCTGTTGCTCAGGGCACTGGCCCAGAGCTTGGCCCCCAGACCCCCATGTGATGACCTGGTGGTCTGGCCTAGCTATCAGTCTCTCTGGTTATTAATAGTATCCTCAGAATGCTGGTAGGGGTGATTAATAACCCTACGCTCACCCAACGGGTTGGTCTTCACTGCCTTGTCCCTACTTACTGGAATGTCCCAGTTTAATTCACAGTATGAAGCAAGCAATATCTCTACATGGCCACTTAACTGGCACTTTAAAAAACTCACTAGCAATCTGAACCATAGCCTTCCCCCTCCCCACTCCCTCATCCTCTCATCTGAAAAGCAGGTCTGGCCCCACTCCCTGCCAGGGACTTTGCTGGGATATGGCTTTCCCATGTGCCCCTGTCCCTGTTCTCTCTTTCTCTCTCTCTGTCTGGAACTCTGCTCCCGCAGTTTGCCTGCCAAGGCTGCCACCACCCCTGCCTGGCCCCTCAAGCTCTGCTGAAGCTACAAGAAAAGCAGCTTTCACCCTGCTCCCTAGTGCTTCCCATGGTCTATCTCTATTTACTGAGATGCTGTTTTCCTGCACTCAGGACCATCTGCCCCTTGACTTGCGCTCTCTCACATGCACACCCATGTGTGTGCATGGGCCTCTCTCCCTCTCTTTCTCTGCCCAGGACTCTTAAAGTGAACAAGGATCCCGCTGCCTGCCATAGGAATAGTGTGCACATTGCTAGGAGAATGCTACTTCGGGTGCTTCTCTTTCCCCACCCATTGTGGACTCCAACAGGCAGTACTGGGCAACACTGGCCCACAGCTGGAAGTCCTGGGCAGTGGCTTCCAGCTGCTAGGAGGAAGCCCCACCCCACTCTTCAGAGCATGCCCACTGCACAGCTGCCCACTGCAGCTGTCACCACCTCTGTCTCAAAATGAAGCCAGCAACAGTCCATCCCTCTCATGTGCCATCTGGCCTATTGTGACTCCTTACAATCTGTGCTTTTCAGGGTGTACACATGTCCCACACCCCCGACCTGGGAGCATGCCTGGTGCTTCAACTGCACATGCCTGCGCCTGTCTCTCACTCCACCAACCGACCCAGGTTGGAAACCGAACAGGTCAAAATTCCCCAGCTCCAACAGGGATTGGGCCGTGAGCTTGCCAGGCTCCACGTGCTGTGACCTCCACACCATACCCGTCCAAAGCCCAGAGCCAGTGTAGCTAGGCACTCCCTGCCCACCCCGGCCAGTTCACATCATAGGCCTGAACCAGCCTGGACACAATCACTTTTTGTCACCACTGTCTCACACCACCACTGCCAGCTCTCTTATTTCTTTACATTCTGGTCCTCCACACCAACTCTAAGCCAAGTGTCTACTAATGCAAAATGCGTTTTTCTCTACTTATACAACCTTTTTTTTTTTTTTTTTTTTTTTTTTTTTTAATTTAATTTTATTTTATTTTTTTAATTTACATTCCAAATCACTTCCCCTTTCCCGTTTCCTCCCTCCCCGAAAGTCCCATAAGCCCCCTTCCCTCCCTCTTTTCTCCGTTCAACCCCCTCTCATTACTCTGTCCTGGCGTTCCCCTACATCCAGTCTTTCCAGGACCAGGGGTCTCTCCTTCCATCTTTTTAGAAATCTATTGATATGCTGATTGTGTCTAGGGTATTCTGAGATTCTGGGTCAATATCCCCTTATCAGTGACTTCATACCATGTGTGATCTTTTGTGATTGGGTTACCTCACTAAGGATGATATTTTCAAGTTCTGACCATTTGCCTAGGAATTTCGTGAATTCATTGTTTTTAATTGCAGAGTAGTATTCCATTGTGTAAATATACCACATCTTCTGAATCCATTCCTCCGTTGAGGGACATCTGGGTTCTTTCCAGCTTCTGGCTATTATAAATAAGGCTGCTATGAATATAGTGGAGCATGTGTCCTTATTGCATGCAGGTAAAGTCTCTGGGTATATGCCCAGGAGTGGTATAGCCGGATCCTCCGGAAGTGTCATGCCCAGTTTTCTGAGGAGCCGCCAGACTGCTTTCCAGAGTGGTTGTACCAGCCTGCAATTCCACCAGCAGTGGAGGAGTGTTCCTCTTTCTCCACATCCTCGCCAACAACTGCTGTCTCCTGTGTTTTTGATCTTAGCCATCCTGACTGGTGTGAGATGGAATCTCAGGGTTGTTTTGATTTGCATTTCCCTAATGACTAAGGATGATGAACATCTCTTTAGGTGCTTCTCAGCCATTAGATATTCTTCAGGTGAGAACTCTTTGTGGAGCTCTGTACCCCATTTTTTAATAGGGTTACTTGCCTCTCTGGAGTTTAACTTCTTGAGTTCTTTGTATATCTTGGATATTAGCCCTCTGTCGGATGTAAGGTTGGTAAAGATCATTTCCCAGTTAGTTGGTTGCCGCTTTGTCTTTTTGACGGTGTCTTTTGCCTTGCAAAAACTTTGTAATTTAATGAGGTCCCATTTGTCTATTCTTGATCTTAGAGTATAAGCTATTGGAGTTCTGTTCAGGAAATTCTCCCCTGTGCCCATATGTTCAAGGTTCTTCCCTAGTTTCCCTTCTATTAGTTTCAGTGTGTCTGGTTTTATGTGGAGATCTTTGATCCACTTAGAATTGAGCTTAGTGCAAGGAGATAAGGATGGGTCAATTTGCATTCTTCTGCATGTTGACCTCCAGCTGAGCCAGCACCATTTGTTGAAAAGGCTATCTTTTTTCCACTGGATGGTTTTAGCTCCTTTGTCAAAGATCAAGTGACCATAGGAGTGTGGATTCATTTCTGGGTCTTCAATTCTGTTCCATTGATCTACATGTCTGTTACTGTACCAATACCATGCAGTTTTTAACACTATTGCTCTGTAGTACAGCTTGAGGTCCGGGATACTGATTCCCCCAGAGGTTCTTTTACTCTTGAGAATAGTTTTAGCTATTCTGGGTTTTCTGTTATTCCAGATGAATTTTTGAATTGCTCTTTCTAACTCTATGAAGAATTGAGTTGGGATTTTGATGGGGATTGCATTGAATCTGTGTATTACTTTTGGTAAGATGCTCATTTTTACTATATTAATCCTGCCAATCCATGAGCATGGCAGATTTTTCCATCTTCCGAGGTCTTCTTCAATTTCTTTCTTCAGAGACTTGAAGTTCTTGTCATACAGATCTTTCACTTGTTTGGTTAGCGTCACGCCAAGATACTTAATATGGTTTGTGGCTATCGTAAAGGGTATTATTTCTCTTACTTCTTTCTCAGCCTGCTTATCCTTTGAGTATAGGAAGGCTTCTGACTTGCTTGAGTTGATTTTATATCCGGCCACTTTGCTGAAGTCGTTTATCAGCTGTAGGAGTTCTCTGGTGGAGTTCTTTGGGTCGCTTATGTATACTATCATATCGTCTGCAAATAGTGATAGTTTGACTTCTTCCTTTCCAATTTGTATCCCTTTGACCTCTTTTTCTTGTCTAATTGCTCTAGCTAGAACTTCAAGTACTATATTGAAAAGATATGGAGAGAGAGGGCAGCCTTGTCTAGTCCCTGATTTTAGTGGGATTGCTTCAAGTTTCTCTCCGTTTAGATTGATGCTGGCTACTGGTTTGCTGTAAATTGCTTTTACTATGTTTAGATATGGGCCTTGAATTCCTGATCTTTCCAAGACCTTTAGCATGAAAGGATGCTGAATTTTGTCAAATGCTTTCTCAGCATCTAATGAGATGACCATGTGGTTTTTTTCTTTGAGATTGTTTATGTAGTGGATTACATTGATGGATTTCCTTATATTGAACCATCCCTGCATCCCTGGGATGAAGCCTACTTGATCGTGGTGAATGATCGTTTTGATGTGTTCTTGGATTCGGTTGGCAAGAATTTTATTGAGTATTTTTGCATCGATATTCATAAGAGAGATTGGCCTGAGATTCTCTTTCTTTGTCGGATCTTTGTGTGCTTTTGGTATTAGTGTAATTGTGGCTTCATAGAACGAGTTGGGTAGTGTTCCTTCTGTTTCTATTTTGTGGAACAGTTTGAAGAGTATTGGTGTTAGGTCTTCTTTGAAGGTCTGATAGAATTCTGCACTAAAACCATCTGGACCTGTGCTTTTTTTGGTTGGAAGACTTCCAATGACAACTTCTATTTCTTCAGGGGTTATAGGACGGTTTAGATGGTCTATTTGATCCTGATTTAATTTTGGTACTTGGTATCTGTCAAGGAAATTGTCCATTTCCTCAAGATTTTCTAGTTGTGTTGAATACAGGTTTTTGTAGTAGGATCTGATGATTTTTTGAATTTCCTCAGTTTCTGTTGTTATCTCTCCCTTTTCGTTTCTGATTTTATTAATTTGGATACTATCTCTGTGCCCTCTGGTTAGTCTGGCTAAGGGCTTATCTATCTTGTTGATTTTCTCAAAGAACCAACTCCTCGTTTTGTTGATTCTTTGTATGGTTTTATTTGTTTCTACTTGATTGATTTCAGCCCTGAGTTTGATGATTTCCTGCCTTCTACTCCTCTTTGGTGTATTTGCTTCTTTTTGTTCCAGGGCTTTCAGGTGTGCCATTAAGCTGTTAGTGTATGCTGTCTCCCGTTTCTTTTTGGCGGCACTCAGGGCTATGAATTTTCCTCTTAGCACTGCTTTCATTGTGTCCCATAAGTTAGGGTATGTTGTGCCTTCATTTTCATTAACTTTCAAAAAGTCTTTGATTTCTTTCTTTATTTCCACCTTGACCAAGTTATCATTGAGTAGAGCATTGTTCAGCCTCCATGTGTACGTGGGTTTTCTTTTGTTTTTGTTGCCATTGAAGACCACCCTTATTCCATAGTGATCTGATAGGAGGCATGGGATTATTTCTATCTTCTTGTATCTGTTGAGGTCTGATTTGTGACCAATTATATGGTCAATTTTGGAGAAGGTACCATGAGGAGCTGAGAAGAAGGTGTATTCTTTAGCTCTAGGATGAAATGTTCTATATATATCAGTTAGTTCCATTTGGTCCAAGGCTTCAATTAGATTCACTGTGTCCCTGTTTAGTTTCTGCTTTCCTGAACGATCCATTTCAGAGAGCGGGGTGTTGAAGTCACCCACTATTATTGTGTGCGGTGCGATGTGTGCTTTGAGTTTTAGTAAAGTTTCTTTTACGAATGAGGGTGCCCTTGCATTTGGAGCATAGATATTCAGGATTGAGAGTTCTTGATGGTGGATTTTTCCCTTGATCAGTATGTAGTGTCCTTCTGTGTCTTTTTTGATGACTTTGGGTTGAAAATCAATTTTATCCGATATTAGGATGGCTACTCCACCTCGTTTCTTGGGGCCATTTGCTTGTAAAATTGTTTTCCAGCCTTTTACTCTGAGGTAGTGTTTGTCTTTGACACTGAGGTGCGTTTCCTGCATGCAGCAAAAAGCTGGGTCCTGTTTACGTATCCAGTCTGCTAGTCTATGTCTTTTAATTGGGGAATTGAGACCATTGATATTAAGAGAGATTAAGGCATAGTGATTATTGCCATCTGCCATTCTTGACGCTATCTTTATGTTTGAGTGGTTATCTACTTTTGGGTTTGATTCAAGAAGGTTATTATCTCATTTTTTCCAGGGTGTTGTTTCTCTCCCTGTATTGGAGGTTTCCACCTATTATCCGTTGCAGGGCTGGATTTGTGGAAAGATATTGTGAAAATTTGGTTTTATCATGGAATATCTTGGTCTCTCCATCTATGGTGATTGAGAGTTTTGCTGGGTATAGTAGTCTAGGCTGGCATTTGTGCTGTCTTAGTGTCTGCATGAGATCTGCCCAGGATCTTCTGGCTTTCATAGTCTCTGGTGAGAAGTCTGATGTGATTCGGATAGGTCTTCCTTTGTATGTTACTTGGCCCTTTTCTCTTACTGCATTTAGTATTCTTTCTTTGTTTAGAACATTCGGTGTTTTGATTATTATGTGACGGGAGGTATTTCTGTTCTGGTCCAGTCTGTTTGGAGTTCTGTAGGCTTCTTGTATGTTCATCGGCATCTCTCTCTTTAAGTTAGGGAAGTTTTCCTCCATAATTTTGTTGAAGATGTTTACTGGCCCTTTAAGTTGCAAATCTTCACTCTCATCTATACCTATAATCCTTAGGTTTGGTCTTCTCATTGTGTCCTGGATTTCCTGGATGTTTTGGGTTACGCGTTTTTTGCATTTTGCATTTTCTTTGACTGTTGAGTCGATGCTTTCTATGGAATCTTCAGCACCTGAGATTCTTTCTTCCATCTCTTGTATTCTATTGTTGATGTTTGCATCTATGACTCCTGATTTCTTCCCAAGGTTTTCTATCTCCAAAGTTGTCTCCCTTTGTGATTTCTTAGTTGTTTCTACTTCCTTTTTTAGTTCCTGGATGGATTTGCTGAGATCCTTCACTTGTTTGTTTGTATTTTCCTGTATTTCTTTAAGGTAATTTTGCATTACCTCTTTCAGGATTTCTTCCTGATGACCCACGTTCTCCTGCATTTCTCTGAGCGATTTTTGTGTTTCCTCCTCATGGGATTCCATCTGTTGATCCATCGTCTCCTGCATTTCTTTAAGCAGTTCTCGTGTTTCCTTTGTAAGGGCATCTAACCGTTGATTCATTTCTTTAAGCAATTTTTGTGTTGCCTCCTTATGGGCATCCGTCTGTTGACCCATATTCTTCTGCATTTCTTTATGCAAATTTTGTGATTCCTTTGTGAGTGCATCTACCCGTTGATTCATCTCGTTAAGCGATTTTTGTGTTGTCTCCTTGTGCGCCTCCATCTTTTGATCCATGTTCTCCCGCATTTCTCTAAGCGATTTTTGTGTTTCCTTTGTAAGGGCTTCTAACCGTTGATTCATGGTGTCCTGTAACTCTTTATGAGATTTATTTGTGTCCTTCTTGTGATCCTCTAATAGCATCATGAGAAGTGATTTTAAATCCAGATCTTGTCTTTCGGGTGTGGTGGGGTATCCAGGACTTGCTGCTGTTGGAGAGTTGGGTTCGGATGGTCCTACATTACTTTGATTACTGTTAGTAACATTCCTACGTTTGCCTTTTGCCATCTGGATACCTCTGGTGTTAGTTGGTCCTGCTGCCACTGGCTGTTGGTTGGACCTCCTGTGAGCCTGCAAAGCTATTTCTGCCCCCCCCTGGATTACCAGGATTCCCCTGGCACCGATTTCTGGGGCCTGCCTGCTCCTGAGTGACTTTGGAGCCCTAATGTGCTTTGCCCCAAGTGATCTTATATTGGGGAGGCCTTGCACATCTAAAGGCTCAGCCTAGTGGATTCCTGGAGCAGAGGTCGCCAAAGGGAGGCTGGCAGGCTCCTGCCCTGTGCAGGGGTGTGTGATCTCTCCTGGGGGGGGGAGGGGGCGTCCCTCTGCCAGGCAGAAGTCCCACAGCAGATCTGGCGCGCTGGTCACTGCAGATCAGCCCAGCACCTGGGAGCAGGTTACACACAAGCTGCCTGAACCCGAAGCGATATTATGCCTGTCTGTCTCTGAGCCTGGTGGTCCCAACTACCTGGTCACTGGAGCAAAGATGGCGGAGGGCACTCTCCGTGGCGCCGCTCACCCTGTGGTCACGATGGCCCGCCGGTCTGGCACCCAGACGACCACAGCGCCAACCCGCCCTCGGGCACAGAAGGAAGCCCCAACAGGCCGTGTCCCAAGTGATGTTATATTGGGGGGAGAGCCTGGGTACCGGTCTCTCCAGCGCAGTCCGCGGGAACAGAGGTCGCGGAAGGGAAGCTGGCGGGCTCCCTCCCTGCGCAGGGTCCCTCCACCAGGCAGAAGGTCCCACCGCGGAACTGGCGCGCTGGTTACTGCAGATCAGCCCAGCACCTGGGAGCAGGTTACACCCAAGCTGCCTGAAACTGAAGCGATATTATGCCTGTCTGTCTCTGAGCCTGGCGGTCCCAACTACCTGGTCACTGGAGCAAAGATGGCGGAGGGCAGTCTCCGTGGCGCCGCTCACCCTGTGGTCACGATGGCCCGCCGATCTGGCGCCCAGACGACTACAGCGCCAACCCGCCCTCGGGCACAGACGGAAGCCCCAACAGGCCGTGTCCCAAGTGATGTTATATCGGGGGGGAGAGCCTGGGTACCGGTCTCTCCAGCGCAGTCCGCGGGAACAGAGGTCGCGGAAGGGAAGCTGGCGGGCTCCCTCCCTGCGCGGGGTCCCTCCAGCAGGCAGAAGGTCCCACCGCGGAACTGGCGCGCTGGTTACTGCAGATCAGCCCAGCACCTGGGAGCAGGTTACACCCAAGCTGCCTGAAACCGAAGCGATATTATGCCTGTCTGTCTCTGAGCCTGGCGGTCCCAACTACCTGGTCACTGGAGCAAAGATGGTGGAGGGCAGTCTCCGTGGCGCCGCTCACCCTGTGGTCCTTATACAACCTTTTAAAGTTACTTAATAATTAAGATGTTCATTCCTATCCTACCTTGGTAAGTCATAATTTTTGCTACTACTATTACTACTACTAACATAATATTCTCTATTTACTATATACATTTTCAAACAAGTAATTCAACAAACACAAGTTGCCTAACTCAGATATATATATTCAAGCTTATGGCAGGCAAAGATTCCCAGAGCCTAACAGCTTAACCCATAAGTTCTCAGAAGATAATGGACACAGCTACAAGAGACTGCCTGGATTATGGAATGATAACCACTGAGAAACACTGTGGGCAGAACTGGATACCCTGAGAGTCAAGTGACTCATATTGTCTAAATCAAGGTGAATCATTTCTTGTTTCACACATTTCTATTCCACAGGGAAGAAAAATCACTCAATCTTCTGGGCTTAAAAGCCAGACTAACTCCACCCAAGTTGCCATGGAGACCACAGGGACCTGGGAAGTGTTTGAACTATAGATGAACTGACATTTTTAATTAATACACAACTCCTAGATTATAATTTACTCTTCCCCAGATTTCTGACTACATTGACAGCTAAGGTAACTGTAGCTTGAAAACAGACATAGCTCCTTATTCTAAGGTAATCTGCCACTATATTTACTCATTAATAAATTCATTAACTAGCTAAGACTGCCAGATTTTATACAGACTTCGCGGTAAATGATACACAAGCGCAGATGTAAGTTTTCAGAGATGTAACCTGTTACTTCCTTACCTAAACTCAGTTTCCAACAACTAAATGCTTCATATTTCCTCTTATTGCTATGCCACTGTCCTAACATTATTCTAGTTCTTATAAATTTGCCTAATCCTAATGAAACATTCCACTATACGATCCAACTGTATAATCACAAATTCAAATTTTAAGTTTTCTTTGATTGTCTTTTAACTAAACATAAGTGATTTTGTTATGTATCTGTCTCCTAGACAGAAGGGAAAAGTCTTTCTTGTTCCTTCTGCTCCACAAAAGGTTTGCACATCTTACTGTTCATGCTGTTAACAATCTATTTCTTTTGCAAATTTATAAGCTATAGGAAACCTGTTTAGATCTACCTCTCATGGATGAAATAGACTCCATCCAGATAAGCACATCTGCTCATCAATAGCCTAAAGATCCCACTTACTACCTATTCCAGAGGGTAGGATTCCTCTGGGTTTCAAATGTATAGCTAAAAAAAATTTCTTTCTCCCAAATATACTTAACTTTATTCTCTACCTATTTTATACATACACGTGTGTGTGTGTGTGTGTGTGTGTGTGTGTGTGTGTGTGTGTGTGTGTGTATGTGTGCGCGCTTCAGCATCTTGTCAAGTCCAGGCCCTTACTACAATCCAGGACAGCTCCAGAGAAACAATCTCCAGATGCTCCAATCTCCTCTCACAGATGCTTCTACTGGACCTGTTCCTTCTGATCTGTCCACAGATGATTCCACAGACCCTGGACAGCAAGGAAACAGCCAACTCTCCTAAGACTGGACCAACATCCCCATACACATTTTCCTAGGTTTCCTAGAGACACGTTGCCCCCAAATCAGCAGGAAGTTGCTAATGATCATGACGACCCTATTCCTGCTCCATCACCTCTTTCTATTTTTTTCCATTTTAATTAAACCAAAATGGGGCAATGTTAGCATTTTGTCTAGGCAAAATGTCCCACAGTTACCTGGCAACAGCCACGTGTGCCTGACTCATTATAATAGGGGCTTCTTACCACTCCACTCTCTCTTGTTCTCTTACCATCTTGCTCTCCCTCTGTTCTCTTATCCCCTTCTCTCCCCATTCCCCTCCCCCTTTTCTCTCCATGTGCTCATGGCTGGCCTTTACTTCTCTCTCTCTCTCTCTCTCTCTCTCTCTCTCTCTCTCTCTCTCTCTCTCTCTCTCCATCCCAACTCCCCTCCCCAAGCCCTAAATAAACTCTATTCTATAATATACCATCATGTGGCTGGTCTCTCCCTTTCTCTGTCTCTACTAACCTCTCAACTCCCCTCCCCATGCCCCGAATAAACTCTATTCTACATTATACCATCTTGTGGCTGGTTCCTCAGGGGGAAGGGATCTCTCAGCATGGGTCTATGGAGGCACCACCTTCCCCCATACCTGACTGCACATCCACCATACATATGCCTTCTCTCCTTATCTTTTTATAAAATACAACAGATGCTACAATCCTAATGTTCAAGACACCACTCATTACAGACATAGAACAGAAATAAAAATAAACCATGACGAACCAGGAAGCCCTCCTCTGCTGTGAGCATGCACAAATACTAGAAAGCACTAAGAAGGAACACTGCTATTCTGACTTGTTCAGCTTCCTTTCTTATATAACCCAGGACTACTGGCCCTGGAATGGTACTGTCCACATCAATTGTTAATCAATAAATTCACCACAGACATGGGCAAAGCCCAATCTTGGCAAATCTGGTATAAGCAGTTTCTAAATTGTGATTGTCCCTTCCCAGGTGACTATAGTTTGTATCAAGTTGACAAAACTAACCATGGGTGGAGATGTGTGTGTGTGTGTGTGTGTGTGTGTGTGTGTATACACAGACACACAGACATAGATAGATAGATAGGTAGATAGATAGATAGATAGATAGATAGATAGATAGATGAATTTGAGGGGTTGTAGGATGCATGGGAGAAGATGGAACATTAAAAGTGGGTAATATGCTAAAATGCATTCTATTTAAGTATGAAATTCTCAGCAAAGCATTAAAAATATTTTTAAAAACACAACAACTAAAGACTTTAAAAGCTCTCATTTCAGTTCTGCTCATTGTCAGCCCATAACTCACCTGGTGTGCTCTCTCTAATGACCTGGGCATACCCCATCCTCAACACTGAGATGGGGTGCAGCATGTTTTTCTCATGCTGAGACCCAAAATAAGGTAACTTTAAATGAAATGTCCTCCTCTTCCCCAAATAAAAAGTAGAATTTATATGTAAAACAATGGCTAATGAAAGAGGTTCAGCCTCCAGATGTACAAGCTTACAATGGTTCTATCTCAACATTTTGATGGGGGCGCAGTATCTAAAAGGCCTAACAGTGACATGAAGACAATGCATGAATACACAATAAAATTGTTGCTCTAAGTTCTATGTGTTCTAATTGTTCTAAGTATCTTGTGGGCTTGGTCTGGGAGGATCTGGCCCTCAGCCTAGGCACACATATGAGGATCTGCTTTTAGCATAAAGACCAAGCCTACCAAGGTTACCCACATTAGCAGGAGTCTCTAAAGGATTGTCTGAAACCATTATATTAGAGCAGGAAAAAATCATTATAAAACCAAAGCTTCTGAAGTGCTGCCAAAGTTAGCACTCCTTTTCCATTGGCAGACAGCTGGACAAGCATTGCAGATCTTGTCCTTATGACCATGAGGTCTTGGCAGCCAGAGAGCGTGTGGAGGTACACAGGGAGCATCCAGAGGTTGGGAGTGAGACTCAACTCAAAAACATGCAGTGATAGCAATCCATAGCAGATCTCTATGATAATGGCTCTAAGGAGAGCCATGATGACAAAGAGAAGCAAAATCTTTGTGGTTTGTTCTTATAGGTATTTACAGAAAGATTCATTATTCTACCTTCCTTCCCACACACATAGGAAGGAATTAAAGCACAATCATGATTTAATTGCTCTTTAAAACTCTTCTCCCTACCTTCCTCCAACTCTAATCCCCAAGTTTCATCCACAGCTCTGTAGAAAACCACCTATTTGGAGCCTCCTCTTTCTCTCAGACCCCCATCTCCAATGGGTCACCTAGAACTTACCCACCAACCTTCCTTCTCCCAGTTTTCCCCATTATTTCAGCCTTTAAAACCAGCAGACATTCCCTGGGAACATGACTGCATAAAAGCCACACACGAGGAATTGTTTGTGGTCTATATTACAGAGGCTACAAGGATAGAAAGGAAATAAAAGCAGCTTCAAAATAAACCCTTTGTTGGGTTGGTGTGGTAGTATGCCCACAGATCTCAGCACTCCAGAAGCTGAGGCAGACAGATCTCAGTGAGTATCAGACCAACTAAAGCTACATAGCAAGACACTATCTCAAAAAAGACAAGCAAAAGTACAACATAAAAGCTTTTGAGCTTTGTGCATGTGTTTTGGTGAATTGTCATCCTACAAGTCCTTAACACTTGGATTTATTTGTAGATTTTTATATAGAGAGAATGTTGAAACAAATAATGTCTAAACTTCCTTTAAGTCTTAGAACTGGTGTGGCCTCCAAGGCCAGGGAAGAAGATAGGCTAAGTGCCGAGCTTTACCTCTTCTTCTTCCCCTCCAAATCCAGTCCCCTAGTCTCATCCCTAGCTCTCTAACGCCTGCTATGGACTCCTCTCCACACCTGCCCTCATCTCCAGTGAATCACACAGATCTTACCTCTGAACTTTGACCCCTACACTCATTGCTTTATCCCAGTCTCCGAATTCAGGAGACATTCTCTGGAAACCCAAAGGCCACTCTGGCTAGAGTAACTGCAGATCTTCACCTCTCTCTTCTCTTCTCCAAATCAAAATTCCCGAGTCTCACCGCCATCTCCATAGCATCCCATCCACTGCAGCTGCTTCACATCCCTCTTTGCCCCCATCTCCAGTAGGTCAGGCAGATCTACCTTCCTCCTAACTCATGACTTTATCCCAGTTCCCAACCAGAGCAGGCATTCTTTGGAAACTCAGCCAGGCCTGCCAGAGAAACCAGAAGACCAGCAAAAACAGGTAGGCTAGTTTCATATCTTCACTCTCCCTCCTATATCCCGTCCTCCAGTCTCATTTCCATTACCTGTTGGGGCCTCTCCTCAGTGTATTTCCCCATTCTTTGGGGACTACACAGATCCTGATGGAATGCCTTGATTTCCTCTCTCCTGTGAGTCGCCTCAGTCCACCTACTCCTAGGCCATCTCCATTTCTAAGTATCGGGTCTCTAGAAACACATTTCACCCAGAACTTCAATGATCAATCTGTAAGTATACCAGAAGAATGCCATACTGGGTAAGACAGAACTATCATTCTGTCCTAAAACCAGAGAGGGAAAAAGAAACCAAGGAACAGAATACCTACCAGATAAGAACAAGACCAGAATTATGAATTAGCACCTAGAATTATGATCTTCCCAAACCCAGATTCCTAAATGCCAGTGTAAAAGTACAATCAATGATAATCAGATTAATATGTCCCCATTAGGGCCAAGTAATAGTCAACATAGCTGAACCACAAGAAAAAGACCTTAAAATAGCATTCATGGATATGATAGAAGTCCTTAAAAAGGAAATGAATAAACCCCCTAAAGAAATCTATGAAAACACAAATAGTGGTAGAAAATGAATAAAATTGTATAAGACCCGAGGGTGTAAATATTATCTCCACAGAAACCCAAGCTAAGAGAAATGTGGAAATGGAAAATTTAAGATCTCAAACATGAGCCTTAGAGACAAGTCTCACCAACAAGATAAAAGAGATTAAAGAAAAAATCTCAGGCACTAAACACATGATATAGAAATAGATATGTTTGGTAAAGAAAATGTTAAATCTAAAAAATATCCTGGCCAAAAACATGAAGGAAATCTGGGACACTGTGAAAAGACAAAATCTACAAATAAGAATAGGGAAGGAGAAGAAATAAGTCAAAGATACAGAAAATATTTTCAACAAAATCATAGAAGAAAATTTCCCTAACATAAAACTTGTGTTATCGAGGCACAAGTGTATATAGAATACCAAATAGACTGGGCCAGGACAGAAATTGCCCTGGGCATTGAAGAAGCAATATACTAAGCATACAGAACAAAGTAAGAGTATAAAAAGCTGCAAGGGGAAAAGACAAAGTAACATATAAAGGCAGACTTATTAGACTAATACCTGACTTCTAATTGGAGACTTTAGATGACAGAAGAACCTAGACAGATGTGCTACAGATTCTAAGAGGACACAGATGCCAGAGCAGACTACTATACCCAGCAAAGCTTTTAGTCAGCATAGATAAAGAAAATAAGGCATTC
This sequence comes from Tokudaia tokunoshimensis, assembly GCA_036184795.1. Classification (NCBI taxonomy): domain Eukaryota; kingdom Metazoa; phylum Chordata; class Mammalia; order Rodentia; family Muridae; genus Tokudaia; species Tokudaia tokunoshimensis. Next base: position 7,931,711 of record BTHU01000005.1, on the reverse strand, counting down.
CAAGATAAAACCAACTTAAAAAATATCAATGTATAGATCTGCCCCCGCAGACAATACTAGAAAGCAAACTCTAACCTAAAGAGGCTTAGCACACCCAAGAAAGTCCTAGTAATAAGTAACCTTAGACTAGCAAATCAAAAGAGGGGAAACACATGCACACACACACAGACACCACTACCACCACCACCAGCAGCAGCAGCAGCAACACCACCACCCACACAGACCACTACCACCACCACCAACAGCCACAACCACAACAACAATAAAATACTAGAAATCAACAAACACTGCTCATTGACATATCTCAACATCAACTATCTCAATTCTCCAATAAAAATATACACACTAACAGAATGGATATGAAGAGTACCTATCATTCTGTTGCATCCAAAAAATACACCATAATATCAATGATAGACACCATCTCAGAGTGAAAAGATGTTCTGAGTAGGACCCAAGAAGCAAGCTATGATAGTCATTTTAGTATCTGAAAATAAAATAGACTTCAAACAAAAACTAATCAAAAATCAGTTATGGAAGGACATTAAATACTCAACAAAGAAAAGAGTCCACCAAGAAGACATTACAATTCTTAATATCTATGCAAAAAACACAAGGACATTCAAGTTTAAAAAGAAACACTATTACAGTTTAAATCACATGGTGACCTTCACACAATAAGAGGGGAAGATTTCAATACCTGACTCTCACCAATAGACAGGCTATTCAGACAAAAACTAGAGAGAGAAATGCTGGAGATAATTGATTTTATACACCAATGGAACCTAACAGATATTTACAGAACATTTCAAATAAACACAAAAGAATATACCTTCTCTGCATCCCATACAATTTTCTTCAATAAGTGACCACAAAGTTGGTCACAAAACATGTCTCAACAGGTACAAGATGATTGAATCACCACCCTGCATCCTATCTGACTATCATGGATGAATGAAAGGTAGACATAAACAACAACAGAAACAACAGAAAATTTCCATACTCCTGGAAACTGAAGAATTTACTACAGAGTGAAAAATAAATTCATAAATTAAGAAAAATACCAAAGACTTTTGAAAATTGAATGAAGACGAATGTATACTTTGTCCCAATTTAATTCATAGCACTATGTGTCTACATTAAATATTAGAGATCTAAAACTTGTAACTTAACAACACACCAGAAAGCTCTAGAAGAACAAGAAGAATTCACACTCTAAAGGAATAAATGTCAAGAAATAATCAGTGAAAAGGCACACATAACAGACACTTGAGGAAATCTAGAGAATCCTAAGGACATGCTTTAAAAACCCATACTCTACCAAACTAGAAAATCTAAAAAAAATAGATAATTTTCTTGATACATAACACCAAATTTAAGACAATGTCAGATCATGAATTTAAATAGACCTATAATCACATAACAAATAAAAGCAGTAAATAGAAGTTTATCAACAACAACGAAAACAATAAAGCCCAGGGCCAGATGGACTTTGCACTGAAGAATAATTGATGCCAATATACCTGATATTATCCCGTAAGATAGAAACAGAAAGACCATTTCCCTTATGAGGCTATAGTTGCCTTGCTACTCAAACTGCATAAACATCCAGCAAAAAAAAAAAAAGGAAGTCACAGACCAATTTCCCTTATAAATACAGATGTAAAAATATTCAGTAAAATACTTGCAAACAGAATTCAAAAACACACCAAAAAGGTTATCCACTGTGATCAAGCAGAATTCATCCTGTAGATGCAAGGATGATTCAATATAGTAGATCAACTAATGTAATTCATCATATAAACAAACTGAAAGACAAAAACTACATGATCCTATCATTATATAAAGAAAAGGCCTTTGACAAAATTCAACACTCCTTTATGATAAAAGTCCTGGGGAGTTTAGAAATACAAAGGACATGCCTCAAATTAATAAAGGCACTGTACAGGGAGCTCATAGTCAATATCAACTTAAATGGAAAGAAACTCAAAGAAATCCCACTAAAATCAGGAAGAAGAAAAGGTTGTCCACTCTCTCCACACATAATCCATATAGAGACATAAGACAACTGGAAGAAATCAAAGGGATATAAATTGTAAAGAAAATATTCGAAATATCTTTATTTGATACATTCATGATATGATAGTATACATAAATGACCCTAGAACCACGATACTTCTACAACTGATAAATACTTTCAGCAAAGTAGTTGGAAGAAAAGTTAACTAAGAAAATCAGTTGTCCTCTATATACAAATGACAAGCATTCTGGGAAAGAAATCAGGGAGACGACACCTTTCACAATAGTCTCAAATAATGTAAAATATTTCATGTTATCTCTAATGAAGCAAGTGGAAGATTTAGATAATAAAAATCTTTACGACACTGAAGAAAATATTAGAAGATAGAAACATCTCCCATGCTCATGGATCAGTAGCATTAATACAGTAAAAACAACCATCCTACCAAAAGCAACCTACAGATTCAGTGCAATCCCCATCAAAATACCAATACAATTATTTAGAGATCTTGAAAGGACAATTTTCAGCTTCTGATGGAAACACACAAAAATCCACAGTAGCTAAAACAACCCTGCATAATAAAAGAACTGCTGGGGGCATCACCATCCCTGACCTTAAATTGTACTACAGTAATAAAAATCAGCATGGATTTGGCCTGCCAAAACAGACAAATCACTACAATTGAGTTGAAGTACAAGACATAAATCCATATACCTGAGTACATCCAATAATTGACCAAGAGGCCAGAAATATACACTGGAAAAAAGACAGAATCTTCAATGAATGGTGCTGGCATAACTGAACAGCTGCATGCAGAAGAATCCAATACTTATCACTCTGCACAAAACTCAATTCTAAACAAAAACTTTAACATAAGGCTAGATACACTGAACCTGGTAGAAGATAAAGTGGGAAATAGCTATGAACTCGTTGGTACATGAATAGATTTTCTGAATAAAATACTTTTAGAATAGGCATTTTTTATTATTATTATTATTATTATTATTTTTATTTTTATTATTATTATTATTATTATTAAATGGGACCTCATGAGGCTGAAAAGCTTCTGTTCTGGCAAAGAATACCATCATTTGGACAGAGCAGCAGTCTATAGAATTGGAAAAGATCTTTCTCGGTTCGGGTAGACTACACTGAAGAGACAGGTACCCAGATTCTCCCCAATATAACATCGCTTGGGACACGGCCTATTGGGGCTTCCGTCTGCTCCCAAGAACGGGACAGCGCTGTGGTCGTCTGGGCGCCAGATCTGCTGTAGGCCATCCCCTCTGCAGGGTGACCAGCGCCACCGAGAGAGTGCAGAGTGCACTCCGCCATCTTTGCTCCAGTGGCCAGGTAGTTGGGACTGTCAGGCTCGGAGACAGACAGGCATAGTATTGCTTGGGTCTCAGGCGGGTTGTGTGTACCATGCTCCCAAGAGCTGGGCAGATCTGCAGTAACCAGTGGCCAGCTCTGCTGTGGGACTTCTGCCTTGGAGAGGGACGCCCCCTCCCCCCCCCCACTCTGGGAGAGATCACACACCCCTGCACAGGGCAGGAGCCTACCAGCCTCCTTTAGGCGACCTCTGCTCCGGGAATCCATTACACTGAGCCTTTGGATGTGCAGGGACTCCCCAATAGAACAACACTTGGGGCAAGGCACATCAGGGTTCCAAAGTCACTCAGGAGCAGGGCAGGCCCCAGAAATCGGTGCCAGGGGAATCCTGGTAATCCAGGGGGGCCAGAAATAGCTGTGCAGGCTCACAGGAGGTCCAACCAACAGCCAGTGACAGCAGGACCAACTAACATCAGAGGTAACCAGATGGCAAAAGACAAACGTAGGAACGTTACTAACAGAAATCAAAGTAATATGGCACCATCCGAACCCAACTCTCCAACAGCAGCAAGTCCTGGATACCCCACCATAACCGAAAGACAGATCTGGATTTAAAATCACTTCTCATGATGCTATTAGAGGGTCACAAGAAGGACACAAATAAATCTAATAAAGAATTACAGGAGACCATGAATCAACGGTTAGAAGCCCTTACAAAGGAAACACAAAAATCGCTTAGAGAAATGCCGGAGAACATGGATCAAAAGATGGAGACCCACAAGGAGACAACACAAAAATCGCTTAAAAAAATGAATCAACAGGTAGATGCACTTTCAAAGGAATCACAAAAATTGCATAAAGAAATGCAGAAGAATATGGGTCAACAGACAGATGCCCAGAGGGAGGCAAAACAAAAAGTGCTTAAAGAAATGAATCAACGGATAGATGCCCTTACAAAGGAAACACGAGAACTGCTTAAAGAAATGCAGGAGACGATGGATCAACAGATGGAATCCCATGAGAAGGAAACACAAAAATCGCTCAGAGAAATGCAGGAGAACTTGGGTCAACAGGCAGAAATCCTGAAAGAGGTAATGCAAAAATACCTTAAAGAAATACAGGAAAATACAAACAAACAAGTGAAGGATCTCAGCAAATCCATCCAGGATCTAAAAAAGGAAGTAGAAACAACTAAGAAATCACAAAGGGAGACAACTTTGGAGATAGAAAACCTTGGGAAGAAATCAGGAGTCATAGATGCAAACATCAACAATAGAATACAAGAGATGGAAGAAAGAATCTCAGGTGCTGAAGATTCCATAGAAAGCATCGACCCAACAGTCAAAGAAAATGCAAAATGCAAAAAACGTGTAACCCAAAACATCCAGGAAATCCAGGACACAATGAGAAGACCAAACCTAAGGATTATAGGTATAGATGAGAGTGAAGATTTGCAACTTAAAGGGCCAGTAAACATCTTCAACAAAATTATGGAGGAAAACTTCCCTAACCTAAAGAGAGAGATGCCGATGAATGTACAAGAAGCCTACAGAACTCCAAACAAACTGGACCAGAACAGAAATACCTCCTGTCACATAATAATCAAAACACAAAATGTACTAAACAAAGAAAGAATATTAAAAGCAGTAAGAGAAAAGGGCCAAGTGACATACAAAGGAAGACCTATTCGAATCACATCAGACATCTCACCAGAGATTATGAAGGCCAGGAGATCCTGGGCAGATCTCATGCAGACACTAAGAGAGCACAAATGCCAGCCTAGTCTACTATACCCAGAAAAACTCTCAATCACCATAGATGGAGAGACCAAGATATTCCATGATAAAACCAAATATTCACAATATCTTTCCACAAATCCAGCCCTGCAACGGATGATAGGTGGAAACCTCCAATACAGGGAGAGAAACAACACCCTGGAAAAAATGAGATAATAACCTTCTTGAATCAAACCCAAAAGTAGATAACCACTCAAACATAAAGATAGCATCAAGAATGGCAGGTGGCAATAATCACTATGCCTTAATCTCTCTTAATATCAATGGTCTCAATTCCCCAATAAAAAGACATAGACTAGCAGACTGGATACTTAAACGGGACCCAGCATTTTGCTGCATGCAGGAAACGCACATCAGTGTCAAAGACAAACACTACCTCAGAGTAAAAGGCTGGAAAACAATTTTACAAGCAAATGGCCCCAAAAAACGAGCTGGAGTAGCCATCCTAATATCATATAAAATTGATTTTCAACCTAAAGTCATCAAAAAAGACACAGAAGGACACTACATACTGATCAAGGGAAAAATCCACCATCAAGAACTCTCAATTCTGAATATCTATGCTCCAAAAGCAAGGGCACCCTCATTCCTAAAAGAAACTTTACTAAAGCTCAAAGCACACATTGCACCTCACACAATAATAGTGGGTGACTTCAACACCCCGCTCTCTGAAATGGATCGTTCAGGAAAGCAGAAAATAACAGGGACACAGTGAATCTAATTGAAGCCTTGGACCAACTGGAACTAACAGATATATATAGAACATTTCATCCTAGAGCTAAAGAATACACCTTCTTCTCAGCACCTCAAGCTACCTTCTCCAAAACTGACCATATAATTGGTCACAAATCAGACCTCAACAGATATAAGAAGATAGAACTAATCCTATGCCTCCTATCAGATCACTATGGAATAAGGGTGGTCTTCAATGGCAACAAAAACAAAAGAAAACCCACATACACATGGAGGCTGAATAATGCTCTACTCAATGATAACTTGGTCAAGGTGGAAATAAAGAAAGAAATCAAAGACTTTTTGAAAGTTAATGAAAATGAAGGCACAACATACCCTAATTTATGGGACACAATAAAAGCAGTGCTAAGAGGAAAACTCATAGCCCTGAGTGCCGCCAAAAAGAAACGGGAGACAGCATACACTAACAGCTTAATGGCACACCTGAAAGCCCTGGAACAAAAAGAAGCAAATACACCAAAGAGGAGTAGAAGGCAGGAAATCATCAAACTCAGGGCTGAAATCAATCAAGTAGAAACAAATAAAACCATACAAAGAATCAACAAAACGAGGAGTTGGTTCTTTGAGAAAATCAACAAGATAGATAAGCCCTTAGCCAGACTAACCAGAGGGCACAGAGATAGTATCCAAATTAATAAAATCAGAAACGAAAAGGGAGAGATAACAACAGAAACTGAGGAAATTCAAAAAATCATCAGATCCTACTACAAGAACCTGTATTCAACACAACTAGAAAATCTTGCGGAAATGGACAATTTCCTTGATAGATATCAAATATCAAAATTAAATCAGGATCAAATAGACCATCTAAACCGTCCTATAACCCCTGAAGAAATAGAAGTCGTCATTGGAAGGCTTCCAACCAAAAAAAGCACAGGTCCAGATGGTTTTAGTGCAGAATTCTATCAGACCTTCAAAGAAGACGTAACACCAATACTCTTCAAACTGTTCCCCAAAATAGAAACAGAAGGAACACTACCCAACTCGTTCTATGAAGCCACAATTACACTAATACCAAAAGCACACAAAGATCCGACAAAGAAAGAGAATCTCAGGCCAATCTCTCTTATGAATATCGATGCAAAAATACTCAATAAAATTCTTGCCAACAGAATCCAAGAACACATCAAAATGATCATTCACTACGATCAAGTAGGCTTCATCCCAGGGATGCAGGGATGGTTTAATATAACGAAATCCATCAATGTAATCCACTATATAAACAATCTCAAAGAAAAAAAACCACATGATCATCTCATTAGATGCTGAGAAAGCATTTGACAAAATTCAGCATCCTTTCATGCTAAAGGTCTTGGAAAGATCAGGAATTCGAGGCCCATATCTAAACATAGTAAAAGCAATTTACAGCAAACTGGTAGCCAGCATCAATCTAAATGGAGAGAAACTTGAAGCAATCCCACTAAAATCAGGGACTAGATAAGGCTGCCCTCTCTCTCCATATCTTTTCAATATAATACTTGAAGTTCTAGCTAGAGCAATTAGACAACAAAAAGAGGTCCAAGGGATACAAATTGGAAAGGAAGAAGTCAAACTATCACTATTTGCAGACAATATGATAGTATACTTAAGCGACCCAAAAAATTCCACCAGAGAACTCCTACAGCTGATAAACGACTTCAGCAAAGTGGCCGGATATAAAATCAACTCAAGCAAGTCAGTAGCCTTCCTATACTCAAAGGATAAGCAGGCTGAGAAAGAAGTAAGAGAAATGATACCCTTCACGATAGCCACAAACCATATAAAGTATCTTGGCGTGACTCTAACCAAACAAGTGAAAGATCTGTATGACAAGAACTTCAAGTCTCTGAAGAAAGAAATTGAAGAAAACCTCAGAAGACGGAAAAGTCTGCCATGCTCATGGATTGGCAGGATTATTATAGTAAAAATGAGCATGTTATCAAAAGTAATATACAGATTCAATGAAATCCCCATCAAAATCCCAACTCAATTCTTCATAGAGTTAGAAAGAGCAATTCAAAAATTCATCTGGAATATCAGAAAACCCAGAATAGCTAAAACTATTCTCAAGATTAAAAGAACCTCTGGGGGAATCAGTATCCCGGACCTCAAGCTGTACTACAGAGCAATAGTGTTAAAAACTGCATGGTATTGGTACAGTGGCAGGCATGTAGATCAATGGAACAGAATTGAAGACCCAGAAATGAATCCACACTCCTATGGTCACTTGATCTTTGACAAAGGATCTAAAACCATCCAGTGGAAAAAAAGATAGCCTTTTCAACAAATGGTGCTGGCTCAACTGGAGGTCAACATGCAGAAGAATGCAAATTGACCCATTCTTATCTCCTTGCACTAAGCTCAATTCCAAGTGGATCAAGGACCTCCACATAAAACCAGACACACTGAAACTAATAGAAAGGAAACTAGGGAAGAACCTTGAACATATGGGCACAGGGAAGAATTTCCTGAACAGAACTCCAATAGCTTATGCTCTAAGATCAAGAATAGACAAATGGGACCTCATTAAATTAAAGTTTTTGCAAGGCAAAAGACACTGTCAAAAAGACAAAGCGGCAACCAACTAACTGGGAGATGATCTTTACCAACCCTACATCCGACAGAAGGCTAATATCCAATATATACAAAGAACTCAAGAAGTTAAACTCCAGAGAGGCAAGTAACCCTATTAAAAAATGCGGTACAGAGCTAAACAAAGAGTTTTCACCTGAAGATTATCTAATGGCTGAGAAGCACCTAAAGAGATGTTCATCATCCTTAGTCATTAGGGAAATGCAAATCAAAACAACCCTGAGATTCCATCTCACACCATTCAGAATGGCTAAGATCAAAAACACAGGAGACAGCAGTTGTTGGCAAGGATGTGGAGAAAGAGGAACACTCCTCCACTGCTGGTGGAATTGCAAGCTGGTACAACCACTCTGGAAAGCAGTCTGGTGGTTTCTCAGAAAACTGGGCATGACACTCCCGGAGGATCCGGCTATACCACTCCTGGGCATATACCCAGAGGCTTTACCTGCATGCAATAAGGACACATGCTCCACTATGTTCATAGCAGCCTTATTTATAATAGCCAGAAGCTGGAAAGAACCCAGATGTCCCTCAACGGAGGAATGGATTCAGAAGATGTGGTATATCTACACAATGGAATACTACCCTGCAATTAAAAACAATGAATTCACGAGATTCCTAGGCAAATGGTCAGAACTTGAAAATATCATCCTTAGTGAGGTAACCCAATCACAAAAGAACACACATGGTATGCAGTCACTGATAAGGGGATATTAACCCAGAATCTCGGAATACCCTAGACACAATTCGCATATCAATAGATTTCTAAGTAGATGGAAGGAGAGACCCCTGGTCCTGGAAAGACTGGATGTAGGGGAATGCCAGGACAGAGAAGCGAGAGGGGGCTGAGTGGGGAAGAGAGGGAGGGAAGGGGGCTTATGGGACTTTCGGGGAGGGAGGAAACTGGAAAGGGGAAATGATTTTGAACGTAAATTAAAAAAAACTTAGAAAATAAAATTTAAAAAAAAAGGAAAAGATCTTTATCAATTCTTCATCTGATAAATGGATAATATCCAAAATATATAAAGAACACAATTAGGTATCAAGGAAACAAATAACCCAATTAAAAATGGGGTATTGAACTAACCAGAAAGTTCTCAAAAGGGCAAACACAAATGGCCGAGAAGCACTTAAAGAAATGTTCAACATCTAGTCATCAGGCAAATACAAATCAAATGACATTCAGATTTCGTCTTACACCTGCCACAATGGCTAATATCAGTAAAACAAGTGACATCAATAAAACATGTGCTAATGAGGATGTGGAGCAAGAGGAACACTCATCCACTGCTGGTGGGAGGGCAAACTAGTACAGCCAATGTGGAAATCTATGTTGCAATTCCTCAGCAAGATGAAAACAAATCTACCCAATATCTAGCTATGCCATTCCTTGGCATATACCCAAAAGATGTGTCATCCTACCACAGAGACACTAATTCAACCATGATCATTGCTACTCTATTCACAGTATCCAGAAATCAGAAAGAACCAATATGCCCCTGAACAGAAGAGTAGAATTTTAAAAATGTGGTATATTTTACAATTGAGTATTACTTGGTTGTTAAAAAAATTAAATTCACAGGCAAATAGATGGAAGTAGAAAAAATATACTGAGTGAGGTAACCCAGATCCAGAAAGACAAATATGATACGTATTTGTTTATATGTGTATATTAGCTGTTAAGTCCATGATACCTATGCTGTAATCTGTATATCTACTGATGTTAGGAAATGAGTAAGGGACTATAGGAGATAGTGGAGAATAACATATAAACCTCTCCAGGAAAGAGACTAAACAGTTATGCGTGCATATGATGAGTTTCAACGTGAGAATCCAGTGGTAGGGGGATGACAGAGAACCTGAGACTAGTTAGCCTAGGACCTAGAATAAACCAAATACTGCTGTTTTAAGAAAAAATGACTAAATGACTGCTAATAGCAGTTTGCTGTACTCATAGATAGTGAGTGCCTTGCTCAGACATAATCAGAGAAGCTTACTCCTGAAGCAGATAGGAAAAAAATATAGAAATCCACACCCAGACATTATTCAGAGAGTAAAAGACACTTAGAACATTTAGCCCTAAATACAGTGTCTCTATCAAATACTTCCCCTCAGATCTGGGAACCCTGCAGAAGAGAAGGCAGAAAAAAAGTAGAAGTCAGAGGGGATGGAGGACATCAAAAAGACTCCTTTAAATCAACATGACCAATGTACTTATGAACACACAGAGACTGAAGCAACATGCATAGGGCCTACACCCAGTGGGGTCCTAGAGGTAAAAGGACACATGCCTTTAACCCTATCCCAAAAAGCTATATCGAGTTGATAGCCACTTGCAAATGAAAATTTCATCTTCTCCAAGGGAGTTTTACTGAAGAAATAAACCACTCTAAAGGGAAAGTTGCATGCCCAGTGATAGATGGCCAAAAGAAAATGAACTTAATGGCATCTTTGGAGGTTCCTTGTCTAATAATGTTATGTCAGGGATTTTCATTTTTTAAAATATATTCTGTATTTTTTTGTATTTTTAACACACACATACATACACACACATCCATAATAATGTCATGTCAGGGATTTTCATTTTTTTAAATATATTCTGCATTTTTTAAATTTTTTTTAACTTTTTTGATTTTATTTTATTTTATTTTATTTTTTTTAATTTACATTCCAAATCATTTCCCCTTTCCCGTTACCTCCCTCCCCGAAAGTCCCATAAGCCCCCTTCCCTCCCTCTTTTCTCCATTCAACCCCCTCTCGTTTCTCTGTCCTGGCGTTCCCCTACATCCAGTCTTTCCAGGACCAGGGGTCTCTCCTTCCATCTTCTTAGAAATCTATTGATACGCGAATTGTGTCTAGGGTATTCCGAGATTCTGGGTTAATATCCCCTTATCAGTGACTGCATACCATGTGTGTTCTTTTGTGATTGGGTTACCTCACTAAGGATGATATTTTCAAGTTCTGACCATTTGCCTAGAAATTTCGTGAATTCATTGCTTTTAATTGCAGAGTAGTATTCCATTGTGTAAATACACCACATCTTCTGAATCCATTCCTCCGTTGAGGGACATCTGGGTTCTTTCCAGCTTCTGGCTATTATAAATAAGGCTGCTATGAACATAGTGGAGCATGTGTCCTTAACATTCATAAACACACACACACACACACACACACACACACACACACACACTGAACACTGAACTGTCAGCCTGTACTGATTTTAAATTGATCAACTTATATGCCCAAAGTGGACAAATTCTGGAAACTTTTTCAAATTACTTTGTAGTTACTGAAAATAAACTAGTACAGTACTTTGCTTCTTTACTTCTAAGATGAGAGATGTTACCCTATAATGGTTAGTACTAACTGGCAACCTTTCAGAGAAGCAAGAGTCACCCAGGAGATGAGCCTCTCGGCATGCTGTGGTGTGTTGTCTTGATTTCTTTAATAGACGTGGGAAGAACCATCTTGATTGTTGGTAGTCCCTCTACAGAGGATTTGAACTGTATAAAATGGAGAGACTGAGCTGAGCACTACCATGCCTCCATTGCTCTGTTCTGGCTTGTAGATGTGATGTGATCAGGTGATTCAGACTCTGGTCACCTTGACTGCCATGATGGGTTGCACAATTGATGAGTGAGGCAAAGTAGACCTTTTCTCCCTTGAGTCGATGTTCTCAAATTTTCTTTATCAAAGCACCAGGAAAAGAAACTGAAGTATCCTTACCCAACAAAAGCAACCTTCCATTTTTTTTCTGAACATGGAAGCTCTTGACCTGGACTCTCCTGGATTGTAAGAACCCACCTGTATTTTAAGCTGTCTCCACTCTGATCCCCTGTTTCTGGTTCTGATGAACACTTAATTTTATTGGTCCTTTTTACACTTGAACTTTTGATTTCATGTGTATGCTTTAACTTGGATCCACCTCACTCCTCAGTGTTGGACCATGTTAAAGAGAATCCCTGCCCTGGCTGAACCTCTCCACCTTCTACACTGACCAATCCCAACTTGCTTAGCTCAGTAGCTCATTCCAAAGAATTCCAAAGAATTGCTAAGTTGGCAGTGTGGCAACACCAAAACATGTTTTTTTCATCTACTAAAAGTGAAAGAGGGCATAAATTGTGTGCACAAGAGTGTGTAAACATGTCAAGGGGAAGTGACTAAAGGATGCTTTCTTTTCAATTTTTAAAAAAATCATCATTATTGTATTGGTATTGTTCTGCAGTCTATTCTAAAATAATTTAAAATGTGTTTTATGCAACTTTTTTCACTCAAAATTCGGATCAATTGTCATCTTTAGCTATACTGATAGATTTGCATAATCTTCTGCCTTGCATAGAGACTAGTAAATAGCAATTCAGATTCCTTTGAGTACAGAGAAAAAGAATGTAAATGATCCTCCTTACTTCAACTTACTTTACAAAATCAAAGGAGAAATAAAAAGTTCTTCTGTGGGAAAACTCAAATTGCTCTTCTGATCCAAGATGGATACTTTTGTCCTCTTGTTTAGCTTTATCCCCTTGGTTTCTTTCTTTCTTTGTTTGTTTTGTTTTGATTTTAGAAAGTGTATTTTTTTTCTCAGATGATAAAATACTATCAAAGTATCAATTTGTTTTGTAGAGCACTATGCTCTGAGCCAAACAACTGCCATCTTTGCAAGACCAGCTGGGTCTGCTTACAAACATCATCACAGCTAGACTTGTTGACTGACAGTCTCTGCTAGAACGAGGGGTGGACAAGGTCTTTTTTTTGTTTGTTTGTTTGAGTTTTTATTTCTTTTTCTTTTTCTTTTTTTTTTTGCTTTGCATTTTCTTTATTTATTATTATTATTATTATTATTATTATTATCTATATTCTTTATTTACATTCCAAATGATTTCCCCTTTCACGGTTCCCCCCTCCCCGAAAGTCCCATAAGCCCTCTTCCATCCCCCTGTTCCCCATTTGCCTAAGAATTTCATGAATTCATTATTTTTAATTGCTGAGTAGTATTCCATTGTGTAAATACACATGGAAAATATCTCTGATAAAATTGAAGAAATATATAGAAAAACACGTTAAGATTTACTATTTCATGAAAAAATTATACCGATAAAATGGTAGGCATAAAAATATTCCTAAGTTGATTGAAAGTGGAATTATAAATATTTTCTGATAAAATTGAAAATATACAAGGAAAATATTTCTGATAAAACTCAAGAAATATATAGAAAAACACATTAAAACTGACTATTTCATGAAAAATTATACAGATAAGATGGTAGGCATAAAAATATTCCTAAACTGATTGAAAGTAGAAGTAAAAACATTTTCTGATAAAATTGAAGATTTACATGGAAAATATCTCTGATAAAATTGAAGAAATTTATACAGATAAATTGGTAGGAATTAAAATATTCCTAAGTTGATTGAATGTAGAATTATAAACATTTTCTGATAAAGTTGAAGATTTACGTGACAAATATTTCTGATAAAATTGAAAAAATATATGGAAAGACATTAAAATTGAAGATTATCATGGAAAATTATACAGATAAAATGGTAGGCATAAAAATATTTCTAAGTTGATTGAAAGTTAAATTATAAACATTTTCTGATAAAATTGAAAATTTACATGGAAAATATCTCTGATAAAATTGAAGAAATATATAAAAACACGTTAAGATTGAGTATTTTGTGAAAAATTATACAGATAAAATGATAGGCATAAAAATATTCCTAAGTTTTTTGAAAGTGGAATTATAAACTTTAAAAACTTTATAATTTATAACTTATAAATTATAAACTTTATAAATTATAATTTATAAATTATAAATTATTTTATGATAAAATTGAAGACCTACAAGAAAAATATTTCTGAAAAAATTAAAGAAATAAATAGAAAAACTTGTTAAAACTAACTATTACATAGAAAATTAGACAGATAAAACAAAAGGTATAAAAATGTTCCTAAGTGGATTGAAAGTAAAATTATAGACATTGTCTGATAAAATTGAAGATTTACATGGAACATATTTCTGATAAAATTGAAAAAAATATAGAAAAACATTAAAATTGAAGATTGTCATGGACAATTATACCAATAAAATGGTAGGCATAAAACTATTCCTAAAATGATTAAAGTGAAATTACAAACATTTTCTGACGAAATTGAAGATTTACATGGAAAATATTTCTGACAAAATTGAAGAAATATATAGAAAAAAATGTTAAAACTAAAGATTATCATGGAAAATAATACAGTTAAAATGGTAGACATAAAAACATTGAAAGCGGAATCAAAACATTTTCTGATAAAATTGAAGATTTACATGAAAAATATTTCTGTTAGACTATGTTTTTTGTTGGGGAATTGAGTCCATTGATGTTATAAGATATTAATGAATAGTGATTGTTGCTTCCTGTTATTTTTGATGTTATTTCTATGTTTGTGTGGTTACTTTCTTTTGGGTTGGTTGGAAGAAGATTAATTTCTTGCTTTTTCTAGGGTATAATTTCCCTCCTCATGTTGGCGTTTTCCATCTATTATCCTTTGTAGGGCTGGATTTGTGGAAAAATATTGTGTAAATTTGGTTTTATCATGGAATATCTTGGTTTCTCCATCTATACTAACTGAGAGTTTTGCTGGGTATAGTAATCTGGGCTGGCATTTGTGTTCTCTTAGGGTCTGTATGAGATCTGCCCAGGATCTTCTAGCATTCATCGTCTCAGGTGAGAAGTCTGGTGTAATTCTGATAGGCCTGTCTTTATAGGTTACTTGGCCTTTTCCCTTACTGCTTTTAATATTCTTTCTTTGTTTAGTGCATTTGGTGTTTTGATTATTATGTGCTGGGAGGACTTTCTGGTCTGGTCCAGTCTGTTTGGAGTTCTATAGGCTTCTTGTATGTTCATGGGCATCTCTTTCTTTAGGTTAGGGAAGTTTTCTCCTATAATTTTGTTAAAGATGTTTACTGGCCCTTAAAGTTGGAAATCTTCACCCTCTTCTATACCTATAATCCTTAGGTTTGGTCTTCTCATTGTGTCCTGGATTTCCTGGATGTTTTGGCTCAGGAGCTTTTTGCATTTTGCATTTTCTTTAACTGTTGAGTCAATGTTTTCTATGGTATCTTCAGACCCTGAGATTCTTTCTTCTATCTCTTGTATTCTGTTGTTGATGCATGTCTGACTCCTGAATTCTTTCCAAGATTTTCTATCTCGAGAGATGTCTCACTTTGTGATTTCTTTATTGTTTCTACTTCCAGTTTTAGATCCTGGGTGGTTTTGTTCAGTTCCTTCACTTGTTTGTTTGTGTTCTCCTGTAATTCTTTAAGGGATTTTTGTGTTTCCTCTTTAAGGGCCTCTACCTGTTCACCCATGCTCCCCGGTATTTCTTTCAGGGATTTTTGTGTTTCCTCTTTTTTTACCATTTGACCCATGTTCTCCTGTATTTCTTTAAGGGAGTTATTTATGTCCTTCTTGATGTCCTCTAACAGCATCATGAGAAGAGACTTAAAATCCAACTCTTGCTTTTCCGATGTGTTGGGGTATCCGGGATTTGCTGTGGTGGGAGAACTGGGCTCTGACATTGCCAAGTAGCCTTGGTTTCTGTTGGTAGGGTTCTTGCCCTTGCCTTTCGCCATCTGGTTATCTCTGATGTTAGTTGGTATTGTTGTCTCTGGCTGGAGCTTGCCCTTCCTATGGGCCTGTAAACCTGTGTCTGTATTCCTAGGAGATCATCTCTCTTCTGGCAGGGTCTGTGCACAGAAGGCTGTGGAGCTGTCTGGTTCCCACTGCAAATGGCAGCCGAAAGGGAAGACTCCTGTCCCAGCTGCTCCATTGATTGTATGCTTTGTGCACTCCTAGCTGTACCCCTCCAGAGAGAATGTGGAGATCTCACCTCCACACTCAGAAGTGCAATCCTTGCTGGGAGATCACTCTCTCCTGGCGGGCTAAGCACAGAAGGCTTTGGAGCTGCCTGGTTCCCTGCTGCAGATGACAGCTGGAAGGGAAGACTCCTGATGACAAAGTTTTTAAAAGATCCTCAGCAGAGCATCCAGCCATTCTTGCTAACCTTTTGGGCAGGCTTAGATTTTTTTCAAAACCTACTTTATTTAGGGTTCCTAAATGCTTCAATCTCTCTTTTTACCCACCAACCAGAGGCAGAGGGGGAAAAGTTAATAGGAAAGTGGTGTTTTGAACCTGTTTAGAAGTATGTCCTTGGGGTGATTCCACCCCTTGATGTCCGGAATCCAGCAGTCCAGTTCAATGGCAAACACCAAACAAGAATCAGTAGCTGTAGTAAAACTTCTCTGGAAATCAGTATGGTAGTTCCTCAGAAAATTGGACATAGTACTACCTGAGGATTCGGCTATACCACTCCTGGCCATATACCCAGAAGATGCTCCAACATGCAATAAAGACATATGCTCCACTATGTTCATAGCAGCCTCATTTATAATAGCCAAAAGCTGGAAAGAACCCAGATGTCCTTCAACAGAGGAATGGATATAGAAATTGTGATATACAATGGAAAAAATAATGAATTCATGAAATTCTTAGGCAAATGGATGAAACTAGAAAGTATCATCCTGAGCGAAGTAACCCAATCACAAAAGAACACATATGGTATGCACTCACTGATAAGTGGATATTAGCCCAAAAGCTCAAAATAAACATGTTACAATTCACAGACCACAGGAAGATCACGAAGAAGGTAGAACAAAGTGGGGGTGATTTGGTTCCCCTGAGAAAGGGAACAAAATAATCACAGGAATAACTATGGAGACAAAGAATGGAGCAGAGACTGAAGGAAAGGCCACCCAGAGACTGTCCTACCTGGGGATTCATCCTATAAACAGCCACCAAACCCTGAAACTACCATGGATGACAAGAAGTGTCTACTGAAAGGAGTCATTTATGGTTGTCTTTTGGAGGGGCCCTGCCAGAGCCTTACAGATACAGAGGCGAATACTAGCAGCCAACCATTGATCTGAACATGGGGTTCACTATGGAGGAGTTGGAGGGCAACCTGAAGGAGCTGGATGCGTGCGGGGTTGAGGGGGTTGCAGCCCGATGGGAAGAAGGACAATGTTGACCAACCAGATGCCCCAGAGCTCCCAGGGACTAAGCCATCAACCAAGGGGTACATGTGGTTCCTGCCAAAAGATTTGCAGAGGAATGCCTTGTTGGGCATCAGTGGGAGGAGAAGTCTTTGGTCCTGTGAAAGCTCAATAGAGGCCCCAGTGTGGGGAAATCGAGTGGGGGTCATGGGAGTGGATTGGGTGGAGGAGTATATTCTTGGAGGCAGGTGGGAGGATTGGTTGGGAGTTTTTGGGGAGGGGGGAAACCGGGAAGGGGTATAACATTTGAAATGTAAATGAAGAATATATTCAAGAAAAAAAAAGAAGTAACATACAAACAGCATTACAGAAACAAACAAACAAACAAACAAACAAAAGAATCAGTAGCTGTGACATGATGCAGCAGAAAAAGCAAGACTCTGCCGAATTGGCACAAGTCAGCAGAAGCAGCCAGAAGCAGCAGGAATACCACAAGAACTTCTTTGGCACATTCTCTATATGAGGTGAAGACCAAGGAAAACCAGCAAAGACATAGCAATGCAAGAGCACCCTCTCATTGTTTGTGGAATTCCATTTACATTCTTTCTAAATATCACATGCCCTCTCCTCTCACAAGACAGCTTCCAGAAAAACATCACATGCTGCAATTGAGTTGTTAAAGAAACCAGAAATTTCCACTTCACTTATCCATGTAGTAACTCTGCCCTAACTGTATGTGGCCTTTTACTCTTGAGAATGGAAGACTAGGGGAAGAAGAGTTCATTTACTCATCATTGGGGCTATCACCTCTGCTAGGTGAAGATTTTCCAGGGTGGCGACTTTGGGCTTACCTGTATTCCTGCCCATGACCTTTCACATATGCTCTACAAGTTAGTCAACAAACTCAATGGTTCCCCAAGGTAAACTTTGGAGGAATGGAACTTTGGTTTCATTGGGACCTTAGAAGGGGGTTGGTTGTAGGTTAGTTTCCTTGACTAGGAAAAAAAAATCAATCAGAACAAGGTTTTTAAGACTTGTAGGTCAGTTTTACAGAAGCAAAAGTCCTCAGAGTATAAAGTTTTAAGGGTAAGGCTAAAGAGAGTCGAAATAAGACATGATCTATACTATCCTGGCTTCTCCTACCCTCAGGGAAGCTACAAGATGTGACCTGAATAAGAAAGAACTGCCACCTGTAGTCTGTAAGCAGTTCCTTGTAACCCCGAGCTAACGTGGTTAAATAAGCAAATACAGTTTTGGAGTCACTGGTGGGAATTACACACTCCCACTGCTCACTGAGACAATCTATTTTCTCTTCCATTCTGAGCTAGTCTAACCTTCCTGGGTTTCTTCCTTAACAGCTTTCAGAAGAAATCAGCTTGAGTTAGCTCCAGCAGAATGTGTTTACAGAGTATCACTGCAATTTCTAAAGTTCAGATTTATGAAACAGGCTGGATCTAAATTAATTGAAGTTGATGAGAATTATTACAAATGTCAGAGATATGGGAACCTAAATTCCTTCCAATTTTATTGACAGGTATCAAGCCCACCAGGAACACGAAGTAGTAATAGCTATGATTATAATCTCAGGGAAACTAAGACATGCTCTTCAGCATATTCTGATCACAAAGTTTACCCTTTATGGTAAACAATACAAACAAGTGCCTATGTTTGCTTAAAGCGTCACTCCCATATTTTTATAGGAGATGAAGGGGTATTCCTTGGTAGATTTTAAGCCATCTCTGTAGGCCTCCATATCCCCAGGAGCATATTGAATAGAAAGAGCTGGCTTGTGATACCCAGGAAAACAACTCTGGGCCTAAATTTTGCTCAGTTAGAGAGGAAAGGGAAAAGAATATTTTTTTGCTTTTTGTTTCCTTCTTTGGTTGATTGTTTTGAAATAAGGTCTTCTTATAGAGCTGTGGTTGGCCTAGAACTCATTGTATAGACAAAGCTAACATTGAAATTGTAGCAATCTTTCTGCTTCTGCTTTCTGAATGCTAGGATTACAGACATGTACCATGCCTCCTAGGTAAAAATTCAATCTTACATACACATTTATGTGTGTAAAAGACAGGTCCCTTTACAAATGTTTGATATTGTTTTGTTTCTGACCTTTACTCAGTCAGAGCTTCCTCACAGATGAGATGGAAAAGCTTCCAGAATTAGATGCAAGCCTATGTTTATATATTCATACATATTTTTAAAAAATCAAAATTATACAGTAGCTGTTCCTTGACTTCTAACAGTTTCCTCAAATCTATAACTGGTTAAACACCAGAAGGGCTGGTTCTCTCCTGACATCTAGTGTTTCTCATGCATTCCTACAACATATGTTAAACTACTGTCATGATGAAAATTATATGTGAAATAAACACTTTAGTATAAAATAATTTCAATAAGACAAATACACGTCAAAGTAACATAGTCACAAAGCTGCTGCCTTAGGAGAGAAAGACCTTTCTTCTTCCTTTCTTTTTTGTTCTTTCTTTCTTTTTAATTCAATAATCTATTTTACTATACTTTAAACTTATCTTTGGGAATTTCAGATATATTACATAAATTATATATTTTGATCTTATTTATTTCCCACTCTCTGCCTTCAACTCCTCCCAGACAACCACCCCACAATTCCCTCTCTCCTAGTTAGGGTTACTACTGCTGTGCTAAAAACAATATGAGCAAAGTAATTTGGCTCACCTTTCCAAATACTGTTTACCATGGAAAGAGGTTGGGTCAGGAACTCAAACAAGGTAGGAACCTGGAAGCAAGAACTGATGGAGAGACCATAGAGAAGTGCTACTTACTGGTTTGTCCCCATGACTTGCTCAACCTGCTTTCGCATATAACCCAGGGTCACTTGCCCAGAGGTGACACCACACATAATGGGTCCTCCCCTCTCAATGCTCAATCACTAGTAAAGAAATGCCCTATATACTCACTACAGCCTGATCTTGAGGAGGCATTTTCTCAGTTGAGGCTCCCTCTTCTCCAGTGACTCTAGTTTATGTTGACATAAAACTAGCCATCATACCCTCCCTTCTAATATCTCATCTCCTTTTTGTCTTTTTAATCCGCTGAGTCTAATTTTATATACATTATCAGGCCATTCACATCAAGCTACCAAGAGCCACACCCCTAAAGGAAACAAACACTCCCCAAGCAACCATTACCTGGTGATAGCTCTTCTGGTGTGGATGAGGGTTTGTTCTAACCTCCTTTCTGATGTTCATACAAACATGACAGAAGCAATTTAGGAGAGGAAAAGATTTATTTGGCTTACAGGTTAGTCTCATATTTTAGAAGAAAAATTTCAGCATTTTATTTACGTATTGTATGTGTATGGGTGTTTTGCTTATATCTTAGGGTTACTAGTGCTGGCATAAAACATCTTAACCACAGCAACTTGGGAAGGAGAAGATCTATTTCAGTTGCACTTCCAGGTAACAGTCCAGCACTGAGGGAAGTCAGGGCAGGAACTCAAAGGGTTAGAAACTTGGAGGCAGGAGCTGATGCAGTGGCCATGAAGGGGTGTTGTTTACTAGCTTGCATCTCATGGCTTGCTCAGCCTTCTTACTTACAAAATTCAGGGCCACCAGCCTTGGGGTGGTTCTACCTAGAATAGACTAGTGCATCCCACATCAATCACTAATTAAGGAAATTCCTTATAGGCTTGCCTACAGCCCTATTGTACAGAAACATTTTCTCAACTGAAAATCATCCTTTCAGATGATTCTAGCTTGTGTCATATTGACTTAAAATCTAGCCAGGACAACCTGCATGTATGTTTGTGAAGACCCTGTGTGCCTGATACTCACAGAGGCAAAAAGAGAACATCTGATCCCTTAGGCTTGGAATTATAGATGGTTGTGAGCTTCTGTGTGAATTCTGGGACTCAAATATGGGTCCTCTGGAAGAATAGCCAGTGTTCTTAACCACTAAGCAATTTAACAGGCCTACCAGTGCCTTGGTGAGAGAAATAAGGGCAGTGACTCAAGCAGGAACTTGGCATAAACCATGGAAGGTCTGCTTATTCACTGGCTCATACTTAGTTAGCTTTCTTATATAGTTGAGGGCCACTCCAGAGAATGGCATTGCCCAGAGTGAGCCTGCTACATGAGGCTCAAGAAACAGGAAACAAAAATGTTCCCTCACAGACATGGCCACAGACCAATCCGATCTGGTCAATCCCTCAGTTGAGACTCTCCTTTTCTATTACTCTAGGCTGTGTCACTTTGACAAAGAAGTAGGACAAAGCTAATGTGCCCCTCCCCCAATCAGGCGGATCATTGACTGGCCTGGCCTTATGCAGCCCTTTAGTAGACAACCACAGCTGCCTTTAGGTCATCAGTGCTACAATCCCGTCATGCCCACAAGACACTGTTTCACCCTAGTGCTCTCCTCATTTGACTCTTAAAATCTTTCTACCCCTGTTCCACATTCCCTGAGCCTTGAGGGTATGTGATATAAAGATCCCATTGATGCTGAGTATTACAGAGATACTTATTCTCTGTACTTTGGCCAGTTTGGAGTCTGTACATAAATGCCATCCACAGTAAAAAGAAGTTTCTCATATGAAGAATGAGAGCTAGCCTAATCTATGGGTAGATGTACATCTTTAGGAGCAGTGTGATATCATTCCCATTTAGCATAATAATAGTAGGTTCTCCTTTAAGACCTATGATATTTCCAGGCACAGGTCTTGGCCAGTGTTACAGTACCAAGCATGAGTTTCCTCCTGTGGAGCAGGCCATCCCTATTAACATTCATGCCACTATTGTACCCATGGGCATATTTTGTCAAGCTAGTCATTACTGTGGCTTGCAGGATTCAGAACCAGGTAAGACAATTTGTGACATTCTCCCCCAGCAGCCTGTATAGCACCTTCTGGTACTTTGAAAACTAGTGAGGAAGGAAGGAAGCTTCCAGATCAATATCAGTTTGATTTCTTCATGCCCCATTTTAGTATTGTGAAATTATGAACATACAGACAAGATGTCTAGGCTTCTTTGGGAAAAGAGCCTTAATGTACATGCTTGAGCTCAGACAAACTATTGCTTGTAAAGAAACTAAACAATCAATACAGTAAAACTAGGCTTTTAATATGACTTTTACTTCTGTTTTCCATATACACTAACATAATTTTATTGGTTATTTTATGTAGAGAGAGGTGTTGATTCCCTAAGTGGTTCTTGACTGTGTCAATAAAGACAGCAGAGGCTAATAGATGGGCGAAGGGAAAAGGGACCAGAAGGAAGAGGCCGAGCGGGTGGTGAAGCAGATGAGGCAGACATGTAGTTCTCGGAGCACCTGGTTTGTAGCCGTTACCATGGGCAGGGGCCACGGAGGACGGGGCAGGCTATTTCTTCATCCAGCCATTGAGTTATCTGGCTAGTTCTAAAATATTAAAGCTGTCTGGTGTTTTCCACCTGTGGCTAAGGTGGGCAGAGGAGAAAATGGGCAACCAGGGTGTTTAGCCAGTAGCACATGAACAGCCACCTTCCAGTGTTCTAGGGGATGGGATTGGGGGGAAGCTAGTGGTGGCTGGGTGGAGCTGAGTGAGACCTGGGCAGTTTAGCAATAGGAGCATAACCAGAGGAACAAGCAAATTGGAAGTGAGGTCAGCGGGAGCACAGTCCAGGGAAGGTGATACCGTGGGTGGGTTTGTTGTTGTTGTTGTTGTTGTTTGTTTGTTTTTTTTAGTTACATGCAACAATTTTAAAACATTGAAGTGGTATTCTAAAGATGGTATAGATGTGGTGGGAGAGAAGAACACTTGGACACTGTAGCAAGGTCTTACATAAGCATTTTGGCAAAGACTAAACAATATGGCAGGTTTTCTGTCCTTCCTTTAAGGTCTCTGGAAATGCTTGCTAAGCCAGAAGAGAGTTACAGGGGAGAAATGGTCAATTTTATGTATACTCAAGGGCACTGCTTAGTCAATGTGGCTATTTCCAGTGGCTCTCAGGAGTCCCTGTGTAGAATCTTTAGCCATATGATCTTACTACCGTTTTCTGGTGGTAAACCAAGAGCAACAGCAATAGATTGTGTTGTTTGGGAGCCTCTGGAATGCCTGGGAACGTCTCGAGGGGAGGTAGCCCACACCTGCACTGGGCTTCTTGTCTGGAAACCTATGGCTTATGGGAGGAGTATTGTCTCCCATATAGGTAACACACATTCTCCCACCCTCCCTCCCTCCTCCCTCCCTCTGTCCCTCCCTCCTTCCTTCCCTCCCTCCCTCTCTAACACACACACACACCACCACCACCACCAAAGAAGCTTTTGAAATAGGTTTCCATAAGACTTAAAAAAAAATATTAGTTATTCCTCCCCTCATACTGTCAACCCTACCCACTTCCATCCCCCTACCACTTAAATCCCTCCCCCATGACTCCACTTTACTTCTTCATTCTGTATGTATTCTTCTACCCTCCCCCTTTAGGATCCTCCCATCTTGCTTCCCATAAACAGTGCCTTTCTAGTTTCTTGGCTTCTATGGGCACTCCAAGTTAAACACACAAATCTAAAGATTAAACACTAGGATCCATATATGAGAACACAAAGCATTTGTCTTCCTGAATCTGGGTAGCCTCATTCAAAGTGACTTTTCCAGTTCTAACCATTGGCATGAAAAATTAATTTTTCTTCATAGTTGAAGAAAATTCTATTGTGTTTATGTGCAACATTTTTATTATCCATTCATCGACTTCTAAGTTGTTTCCATTTTCTAGTTACTGCAAATACAGCAGCAATGAATATGGATTTTCATATGTATCTATAGTAGCAGATAGAATCTTTCTGGGGTCATGCCCAAGAATAATACAGCTGCATTAAATAGCAGTTTTATTTGTAGCTTTTGTTTTATTTGTAGCTTTTGAGGACCTTCTACACTGTTTTCATTAGTAGCTCATCAGTTTGCCATCTCACCAACAGTGAACAAGGACCCCCCCCTTTCCCTACATCCTCATCAGGATTCATGTCATTTGTTTGGCTGGGGTAAGCTGAAATCTCAATGTTGTTTTAATTTCATTTCCCTAATGGCTAAGGATATCTAAACACTTAAAAAAATGTTACTTACCCTCTTACAAAATAGGGGAGGGACACAGAGGTTGGAAGTAGCCCTGGTATAGGTGTGGGCAGAAGTATACACAGTTCTGGTCCTCTTACAGATGAGCAGCTAGAGCCAAGGGTCAAAGGGATGAGTGTGATAAACATCAGAACACAGGTCTCTGCTATCTGTCCTTGAGCACTGTTCCCACAAGCTGCCAAGAGTGTGTGCCTCTGCCCCAGGCAAAGAACAAATGACAATATTGAAGATAACCAATATTGTCATAACAAATGACAATATTGAAGACCAACAGTAGTAGGAGCCCTGTCTTTGAGGATTCCTGAGACATAGGGTCATTGAGCAGTGACAGTGGTGACAGGAGCAAGCAGCGTCAACAACCTAGACAGGGCCAGGAGACTAGAGAGCAAGGAGCTCAGACCAGCTCATCACTGGATCCTGGCTCAGTGTGCCCCAATAATTGCCTGAGCTGTCAACACTATTCCAAGTCTTTGCTTCACATCAGAACATGAACCAGGCCAACTCTCACCGCCGAGGTACTGACACTGCCCTCTGATGATGTGCTGGGGCAGTTTGACGTCTAGGAAAGGACAGCCCTGTGTAGATTTTATATTTCAACTCTGGATTTCTTTTTTAAATGGTGTACACAGGAGGTAATCTGCCTGTTGTCTTTCAGTCTATACTTGAATTAACAGGTGGACAGGAAGTTATATGTGGATTTGCTGTAATATTGGAATTTCAAAGGGGCTTAGGAGCAATTTGTTATGGGATTGTTTTGAGGGAGGGTTTCAAATCAATGTCAGGGCATTGTATGAGAAGTCTGGCCTGTGTTGTATCCTCAGTGTGTCTAATTTAGACTGATATTCAAATCTGCTAATTAGCATTCTACTTTATATAAAGGAACATTTAAAAAATACGGAATATTCATTCTGTTTTTTAGAATTCAATATAGTAGTGAAAATAAATGCAACATTTCTCAGCCACTTTTATTTCTTCTTTTGAGAAATCTGTTTAGTTTCAAGCCCTAATTTCTATGTGGGTTGTGTTTTCTTGGTGCCTAGCAGTTTAACATTTTTGTATATTCTAGACACTCATTCTGTCAGCTCTATAGCTGACAAAGACTGTTTGCCTTTATGTCTTTTTCCCTTTTCTTTCCTTTTATTTTTTTGTAGGTCTACTCTTTGATCAATTAATAGCTTTGTTTGCAGTATATAAGTTGTTTTTTTTTTAATTTCATAGGCTCTCACTGGTTGATGATTGCTCCCACTTCCTGCATAATGTCCATACTCAAGCCTATACTCTGGTTTTTCCCTATTCTTTCTCCTAAAGTTTCAGGTTTAACACCAAAGTCTTTGATCTATTAAAAAAATTGTGTTAAGTGGGACATACAGATCACGTTTCATTCTTCTCCTAGCAGATATCCCATTTTACAGAACCATTTGTTGAAGATGCTCTCTTCTCCACTGTGTATTTTTGGCCTCCATCAAAATTCATGTTGTCATAGGTCTATAGACTTGTGTTTGGGTCCTGAATTCTATTGACCATCATGGTGTGTGTGTGTGTGTGTGTGTGTGTGTGTGTGTGTGTGTGTGTGTGCACGTGCGCATGCGTGTGCATGTACATGTCAGTACCATGATGTTTTCACTGTGCTCTGTAGGATAATTTGAAATTCTGAATGGTAATACTTCCAGCACTGTTTTCATGATTGGGTCTTTTGTTGTTTTTTTTTTTTTCTTTTCTTTTTAATTTCTGTGAGGAATTGGAATTTTGATGGGGAGTGCAATCTTAAGATTGCTTTTGGAAGAATGGCCATTGTCAGAGTATTAATCCCATCAATCCATACCCACGGGATGTCCCTCTATCTTTTGATGTCTTCTTCAATTTCTTTTTGTCTTTTAACATTTCCATTTTGTAGGAAATGGCCTTAATTGTTCTCCTATGCGAAAATTCTCCAGTGGCGTCTTTTCTAATGCAATTCTGAAGGGCAAATGCAGGAAAATCCCACGGGTGTGAAGAACACAGCTCTAGTTTGCATTCTTGTTACTATGAGAAATATGATGACCAGAATCCAGGCTTCAGCCACTCTCTAAAACCTTTTCAACCCTGACACCTTCATGCCTTCAGAAACAGTGTCACGCTGGTAGGTACCCCTTAACCATTTCCAGCTTCAGTTGCCAGCTTGAGATGAAGCCGTGGATTGACTGGATCAAGTTTTTGTGTGCTAACCCTGAGCAAATACTTTTCCTATGCACAGATTTCACCCGTGATGCTGGTATATTATTAATCACAAATGAGGTTTAACCTGCAGTAAGCTAGTGGATAGTTTTAACCTTCATTAATTAATAATCGAGACAATTTCCCACAAACATGCCCACAGGACAATCTGATGTGACAGATTCTCAATTGGGGTTCTCCTTCAAGATAATTCTAGGCTGTATTCAATTGAAAATTAAAGCTGACATGGGCAGGTATTTCCAAGTGCCCTGTTCTGTGCCAAGCTCGAAGCTGCTATTCTTCCATGTACGTAACCTCTGCTTTTGGAAGTCACATAACCATCCTAACCATGGAACTTTGGCCCAGTGACAAAAATTAAGAAATTTCCCTCCTCTGGGATATGGAATGGGGAGATACTCAGCATCCTCCTCAAAATATCTTGGGCCAGGCCTCAAATTCAGTACAATGGTCTGGACCAAAAAACTAGCCAGATGTCTAGAAATTAATATAGAAATAGCCCCTTAAGAAAAACCTCATCAGTACATTTTTATATACTCTACATATGTGAGAGGAGGGGAAATGCGAGAGGGTGAGATCTAG
Organism: Tokudaia tokunoshimensis; assembly: GCA_036184795.1. Taxonomy (NCBI): domain Eukaryota; kingdom Metazoa; phylum Chordata; class Mammalia; order Rodentia; family Muridae; genus Tokudaia; species Tokudaia tokunoshimensis. The sequence goes on along the minus strand of BTHU01000005.1, from coordinate 7,904,324 downwards.
ACAACATTCTGAAAACAGCCTTGAGAGATGGAATCAGCTGGGTAGTGAGAGAACATTGCTCATTGCCTGCAGACAGGTCCAGGCTCCCTCAGCCTTCCTTTGTACTTCCTCGTGGTTGCTTTCCATAGCCCGCACACTCCCTCACTTTTGTTTGTCTTTGCTACCCTCATCGCTGCAGTGCAGCACACGGTCCTGCCCCTCATGATGTTCCATGGCATGTTTCACGCAAGCCACTGGGAGTAGAGCTCCATCTTCCAGAGTCATGCTCTGCAGTAGAATCAAGCTCTTCTAAACAAAGCCCTGCCTCTTGTTCCCCAGATGGAAGAATACTTGATCTCATAAGACAGCCTGCTCTTCATACATACTGTCAAGGCCTTTCCTGTCCATTTTGTGTTATAGTAAGGAAGGCAGGGGAAGGTAATTTTGAAAGCAATCCTGTTCTTGGAATGAATAGATTCTAATGTAAAGATTTAACCTTTGAGTAGAGGAAGGCTACTGATTTGTTTAAGTTAATTTTATATCCAGCCACTTTGCTGAAATTAATCAGGTTTAGGAGTTCTCTGGTGGAATTTTGGGGTCACTTAAGTATACTATCATATCATCTGAAAATAGTGATATTTTGACTTCTTCATTTCCAGTTTGTATCCCTTTGACCTCTTTTTGTTGTCTAATTGCTCTGGCTAGGACTTCAAGTACTATATTGAACAGATAGGAAGAGAGTAGGCACACCCTTCACAATAGTCACAAATAATATAAAATATCTTGGTGTAACTCTAACCAAGCAAATGAAAGATCTGTATGACAAGAACTTCAAGTCTCTGAAGAAAGAAAGTGAGGGAGATCTCAGAAGATGGAAAGCTCTCCCATGCTCATGGGTTGGCAGGATTAATATAGTAAAAGCGGCCATCTTGCCAAAAGCAATCTACAGATTCAATACAATCTCCATCAAAATTCCAACTCAATTCTTCATAGAGTTAGAAAGAGCAATTTGCAAATTCATTTGGAATAAGTAAAAACTCAGGATAGCAAAAACTATTCTCAACAACTAAAGAACTTCTGTGGGAATCACCATCCCTGACCTCAAGCGCTACTACAGAGCAACAGTAATAAAAACTGCATGGTATTGGTACAAAGACAGGCAGGTAGATCTTTGGAACAGAATTGAAGACCCAGAAATGAACCCATACACCTATGGTCACTTGATCTTTGACAAAGGAGCTAAAACCATCCAGTGGAAAACAGACAGCATTTGCCTGTTTTCTGAGAGGCTCTGTCAGAGCCTGACACAAACAGAGGTAAATGCTCCAAGCCAACCATTGGACTGAGCACAGGGTCCCCGGTGGAGGAGCTAGAGAAAGGATTGAAGGGGCTAAAGGAATTTGCCACCCATAGGAAGAACAACGATATCAACCAACCATACCCCCCAGAGCTCCCAGGGACTAAATCACCTAACAAAGAGTGCACGGAGGGACCCATGGCTCCAGATGCATATGTAGCAGAGGATGGCCTTGTCAGGCATCAGTGGGAGGAGAGGCCCATGGTCTTGTGAAGGCTGGATGCCCTAGTGTAGGAGAATGCCAGGGTGGGGAGGCAGGAGGGTGTGTGGGTGGGGGAGCACCCTCATAGAAGCAGGGGGAGGGGGATGGGATAGGGGGTTTCTAGAGGGAAACTGGAAAAGGGAATAACGTTTGAAATGTAAACAAAGAAAATTTCTAATACAAAAATTTTAAAAATGATTTAAACACATACAGTTGAAACTAGCAGATTTAACATAAGCAGAAAAATGATCATTCAAATGTTTACACATTTTTTTAGTCACCATCAATGAACCAGTTTTGGAGCAAACAGAATCCAGCAGTCAGAGGCTACTAGGGCTTTGAGAAGACAAGCAGATCTATGAAATTCTGATCTACCCTGCTGAAGAGTACCCCAGTGCTGAGTCATAATTGGCTCTCTTCTAGTGGCAAGAGACATGAAGTTGGCTGGGCGTGGGATCTTTAACAATATTCAATGAAGAAAGCAAATTTACCACGCAGCTACAAAGGCTTTGTCTTGGCTGACCGAGACTGTAATCCCTTTTGATTTCTGTGCTGTTTGTTCTTAGTGCCCAGAGAGTATGGTTTCTCATAGTACATTCACATCACTATTCTTATATATTTTGCTCATAAAATCATACCATTCCCTATATATTATCTTCAACAACAGTGGAGAACCAACTATAAACACCACTTATTAGACCCAGGTCAAATACTCAATTTCTGGGGCTGAAGCAATTGAATGGCAGTCAAGAACAAGCACTGCTCTTGCAGACAGAGGGCCCAAGTTCAATTTCAAGCACCCATATCAGTGGCTTCCAACAATCTGTTCACTTTAGCTCCAGAGAAACCAATACCTCTGGCTACACAAGCACCTGCACTCATATACACATACCCACACACCACAGAGACCCACAAAAATATGCATAACTAAATTTTTAAAAAACTGAAAAACAAATCTAGCTGCTTACAAGTCCCCATGGGACACCTCTTTTCTGGACTTTTGAGGAAGTATACGGGATGGGATGTCATCACAGAAAGTAAAGCAAACAGAGAAATATACTAGAATATACCAGAAATAAGTGTATACGTGCTTTTCAATTAACTTACATGGGGGAAATGCTCATTTTTACAAGCAGTCACTGGAATTTCTTGAGAGTTTAGTTACATGTAGTAGATAAAATAAATGAAATAAACAGACTGTGATTTCAGTATATAAACCATGAACAAAAACAAAGCCGAATGAAAAACATCTACATATCTTTCTAAACACACACACACAAACACACACACACACACACACACACACTCCGACACCCAAATGAAAGAGACATCATAAGCACTTGGAAGTACAACTCAAAAAGACTTTTGCAAAAATCAGTTGGGTAGATTTGGGATAGCTTTTCCTCCTAGAGTCAATAATCACAGACAAAGTCTATGTTCAAAAAAAGTGTATTTTAGAATCTTCAGACATAAGAAGACATTTTCATGAAAAACACCATGATTTTTTAATCTTTTTTCACTGTCAGATTATCAAATCTGATAAAAATAATCATGTAATAAGCCATGAATCAGAACCACACACACAAGAAAGACATCTGTGTGACTTTCTCATACTGCCCTGAGCAGTGTTAGCAATTCAACCAGAGAATTACTCAAAGTTGCTCTGTTACCATATTGAAGACTTTCAGTCAAACATATAACATTGCTGAAATGAAGAAATATTTTCAGTGTAAACTGGAGAGAACTGGTAAATCAAGGATTCCTTCTCCTCAACTATGTTCTCAAAGTGGTGATTGTTTTTCCGAGCTGCAAGAGAAAACAATGTTCATTTGTAAAGACTGGTGGACAAGAGCTCGAGAGACTACTTTATAATAGTTCTTCCTGAGATCAGAATTACTCATTGGGGAAGCATGGGCAAGAAAGGAAATGCCTCAAATAATCTCCTCTCTAATATAGCAGTGCCAATGTGATCACAGTTGCTACTGTTATAGCAGCTGATTCACCACTAATTCAGTATAATTCATTATAAGGCTAAATGTGCACAAAACTTGTTATGGGCCTGGGATGAAAGTAGAAATGGGACACTGACCCATCACAGGAGAAGCACAGCCTAGTGGACATGCAGAATTAAATAAATGGTGGACTATTTTCATAATACACCTGCACTGAGATGGTGGATGAGTTAAAGGGGCAGAGAAACTAAAGTGGATGCCAGTGAAGGAAACAAGGAAGGATTATTCAGTCCAGAAGGACAATGAGAAGTCTGAACATGGTGAGAACTAACTTTTGAGACACAAGTCAAAGTAAGGCCTCTGAGGTTTTGATTAAGAATCTTGGTTGGCACATGCAGACCCAACTACCATCACAAGATGAAAGCTGCAGCAAAGGCTGATCTGCCCACTGCAGCTACCCACTCCGCCCACAGGGGAAATGCTGCTCAGGACCAACATTGTATATGGGATGGCTTTGTTGTTTAAAACTCATTTCGATTTTTTTCAGGAATTCCTCCATTCAACTATTTATAATTTCAAACACAAATTGAAACAGGTAGGAGGATGGTGGCTTCCGAATATGGGCAAGAAGGTAGACAAAAAATACAGGGAAAGCTGGAGCTAAGATAAACACTAGGCTCATCATGTCTTCAGGTAGCCACACCTTACCTAAATGACGCTCTGACCCTTGCATACTGCCTCTACTGCTCAACCAAGATATAAATACCTACACTCAAACTCTCTATTCAACCACAAGAATAAATATAATGGAAATCTGTGTTGTCAGCACCAAACAGACAAAAGTTAGTAACTTTTCCCGAGTATCCCAATGCTGAAGACAAATAATCATAAAAACACTGTGATAGAATATAATTCAATTTATATTATTGTCTTGGAAAAATATAATGCTCAGAGGTTGTTATAATTACTTCACTGTTCTTGAAAATCAAAGTTGAAAGTACTCAAGGAGAAAGAAGAAAGAATTCCACATTTTTTTTCCCAAGATAGGGTTTCTCTTTGAAATAGCTCTAGCTATCCTGGACTCTCTTCATAGACCAGGTTGGCCTCAAACTCATATAGATCCGCCTGCCTCTACCTTATGAATGCTGGGATTAAAGGCATGTGCCATCATACTTGACTAGGAACGGCACATTCTTTAAATTACTATTCAAGAATTTGGCCCACTGGATCATAGATGACTATTAAACAATTGCTCTGATTTTTCTTGAATAGCTACTATCTCAATTTCAAGGATTTACCATTATTTACTACTTTTCAGTTAAATCTAAAGATCTTAAAGAATATTTATAGAATAAAAAAGTATATAGGAGCTAATGTAAGGGTATATACTTTCCCTCAAAAGTCATAATAGAGTGATAAATTAATTATATACTCATATATTACCTTCAGAAATAAAAAATTCTGCTAAGTAGAATGAAGTCTTCACAGCATTTGGTGCATGGGGAATAGCGGTCAGCTTCTTCTTCCACTCAAATGGTGCTTTCTCAGGATGCCACTGGACAGCATATACTGGATACTTAAATGCTGGGTGGAGAACATATACCAGTAAGCAAAAAAAAAATGGTTTTTGATAATAATGTCCATTGTTTCATGCCAAGCATGTGCCACATAAAACATGTCACAACTCATCAAAATTGGAAAATGTAAAGGTTGCAAATGTTCTCTCACACAAAGAACTGTTCATAGTCAGCATTAAAATATCTAATAGTGAGTGTTGTTTCCTGTTGTTTATTTATTAGAGATAGAATTATGTTTATGTGATGATCTTCATTTTGGTTTGTTAAAAGAAGATTATTTTCTTGCTTTTTCTAGAGTGTAGTTTCCCTCTTTTTGTGGGAGTTTTCCATTTATTATCCACTGAAGGGCTGGATTTGTGGAAAGATATTATGTAAATTTGTTTTTGTCATGGAATACCTTGGTTTCTCCATCTATGGCAACTGAAAGCTTTGCTGGGTATAGTAGACTAGGTTGGCATTTGTGTTCTCTTAGGGTCTTTATGACATCTACCCAGGATCTTCTGGCTTTTACAGTCTCTGGTAAGAAGTCTGGTGTATACCCCCAGAGCTCCCAGGGGCTAAACCACCAACCAAAGAGTACACATGGAGGGATCCACGGCTCCAGTTGCATATGTAGCAGAGGATGGCTTTGTTGGACATCAAAGGTGGGAGAGGCCCTTGGTCCTGAGAAGGCTGGATGCCCCAGTATAGGGGAATGCCAGGACAGGGAAGCAGGAGTGAGTACGTTGGTGAGCAGGGACTGGGATAGAGGATTTTTGGAGGGGAAACAAGGAAAGGTGATAACATTTGAAAGGTAAATAAAGAAAATATCTAATAAAAAAGAAAGAAAAAAATACCCAATAGTGTATCTCACCCACATGTGAACTACACTTCCAGGAAATCAGAGTAGAGTTTGGGCGGGGAATACCTTCCAGAACAACAGGCAAGTGAGTAGTTTCTGTTGTCCGTGGATCACACTAGGAACACACCCAGGCTAAGTAAACATTCTTCCACTGATTTATATCCTCAGGCCTAAGTACACACTAAGTTGGTGACATACATTTCTATATCTGCATTTTACCTCTCTTCATATACGCTTTCCTCCCATAAAGACTTATAAAGAATGAAAACTAATCAACTAGGCCTTAGCCTATGGAATGAATGATTTGTGACTTTACAATAATAATTGGTAAAATAAATGTTGACACTTTAAAAAGCATTTGTACTCTTGGCAATTGTAATTTAGTTATTTTTAGAACTCAGATAGTATGCATACTGTTAGCTAGACAAATGATTTAATTTCTAGGATTAGATTGAAAAAATAATTCAGTTTTGGGAGAAAGTTATATAAAAGAATGGTCATTTGCTTGCTGACTGGATAGAACTTAGAAAGTTCAATATATTAGTCCCTTATTTTTCTCACATGCTATAAAAGTTGCACAATCTTTTAGAAAGGTGGATATATATGTCTCTGAAAATTAATGAGTCTATATTTATTCATGTGTGTCTCTCCTCATCTTAATAGAAAGCACCCCCACCCATCAATGTTTTAAACTGGAGACCATGAATGCTCCCAGAAAGTGCTTGGAGAACACACGGAGAGAGGAGTGTCTTCTTACATCCCACTCACTAGCTTTTCCACTTTAACAGCAGCTTGCCAGAAAGCAAACACTTCATCCCAGTCTTCTTGGAGTCCATAGGAAGCAACATCTACCAGCCAGCAGCTCTAGACACAGAGCTCCTCACCTCCCTCTGCCTCCCTCTCCCTCTCATGCTGCAGAACTGTCTGTCTGAAGCCTGGGATGGCCCACAGGCAAAAGCATGCCTGAGGATAAAAATGCCTAAATGAGGATTTATCTGATAATCAGACACACACAGACATACAGATGCTGATGTTCAGAAACAAGTAAGACTTACTATTTAGGAAACTGTTCTTAAAAGACCAGTAGCATTTCTTTACAACTGTAAAAATTATAACCTCAGTCACTGGTTTAGAACAAGATCATCAAGAGTGAAAAGAAAATACACAAGTCGTAGAGCATCAAGGGTCCTTAAAGCACATATATTATATGTGCTCCTAACATGTATATATATATATATATATATATATATATATATATATATATATATATATATATATATATGTATGTATGTATGTACATATGTATAAAATCTTCAGGCTCTAAAATTTTTACATGATAACATAGTCAGAAAAACCAACAAGGAACTGAAATCTTCCAACTTCTAACCCAATACTATTGCTTAAGTAGTCATTCATTCATTGCCTCTAGTTTCCCCAAAGTCCTATAAAAAGGAAAGTAGGACAAAACTCCAGCTTCCAATAGGCTCCAGTCAGGAGAGGAAGTTGGAGCTTGAACAAATTCAAGGAAAAAGCAACAACCCTAAGGAACATGAAGCAAACATACAAAGAAAGATGAAGGCGTCTCAAAGATGAGCCATCTAGCTTGAGTCTTTCAATGTGGTTGAGAGCTCACCAGAAGACATGAAGGACACGAGAAGAGAGAAAGAGAGGTGACGAGAATTGCTCTGTGGAAGGCAGCAATGGGCTGCTCACACCTCAGAGGAACAGTCTGCAGGGAAAGCAGCAGAGAGCACAGATTACAATGATCAGCTAAATCTAGCCTTGCCCTCTAATAGTGAAGAGCCACTGAGTTTTGTTTGGGTGGCACAATCAGATTGGTTTCTCTGTGAGATTCCATGTGTAGCTGTTAGACAACTGTATGGGCAGTTAGGAGGGGGCTGGGTAGAGAGAAGAAAGCATACACAAGTTAGACCTGGGACAAAAGAATTGGTGTAAGGTTTTTAGAAGTAGATAATGAGGCAGGGAAGCCAACATAGATTGCAGGTTTCTACTACAGGGTGGTTCAGAGGTGGTGACTCTAGCAATTGGGTAAAAAGATAACCCTACTCCATCCTGGGCTGATCTGACCAGCATTTCTCAGAATTTCCTGCATAAATCTTTCTACCCCACTAATTTGAATGTGCTATGGTTTAGGAGTGTACCCCAGATTTGGATGTTAGAAAGTTAATTCCTAAATCACGTTAATGGAACATGGAGATGTAACCTTTAGGAATTCAGATTAGAAGAGGTTGGAAGGGTGAGGTCATGACAGTATCAGCATCTCTGTAGGAAGGAAAACTGACCAAGCATCCCTTTTTTGCTTTGTCATATGACACTTGGTGATGATATATATATAACCAGAAGTCCTCCCCAGATGCTAACACTATGTTCAAGGACTCATCAACCTCCAGAACACTTAGATTAATCTTTATTTTGGGAAGATTCAGTCTCAGCGACTCAGTTACAGCAACATAAAATGGACTAAGTCACAATCTCCAACTACTAATCACTATTCCCACCTTATTATAGTTCACTCCTCTCTAGGTCTCGGTCCTCTCAGGTTGCTCCCTCCAGCTACATCAAACCCAAGAGTCTACCTGACAAAGGAGCAGAGAAAGTGTCTTCTGTCTCTGGGTCCCTTCCTGTTACCAGCTCCTACTCCTCCATCAGCATTTGCTCCTAGATGGTCCCATCTAAATTTACAGCCATCCAGTCATGGATATTCTGAGAAACAGAACACAAAGCCTGTAAAGTGAAATCTCCTGGGGATTCTGGGCAAATGATTTATTTGAATAAATGTAAAAACAATATGGTTCTTTATTATCCAACACAAACACTGAAACATCAAGTGTGACTGACACTTGCAAATTTCCTTTTCTGTGCAGTAACTACTGCAATAAATTGTCTATCTCCTAATGTCTATCCTAAGGTTTCCTTCAAGTTACCATCAAGAAATAGAGGGCTGTCTTTGCATCATTTTGTAAGATTATAGAAATGAAAATTATGTGTAACTATGTAGGAGGAAACACATTGGCACATGCCTGTGATCAGAGTCAGGCAAGCTGAAACTCGAACACTGCTATAGGCTGGAGGCCAGCAGGGGATAATGAGTTTCTAGGCTTGTACCACAGAGGGAAATTGTCTCAAAACACAAACAAAATATGGGATATATTTCATTTTTTTTGTTGTTTTTTAACTCAAAATTGTTTATCTTCTTTTTAATTATGTACTTTTTATTTACATTTCAAATGTTATCCCCTTTTTATCTCCTCGTTTCCCTTCCAAAAACACCCTATCCCACCCCCCTCCCCCTGCTCACCAACACTCCCACTCCCACTTCCTTGTCCTGGCATTCCCCTACACTGGGGCATCGACCCTAAACAGGACCAAGGGCCTCTCCTCTCATTGATGCCTGACAAGGCCATCCTCTGCTACAAATGCAGCTGGAGCCATGTGTACTCTTTGATTGTTGGTTTACTCCCTGGAAACTCTGGGGGATACTGGTTCGTTCATATTGTTGTTCCTCCTATGGGGCTGCAAAACCCCTTCTAGCTCCTCCATTGGGGAACCTGTGCTCAGTCGATTGGTTGGCTGTGTGCTTTCACTTCTGTATTTGTCAGGCACTGGCAGAGCCTCTCAGGAGACAGCTATATCAGGCTCTTGTCAGCAAGCACTTGTTGGCATCCACAATAGTGTCTGGTCTGGGTTTGGTAACTGTATATGGGATGGATCCCTAGGTGGGGCAGTCTCTAAATGGCCTTTCCTTCAGTTTCTGCTCCACACTTTGTCTCTGAATCTGCTCCCATGGGTATTTTGATCCCCCTTCTAAGAAGGACCAAAGTATCCACACTTTGGTCTTTCTTCTTCTTGAGCTTCATGTGGTCTGTGGATTATATCTTGGGTATTCCAAGCTTCTGGGCTAATATCCACTTATCAGTGCATGCATACCATGTGTGTTCTTTTGTGATTGGGTTACCTCACCCAGGATGATATTTTCTAGCTCCATTCATTTGCCTAAGAATTTCATGAAGTCATTATTTTAATAGCTGAGTAGTACTCCATTGTGTAAATGCACCACATTTTCTGTATCCACTCCTCTGTTGAAGGACATCTGGGTTCTTTCCAGCTTCTGGCTATTATAAATATGGCTGCTATGAACATAGTGGAGCATGTGTCCTTATTACATATTGGAGCATCTTCTGGGTATATGCCCAGGAGTGGTATAGCTGTGTCCTCAGATAGTACTATGTCCAATTTTCTGAGGAACCGCCAAACTGATTTCCAGAGTAGTTGTACCAGCTTGCAATCACACCAGCAATGGAAGAGTGTTTTTCAAAGTCCATTCAGAATGAGGTACATGCAGTGATTTGAATAACTGCATAGTATTCAGTTATATGATTCATCCCTTATATTGTGAGGCACATGGCTTGCTTTTAACAGCCTCCCTTTTTGCTAATAGGAACAATTATATGTACATTTCTAGGTTCATCAAAAGGTTTCACTGAAGTGGTTTTATTGCTATTGCTTTTGTTTTATTTTGGTTTTGGATTTTGCAACAGTCTTACTGTGTAGTCCCAGCCTAACTAGTCTCAGCCTAGTAAGGGTGTGTGCTACCACATGCAGCTTTGTTATGGCATTTTTAAATACTGGGACTGCTGGCTAACAGGACTGGAAACCATTCAGCTTTACTAAGAAAAAGCAAACTGCTACAAGGTGCTCTCATTGACTAACTTAACTGCATGAATGTGCCCAGTGCAATAACCTGGGTACTTGTGGTCCTCGATCTTAACTTTGTCAGTCCTGATGAAGAAATGGATTCCTTCTTGTGCTTACACTGCACTCCACTAGTGAGTGATCACACTGACAACTTCACTCATTCCACCATGTGTGGACAAGGCATTGGTGTTCATTCTCCAAAGCATCTAGTCAGAGCTCCTAGCTATTTATAAAAAGCTACTATTTCAATCTTTATTAATATAAAGGCTATTATTTAAATCTTTATTACTTCTTCTGAGATAAACATGGTCTTTTTGGAAGCTATATACATTATAAATATATATTTTCTCTCCTTCCTCTCTCTTTTTTAATATAACTTACTAATTCAGCTGAATTCCTCAGTCTTTGTACTTACGAATTATATTTTTTATGTTTTGAAAACTTCCCTTACCCAAGATCATGGACCTTTTCCTTTATTTCTCTAAGGCCTTTCTCTACCTTTCCAGTTAAGTCTTTTATCCACTCGAGTATCTCTTTTAACATTGAAAAAAAGTCTCTGCCCCTCTTCCTCCTTGGTTTCCAGAGTCTAGTCTTGTGTTGGAATACCTTACCCCTGGCCTCCAGATTTCCACATCTGGGCGACCACATCTGACAGCCACCTAAGAGGAATTCAGAATGTTTTCTTTAGATCTTCCTTTTATGCTAGTTCATTCTCTCTGTGTGTCTTAGGATTAACCTCTCTTTTGAGATGTCATTTGAACTTCTTTCATTTTTAGTAAGCAAATTTAGTTCTTTTCAAGTCTCTTTTATGGTCCCCTAATCCTCCCAGACAGGGTTTCTTTGTGTTGCCCTGGCTGTCCTGGCAACTCAGGAGAGTTCAATCTGCAATTCTTCTCGAAGTTCCATGGTCAGGATTCCAAGAGTCTCTGAGCTTAACCTTGAATGGCGAGTACAGCCTGCAGTCCTGTCCCATGGTGTCCTTTCAAAATATAGGCTTTCTCTTTCACACTGAACCAACGACGCTGCTTTCTGTCCCCTCAGAATTTCAGGCTTTCATGTGCTTATTGTCTTGTCGCCTAGCTAACATATTTAGAAAGACGTTTTCATCCATCAACCCATCTTTCAGAACGTCTGAAAAAAGTAAGCAAGGCGCTTAATCTGTGATAACTCTAGAAATGGGGTGGTTTTCTCACCCTTCCTTGATTCTCAATTTTCTTTGTTATCATCCAGGTTCCCAAAAACTATCCAGGTAAGCCTGCACTGATGTGGAATGTGAACAGAATGTGTCTTCTGTCTTCAAAAATAACCCTACTTCTGAGTCCCAAAGTGACATGACATCACTAACAAGAAAAGAGATCTATAAGATTAAAATGACAAAATTAAAGCTTAGTTGCTCGATAGCTGCACATACCTTCCATGGACGAAATGAACTCCGTCTTCCCATCTGTATTGGTTGTTAATATATTAAAAAACTTCTTTAACTTTTCATTTTCTGTAAAATTCTAAAATATAAAAATAAAACAGACGGTTTGACTCTGATTGGATTCATCTCATTAGGAGATACTGACTGAGTAGTCATGTGATACCTTGACAGAGAGGCTCCATTTGTGAAAATTTGCAGTCAGATTTTCTATTGCTAATGATTTCAATAACTCAGCAGGAAAATTCTTGAACATTCTGCTGTGTCTTGCACCTAACATGAAAAATAAATAAATAAGAAATAAAGTCCACTAAGGCACTTACCTTTGGCCAAACAGCAGCCATAATTAAGATAATCAATATGAGTGAATGGGGGGCAGAGCATGTTTCCACAGGCTTGCAGACAAGTGCCTATCATCAGGCAAGGGCACGTAACATGGAGGCAAATAAGATAAGCTCCAGGTGTAATTACCTCGTTTTAGATTGTGAATAGAATGACCACAAATAGGCTATCCACGGAAGAGCAAAGAATCTTAACTCTGGCTTCCTCAGAAACCTCTAAAAAATAACAATTCCCAAATATACAAGTCTGTGTTCCCAGAAAATGACATTAAGATTTTCAATGTATTTTCAAAGGTATATAAGACTTAAAAGGAGAGGGCATTGAGGGCAGATTAACCAAAATGAAAAGCTATGTGGGAACCTACTATTTTGTAAGGCAATTAAAATTTGTAAGTTAAAGAGCTGGAAAGATGGGTCCGCAGTTAAGAGCACTTGCTTCTCTTCTCTTTCAAGAGGATTCAAGTTCAATTCCCAGCAACCATGTCCAGCAGACTCACAACCGCTGTAACTACAGCTCCACGGAATCCTACTCCCTCTTTTGGTACACACACACAGACACACACACACACACAAATACGAATATTCTTTATAATATATATCAATATATATGTTTGTATATATTGATATATACTATAAAAAGAGGTACTCTACATGACTAGGTAATACTGCTCCTATAAGTCCCTGTGCTAGCTGTGGGACACAGTCTTATAATTGCTGGTCAAAGATGCCAATGAGACTCCTAAACCAATATAAGCTCTTGCCATTCCTCTTGGTTGCCCACCAGAACTAGATGATAAGACTCTGTTGCTTGGGTACAAGATCAAGCTGGAACTGAGGTAAAGGCTTTCTCCATGCTGGATAACATTCATACTGCCAGATAGTGCTACGCTGAGGGAGAATAGGTAACAAACCAGGTGTGGACCCTACAAACCTCAATGACAACCCAGAATGCCAGATGTGCACCTTGGTACAAGAGTGGCATGACTGTTATGGAAATAAAGCAACTCCTCTGATGAGAGAATATATGTGGTGGGCTATGAAACCCACCAAGAAATACCTAAAAAATTTACCAGACATAATTTAGTACCTAAAACAATTTAACAACAGAGAGATAATTTAAATGCATGAAAAAAATAAAGCCCACTATGGCACTTACCTCCAGCCAAACCACAGACATTATTAACCCAGTCAAAAGTAAATGGTAAGCAAGGCATGTTTCCACAGAAATGCCTACGGTTGGGCCAACATAGATTCTGGGAGAGTCATGGGCCCAAAATGGGAAGATCATGGGCCCTAAAGTGGAAAGCACCACTGTTGTTTAGTTAAACTGACATGGTGCCAAGTCTCATTCTAAATATATATTTATACCCAAATGCTAGCCCCTCCTAGTTAGAGAAGTTTCTCTTTGTAGTGAATGACAATGAATGTAGACCCATGGCTCATCGAAGTGATAAGACAGATGTTCGAATGCTCAGCCCTAAAGAGGATGTTTTTACCACTGTTTCTAAAGCTCAAGGAACATGGTGGAAGAAGGGAAGGATATAAAAATTGGAAAATAGAAGAAATGTGAAATGCTTTTCAAAACCCATGATCACACAAGGAGACCTAGTTAAAAATCAGTGAGTTACAAAACAAAAATAAAAAAGACATAAATGAAGAAAGACACGTGTAGGTAGGAGGGTTGTTAATAGGGAAGAGGTTGAAAAAAGAAATGAGAGAGGGTGTGAGTAAGAATATATTACTTATAATATAATTATTATATCCATGTACGAGACTGACAAAGAATATGTTTAATCAGCTGAAGAAAGGTTAACTATGCCAACTAAGGAGAAAGGAGCATTAACTAAGTTAAAGAAAAGATCTATGCTGTAAACAGATAAAGGGGGCAGTGTTGTTTTTTGGATCACCTCAGAACAGGTTCTGATTACCAGAAAGCTTAACCATGTGATTAGAGGGTTTCAAACAGCCCAACCTGTGGGAACGGAAGAGGCCCAGGGGACTGTAGTCAGGTATGCAGCCTGGAACACCAACAGAGAAATGAAAACACAAGCCTGCCAGGTTCCAGGTTCTGTTGCTAAGTCAGGCCTCTAGTGTTGCTAATGGCTTCAGTGAGTACCATAAAAAACTGCTTTGTTGTAGAAACTGGGCTTTTGTCATCTTGCAACCCCAAAAGCCTGACCTAAAATAAATACTTCCCATAAGGTTCTCTCAGTGACTGAGAAAACAAGATTTATGAAAGTATGAAATATCCTATGAATTCTATGATTTCCTCCCAAAATCCTAAATGAGAATATCAATAGTTGGTGATCCAGAATCTGTATGGAACTTGTTTTAGATTTCCAACTAAGAGCTTCTTAAGGCACTGAAATTTCCTGATAGAAGTGTGTTATGATAATGAGATGATTCATTGTTAACCCTTACATTACCTCAGAATGGGCTGATTACCAGAAAGACTAATCATGTGATTAGAGGACTTTGAAGGTGCCCAACCTCAGGAAGTGGAAGAGGCACAGGAGACTGAATTCAGCCAAATGAGCAATGACTCAATCACACATTGCAAGGGAATGCCAATAAAAATTCTGAAACTCTAGGAACACAAGCTCATGGAAGCTCCAAGATGGAAGCAAGTATAAGAGGGTTTTGTTTGCTTTTGAGCAACAAAAGTTGAGTAGTAAAGTTTCTGAGTAGTAAATTATAAAACATGACAGCCACGTCATAGATATCTGCAAAGGTGCGGCAGGTAGTACGAAAGGTGGTGGGACTGGGTGACTTGCCTTCAGTTGTACACAAATACAATGGTTTCACTGGGCATCAAGTCTTTTAATTTGTCAGGTGTTACTAGTTCCATGAGTTTAGTGCCAGAATAAAACTGTAATATAAACCCTCAGTACAGAAATAACAAGTGTTGACAAAGAGAAAATACTGGCATGATAGCAATAATACTTGATATTTATAAGATCAGTATTTAAAGTACTACACAAACAAATGGGAAATCATCTTGATTAATTCTCAGAAAGCATTCCCAGAGGTAGAAACTTTTATAGTTGAAAACTAAGAAAGACACAATGATTCTCCAAGGTGAAAGTGAGGAAGCTAGAACTCAAAAACAGAACTGGTTTCTAAGTTCTTATCCTATGATCCTGAGATCACTAGAACACAAATCAAACACAAATATTAAGAAAAACTAGATCAAACACAAATACTATCATCATCTCAAATGAATACAAAGGGCTCACTCATAGTTTTGGTCTTCAAAAAACTCAGAGACTAATGACTATTCCTGTTTTAATATGCAGTATTTACTAATGCTATTGAGAAATACTTTAGAAGAGTTGGTGCTTATTCTTACCTGCAGTAAAGTTCAAGGGCAATTTCTCTGAGCTACTGTTTGTAGACGTTAGTAAGTTCTCTCCGCTAACCAGGACGGAAAGCTCCTCCAATCCAAGGCATGTTCCCCACACAGGAAAATAGTCTCCATTATCATAACTCTTTGGGAGAACGAAAGAGAAAATTATGTTGATTCAAACTTTGTGTGTGTGTGTGTGTGTGTGTGTGTGTGTGTGCACTACACAGTTTTCTTCAGAATTCTCTGGAAATCATTAGCAGGCTACCACTTAATCTGTATTCAAAAAAACTCCCAGGTGGGATGGAAAAGGGAGACTTGTGGGCACACTATCTCTTGACCCAAAGACCCATGAGTTATTTGTTTAACTATTAAAAGTTATTAAGAAAGTATCTCAAAAAAAGGAATTATTGAGGAAAACATTTAAGGGAGACTGGCAAGATCTAAGTGCCAGCAACAATAAATGAAAATTGCTAGCAAGATTTCAGGGGAGAAACAGAGACCAAGAACACTATGGTGGACTAAGGTGAGGCATTGTATAGCAGCTTGGCACTGTGTGTGATACACAGACCAGGCTTAAGGTATGTGAGCTGAAGTGTTCTGACAAAGCTATATCTGTCTGAAAGAGTCTATGGCCTGACTGACTAGAACTTTGTGCCCATGAAGTGACATCATGCTATAGATAGAGCCTGAATTATCTCCAGCTATCTTCAGTCTGTTTTAATAGCCGTTTACTACCAACCTCTGTGTCTGACCTGACAGGGTTATCACTACTAGGTACAACTTTTCAAATGCATTGCTGAGCTTAGCAAACTTCTGGCTTCCAGCAACCCTAAAACTAAATATTTTGTACACTAGCACCTGAAATTCACATAAGTGATCTGTCCACTCTACCATAGTGTGTCACGTGATGTTCTCATCCACTTGGTAAAGTCTTTTTGAGACTTTCTTTTGTTCTGTGACTCATGTTTTCTACTTGTATTTGCCTCAGGATAAAAGCTTACTAGCAATAGTTGTGACTGGTGTCAGAGGGCAGCTGAGAGGATCAGTCTGGATGGAGAACTGAAAAAAGGAGACTGAATATCATAGGAGCAAAACAGGCCAGAGGGGAGGCACTAGCTTTACTAAGCTATGAGGGTGTGCTCCACACCAAGAATCCCCAAAGCACGTGAAACAAAAACCAGCGGGTGTGTAGACACTTGACTCCTGGAGAGCAGATGTCTGACTGCTAAGAAGACTAGAATAACTATGAAGAAAGTAATGCTGTAAACTTGACAAAGGAGAATTGTCCTTATGGAGATAGACGAACCCACTTGGAGTGGTGAGCAATAGGAAATATTTACCTCTATAGCCTTGCTGAAAAATATTTTGGCCACTCGGGAATAACCTGAATGTGTTAGGTTAGCACCTCCTCCAGGAAAGAGGACTCTGAAACAAAATCAATTAAGATGTAGTTTCCCCCATTCACCAAGTAAATAAACATTCTTCACTTAAAGAACTTTTTCTTTATTATATAATTGGTAAGATATAGATCTATATATCTCTATATAGATATATATCACATACATATATATATATACATACACACACATATATATATACTCATATATACATATATAATATTCTTAATTCCAGACTTTCAGAAACTACTGTAGTTAAGAATTTTGCACATATTCTCTTAAAACTTCTTCAATAACAGTTTTCTTTACAAGCTCATTGAAGGAAATATAACATAAACAAATCAAAGGAATAAAGGGGCGTGGCTGGGGGTGGAGAAAGAGCAAAGAGTATGAAGAGACAAAACTCCAAGTATAGCTGGCCTTGAATTATGGTGATCAGCAAGGCCAAGTGGATTGTAAATATACAACTATTTTAACTCCAAAATAATATATAAAACTAAAAAGCACATAATAATCATAATTATTTCTATTAGAATTAAATGTCTACAAGATATCATCACAATCCTGATAGTTCTTAAATAACAAACACAATATTAGGAATCCTGAAAACCAACAGAATTATTCTAGAAAAGTCTTTTTGAGTCACAAATATTAGTTTCTCTTTCATTCTACCCCAAAAAGGTAAAATTTAGGGGAAAAAAATTATACCATGCTTTTATATTAGGGTTTGGAATGATGTTAAATATTTAAGCTCTTTAACACATCTTGAAATAAGCAAGGATATCCAAAAGTAGTCTGGCTTCTCTGGCTACTTTAACATATTAAAATTCTGAAAATATTTAAATGACTTTACCATATTATACTGAGAATATTTTCGTTTTCAATTTGCATGTGTATGTATGTGGGGGGTGTATGTGTGTATGAGAGATGGGGGGGGAGAGAGAGAGAGAGAGAGAGAGAGGAGGCACACATGATCTGTCTTCTCACATGGAGATGGAGATGGAACTCAACTCACCAGGCCTGTGTGACAAGCTCACCTTGAGCTATCTTACCAGCCAGAGGCTATTTTTCATTTAAGAATTACACCATGATTCTTTTATGAATCAGGTTTGTATCAGCCTGTGACAATGCTAGTTTCCATTGTTAGGAAACTCACAGTCTAATGGAAAAGGTTTAAACATCTGTCTGCTAAATCAGATACCACAAAGCCACAGCAGAAAACCATGTGTGACTGAAGAAAGCCAATGAACAGGTCTCTCCCCAATTAACTCAGTATTTTAAAACCCACCTCTGACCAAGTCTGGTCTATGGAACCCTACAGTTCTCTTACACAGTTAAAGTGGACTAATACTTCCAGAAGACAGTCTCCCTTAGGGCAGGCTCCATGCTTTATCTGGTAGTGTTCTCCCACATATCTACCCTACTTCCAATCCAAAGTAGCAACTAACAACATCTGCTGTACTGATAAGGGAAACACACCAGTAAACAGCAGCTTTTATTAACACTGTTAACACAAGATCTGTGTTTCAAAACAACATCTACAAACATCTTCAGTTTGAAATCCCTTCATAAGGTTCTATTAGACACACATAATTATCCCACTGAACTAATTCCCACCTCCACTTCCACCTCCATAGCAACTTCAACAGTTTAGAACTTTGTGGACAATGTCTATGTTTATGTCCAAGTCTGTACCTAACTCTGTACAAATATTTATTTATAAGATAAAATTTCAAGTTCCTAGTCATAGCGTATGTGTCTTTCTAATTTCAATAGTTATTGAAGAAGAGCCCCAAAGACTGATTCACTCTCGCACCGACGGTGAGAGTCTTGTTTCTCCTCCACCCCCCTACAGAGTATTAGCAAGTTTTCTCACTTCTGCCAACTTGATTCTTGATTTGTATAATGAATTGTACTTTAAGTTAAGAGCAATAAAGAACCATTTTTCATGTGATTTCCAATCTTGTTCTGTGCTCTAACTACTCACATATTTTACGGGGAAACAGAGAAGAAATTGTTTTTTAAGTTTGGCTCAAATTACCTCTGAAAGATAAACAATCTGTAACTTCAGACCTAGGACTTGGAAATTTCAAAATATTTAAGCATTTAAACAAAGATTAGGTTAAAAGTAGTGAGCCTACCATATAGCAATTACGTATTTCCTATCTTGCTTCCTATTGTATACTAGGACTGAACCTAGAAAGAGCCTTACACAAACCAGGCTCTACCACTGAGGTACACTCTCAGCTCTCTTTTTTCTTTTATTCCTCAAGCTGGTGAACTGTCTGCTCTCTTCCCTCCCCCTCATCAGGACCTGGAATTGCAGTACAGGCTTGAACCCGCAGATCTTGTCTTGTAGATCTTGTTCTACTTCCCACTCTTGACTGGATCTTTACATCACCCTTCAAAACATTTCAACAAGTGCACTTGGGAAATTATTATCAGACAACTTTTAAGAAAGCTCTATAGAAACACAGCCTACTTATATGTAAATTTTGCAAAACTTTGATATGTACACACAAACACACTGCAAGATCAAGTCTACTTACCCATTAATAGATCTAAAAAGTCTTTCATATTCAGCATCACTGAGATCGACCCTGAAAACAAGAAAATGAATTTTACAAGAAAAATCAGTTCTGAAGCCTAAGGAAAAGAGCTAACGTTCAATAGAAGCCATCACATTATTTTCTGAAACATTAAATGAAAAATGAGTTGTTTGAGGTACTGCATATTGAACCCAAGACTTTGTACACGCAGGGCAAGTGCTACAGCACTCCTGCCTAAATATCAGACAATATTACATCTCTACCTTAGAGGCATTCCTGTTAAGCTACGAAAATTAGAAAATTATGCCATGTTGGCTAACCAGAAAGGTAAATCTGTTTTTCGGGAATTGAATGAAATTCTATATTTTTAAGTAGATGCTAATATACCAATCAGTGGACACTAGTATTATCTGTTAGCCTAGAAAACTACAAATATTCACCTGTTTTTATAAACATACATACACACATACACACACACACACACACACACACACACACACACAAAATGTAAAGCTCTGTGGAACTGGAGAGATAGTTCAGCAGTTTACAGTTCTTGCTGCGCATCCAAAGATTTCAAGTGCAGTTGTCCCCACATCAGCTCCAGGAGATCCTACACACTCATGCGGCCTCTGTGGGTACTGACACACACAGAGAAACATCCATCTTTTTAAAAAGCTTTATCAACATACCCATCTTACCTACAGGCAGCTTGGAAAAATGGAAACATATATGAATGGACACCAAATCCCAACATCTCATCCCTTCCAACCAGCAGCAAAGGTCTGACTACTGTACATAAAATCTAGAACAATCCAGGTCTAAAGACAAACTACTTACAGACCACTGGGACTGGTTCAAGTATTCTGAAGCATCCTTGATCAAGCACCTTTACAAGAGTTCTTAGTTACTGCCACGTTACTGAAGGTTTTATCTCTTTTCCTCAGAGAAAATCCAAAGAAATTAGTCTATGACAACTGGCTACAACCTTTAAATTATACTGTGATGTCTGTAAAAGTGTGTGTGAAATCCTGCAATTACTCTCCTACACTGAGCAGCTTTTTATTACTATAAAACAACAGCAAGGCACACACACTCTTCCAATAGTCACATCCATAAAAGGGTACAGTCAGTAGAACATACTCCATTTCTGCCCCAGGAAAAAGATGTAAGTGGACATAGGTTGATTTAGAACATGGCTCCTGTTGTTGCTAAGTGAGCTGTAATTCCTAGCCCTTGCCTAGTTCTGGCAGTGAGCTTCTCTGACTCTCCTCCAAATCCCAGTAAGCTCCAAAATCCACATAGATTATTCAGAAATTCGTAGTAATCTTTTGGGCTCAGAACCACAAAGTAGTAGATGAGAGAGCTGTAGAATGATTACCATGGCAGGTGACTTGGTCTCAGAGTAATAAGATGAAATATAAGGTCACATGTTCTCATTATCCTGCCAACCCAAGCTCTTCAGGATGTCACAGCAATGGCAAAATCTTCCCCATGGACCAGGATAAGTCACACACCAAAAAGCCCTGAACCAGCTTAACAAGTAGGCTCTATATCTGTATGCTTTAACCCCCCTTCTCCCTATTAATAGGCAACCCAAAAGCACCAAGTTCTGAGAAAAGAATGTCATCAGAAAAGGCAGGATGAAACCAAAGTCAAGTATCACCTGTAGCAGAATTCTGCCCAAGTCTCTCATCTATCTTCTCCTCCACTCTGAACCAGAAAGTAGCCCCAGCAACCTAACAGTAATGCTGAGAGTCTCCTCATTTACATGTAGAATTTCCCTCACATAGATTACACCATTTCTACAGGGTCACATGATTCCAACTTCAAGCATAAGTATCAAAATGAACTTTGAAGCCAAAGCTGGAGTTTAGCCTGCAGTCTGTCAGCCAGGGTTTCAGCATCTTGTCACAGATGCTAATAATCCACAAGTCATTAGGTTTCAAAACTCCCCAGGTTTCCAACTGTCCATCATTCCCACTTAGTGCATCCTCAGCAACCCCGATGTGATGAGTGATCGTTTTCACTGATTTTTTTTCTTTTTTTTGGTTGTTCGAGACAGGGTTTCTTTGTACAGCCCTGGCTGTCCTGGAACTCACTCTGTAGACCAGGCTGGCCTCGAACTTAGAAATCCGCCTGCCTCTGCCTCCCAAGTGCTGGGATTAAAGGTGTCTTCACTGATTCTTAAGGACATGTACCTCGCAACTCATAATGGTGGCTTAGGGTCACTTCTATATATTTCACAGCCAGAACGTTCAGCAGCCTCTGAACTGGGTTGCCCACCGTGGCAGCTTTGTAATGTCTTACCCTATTTGCACTAACTTCCTAAATAGCTTGCATTTAAACACTTCCTCCATCAAAACGCTGAGACACTGTTCTGCAGACTCTTAGGGATCTCTTCCTCAGATCTAAAACTAGAGTGGATGGTGTAATTAGATAACAAATTAAACACTAATTGTAAGGGTATCTGTCATTAATCAAATGTGAAAGGCAGAAGAAGACAATACTATGAATCTCTACATGAAGACTATTTCTCATATCTAAATTGTATTTACATTTTGATTATTAGTCACATTGTATAGAGCACAAGAACATCTTTGTAATTATTTGCAGAATAGGTTATAATAGTTGTGTTTTTTCTGAAAATTTCATAATAGATTATGAGAGAGTTCTAGGAGATTCTCACTTTGGTCCTGTGGAAGAACACCAAGTGCACTTAACCACTGAGTCATGTCTCTAACCCCACATTTAACACATTTAAAACTGCAATACCTATTATTTACACTGTAGCAACATGAAACAGTCATTACTGACAAGCTTTTCCTAGCTATGAAAGTATATTTACAGTTACAGTAAAGCCTCCCTCATTCCTTGAGGGTTCCCTTATGCTAATACTAGGTGGAAAGCTAGATAAACTGGAGAGTCGGTTGTGATTTTTATGATGTCCATGAGAAGTGTCTTTTCTGGAGTAAAGGAAGCTATCATACTTTTCTCAATGCTAATAGACATATACAATACTATCAATGACATTACAGACACACAGAGAGCTTCATAAACAATTTAGTGGGAGACTGCAGGCAATAGGTTTGTGGCAAATCAGATGCAACAACGCTCCTTTTAATGATATAATCACAGGAAAGAAGGCATTAATTTTAGAGACAAAAGACAGATCTTTACATCCCTGGTGACACCCACTCAAGTATACCTTATGGGCACGACTCTTGCACCCGCAGACTCTATATACTTCACGTAGGATGCAGCAATGTAGTAATTTCCCAACTTCGTCATGTTTCCATGACATTTTTGCATTATTATTCCTAAATTTAAAAGAAAAGCTTTAGTTTCAAGCAAATTCTTGTATTTCTTACTCAAAACTGAATCATGGCACAGTACAAATGTCACTACTTTAGTTTCTCGATGTAAAGACCAACAACAACTGAAAGACTGGGAAAATAGTGGGGAATGATGATCTGAGTTTCTTGCCACACCATTATTGTGGAATATATTTAATCTCAATCAGGGGCTTCTACCGGGCCATTGATTACTCAGTTTCCAAGACAAAAGACACATTTGACCTTTAATTTATAATAAGCCTTTATCAGCACTAATGCTGGGGAAATATCTTCCCCTCCATGCTCTTAGAATCTACTTTCCTACTGATAACCCCGAGTTATTACTTACTATGCTTCATCTGGGCTGCTCTTAGCTCCATGGCTCTAATGGCCATGGTGTTATGATTTTTACCACACAGAGTCTTCTCCTTTCTTCACCTTCCTCTCCTCTTCACCTCGAGTCTCTCATTCAATCCCAAGCTCAGGAACACCAAGCCTCATCTATCCCAATTCTGCCCAGCTATAGACTATAAGCATCTTTATCAGGAATAATTTGGAGCACAAGGTCACTTAGTGTCACTTAGGTCTACATGTGGACTCTGTCTCTGGAGGTAACCAGGCTTTAGGGGCCAGTATTTAGCATTACAATACAATCAGTATCAGAGCAACCCATTACACACAATGAATCTCTAAGAAGCTTCCAAAGTAAGCTTATAATAGCCCCAACAGTTTTCATTCAACCTTAAGACTATTCATACACAACTCACTAAATGTATTGGGGCAAATCCCTTTTCCCACAAAGCCACAGTTGTATCCTTGTCAACAAAGCCACAGTACAAACAACTTTCTTTTTTAATTTATTTTTTTTATTTTCTAAGTTTTTTTATTTACATTCCAAATGATTTCCCCTTTCCCGTTTCCTCCCTCCTCAAAAGTCCCATAAGCCCCCCTTCCCTCCCTCTGTTCCCCATTCAACCCCCTCTTGCTTCTCTGTCCTGGCATTCCCCTACATCCAGTCTTTCTAGGACCAGGGGTCTCTCCTTCCATCTTCTTGGAAATCTATTGATATGCAAATTGTGTCTTGGCAACTTTGATCCCCATCTTTCTAATAACCTCATAATCTAAGCAACCAGCATTCTCCAAACCCATCCTAGACTATTAAAAGGTCTCTTTCCTTTCTAAAGGAAGCCTCCTACTCCAGTGTTTCCACAGAAATAAGGCTGACCCCACCCTCATTCCCTCATTCATTCAATATTGTCTGCATTGCATGCAAGACACTGAAGTAGGTGCTGAGGACACAGTAATAAAGAAAAAACTCTCCACCTTATAGGCTTTAATGCCAGTGGGTGGGAGAGGAAAGAAGTAAAGACAAACAACAGACATCTATTTTTAGGGCCAATTATGATGGCTGGTGCTTGTGTTCAGAAGTCAATGAAATATATGTTTCACTTACAATGTCTCTCTAACAGGGTGGCAACTCTCCCTGGAAAAATAGAACAATACTTCAGGGAGGTGGGACAAGTTTTCCCTGGGAAGGTGTGATGTGACAATCAAAGATATCAGTGAGCTGAAGCAGTGAACCACACACCCATATCTGAAAGCATAGAAATTTAGAGCAAAGGGAACCATGCAAAGGTCATGAGACAGCCTGTAACTCTGCAAGAAGTCTATCAGACTAGAAACATGTAAGAGAAAACAGTTAATGGAACGAAGAATTACAGACACGCAGGGGCTACCATGGTCCTTACCTTAGTCATTCTACAATGGCTCTGTGGCCTCATGTTCTGTCCCACTCATCTCTGATCTCCTCTTACCAATGAAATCCAAGTCTAGCACACTACTGACACTCGACATTCATCAGAGCATGTCAGCATATGCATGTGCAAAGCCTTAGGTCCATCCCTAGCCTCCAAAAACTAAACAAACAACAAAATTCTCATGTCTGCTCATTGACTATCTGTGCCTCTGTGAGTTAGGATGTCACTTTAACTGTCTCAGTGAGACACAACTCCTATCATCTATGTTAATCATGTCTGTATTCTGGCTTCTTACAATAGCTGACAAGAATCACTACTGAATATCAAATGTCGAAATGTATCTAGTAAGAATGTGTCCTTCCTCTCTATCAGATAAGATGGTCTTCACCATGGAAAATGAAATTTGGCCAAAAATAGAATACAAGAGCTATCATAGGAAAGAGTCATGCAAGACAGGAGAGGGGGTACCACACGGAAGGCATACAGAATCATGTGAACATAAGTACCTGCAACACTAAATTAATTCCACAACCACACTCCAGCCCGTTCATTTTTTTTCTCTCTCGCTCCTAGGCAAAGAGCTCAGATTGTATCCCCTGGTCTCAACATATGCTCCCAAATGATGGCTTTTACACTTTAGAGTATTTCAGGACTTCTGTGGCTTCCTTGTCTTTGAATACTTTGTGCTACCTACAGTAATAGCATATCTATATTATGTGCTCAATCGACTATATTATCTTAATTGATTGGGGAGGTGACTTCACCATGGCTTAACAGTAGATAAAGGCACTTTCTGCTGAGTCTGAGGACCTGAGTTAGAGCCCCAGGACTCGTGTGGTTAAAGATAACTGACTTCTGAAGTTGTCTTTTGACCTCCATAGGTGTATGTAAGAAGCATGCACATATATGTGCACATGTATACACATACACACTCACACACACACACACACACACACACACACACACACACACACACAAAGTATAAAAGAAAAACATAACTGATCAGGTTAACCAAAAGCATACTTTTTCTCTTTTGTCATAAGCAACTTAGAGTTGCCTAAATTCTAAGGAACAAAATCTTCTGTCAACTTTTAATTTTTTTCTCTATTCCTTAGATCCACAACTGCAATTCACTACATATGTTATATGAGTCAACTTGAAGAATCTAACCATCAATGGAAACAGCTTTGGAAGAAGGACTCCAAATATTAGTAAGCCACCCATTTGAAAACCGGACCATTCCTGAATACAAGAAACAAGTTTCTAGTTTCTGTTTAGTGTTCAACTTCAAGGAAGAAAAAAATAAGATAAATGTCATATTCCTACATATGTCTACCCATAAATTTCTTTGGTCAAATTTAACTATACCGGCTGGTTTCTCCTTGGTAGCCTTCAAATGTCTGACATGAATGCAAACTAGTTTTACCCTGTTTGAAACATAAATATGCCACACAGAAACAATTTCATGATTTGGTTGAGATAAAATGGATATTCTAATCCTCAAACTTAATGTAGTCACTTGATGCTAAAAATGGCAAAGTCCACAACACATTTTAGTTTCTTACCTATTTCATGTGTGTGTGTGTGTGTGTGTGTGTGTGTTTTATCTTCAAGTATGTCCTCGAGCAAGGAAATGTAAGTTTAACTCGTGTGCAGAATTTCTGGGATTGGAAAGGCAGGGAAAATGGTTGGAACATAGGCCAGGAAAAGCACCCATCACACTGAAGTCTGCCTAAATCCTCTCACCAGCTAACACTCAAGAGTACATTAACATTTTTAAAGGTTTTCCTTCCTTCTCTGCAATTTTCTAGATGTTTCACTGGAAACTTCATTTACAGTAAAAGACACATACTAACCCCTTGTGCAACACTAGTAGCTCCTTGGTTTTTATCTTATCCACCACACCTCTGCAGCCTTCCTATAATCTTAATTATCATTATGGAATAAGAGAACAGGAATAGAGAGTGAAATCCTCTGGAAACTTCTCGAACTATGAAATTTACCACTAGGTCAGCCGAGGTGGCATCTTTTCTGAGAAGCCCACAGCAAGTTTTCTCCTCTGCTTCATTCTTAACTTGAGCTCTTCTCTTCCCACTTTTGATACATCCCAGCTCGGTTTCACACTCACTGTCCTTAAAATTCTTTTCTAGAAAGAAATCAGCACAAGGTCCCTTTGATGAGAAGAGCACCGTGTGCATCGTGTGTTTGCACGCCTGCCAAAGAAGGATACCGGTCCTCAACACCTGCCCCAAGCCTCCTTACCGATGATGGGCCTCTGGGAGCCTCTATTGTAGGGTCTAGACAGACCCGGGCTTGCAAGCCCGCACAGCAGCAAACCCAACACGCACAGCAGGCGACCTAAGCTCGCCATCGCGATAACAATCGCGGTCTGGCCTCCGGCCTCCACTTAAAAAGGTTCTGCAGCGCGAAGCGCGCTGCGGTGGCCCGGTGGGGGCGCGTTCCCGCGGCCTGGGCGGTGTTCCGGGCTCGAGGGCGCGCAAGGACGCGCCGCTCCTGCATCCGGGAAGCGCAGTCCAGGCGTGGGCGGGGCGGGGCGGGGCGGGGGCGGGGCGGCTCAGGGAGCGCGCTCGGAGCTTCCTCATTGCCCTCCGCGCGATCTGCAACCCGCAACCCGTGGCCCAGCGAGTGGCGCGCGTCCGAAGGCAACTGTGGAGACAGAATAGACGTGGCAGCTTGACCCCCGCCGCCCTCCGAATGCTCCCTGTGAACTATTATGTTGCCTGGCGAGGTCACCTACACCGAGTCGAGACGACCAGCCCTGGACCTGATGGCGAGCTCGGGTCCCGCCTGGCTCTGTGTGGTAACCAAGCAACAAGGCCTGCGAGGTTCTAGAAGTTACCAGAGAGCTATGCTGCATAAAAGCAAAGGTGTTCTGGCTCTGATATGCTGACAGCATTCGATGTTAGGACAGGGGATGACTTCCGAAAGACATCCCACTGATAGTATTTATTTGGGCGCACGGATGTCTGGAGGGAGTAAAAGGCATCCTAAAGTACTTGTGTCCCCTTCCTTTAGAACCCTGTCAACGGAAGGGGCTGATTCTTGATACCTAATCCAAAAAGGCAAGACCAGGCCACACTCAAATGATATAAGGTACTTGATTAGCTTTGCTGTTACCACCAAACCCTGAAAACCACTAGTATCTTATAAAATGATAAGAGCAATAGCTAAGCAGTTAAAAACTCAGGTTGACTAATGTATTTTG
This sequence comes from Tokudaia tokunoshimensis, assembly GCA_036184795.1. Taxonomy (NCBI): domain Eukaryota; kingdom Metazoa; phylum Chordata; class Mammalia; order Rodentia; family Muridae; genus Tokudaia; species Tokudaia tokunoshimensis. Next base: position 7,876,332 of record BTHU01000005.1, on the reverse strand, counting down.
AATGTTCAAGTGCATTCATAGCCTGCAACACAAGGTAAGTTTCTTCCTATCAAGGTTCAGCTAAACTCCAGGTTAAAATCTGTTAAAGTTGAAAAGGTATTTTGAATGGCGTTATTTGTGTAAGAGCTATATAATTTAGAAAAAAACACACAATGTGACTTGTGGAAAAACAATGACAAGGTTCTGGCCGTGGTCAAGAAATGCAATACATTGTTTAGTAAGACTATTGTAGACGGGTGTGGTGAAAGATAAGAAAATGCCGAGCAAGATTGAGCCTGAGTTGATAAGAATCTATTGTGAATAAGCATCTGTGCCATTGGAGTAATTGGCTATCCACAAGGAGGAAAATTATCTGCTATTATTCACAAAAATAAACTCCAAATGGAGAAAAGATATAAATGGGAAAGGGGAAATACTAGACTTTGGTAGGAAAATATAAATTATATGTGTATTCATAACTTTGATGGTCCAGATGTTTTCGTAAGATACCAAGTTTTATGAACCTAAAATATTTAAAAAATCAAGTATTAATTAAAATGAATGGATTTGGCTGGGTTAAATTTTAATAGTTCTGATAGATTGTCAATTATTTTTAATTGTTTTAGGAAGCCATTAGGTAATATCTGCTAGAGGTGGAAAGTCACATATTCTGTAATCTACCACTTGTCAAGGTGTAAAATCATGCCTACAACATGGTCTCACTAAATTAGGTCATGGGGACTCCACCCTCATGAATAGATTGATGCTATCTCTCAGGTATGGGTCAGGTCTGACAGGAGTGCATAGTTCCCTTAAAAGGGGGTTGTATATGGAACCAGACTAACCCCTTTGGTTCTCTTGCTTCCTTTTGTACCATATGGACTCTCTTACTTTCCCACTCCCATCTGTGATGGAATTGGCCATGCGGCTATCACCAGAGACCAACAAATGCTAGTGCCTGTTAGAACAGAGAACTAAGAAACTGATCCCACAGCCTAAAGAAATCAGACTGTGCACCCTGTAACTCTCTCCCTGGGACCCAAAGTCAAGCAATTATTCTATGCTGTGGACTAATAGTCATCACTAATCTGTGTTGCTGACCACTACCTGGCTCTTCCATGCACTTTGGCACTTATCCCAAGCTAAATCAAGTGATGTAAAACTTCTTACCAGCCATCAAAACTTATTTTAAAATAAACCAACCAGGTATCTTGGTGTACACCTCTATTCTGGTGCTGAAGAGGCAGAGGTAGGTGGATCTTAGTGAATTAAAGGCTAGCAGAGGTTACGCCTCTGTCTGTGTGTCTGTGTGTGTCTGAGTTTATCTGTGTGTGTGTGTATGTGAAGTATAAAAGACACATATTTTTCTTTGTTCAGTGGATTTCTCTGAAAGCGCCTCTGGCTTCCCCTGTCCTCATATCTTAACAGCAGCCCCTCCCCATAACTTCAAGCTATCACTTCTGAAGCACCTGCCCGGGAATTAAAGGGAGTCCTCTGGAACTTATAGAGATCTATCTGCCTCCCAAGTGCCAAGATTAAAAGCATATGCCACCATTTCTGGCTCCCTGGTGGCTGGAGACCAGGTCCAGCAGTGAGTTCAGGTTTTCAAGGAGGAGATGTGGGTTCAACAGCTAGTGTAAAACAGGAACACACTCATACGCACTTGGTGGATGAAGTGAGACTCCAACAACTTTATTTCTTTCTCCCACAGTTTATATCCCCCAGCAAAATCTTTCAAACAGTATAAAAAAAGTGCAATGTGGTTACATTCTATTTTTCTTTAAGTGAGTGATTACAATGAGTTTAAGAAAAAAACATGTTCCCCAATACCCTTACAAGATTGAACATTTTGCATAGTACAGGTGAAAAAATCAATTATTCCCAAGGATCCACATAGATTCATGTCTAAGCAATTTGCTACAGATTAACAAAGTGTAAGTAAACAAATTATATTTCTCAGCCAGTTCTCTTACTGGCAGGCTACCTTTTGCAGTTTCAAAGAAAAGATAAATTATTTTATTATCTCAAAAAGTAATCTTATAAAAATAACCTTAAAAGAATCACAATTCTAAACATATATATAATGTACAACATATACATATAATATATATGTTAACTATTTCTACACTATACTCAGAGTGCACACCTGCTCACTAAGAATTCTTTATTAAATAATATCAGGAAGCTGAGGGCAAAATTTGGTACAAGAAATTACTCATCACCTTTGATCATCAACCCATCTTAAGCAAGAAAGGTACATCATCTAGTAATAACCTAGTAATAACTGGGCTGCCATTGTTCATATTCCCTGACTTCAAGGAGTCCCTTGCTCAACTATCAGGAATGTGTCTTTCTGAACCTTAATTTGTTCCCCCAAGATTTTCTGCACCAAAGCCACTAACAAAAACATCTTAACATAACTTTACTAGCTAAACATCAACCACTATTATCATAACTGCTAGTAACAATCCCCAGTGAGGGGCTAGAAGCCCCTTTAAAGTTTTCATACAGTTGATAGATTATGAGAGACATGGTGACCTCCAGGTCAGTATGTAGAGTGGCACTCTGTAACAGCATGAAGTCCTCGGCACATATAGTCCTAGCTGTTAGACTGTTCTCCATGCGTTCTAAAGCTCTTTGCTCTTCCTCTCACATGGCCCCCGATACCTGGTGATTTTTAATCCCATCAAATTGGCAATTAAGATAAACCATTCCAAGACTTCATGAAATTAAGCTTCTGAGAGACAAGAAAAACTGTTAATCAAGTGAAGAGATAGTCTACAGAATGGGATAAAATCTTAGCTATATATCTGTCAAAGGACTAATATCCAAAATATACCAAGATCCTTAATATACAACAAAAATCAAACAACCTACTCAAAACTTAATAATATATAGTTCTCAAAAGAAGAAACACAAATAGCTAATAAATACATGAAAAATTCAACCCAACTAGCTATCAGAGGAATATGAATTAAAACTCCATTGATGTACCATCTTACCCCAGTGTGAATGACAGTCTAAGAAATAACAAGCACTAATAAGCTATAGGACAAAGGAACTCCTAGACACGGTTGATTGGACTATAAACTAGTCCATCCGTTACACAGATGAGTATGGAAGTGTTTCAGAAAATGAAAATAAGGGTTAGTAAGACAGCTCAGTAGGTAAAGGTGCCTATGAGCAAGTGTGACAACCTGAGTTCAATTCCCAGTACCCGCATGATAAAAAGAGAGAATCAACTCACTCAACTTTTCTTCTGACTACATGTGCATCACAACATGGGCATGCTTATTCCTCACACAGAATAAATAAAATGTAATATGAAATTAATTTAAAACTAGTCTAAAAATAGATTGGCCTACTACAATCCAGTTGTAGCACTCCTGGGTATTTACGCAAGAGACTACAGATCCATATATCCCATGTAAAACAGAGATTCTTGCACATGGTTTATTGCAGCACTATTCATAGTAAGTACATTGCATAACCAACCCAGAGATATGGCAACAAAAGAATGGATAAGAAATGTGGTATATATAAACAGTGGAATTTTTTCAGCCATAAAGACCAAAATTATGTCATTTTCAGGAAAATGGATCAATCATATTAAGTGAATTGAGCCAGTGAGAAAAACACATATTGTATAATTTCTCTCATGTATGGTTGTTAATCTTTATAAAGATACATAAAATCTTATCTGTATATATGGTGTGAAGTAGAAGTGCAATCTTCTAGAGGAATAAAGAGAACTTAAGAGATGGGCAGGAAACAGGAAAGGATTGGGAGTAAGGAGGGGGATACATTCACTATGCACTGTGTACTTGTATGAAAATGATGTTATGTGACAGAACCATGAACTACCACTGTCCAGAAAATACCCAAATGGAAATTTAGTAAATATCACTGGAAAAATATAAAGGAAACCAATGGAATTAAAACAATATAAAGATGTAAAAACAAACGTGGGAGGAAGTGTAGGATATGGGTGACAGGACAAGAAGTCATAGCATGTGGATTATAACACCCAGGAAGAACAAGACAAAGTATGGATCCAGAAGAGCTCCATGCTCCCTTAACACCTGCACGCAACGGAGCACTGGAAAAATCTGACCTAGAATGACCAGTCCTAAACACCTATAAAAGTTCTGAGACACTCAAGAAAAAGAACTGTTGTATACTAAGCCACCAGACAAATGCCACTTAATTATGAGGTATCCTTTTTGGATAACCTCAAACTTCAAGAAAAATATATCAAATCAGAGTTGGCAAGATGCCTCAGTGAGTAGAAGTAGTTGCAGCAGAAGCCTTGCAACTGGAGTTCAGTCTCTGGAACCCACATTTAAGAGAAAAAAAATAGCTATATGCAGCAGCACCTATCTGCCATCCCAGCACTCCTAAGCTTAGAATGGAGGTAGGGAGCTTGGAGAAGCTCATGGGCTAGTTAGTTTCAAGTACACAGCATGGCACAAAATAAACAAACAGATACACCTGAGTCCCTGCCTCTCAACAATGTAGAAGAAGAGAAGCAAAGTTGTCTTCTGACATGTGTACTGTTTCTTTCATGCTTCTTAGCAGCATGCACACACACACACACACACACATACATACACACCCATGTGAGCATGAATGCATGCATTCACCTACTTAAAAAAATCAAGACGAGGATTTTTGTAAAACTCAAGTTCAGTGTAGTCCTAAGTATAGTTGAGCTTTCAAGTGGCAGGGCCAGACTGAGTTCTGACCCTTTGCTAGATATTGGCTGGATACTGGCTCTCAGAATAAGGAACACTGTATCTGTATGTAAGGTCACCTTCTGGCAGAAACACAAGCAAGAAGGCTGCTACAAATTCAGACACAGATCACAAGAAAGCTAGGAAAAGAAGGCTCCAGATTTAAAGATGATCCAATACAGAAAGAGCATAGAGCAAAGAAAACAATTCAGAAATTTAGAATACAAAATGCACCTTGTTCTCTTCCTGTGTTATATTTCTTGTTCAGAAAGAGTGATACTTTCAGTGCTGTGGAAGCAGATTGCAGGTGGATTCTGCAATGAAAGGATAGACTACAGATTGGGCCTGGGTATGAAGGTCTTGGATGTTTTTTTTTTAATCTTCTAAGTTTTTTTTTATTTACATTCAAAATCATTTCCCCTTTCCTGTTTCCTCCCTCCCCGAAAGTCCCATAAGCCCCCTTCCCTCCCTCTTTTCCCCATTCAACCCCCTCTCGCTTCTCTGTCCTGGTATTCCCCTACATCCAGTCTTTCCAGGACCAGGGTCTCTCCTTCCATCTTCTTGGAAATCTATTGATATGCGAATTGTGTCTAGGGTATTCCGAGATTCTGGGTTAATATCCCCTTATCAGTGACTGCATACCATGTGTGTTCTTTTGTGATTGGGTTACCTCACTAAGGATGATATTTTCAAGTTCTGACTATTTGCCTAGGAATTTCGTGAATTCATTGTTTTTAATTGCAGAGTAGTATTCCATTGTGTAAATATACCACATCTTCTGAATCCATTCCTCCGTTGAGGGACACCTGGGTTCTTTCCAGCTTCTGGCTATTATAAATAAGGCTGCTATGAACATAGTGGAGCATGTGTCCTTATTGCATGCAGGTAAAGCCTCTGGGTATATACCCAGGAGTGGTATAGCCGGATCCTCCGGGAGTGTCATGCCCAGTTTTCTGAGGAACCGCCAGACTGCTTTCCAGAGTGGTTGTACCAGCTTGCAATTCCACCAGCAGTGGAGGAGTGTTCCTCTTTCTCCACATCCTCGCCAACAACTGCTGTCTCCTGTGTTTTTGATCTTAGCCATCCTGACTGGTGTGAGATGGAATCTCAGGGTTGTTTTGATTTGCATTTCCCTAATGACTAAGGATGATGAACATCTCTTTAGGTGCTTCTCAGCCATTAGATATTCTTCAGGTGAGAACTCTTTGTTTAGCTCTGTACCCCATTTTTTAATAGGGTTACTTGCCTCTCTGGAGTTGAACTTCTTGACTTCTTTGTATATATTGGATATTAGCCCTCTGTCGGATGTAGGGTTGGTAAAGATCATTTCCCAGTTAGTTGGTTGCCGCTTTGTCTTTTTGACAGTGTCTTTTGCCTTGCAAAAACTTTGTAATTTAATGAGGTCTCATTTGTCAATTCTTGATCTTAGAGCATAAGCTATTGGAGTTCTATTCAGGAAATTCTCCCCTGTGCCCATATATTCAAGGTTCTTCCCTAGTTTCCTTTCTATTAGTTTCAGTGTGTCTGGTTTTATGTGGAGGTCCTTGATCCACTTGGAATTGAGCTTAGTGCAAGGAGATAAAAGGATGTTAATCAGCAACAACTTACCCTGTGTGCAGTGCTGTTATATTTGAAAATAAGAACATGTAACCTTGCAGAGATAATTCTGGCAGTGTAGAAAAATGCATGAATAAAGGAACAATGAGAAGCCTGTGGTTCAAGAGAAAGCTATTGCTATAGATTGGATGAGATGTTTAGCAATATGGACCAGGATCACACATGACAAAGCAGGATGGATAGAATCTATACTGCTCACCATGCAGAGACAAGTCTAATAAAAATGATATAATGCAGTAAACAGACTTACAGCTAAATGAGGTGAATTCAGTCTGATTCTATCACTAGCACTGTGATCCTGCATAAATGGCCCAGTGTCTACAAACCTAATGTATATAATATTTAAAAATTTGTGCTGTTGGTATCCAAGGCCTCCCATATTAGTACTTGCATTGACTTCCAAGGTGACTGAATGCTAAAACCTTTCCTAGTTTCTCCCCTTCCTGAAAGCCCCCAACCCCTCCTCCCACCCCCTGCCTCCCAGTATATGCCCCTCTACCCGACCGACTCCAACCACCCCCCACCTCGATTTCCCTTTGTTGGGGCATCTATTGAGCCTTCACCAGACCAAGGACCACTCCTCCCACTGATGCCCGACAAGGCATTCCTCTGCCACATTTTTGACTGGAACCATGTGTGCCCCTTGGTTGATGGTTTAGACCCTGGGAGTCCTGGGGCATCTGCTTATTCTTCCCATGGGACCCCTTCAGCTCCTCTGGACCACCCTCCAACTCCTCCATTGGGTACCCCACGCCCAGTTCAATGGTTGGCTGCTAGCATCTGCCTCTGTATGTGTAAGGCTCTGACAGGGCCCCTTGACAACCATGACATGCTCCTTTTGGTATGCGCTTCTTGTCGTCCATAATAATGTCAGGGTTTGGTGACAGTTTATAGGATGAATCCCCAGGTAGGGCAATCTCTCCATGGCCTGTCCTTCAGTCTCTGCTCCACACTTTGTCTTCATAATTGCTCCTGTGAATATTTTGCTCCCTTTCTCAGAGAAACCAAAGCACCCCTGCTTCAGTCCTCTTTCTTCTTGAGCTTCCTGTGGTCTGTGAATTGTCACTTGTTTATTTTGAGCTTTTGGGCTAACATACACTTATCAGTGAGTGCATACCATGTGTGTTCTTTTGAGATTGGGTTACCTTGGCTCAGGATGACACTTTCTAGTTCCATCCATTTGCCTAAGAATTCCATGAATTCATTGTTTTTAATAGCTGAATAGTACTCCATTGTGTATATATACCACAATTTCTGTATCCACTCCTCTGTTGAAGAATATCTGGGTTCTTTCCAGCTTCTGGCTATTATAAATGAGGCTGCTATGCACATAGTGGAGCATGTGTCCTTACTGCATGTTGGAACACCTTCTGGGTATATGCCCAGGAGTGGTATAGCTGGGTCCTCAGATAGTACTATGTCTAATTTTCTGAGGAACCGCCAAACTGATTTCCAGAGTGGTTTTACAGGCTTGCAATCCCACCAACAATGGAGAAGTGTTCCTCTTTCCCCACATCCTCTCCAGCATCTGCTGTCCCCTGAGTCTTTCATCTTAGTCATTCTGACTGGTGTGAAATGGAATCTCAGTGTTGTTTTGATTCGCATTTCCCTGATAACTAAGGATGCTGAACATTTCTTTAGGTGCTTCAGAGTCATTTGAGTTTCCTCAGTTGAGAATTCCCTGTTTAGCTCTGTAGCCCATTTTTTAATAGGGTTATTTGACTCTCTGGTGTCTAACTTCTTGAGTTCTTTGTATACATTGGATATTAGCCCCCTGTCAGATGTAGGATTGGTAAAGATCTTTTCCCAACTTGTTGGTTGCTGTTTTGTCCTATTGACTGTGTCCTTTGCCTTACAGAAGCTTTGCAGTTTTATGAGGTTCCATTTGTCAATTCTTGTTCTTAGAGCATAAGCCATTGGTGTTCTATTCAGGAAAATTTCCCCTGTGCCCATGTGTTCAAGATTCTTCCCCAATTTTTCCTCTATTAGGTTCAGTGTGTCTGGTTTTATATGGAGATCCTTGATCCACTTGGACTTGAGCTTTGTACAAGGAGATAAAATGGGTCGATTTGCATTTGTCTGCATGCTGACCTCCAATTGATCCAGCAACTTTTGTTAAAAGTGCTATCTCTTTTCCACTGGATGCTTTTAGCTCCTTTGTCAAATATCAAGTGACCGTAGGTGTGTGGGTTCTTTTCTGGGTCTTCAATTCTATTCCATTGATCTTCCTGCCTATCTCCATATCAACACTAAACAGTTTTTATCACTATTGCTCTATAATAGAACTTGCGGTCAGGGATGGTGATTCCTCTAGGAGATCTTTTGTTGTGGAGAATAGTTTTTGCTATTCTGGGTTTTTTGTTATTCCAGATGAATTTGAGAATTGTTCTTTCTAGATCTGTGAAGAATTGACCAACTCTTTCCCGTGCGTGCCATTGCTACAAGACAAACAACCAGTGGCCTGCAGAGCTCAATCTAGGCCCCCAGGTCTCCTGTGGCTACTGGCCTAGTCTCACTCGGTGGTCCCTCTATCTACCATCTCGCTGGCAGGGGACCCCGAGTTGCGCCCACACTACCCAAGAGCCGCCAGCTCTTTTAGTTCTCCGACCGTGGTTCCCCAAATTACCTGGTAGTACAGACTCTCAACATGTAATTAATTTGCTAATAGGTTTGTCAATATTTAAAACACAAATTTAAGATGCCAATACAATGAAAGTTTTTGCCAATATTTCTAACCTCATAATACATTCAAAAAAATGTCCCAAGCCATGGTACCCTCCACTCCTGCCACAACCTCCTTTTTTGCATAGGTCCCAGTGTCTCTCTTCTTCCCCCATTGCCGTGCCCCTTACTTTCTCATCCAATCAAAGCCTGCTCTCTACTAATGAATTAAGCAGGGAAGTTCTTGCGACATTTTGTAACATCCCCCTTAGCAGAAAAGCATGACTATTTACTAATTCTCAAAAGTGTTCTCATCTCCAGGCCTTTCCCAGAGATGTTCCTGTTCACATCTCCAGGCCTTTGCAATGGTACTTTTTTTGAAATAGTATTTGTCCTAATTTGAATGAGAATGTCTTGTACAGGTTCATATGTTATAATACTTGTTCCCCAGTTGCTGGGGGAACTATTTAGAAAGAATTAGGAGGTGCAATCTTGCTGGAGGATGTGTGCCACTAGGGGCAGGCTTTTAGGTTTCAAAAGACTAATGCCATTCCCTGTGTGCTCTCTACCTCCTGCTTACTGTTCAAGATGTGAGCTCTCAACTGTTCCTGTTCCCATGACTTTGTTAAGTCATCATGGACTCTAACCCTCTGAAACGATAAACTCAGTTGTATGCTTGATGTTGTAAATGTTCTTGGTCGTGAAGAGAGGCCAAATCCTTTAAGTTCAGACTCCATTTTAGACAACCCGACCCAGGTTTGAACTCAGGTAAACTAACAGGCTGGTACCTAGCATTAGTTTTCAAGTTGTCCCCCAACAAACCCCAAGCCTAACTCCAGTCTTTAGCCTAATCCCCCAAAAGACCAGCATCTCCAGGTTATTACTCCAACAGATTTGCACCCCTAAGTTACAAGCCCACCCCTGCCTAAAGACCACCAGTGCAGAGGGGAGCAGAAATTAAGTTTATGATATGACTCCTGGTACCAGCCAATTATGTTAAAGGTAACAGTAGCTTTCCAATTAGATGCTTGCACATTTAGCCTCCCGCGCACACATTGCCCCCCCCCAGCTTGCTTACTATAAAGCCTTGCCCCAATAGTTGTTCAGGGTTCCCCCACCACCAAAACTGTCCTTCACAACAGCTCAAATAAAATAAAGACCCTGCTGTGAGTTGCATTGGATCAGCTCCTGTTTTGGGAGGGTCACTAACACTTCCCTGGCATTACAGTGGTATTTTGTAACAACAATGGAAACCCTAATACAGCCTCCAACTTCCTCTAAGTTTTCATTGCTTCCTAGAAAAGTTAATTCTTTAAGAATGCCTTTGATCATACCTCATCTAAGAGTGCCTCCTCAGTTACCCCAGGTGGACATTCTCTTTCCTTTAATTAAATCTCAAAGTTCTTTATTGGAATTACTCAAATTTCCTTTATTATATATAACGAACTGTTACCTGACAAGTTTTGATATGCTATTTTCTCTCCCCTAAACAGTATCTGTATAATGTTTGTAGTAGTTTGAATGAAAATGGTCCCCATAAGCTGGTATTTTTGAATGCTTAGTCACTGTGAAGTGAAACTATTTAGAGGATTAGAAGGATTAGGTTGTGTGGCTCTGTTAGAAGAGGTAAGTCACTGGGTGTGGGCTTTGAGGCCTTTGTCTCCCCAACCCCCTTCCTCTTCTTTCTCTTCCTCTCCTCTTCCAGCTCCAACTCCTGCTCAGGCTCGTGCTTCTCTCTGCCTGCTGCTTGTGGATCCGAATGTAGCTTTTAGCTACTTCTTCAGCAGCAAGCCTGCCTGCTTCCATGTTCCCCACCATGATGACACCAGATTTGTCTCTGAAGCTTGCCCCCAATTAAATGCTTTATAAGAGTTGCCTTAGTCATGATGTCTCTTGACAGTAATAAAACAGTGACTAAAATGAAAGTTGGTCCCAGGGAGTGGCATATTGCTGTGAAAGACCTGACCATATTTGTTGAGAAAATATAAAGGATTTTATAGCATTGGACTAGAAAACCAGTTTAACACTTTAGGCAGGGCTTCATGGGCCATACTAATACAGGTATGGAAAAAAGTGATGCTGAAGACAATGTAACCCTGGGGACCCAGCTCAAGAAGTTTCAAAGGAAAAGAATATTATCAGCTGACATTGAAACCATTCTTGTGCAGTTTGGCAATGAATGTGGTTGCTTTCTGTCCTTGCCCTAAAAATCTGCCTCAGGCTAAATTGAAGAGCTTTGGATTAATGACATTGGCCAAGGAGATTTCAAGACAGCCTAGTATTGTCTGTGTAATATAGTTATTAGTGATCACTTTTGTGCAGATCTACAATATACAATGGCTAAGAAAACTCCATTCTGTATCAGGAACTTTCAGTAGTTGTTGACCTTTGCCCTGAATTCCTAAAACATGAGCTCCTAGCAACCTAACTTGAACAACTCTCCAAAATATTTTTACTACTGTGAAGTAATTAACTATGTACTCTGACTTATTGCTACATAAAAGCCTCAGTAAACCTGCTTATCTCTGTGTAACCAGGCCTAAGGCACGTCTTATTTCACTGTGTAATAGGAAGTGAGAGGGACAACCCTTCACAGCTGAGGGGAGTGACGCAGTTTCTCATGGAACCAGCAAATTTTACTTTTAAAAACCCTTCATCTAGCCCTTTCTAGGTGGCATACCTTCAATTTGGCTTTAAGGCTGTTGCCGGGCTAGCTGTAATCAGAAATCACTTAAAGATTTGGATTGAGTCTGCGGTCTTTCGCCAGTAGTCTCCAAAGATAGTAACAAATAGAAAAGAACAAGCAGGGCAAAAAGAAATACAAAATGTACAGCTTGAGGAGAAAAGTGATAGCAGGAAATGTTTTGATGGAGCAAAGTGTAGTGCTCAATAAAATGAAAGTTTAAAAAGAAGCCTGATGCTAAATGGAATAAAGAAAGTAGTAGCCTCAGGGTAAGACCCCCATCCAGGTAAGTGTCCAAATTGTAAAAAGTAATTAAAGAAAGGTTTAAGCAGCAAAGGAAACCATCAACAACAGAAAACTGATGAAATGTAATTGAAGGAGAGGACCAAGGTCCAGCCCCAACAAGCAGCAAAATATGAGAGCTCTGGCCATGTGATTTTGGCTTTAGAGTTAGTGATAAAAGAAATGGGCTGTTGACTCTCCCTCTGCAGCTAAAGAAAACCACGGAGATCGTGTGTGTCTCAGGAGTGTTCCAGTATGAAGACTTGGAGAAGCCCTTATGTGAAGCTGTGATGCTATAGCCTGAATTGAGTTGTAGATTCTAGGATGTTGGTGATGCCAGGGACATAGGATGCTTGCCAAAGAGAGTTGCAGGGGATGGGCTTTGAGGGTTCAAGCCCATATCAAGCCCACAACCACTTGATGTCTGTGGATCAGGAAGTAGCTCTTAGCTACTTCTTTAGCACCATCCCATTATGATGATAATGGCTCTCTTCTGGAACTGTGAGCCAGTCCCAATTAAATACTTTATAAGAGTTGACTTGGTCATGGTGTCTCTTCCCAGCAATAAAACAGTAAGATACTGTTTCTGTTTTCTACCACACAGAATTTAATCCAAAGTATTGTCAAAAGCAGAAACTTGAGGCTTGAGAGATGGCTCAGTGGTGAAGAGCAATTTCCAGAGACCTATTTAATTCCCAGCAGATGGTGAATTTCAACCATCTGTAACTTCAGTTTCAAGGGATCTGGCACCCTCTTCTGACTTCCTCAGGCACCAGGCACACATGTGATACACAGAAGTACATGGAAATGAAACACCATACAAACAGAATAAAAGTAATAATTAAAAAGTAGACAATCTTGATTGACTTGAATAGATAAGAGCAATAAGTCAAGTGTTAAGGATATAGGGTGGAATTAGGAAGATGGGTATCTTGGCTGATCAGTGTTCTCTATCACTCTTGATTTATTGGCTTCATTTCTGGTTCCACTTTTGTGACTGAGTTCCTCCAGTTTTGACATCTAACAAAAGTTATATGCAGCCTATGTGGAGTGGAATGTTCCAGAAAGTACAGTGTCATCCATTGCCTGGGTTGATTTCTTTCTACAATTTAGTTTTTGGTCTATAATTTAAGTATAAGTTAGTGGTAATGATAATGTTTCAAAAGTGCTGCAATGTTATTTCCATAAGTAAAATCTAGTTTAACAATAAAATCATGATCTGAGTTGGTAGAAATTGTTCTAAAATTGGATTATCCACCTTTGACTTTGTTTTATGAAATGCTGGGAATAGAGCCCCTGACTTGAGTATACATAAAAGGGGCCACCAAGCTGCTTATATAAGCTAAGCCGTGCTTATGTAAGTTACACTCTAGGCAAAATGAAAATAGAAGTAAAAATCAGTGTGCTGCTTAACTAGATAATTTGTGTTTCTTTAATAGATTTTAATTTTTAGGGATATTTTACTATCCAAGTAAAACTGAACATGAATTCCAAAGACGGGTTTCTCAAATCTGGGACTAGAGGAACTAGAGACTGTGGGGCAGTGTCTGCGCTTGATCTGGCTAAAAACACTGAAGGGAGTAAAGCAACAAGAGAAGCTGCAGGCGCCTAAAACGTACAAGTACTGGAGTCAACATTCGGGTAATGGATGATATGTTTTTGCTTCATTTTTTTTTCTGAAAGAAAAAGCATTTCTCATTTGTAAAAAGAATGCCTCATTTACATTTTATAAAAATATAAATACCACAGTTGATGAAAAAGATGTTTATTTTTACCAGTTAATAAAGCAAATTATTGTGAAGTCCCGCAGCACAGTGAGCATCTATGGAGTCCGACTTGCAGAATATGCTTCGGCACAAGTGCTGTGAACCATGTGGGAAATTCCAGTCAATCGCCCAGCACCTTCCAAAGAGTTTACTCATGTTGCTCATCAATGCACTTTGTAGAATTGCTTCATTGTGGAAACACTTTCAAAGCCCCATCATAGAATGTACTTACATTGATTGACATTTTAAAATCCAGTTTATTGTTAATTACTTCACTACTGTACACATTTAAAACATTAGCCTTTATTGTAATATACCATTCCTTCACAGAGTCATGGCAAGTGACTTAATAGCTATATATAAATAGAGTGACATCAGAGTTTCCTTCTATGATTAAAAGTTTGATAAGCCAGAGGTACTTTGTTACCCTTTATTTCTTTAATTGATTTTCTATTATTCTTATTTATACAATTTCAATTTCATAATTTAGTAAAGAAGACTATTTTTTAAGAAAAGGCAAGATTTTTTAAATAAAATTAAATAGTAAAGTTAATATCTAGTTGCTAAATCAAAATTAAACACGTTCTCTAAAGAACATCTGCACCTCCTTTCAGTTTTGTCAGAGGTATATGTACAGAGAATCATAAGTATCAGCTTATCTGATTAGACTTATTTTCTTATAAAGAAAAACACCCTGTGCAATGAAAAATATCCTTCAACAAAGATACTCTTATGTAATTACTGTAGAAATCTAACTACTTGAACACAAATTCCATAAGTTCTCTACCATGGGTTCTTCCCAATTTAAAATAAAATTAATTAGAAACATTAAGTATAAACATTATGTCAGAAATTGAAGGCTGTGCAGAATATGGGATGAGACTACATCTTTCTTAATGAATGAAAGTCTTAGAAATGAACTGCGCTGTGGTAGAGCACATCCCATGAGTCGTGGGACTCAGAATATTTAATAGTAAATTATCAGAATAGATAATTTACTATTATCTCAGAATAAAATCAAATTATTGTATGAATAATCTCAAAGTACTAGGTATAACTGCTGATGGTTTAAAATGTAAACACCTTTCATTTATGTAGTTCTGTTAAGTTTTCAAGTATAAAAGTCTATGTAAAAGACCTCTACTTCCCTGTCTATAAACAGAAGTCATAATTATATTTACTTATTTGAAAATACAAGACAGAATTAGAAACCATCAACTGTCCCCAGAAATTTTTCTTAAGTTTTAAATCATTTTTATCAAGCAACATGATTTCACTGATTACATTATAGTATGTATAATTACATTCAAAGGCTTCTATTATACATATGTTAAAGTAGGATTTACCTGAGATGAACTATCCTGATTAAACTGTATTCAAATTGTAGTCTGATTTATGAGCTGACACCAAGCTTATCTGAGCATCAATATTGTTTCACCATCAGTTGACACATATAGTATTTCTTTCCAGTAGATAGCCATCAATCTAATGTTAAACAATGTGATTAAGGGGGAGGAGAAGGGGTTAGGGGATTTTTTTGCCGGGGGTGGGGGGACCAGGAAAGGGGACATTTGAAATGTAAATAAAGAATATATCTTAAAAAAAACTGGAAAAAAATTTCCTGAACCATACAAAGATACACTGAAACAACTCCTTTAGATGTAGCTATGTTTGCTCTTCACATGCAAACAGGAATATCTTCTTTCTTGACATTTAATTAACTCAAAAGGAACAGAGCATTGTAGAAGTTAAAACATTCCCCAGATATCCATATTGCATGATTAAAGATCAGATAGGCATCAATTAGTTTAGAAGGTTTGCTCTTGAGTTTAGTAACCAGATAGGATCCCATCCTTGCATTTTAAATGAAGTCACAAGAAATAACTTCTCATTGGATGGTCTCAGAAATGCTGCTGAGATAATCTTCAGACTTCATTATAAAATTTGTCCACTCCTGACAAATATCCTCCATGGAGAACTCATTACCGCCATATTCCAGAGGAAGAATATCTGGGAAGTGCTGAAGTAGGCTTGATTTATAATTGTTCCCATGCAGATGTATCTGAAATAGCCACAATGTTTTAGACTTCACTATGCTAGAAGCATTTCCAGTGAAAAACTAACCTCACAAAAGAGGATTCACAGGGGCAAGCAGGTAATATAAATACTGTACCCTTAATTTTTCTGCTCTAGAATCCAAGAATGTTACTTATTTTTAGATTATGCTACTTTTTGATCATATAATTTTATCACTCCGTTAGATTTAAATTCTTGTAACTGTATATTTATAAAAGCATAAGAAATGTACTATCTGATATTAATTCATAGTAAATAGAATATACCCACCGTTAGGCTCATGAGGAGTAATTTATATGTGTTTGGTTTCATACCCTGAGACAAGGGGCTAAGGTGCATATTTTACATATCAAAGCAAATGTGGCTTCCAAGTTCTCTCAGCATATCTCATTCCCTACCTGGCATACCCAGCCCCCAACCCTGAACTTTCCAACCCAGTGGCTGGGCTGTCCCCCCAGAGGCTACTATAGAAGCCAGACAATTCTGTCTCCCCTTTCTCTCATCCCTCTTTCCTTATCTCCTCTCTGCTTGCATGTTATTTCTCTCATTCTCTTTCCCTTCTCCTCTTTCTCCCTCCTCATAGTAATAAACCAGCCTTTATATATTTCAATAAACCAGCCTTTATATTTTAATCTGGATTGAACTGGCTCATGTCATGGACAGAGAAGGATCGGAGGAGAAAAGCAGTCCTCATGTGACCAGGAAAGACCTGGGCTCAACTCCTCCTGGGTTTTGGCACCATCTATAGTTATAGTCGATGGTTTCACCATCAAGGAATTATGACAGCATGAGCCCTGCATTTTCAAACATTTTAAATTTCAAACAGTGACTGTAGAATGCCAGTAAAAGAGGAATAAAACAAGCCATAGAAATCAAAAGGAGATCTTACTAGAGCAAGTAAATAAAACAATCTTTCCCATAGCTAGTGGTGTAGAAGGAAGAATACAAGGTTTACAAGCTCACAGATAGCACTAGATTAGAAACCAGAATTGTCAGGTTTTTTTTCTTTAGTGGACGGAATTGGCACCTGTACAGAGGGAAGGCTGGAGTGGATGCTGATTAGTACCCTGGTGATTTCTTGCTATTCTGTGGAGCCAGCACGTACCTGAATCCTCCAAACTCCTGAGCCCTGTTTCTCAGTCAGTATAACTCATTCTTATGAAAGAGGTCACACATACTTTGCAAAAAATATTTAATTTTTTGCTATTATGCTTATTACACATTTTTATGGAAGAGGTTGTAAGTTAGGGTGCTTTGCAAAAGAGTTGTACTTTGAAAAGAAGTTTCAATGTAGCCATGCCTGAAGCTGTGTTGTAACAATTGAGAAGGGGAAACCCTTTTCCCCAGAGTTTTACTATGTTTCAATATGTAAAAGATAAACTGCTTAGGGTCAAATTCCTGGAGTTTGAACCAGCCTGGCTAACTAAAGTCTTGCTGAACTAAGTTACATTTTTCCCTGTCTTGGGATCATTTTTCTACCAGCAATAGAGCTTGCAGGGATAGTCACACAAAGGAAAATGTTTATTGATGCTTTCAGCAACCATTAAATAAGAACCTATGTGTGCTAGGAATGATGTTAGGGAACGGAGAGATGGCTTCTTGCATCTGAGTTAGTCCCCAGCACCCATACTAGACAGTTTGTAACTTCCAGCTCCATGGGACCTGATGCCCTCCCTCTTCTGATCTCCTCAAGAGTCTCAGGCACACTTACACACTTTAAAAAAAAATCTTTTTAATGGAAAAAGAAACTAGGGAAGATGAATCTCTATATATGTAAGACCCTCAGATTTCATCCCTTGATCCTTGAGCCTTGACTTTTTTAGACTAACGTGCTATCAGTTAGCTGGGAAGAAACTATATTTTTCATAGTGAAGGAGAAATATGGAAATGTATAGTGTGGCCCAAAAGCTGAGAAGGAAAAGTGCCTGAGTTTGTTTACTCATCCTGGCTTGTCTGCTGTGAGTTATCTTGCACTGTCCTGCCTCACTTAGCATCTCAGGTTTTTAGTGTTTTCCTATTTTCAGTTCATTTTCTCCCATCTCTAAGATCCAGTTACTCTCATTTTTGTTTTTAATTGTTCATAGTATAACCCAAAATAGATATACTTCGTTTTAGAAATTTTAGAGTTAATCAGATGGTATTCAGTGTTACTAAGCTACACTAGAGGGAAACCAAAATTACTTATAGAAAACACTAGCATGCAAAATAGCTACAAGTGGTCAGCTTCACTAGGGCTGACAATTTACAGATGGTTTTTCTTAAATACAGACAGAATTTGGCCTGGAGAGAGATAAGTGCTTGCTGTTTTACCAGAGTTCAGATCTCAGCGCCTATGTCAGTTGGCTCTAGAGATCAAGTTATTGTCAACCTTTCAAAAATTCTAAACAACAAAATGTGAATTAAAAACATTCTACATGAGCTGGTTGGTGGTGGCCCACACCTTTAATTCCAACACTCAGGATGGAGAGGCATGCAGATCTCTGTAAGTTTGAGCCCAGTGTGGTCTACAGAGAGAGTTCCAGGACAGCCAGGGCTATACAGGGAATCCCTGTCTCAGGGGTAAAACAGAAGAAGAGAGGAGAGGGGAGGGGAGGGGAGGGGAGGGGAGGAAGAGAAAGGGATAGGAGGGAAGGAAGAGGAGGAGAGCATAAGAAGAGGAGGGGAGGGGAACAATAGGAAGGGAGGGAAGGAGAAGAATAGGACGGGAGGGGAAGGAGGGGAGGAAGAGGAGAAGAGAAGAGGAGAAGGGAGGGCAGAGGAGAGGGGAGGAAAGAGAAGAGAAGAGAAAAGAGAAGAGAAGAGAGCGCTACATGAAATGTATCTCAACAGAACAGGTTAGTGAACATCCTTTGCTTCACCTGCAAGACATTAAATCACTAACCCGGGGCATGATGTGTTTCAGTTACATGTGTTTAAAAGTTAAGATAGTCTGTGTTCTTATTTGTATAATTAATGCATCCAGGTAAGTTAGAAATCAAAACAAGATTAAAAACAAACAACACAGACTTTGCTACAAACTTTACCCTCACCTACCATCACTGGATCATTTGTCAATCACCCACGGTTCTGTGTATACTGACAAAATACATTATTGTGCAACTATAATTGTATGTTTGATTCACCGAAAAGGTAGCATACCATCAATACTGATCTGCATTGGCAGGCATTTCTCCGTTAAAATATAACCTGCAGTCCCATGTGGATTTTTCATAATCTTTCCACCACCCCCTCACAGTGAATGTTTGGTGGTTTTCATGATTTTCAGTATATATGCCTTTGTTGGTATATGGCTATATATCTATCTTATGAAATTCCAGAAAATGCTGACATAGTTTGTCATAACTGTTACCATGCTGCCCTCTAGAGGGAATATATTTTACACTCCAGTGATACATGAGTCTGTTTCCCAAGAGTACCACAGCCAGTAATGCTAGATTTTACAAAAGTAAAAGTAAATTTTAATTTATAAGAGCAGTATTTGCAATATCAGTCCAATGGTTTGGGGCCAAGGAACATGGGGATATAGCAAAAATGTCCTTAAATAGAAAGAGGTAAAAATGTTATCACTTGAATATATTTTACTCACCCGGTCCTTAATCTTTTCAGTGAGAAATGGTTTGATCATGGAAAAGACAGCATGGAAAATGACTGGCTCATTTATCAAATGGATCCCACGAACTTTCAATGGAAAGGAATCCTTTTGAAAAGAAAGAAAAATAAAAACCTTAACGCAACATGAATACTGCAGTTACATTCCTAAAGACAAGTCCCTTCTAGGAACACGTTATAAATTTATGGTAAGGGTCACAAAGATGGTTCCTTGGGCAAAGTACTTGATCCACAAGTATGGAGAGCTGAGTTCAGTCCACTAGCACCCATACACAGCTATCATGGCTGTGCCTGTCCCCAGTGTGGAGGAGCAGGGAGCAGAGGAACAGAGGTAGGCCCCCCATTCTACCCACCCACTCTACCTAGCCTAGTGAAAGTGGTGAGCTCAAGGTTGAGTTCAAGGCCCTGTCTCAAAACATAAGATGGAGAGCCATAAAGGACCACACATTAACCTCTGTCCTCCAATGCATATATAGATGAGCACGCATGTACACACATATACACACACAGCAGAATGTAAAGTGAAACTTAATTTTCAAGATGATTTATTCCAACAGCACAAAAACCTGGCTTATATATCATGTCAGTGCACTCAGAAAAGATATATAGAAAGGTTTTTTTTTTAGATTAGGATAAGTATTTTAAGAGCCAACCCCCCATTTTCAGCAGAAAATCCACTCCCCACTCATACATTAAGTGATTCCTAAGTAAACAATGACTATTTGGGATATTTTCATTTAGTGTTCTTTTACCAAAAAAAAATATTTTTTAGAGAAAAAAATGAAACATCCATGAAATTTGAAAGAATATAACAATTGAAAGAATATAACAATAGGCACATACTTTTTAAACTTTTGACATTGGTCTGTATCTTTATATCTTTAGTATCAAAGTCCTATTGACTACCTAAAAGGTTAACACCTGAAAGCAAAATAAATTCATCAATAGTTTTCTTATCCAAAAGTTCAATCAATACTGTTAATGAAGACTTTTTTCTTCATCTTTTATGAAAAATTTCCCATCTTGTCATTTAGGGATGTATTATTAATTTCTTTTTACAGATTCTATGTATAATTTTATTTAAACATAATTGCTGCCATGCTCTGTAAACATCTTGTATCCAGTTCTATTATTGCAAGATGATTTGTGGAGAGCATTGTGAGTTTTTACATTGTTGAGATGGTCCATCAAATGGATATGTTATTTAAGTGATCACTTTCCTGTTTATGGGCAAGTAGGCTATATCTAATTTTCTTCTATTAGAAGCTATGCTGCAGGTACTGTCTGTATATAGGAAGAGATGTGACTGTAAAACAGCTTTTACCTTGAGCCAACCTAAACTAGGATCCTTCAGTCAGTGCTGTTTGAAACAGCCATTGTATGCCATCACCCAGGATAACCATTAAATACAAATACGTTTGAAAGACTTAGGAAAGAAGCTAGCACATAGTAAGCTATTACTATTACAATACACAAAGTCCTTACTATATTTGTGATTATCTTTTATCTAGGTCCCAGAAGTAGAATTACTATATTAAAGATACTGACTCATTTTAAAGACTTTGGGACCTAGAAAGATGGCTGAGTTAATAATTTTCTTGCTATGAAAACACTAGTACTTGAGATTGATCCTCAAGTTCATGAGGTAGGGGGAGCTAAGCATCTTGGCATATGCTTATAATCCTAGCACTAGGGTGGTAAAGACAGGCAGGCCCCTAGGTTTCATTGGCCAGCATAGCTTAGTCAGTGAAGGCCAATGAGAGACTGAGCCTCAAAATAGAGTAAATGGTACCTGAAGAATGACCCATAAGGTTGTCCCTCTGGCTTCCTTATATACATTTACACATGTGTAGCTATACATACAAGAACAAAGTTACATACACAAAGATATTCCTTTTGAAGAAAGGAATATCAATTTATAGCCAGCAAGAGATGCATATTATTACACACTATTGTATTATTATTATAAATATTTTTGAGTCAATTTTGTTGTTACTGTTATACCATTAGGTCTCATGTAGCCCAGGCTGGCCTCCTGATCTCCCTGCTTACTCCAGCCAAGTCCTGGGACTACAGATGTGTTTTGCCATGCCTGGCTTGACAAAAGTAAAATAAAGTCATTTTATTATTGAAATGTATAAATTCTGTGCTTATTTATTTTGAACATACTTATTTTTGAAGTTTGTTACATTTTTAATACAGTATTTACTGCTAACATTGTTCAAATATGTATTTATCATTTCTAATGTTTAAGTTTCTAAGTACATAAACACAGCTAGACACTATTATATAGTTATCACTTAACAGTTGAGATATATACTCACTGTAAGTACTGCAGCAATCTTCTTGGCTACAGATGGTGTAATTTGGAAAGCATGAGAAATCTGCCAGCCTTCCAGGTCAAAGATAGCCTTGACTCCATTCCGCTGAGTTTCTACCTCCTGTACAATGAGTTCTGATGTGATCAGACTTACACGGAATACATCATAGGCTGTAAAAACTTTTGGGTCCCAATATGCTACAACAAATAAATAAAAAGACATCATATCTTAGAATGAAGAATCCTTCACATCCTGGGGTGAAGAATCAGAAATATTCCTTAAGGAAACAGATTATTTTAAAGCCTAAAGGAGGCTTAGAAATAAAATCATGAACAAAGAATCATAAATTAAGCAATAGATTGAACTGAGGTCCAAGTATTTGCCTACTTCTTCCTCCTTCCTTAAATTTTGGGAAATTAATAGATTTTTAAGTGTATGGGATAGGGATGAATGCGGATCAAATTGGATTGATAAATGAAGTCGCATCATCACTTCAAGAGAAGGCGGTGCCTAGAAATGGAAATGTTTAGTGCTGCTGACTGTGCTTCAGGTTCAGAAACAGAAAATGTGAGCCCGGGTTGCAATCAGCAGCGAGTATCACAGTAACTTGTGGTTTGGATTTGAAGTATACCCTCAAGGGCATGTGCCGTAGGCTTGGTTCCTCATGCATCAGTTCAGCGATACTGCTCTCTGGAGGGAACTAGCTCATGAGAGCTCTAAACTCATCAGTGGATTAAGGTATCTATGGGTTCGTAACTTAGTGGACTGTTGTATGGTACTGAGAACTTTGGAAGTAGGGCCTGATTGGAGGAAGTGGGTCATTAGGGCTATGTACTTGAAGAGGATATTTTGTCTCTTGTTCTTACTTGTTGCCTCTTGAACACCATAATCTTGTAAGCTTTCCTCCATCCTGCTCTCCCTGTTATGGTCATCGCATCAACCCAAGCCTACAGTAATGAAATCAGCCAATGATGGGCTCGGACCTGTGGAACTAATCTTTCCTCTTTTTGTATTGATTTCCTCAGGAGCCCTGTCACAATGATAGACAGATGACTAACACAGCAACCAAAGGGGTTTCCAAGGGAAAGGCCTGTGCAGCAGACAGACAAGCTGGTCATGTGCCAGATCTCTGGGACCAGCAGTACAGAGCAGTCATGTCCCTACAGGCTTGAACAGGAAACTAGTCTTGGGAATGCAGCTATCCATGCCCAGAGAAAACAGAGTTCCTGTGGTAAGAGGAGATATTGATATTCTTGTCCACACAGTCTGACCCTCCCCACCATTCATAAGACAGGCAATGGCTGGCAGAAATGATAATAGTAATGGACAGGCAAACAAGTAGTTTTTAAAAATAATCCAGATTTATTAAAAATTGTCATGTGACACACACAAAGAAGACAGGAACAAAACTCCATAAGCAAAGCAAGAAAAATAAAGAAAACAGTTAAGACAGAAAACTGAATTCAAAGAAGCAATAATTTCAACAGATGTAAGAAGGGGAGAGTGGAGGCTATTTTTAAGAACGGATAGCAACAGAAAGGTGATTCAGTGGGGAAAGGCTCTTGCCCCCAAGCCCAACCACAGGATCTCAGTACAAAGAACCAGCAGGGTAGAAGCATGTAGAAGGTAGAAGCTGGAGAATGAGGAGTTCAAGGTCATCTTCAGCTATACAGTGAGTTCAAAGCCAGCCTGTGCTCTATGAACTCCTGTCAAAAGAAGGAAGAAGGGTAGGAGGGAGGGAGGGGAAAGAATAAAAGGACAAAACCAATAACTAAGAAGTCATAAAAGCTCAGAAAATCAATGATCCCTACTTAGAACTCTAAGTAAGTGGGAGGTGTTATTTATTGATATAGTGTTTAGGGGTATAAAGAGTATTTATACACATTCAACAATAGTGACCAACTGGATGCAGGTATCACAGAGAACCAGTTGTATTGATCTGAATCTCCAAAGAATAAAACATGGCAGACACAACTCTGGTAGCTATGCATGTTTATGTGGCACCTCTGATAGGGACTGTGTAGACTAGATCTGCTTTTCTCTGTTACAGGAGAGATGTAACAGTACCTATGAGAAGCTGATGGGCTAAAGGCTTGACTGAGCAGTTAAGACTTCTGTCCTTGCAGAGGAACTGAGTTTCATTCCCAGCACATTTGTTCACAAGCATCTCACAACCTTTGGTAGCTCAGTTCTAGGGGAGCCCATACTGTCTCTAGCTTCTGTTGACATCTTCACTCATATACACATATCCCTTTGCTAATGCACTTTTTTGTGGGTTTTTTTTTTGTTTTTGTTTTTTTGGGGGTTTTTTGGGTTTTTTTGTTTTGTTTTGTTTTTTAGTTTTTAAAAACAAGATACATGTGAAAAGAAGGCTGAGGCCAGTGTCCTCTCTGATTCCTGAACTTAAAGGCTGATGAAAACAGGTAATTTCTGTTAGAAATGAAGAATGCACCTTGGTTGAAGGAAAACAAAGACACAGAACAGTGGCGTTCAAAAGATAGATGTGTTAGCTCACTACTGAAACCAAATCGATCTTGGCTTGCTTATCAGATTTGCTGCAAAGACAGTTGCTCACCGAAGTTGCCTAAGGTCCCTTCAGTAGAGCTGGAGTGAAATCAGATCAGGACACAGATGAGAATCGTGAGACGTATGATGGGAGAGCTGCAGGAACACAGAAGTCTGGCTGAGAACAGAGAAATGAGAGGAGTTGAATGGGGAAAAGAGGGAGGGAAGAGGGCTTATGGGACTTTTAGGAGGGAGGAAACGGGAAAGGGGAAATGATTTGGAATGTAAATTAAAAAAAACATAGAAAATAAAATTAAAAAAAAAAGAGGGAGGACTAGAAGTGGCGGCTGAAACTTAACAGTTCTAAATGTTGGTATTATCCAGCCTTGAAGAAAAAAGATAAAGATCTAGAAAGGGAAAAGATGGCTGTGGGGTTTATAGGAAGTCATGGTGGGATTTCCCTTTCCTTTAGCAACCCAGATTCCTGGTTAAGAATATTAGAATTATGTATCCAGTCCAAAAATGTGACACTGCTCTAGCTGAATGCTACAATGATGAAATATGAACTCAACAAAGGAAATTTCCAGATCATGAAATAGTTTCTGAGTAATTACTGAGCCAACTCACTTGTCTGACCTGTTTGGAACTCTCAGGAGTTCTGTGTAGGCTAGTGGCTGCTGTAGAACAGGATCATTACAGGAGGTTCTATTGCACAGTACTGTCTACCTCAGCAAGCCCAAGAAAGAAATTAGAATTTTCATTTCTTCTCTAACATCTACCTAGAATTTATTATTCATTGTGTGCCAGATAATGTTCTTGTTATAGTATATATGTGTTGTATACTATATAAAACAAGATGTATTTCTCACAGCAACTCTGTTACAGATATATAGCTATATAGAGAGATATATATCTATATATGTATTACAGATTTCAATAAATAAAATCAACATGCTCCGTAGCTTCAATTCATAATAACTCTCTATGATTAATACAGAATCTTCATTGTTAAAGTTTGATTTTGTTGCTGTAGTATCGTAGTTGGTCTCAAAGGCCTCACGTTGCATCCTCTGCCTTAGGGTTGATAAAGGTCCATATAGAGGCAAGGGCTCTGTATTTTCTCACTGCTTTTACTGTACAGACATGGTGCAGAGTGGAGATGGCTGCAGTGGGCTTCTGTGAAAAGAGTCTAACTCAGATGTAGCTACGTCATTAAAAGTCTACTCTTTTATGTTATTCTTCTTTTCATTCTAGAGTAACATAGCACACAGGAGACTTGCAACATACTTTTCTGTTCTGACCTTCCTTAAACCCTACTATCTTTGATGTTTGAGTTAAACAACATCTCTCTCTCTCTCTCTCTCTCTCTCTCTCTCTCTCTCTCTCTCTCTCTCTCTCTCTCTCTCTGTGTGTGTGTGTGTGTGTGTGTGTGTGTGTGTGTGTGTGTGTGTGTGTGTAACATGTATACTTGGCTATAGAAGTCAGAGGGTGTCTTTACCATCTACACCTTATTGTTTGAGCCTGGAGCTCACTAGCTAGACTGGTAGTCCAGCAAGCCCTGGGAATCTACCATCCCCATCATTAGGATTATAGACAAGTACTGGAGCATGCACTAGCTTTTTACATGAGTTTTGGGGATCTGAGCTCATGTCTTCACACTTACATCGCAGCGTTTTACCACCTAAGCTATCTTCCCAGCTCCTAAATAACAAATGTTTAAATACCTATATTCCCAGAGGCTCAGACTTTATATACAGTGGACCTGGTTAGTTTGTTGCTAAGGTATTTGTGATTCAGAAACCCACATTGGCTTTCTTACTATAAAAGTGTTGTTTTATTGGCTTTCTCACTATAAAAATGTCATTTTCTTTTATTTTGTCTTAGTTTCTTCACTAAAATCATAAAACAAGCAATAACTACCCAGCCAGGTACTCCAAAGACCAGACACTTAATAAAAGCTGAGGGAGGTGATCTGGAAGAAATAAAATAAAACATTTGTATATTTCAATTTTATGCTCTTGGAACTTAAGCATGGTTGTCACATAAATATAAGCACCACTTAATGGTGGATTCCAGATAAGTAGGGTACAATATTTAGCATAAGTATGTCTCAAGCACACTAAAAATTTATTTGTGGCTTATCTAAATTTTGAATTCAACTGATAACCCTAAGTTTTTTATAATACATTGATTTCTTTGCTAATTTTAACATATATTCTGGCAAGCCCATCCCTAAGGAGCTTCTTTTGACATGGGTGGAGCAGCAGAAGGAGAGAAAGGTCACACTGAGTGCTCTGTGGGTGAGGGCTTCATGATTAGTTCTTTTTTATTTGATACATAATCCAGGGGCAAGAAATATATACTCCAGTCATATGTATTCATCTGATACCTTCAAAACGTAAAAACAGCATCTCCTTACCAAAGCACAAAGCAGGTGAGGTAAAGGCAGAGATCTTATACAGAGGTACGCAGTGAAATTAATATATGAACACTTTAAATCTAAAGAAGAAATTAGCTGTGCATGGTGGCACATGCCTATGATTGCACTGATCAGGAGCTGAAGCAGATGGAGCCCTGGAACCCAGAAGTTCGAAGCAACTTGAGCTGGAAATGAAAAGTTCTTATGAGTAGCATTTTGAGAATCCATTGAGAGAGACAAACAGAGACAGACAGATAATGGTAAATATAATTTGAAGAAATTCTGTTCCTGAAATAATGATTAACTGTGTCATTCAATTGGACTGTGACAGTGTTGGGAAAGTAAGATTCTCTTCTTTTCCCTGGAAGGTTTTATTCTTTGGTTGGGTTGGTTTTGTTATTGTTGTTTGTTTTTTTCCATTGCAACACCTTCACTGATTATTTGGGAATTTCACATCATAGATCCTGTTCACACTCACCTCCCAGCCCTTCTTGGTCACCTCTCAACCCTGTGACACCCCTTCCAAGGAAAAAGAAAGAGAAGGAGGAAGAAGAGGAGAAAAGGGAGAAGTAGGAGGAAAAAGAGGAAAAGGAGGAAGAGGAGAAAGAGAAGAAGTAGGAGGAGGAAGAGAAGGAGGAAGAGGGTGAAGAGGAGGAGGAAGAAGAGAAGGAGGAGAAGGAGGAGGAAGAGGAGAGGGGGAAGAGCAGTGGGAGAAGGAGGAGGAATAGGGGAGAAGTAGGAGGAGGAAGAGGAGGAGGAGAAAACAGAAGCTGCCGCTATATTAATGTCTACGGCCCATGTTACAACAGAAGGCCATGAATGTCTATGGTCTGCTCTGTCACCTGGAAGTCTTAACCACAGAGATAACCAGTCATGATCTGAATGTTTATGTCTTTTCTAGGTTCACATGCCTACAAGTCTTACTCATGTGTGCACACATACACACAGAAATGCATGCCATGGTGCATTTGTATAAACCAGAGGTTAATTTCTCAGAGTTGGATCATCCCTTTTATTATGGGTTCCAAAGTTTGAACTCAGACCATCAGACTTTTTAGCAAGTACTTTTATATGTTGAACATCTTAATAGTGTAGTACATGGTTCTAGGAAGTAAATTTGGGAAGGTCATTAGGTCATAAGGGTAGAATCCTCATGAATAGGATTAGTGCCATTTTAAGAGGCCCCAAGGGCCTTAAGTATACTGCTTATACTGTGTGAGGTCAGGGTGAGAAGATCTCTGTGAACCAAAACACAGGCCTTCATCAGAACAAAACCTCTGGTGCCTCAATGTTGTACTTCACAGCCTCTAGCCCTAAGAACT
This sequence comes from Tokudaia tokunoshimensis, assembly GCA_036184795.1. Lineage (NCBI taxonomy): Eukaryota > Metazoa > Chordata > Mammalia > Rodentia > Muridae > Tokudaia > Tokudaia tokunoshimensis. The sequence goes on along the minus strand of BTHU01000005.1, from coordinate 7,848,359 downwards.
TAATGTCCATTTTTCTACACAGCCAGTCTAAGGGACTGTGCTACAGCAGCATGATCAGATTAGACATTGACCACAGGAAATGCTAGAACACCTAGTAATGAATGCAGACGTGAAGACAGGATGAGCAGGAGGAGACTCGCTGCATACGACTCACCAATTCTGTAAATGAGAACTCTACTGCCAGTAGGATCCCTGGACCTGAGCACACCATGGTAGCCAGTCTTCAGAAGTCCAAGGATGCTTCTAGGGTGTAGATCTGCACTTAATTCTGGACATTCTATTCGCCATTTATAATAGTTTTTCATTAACTGAAAAATAAAATTAAATATCTCCATAAATGATGTACATGCTAAGCATTTTGTAACACCGTTAAAAAGACTTGATGTTGTATGCGAACCTTGTCATCTGTTGTGTCAGAATCTGGAAGAGCTTTTTCATTGTAAAAGCCAAAGTTCCTTTCATTAAGGAGTTGAGATCCTTATATGACTTGAGATTAGAGTTAGTCCTGAATTCAAGACTCAGTCATTTTTCATTACCATCCATTATAGTCTCCTAAAATAGTTACCAACAAGTCCAGACCTTCTGATGGAAGAGAGAGAGGTGGAATTGGCTTTGGATGTGATCTGGCCTTACACCTTACTTGAACAAATAGTGTGGTTGTGGGAATGACACTATACTAGACTTAAAAAGCCTACTGCCTTCTGAGTTTGCTTTCTTGGATCCAGACATATGTAAGATTACTGGAAGGTAACAGTTCATATGGAGAGAAGCCCAGGAGATTAAGAGGCCATCCTAAATAGTCTAACTTCAGTCAAGTTCCCACTGGATACCATGAGGAGTTTTCCCCCTCAGACTTTCTTTTGCTGAACCTCAGATAAGCTAAAGAGCACAGGTAAATGTGGAGTTGTGCTGTAGATCAAGAAGCATAAGGGATATTTCGTACTTAGCAGTAGGAATACTACCCCAGTACTTTATAAGCAAGTCAGTCAAATGAATTAAAAGCAAAGAAATCATATAAATAAACAATAGACCTTGGCAAACTATGATTTAGAGGAAACCCATTGTCCCCAACTCCATAGACGTTCCACCATAATAGGCCAGTCAACAAAAAGTTACTATCATTTAATTTTCTTTGTGACTTTTTTGTATCTCATTTATTTTTCTAAATTGAGTACTTGTTTTATACTTAAAGAGTGCTATTAGCCACACTGAACCACAGTTAGGTGAAAGGCAAAGCTACAGAGAGAATTTTGTGAAAACACTAGAAAGATAGTGTGTGTGAAGGTCATTCTCCATTGAGTTAGAGTCTTAATATTGTAAAGGCTCATCAAAGCAATTTCATACTTGAAATCCATTATTATAAACATAGTAACTGTAGCCACAAAACTGTAATAATCTAGAGGAGACCCTTACAAATAGCCTATGCAGAGAATGAAGTGCGAGCTGTGGAGAAAGTCCCTGGCTAGAACTGGTTAGGAGAAGAGCCAGTTAGACTATGAGAGAGATGTCACCATGGAGTCTTCTAGGACATAACCTCTGTAGTCTTCCCTTCTCTTTCTCTCCCCCTCTGCCTATTTTCATTTGTCATCTTTCTTTCGGTCAGTCTTTCTCATCTCTGCATCTAATAAAGTTTCCTTAGCTTAAAAAAGAAAGACCTACAAGTGCAGCAAAGTGAAAAGAAAGTCAGTCAATTTGCCAGCAAAAATAATTGGTGACCTAAATAGACATTTCCAAAGGCAGCAAGAACAAGAGGCTCATTGTATGCAGTTCTGATGCGCTCATTCGGTCCCATACTATGAATGTCCCTTTTTCCTCCTGTCCTAGGTGTCATTGGAATCAGTGTAATAGCATTTTATGCTGCTCACTTTTGACAGTTTCTTCAGATAAAAGCAAGCCTTTGAATCCTGATTCAGGGTAAATATTGAAAGCAGATCCTTGGTGACTATATAGGCTATTGGTTTTGTTGTCCTGGGCATGTTAAAGCATATTACAGTACTGAAGATCATGGAGTTAAAGGAGGCAACACAGTCAATATGTCTCTGCAGACTGTGGGCTCTCGGGAGATAGAAACACACACGTTGAGTGAAAGAACAGATCAATGCATGAATCCAGGGGCTGTGCCCACACTTGAAAAAAAAATCACTTCTGTAAATATGAACAGTTGTCCTGCATCTTGGCACTTACATCTACCAAAAGTTCAAAATCCAAATCTATGCTCATTTATTCTACGCTGAAAAACAAATTTACAAATCCAATTGACGTAAATGTTAATGGCAAAAATAAATTGCTCCTAAGCAATTCTCAAGTCAAACTCAAGTTAAGAACAATAATAAAACTAGCTACAAATGAATATTTGTTACTGAAGGCTGCCTATTTCAGTCAGAAATTGGAAATTTCTTCTTAAAATGTTATATGCTCAATTCCTTCTTACATTTTCCGATGTGTTTTCAGACCACCACCACAACAAAGCATATTTGTGTCCCATTTATACAGAACAGTAACGCCATCTTAGTTTTGCCTTACAATGACCCTGAGAGGTAACTACTGTCATCCCATTGATAGATAACAAAGCCATGAGAAATTAGGCTTATCCACAAAGCAGTATAAAGATTGAAATTTATATATGCTATGATAAATTTCACGAAAAGAACCTACAGTTTGATAGTAATTGTTAGGAAGGGGCCATAGAATTTTAAAAGCTTTGAAGTGCTGAAAGAAATCATAAAGTACTGAAACACTGTATATGTGTTGGGTTATTTTGTTGTTAAATGACACAAATTTTAAAGAGATGAAGTCTATCTAGCCCACGGTCTAGTAGACCACTTATGCTACTGGCCTTCTTGCTGGTAGTCTTCAGAAAATACCAGGCATTATATGGCGTGTGTGTGTGTGTGTGTGTGTGTGTGTGTGTGTGTATCTTCTTCTCTTATAAAAACTATCACTATTCCATCATGAATGTTCCACACTGATTCTTCCCACAAAATTCCCTCCACACAGTAGTTGGAATACATTTCTTTTTCTGGTTATGGGGGGGAGGGGTTCAAAACAGGATTTTAATTTATAAACCTGGCTGTCCTGGAACTCACTCTGTATTCCAGGCTAGCCTTGAACTCAGAGAGATCTGCCTGCCTCTGCCTCCCCAGTGCTGGAATTAAATGTGCATGCTACCACCTGGCTTTTCATTTCTGCCCTATTAATACTTTACTTTTCGAACTGAACTTCAATATAAGTGTTGAAGGAATAAACCATATGCAAACCATCACAGCTTAACACAGAAATGTAAGGAACTAGACAGTTGACTTGTTGAGCAGATGGTAGCTGATTTCCATGCTCACTGTTCTGACCTGAAGGAGCCAGTATAGTCATCCAGAAGCACAGCCTCTCCTGACCTTGCCAACTTCAAAGCTCTATACAACAGCTTAGCAGCTATGTGACTACTGAGGACTCTATATCTCAATTCCTTGAAAAAAATAACAGTCTATACAAACAGTTCAACAACATGCCAAGTTGGGCATTAAGACTAGAAAATATTAATTTATCGTATGCCCAAAAGCCAGAATAATGAGAAATTCCTATATAACTGAGGGACTTGTCAGAGTTTCTTCCTACAAAACTTTAGAGCTCATATACCATGGGTTTGCACCAAGTACCACTGCAGAAGAAAATAAAAAGAAAGTTGCACAGTTTTGCCCTTTCCCCTTTCCTTTCCCGTTGGCAGACAAGTCAGAGAGGTCACAAACAGAAACTTGGGTTCTGTCCAGTGGACATAGTCCTACTAGGCAATCCATCAAGGGTCTGTGCAATGAAAACCATTCAGCAAAAGAAAGAAAACAGGAAATACACACATTCTCACAGAGGCCACAGTTTCTATATCTTCATATCTGCTTAGTCAGCTAAGACCACCAACCCATAAATTTTTATCATTAAGAATCTCTATGGATTTTTAAGGACTCATTTAAACCTCGGGGATTGCATTTTCATATCCAGTAGCTGGAAAGTGCACACTGGTGCCCACATTGATTGCAGTGTTCAGATACTTCATACCCAGCATATGTACAGAGAGAAGTGATGGTGCAGTCATTTATTCCCTTACATTAAAATAATATCAAAAACTTGAAATCAACATTTAAAAAGACAACTAACCCATTTCTAAAGAAAATTTTGTATAAAAGTATTTCTTAAAGGGCTGGGGGTGTAGCTTGGGCATAGAGTACTGGCCTACTTGTCTCTGGGTTCAATCTCCAGCTCAGAAAAAAAAAAGGAAGGAAGCAAGGAAGGAAGGAAGGGAGGGAGGGAGGAAGGGAGGAAGGGAGAAAGAGAGAGAATCCCAACACAGAGGATAGGGGTGTGATTTAGTAGTACAGTGAGTGTTTATCCTGAAAAACTTGGGTTCAGTTCCACAAAAGGAAAATGCTAGTCCTATGAAAGGCAAAACACCTCAAAAGTTGCAGCATTTGTCTAATATCATGAGGCTCTACAGAAAGAAATATAAGAAACAGTGAATGGATGGAGAAATCTTACTTTACCAGCCTCATGGCTGTGTCACATATGATAAGAGTTAGCCTTGATAAAGACACAGTCAACCTGCTGGCCTCCTTGGTATACAGTGCTGACTGTTCCCAGAAACCAAAAAACAAATGAAACCCAAGAGCAAAGAATAGTCAATACGTTTAATATATTAATAGATAACAATAATAAAAATTAATAAACATTCTGATTCTTTCAGAAAGGAAATGGTTTAAATACAAGATAGACTAAAATGTAGGACAAAGATCTAATTTCTTTGATGTAGATAGGTATTTTTGAAGAAAAAACAAGTGGCAAACACACACAAAAAAAGATAACTGGAAAATTAGTTTTAGGTATCTAAAATATGGTTAACCTCACTTATAACAAAATTAATGTATATAATGATGAAAATGCAAAACTGTTCCTCATCTAGCAGGCATAAATGTTATTTGGTAAGGCAGTGTGCATAAAAGTAGAGAGAAAAACTCATCATTATGCAGTGTGCATTTCATCAGAGTAGCAAACATAGTGAAAACTCCCTGCAAAAGTGGTGCATTCCTCAACAGTAAAAAACATCGGCGTCGTACTTCAGCAACTGACGAATGTATTCAATAAGGATACACAAGGATATGTTCTGATTTTGTGTGTAGAGATAAAGTATAAAGACAAACTAAGACGCAATCAGTGAGAGAAGGAAATACCCACCTACTGATGGCATTTCTTATATATACTGCTAGGCAGAATGCGAATGTAAAAAGAGAAAAATAAAGAGAAACTCTAAATGAAGAGGTAAAGAGAGTGAACACGGCAGCGCTAGGGTCCCCATCACTGAATGTGGGGATGGACAACGGCGAGCATACACCACCTGGTAGCAATCTCTACAGCCACACACAAAAAACTGACTAGATATCCTTCGTGTAATATCTCTGTCCTATGGGATAATAGCAATCCCTACATGTTCACGTGACCTGATTCTCTACAACATGCAGTTGAGAAAAGCCAAAGTAAAAAAATAAAATCACAAGTGCCTGTTTGAGTGGGCAGAAAGCACATGCTTGAAGTAACAGGTAATGTCATACTTCTGGGTACTCAAGGTCTAACTAAAGTTTGTGTTGGGAATTTCTTTTCTTTTAGGAAATTCCTTTGAAGTTTTTCCTGGTTTTGTCTTGTTTGTGTTGTTTTTGCCAAACTTGGTGCTTATCCAGTACAATTAGTTTCAGAAAAGCCGGGCATGTTGAAAGCAGCCTAAGGTCCTCCTGCTGACCACTGACCACTGACCACTTTCTCAGTGCCAAGCACAGGGCTTGGCCCATCTTGTGTTAACATTCCAGGTTAATGTGCAATTCTCGAAACTACTGACATGTCCTCACAGTTACTGAACAGATAAGGGTGCTGACCCCAAGAGGGACAAAGTCAAGGTCGCATCTCTAGGGCCCCAAGGCCCATTCTCAGTGTATTGTGAATACCTGAAGCACAAAGGAAATCATCTGCCCAGCCCTGGGTTTCAAACTTGCCAAACTAACTACGCTGGCATTTAGCTCTATTAACATAGCCTCTTTCAAGATGCCTTCAGATGACCATTTCGTCCTCCTCTGTCCACACCTGGAGTTATCTACTCAGGTGTGTAACACAGCCGAGCACCCCGGGGGAACGGGGTCTCCACTTTGTTTAATCCCGGGGACTGTAGTAGTCCACCTGAGGTCCTCCCCGGCAGCGGGGACCAGATCATCGAGTGGGGCGGAATCGGAGGTCTGGGCACGCCAGCAGCCACATTGCCACGCTCGCTTGGCGCGCTTGGATCCCGCCTTCGCCGAGGTCGGCCCGCCCCGGTGCACACTTACGCGCCAGGCTAGGTCCAGATCGAAATCCCGGGCGCGCAGGAAGCGCAGCAGGAAAGCGTCTGTGAGCGGCTGCGGGGTCTGCGGGACGCCAGCCTCCTGCGCCCGGCGCCTCAGCTCGGCCAGGCCCGGCTGGACCAGCGGCGAGTGGTCGGGAAGCTCGTTGAGCTGTTTCCCAACCACTGGCCCCGGCCGCATCTCTGCCATGCCCGCCGCGCTGTCCGGGCGATACGGGGGGAAAAGTGTGGGCCCAGAGCCACCCTCCGCCCCCGGCCGTGGCCGCCGCCCCGCGCACACTCACCCGGGCCGCCCGGATCTCTCGCGCCCTGCTGGTGCAAGGGCCACGGCGCCCTCTTAAAGGAACCCACGTGGTGCCCTCCGGTGCTCATCACGGTAACCACAGCCAGTCCCAGGGAAGGAAAGCCACTAGTGTTGAACCTAAAGAACGGGAAGTCGAAAAAGTTACTTGGGATGTTTATAATCTGGCTGCCAGACGACTTTTCTCACCCTTTCCTCGGTGCCCTTCCCCCTCTGTCCGTTTTGGAATCAGGGAACACTGTAAAGAACCTTTAAAGGGCTCTTTAATTAGCCTGGGTGGCAGACACTCTGGAGTCCTCCTCCAGACCCCTTCCTTAAGGCTGAGCTCACACCATCTCTGGTATTCTAACTAGTTTCCAAAATGCAATTCAAAGAAGCCACCTTTGGCAGTCTCATGGCTCCTCCCCCTCCTTGCTTCTATCCAGGAAAATGCTTTCCAGATCTTGGCATCTGGCTCTACTAGAGTCTTATACAAACAAAAGGAGAGGGGGTGGAGGAGGGCACATTTGAAATGCCAACGATGTATGTGTTTAGATATCACCAGTCTCTCAATCAAAACCCTTAAGTAAAATCTGAAGGCTGTCTGGTGAAGAATACGCAAAGATGACCCAGAAATCTCACATGGAAGTATTTTTTCCTTCATTTCCATCCATTAAAATTATCCTACACTTGAACTGCCACTGAGTCAGAAGAAAGTCCATAAAACTAATTCCTTCTTAATATGCAGTGCACGTTCACAAAACGCTGATACTTGCGAGTGAAAGCAGCCTTAAAGGAACTCAAGAGCAAGAACGATGGAGTGGTTCTTGGGTAGAGAGCATGTTCCGATTATTGGGGGTATTCTCAAAACAAGACTCTTGCATTGGAGACGTTTTTTCATTTTAGTGTGGGCTGGAGGTAAAAGCAGCAGAGGTAAATCTACGCGGTCTGCTGTGATGTAGTGTGAACTGAATCACAAAGCGAGCTGGCCTGGGCTGTCTGGGGCTAAGGGCCTTTGAGCTTTGACTTCTGTAATGAGGAAGGAGAGGGGACAGTATTAAATAACCAGAATCCAATCCGAAAATTGTTAAGTCTCAAACCCTGGGACAAATGGCTAGGTGACTTTTAATATATCAAAGTGGACCAGTCCCCTAGGTTGTCCCAGCATCCCTCAGTCCCTACTTGTTACCGGGTATGGCAGGTATGTTCTACCCCACCCTCTACCTCCCAGCTCTCCAGCCCAGACCCTGGGCTGCCCTTCCTGAGCTGCTCATCCCTGTATAATCCAGCCATTTTGGTTACCTTCACTCTTTTTTTTTTTTTTGACCTTTTTCTCTCTAGGCTGCTGCACCTGCCCCACCCCCTCCCACCCTCAGGTTTACGTCCACTTTAGACTCTCCCCCAAATGTCCTTGCCTCTGGCTATGCTCTCCCTTTTTATCTACAATAAACTTTCTCTTTGACCGTACCTAGGAACAGTCATATCATTTCCATTATATTTCTTTCCTTTTTGTTTGTAATTTCTTTTTCATTCAGAAACCAGAATAACTGAGGACTAGAGTGTCAACTTCACCTGACACTTGTAGTGAGATGGAAAGCTCTTGGAATAAAACTGACAAAATATGAAAACAGTGTGAGAGAAGCCTGGGAGACAGAGCACTGGTCCACTGGAGCCCAGGAAGGCCTGACAGAGGAGCCCCTTTCCAGAGCTTTATGGCTGCATAGGGAGTACTCCCCAGGCAAAAGGGGGAAAGGTGGGAGCAGGAAGAAAGGTGCCAGACAGAAAAATAAATTGAAAAGTCATACTTGAAGTTCTGAGATTAAAAGACAAAGGAAACTGGTCTTCTGTGGCATTGTCAGATGTTTGAAACAATATTAACAAGGGCACTGGTTAGTTTCTTTGTCAACACGATGCAAACTAAGGTGACCTGGGCAGTAGAGGAATTGCCTCCATCAGGCATGTGGGTAATGTCTATGGAACATTTTCCTGATTGATGACTTATTGGGAGGGCCCAGTTCATTGTGGGTGGTGCTACCCTGGGTAGGGTCCATGCCAACAAGTAGCTTGCCTTGGTGTTCTCTGCTTTAGTTCCTGCCTCCAGCTTCCTGCCTTGAGTTTCTGCCCTGACTTCTCCCAGTGATGGACTCTTACCTGACAGTGTAAAATGAAAGAAATTCTTTCCCAAACCAATTTTCTTTGGCCATTATTTTATCACAGCAACAGAAAAGCAAATTAGAACAAGATAGTCTTGTTCTCATGGCTCGTTTCTTTCTCTTTCAAAAAATATTTCAGGGACTGGAAAGATGATTCAGCAAATAAGAGGCTGATGGCTGCTCTTGCAGAGGATGCAGGTTCAATTCCCAGCACCCGTTGTTAGCAGTTTGTCTAAGCTCCGCCCCACAGTTACCTGGCAACAACCAGATATGCCTGACTCACAGTTTACCCCCTCTACTCTCCTCTTGCTGTAACTTTTGCTCTTGTCTTCCTGCTCCCTCTCTGTCCCCTTGCCCCTTCCCCCCTCTCTCCCCATTCCTTCCCCTCCCCACCTGCTCATGGCGCCTCTCTGTCTCTCTCTCTCTCTCTCTCTCTCTCTCTCTCTCTCTCTCTCTCTCTCTCCCTCCCTCCCTCCCTCTTTCCCTCTCTCTCTCTCTCCCTCCCTCCCTCCCTCTTTCCCTCTCTCTCTCTCCCCCTCCCTTCCTCTCTCTCTCTCTCTCTCTCTCTCTCTCTCTCTCTCTCTCCCTTTCTCTGCCTCTACTACCCTCTTAACTCCCCTCTTCATGCCCTGAATAAACTCTATACTATACTATTGTGTGGCTGGTTCCTCAGGGCATGAGATGCCTTAGCTTGCGACCCTCAGAGGCAACCCCTTCCCCCATACCTGACTACTCCACAAAACATATCCCTTCTCTATCTTTTTATTTTTTTTTCTTTTTTTTTTTAATTTAATTTTATTTTATTTTTTTAATTTACATTCCAAATCACTTCCCCTTTCCCGTTTCCTCCCTCCCCGAAAGTCCCATAAGCCCCCTTCCCTCCCTCTTTTCTCTATCTTTTTATAAACACATCACCCATACCATGGCTCATGGCTGCTTATAACTCCTGTTCCAGGGGATCTGATGCCCTCCTCTTGTGACTCCCTGCCCTCTTGGATTGCTAGCTGATATTGGTTCACCAGGGCAAAAGGATCAGAGACCACAGATTTTGGGCAGGGATGGTTCAGTAGCCCTGTGAGTACAAACAGTGAAGACACACTGGGACTAGCTGCAGGGAGGCAGATCAACTTCACTTGGGGTCATTCAAGGCTTATATAATAAGGGGGAGGGAGGTAGAAACATTCAGGATGGGCAAAGGTCCTTGGCTTAGGGTACCTGAATGCCTCATTAGCATGGGAAAACATTTCAAGAAACTCAGTGGCTAGTTAAACAGGTTCTTATCAAAAGAAAGGAAGTTGAACCTGTAATTTAACTAAGGCTATGTGACATTCTTAAGGAAGAGGTGTGGGGATTTCTGAACTCCCCAAACAAGATCTGAGGAGGAGAGGCCCTGCCAATGAAGATCCTCCATATTGCACTGAGCCCCAGAAGGCTCTCCAGTAGAGTAGGTAGACTTTAACCTTAATTAGCAGGGTTTTCCTACACTTCTGACCTCCGCTGGGATCAGGAACACACACTTGTTGAACAGACACACCTGCAGGTAAAGCATTCATATGATAAAAATGAAAAAAGAAAAAAATATTTTAAACTTAAAAGAATATTTATTTCACAACTACCTTCTAGATGGTTCCTAGTAATAGCCTTAGCTTCTTAGAACTTGGATAGAAAGATCAGTAAAAGATTAGGCATGTTGACTATTATAGTCTTTTTGGAAAGTTCAGTATATGTGTTTGTTATTTCTGTATCTGTGAAACTCATAAGCACAAAATTATGTCTATTGACTTCATCAAATTCATATTAGCAGAAATAGCTTGCAGCCCATGGCCAGGAAGTGGCAAGGAACTATGGAGATCAACAAGTAGCCTGAGGAGTGCTGTTAAGGGAAAGAGAGGATTTGGAGAAATGGAAGACTAGGTATCCAAGGAAGGACTCATCCAGTAAAAATTGATTATTTTGGGAAAAAAAATGCAGGCTTGCTGTATTTTTAAATAATGTGTCTAAATCTTTAGCAATAACTTTAACATTCTTATGTGTCTTTCAGGATTTTCTGTTTTTGTTGTGGTGGTGATGGTGATAGTGGTTGTTACTGTTCTGGCTTTTTGAAATACAGATCTCATTTTATCATCCAGGCTGGCCTGAAACTTGACATCCCCCTGACTCAACATCCCTTCCAACTTCTGGCATTATAGGTATGAGCTATCAGGCCCAGTTCAAAACACAGGATTTTTTGGCATATGTTTTTCAATAACATTTTTCAATTATTGTTTGAAATATTTCTAAATTTGCTATACTCATAGTACATAGACTACTGAAAGTTTTCAATATTACTGGAATGCAGTCAGCCCTCTGCCACAGAAATTCCAAGGAGGTTTCTGGAACCAGAGTTTATACAACTTGGCTTCTGTAGAGGGTACTATCAGATTGGCTCCAATGGTCAAAATGGGCATAGGCCCACAATGACTGTCTATAGTTTAGAAACTGGGAGAAACTAGTACCTGCATAGTGAAAGCAGCTGGAAACTGCCAAACAGCAATATTGTACCTGGTTCAAATCTGAAAGTCTGGAAGCCCCCTGGAGAGTGGCTGGTGTGAGGCTATTTTCCAAAGACAAGAACCTACAGTGAGCATGAGAGTGACAGCAACGCTCTTGCTCACACCTGGTGAAAATGTGCCCCTCTTACAATTTTGTCTCCATCCAGACCCCTAGACCACCTAATAGCACCACCTACACTCAGGGCTAGTCTTCTCTTCTCAGTTCCTAAATACACATACCAGTCATCTCTGGAGATACCCTCACAGATTTCCCAGTTTTCTAGTAAATCTCTCAATCCAAGTTTAACAACCAAGAAATTCAATTGATGAAATTCAAAAGGTGAAAGAAAAATTAATATTTATACAACTGATATTGTATTATTAAAATTCTTTCCTAGTTAGGGGCTGGCAAGGTTGCTCAGTGGATAAAAACACTTACTGCTCTTTCGCAGACGACCCAAGTTCAATTCACTTTTATTTTTAATTCATTACCAATGGTTATCTGTAAGCTCCACGGCTGGGAGCAGAGACAAGTAGATTGTGAGAACTTGCTGGTCAGCCTGTCTCATCAAAACAGGAATTTCGCAGGTTCAGTGAGACACACTGTCTCAAGAAAAATAAGGTGCACGATAATAAAGGAAGACTCCCAACATCAACCTTTGGCCTCCACGTGCATTTAAGGAAGCACACACACACACACACCCACACACACAAATATACATACACAGAGAGAGAGAGAGAGAGAGAGAGAGAGAGAGAGAGAGAGAGAGAGACAGACAGACAGACAGACAGACAGACAGACAGACAGAGACAGAGAGAGACAGAGACAGACACAAACCTGCAGGTTTTATGTAAAAATGTAACTATTATAGATCTAACAATAATGAATACTGAAGCAATGCTATTTTGGAAATCATGTTGAATCTTTCTATTCTGTTTCAAAAAGAGAATTCCACATGTGCCATATTTTCTGAAATGTACTACAAAAATCATTTTGTGCATCACTGAAATATACTTTTCAAACCTTAACAAACTGAAATGGTCTCAAAATATCATGAAGTACACAATCTATAGTACAATGTCCCTATCGTCTAATCTTTTAAGATATCCAGATTAAGAATCACAAAGTCTACATGTTGAATCTGGCTGTATCTAAACATCTAGAAGTGACCAAGCCCTCTCAGTCAGTCAACAGGTCCTTCAGTGCAGGAGTGAGGACTGAAAAGAAAGAGACAATTAGACAATGCTGCAGCATGGCCCCAGTCAATTCTGAGACTGAAGGCAGGTTTAATTTTTTCCAATCCGCTTTTATACCATTTTAATTACATGCAAGTATTAAGGACAATAGTAGTACAATGAGGAACAAGCAAGACAACAAACACAAAATAGTCAAAGCAATAAGCAAAGTCCTTTGATTACTTCACAGTGACAGTTGTTTCCAAGGGTGTGTCTGAATGACCAATACCTGAGCCCACTTCCTTGTCCAAGCTCAAAATCTTGCCTGAAGCCTAAGATCAAAATTCCTGCCTTACTTACCTACTTTCCTATTATAGCCTAATGTCAGATTCCTGCCTAAAACCCATTTCCTTGCCCTTGGCCAATGTCAGGCTCCTGCCAGGTGGCACGTACCTCAATAAGGCTCTCTCCATAGAAGAAATACAAGAAAAAAGGAGATATTCTCTCTCTCTCTCTCTCTCTCTCTCTCTCTCTCTCTCTCTCTCTCTCTCTCTCTCTCTCTCTCTCTCTCTCTCTCTCTCTCTCTCTCTCTCCTAGTAGTGTATTGGAGATTGGGAATAGGTGCATCAATTTTCTTAGGCTTCATCACATTCTGGATTCTTCTAATTCATACTCATGTTGTTTGTTTGGGGTTTTTTGTTTAGTTTTGTTTTGGTTTTGTTTTTGTTTTTGTTTTTTTGAGACAGGGTTTCTCTGTGTAGCCCTGGCTGTCCTGGAACCCACTCTGTAGACCAGGCTGGCCTCGAAGACAGAAATCCGCCTGCTTCTGCCTTCCTCTGCCTTCTGAGTGCTGGGATTAAAGGCATGTGCCACCGCTGCCCGGCATTACTCATGTTGTTACAGTGTTTCTCTCCTCCTGCATTTCCAGTGAATAGTATTTTAGATCCAAAGTTTTATTTAGTCTTACTTTTATAGGAACTGTGCCCCAAACACTAGGGCATGCACATATGTAAAAGAAACATTACTAAAACTTAAATCACACATGGACACTCACACATTAATAGTGAGAGATGTAAATACCTCACTCTCACCAATGGAAAGGTCATCCAGACAAAAACTTAATAGGGAGATACTGGAACTAACAGATGACTCAAAAGGATCTAACATATAACTCTAGAAGATTTATGCAAACACAAGGGAATATACCTTCTTCTCAGCACCTCACAGAACCTTCTTCAAAATTAACCATACATCCAGTCACAAAGCAAGTCTCAACAGATATGAGAAAATTGAAATAACTTCATGTATCCTATCAGACCACCACAGATTAAAGTTAGATTTCAACAATAACAGAAAACCACAAACTCAAGGAAACTAAATAAGTCTGTACTGAATGACTACTGGGTAAATGCAAACATAAGAAAGAAATTAAAGACTTCCTAGAATTCAATGAAAATGAATACACAGCATACCCAAACCTATGGGACAAAATGAAAACAGTGCTAAGAGGAAAGTTCATAGCACTAACTGCCTTCATAAAGAAATTTGTAAGATCTCATACTAGTAGCATCAGCATATCTGAAAGCTCTAGAACAAAAAGAAGCAAACACACCCAAGAGAAGTAGTTGGCAGGAAATAATCAAAATGAGGGCCAAAATCAATTAAATAGGAACAAAGAACAATACCAAAAAAAAGTAAAAATCAATGAAACAAAGATTTGGTTGTTCGAGAAAATCAAAGAGATAGACAAAGCCTTATCCAAAGAAGTAGATAATTTTCTTTAGACATACCATTTACCAAAGTTAAATTGAGATCACATAAACTATTTAAACAGTTCTATAACCACTAAGGAAATAGAAGCAGTCATTAAAAGTCTGCCAAACAAAAAAGTCCAGGGTCAGATGACTTAAGTGGAGAATTCTACTAGACTTTCAAAGAAGACATAAAATCAATGTTCCTTAAATTATTCAACAAAATAGAAACAGAAGGAATATTGACAAATTCATGTTATGAGGCCGTAGTCACCCTGATACCCAAATCACACAAAGATTCAACAAACGGAGAGAATTACAGACCACCTTCTTTTATGAACACAAAAGCAATTGTACTCAACAAAACACTTGCAAACTGAATCCAAGAGTACATCAAAAAGATCATCCATCGTGAACAAATAGGCTTAATCCCAGACATGCAGAGAAGGTCCAATATATGAAAATCTACCAAAGAAACAAACTGAAGGAAAAAAAATCACATGATCACATCATTATATGTTGAGAAGGGCTTTGACAAAGTATAAAACCCCTTCATAATAAAAGTTTTGGAGAGATGAGGGATTCAAAAAACATACTTAGACATAATAAAGGCAATTTACAAAAAGTTTATAGCCAACATCAAATTTAAATGGAGAGAAACTCAAATAAACTCCACAAAAAGCAGGAATAAGACAAGGCTACCTACTCTTTCCCTGTATATTCAATATAGTACTTTACCAGGGAACTCCTACAGTTGATAACAGTATCTGAATACAAGATTAACTCAAAAAGATAAAATTCAGTAGTCCTTCTACATACAAATGGCAAATGGACTGAGAAAGATATCAGAGAATTAGCACCTTTTATAGTAGCCACAAATAATATGAAATGTCTTGTTATAACCAAGAAAATGAAAGACTTGCTTGATTGTAACTTCAAATCATTGAAGAAAGAAGTTGAAGAGAATCTTAGAAGATAAAGATCTCTCACACTTATGGATCAGGAGGATTAACATAGTAAAAATGGCCATCCTACCTAAAGTAATCTAGAGACTAACTGCAACACCCATCAAAATTCCAACAAAATTCTTTACAGACCTAGAAAAAGCAGTACTCAACTTCATATGCAAAGCCAAAAAACCCAGGATAGCTAAAACAATCCTGAACAATGAAAGAACTTCTGGAGGAATCACCACCCCTGGTTTCAAGCTGTACTACAAAGCTATAATAATAAAAACTGCATTGCTTTAGCATAAAAACAGATAGGTTCTCAATAAAATCAATCAAAGACCCAGATGGAAATCCACATATGTATGGATATCCAATTGTTGATAAAGAAGCCAGAAATAAACTGGGCAGTGGTGGCGCACACCTTTAATTCCAGCACTTAGGAGGCAGAAGCAGGTGGATTTCTGAGTTCGAGGCCAGTTTGGTCTACAGAGTGAGTTCCAGGACAGCAAGGGCTACACAGAGAAACCCTGTCTCAAAAAAACCAAAAAAAAAAAAAGAAGAAGAAGAAGAAGCTAGAAATAGACAATAGGATAAAAGCATCTTCAGCTGATAATTGGTACCTGGTTGTCTATCAGTAAAACAATAAAAATAATCCATATTTATCACTCTGCACAAAACTCAAGTCTAAGTAAATAAAAGCCATCAACCTGGACCTCTGTTACGGTAGACTGCACTGAAGAGACAGGTATCCAGGCTCTCCCCAATATAACATCGCTTGGGACACGGCCTGTTGGGGCTTCAGCCTGCGCCCAAGAACGGGACAGCGCTGTGGTCGTCTAGGTGCCAGATCTGCAGGCCATCGCCTCTGCAGGGTGACCAGCGCCACGGAGAGAGTGCAGAGTGCACTCCGCCATCTTTGCTCCAGTGGCCGGGAAGTTGGGACTGCCAGACTCTGAGACAGACAGGCATAATATTGCTTGGGTCTCGGGCGGATTGTGTGTATGTGGCTCCCAAGAGCTGGGCAGATCTGCAGTAACCAGTGTGCTAGTTCTGCTGTGGGACTTCTGCCTGGCAGAGGGACGCCCCCGCCCCCCCTACTCTAAGAGAGATCACAAAACCCTGCACACGGCAAGAGCCTACCAGCCTCCCTTTGGCGACCTCTGCTCCAGGAATCCACTAGGCTGAGGGTCACGCCCACAACACATATATTGTCACTCTTGTCCCCAAAGAAATATAGAAAGATTTTTGTACAGCCATGCACTAATGTCTCTGTGTGTTCTTTTCTCTCGACCCCCGTAGTTTCAGTCTTCAGCTCTCCCCCACGTAGAACCCACTCGTGAGCAATTCCCGGGAAGATCCAAGCCCATACTCCCCTTCTCATCCTGAGCCAATGCTTTTCACTACATGAACTATCAGCTAGTCTTATAAAGCAGGTCAGGTCTTCATCCTTCCTTTATACCTGTGCTTGTCAATATACAGGCAGGATAAGATTGTTGTGCTATCCTGAGTAGAGTCTCAAAATGTCTTTTGGGTCTCCACTTGAATTTCTGAAATCATTATGAGAGTGTGTCCATGTAGCCCATTGCAGGGTGATATCTGCAGCAAAGCCACATTCCCCACCTGATGCAATTCTAGTTAAGAATCAGGTGATTCTTAGTCATGTGAATGAGCCAGACCAGATTGGCAGATCCAATTAGCCAAACCTAGCTGAGCAAGCATTAAACCTATTGAAGTTGCCTGTCTTGCAACATCATGTTGGTAATAGGTAATGGATTTATTTTATCTACGTTAATATTGATAGCTACCTTCATCTGTTATCTATCCCATTGTCTCTTTATTCTCTTCCAGTTGCACGAAGTTCTTTACCTGATCAGATGGTCCAACCATTTTTTTTTCTACAGGCTCTAGGTCTGGGGTGGTCCTGATGTTCGTGGGTGGAGCTTGAATCGATTGTTATGTCAAATCACAGGACTCCTGAGTAAACTTTCTAGGTCACAAACATAGCCTCTTGCCCTTATTGTGAAACAAAAAGTCCTTTTCTTTGGTAATTTCAAACAATCACTCCCCTCTTCTTTTGGTGGGCTCAGTAACTTGAATTCACTATTGGAAGTTCCACTTTATTTACTGGAATAATAACTATGTCACTGTCTTCCTTGGTGAAATCTTTTTCTCCAGGAAATTAAGATCTCCAGACTTTTTTGTTAAGCTCCAAAGCTTTTGAGTTTAGTATGTGAAAACATTTCTTCAGTAGATTGATAGACATCACAGTAAGAGAGATGTGGACATTGCAACATCCTGGGTAAATGGTGGATACTGAGGCATTGTGCATTGACCATGTTTAAGTTATTTCTAGGTTTCTTGGACAACTGACCAATCAGTAGTCTGTTCTTTCAGGTAGAGCTCTATCTGAGCCTTAGGTTGATGTTTCCCAGTCTCTACTAGTATCTTAGTTTCTTTCTTGCCTCTGTGACAAAATAGCCAACTGCTGGGAACCTGCATGGGCTGGAATGGGCTTGAAATGAAACACAGCATAGGGCGTTGCTTGAAAGACTGATGGTCTCTAGCCTTCTAGCTCTCTAACTATGCCTAATGTTTGATGATAACTTCTAAAAGATTCTAAAAACCTCTTTGCTTATTTATGGTTAAAAAACACTGGCTTCTTTCCTCTTTAACTGTGTGCTTTATTTAACTCTTTATGCCTAAATAAGCACTAAGGAAACTTAGTCTCTTACTGTTCTGTGCTTCATTAAGAGCTGCAAATTTAACTCTTTATTAACTCTTTGTTACTTGTGCTGTAATAAGCACTAATATCTGGCAAATAACACATGTTGTTTAGCAGCAAGGAATTAAGTAAAAGGATTTAGTAGTAATCCTATCTCTGGTGAATTAGCCAGAGAACTCTCTGGTTTAACTGGTTGACTCTTTGTAAACCAGAGAGGTGGGAAAAAAATAATTAATATGCTTTGTACAGGCAAATATGCACAGAAACATATACATTCAATCATTCATACACCCACACTCTGATGGGGTCCAGCCATTTGTAAAACCAGCTCCCAAGTATACATATATATGCAGGCTTACACACATACACATAAACCCTACATGCAAACATGTAGACAAATGGACATGCATATTTGGATGGATGGATGGATGGATGGATGGATGGATGGATGGATGGATGGACGGTTGGGGTAAAGCTCCCTAAGCCAAACCATTCAATCAACAACCAACCAACTTTCTTTTTTTCTGTTTGTTTGTTTTTTTTTGTTTGTTTGTTTGTTTGTTTTATGGCCTTTTCAGACATCAATGAGAGGAGAGGCTACTGGTCCTGTGAAGGCTCGATGCCCCAATGTAGGGGAATGCCAGGTCAGGAAAGTTGGCGGGGGCGGGGGGCTGGTGAGCAGGGGGAGGAGGGATGGGATAAGGGGTTTTTGAAGAGGTAAGGAGGAAACTTACATTACGTTTGAAATGTAAATAAAGAAAATATCTAATAAAAAAGAAATTTAAAAAAAATTTATACCTTCTTAGAAAAAAAAAGTTCTCTAGAAAATTACTTCAGAGATAAAATGTTATATAAAATGGGAGTTATACAAGGATGTATATTAAGTTCAAAGCAGTGTTTCTTCTTAACATATATACTCATTAAAAGTTTAAAGCAACAGTTTTTACATAACCTCACCTTATCATAGTGCACACCTGTCACTTTATCCTTGGATCTAAATGTTTTTCCTTGAACACAAAATTGTCCCAAGTCTATTTCTCTTTGTAGTGTGATTATGAAAGTTCATTGTATTTCTTATTATGCAGGCTTTACTTACTATTCTGAGTAGTAGGCACATTCTATTCTTGATTCTAACTTTATTACATCTTTCTAGCAACTAAGACCATCTCTAAAAACATTCTTCCTAAAATGATTTGTATCAAATCACGAATTTTATAGAATTATTATCTATTTATTTACATAGCATCACTACCAGATATTATATCTTTGTAGATCTGCACAGATCTGCTCAAAAGGGTGGGCAAATGCATAGTTATAGTTACATATTTAATTATAACAGGAAAAGCATAGTATTAGGAATCTTTCCTAAAATGCACTTTTCCTGGGCCTTGCCTATCGGAGCCATCACAGATTTTAATCCAAGGTAGACTATCTCAGGAAGACCACCTGTTAGTTTTTTAGCTTTTCCTATGATGGCTCCTGAGAGCCAACAAAAGAAACTTGAGGAAGGAAAGGCTTATTTTGGCTCTCAGTTCAAGGGTACAGCCCATCATGGTGAAAAAGTCAGGCAGTAGGAGCTTGAGGTGACCATCAAAAAGCAGAGAGTGATGACCTCTGGAGTTCAACTGGCTTCTTTTTTCTTGGTCCAGCAGTCACAGAGGGATTTCTAATCTCAATGAATATAATTGAGAAAATCTCTCACAGACATGAATGAGAGCTAAGCTAATTTAATGAGCCTTCAAAGACAGACCCAGAGATTCTAGAATATGCCAAGCTGATTCAATATTACTCATTGTGCCTGGTTTCTAAATCAGCAGCTCTTGTGGTTGTGGGGATAGAAATAGAGCTGTGGACAGATTCTGTTGGTGTCACCCATTGTTCTACTTCCTGGGCCACAAGACAAATTTCGTAGTCAGAGGAAATGTGTATGGGAGACAATACTGGGGACAAAGTATCTGTGGGCACATAGTGGTTTCTCTGAAGCTACTCTATTAAGAAAAGTAGACCCATATTAGAAATGTTTCTGTAAGGACCTGTCTCTGGTCTTCCCCCATGAAAGCTACTCAGAGCAATCAAAGGGCTAGGGTTCCATAGTGGCTCCAGGAAACTGTGTCATATTAGAGCTGCAAGCTGCTTTATACTAAAGGCAAATATGGAAAGAGCCCTATAAGGGGTGGGATAAGAAGCCCATGGCTTTGAGTTGTGAGCTCCATGTTTTATGTTACTTTCCTACCATAATTCACACTCTTTGTAACTGGATGCACTGAGTAGGCCCAGATAAAGGGGAATAATCACTTCCGGAATGGGTAGCTTTCCCCTCTCGCAAACAACAGCATCTTCTTATTGAAGGTCCTTGGTGGACTTTTAACTTCACCTGTCCACTGCAAATATAAACACCACTCTGCCCATTCAAGAGCTACAGCTGTGCATGTTTTCACCCATTGGCCTGATTGTCAAACTTCCAGGACTATAACGTCCAAGTCCCTTATTTGACCCAACACTGGTCATTTCCTGAAAGTCTGAGTAAATATGTCTTTCAGGTCTGATGTCCTCCAGCATGAAATAGACAAATAGCTGAGGTCTGCCTCCTGAACCTCTGCTCAGGGGAAGATTTTCCTTCACTCTGTCAGGACTAACCTGAAGCAGAATACTCATGCAACCATAGTCCAGACTCAACTGGTGTCATTGACGTATGTGCCTATTCTGAATCTCAGCCGTGTGACTCTTTCCTCCATTTAACTAAAGGGCATCTCTACACTGCTCCAGATGTGACTTATGGGAGGGATAACAAAGCAGGAGGGAGCAAGTGCTTTGGGAATTTAGGCTCCATTCATATAAAGTGGTTTGTGTCTTCCAACATGCTAGAGCAGTGGTTCTCATCCTTCCTAGTACTGTGACCCTTAAGTACAGTTTCTCATGTTGTGGTGACCCCCAACCAATAATTGTTTTGATTGCTACTTCAAAGCTGTAATTGTGCTACTTTTATGAATCATAATGTAATTATCTGTATTTTCCAGTGGTCTTAGGCAACCTATGTGAAAGGGTTGCTTGTCCTCCCAAAAGGGGTTACAGCTCACAGGTTGAGAAAGTGCTGCTATAGAGTCTCCTATCCGGCTACAGCAGCAGAGAGTAAAGGTTGGTGGGTCAGATGAGCTGATGATAGTCCATATAATCCTGAAGCTTCTTCTTGTTCTGTGGCCAGGAATTCAGACTCTAACAAGGCCCAATGGCAAAGGAGGATCTGGTGTGTGTGTGTGTGTGTGTTGAGTTTTTTACTGTTATGCAGTTATATGGGGTTTGTTTGCTGTGACCTCAAACTTGAGACAATTTTCCTGCCTCTGTCCCCATACTTAAATTATAAGTATACACCACTATGTCCAGCTTTTTTTAAAAATTTTGTTTGTTTTGAGTTGGGTCTTACTGTGCTACCTAGGCTGGTCTCAAATTCATGAACTCAAGTTATCATCTAGCCTCAGTTTCTCACATAGCTTGTGTTACAGGTGTCCATCTGGCATGCCACACTGTTTTTTCTTATTTTTTTTTAAAAAAAAAATGGTTATTTTATTTATTTACATTTCAAATGTTGTATCCCTTCCCAGTTTCCCCTCCGCAAACCCCCTATCCCATCTCCCCTGCTTCTATGATGGTGCCCCACCCACCCACCCACGCCTCACTACCCTAGCATTTTCCTATGCTGGGACATTGATTCTCCACCGGACCAAGGGCTTCCCTTCCCATCTATGCCAGATAAGACAATCCTCTGCTACACGTGCAGCTGGAGCCATAAGTCCCTCCATGTGTACTCTTAGGATCAAGAAGTGGTTTGAGATTTTGAATTTGCAAAATTTTGCTGTATTTGTCTGTTTTATGATAATACAAGAAAAATATTGGAAGCCACTAGTGTATCAAACCCTTGAGAGACTGGAGGCACCAGGGAGTGGGGAGGCCTGGTAGGGTAGGGATGGGGGGGTGTACCTCCTCTTGGAGATAGGAGGTATAGGGCGGGAGGTTTGTGAATGGGATCGGTCTGGAGTGGGATGGGGAAGACTGGAAGGTAGATGAAGTCTGGATTGTAAAAACGGATTAACGAATAAAAATAAAAATAAATGATTATGTAACACAGTTTTGGAGGACTAAAGTGTAAGTATGGGAGGATCACCTCTGGGCTCCATATGTGCACTTATAAGTAACTAAGTCCACATGTATATGCCACTACCACTTACTGGGCCCCAACAGAGAGCAGCAGATGGTACCAGCAATAGAAGGAATATATACATAAAACAGGTGTTGTGACTCAGACAGGAGCAGAAAAGAAGAAGAGCTAGTTAGGGCAGACTTGATCACTGCCTAGTACTATTCTCCTGAGAACTCAGTGGATTGCCAAAGAGATGCCTCTTATCCCTGGTAACCTGAAGATCTCTCTTGAAACTCTCTGACCTTCCACAGTGCCAGCCCTTTCACCACAGGGTTTCTGGCAGGAAAAGGGCATTCATAAAGCACCCAAATATCTGAGGTATTTTATGAATGAGATCCAAATGTAAACATGAAATTTATGGGTTCTTATCCCTGTGCCTGTGGAGGCCAGAGGCACCAGATGCCCTGGAACTGGGGTTACTGGTAGTTATGAGCTACTTCATGTGGCTACTGGGAACTAACTGTGGACCCTCTGCAAAGGCAGCATGCACTCTTAACATCCCTCATGTTTTTCATACAACTGGCAAAGCAAATCAGGAATATCTCATCAGGGGCCAAAATGGAATTATCACTAACCTGGATAACTTGCATCTGAGATAACTGTGACTGACTGACTGCGTGTGTGTGTGTGTGTGTGTGTGTGTGTGTGTGTGTGTGTGTGTGTGTATGTGTGTGTTTGGTATATGCATGTAGACTTACTTATAAGTGCACATATGGAGCCCAGAGGTAAACCTCCCATAATTGATCTCCCTCTCACACCTCTCCATCTCCCTCTTTATCTCCCTCCCTCTCCCTCTCCTCTCTCTCTCTCTCTCTCTCTTTCTCTCTCTCTCTCTCTCTTTCTCTTTCTCTCTCCCTCTCTCTGAGGCAAGGTATTTCACCAGCCTGCAGCTCACGATTTGCTGATGATGAGATCTTTTGGATCTACCTGTCTGCCTACCTCCTATCACTGTGTTACAGGTATGTGCCTGACATTTTATGTGAGGGTAGCATCTGAATTCAGGTTCTCATGTTTGCATAGTAAACATTCTACTCACCGAGCCATCTCGCCAAGGCCTAGAGTTGACCTTTATTGATGTTCTCAGTGTGTTCTCCTGCTCTCGGGCTACTATCTATGTTTGGTGAACAGAAGGTACTGTCTAAATAATTTAAGATCAGAGTCTTTCACTTGGCTCTCTACCATAGGGTCACAGATTGGAAATATTCCACTGCTGAATACCATAATAATTCCCATTTGATAGCCATGGTCATGTCCTTAACTACGTACTTGCTATCTCTTCAGGTCTGTATTAGTTTGTGTAATATGTGTTAAGAAATAGTTCTGGAGAGAGAGTCTGAAGTCCAAGGGTTGTGGGACCTTACTCCTCTTTTGGAGGCTCTGAGTCAGATTTGTTACAGACACCTTCATGGCTTCTGCTTCTTGACATATAGCTAGTGATTCTCACACCAGGTTTTGTGAATATTGTGATATGCTGTTTTCTATGTATGTTTCTAACTGTCTGCTCTTACAAGTACACCAGCCATGTTGAATTAAGGCCTATCTAACAAAATATGACTTCAGGTTACTTTAATCACATTTACAAAGGCATTATTTTCAAAGAAGGTCACATTCTCAGGTTCTAGGAAGAAAATTTACCTTAGGAGGATATTATTTGACTTAACACAAAGTTTCTAGGTATTAATGATTTTGAATTCCACACCTATTTTGGTTCTGTATACCATTCTTTTGTTAAACCACCTTAATTATCCAATTTGATTACCATCTGTTTCTGTCCAGAACTAACATGATTATCAAGGTTACAAGCTTCCAAGGGAGGGAACAATTAAACAGTGCTACCCATCTGTAACACCAAGAACCATGACAATTACCGGCATGACTAGATATATAGAGAAGTGCAGTAAGTGGTACTCACATGTCCATGGCAACCAACAACTGTCTGAACTCAAAGCCCACTCAAAAAGAGAAAACCATGTCTGATACTGGGAATGTAGTCAGCTTCTCAGGGCTAATGAGGTCACAGACTTTAGACTTTACTGAGCTGTGCATGATAAAAATCAGAATATAATTAAGTTTCAAAGAAAAAATTCCTTTGTATGCAAACAAACATTTAAGACATTTGAAAGAACAGTGTCATCCTTTTTTTTTTCTGTCTGGAACAGAAAAGGATGATATAATTTGTGGACAACATCTTAGGTTTGTTGAAACCAGTTTCATCTGTACGGAGGATTTTGGTCACTTCCTAGTCTGCTCTTAAATTAGAATATTAAACCTGTTTACTTGTACGTCTCTATTGTTCTTCTATTTAGGAGTCATGGCATCATGTTCTGACCGGTGATACTAACTCTTGTTTTGATATTTTTATTTTATTTTTATTTTATGTATACAAATGTTTGCCTGCAACTATGTGTGCCATCTCTGTGCATAGCACCTTTGGAGGCCAGAAGATGGCAACAGTCCGATGGAACTGAAATTACAGACAGTTGTGCACCACTAAGTCGGTAGTGGAAAGTATACCTGCATTCTCTGCAAGAGCAGTAAACACTCTTAACTGCTAAGTCATCTCTCTAGTCCTGGAACTATGTCTTTCTTTTCCATGTTGTCAGGATGGGTACCAATGGAACTTCTGTCATTTGCTATTGAGTTTCAGGAATGAGCTACGTTTTGCAAGCCCAGATGATTTCTAATCTGTTTAAGAGAATTTGTCAACCTTTTTGTCAACTTAGAAAATAATATTAATAATAGTATTTCCCAATCATCACCAAATATTAAAATAATTGACCTTATGTTTTGTTAAAGACAGATATTTTCAGTGCCATTAAGATCTCTGTGGAACAAGGCTAGATATAAGGATTTTTAAAAGATACCTGTCATTCATGTTACAGATTGGCAGTCTAATTTAGAGAAAATCAAACTTCTTAATTATTGATTATACAACAAATGAAACACTAAACATCTGTAGTGATCATTAATTTATTTTACCAGATTTTTAAAATAAAATGTTTGAGAACTTTCAAATGAATACAATTAGTTTAGCTCCCTCACCTGCCAAATTCAAGCCTATAGAATTGGAATGATGTGAAGGAATGAATATTGACCCAAGAGATACTATGACACCTTGAACAATATATTTTATCCATCTATTATTAAAAATATTTTATTTCTAATAAAAATATTTTAATAAAAATATGTTTAATAAAAATATTTTAATAAAAATATTTTAATAAGAGTATTTTAATAAGAATATTTAATAAAATATTTTAATAAAAATATTTTAATAAGAATATTTAATAAAATTTTTTAATAAGAATATTTAATAAAATATTTTAATAAAAATATTTTACTTTTAATAAAATATTTTATCTATATTATTGACATATTTAATTTTAATAAAAATATTTAATTTTTAATAAAAATAAATGTTAGGCAGGGCAATGGTGGTGCACACTTTTAATCTTCGCACTCAAGAAGCAGAAGCAGGTTGATCTCTGAGTTTGAGGACAGCCTGGTTTACAAAGTGAGTTCCATGACAGCTAGCGCTATAAAAAGAAATCCAGTTTTGAAAAAAAAATTAAAAATAAAAATAAAAATTATGTTTCTG
Source organism: Tokudaia tokunoshimensis (assembly GCA_036184795.1). Classification (NCBI taxonomy): domain Eukaryota; kingdom Metazoa; phylum Chordata; class Mammalia; order Rodentia; family Muridae; genus Tokudaia; species Tokudaia tokunoshimensis. The sequence goes on along the minus strand of BTHU01000005.1, from coordinate 7,822,639 downwards.
AAATCCACTTAACTGAGATCTGGAAATTTCTTTGCTAAGTGAGGAGTTAAAGAAGTAATTAAAGGCCTTCCCACTGCCATCTGCAGCAGGGAACCAGGCAATTCCAAAGCCTTCTGTGCACAGCCTGCCAGGAGATAGTGATCTCCCAGCAGCGATTTCACTTCTGAGTGCGGAGGTGAGATCTCCACCTTCTCTCTGGAGGGGTACAGCTAGGAGCACACAGGGCATAAGATCAGTGGAGCAGCTGGGACAGGAGTCTTCCCTTCCAACCGCCATTTGCAGCAGGGAACCAGACAACTCCACAGCCTTCTGTGCACAGACCATACCAGAAGAGAGTTGATCTCCCAGGAGTACAGACACAGGCTTACAGGCCCATAGGAGGGACAAGCTCCAGCCAACGACACTAAGAACAACTAACACCAAGAGATAACAAGATGATGAAAGGCAAGCACAAGAACCCTACCAACAGAAACCAAGGCTACTTGGCGACATCAGAGCCCAGTTCTCCCATCACAGCAAGTCCTGGATACCCCAACATACCAGAAAAGAAAGAGTTGGATTTAAAATCTCAGCTCACGATGCTGTTAGAAGACATCAAGAAGGACATAAATAACTCCCTTAAAGAAATACAGGAGAGCATGGGTGAATAAGTAGAGCCCCTTAAAGAGGAAACACAAAAATCCCTTAAAGAATTATGGGAAAACACAAAAAACAAGTGAAGGAACTGAACAAAACCATCCAGGATCGAAAAATGGAAGTAGAAACAATAAAGAAATCACAAAGTGAGACATCTCTGGAGATAGAAAATCTTGGAAAGAATTCAGGAGTTATAGATGCAAGCATCAACAACAGAATACAAGAGATAGAAGAGAGAATCTCAGGGGCTGAAGATACCATAGAAAACATTGACTCAACAGTCAAAGAAAATGCAAAATGCAAAAAGCTCCTGAGCCGAAACATCCAGGAAATCCAGGACACAATGAGAAGACCAAACCTACGGATTATAGGTATAGAAGAGAGCAAAGATTTACAACTTAAAGGGCCAGTAAATATCTTCAACAAAATTATAGAAGAAAACTTCCCTAACCTAAAGAAAGAGATGCCCATGAACATACAAGAAGCCTATAGAACTCCAAACAGACTGGACCAGACCAGAAAGTCCTCCCGGCACATAATAATCAAAACACCAAATGCACTAAACAAAGAAAGAATGTTAAAAGCAATAAGAGAAAAAGTCAAGTAAGCTATAAAGGCAGGCCTATCAGAATTACACCAGACTTCTCACCTGAGATGATAAAAGCTAGAAGATCCTGGGCAGATCTCATACAGACCCTAAGAAAAACAAATGCCAGCCCAAACTACTATACCCAGCAAAACTCTCAATTACCATAGAAGGAGAAAAGAAGTTATTCCATGATAAAACCAAATTTACAGACGGGCAGTGGTGGGGCACTCCTTTAATCCCAGCACTTGGGAGGCAGAGGCAGGAGGATTTCTGAGTTCGAGGCCACCCTGGTCTACAAAGTGAGTTCCAGGACAGCCAGGGCTATACAGAGAAACCCTGCCTTGAAAATCCAAAAAAAAAAAAAAACAAAAACAAAAAAAACAAAAAAACAACAAATTTACACAATATCTTTCCACAAATCCAGCCCTACAAAGGATAATAGATGGAGAACACCAACACGAGGAGGGAAAAACTACACCCTAGAAAAAGCAAGAAAGTAATCTTTTTCCAACAAACCCAAAAGAAAGTAACCACACAAACATAAAAAGAACATCAAAAATAACAGGAAGCAGCAATCACTATTCCTTAATATCTTATAACATCAATGGACTCAATTTCCCAACAAAAAACATAGTCTAACAGAAATATTTTTTCATGTAAATCTTCAATTTTATCAGAAAATGTTTGTGATTCCTCTTTCAATCCATTTAGTAATGTTTTTGGTGTCTACCATTTTAACTGTATTATTTTCCATGATAATCTTTAATTTTAACATTTTTCTGAATATTTCTTCAATTTTATCAGAAATATTTTCCATGTAAATCTTCAATTTTGTCAGAAAATATTTATAATTCCACTTTCAATCAACTTAGGAATATTTTTATGCCTAACATTTTGTCTATATAATTTTTCCATGAAATAATCAGTCTTAACATGTTTTTCTATATATTTTCTCAATTTGATCAGAGATATTTTCCTTGTAAATCTTCAATTTTATCAGAAATGTTTATAATTCCACTTTCAATCAACTTAGAAATATTTTTATCCCTACCATTTTATCTGTATAATTTTCCATCATAATCTTCAATTTTAATGTTTTTCTATATATTTTTTTCAATTTTATCAGAAATATTTTCCATGTAAATCTTCAATTTTATCAGAAAATATTTATAATTCTACTTTCAGTCAACTTAGGAATATTTTATTCCTATTTTATCTGTATAATTTTCCATAAAATAGTCAATTTTAATGTGTTTTTCTATATATTTCTTGAATTTTATCAGAAATATTTTCCTTCTAAATCTTCAATTTTATCAGAAAATGTTTATAACTCCACTTTCAATCAACTTAGAAATATTTTATGCCTACCATTTTATCTGTAATTTTCCATGATAATCTTCAATTTTAATATTATTTTATATTTTTCTACAATTTTATTAGAAATATTTCCCATGTAAATCTTCAATTCTATCATAAAATGTTTCTACTTCCTTTTTCAATTAATTTGGCAATGTTTTTTATGTCTTCTATTAACTCTTTCATGAAAATTGTCAATCTTTCTTTTTATTAAATATAATCTTCATTTACCTTTCATGTGGTAAAACCTTTCCCGGTTTCCCCCCTCCCCAAAACCCCCCAACCCATCCTCCCACTCCCTGCCTCCAAGTATATGCCCCTCCACCCGACCCACCCCCCACTTCCCCCGTCAATTTCCCCTTGTTGGAGCATCTATTTAGTCTTTACCAGACCAAGGACCACTCCTCCCACTGATGCCCGACAAGGCATTCCTCTGCCACATTTTAGGCTGGAACCATGTGTGCCCTTTGGTTGATGGTTTAGTCCCTGGTAGTCCTGGGTCATCTGGGTGGCCAACATCCTTGTTCTTCCCGTGGGGCTCTAAACTCCTTATGCTCCTCCTGACCGCCCTCCAACTCCTCCACTGGGGACCCCATTCCCAGACCAATGGTTGGCTGCTAACATCTGCCTTTGTATGTGTAAGGCTCTGACAGGGCCCCTCCGGAGACAACCATGGCATGCTCCTTTTGATAGGTGCTTCTTGTCGCCCATAGTACTGTTGGGATTTGGTGACTGTTTATAGGGTGAATCCCGTGGTAGGGCAGTCTCTCCGTGGCCTTTACTTCAGTCCCTGCTCCACACTTTGCCTCCATTATTGCTCCTGTAAGTATATTGTTCCCTTTCTCAGGCCCAAGCACCCCCACTTCAGTCCTCTTTCTTCTTGAGCTTCCTGTGGTCTGTGAATTATAACTTGTTTATTTTGTGATTTTGGGCTAACATCCACTTATCATTGAGTGCATACCATGTATGTTCTTTTGTGATTGGGTTACCTCACTCAGGATGACACTTTCTAGTTCCATCCATTTGCCTAAGAATTTCATGAATTCATTGTTTTTAATAGCTGAATAGTACTCCGTTGTGTATATATACCACAGTTTCTGAATCCATTCCTCAGTTGAAGGACATCTGGGTTCTTTCCAGCTTCTGGCTATTATGAATAAGGCTGCAATGAACATAGTGGAGCATGTGTCCTTATTACGTGTAGGAGCATCTTCTGGGTATATGCCCAGGAGTGGTATAGCTGGGTCCTCAGATAGTACTATGTCTAATTTTCTGAGTAACCGCCAAACTGATTTCCAGAGTGGTTTTATAGGCTTGGAATCCCACCAACAATGGAGAAGTGTTCCTCTTTCCCCACATCCTCACCAGCATCTGCTGTCCCCTGAGTTTTTCATCTTAGCTATTCTGACTGGTGTGAGGTGGAATCTCAGTGTTGTTTTGATTTGCATTTCCCTGATAACTAAGGATGCTGAACATTTCTTTAGGTGCTTTAGAGTCATTCAAGTTTCCTTAGTTGAGAATTCCCTGTTTAACTCTGTACCCCATTTTTAATAGGGTTATTTGACTCTCTTGAGCCTAACTTCTTGAGTTCTTTGTATACCTTGGATATTAGCTCTCTATCGGATGTAGGAGTAGTAAATATCTTTTCCCAATTTCTTGGTTGCCATTTTGTCCTACTGACCGTGTCCTTTGCCTTATAGAAGCTTTGCAGCTTCATGAGATCCCATTTGTCGATTCTTGTTCTTAGGGCATAAGCCATTGGTGTTCTGTTCAGGAACTTTTCTCCTGTGCCCATGTGTTCAAGATTCCTCCTCACTTTCTCCTTTATAAGCTTCAGTGTGTCTGGTTTTATGTGTAGGTCCTTGATCCACTTGGACTTGAGCTTTGTACAAGGAGATAAGAATGGATCCATTTGTATTTTTCTGCATGCTGACCACCAGTTGATCCAGCACCATTTGTTAAAAATGCTATCTTTTTCCCACTGGATGTTTTTAGCTCCTTTGTCAAATATCAAGTAGGTGTGTGGGTTCTTTTCTGGGTCTTCAATTCTATTTCATTGATCTTCTTGCCTGTCTTCATACCAATACCAAACAGTTTTTATCACTATTGCTCTGTAGTAGAGCTTGAGTTCAGGGATGGTGATTCCCCCAGGAGTTCTTTTGTTGTGGAGAATAGTTTTTGCTATCCTGGGTTTCTTGTTATCCCAGATGAATTTGAGAATTGCTCTTTCTAGGTCTATGAAGAATTGATTTGGGATTTTGATGGGGATTGCATTGAATCTGTAGATTTCTTTCAGCAAGATGGCCATTTTTACTATATTAATCCTGCCAATCCATGAACATGAGAGATTTTTCCATCTTCTGAGATCTTTGATTTCTTTCTTCAGAGGCTTGAAGTTTTTGTCATACAGATCTTTCACTTGCTTCGGTAGGGTCATTATTTGGGAGTATTGTGAAGGGTGTCATTTCCCTAATTTCTTTCTCAGTTTGTTTATCCTTTGAGTAGAGGAAGGCTACTGATTTGCTTGAGTTAATTTTATTTTCGGCCACCGTGCTGAAGTTGTTGATCAGCTTTAGGAGTTCTCTGGGGGAAGTTTTGTGGTTTCGTAAGTATATGATCATATGGTCTGCAAATAGTGATATTTTGACTTCTTCTTTTCCAATTCGTAAAATTTTGACCTCCTTTTGTTGTTTGATTGCTCTGGCTAGAACTTCAAGTACTATATTGGATAGATAGGGAGAGAGTGGGCAGCCTTGTCTGGTCTCTGATTTTAGTAGGAATGCTTCGAGTTTCTCTACGTTTAATTTGATGTTGGCTACTGGTTTACAGTATATTGCTTACACTATGTTTAGGTATGGGTCTTGGATTCCCGCTCTCTCCAAGACTTTTATCATAAAGGGATGCTGGATTTTGTCAAAAGCTTTTACAGCATCTAATGAAATGACCATGTGGTTTTTTTCCTTGAGTTGAAAATTGTCAATCTTAATGTGTTTTTCTATATGCCTCTTCAATTTAGTCGGAAACATTTTCCATGTAAATCTTTAATTTTATCATAAAATGTTTTTACTTCCTTTTTCAATAAAAAATAAAATATAAAAATCATGTGAAACAAAAAAAAAAGAAGTAATTAAGGAGCAACCTGTAATGGCCATAGGTTTTAATATACTATCAGTTAGCTTCAATACGGTTCACACGGGCACATATATCTGTTTTATAAGATGTTAGAAAAATATAGTTGAATTTAGGGGAACTGTTGACATATGTCTTGATCTTCATCAAAGATATCAAGAAGTAAGTTTTTTGTTTGTTTGTTTGTTTGTTTTTTGGTTTTGGTTTTTCAAGACAGGGTTTCCCTGTGTAGCCCTGGCTGTCCCGGAACTCACTCTGTAGATCAGGTTGGCCTCGAACTCAGAAATCTGCCTGCCTCTGCCTCCCAAGTGCTAGGATTAAAGGCGTGCGCCACCACTGCCCGGTGCAAGTATTTTTTTAATCATATTGGGAATATTTATTCATAACATGGGCCCATTATTTAAGTTACTGTATTACAGTCCTTATAAATCATATACATTATGAGTTACTAACCTTCAGAGCCTACATTCAACCAATGTAATGATTTTGGAAATCATTTCCAGTACAGCTCAATACCAATGCACAGCAGAATAGAGGAAAGACTTGTAGTCAAGGCCCACTGAAATTTCAACCAGAGTGTAACACTTATAGTACACATGCAGACCTATTATGTGCCAAGGAGGATACTGAGAACTTTAGCTGTCATGAGTGTCACAAGTTGGCAGTCTAATTTAGGGAAAGTCAAACTTCTCAACTATTGATTACACAACAAATGAAACATTAAACATCAGTAGTGATCATTAATTTATTTTACAATTATTTGTAAAGTATCAGCTCTTTACTACGCACTGTGTAAGATTGCCTGAAACTTCGTTTTTTAATATCAAACTAAAACAACTATTTCAGGACTTAAATGACTAATGTCAGGTACAGTGTCACTCAGCCTTCCAAGAAAGGAGGATTCTAAGTTGAAGACAGGCTGGGTTATACACTCAGAACCTGTCTGAAAAGCAAGCAAACAAACAACAATAAAATAATGATAACTTTTCTCTTACATGAAAGTCATTTACTGTTATATTTCAGAAATATCAAAAGTGTCTTGTACAGTTTTGAGGACAAACATGACAGCAGTCTGTTGATTCAACAGTGGCCTTTTGTACACTTCTTGGCTGTGTAAATATCCAAAGACCAACTCAGGTATGTGTTTACTCAGCCTTGCCCTTTCAGTTAGCTCTGGGGAGAAGTTATGAAAATCAACTTCTGTCCTCTCACTGAAGTTTAAACTATCTTTCAAAAAAGCCTTGATGTATATTTGTACCCTGTAAAATGGGACTGAGTCTTTTAAATGTTTCCAAAAAAAAAGTCACTGTTTACCACTTTATATGCATTTGCCTTTAAGAAGCTTGAAAAAGCTATAACAAAAGAAACACAATGACATGCTATTTGTAGAACATCAAATTACAGTTGGTCAAAAGAGAGATATCAACAGGATTGCCGACAGAAGCATTATGAAACCAATACTTACACAGAATTAAGTCAGCAGAGCCAATCTAAATTGTTTGGTACTTGGAATCCAAGTGCTCCAACAAGGATATGCAGTGAACCCAGAGGCTTACCCAGGGGAGGCAATCCTGAATAGAGGGGTCTGTGCTCATGCAAGGTCATTGCTCAGCTCACTAAGTATTTAAAGGTCAATTAAAACCTGTGGGAACCCCTAAGAGAATACGTCAAGAGGTGCCTTCCTGCTAGAGCTGCCCAAGCTGTGAAACTGAGTAGTATGGTTGTGGAGGAAGCCCGTGTGGAACATGTCTTCAGGGAACTCCCAAGCAGAGTAGCTGAGGCCAGCAGTGGGTGTCTCTGCGGCAGTAACTACAGCGATAAGTAAAATCTGATTGGCCAGAGAAGGTGATACAGAGCTGCCACCTCCAGGAAATGTTCTAAGGTGGGAGGAGCTTTGCCAGGATTTAAAATTTTAAGTAATTATGTGGTGCAATTTGAATTTCCAAATGAGGAAATCTAGAGATCTGGGACATTAATATATGAATATGAATTGATATGAATATAATAAGCTTTGTACCATGCAGCTGTCAATCTATTACTGTTATAAAGTTTCTTGATTCAACTATTTTATTCATGAGTACCTTTGTAAGGTGTCAGAAACTGGACTAGAATATAAGGTCACAAATAATTGTTTCTACTAGTTTATTGTGGGACATAAGTCTTAACCGTCATTCTAAATTTAAATAATTTTTCAAATGCATTTAAACTAGCAGAAATATCAGTAGTTTTAAAAATATAAATAGAATATAATGTAATCAAGTTTAGGTAGAGTTTATTTTACCTATCTATGAACACTTACACAAAAATCTTTTAACTTTAGAGAATCCAAGAATGCAAATTTATTGTCTAAACAATTGATGCTTTTATAAACTGATTTAGAAAAGAGAGCCTTATGAACATGTGATCACAGTTTCAAATTACTATTTGTAAGTATGATTCTGATAATTGCCAAATGGTGATTAATATGATAAATGATGCTTAAGTTTTGTTTTGGTTCTCTTGGTTTTGGGGTTTTTTTTATTGTTTTGGTTTTGTTTTGTTTTTCTGGTGTTGTTTTTGTTATTGTTGTTTTGGTTTGGTTTTGAGGACTGGGAAGCACTTCAGGATTAGTAACTTTAGAAGGCATATAACACTTATGTATCTGAGACAATAATGCAAAGAAGTCATCAGGTACAAGAACTGTGGACCAAGTATCCCTAGACTGTTGCTATGACAACAGAAGTCCTTTAAATGATACTGAATCTACTGAAACCAAGGAGTGCTCACAAAGTGCCCCAGGGATTCTAGAAAGGAGACAACAGGTGCTAGAACTCTCCAGAGATTCTGAGTCCTGCTGTTAGCATTGAAAATGGATGAAGCCTATTGGTAAACATGGTTTTTAAAACATTCCTCTGGGCTAGTGTGATCATATGTGCCTATAATCTCAGTACAGGGGCAGAAGAGTCAGAAATTGAAGGTGAGTTTTGTCTACACAGTGAGTTGAGTAGCAGTTTGAGCTACATAGAGCTGCTGCCTCAAAACTTCCCAAGGCTTGCAGATGTAGCTCAGTGGTAGAGTGCTTTCCTAACAGTCAATGCCTTAGGTTTGACCCCCAAAGTGTAAAACAGAAGAAGCATTCTTCCATAACTGACTAGTGCTGCAGCACAATACAGAAGTTCATCTCTCTCCTTTCTTAACTACTAACTTGAAATCAGCTGGTAAGGTATTATGGGAAATGAAGTTTACAAGGTTCCCACTCCAGGGATGCATATCAAAAATACAGAAGGATGTGGGGAGGGGCATGGGGACATCAGGCAGAGAGACAAACAACATGTTGAAGGCTGACTGATAGGAACTGGTGAACCCTGCTGAAAGGTTTGGACTTCAAGCATGAAACACAGAGAAGCCTTCTAAAGAAGAAATAGATAAGAATTCCTGGCAGTCTACTGAACTTAAGTTTTAAAATAGTTACATGAGAATATGACCACAGTTCATTTTATTTTCATATATGACCATTTTTATGTTTTACTTAAAACTCAAAAATACACTATATAATTTAGAGAAAACACTTAAAGATAAGTATTACACCTTCATTTATATATTGTGTGTGCAGGTCTATGCATGGGTCCTCAAACTGAGGGAAGTCAGAGGACAATGAGGGTCGTTCTTCTTGCAGCATAATGTAGGTCCCAAGAACAGACCAGAATCTCAGGATTTTATTTTGTTAAGGCATTGCACAAGTCTAAGAAATCCTTTTTCATTTGTTTGATTGATTGGTTTTAGGAACAAACCCAGGGAGGGATTCATGCTTATTAGTAAGGAAGGGCTCTACCATCGAATTTCTTCCCTAGCTCCCAAAGACAAAATTCTTAACAGGAAAATAATTCTAGTTCAGGGGAGATAGTTCAGTGGGTAAAAGTGCTCACCACACATGTGGAAAAACAGAAACAAAACCAAAAAGACCATCTTAATTCAGATCATCAGAACATACACAAAATTGGACACAGTAGTAGGTGCCTGAACTCCTACAGGGAGCTGGAGGCTCACAGGCCAGCAGAAAATGCAGCAGTGAACAAGGAGAGACCTATGTCAAACACTGTAGACGTCAAGGAGGAACATCCTGAGTCGCACTCTAACCTCCACACACAGGCCGTGCTATTTGTGAGTTCATAGGTACATGAACATGCAAAAACACATACAAACATACACAGATATTTAGAAACAAAGAAAAACATTCTATCTATATATTGTCACAAATTTATTATCTATTTATTTATTTAACAAATTTATTATATATTATCTAAATATATCTTCTTTTGGTCGTTTGTATAGAAATATCTATTTTTAAATTTTTCTTTTCTTTTTACTTTTATTTTGGGGGGACAATTTTACTAATTATCCCCAAATAGGCTAGAACTCACCACGTAGACCAAGATAGACTTGCGTTCACAGAGATTCACCTGTTTCTGACACCCAAGATTTGGCATTAAAGATGTCTGTCTAAGATGCCAGGCATAAACATATCCTAAATATTAAAATTCCAAGGAAATATTCATCAACCAGCATATTCTGGTAACATTTCTGTATAGGCTAGTGTTTAATGGTTGCATAATATCAAATGAAGTTCACTATAAATAATTGAACCCTTTGAAGGACTAGGGGTTAGGAAATTTCCCTGCTGGGTCAACAGATAGGGAGAAGGACTATGACTAGATATACAGATAACAGGTCTTTCTCACCCTTCTAGCCTCCAACAAAAGCCTGGCAGCTTTGTACAAAGGTCTTGTGAGGTTTTTCTCCCATGATAAGGGCCTTCTGCCTGTGTACTGGTCCAACAAGTTCAAGGCCAGACCAGATTGTGTTTACCACAAACTTGTGGACCTAGCAGTCTCCCTGTCCTTGTTGAGCACACCAACCCTAAATTGGGAGATGAAGACCATTTCAAAGACCTTCCAAACGCTCATTCCTCATGGAGAGACTTCTCTGCTTTGCAGAAGTTCTTTCTCTGTGTGCATGTTCTGTGTGTCTTTACTTATCCCTAATAAAAGACTTTCTTTACTGGTGGATTCCATGTGCTGTGTCAAAAGTTATTCCGGCTGCATTTGAGATTTTTCCTGCCCTTAATTCTTAAATTGATGGAGGAAAAATGACTTAATCAAGACCCACATGATAATAAAATGGAACACCCTGAGGTATTTAAATATCAGATTATCAAAGTGAACTAAAAGAAAATTATGCTTAGAGATATCAAAGTGATTTTCTGACAGATTATTTCTGGTATAGTCAATGCAAAAAGCAGATCTCTCATATTAAAGGAAATATGAGATAGTTTTTTCTGGAACCATTTTGAGTGACTATGGTCCAAGAACAAAAATTTAGGTTATTACAAATTCCATCTTCCAACATGAAAGCATTTTCATAGTTTTACAGAAACCAACAGCAATAACAACAACAACAACAACAACATAAGGCAAGTATAAAATACATTGATGGGTGCATCAGAAAGGTGGTTACAGCATGATAATGGAAGCTTTTCTATAGGCCTCAGATGCTATCTGGTGACAGTCTTCACTTTGGGATTGGTGGAAGCTAATGTTCTTCTAAACTAATAGATTTCCAAGATCTTTATCTGTTTGTCACAGGATATAAATAAGGTAATTGGCCTCTGACCTTGCAATGCTCCAACTTTTCCATATCACTATGATTTTAATCAGCCAATCAATCTTTGCAAAAACAGCTCTTTTCATAAAATTTCATTCATAGTATAGAAGACCAAAAGTTAAGATGAGGGGGGTGGGGTTGGCTAAGTAATGAGGAGGCCTTTGAAGAGATTCAAACTGAGTCTCAGTGGAACTCAGTAAGAGCTTTTCTTGTTGGCCAGTTAAGGGGTTACTAAAGAACAGATGTGATTCTCCTATCATGAAGGAGATATAGCAGACTAGCATCTGATTCTTGGTTGGAAAACAGCAGTACACCGCCCTGCCCATAGATGTTGCAGAGGCAGGAGCCAGCTGCCGGGAGTTATTGTTTTCAGAGTTTGTGAAGGCACAGGACCATCCTGCTTCTTGGGATGGCTTAAATCTGTCCAAGAGGGACTCCAGGAGAGGCCAAGTTCCAAAAAAGTCAGCCACGTTACATGATGAACAGAGTCTAATATTCAACTGTGTTATGTGTTGAGTGGGGTCCAATACATATTACAAATAGGAAGCAAGAATGGAAGGAGGTGAGGCAAAGCTGGAAATTAATCCCTCTCAGTGGTTTCCTCACATGGGATGACATTTGTGAGTTTATTTCTGGGTCTTCAATTAGATTCCATTGAGCCACCTGTCTGTTTTTTATACGAATACCATGCAGTTTTGATTACTATTGATCTATAGCACATCTTGAAGTCAGGGATAGTGGTACCTCCAGAAGTTCTTTTATTGGTCAGGATCATTTTAGCTATCTTGGATTTTTTGTCTTTCCATATGAAATTGAGAATTGTTTTTACAAGATCTGTGAAGAATTTTGTTGGAATTTTGATGAACATTGAATTAAATTTGTAAATTGTTTTTGGAGAAAGGGGAGTACTCCTCCACAACTGGTGGGAATGCAAACTTGTCCAACCACTCTGTAAATCAATTTGGTCGCTTCTCAAAAGACAGAGAAAAGTTCTACCTCAAGACCCAGCTATACAATTCCTGGGCATATACCCACAAAATACTCCACCAACCCACAAGGACACCTGTTCAACTGTGTTCATAGCACCTTTAGCCAGAAACTAGAAACAACCTACATGTTTCTCAACTGAAAAATACATACAGAAAATTTGGTATATATATAAAATGTATATACCACTCAGCCATTAAAAACAAGAACAAAATGAATTTCACAGGCAAATGGATGGAGCTGGAAAATATCATTCTGAGTGAGGTAACCCAGACCCAAAAGGACATGCATGGTGTGTACTCACTTAAAAGTAGAAATTAGCCATAAAGTACAAAATAACCATGCCATCTATAACCAATAGACCCAACGAAACCAAATAACATGAAGGGCACAGGGAGGATGGCTGAATCTTTCTCAGGGGAAACAAAACATGCATTGGAGGTTGATGGAAGGAGGGAACTGGGTGGAATCGGGAATGGGGAGGGGTAGAGTCTGGTAATCATATTAGGGAGAGCAGGGAAGAGAGAAGAGAGATCAGCTGGGTTTGGGGGCAATCTCTCAGACATGCCAGAGACCTGGGATGGGGAGAGGCCCCAGAGGATCTAAGAGGGTGACTCTAGCTGAGATTCCTAGCAGTGGGGGAATATGGATCCCGAAGCAGCCACTTCCTGTAGCTAGGTAGAACTACCAGAGGAAGAATAAGAACAACAACCCACCCACAAAGCCTTCGCACATAGCCTACAACCTGAAATACATCTTGACTACAAGATGTACATGGACAAAGATAAAAGAGACTGAGGGAATGAATGGCCAACCAATGACTACCCCAAATTGAGACCCATCCCATGGCAAGAACCATTCCCTGACAATGTTAATGATACTCTGCTATGCTTGCAGATATGAACCTAGTATAACTGTCCTCTGAGAGGCTCCACAAAGCAGGCAATGAAAAGAGATGCAGAAACTCAGATCTAAATATTAGATGGAGCTTAGGGACTCTCACAGAGTTGGGAGGACTAAAGGACCCGAAGAGGACAGGAACTCCACAAGAAGACCAACAGAGTCAACTAACCTAGACTCTTAGTCGCTCAAAGAAACTGAGTCATCTATTAAAGAATGAGCACAGGCTGGAACCAGGCCCCCTGCACATATGCAGCAGGTGAGCAGCATGGTCTTCATGTGGTTCCCCCAAATAACTGGAACAGGACTGTCCCTGAGCCTATTGCCTCCCTGCGTGTCTGTGGACCCTGCACCCCTAAATGGAGAGCCTTGTCTGGTCTCATTGTGGGAGAGGACGTGCCTAGTCCTGAAGCAACTTGATGTTGGGGGGAGGGTGATACACAGAGAGGGACTTCTCTTTCTAAAAGAAACTCAGAGAGGATTGCACAAAGAGGTACTGGGAGGAGAGGAAGGGTTGATATTGGGTTGTAAAGTGAATAAATAAATTTAATAAATAAAAAAAATCACAAAGCTAATGATGTGACCTAAATCTAGCCATTTGATTCCTGCATTCATCCTGAGGAAAAACTAATTCTTAATTAAAAGAGTATTTCTGATAGAATTGAAAAAAGAGGAGGGAGAAGAAGATGCTTAGTTAACTGAAATTGAAGTACTCTATATTTACTTATTGTGTAACTCATGTCTAACATTTTGAAGAACGTTCAGGCTGCTTCCCAAGGTGGAGGAACATTGTGTATTTTCGCTGGAAGTATAGGGGAAATTTCATGGAGACTCACCAATTTAAATGATGTTTTTATTAATTCTTTGAAAATTTCATGCAGTGTATTTTGATCATATTTGTTCTCTAAATCCTCATAGATCTTTTCATACCTTCCTATCTATCCAAATTCATGTTCTCCTGCTCTTTCCCTCACTCCCCATGAGCTCAGTTTGGGTTGGCCAACTATTCCTGGTCATGAAACCTGCTCTGGAATGTGGTCAATATGCCAAGTGCCACACCATTAAAGTGACTTTTCTCTCTCCCAGAAGCAATAAAGTATCAATAGCTCCTAAGCTTGGGTGAGACTTTGCGCCTCCCTCCTTTCTTACATGCTAAGATTTTGTCTGGTTTGATCTTGTGCAGTCCTTGTGCATGCTGTCACAATGACTGTGAGTTCCTATGTGCATCTGCTCTGGTATGTCTGCCTAACACTGTTTCCTTGAGGTCATCTAGCATCTCTGGCTATTATAATATTTCCACCACTTCTTCTGCGTAGATCTCTAAGCTTTGAGAGGAGAAGTATTGTATAGACATTCTCTTTAGGGATGAGCACTCAGCAGTCTTTTATTCTCTATATATTGACCAGTTGAGTTTCTGTGTTAATGGCCATCTACTGCATCATATATTCTCTGATGGGGTCTGAGTGATACACCGACTTATGTGTATAGCAAAAGTCATTAGACATCATTTCATCACTCTGTTGATTCTGTAGAATAACATCTGTTCCCCTGGGGCCTATGACCTATCTAGGCATAGATTCTTGGCTCCATTGACAATGTCAGACATGGGTTACATCTCATGTAGAAACCCTAAAAATAATCTCAAGCAGCAATTACCTTACTGTATTTTTCAGACTGCTTCATCAGTTTAGAAAACTGCATGCTCTTCTAAAAGTACTACGGTTTGTTCTCTAGTCTTCATAAATCCACTTTGTAAAGTCTATGCACTCAAGTAAGGAATGTACACATTGCTTTTCTAATGCAAGCAACTTCAAACTTTTAGGAGTAAAATCGACCACATCATTGTAGTCGGGATTAAGTTTCATTGCAGAAGTACACTGGTTTTTGAAGATCTGCCACCTTGTGATGTTTTAGTATAGTGTGTGTGTGTGTCTGTGTGTGTCTCTCTGTGTGTCTGTGTGTGTGTGTTTAAAGATCAACTGTGTGCTGATAATGTTACAGATACTCTTGAATTTTATTCTGATATAAAAGTAAACCCTAATCTAACCCTTGTGTCCTTGTGCAGTCAGGTCTACAATAAAAAAAACCCTTTCCCTGCTTTCTTGTAATCAGTCACAAAATCCCTTAAGTAATTTCAGTTCAGTGAACTGATTTAGCAAAGTGTTTGCTGTTGTAATAGCAGAACATTCTTCAATGAATTCTTAAGCAACTTGATTTACCGAGGAATGTGCAAACTGTTCTTCTGACACAACTTCAGAGTTGTTAGAGAACGACTGACCAAGTTGTTTCAATCAGAATTTAGGTTTTTCTACAGTCATAGTACATTCGGTTTTGCAAATATTCCATTGTGTGATGTTTTGCTCACTTGGGCATATGTTTTCTAAGGATGATACTCAGATGATACTCTGTACTGTCAATATTACAGACTCATTCTCTGCTCTCACATTTCTTCCTTGCTATATCGTTAATCATAACTCTAACTCAGATGTCCTTGTGAGGTGCTACAATAATAAATTCACATGCCCTGCTCGCTAACTCTAAAGCACCACTTTCCTTACTGTGTTTTTCACAGGGGTACGTAGTCTTAATGAACTTTTTTTGTAAAAGTGCTACAGTTTGCCCTCTATTCTTAACAAACCTACATTTCTTAAGAATGTACACTCTGCTCTTTTGATTCAAGAAACTTTAGAGTTTTAAGAGTAATATGCGGAACTCCGCCATCTTTGCTCCAGTGGCTAGGTAGTTGGAACTGCCAGGCTCAGAGACAGACAGGTATAATATCGCTTGGGTCTCAGGCACCTTGCGTGTAACCTGCTCCAAGAGCTGGGCAGATCTGCAGTAACCAGCGTGCCAGCTCTGCTGTGGGACTTCTGCCTTGCAGAGGGACCCCCCACACTGGGCGGGAGCCTACCAGCTTCCCTTTGGCGACCTCTGTTGCATCGACTGCACGGAGGACACAGGTACCCAGGTTCTCCCCAATATAACATCGCTTGGAACACAGCCTGTTGGGGTTTCCATCTGCTCCCAAGAACAGGACTGCGCTGTGGTCGTCTGGGCGCCAACTCTGCTGTGGGCCATCCTCCCTGCAGGGTGACCTGCACCGCCAAGAGAGTGCAGAGTGCACTCCGCCATCTTTGCTCCAGCACCAGGGCAGCTGGGAGCACCAGGCTCAGAAACAGACAGGCATAATATGGCTTGGGTCTCAGGCAGCTTGTGTGTACGCTGCTCCCAAGAGCTGGGCAGATCTGCAGTAACCAGCATGCCTTCAAAGAAGACCTAACACCAATACTCTTCAAACTATTCCACAAAATAGAAACAGAAGGAACACTACCCAACTCATTCTATTAAATCACAATTATGAGGATACCAAAATCACACAAAGATTTGACAAAGAAAGAGAATCTCAGGCCAATCTCTCTTATGAATATCGATGCAAAAATACTCAATACCTAACTTGGTGTATTTTTCACTATGGTGCATTTACTTAGCAAGATTTTGCAATTGTAAAAGTTCTTGAAAAGCCCACTATACAAGCAAAGTGGCTCTGAGCAGCCTGCTATCACAGGGGGACCTCCACTTTCCTGCCACCTCTTCTCTACTTCTATGAGGCTCCTGAACCATACAGGTAAGCTTCCTTTCCCCCACACCCTTCTTCCCTGCTCTCTGAGCCCTCTGGGCCCAGCCAAACTGCCCTGAGCAGCCTATGATCCCAGGAAGACATCCATTCTACTGCCATCTCTCTGCCCCCCTTCACTGAACCTGAGGCACCTGAACCATACAGAACTGCAGGTCTGGAGGCATACAGCCCAAGGGTACTCATCACAGGCCTACCACACCAGGGTCTTTGAGGTTTACCCTCCTCCCAATACCTACTACAACAAGAATATCCATCGACCAAAACCAACAAGATGGTTAAAGTCCCTCAGAAGAACACAATTAACAAGAGCCAGGGCAACATGACACCTCAAAAGCAGAGCTACCCCACTACAGCAAGCCCTGGATGTTGTAACACAATCAAAAGAGAAAAAAAGAGAAAAAAAATGACCATGAATCCAATCTTACAAAGATTATAGAGGCCTTTAAACAGGAAATGAATAAATCCCTAAAAGACATACAGGAAAATACAGTTAAACAGGTGAAGGAAATAAATATAACTGTACAAGATGGGAAAGTGAAAATAGAAGCAATTAAGAAACACAAACTGAAGAAATCCTAGAGATGGAAAACCTATGGAAGAGAACAGGAACAGATGCAAGCAAGCATCACCAGCAGAATACAGAAGATGGAAGACAGAATCTCAGGCATAGAAGATACAATAGAAGAAATTGGTATGTCAGTCAAAGAAAGTGTTAAAGCTAAAAAATTCCTGACACAAAACATCCAGGAAATCTGGGATACCATGAAAAGACCTAATCTGAGAATAATAAGAATAGAAGAAGGTGAAGAGTCCCAGATCCAAGGCCTAGAAAATATTCTCAACAAAATCATAGAAGAAAACTTTCCCAACCTAAAGAGATGTCTGTAACATACAAGAAGCTTACAGAATACCAATTAGAATGGACCAGAAACGAAAATCCTCCCAGCACATAATAATCAAAACACAAAATCTACAGAACAAATCTACAGATATACTAAAAGTTGCAAGGGGAAAAGGCCAGATAATGTACAAAGAAACCTATCAGAATTACACCCTACTTCTCAATAGGGTCTCTAAAAATAGAAGGGCCTGGACAGATATCCTGTATCTTCTGAAAAACCACAGGTGCCAACCTAGACTACTGTGACTTGCAAAATTCTCAATTACCATCAATAGAGAAAACAAGATATTTCAAGACAAATCTAAATTCAAATAATATCTATCCACAAATCCATCCCTGTAGAAAATACGAGAAGGAAAACTCCAACCCAAGAAGGATAGCTACATCTAAGAAAACACAGGAAATAAGTAATTTCATATCAGGAAAAACAAGGAAAACACACACACACACACACAAACACACTACATTAATAACAGCAACACCAAAATAACAGGAAATAACAATGACTGGTCATTAATATCTTTCAACATCAATGCACTAAATTCCCCAATAAAAAGACATAGGCTAAGAGAATGAATTTATAACAGGACCCATCATTCTGCTAGATACAAAAAACATAGCTCGATTATGAAGACAGACATTGCCTCAAAGTAAAGAGCTGGAAAAAAGTTTTCCAAGCAAATGGACCCAAGAAGCAAGCCGGAGTAGCCATTCTAATATCTAATAAAATAGACTTTCAACCAAAAGTAATTAACGGCAACAGGGAAGGACACTTCATACTCATCAAAGAAAAAATCTTCCATGATGAAATCTCAATTCTGAACATCTAGATCCACCATAAGGAAATTAGAAAGTTCTCATATCTGCAATTTAAAAGTACACCTGAAAGCTTTAGGAAAAAAGAAGGAAGCACACTAAAGAAAAGTAGAAGGCAGGAAAGAATCAAAATCATGGGTGAAATAATTCAATTAGAAACAAGAATACAATACAAAGAATGAACAGAACCAAGAACTGGCTCTTAGAGAAAATGAACAATATAGACCAACCGTTAGCCAAACTAACCAAGAGACAGTATCCAAATTAACAAAATCCATAATGAAAAGGGAGATATTTCAACTGACACCAAGGAAATTCAAAGAATCATTAGGTCCTACTTCAAAAGACCATACTCCACAAATTGGGAAATCTTAAAGAAATAGAGGGTTTCAAGACAGATACCACTTACCAAAGTTAAATCAAGATCGGGTAAACTATGTAAACAGCTTCATAACCCCTGAATAAATAGAAGCAGTTATCAAAAGTCTCCAAATCAAAAAAAAAAAAAAAAAGCCCAGGGCCAGATGGTTTTAGTGCAGAATTCTACCACATTTTTAAAGAAAAGCTAATAGTTCTCAAACTATTCCTCAAAATGGAAACAAAAGGAACACTGCCAAACTCATTCTATAAGGTCAAAGTCATCCTGATACCTAAACCACACAAAGACTCAACACAGAAAGACAAGTATGCTATTTGCAGATGATATGGTAGTATATATAAGTGACCTGAAAAAATACTACCAGAGAACTCCTACAGCTGATAAATACCTTCAACAAAGTTGCTGGATACAAAATTAACTCAAAGAAATCAGTAGCCCTCCTTTATAAAACAGTTAAATGGTCTGAGGAAGAAATTAGGGAAACAACACCATATATATATGGTGTATATATAATATATATATACTGTCTTGGTGTAACTCTAACCAAGCAAGTGAAAGATCTGCATGACTAAAACTTCAAGTCCTTGAAGAAAGAAATTGAGGAAGATATTGTAAGATGGAAAGAAGATGTGGAGCAAGGAGAACACTTCCCCACTGCTGTTGGGAGTGCAAACCAGTTCAACCTCTTTGGAAATCAATTTGGAGGTTTCACAGAAAAATTGATAATTGATCTCAAGACCCAGCTCTACCACTCCTAGGCATATACCCAAAAGTTACTCCACTATTCCACAAAGTGCTTGCTCAAATATGCTCATATCAGCTTTATTCATAATAGTCAGAAACTGGAAACAACCTAGATGTCCCTCAACTGAAGAATGAATAAAGAAAATCTGGTACGTCCACACAATGAAAACTATTCAGCTAGGAAAAACAAAGATATCATGAATTTTGCAGGTATATGGTTGAATCTTGAGAATATCATCCTGAGTGACATAATCCAGTCCCAAAAGGACATGCACAGTATGTATTCACCTATAAGAGGATATTAGCTATATAATACAGGATGCCCATGTTACACTCCACAGAACCAAGGAGGCTGGATGGGAAGGAGGACACAAGCAAGGACGCATGAGTCTTACTTGAAAAGGGAAATGGAATGATCATGGAAAGCAGATGGAGGAAGGGAACTGGGTATGAGAAAGGATTGGTAGGGGAGTAAAGGGGGATTGGGGTCAAGTGTCAGGAGAGGCAGGGTGGAGGGGGGGGAGCCAAATGGCCTTGAGAATGAATGGAAATCTGCAATGAATGGGCAGGGGATGCAGGTAGGGGGCATCTCCAGGAAGAGACAGAGACCTGGGATAGAGGAAGTACCCAAGAATCAATGGGGGTGTCTTTAGCTATGACTCACCATATTAGGGATGTGGAGCCTGGGGAGGCTGCCTGCTGTGACCAGGCAGAAACACCATGGTGCAACAGAGACACCAACCTAGCCACAAAACTTTCAACCCAAAACTTATCCTGTCTACAAGAAATGCAGGGATTGGGGATGGAGCAGATAATTAGGGAACAGTCAACCAACAACCAACCCAACTTGAGACCCATCCCATGATCAAGCAGCAATTGCTGATATTATTAATGATACTCTGTTGTGCTTGCAGACTGGAATCTAGTATGGCTGTTCTCCACCTACTAACTTACTCAGACATGCAGACACCCACAGCCAAACAGTGGACAGAGCTTGCGGACTCTTGTGGAAGAACAAGAGAAAAGATTGCAGCCTCTTAGAGGATAGGAACTCCACAGGAAAACCAACAGAATCAACTAACCTGGACCCTTGGGACTCTCAGAGTCTGAATCACCAAAGAACATACATGGGCTAGACCTAGGACTCCCTGTACATATGTAGTAGACGTGCAGCTTGATCTTCTTGTGAGTCCTGAGCAACTGGAACGGGAACTATCCCAAAAGCTGTTGCATGTCTGTTGGATATAGTATTCCAGCTGGGCTGCGCCTTGTCTGGCTTCAGTGGGAGAGTAAGCACCTCACAGATGCTTGAAGTGCCAGGGTGAGGGGATACCCAGGAGAACCCCTACTCACTCAGAGGAAAAGAGAAAGGGAGGGAAGATGGGAGAAGGATTGTGGGAAGGAGTGACCATGAGGGGAGCAGTGAGTGGGATGTAAAGTGAATAAGTACCAAAAAATTAATTTTAAAAAGTCAACAGAATCAACTCACATGGGCTCATATGGGCTCACGGACACTAAACACACAACCAGAGTGCTAGCATGGGTCTGACCTATGCCTTCTGCCTATATGTTTCAGTTGTGTAACTTCATCTTCTTGTTGGATCTCTAACAGAGGGAGTCAGGGCTGTCTCTGACTCTTGTCTGCTTTGGGGACCCTTTTCTTCATACTGAATTGTGTCATCCAACCTTATTATGATGGGAGATACCTAGTCTTACTTGATATGCAATGTTTGGTTGATGTCCATGAAGGCCCATCCTTTTCTGAAGAGAAACAGAGGAGGAGTAGATGGCATCATTAATGAATGGTGAAAGCAAGCTGAGCAGTAGTAGCATTGATCTGCCCCTGGTTCTGGACTGCATATTCAGTGTGAACAAGTGCCTCAAATCCCTGTCACATGATGTCTTGCCATGATGGTCCCTGATCCATAAGAAATCCTTTGTTCCTTAACTAGTTTCATCAGGTATTTTTCCATAACAATGGGAATATAATTAGTAAGTTCTTCAACTGCTCCTCTACCATTTTTCAGACCCAATGATGCTTATTTCTTAGACTTGGGTGATATAAGATTTTCATACACTTAAAATCATATACTCTTAAATATTGTTGGGCTTCTCATATTTTTCTTATATCCTTTATCATGATGTCATCAGTAAAATGCTATTCAGAATCTCTTGCTAGAGAGCTATTTTGTTCTTCAGGAGGCAGCATGATGTTTTATTGAATCATGGTTTCTGTGCTCCTGTGGTAACATTTGTGCATCTGATCTATCAGTTCTCTCTTTCACGCTAGTGCATGGGACTTAGTATTAAATGTCTTTCTCTCGATTCCATACTGTCTTTCTTAGGGTTTCTATTGCTGTGAAGAGACACCATGATTGATATAAACTCTTCAGTTATGGAGAAAACATCACCAACTGACTGGAGCCACCATTACCAATGTTGTTGGAGTGTCCACACATTGGGCATCCAATCTTTTCTTCTGTATGCACCATGCTTATTTAAGTCAATCCTATCCTCATGTATGTGAGCCTTACAAAACTAAACAAACAAACAAAACAAAAGCCATAGCTCTCTTTGACCTGACCATGTAATGGACTATGTCAAAACTATTAATTATATTTTAAAAAGCTGCAAGCTGGTCCCACCATAAAGTGAGCATGTGCTTAGACAGTTAAGGAAACCATCAAAAAACAGAAATCTGGTGATGTAATTGAATGAGGAGGAGATGTTTCAGCCTCAGCAAGAAACAAAACTTGGTAGCTTCAGTCACATGGCTCTGGCTTTACAGTCAAGGATGTAAAAAAGAGAGGTTATAGAATCTCCCTCTAGGACTCAGGAAAACTTCTGAGGTCAGGCATGTGTCAAGGATGTCTCTATATGGATGCCTAGAGAGTCCACTGTGTGAACCTGTGATGGTAAAGTCTGAATTGACTTGGAGACCCCAAGATGCTGGAGATGCCAGTCAAGAGATATCCACTTGTCAAGGAGAGTTGATAACAGGGAATAGAAGCAGCCTAAGAGAAAGAAGTATGTTACATTCAACAGATTTGAAAGAACTTGAATATCTGAAGAACTCCTTGACATCAGACATGGAGATGTAGAGTTTGGAGTTTGCCTAGATGGTTTTTGGTCTTGTTTTGGTCCTCACTATGATCCATTTTCTCTCTTTTGGAATGGTGATGCATATCCTGTGACACTGTATGTTGGAGGTATGTGATCTGCTTTTTCATTTTGTTTTACAGGGGATGACAGTTAAGAGATTGCATGAGTCTCAGAAGAGACTTTGAACTTTTTAGCCAGTTTAAACTGTTTTAGAGTATGGAGTTGGACTGAATGCATTTCTGCATTATGTTATGGCAACAACTATATGTAGGCCA
Source organism: Tokudaia tokunoshimensis (assembly GCA_036184795.1). Lineage (NCBI taxonomy): Eukaryota > Metazoa > Chordata > Mammalia > Rodentia > Muridae > Tokudaia > Tokudaia tokunoshimensis. The sequence continues at coordinate 7,799,548 of BTHU01000005.1, read as the reverse complement.
GGAAGTAGAATGTGGTAGTTTGGATAGGAATGGCCCCCCAAAGACTCATGTGTTTGAGTACTTGGCCCATAGGAAGAGTTACTATTAGGAAGTATGGCCTTGTTGGGGTAGGTGTGGCCTTGGAGAAAATATGTCACTGTAGAGTCAGCCCCTGAGGTCTCATATATGCTTAAGTTATGCCCAGGGTGGCAGTCTTCTTCTGCTGCCTATGAATTAAGATATAGAAATATCAGCTCCACCAACACCATATCTGCCTGCAAGCTGCTATGCTGCTCACTATGAAAATAACAGACTTAAACCTATAAACTGTAAGACAGCCTCAATTAAATATTGTACCTTATAAGAGTTGCAGTGATCATGAAAGATCACTGTAACACAAAGATTCAGTCTGGGGGAGGTACTGAGTTGTCTCTGTAAGGTGAGAATAGCATTACCCTCCATCCTCTAAGATGGTAATGACCTTTCTGTGAGTGACAGATAAGAACTGGGCACTACAGCGATGCTTACACTCAAGATCTGAGATCATCTAAACTACAGATCAGGGAAGCTGAAGAGTGCCAAGGCATGCTGTCCACTAACATTCCACATCTAGTTGGGAGAGGAAACAGCCACTCCCCTTACCTGCCTGCTCCACAGCCCCATCTTTCTCAATGTGTCCCATCAATCTAACTATACAGATGAGAACTCTAAGACTTCAGTAATTTAGCCAGAGACAAGGGAATACCTGGATGCTACCTCCAGACAGCACTTACGCTCCATGGATGAGTTTTCTATGTATTTCACAAGCTTTGAGGGCCTACTGTGTCCTAGGCTATGTTCTGTTCTAGGGTCCATCAATATGGCAAGGAGACGTACAGGTAGGAGAGCTTCTTCCTGAATGTTGTCAGGCCCCACCAGTTAGAATCAGGGTATCAGGACAGAGAGAGAAGCAGGGACATGACTATCACATTTTCTTTTTATCCCCAATACAATGAAAATAATCTCCATATGGCTAGGTTACATGTCAGATCTCTTATCCCTGGTGGAAGTGCTGTCAAGGAACTGAGCCTTTGCTCTGATTCTGTCTGAAATACTTGTCTAATCAAGAACCAGCTCACACAGACTCTGAAGTCTCTTAATTAGACTTCATCCATATGAAAGATGTACAGAATTTAGGGGATACAACAAGATACTCACTTTAGATTTCCTGATATAGGCTGTGATTCCTCTAGACCTTTATTCTGGGATTGTTAACTCATGAAGGAATTCTGACCATCCAAGACAACACTGATTATTGTGAGCCTTGTTTACATGCCTAGGGTCATCCTCATTGACACAGAATCAGTTAGTGCTGAGATGTGGCCTAAAGAGAGAATATGTTGTGAATTGTATGGATCCATCATCTGTCAATTAAAAAACCTATGGCCTATAGGAAAGGATAGAATAAGGCAGAAGCAGTTCTAGAATAGAGCCAGACAGAAGATTTGCCCATGAAGATATGATGAAATGGTTACATGGTACCTGAGCACAAATAACCAGACATGTGGAAGAATGTAGATTAAAATAAATGTCAGGAATCATCATAGGACAAGCTAATAACTAGCAGGTGAATGGATTCCTGAAATGGATTGCCTTGGATTAATAATCCATGGCAGATTTGTTCTAACAGGCAAGGCCCAGGAGAAAATTATTTTAAGAAAAATTCCTGCTATTAATATGCTTTTCCTGTTATTATTGAATATATAACAACTACTAGGTATTAGCCCACCCTTTTAAGCAGATCTCTGCAGAACTACAAAGATGTACTGTCTTGCAGTGATGCTATATAGACAAATAAATGACTTCTTAATTCTTAATGATGATCCTATAAGAATTCCTAAAATTATATCAGTATTTATTAAGCTTTTTTTTATAGTGTGACTGCTATTATGTACTTTCTGATAGTTAAAACTGCAATGAGAACTCTGCCAGTCTCCATATGTCACCAATTAATTGCTTCTAGATAGGACGCAGGCATTCTACTATTCAGAACACATTCCAAGATGTTGTAAAATCATTAACCAAAGGCCATAAAAAGGGAACTAACAATTTATTATAGGTGCTAGGACAGAGGATAAAATATTGATTGGGTTTTTTCTGTACAAAACTTCACTAATAACTTATTTATGTTTTTTATCTCTCCATGAACCTATGGAGCTCTGACAGGTGATGAATGTTTAACTAGATAATTACTCCTAATTATCCTAATGTGCAGGTAAACATTCTATGTTTTAAACTTCTGTTTCAATTTATGATTTGAATTTATGTGTAGACTTGTGACAAAAGTTTTTACCATGTGATCATGCATTCTGAAAGATATATAAGTGCTGAGGACAAAGAAAAGAGACAGGACTGAGCTGAGAAATTTTTAGACAGATCTAAACAGAACTTTTTAGAACAGAACTGAGGATAAATTTTTAGTCAGGACACAAGAGAACTTTTTACACAAAACTGAACTCAAGAATAACTTAGAACTAAAGGCAAAGCACTGGGAAAAAAGGCATTGAAAGTAAGAGCATTAATATGACATCAGAGGAGGAGAGAATAAGATTAGAAGAAGAATGCAGACTCGAGTAACTTTGAAACTATAAGGTAACATAAAAAATTAAGAGAGCAATATTCAGAATGCACAGGGAAAGAGGAAAAAAGAAGCTACAGAAAGAGCAGAAGAAGTAGGCTGGCTTCTCTTTAGCATGGGACAGAATTGGTCTTTTCTTAATAACAAGGCAGCCTTGGTCTTATTAAAGGGACAAAGCTTTCTTCTTACAAACATGGGTTTAATTCATTCAACAATAAAAGGGTAGACGCTTTTTCTTTCTGAATGTAATAAATATTGGAACTCATTTTTCACCCAGAATGAGTGAGTTCTTTCTGCACTGGTGCTTGGTCTTTTGCTCCAATTGCATACATAAGTATGGGTGTGTGTGTGTGTGTGTGTGTGTGTGTGTGTGTGTGTGTGTGTGTGTGTAACCACATAACTATGAAAATGTATGCAAACTGTACTCAACTTGTTTGAAGAGTTATGTATAATTATCCATGTGTGAATCTGTATATAATTTATGTGAGTTTCTGCATATTCGCTTATGTAAAAGTTTTTCTTTCTGTGAGCTTGATTCTCTTCTCTTGGTTCAATATGCTTATTGCTCCAAACTTCCCCCTAGCCTAACAAGGGAGAGGCATCCAGACAAAAGGAAAAAGACTCTAGCAATTAATCCTTTACTTAATCTCTTGATGTTTTAGCATGAGGTACTAAATTCTAGAGACTGCAGTTTCTGGCTTCAAAGGGACTCAGAGGGGAGGTCAGCTACAGTAGCAAAGTGACTTAGACTTAGATAAGTAAATATTTTTGTTATTATACAGAAACCCTAAATATCTTGTAAAACCATGTCTTACCGCCATATTTCATAAGACTAAGTCTTACCATCTTCTGATGTTCTTCCCCCTCTTCTGCCTCAAGGAGAACCTTGTCAGTAAGCTATTTTATAGCTAGAGAAACCAGGAGTTGAGAAGAAATAGATATGTTTAGTTCTTGCCAAGAAGCCATGGAATCTGGTAAAGTAATGAAGGAAAATCAAATTTCCATGGGAAGAAGGTCATCCCCAGCTCATAAAGAAAACTTTGGGTAATGAAATAAGAGTTTCCCCTTGAACAAAATACCCATGGGAGGAGATGCAAAGACAAAATGTGGAGCAGAGACTGAAGGAAAGGCCATCTAGAGCCTTCCCCATCTGGGGATCCATCCCATATATGATTACCAAACCCAGACACTATTGTGGATGCCAACAAGTGCTTGCTGACAGGAGCCTGATATAGCTGTCTCCTGAGAGGCTATGCCAGTGCCTGACTAATACAAAGGTGGATGCTCACAGCCAACCATTGGACTGAGCACAGGTTCTCCTGTGGAGAAGCTAGAGAAAGGATCAAAGAAGCTGAAGGTATTTGCAGCCCCATAGGAGGAACATTATGAACCAACTAGAATCCCAGAGCCTCCATGGTCTAAACCACCAACCAAAGAGGGACCCATGTCTCCAGCCACATATGTAGCAGAGGATGGCCTTGTCAGACATCAATGGGAGGAGAGGCCCTTGGTCTTGTGAAGGCTTGATGCCCCAGTATAGGGGAATGCCAGGACAAGGAAGCATGAGTGGGTGGGTTGGTGATCAGGGGGATGGGATAGGGGGTTTTCAGAGGGGAAACTAGGAAAGGGGATAACTTTTGAAATGTAAATAAAGAAAGTGTCTGATAAAAAATGAAATAAAAAGGTTTCACCTATTGGTTGTTTCTCTAGGACCAAGAGTTAGATAGAAATCCCTTTAGATGAGCAAATATTTTTAAATCTTCCTCTTGTGGAACATCATAGATAGTTCTAAACTCAGAATGATTTTTAAAATTACAGATTTCTTGAAAAACAGCCTACACTGTGGTCCTCATCTGTTGATGAACACTGGGTCACCCATTTATCTCTGTGTATGCCACTTAAAAGACTAAAGATTAGAAAACACAGTTTCCCTTAGAGTAATAGCTATGCAGATGCCACATGATTATATCCACTGAGAGCTCTGATATGTATGCTCATTCAGTGCAAATGAAGTCCACAGTGGATGCTTAGATGATTAAGGACATTTGTATTCAAAACCAATACCGTCTTTACACTCAGTGAAATTAATCATACCCCAAATGATGTTAAATGGAACAATATACTATACGCATACACACACACACACACGCACACACATATTTTTTTTTCAAAATCATTTTATAAGCTTTTGAGTACACCAAAATTAGGTTTAATTCATCCTTAAATACTTATCAGATTTTCTGAAAGTCTCTGTGCCTCAAGAAATCTACTCCAATGTTTTAAATAATAAGCCAATCTCCTTCAAGGTAGAGTAAAAGTCATCCTGCTCACTTCATGTTGAATCTATTCTAGATGGTACTTGTAAAGGAACTTTGCCCATTTTGTCTGACTTTTAAAACGTCTGCTGTGGAGTTGCTCAGAAGATCCTTTTATTGTCCTTTTTAGGTCTAGTGCTTATGGTGATGCTTCTATCTCAATGTAGACATAGAAAGTGTGCAGTTTCGCTTTTACGCCATCATTCTTTCCCATGGATTTCTGATATTTTCCAAAAACAGAATTGTCTCCTTCACCGTATCAGCGGTTTTTCACCTCTGTGGACAGTGGCTGGTAATCCTGTAACAGGAATTGATTAAAAGTTTGGTTAGAAATTTTTTGTATTTGTCATTGGAGGAATGTAGAAACAAGATTAATGAGGCAGGGAGGGAGTGAATAATAACCCCAGGAGGATGACTAGGAGAGGTGTTATGAAAGGAGTATCCACTTGCATATAAGGCTTTTGAAAATCCCAGAACTGGAGGTCTCATGTTCCCTGAAATTCTGTATGTCTGATTGTAGCTCCTGGATTTTATTTCTCACTATACCGGATTGGTTGACATAGAAACAGCATTGTTCTTGGAGGAACAGGCAAAGACCACCTTCTTTAGCTGTCAAGACATCTAGCCCCCGTCAGTTCAGAAGCACCACAGCTGCCAAAGAATTGATCTGTTTCTGGATAGTAAGCGCTATTTCAAACATTTTTTGAAAACTGCTTTCAAACTTGAAAGGGAACTCATTATATTGGGTCGTGAGAGTTGTTATCCCAGCAATTCCAGTACCAACACCTATGGCTATTCCTGCAGTGGCCAAGAGTGGCACAACCTGAATTGCCCTCTTATATTGGGCAGTGATCCCTACAACAAGGATTGGCAGGGGCTCGTTTCCCTGGATTACTCCTAGTTCAGGGTAAAGGAGCACCAGTGTGCAAACTGCTGGCCCAGCTGGTGGGTAGGCGATGATATACCTGAGTACCACAAAGAACTGACATGTTTTAGACAGCAGGGCATTGTGGCAGAGTTGATATATCAAGGATTGTAGTTCAGTTGTAGTCTGGGAAGCTTAGCGTTCCTACAGAATGCGTCCCAGAGGTCTTAAAACAGTTTGCCATGCCAAAAAGAGGTATCAATGAAAGTTATGGAGTCCTGGCAACATCAGACTCAGAGCAGCTGACAAAAGGTGAGGTAAGGTTACTCAGTAGTATCACTGGAGAGACTGTAAGTGGCAATTGTGAGTTAGTTCCAGGGGCTATGCGTAACCAGCAATCTTTAAAGCGACCAGATCTGGTGACATTAAGGGGTTGGTACACGGAGGTCAAGGTGTGAAGCAAAAGGCAAAATGACAAGTTAGTGCCATTTGTGAGGGGTGATGTCAAAGAGGTAAGGACCTGTAGGAACGTCTGAATACTTCCCCTACTTTTCCAATATCTACAGGTTGGGCAATTGAGACATATTTTCTCTGTACACAGATAGTACTTACTGGGGACCCGGGTTGATTTTTATGGTAGAGCTTACTAGCAACTCCTTTCTTCCACCTGGGATCCCATGGGTCTTATATGTAGAAAAAAGAATCTTTTGATGTTAATAGAAGAAATGATTGATCCATGATCCTAGCGTGTATCTGATGAGATCAATATAGGCAGCCCCATATTCATCTGGCCATTTTTTTTTACAATAATCTTTTGTCTGGTCAAAGAGAAAGCAAGTAAAGAGATCATAATATTTAGATGGGATGAAAGATACAAGAATGACAGCAGTTTGGACCAGTTCCTGGCATCTGGCTATGGAGCAGTTTCCTGACCCTATTTGGAAAGACTGTTTGCTATCTGTAGGGGTTTTATGAATCTCAAATCTCCAAATGTAAGGGCTACCCAGAATGGAAATGAAAAGCAGGGGGAAGAGGAGAAACCCATGTCTAATCCAGTGAGGTCAAGCTCGGCCACCAGAGTGGAGTCTCATTTTCTGGGATTGGGGACAAGGTGGGTGGTCTCGACATCCTCTGGAGCTTAACAGAGCACAGTCCTGTTAGTGTCAACGTATACAAAGAAGAGTCATTTTTACGTAGAGAGATGAAAGGTTTGAGGTGAGACAGCTGGACACAATGAGAGAGTCCCTTGAGTTTAGCACCTGTAGGGGTCACGAGAATTTCCTTAAAAGTGCCCTGCCATTTGGGAGAGAGTGGTGACAGCTGATGATCTGGATGGGATAGAAGGACTTGGTTTCCAATATTGACAGGCAGTGGACAGGAGACAGTGTGTGGTTCCAGTAGATGGTGGTCAGCGAAGTTCCATAGGAGAGAATGGAGGTGGCAAAGTAATGGGGTATTAGGATTACCTTCATGGACTATAAAACTTGCTTTATATGGTTCTGGAACTGAAACCCAGGGCCTCCTGTATGCTAAGCAAACACTCCACTAAATGAGTTACATTAGTAGCTCATGTTTATATTCTTAAAGACAAAATTTAATCTTTCTTTAATTTAAACAGATATTAATAGCTTTTTATAAAACTACAAAGGCCAAATGCCCATTTCCAAAACATGGCTGTTAGCAACCAAAGATCTTATGGCATCCACACTGGAGAAGAGGTAGGCAAGACTATGTTTGAGGCTTTCTAAATCATGGCACCTATCTCTTGATTCACCTGGAGGTTTGTATCAAAAAATTATATCAAGCCATCAAACAACCACAAAATTCTCACAGTTCCTGAAAATCTTGGCCTATCCAAGATGTTTTTATCCCACTTGGGCAGCCTGCATCTATCTTTCCATTATTCATCCTGACTCACGGGCATGTCATAATCACAACTTGTTACATTGGATCCTGAGAGGCAGAATATGTCTAACAGACCCAATCTTATAGATGATCTCAAAGGACAACAATGGATCTTCCTAATCTGTGACCCTTAAACTAATTGTCCTTCTGTTTCAGCCTCCCAAGCACCAGGGTGATATTCATATACAATATATATCTGAAGGCTACCATGCTCTTTGGGATTTTATTTTACTTTTTACAATATCTTGCTTATCTCTGGACAAGATTTTCTAATCATATGACAAAGCAACCATTTAGTTCTTGGATTTCAGTTGTCACTCATCTCAGAGATGTAATCCATTCTAGTTGATATGATTTAATCATGTTAGAGGGATAAATGGCAGGTGCCAAGGAGACAATGCTAATAACACCATTTCTGGTGGGTCAGTAAGGTAGAATCAGTCAATGGTGACTGATTACCAGCCAATTACTGGCTAAGATGTCTGCGCCATCCCTTATCCCTAAGTGGGAGAGGTTTGCAGAAATGTTTTGTCTCATGCTGTTGTTGGTGGTGTTTATGTATTCCTCCAGCTCATGATGTAGACAAATCTGGGCTTAGAGTGTCCTCTAGTGTTCAAGCAACATTAACAAGGAACTTCAGACCACCTAGAGATGCTATTTTATGATGAAATTAGAGACATGAACAAATACAAAATGAGAAATAAGCAGCCATTTCTGGTAAGGTGAACATTGTAAACATCTTAAGAAAAAGCATAATATGAATACATAAATATCTTGCTATGCAGTGTACAATGTTGCAAACCAACAAGACTGAAGAATGTGAGGAAACCCTGATCTTATCTATTGAACAAGTAAGTGCCAGAAACTGACCATATAGTAATAAATATGAGTAAGCTCTTAGAAAAAGTTTTCCTCTTATTTTTATTAAAAATATTTTTTCATACAGTATATTCTGAATATAACTTCCACTCCCTCATCTCCTCCCAGATCTTCCCCCCCTCTCCCCCACCTTTCCACCCATCTAATTTTAGGAGGGTCTTAAATGTGATGAATCATGTGTCAAGACTGTTCTCTCTCTCTCTCTCTCTCTCTCTCTCTCTCTCTCTCTCTCTCTCTCTCTGTGTGTGTGTGTGTGTGTGTGTGTGTGTGTGTGTGATTTTCTCTCTCTTTCTGTCTTTGTCTCTCTCTCTCTCTCTCTCTCTATCTCTAGAAAATAAACACATCACACATCAATTTTAAAAAGGAGAACAAAACAGACAAATAGAAAGAAAAACTACAAGAGAAACATTCACATGCAGGGACACAAAACCCATAAAAATCATAATAGATAATCAAAAGACAAATAAAGGAGGGGAAAAAAGCTCAAACAAAGCATTACAAGAAAAATATTTCCAAAACTACTCTAGGTTTTCTTTGTGTTGCCCTTCTACTGCAGGGCATGAGGCCTTTCATTAGTATGGTTTGTATATTTAGTGAGACTCCATTGAATAAAACTAAGTTTTTCGTTGTGAGCAGTCAATTGGAAATAGCATCAGAGAAATATTTTTAAGATAGCTGTTATAAAATTTAACGATCAACAAGAAGACACAAATAAATAATCTGTATTTTATAAGATACATTTAGGATAGAGATAAAAGATATTTCAAAAACTCCAACTCTTGTAAATGCATTACTTAAAACTTTATGAAATGTGATAGAAGACATCAGTAATAGATATAAACAGAAGAGTTAAATGGTTCAAAGGCAGACTACCCCAAAATAGATCAAGAAGAAAACAATATTGAAAAGCAGTAAAAAAAAACATTTGTACAAACTTTGGCAGCATTCAAAGAGCACAGATCGGGTTCATTGGGATTAAAAAAAGAACCTGAAAAATGCCAAAGGGATACAAAGATTGTTTGAAGAGATAAGAACAGAACATTTCTTAAATCTAGAAAAAATTACAAATATTCAGGTAGAAGTATCTTCAACTCACCATGCTCAAGCTCTCAAAATTAAATACTAGGAGAGGATTCCCAAGTTACAAGATAAAGTAAAATATATGGGTGCTCCCCTTCCTGACAACAGATTTCCAAGTGGAAACCTCACAAACACGGACAGAGTAGGATGAACAGAGACAAAGATGGAGAAGAGACTGAAGGAAAGGAGGCCCAATGACCATCTCAACTTGGGATCCATCTCATGGGAGTTGGGGAGAACCAAGGCCTGACATTACTATGCTATGATATGTTTACAGACATGAGCCTAGCATAACTGTCATCTGAGATGCCCTACCAGCAGCTGACTGAGACGGAAGCAGATACTTATACCCAACCATTGGACTGAAGTTGGGGACCTCTATGCTTGAATTAGGAGAAGGATTGAAACCCCATAGGACAACTATTCAGTCTCAACTAACCCAGACCCCAGAGAGCTCCCAGATACTGAGCCACCAACTAGGAGCATACATGGACTGGTCCTACGTCCCTGGCACATATGTAGCAGAGGTCTACCTACCTAGTCTAGCCTCAGTGGGAAGAGTTGCACTTAATCTAAGAGACCTTTGAGGCCCTAGGGAAGGGGAAGGTCTGGTGGGGAGTGGGAGAGCACCCTCTTAGAGGCAAGGGGGAGGAGGAATGGGATGAGAAACTGTGGGAGGGGGGATTGAGAGGGATGAGAGGGGGCAACGGCTTGGATGTAAATAGATAAAATAATTTAATAATTTAAATCAATGAAAGAGAGGAGAGAGGGAGAGAGAGAGAGAGAGAGAGAGAGACTTTCATAGGTCTGAAGTAATGAGTGTTAGGGGTTGAAACAAGCTGACAAAGCATTTAGGGGCAAATACCCAGAAGGAGAGTATTGTATTTTACTGTCAGAGTTTTGTGGTGCCACCAAGGAAGGTAATTCATCAGGCTTCTCTCTTGACAATTCCTCCATAAACAGTGTAAGGAAAAGATAGAGATAAAAACTCAATGAGTCTGTCCGGTCCAGAGATGAAATGAAAATAATGATGCGAGAACGTTGAAGTTTTCTGGGGGAATCAATGCTTGTGATCCTCCAGTTCTCTGTTAAATCCTAATGTCTGGTGATCATAGGAGGGATGGTTAGAGCAGAGGCCTCATGAATAGCATTGGAGGCGACCTTACAAATGAGGTCCAGGAGAGCTGCCTGGCTGCTCTGCTATGTGAGTACACCATGAGAAGACACTGTATGTGAACCAGAAAACCTGCTCTGCCCAGACCTTAAATGTGCTGATGCCTTGGTCTTGGACATCCCAGCTTCTGAAACTGTAACATCCACAATTTTATTGTTTATATTTGGTCTATATTTTGTTGTATCATCCCCCCTCCAAAAGTTTTAAAGCAAAGAAATACTTAGGATTGGAAGGTATGAGAGGAGTGGTGAAAACTGATCCTGGGGACCCTCCACCATCTTTGATCTGGCGACAGAGCAGTCAGGGCCTCCAGGTGCAGAGATAACCGAGCATAACATCGCTTGGGACACAGCCAGCTAGGATGCCTCCTGCACCCAAGAGCTGGTCAGCTCTGTGGTCATCTGCCACCCAGCTCTGCTGTGGGACATCTGCCCTGCAGAGTGACCCGCACCTGGAGGGAGCACAGCAGCCTCCCCTCAGCCACCTTTGCTCCAGTGATAGACTACACTGAGACTCCAGGTACACAGAGATTTCCCAAGTATAACATCACTTGGGACACAGACTGCTAGGGTTCCATCTGTGCCTAAGAGTGGGGCAGCTCTGTGGTCATCTGGGTGCCAGTTCTGCTGTGGGACATCTGTCCTGCAGACTGACCTGTGCCTAGAAGGAGCACAGCAGCCTCTGCCACCTTTGCTCAGGTGATAGACCAGACAGAGACTTCAGATACACAGAGATATCCTAAGGATAACATCCCTTGGGGAAAGGAACACCAGGGCTCAAAAGACACTCAAGAGCAGAGCAGCCACTCAGCAATTGGTGCCAGGGGAAACCCGGTCATACAGAGGTGTGGAAATAGCCTTGCAGGCTCACAAGAGTTTTAAGCATCAGCCAGTGACAGCAGGACCAACTCACACGAGAGATAACCAGATGGCAAAAGGCAAACATAAGAATGTTGCTAACAGAAATCAAGGCAATATGGCACCATCCGAACCCAACTCTCCAACAGCAGCAAGTCCTGGATACCCCATCACACCTGAAAGGCAAGATCTGGAATTAAAATCACTTCTCATGATGCTATTAGAGGATTTCAAGAAGGACATAAATAAATGTCATAAAGAAATAGAGGAGAACATGAATGAACCGGAGGAAGCCTTTACAAAGGAAACACAAAAATCGCTTAAAGAAATGCAGGAGAATATTGGCCAACAGATGGAAACCCATAAAGAGGAAACACAAAAATAACTTAAAGAAATACAGGAGAACTGGGGTCAACAGGCACAAGTCCTGAAAGAGGAAACACAAAAATATCTTAAAGAAATACAGGAAAACACGATTACTAAGTCATCAAAAAAGACAGGGAAGGACACTTTATACTCATCAAAGAAAAAAAAATCTACCAAGAAGAACTCTCAATTCTGAACATCTATACTCCAAATGCAAGGGCACCCTCATTCATAAAAGAAACTTTACTAAAGCTTAAAGGACACATTGCACCTCACACAATAATTGTGAGTGACTTCAGCAACCCTCTCTCCTCAATGGACAGATCAGGGAAACACAAACTAAACAGAGACACAATGAAACTAACAGAAGTTTTGGAGCAAAGAGATTTAATAAATATCTATAGAACATTTCATCCTAAAGCGAAAGAATACACCTTCTTCTCAGCACCTCATGGTACCTTCTCCAAAATCGACCATATACTTGGTAACAAAACAGACCTCAACAAATATAAGAAGATAGAACTAATCCCATGCCTCCTATCAGATCACTATGGAATAAGGGTGGTCTTCAATAGCAATAAAAACAACAGGAAGCCCACATACATGTGGAAGCTGAACAATGCTCTACTCAATGATACCTTGGTCAAGGAAGAAATAAAGAAATCAAAGACTTTTTAAAATTTAATGAAAATGAAGGCATAATATATCCTAATTTATGGGACACAATGAAAGCGGTGCTAAGAGGAAAATTCATAGCCCTGAGTGCCTCCAAAAAGAAATGGGAGTGAGCATACACTAGTAGCTTAATGGCACAGCTGGAACAAAAAGAAGCAAATACACCCAAGAGGAGTAGAAGGCAGGAAATCATCAAACTCAGGGCTGAAATCAATCAAGTAGAAACAAATAGAACCATACAAACAACCAACAAAACTAGTAGTTGCTTCTATGAGAAAATCAAAAAGATAGATAAGTCCTTAGCCAGACTAGCCAGAGAACACAGAGACAGTATCCCAATTAACAAAATCAGAAATGAAAATGGAGATATAACAACAGAAACTGAAGAAATTCAAAAATCATCAGATCCTGCTACAAAAGCCTGTATTCAACACAACTAGAAAATCTGGAGGAAATGGACAGTTTCCTAGACATATAACAAATACCAAAGTTAAATCAGGATCAAATAGACCTTCTAAACAGCCCCATAACCCCTGAAGAAATAGAAGTGGTCATTAGAAGTCTTCCAACCAAAAAAAGCACAGGACCAGATGGTTTTAGCGCAGAATTCTATCAGTCCTTCAAAGAAGACCTAACACCAATACTCTTCAAACTATTCAACGAAATAGAAACAGAAGAAACACTATCCAACTCGTTCTATTAAATCACAATTGCAATGATACCAAAATCACACAAAGATTTGACAAAGAAAGAGAATCTCAGGCCAATCTCTCTTATGAATATCGATGCAAAAATACTCAATAAAATTCTTGCCAACCGAATCCAAGAACACATCAAAATGAACATTCACCACAATCAAGTAGGCTTCATCCCAGGGATGCAGGGAAGGTTCAATATAAGGAAGTTCATCAATGTAATCCACTACATAAACAAACTCAAAGAAAAAAATCACATGGTCATTTCATTAGATACTGAAAAAGCATTTGACAAAATTCAGCATCCTTTCATGTTAAAGGTCTTGGAAAGATCAGGGATTCGAAGCCCATATCTAAACATAGTAAAAGCAATTTACAGCAAACTGGTAGCCAATATCAAACTAAATGGAGAGAAACTTGAAGCAATCCCACTAAAATCAGGGACTAGACAAGGCTGCTCTCTCTCTCCATATCTTTTCAATATAGTACTTGAAGTTCTAGCTACACAACAAAAGGAGGTCAAAGGGATACAAATTGGAAAGGAAGAAGTCAAACTATCACTATTTGCAGACGATATGATAGTATACTTAAGCGACCCAAAGAACTCCACCAGAGAACTCCTACAGCTGATAAACAACTTCAGCAAAGTGGCCGGATATAAAATCAACTCAAGCAAGTCAGTAGCCTTCCTATACTCAAAGGATAAGCAGGCTGAGAAAGAAGTAAGAGAAATGATACCTTTCATGATAGCCACAAACCATATAAAGTATCTTGGTGTGACTCTAACCAAACAAGTGAAAGATCTGTATGACAAGAACTTCAAGTCTCTGAAGAAAGAAATTGAAAAAGACCTCAGAAGATGGAAAAATCTGCCATACTCATGGATTGGCAGGATTAATGTAGTAAAAATGACCATCTTGCCAAAAGCAATATACAGATTAAATGCAATCCCCATCAAAATCCCAACCCAATTCTTCATAGAGTTCAAAAGAGCAATTCAAAAATTCATCTGAAATAACAGAAAACCCAGGATAGCTAAAACTATTCTCAAGAGTAAAAGAACTTCTGGAGGAATCAGTATCCCGGATCTCAAGCTGTACTACAGAGTAATAGTGTTAAAAACTGCATGGTATTGGTACAGTGACAGGCATGTAGATCAATGGAACAGAACTGAAGACCCAGAAATGAATCCACACTCCTATGGTCACTTGATCATTGACAAAGAAGCTAAAACCATCCAGTGGAAAAAAGATAGCCTTTTCAACAAATGGTGCTGGTTCAACTGGAGGTCAACATGCAGAAGAATGCAAATCGATCCATTCTTATCTCCTTCTACTAAGCTCAATTCCCAGTGGATCAAAGACCTCCACATAAAACCAGACACAATGAAACTAATAGAAAAGAAACTTGGGAAGAGCCTTGAACACATGGGCACAGGGGACAATTTCCTGAACAGAACACCAATAGCTTATGCTCTAACGTCAAGAATTGACAAATGGGACCCCATAAAATTACAAAGTTTCTGTAAGGCAAAGGACACTATCAAAAGGACAAAGTGGCAGCCAACAAATTGTGAAAAGATCTTTACCAACCCTACATCCGACAGAGGGCTAATATCCAATATATATAAAAAACTCAGGAAGTTAGACTCCAGAGAGCCAAATAACCCTATTAAAAAATGGGGTACAGAGCTAAACAAAGAGTTCTCACCTGAAGAATATCTAATGGCTGAGAAGCACCTAAAGAGATGTTCATCATCCTTAGTCATTAGGGAAATGCAAATCAAAACAACCCTGAGATTCCACCTCCCACCAGTCAGAATGGCTAAGATTAAAACCACAGGAGACAGCAGGTGTTGGCAAGGATGTGGAGAAAGAGGAACACTCCTCTACTGCTGGTGGGATGGCAAGCTGGTTCAACCACTCTGGAAAGCAGTCTGGTGGTTCCTCAGAAAACTGGGCATGACATTCACAGAGGATCCTGTTATACCTCTCTTGGGCATATACCCAGAGGCCTCCCTGGCCTGCAATAAGGACACATGCTCCACTATGTTCATAGCAGCCTTATTTATAATAGCCAGAAGCTGGAAAGAACCCAGATGTCCTTCAATGGAGGAATGGATTCAGAAGATGTGGTATATTTACACAATGGAATGTTACTCTGCAATTATAAACTATGAATTCACTTAATTCTTAGGCAAATGGTCAGAATTGGAAAATATCATCTTTAGTGAGATAACCCAATCACAAAAGAACACACATGGTATGCAGTCACTGATAAGGGGATATTAACCCAGAAGCTCAGAATACCCAAGACACAATTCACATATCAATAGATTTCCAAGAAGATGGAAGGAGAGACCCCTGGTCCTGGAAAGACTGGATGTAGCAGTGTAGGGGAATACCAGGACAGAGAAGTGGGAGGGGGCTGAATGGGGAACAGGGAGTTGGAAGAGGGCTTATGGGACTTTCGGGGAGGGAGGAACCGGGAAAGGGGAAATCATTGGGAATGTAAAATATATAGAAAATTAAAAAACTGATCCTGGGCCCTGCCACTGAACTAATTGGGTAGATGAAGTTGTCACATGCTGGTGGGGGTGTAGGAAGGAGTGTAAGATGGAGAGGTAATTGGGAAGTGGGCTGCAGTTGTTAAGTAGAAGTTTATGACCTGCCCACTATCATTCACACACCAGTGCTTTGTTCAAAGCAACCATGTCCTAGCTTTGACTGACCCCTCCACCCCTTAGGAGTTGAGAACAGTAAGATAACTGAGCATCCCTGGGCCCAGAAGTGAATAGTTTGAGGTTGAGAGGCTCTAGACACAGGCATATGTGCTAGTATTTCTACACCCAAGAAAGGAAATGCATCCTTGGTGAGGCTGGTTTTCTTGTTCCTCCATTCCCAAGCCCCAAATTGGTCCCAGACAGGAACAGTCAGAAAAATCATCACTTCTTTATGCAACTGTTTTTGGATGCAGAATGAATAAGCTAAGGGTCACCCCTCCACCACCAGGCTTCCTGCACCTCCTACAACTTAAAACATTCTCTCTTTCCTAAAGTTTGGCTTCCCATTCACCCAAAACAGTGTTTTCTCTAAGAGTATTCTCCAAAACCAAGAAGCCTCTTCAGACCTGGTAGCAGACTGCTTATACCACCATTGACTCTGGAAAGGGACTTAAAGGGCCCCAGTCCCTGAGTCCTCAATCCTTATTCCATCTGTGCAGGCCACTTGAGCCCAGCTTAAAGACAGGACTACTATTCTCTTCCACAATAGACCCAATTCCCAGATTCCTGAATGAAGAAGGATTACTGATATTCTTGGCATGGAGCTGGTAAGAGGGAGAAGGTTAGACACTAAGACAGCCTTCTAGGGCTTCTTCAAGTACCTTGATCCCCTTACATTTGTAACGCCTAAGCGCATGTTTAATTACTTGCTTCAGTCTAGAAGCCTAGACTGTTACAACAACAGCTGAGTCTTTCCAGCCTAATCACTTGCTCTTACATCACAGGAGAAAGAGCAGTGACTGTCTCTATAGAGCAGCGTCTGGGCCTGCTCAGGGACTCAAAGCATATACTTGTAACTAGCAACTTCAAGTTACATGGAAGATTCCTTTAGAACAAATGCAGAAGCAAGTAATGGAAGTACTGGTGTTATCAATTAAATAATAAAATTCTTGCAATCTAATTATTTCTAAGTTATTTTAAACACAAATTTACTGTGAGCAATAGGGCAAAAATATCCTGTGGCAGTACCAAAAATGTTACTTCGCCCAAAAACTATGTAAGTGCTCTATTGTTTCAATGAAACACTATAGTTAGTTGGAAAAACAAATCTTAATTCACAACTCAATGAATCCCAAAAGACTGTTTGATACCACTGTAGCTAAAATGTATTGTAATGAATAATGCTCAGCAAAAATAGATTATTATGGCCCACCTGGTGCCACACAACATGGGCAGGCAGGAGGTCCCCAGAGACCTGCCCATCTTGTGGCCTGCCTGGATCAAGAGAGACTACTATGTGCAAATATGTGATGAAGAGACGGGAGAGAAACAGAAGCAGAATGCCTTGAGCGCTATGAAGAGAGGTGGAACTAGAGAGCAGAGGGTGGAGAGGAATGGCCTGATGTGAGTGCCAGTCCTTCTAACTGAGGTCATGGTGAAGTCCCAGTCCCTGCTGCCACTGAAGGCCATGTGTGGGTTCATGACCATGCATCAGCATGGTTCTGGGTCAATATCCATGGCTCATATTAGTGCCAAAGGCCAGGCAGACTTCCCTGGTCTGGGGTTCTTCCAAGAACCAAGAGCTGTGGAAAACTGGCCTCACTTCTCACATTGCAGCACTCAGGAGAGCAGGCCCACACTTTGCAAGGGTATCACAGTAGAGCTGGCCCTGGTTTCAGGGGCCCAGATGAACCAAACCCAAGGATGTTGAGGGAGGGAGAATTAGCCTCGCCTCTTGCCAGTCTTCATTGGAGTGGGCAAATGGGAGATGCCATCTTCCTCCTCACCCACACCACCTGTGCTGAAGAGCTGGCCCTGATGTCAGGAGAGTGGGAGAGCTGGCTCAGCCCCTCACTGGTTGCAATACTCCGGAGAGTGGGCCCTGCACCTTGACTAGGCAGCACAGTAGACCTGGTCCTGGAGGCTAGGGTGTGGGTGAGCAGGCCCTCAAGTCATGAGAATGGGTCATCTGACTCTGCCTTTTGCCTGTTTCAGCACTGGATGAGCTAGCCAGGGCTGTGCTGGAGATCTGGTCCTGGTGATGTCAGTGTGGCTGAGCAACTCATCTGCCACCCATGCCCCAATCCAGGGCCTTGAGTTGAACCCCCTCAACATTTACCACGTCTGTGAACTTCTGTAGTGTGTGAATGGGCCTGGTCCTCAAATCCAAAGCTGAAAGATCTCCATGACACAGGGAAAGAACAAGATATCCAAGAGGAGTATCAGTGAGGATCCAGTATTGGTGGCATAGCAGAAGCCAGAGGCCTTGGACTAGGCCGACGACTCACAGCAACGAACATTTGCAAGTAAAGATGTGTGGACAAAAGGGTTATGTGACACACTACAGCTTTGCTGCTGTTTTTGTTGTTGTTGTTTCTATTGTTTTGTTTTGTTTTTATTTTTTATTTTCATTTGGGTGGGTGCTAGGGAAGAGGGCAGATGGGGATATGAATGAGATTGGGGTGCATGATGTGAAATTCACAAAACATGCAATAAAAGTTCATACACACACACACAAACACATACACACACACACACACACACACACTCATGACATCTCTTCTTTGCCTCTGCTCATATAACTGCGACTTTCTCTATGAACAATATTCCTTTATGTATCTTCGGCAGCTCTGGCTCTTGGGCCATGAGCTGCCCTTATCTTGAAAGGTTCTTATTTTCTTCTTAAATTTTAAATGTGGGTTTTCTGGATATTGCATTTTTGATTGGTAGTTACATAAATTTAGGGCTTGAAACACATCATTCTATGCTTTCCTTGATTTTAGGTTTTGGATTAGAGGCCTGGTGTTGTTATGATGTTTTAGCCTTTGTGTGGAAGTTGGGAGTCTTACATTACAGCTTTTAATACTGTGTCTTTGTTTTTGAATTTTTGACAGCTTGGCTAAAATATGTGCAGAAATTCTTGCCTGATCATGTCTATTTGTGATTCCAAATGCCTCTTGTGTTTGGATTTCTTTACTTTCCCTAGCTTTGATTTTTTTTTCTTCTAGAATTTTTTAAAACAGAAGTTCTATCACACATGTATTGTGTTTATCTAAGCTCTTTCTATTTCTTAGATCTTAGGTTTTGTCTTTTGGTTGTTCTCAGATCATTTATATTTCAATATGCACATATCCATTTATATTTTCCTTATTGATACTTAACAACAATGCCTGATATTCTTTTTTAATTTATGTTTCTAACCTCTCAACCTTCCTTGGAGAAGTTTCTTTTTACAGTAGATAACAATTAACACAGAGACACACAACAGATCAACATTCAGAGATCATGAGACTATAAATGTCTAAATGTGATATCTGTACCATGCTTTCTTCCCAAAAGGCTCAGAGATCACCGTGGAACATGTTGAGGTAGAAATATTAAGAGCTAGAGTCATCTACATTTGCAAGTCAGGACGGAACCATTACACACAGCAGTTCATTGCAGGTATGACATAAATACTATGTCCACAAGATCAACACATCCAAAATTGCAGCATGGATGGGCAAGGGGATCTCATGAAGCTTTACAATTGAGGGCTGAGGAGGTAGGAGAGTCAGAGTTGTTTGGGTTTTTAGGGATGTAACCCCTTGCACGCCACATGTGTTCAATAGAGAGTCCTACATGCATGTACACACAGGAAGCACAAGGTAGACTCTGTGCTTTGAGCAACAGAATACATGAAATTGAGAGGGAGGAGGTTTGGGGAAAAAGACGTGAATTATTATATGCATGTATGAATTCTCAAACAATGCCCCGTTGTCTTTTTTTTCTATTTTTTTTATTTACATTCCAAATCATTTCCCATTTCCTCCCTCCCCGAAAGTCCCATACGCCCTCTTCCCTCCCCCTGCTCCCCATTCAACCCCCTCTCGCTTCTCTGTCCTGGCATTGCCCTACATCCAGTCTTTCCAGGACCAGGGGTCTCTCCTTCCATCTTCTTGGAAATCTATTGATATGTGAATTGTGTCTAGGGTATTCCAAGATTCTGGGTTAATACCCCCTTATCATTGACTGCATACCATGTGTGTTCTTTTGTGATTGGGTTACCTCACTAAGGATGATATTTTCAAGTTCTGACCATTTGCCTAGGAATTTCGTGAATTCATTGTTTTTAATTGCAGAGTAGTATTCCATTGTGTAAATATACCACATCTTCTGAATCCATTCCTCCGTTGAGGGACATCTGGGTTCTTTCCAGCTTCTGGCTATTATAAATAAGCCTGCTATGAACATAGTGAAGCATGTGTCCTTATTGCATGCAGGAGAAGCCTCTGGGTACATGCCCAGGAGTGGTATAACAGGATCCTCCGGGAGTGTCATGCCCAGTTTTCTGAGGAACCGTCAGACTGCTTTCCAGAGTGGTTGTACCAGATTGCAATTCCACCAGCAGTGGAGGAGTGTTCCTCTTTCTCCACATCCTTGCCAACAACGCTGTCTCCTATGTTTTTGATCTTAGCCATCCTGACTGGTGTGAGGTGGACTAAGCTCAATCCCCATTGTCTTATTAAAGCTTCCCCTTCTATTTCAGAAATCTCTTAAGCTGTTGAGAACCATGCTACTGAATTGGGCTGTGCATTTATAACTCCCATGTCTTCTAATTTGTTACAATTTGCTACCTATTATGTCCTTAAAAACAATTACTTCCATTGACTGACATAATGATCTGTGGTTGAAATACCAATTTTTGGTTGCTTTAATTCGGGTTATTGCTTAACATTTGAAATCTAGGCCAATGTGCACACGCACAAGTGACAATTCTATCACTGAACATGTCAGTTTTAAGAGTGGCATAGCAGAAGAACTATAGGGTACCAGGCTTGGCAAGTATGATTTTAATCAACACTCCAAGTCTAGTCTAATAATAATAAATATATTATAAATCATATTTTTTTAAAAAAATCGAATTTATTTATGTGTGTGTATGCAGGCTCATGACATGGCACATGTGTGCAAAGGAGTCAGTTCCTTCAAGCATGTGGTTCACAGGTAGTCAGGCTTGACAAAGTTGAATTCACCGGCAAAGGTTACGAAACTTAAAACGTGAACTCAGGTAGAGTTGCCTGAGATCTAGGGCGTGCATCCATTCAGAGCTTGTGCTGTAAGAAATTGCCACAAACTGGTGACTAAGCACAGCAGAATCTGACTCGATCACTCTAGTTCAGCTGGCACTAAGTGTCATCTGTTTGGGAGGTTCTGAGCGAGAGTCTACCTGCCCCCAGGTGTGGCTGACAAACTGGCATCCTTTGGCTTCTGGTCCCAGATTTCTGCCTCAGTCTACAGTTTACCTTCCTTTCTGTGTGTTCTTGTGTCCCTCTTCCCATTTTACTCTCAGAATTACAGATCAAGCCCAGGTTCCTGTACATACGTAGGCAATTGCTCTACCACTGAACTATGTACCTGGCTTCCCACCCCACCCCCCCCGCCTATCTTTTATAAGAATTCTTCCATTGAATTTAAAGATGATCCTCATTCAAAATGATCCTATTTGTACATCTTTACCTTTACCACATCGGGAGGTGGGCAAGGAACACCTTACTGCAAATAAGGGCATAGGTTCTGTTTAGACATACCTTTCAGGAATCATAATGCAAGTGTTTTTCTGTGACTACAGAACAGACAGGAACAGCCAAAGGCAGGAAGGGCTGAGTGTCAGTCCACCTTGGCAGGACGGATGTGGCTGAATAGCTTAGTTCATGGCAGCATGGACATGTGACAATGTTCACATCACTGTAAATAGTAAAGCAGAGAACCATGCTAAATCCTGGGGCCCCACTGTAAGGTTAGAAGCTTTAGCTGTCTATTTCTTCTGGCTAGACCCTTCTACTGGTGATTCCACAGTCTTCCAAGATGTCAGCTGAGGAAAAACATTCAAGCCAGCTGAGGGCTCCGTATTCAAACCATAATACCAACTTATGACTGAAAATTGAGACCTATGTTTTAGATCTGGAGAAAATACTTAATACCTTGCCTTAGAACTGGCTTCTCAAATTGATGTCTTCCATGTCTTTTTGTCTTTGGTATTAGCTTTTGGAACCCCATTTCAATGTTTCAAGGCATAATTACAATATTGAGTGCATTTCTTCAAAAGATTATTGAACAAAACAATTCCAATTCTATAGTCATTCCATGGCTTAGTTACTTTCCTATTACTGTGATAAGACACCATGGACATGGTCCTTTATAGAAGAAAGTTGATTTGGTGATTACAGATTCAATTAGTCCATGACCATCATAGTTAGTAGCATGGTAGGCAACAGGCAGGTAAGCCTGGCTCTGGGGCATCAGCTGAGGGTACATCTTATCCACAAGCGGAGGCAGTGAAAACTAAGTGGGTATGATAGTCTAGGCTTTTGAAACCTCAAACCCAACCCTAGCAACACTCATCCTACACCTTCCCAAACACATTCTATTTCTTACACCAATTCAGTAGAAGTATTTAATTTGCCTCATAATTACTTTAAAGGACTTGATATGTCTTTTTCTTTCTGTCTCCTTCCCTTTTCCTTCCTTCCTCCCTTTCTTACTATCAAGGTTTTTAAGAACCTTATATGAGTATACATAAGAATAAAGTAAAACCCAATCCAATTCAGTGGACTAGGGATTCCGGAGGGGGAAAAAATGGAAAGAGAAGTCCTAAGGAGGAGCCAAAGATATGGTTATTTTATAAATATTCAAAGTAAGAATCATATTATTTAAAAATGAAACTGTTTATAATAACTAAGGATACAATCAATATTCTACTCTCAGTTTTCCAGCAGCTCATTCAAAAAAGTAAACAGATGCATGACTCAAAGTATCCAAAAGCTGAGAGGGTAATGCTCTCTCTTCACACAATCTTCATGTTACCTTCTTGTCCATTCTGCTTTGAAATCACTAGTCGTTTGGCTCCTTAAGGCAATTTCACAAAAAGTTTTTCTTCCAGACAAATGGTACTACTACTAATAAGAAGCCTCCATATATACTGGCAGACATGGAAGCAGGGTGAATGAGACTATCAAACATGACAAAATGTAAGTGACTTTAGTGATGAACTTTCTTTTTCTCAATTAGAAATACATAGGAATTATTTCATAAATGTATCAATAAAAGAAACTCATGGAGTGAATATGATGTTTAACATGCTTATTAGTTTGGGTGTTGTTTTCACTAAGTCTGCACACCTATTTACATAAAGAAATCCAGTGTTTAGAAATTGACTTGCAATCTGCAATTTTACCAGAAGATGGCAGAGTGGCGTCAAAATTCCAATGTGAGCTGCATCCATCAGGGTTCCCAGCTATGCTGAGAGGTATGTCTAATTAACTGTTAGAAATGGGGTACAGAGCTAAACAAAGTGTTCTCACCTGAAGAATATCTAATGGCTGAGAAGCACCTAAAGAGATGTTCATCATCCTTAGTCATTAGGGAAATGCAAATCAAAACAACCCTGAGATTCCACCTCACACCAGTCAGGATGGCTAAGATCAAAAACACAGGAGACAGCAGTTGTTGGCGAGGATGTGGAGAAAGAGGAACACTCCTCCACTGCTGGTGGAATTGCAAGCTGGTACAACCACTCTGGAAAGCAGTCTGGCGGTTCCTCAGAAAACTGGGCATGACACTCCCGGAGGATCCGACTATACCACTCCTGGGCATATACCCAGAGGCTTTACCTGCATGCAATAAGGACACATGCTCCACTATGTTCATAGCAGCCTTATTTATAATAGCCAGAAGCTGGAAAGAACCCAGATGTCCCTCAACGGAGGAATGGATTCAGAAGATGTGGTATATCTACACAATGGAATACTACTCTGCAATTAAAAACAATGAATTCACGAAATTCTTAGGCAAATGGTCAGATCTTGAAAATATCATCCTTAGTGAGGTAACCCAATCACAAAAGAACACACATGGTATTCAGTCACTGATAAGGGGATATTGACCCAGAATCTCGGAATACCCTAGACACAATCCGCATATCAATAGATTTCTAAGAAGATGGAAGGAGAGACCCCTGGTCCTGGAAAGACTGGATGTAGGGGAAGGCCAGGACAGAGTAACGAGAGGGGGTTGAATGGAGAAAAGAAGGAGGGAAGGGGGCTTATGGGACTTTCGGGGAGGGAGGAAACGGGAAAGGGGAAATGATTTGGAATGTAAATTAAAAAAAATAAAATAAATAATTAAAAAAAAAGAAATGTTGTGGCTCTCAATTTTCTAATGCTGCAACCATTTTGTATAGTGCCTCATGTTATTGGTGACCTCCCATGAAAAAAAATTATTTCATTGCTACTGTGGTTTTGCTAATATTATGAATTGTAATAAACATATCTGATATGCAGGAAATCTGATATGAGACACCCAATGGGTTGGCAACCCACAGGTTGAGAACTGCTGAGAACTCTTAAACTCTTTTAATTAAAAACAAATTTATGGATGGAGAGATGGCTCAACAGTTAGTGCTTGCTCCTGTCCAATTATGAAGACTGGAACTCAGATCCCAGGATCCACAGTTAGGTGGTTCATAGCACCGAAATTCCCACTACAGAGGATTCTATTCATTCCTCTGGCTTTTGCCAGCACCTGTGAACATGCACGCACACGCACACGCACATGCACACGCACACGCACACGAAGCCTTGTTTCCTTGAGGAGGGGAAAGGCACACAGTAGTCATAGCTGCTGTGAGCTCACGTGCGCAATGGTTCAGCCATGGTCTACAAACATTGCCTCACTGCAGACACCCACTGCCTCTGTCTTGTGTTCTCAGCTTTGACACTCCAGGTTCTGTCACTAGTGAGCTCCCACCCACGTACCACTGCAACTGAGAGACCTTCGAATTCAATGCCGAGCCCCTCTGCAAAGACATGACTTCCGGTATCCTTCTTATTATGGTCCTGATCCATCTTCTCTTGAACACATTTCTCCTGATCCCTTTTGCCCCAACAGTCTCCTTAAATTCAATTTTTTTTTTTTGGTTTGGTACTGACATATGACATTTAGCGGAAATCATACAGCTCTCCAAGATCCCATTCTCTAACTGCATGAAGTACCTCTGGTGACATGGCATCGGAACGGAGTCCTGCTTTTGAACTGGAGTAGGTTTGCTAGCAGGCTTATATTGCTGGCAGTGTGATAAATGCAGGTCAGTGAAACACAAAGAAAGGGGGAGTTGATTATCTGTGGCAATGACTAATATTTCCAGTACAACTTTGCATTGTATTGTACCCTATTGTTTCTCTGTGGCACATAAAAAATTATAAGCATTCAAAGCCTACTTTTTGCATTATTTCTTAGTTTATGTTCTTAAATTTTTCTTCGTTTATATTCATTACATGAAAACAATTTCATACTCATGTATCTTTGCATGGGTAGGAACCCCATTCCCAGACTCCGGTTTTCCTTCTTACTTCTTGGAAATGAT
Organism: Tokudaia tokunoshimensis; assembly: GCA_036184795.1. Lineage (NCBI taxonomy): Eukaryota > Metazoa > Chordata > Mammalia > Rodentia > Muridae > Tokudaia > Tokudaia tokunoshimensis. The sequence continues at coordinate 7,774,016 of BTHU01000005.1, read as the reverse complement.
TAACACAGGAATCAAAGATTGAATCCCAAATTTCTGAGTCCAGATCTTCTGTTTGCCTCATGGTGATCTTGGGTAGTTTATTTCATGGCTTAGCTTTGGACGTTTCCTAGCACAGTATTCAGGAAAGGTTAGGCTAAGAATCACATGATTATTCTCTGTGGTTGGTGTGTTTGCTTCAGACACAGCCTTTGTACGTCAGGCTTGGGTCAACATTTTGACCTTCCTGGCTCTGATTCCCAAGAGCTGGTGTGACAGGTCAGAGGTACAGGTTCAATGTTTTTGTTTTTAAAATTTTTTCAGAAGCTTGGGATATAGTTCAGTTGATAATGTCCCTGCCCTACAACCGTAAAGACCTGACTTTGAACACCAGAACCCACACTAGAAAAAGTCATGGTGATACATGCTTGTAAATCCAACACAGGGTTGCTGGAGACAGGCCGAGTCCCTGAGGCTGCTCAGTCAGTGTACAGTACAGACTAATTGGTAAGTGCCAAGTCAGGGAAGGACCTGTCTCAAAAAACAAAAGGACTACAACAATACCAATACTGGAGAAATGACACCCTCATTCACACACGCGCGTGCGTGCGTGCACACACACACACACACACACACACCATTTTAAACTGATTGAAGCAATCAGAATATCTTAGCATTGCAAAATTTGGCTGCTCTTGGCACCCTGGGTACCTCTAGTGCAGATGAGTCCTATCTGGCAGGATCCTGGATGCATTTTTTCCCCATTGCAACCACTTCCTTTCAGACACTCGCATTTCTCAGGTGCATTTCCTTTTTTTTTTTTTCTAAGTTTTTTTTTTAATTTACATTCAAAATCATTTCCCCTTTTCCTTTTACTCCCTCCCCGAAAGTCCGATAAACCCCTTCCCTACCTTTTTTCCCCATTCAACCCCCTCTTGCTTCTCTGTCCTGGCATTGCCCTACATCCAGTCTTTCCAGGACCAGGGGTCTCTCCTTCCATCTTCTTGGAAATCAATTGATATGAGAATTCTGTCTAGGGTATTCTGAGAATCTGGGTTAATATCCCCTTATCAGTGACTGCATACCATGTGTGTTCTTTTGTGATTGGGTTCCCTCACTAAGGATGATATTTTCCAGTTCTGACCATTTGCCTAGGAATTTCGTGAATTCATTGTTTTTAATTGCAGAGTAGTATTCCATTGTGTAAATATACCACATCTTCTGAATCCATTCTTCCGTTGAGGGACATCTGGGTTCTTTCCAGCTTCTGGATATTATAAATAAGGCTGCTATGAACATAGTGGAGCATGTGTCCTTATTGCATGCAGGTAAAGCCTCTGGGTATATGCCCAGGAGTGGTATAGCCGGATCCTCCGGGAGTGTCATGACCAGTTTTCTGAGGAACCGCCAGACTGCTTTCCAGAGTGGTTGTACCAGCTTGCAATCCCACCAGCAGTGGGAAAGTGTTCCTCTTTCTCCACATCCTCGCCAACAACTGCTGTCTCCTATGTTTTTGATCTTAGCCTTTCTGACTGGTGTGAGATGGAATCTCAGGGTTGTTTTGATTTGTATTTAACTAATGACTAAGGATGATGAACATCTCTTTAGGTGTTTCTCAGCCATTCAATATTCTTGAGGTGAAAATTCTTTGTTTAGCTCTGTACCCAATTTTTAATAGGGTTACTTGCCTCTCTGGAGTTTAACTTCTTGAGTTCTTTGTATATATTGGATATTAGCCCTCTGTCGGATGTAGGGTTGGTAAAGATCATTTCCCAGTTAGTTGGTTGCCGCTTTGTCTTTTTGACAGTGTCTTTTGCCTTGCAAAAACTTTGTAATTTAATGAGGTCCCATTTGTCAATTCTTGATCTTAGAGCATAAGCTATTGGAGTTCTATTCAGGAAATTGTCCCCTGTGCCCATATGTTCAAGGTTCTTCCCTAGTTTCCTTTCTATTAGTTTCAGTATGTCTGGTTTTATGTGGAGATCCTTGATCCACTTGGAATTGAGCTCAGTGCAAGGAGATAAGAATGGGTCAATTTGCATTCTTCTGCATATTGACCTCCACTTGAGCCAGCACCATTTGTTGAAAAGGCTATCTTTTTTCCACTGGATGGTTTTACCTCCTTTGTCAAAGATAAAGTGACCATAGGAGTATGGATTCATTTCTGGATCTTCAATTCTGTTCCATTGATCTACATGCCTGTCACTGTACCAATACCATGCGGTCTTTAACACTATTGTTCTGTAGTACAGCTTGAGGTCTGGGATATTGATTCCCTCAGAGGTTCTTTTTCTCTTGAGAATAGTTTTAGCTATCCTGGGTTTTCGGTTATTCCAGATGATTTTTGAATTGCTCTTTCTAACTCTATGAAGAATTGAGTTGGGATTTTGATGGGGATCGCATTGATTCTGTATATTTGGCAAGATGGTCATTTTTACTATATTAATCCTGCCAATCCATGAGCATGGCAGATTTTTCCATCTTCTGAGGTCTTCTTCAATTTCCTTCTTCAGAGACTTGAAGTTCTTGTCATACAGATCTTTCACTTGTTTGGTTAGAGTCACGCCAAGATACTTTATACGGTTTGTGGCTATCGTGAAGGGTATCATTTCTCTTACTTCTTTCTCAGCCTGCTTATTCTTTGAGTATAGGAAGGCTACTGACTTGCTTGAGTTGATTTTATATCCGGCACTTTGCTGAAGTCGTTTATCAGCTGTAGGAGTTCTCTGGTGGAGTTCTTTGGGTCGCTTAAGTATACTATCATATCGTCTGCAAATAGTGATAGTTTGACTTCTTCCTTTCAAATTTGTATCCCTTTGACCTCTTTTTGTTGTCTAATTGCTCTAGCTAGAACTTCAAGTACTATATTGAAAAGATATGGAGAGAGAGGGCAGCCTTGTCTAGTCCCTGATTTTAGTGGGATTGCTTCAAGTTTCTCTCCATTTAGATTGATGCTGGCTACTGGTTTGCTGTAAATTGCTTTTACTATGTTTAGATATGGGCCTTGAATGCCTGATCTTTCCAAGACCTTTAGCATGAAAGGATGCTGAATTTTGTCAAATGCCTTCTCAGCATCCAATGAGATGACCATGTGGTTTTTTTCTTTGAGATTGTTTATATAGAGAATTACATTGATGGATTTCCTTATATTGAACCATCCCTGCATCCCTGGGATGAAGCCTACTTGATCGTCGTGAAAGATCGTTTTGATGTGTTCTTGGATTTGGTTGGCAAGAATTTTATTGAGTATTTTTGCATCGATATTCATAAGAGAGATTGGCCTGAGATTCTCTTTCTTTGTCGGATCTTTGTGTGCTTTTGGTATTAGTGTAATTGTGGCTTCATAGAACGAGTTGGGTACTGTTCCTTCTGTTTCTATTTTGTGGAACAGTTTGAAGAGTATTGGTGTTAGGTCTTCTTTGAAGGTCTGATAGAATTCTGCACTAAAACCATCTGGACCTGTGCTTTTTTTGGTTGGAAGATTTCCAATGGCAACTTCTATTTCTTCAGGGGTTATAGGACGGTTTAGATGGTCTATTTGATACTGATTTAATTTTGGTATTTGGTATCTGTCAAGGAAATTGTCCATTTCCTCAAGATTTTCTAGTTGTGTTGAATACAGGTTTTTGTAGTAGGATCTGATGATTTTTTGAATTTCCTCAGTTTCTGTTGTTATCTCTCCCTTTTCATTTCTGATTTTATTAATTTGGATACTGTCTCTGTGCCCTCTGGTTAGTCTGGCTAAGGGCTTATCTATCTTGTGGATTTTCTCAAAGAACCAACTCCTCGTTTTGTTGATTCTTTGTATGGTTTTATTTGTTTCTACTTGATTGATTTCAGCCCTGAGTTTGATGATTTCCTGCCTTCTACTCCTCTTGGGTGTATTTGCTTCTTTCTGTTCCAGGGCTTTCAGGTGTGCCATTAAGCTGTTAGTGTATGCTGTCTCCCGTTTCTTTTTGGCGGCACTCAGGGCTATGAATTTTCCTCTTAGCACTGCTTTCATTGTGTCCCATAAATTAGGGTATGTTGTGCCTTCATTTTCATTAACTTTCAAAAAGTCTTTGATTTCTTTCTTTATTTCCACCTTGACCAAGTTATCATTGAGTAGAGCATTGTTCAGCCTCCATGTGTACGTGGGTTTTCTTTTGTTTTTGTTGCCATTGAAGACCACCCTTATTCCATAGTGATCTGATAGGAGGCATGGGATTAGTTCTATCTTCTTACATCTGTTGAGGTCTGATTTGTGACCAATTATACGGTCAATTTTGGAGAAGGTACCATGAGGTGCTGAGAAGAAGGTGTATTCTTTAGCTCTAGGATGAAATGTTCTATATATATATCTGTTAGTTCCATTTGGTCCAAGGCTTCAATTAGATTCACTGTGTCCCTGTTTAGTTTCTGCTTTCCTGAACGATCCATTTCAGAGAGCGGGGTGTTGAAGTCACCCACTATTATTGTGTGCGGTGCGATATGTACTTTGAGCTTTAGTAAAGTTTCTTTTATGAATGAGGATGCCCTTGCATTTGGAGCATAGATATTCAGAATTGAGAGTTCTTGTTGGTGGATTTTTCCCTTGATCAGTATGTAGTGTCCTTCTGTGTCTTTTTTGATGACTGTAGGTTGAAAATCAATTTTATCTGATATTAGCATGGCCACTCCACCTCGTTTCTTGGGGCCATTTGCTTGTAAAATTGTTTTCAAGCCCTTTACTCTGAGCTAGTGTTTGTCTTTGACACTGAGGTGCGTTTCCTGCATGCAGCAAAATGCTGGGTCCTGTTTACGTATCCAGTGGGCTAGTTTATGTCTTTTTATTGGGGAATTGAGACCATTGATATTAAGAGAGATTAAGGCATAGTGATTATTGCCATCTGCCATTCTTGACGCTATCTTTATGTTTGAGTGGTTATCTACTTTTGGGTTTAATTCAAGAAGGTTATTATCTCATTTTTTCCAGGGTGTTGTTTCTCTCCCTGTATTCGAGGTTTCCACCTATTATCTGTTGCAGGGCTGGATTTGTGGGAAGATATTGTGTAAATTTGGTTTTATCATGGAATATCTTGGTCTCTCCATCTATGGTGATTGAGAGTTTTTCTGGGTATAGTAGTCTAGGCTGGCATTTGTGCTCTCTTAGTGTCTGCATGAGATCTGCCCAGGATCTTCTGGCTTTCATAGTCTCTGGTGAGAAGTCTGATGTGATTCGGATAGGTCTTCCTTTGTATGTTACTTGGCCCTTTTCTCTTACTGCTTTTAGTATTCTTTCTTTGTTTAGAACATTTGGTGTTTTGATTATTATGTGACGGGAGGCATTTCTGTTCTTGTCCAGTCTGTTTGGAGTTCTGTAGGCTTCTTGTACATTCATTGGCATCTCTCTCTTTAGGTTAGGGAAGTTTTCCTCCATAATTTTGTTGAAGATGTTTACTGGCCCTTTAAGTTACAAATCTTCACTCTCATCTATACCTATAATCCTTAGGTTTGGTCTTCTCATTGTGTCCTGGATTTCCTGGATGTTTTGGGTTACACGTTTTTTGCATTTTGCATTTTCTTTGACTGTTGAGTCGATGCTTTCTATGGAATCTTCAGCACCTGATATTCTTTCTTTCATCTCTTGTATTCTATTGTTGGTATTTGCTTCTATGACTCCTGATTTCTTCCCAAGGCTTTCTATCTCCAAATTTGTCTCCCTTTGTGATTTCTTAGTTGTTTCTACTTCCGTTTTTAGTTCCTGGATGGATTTGCTGAGATCCTTCACTTGTTTGTTTGTATTTTCCTGTATTTCTTTAAGGTATTTTTGCATTACCTCTTTCAGGATTTCTGCCTGTTGACCCACGTTCTCCTGCATTTCTCTGAGCGATTTTTGTGTTTCCTCCTCATGGGAATCCATCTGTTGATCCATTGTCTCCTGCATTTCTTTAAGCCGTTCTCGTGATTCCTTTGTAAGGGCATCTATCCATTGATTCATTTCTTTAAGCAATTTTTGTGTTGCCTCCTTATGGGCATCCGTCTGTTGATCCATATTCTCCTGCATTTCTTTATGCAATTTTTGTGATTCCTTTGTGAGTGCATCTACCCGTTGATTCATCTCGCTAAGCGATTTTTGTATTGTCTCCTTGTGCGCCTCCATCTTTTGATCCATGTTCTCCTGCATTTCTCTAAGCGATTTTTGTGTTTTCTTTGTAAGGGCTTCTAACCGTTGATTCATGGTCTCCTGTAATTCTTTATTAGATTTATTTGTGTCCTTCTTGTGATCCTCTAATAGCATCATGAGAAGTGATTTTAAATCCAGATCTTGTTTTTCGGGTGTGGTGGGGTATCTAGGACTTGCTGCTGTTAGAGAGTGGGTTCGGATGGTGCCATATTACTTTGATTTCTGTTAGTAATGTTCCTACGTTTGCCTTTTGCCATCTGGTTACCTCTGATGTTAGTTGGTCCTGCTGTCACTGGCTGTTGGTTGGACCTCCTGTGAGCCTGCAAAGCTATTTCTGCCCGCCCCCCGGTTTACCAGGATTCCCCTGGCACAGATTTCTTGGGCCTGCCCTGCTCCTGAGTGACTTTGGAGCCCTTATGTGCCTTGCCCCAAGTGATGTTATATTGGGGAGTCCTTGCACATCCAAAGGCTCAGCGTAGTGGATTCCTGGAGCAGAGGTTGCCAAAGGGAGGCTGGTAGGCTCCTCCCCTGTGCAGGGGTGTGTGATCTCTCCTAGAGTGGGGGGGGGGAGGTGGCGTCCCTCTGCCAGGCAGAAGTCCCACAGCAGAGCTGGCACGCTGGTTACTGCAGATCTCCCCAGCTCTTGGGAGCCACATACACACAAGCCACCCGAGACCCAAGCGATATTATGCCTGTCTGTCTCTGAGCCTGGCAGTCCCAACTTCCCGGCCACTGGAGCAAAGATGGTGGAGTGCACTCTGCACTCTCTCCGTGGCACTGGTCACCCTGCAGAGGCGATGGCCTACAGCAGATCTGGCACCCAGACGACGACAGCGCTGTCCCATTCTTGGGAGCAGGCGGAAGCCCCAACAGGCCGTGTCCCAAGCGATGTTATATTGGGGAAAACCTGGAAACCTGTCTCTTCAGTGCAGTCTATGGGAAGAGAGGTCGCAGAAGGGAAGCTGGTAGGCTCCCGCCCAGTGCAGGGTCCCTCTGCCAGGCAGAAGTCCCACAGCAGAGCTGGCGCACTGGTTACTGCAGATCTGCCCAGCACTTGGGAGCTGCATACACACAAGCCGCCCGAGACCCAAGCGATATTATGCCTGGCTGTTTCCGAGCCTGGCAGTCCCAACTTCCCGGCCACTGGAGCAAAGATGGTGGAGTGCCACCACCTGCCATTCTTGACGCTATCTTTATGTTTGAGTGGTTATCTACTTTTGGGTTTGATGCAAGGAGCTTACTATCTCGTTTTTTCCAGGGTGTTGTTTCTCTCCTTGTATTGGCGGTTTCCACCTATTATCCTTTGCAGGGCTGGGTTTGTGGAAATATATTGTGAATATTTGGTTTTATCATGGAATATCTTGGTCTCTCCATCTATGGTGATTGAGAGTTTTGCTGGGTATAGTAGTCTAGGCTGGCATTTGTATTCTCTTAGTGTCTGCATGAGATCTGCCCAGGATCTTCTGGCTTTCATAGTCTCTGGTGAGAAGTCTGATGTGATTCGGATAGGTCTTCCTTTGTATGTTACTTGGCCCTTTTCTCTTACTGCTTTTAATATTCTTTCTTTGTTTAGTACATTTGATGTTTTGATTATTATGTGACAGGAGGCATTTCTGTTCTGGTCCAGTCTCTTTGGAGTTCTGTAGGCTTCTTGTACGTTCATTGGCATCTCTCTCTTTAGGTTAGGGAAGTTTTCCTCCATAATTTTGTTGAAGATTTTAATGGCCCTTTAAGTTGCAAATCTTCACTCTCATCTATACCTATAATCCTTAGGTTTGGTCTTCTCATTGTGTCCTGGATTTCCTGGATGTTTTCGGTTACACGTTTTTTGCATTTTGCATTTTCTTTGACTATTGAGTCGATGCTTTCTATGGAATCTTCAGCACCTGAGATTCTTTCTTCCATCTCTTGTATTCTATTGTTGATGTTTGCATCTATGACTCCTGATTTCTTCCCAAGGTTTTCTATCTCCAAAGTTGTCTCCCTTTGTGATTTCTTAGTTGTTTCTACTTCCTTTTTTAGATACTGGATGAATTTGTTGAGATCCTTCACTTGTTTGTTTGTATTTTCCTGTATTTCTTTAAGGTATTTTTGCATTTGCTCTTTCAGGATTTCTGTCTGTTGACCCAAGTTCTCCTCTATTTCTCTTAGCGATTTTTGTGTTTCCTCCTCACGGGCTTCCATCTGTTGATCCATTGTCTCCTGCATTTCTTTAAGCAATTCTCGTGTTTCCTTTGTAAGGGCATCTATCTGTTGATTCATTCCTTTAAGCAATTTTTGTGTTGCCTCCCTATGGGCATCCATCTGTTGACCCATATTCTACTGCATTTTTTATGCAATTTTTGTGATTCCTTTGAAAGTGCATCTACCTGTTGATTCATTTCTTTAAGCGATTTTTGTGTTGCCTCCTTGTGGGCCTCCATCTGTTGCTCCATGTTCTCCTGCATTTCTCTAAGCGATTTTTGCGTTTCCTTTGTAAGGGCTTCTAACCATTGATTCATGATCTCCTTTAATTCTTTATTAGATTTATTTGTGTCCTTCTTGAAATCCTCTAATAGCATCATGAGAAGTGATTTTAAATCCAGATATTGTCTTTCAGGTGTGGTGGGGTATCCAGGACTTGTCGCTGTTGGAGAGTTGGGTTCGGATGGTGCCATATTACTTTGATTTCTGTTAGTAACGTTCCTACATTTGCCTTTTGCCATCTGGTTACCTCTGGTGTTAGTTGGTCCTGCTGTTGCTGGCTGTTGGTTGGACCTCCTGTGAGCCTGCAAAGCTATTTCTGGCCCCCCTGGATTACTGGGATTCCCCTGGCACAGATTTCTGGGGCCTGCCCTGCTCCTGAGTGACTTTGGAGCCCTGATGTTCCTTGCCCCAAGTGATGTTATATTGGGGAATCCCTGCACATCCAAAGGCTCAGCGTAGTGGATTCCTGGAGCAGAGGTCACCAAAGGGAGGCTGGTAGGCTCCAGCCCTGTACAGGGGTGTGTGATCTCTCCCAGGGGGCGGGGAGTGTGTGTCCCTCTGCAGGGCAGAAGTCCCACAGCAGAGCTGGTGTGTTGGTTACTGCAGACCTGCCCAGCTCTTGGGAGCAGGGTACACACAGGTTGCCTGAGACCCAAGCAATATTATGCCTGTCTGTCTCTGAGCCTGGCGGTCCCAACTTCCCTGATGCTGGAGCAAAGTTGGCAGAGTGCACTCTGCACTCTCTCTGCGGCACAGGTCACTCTGCAGGGGAGATGGCCCACAGCAGAGCTGGTGCCCAGACAACCGCAGCGCTGTCCCGCTTTTGGGTGCAGATGGAAGCCCCAACAGGCCGTGTCCCAAGCAATGTTATATTGGGAGGAACCTGGGTACCTATTTCCTCAGTGCAGTCGATCCAGGAACAGAGGTCGCCAAAGGGAGCATTTCCTTTTTATTGTAGATTTAGAGCAAATATGTCAATTAAAAATTTTCCAAACTTTTGGTAAATGAAAGTAAATCTTTCCCTCAGGCTTTTCTCTAGAAGCAATCACTGTGTTTTTTAATCAGATCAAGTTTCTAAGGATGCGTTTGTCACACTGAGGATGTCATAATGCAGGACTCTTTTTTTTTTTATTTTCTAAGTTTTTTTTTACTTTCAAAATCATTTCCCCTTTCCTGTTTCCTTCCTCCCCGAACGTCCCATAAGCCCCCTTCCCTCCCTCTTTTCCCCATTCAACCCCCTCTCGCTTCTCTGTCTTGGCATTCCCCTACATCCAGTCTTTCTAGGACCAGGGGTCTCTCCTTCCATCTTCTTGGAAATCTATTGATATGCGAATTGTGTCTAGGGTATTCCGAGATTCTGGGTTAATATCCCCTTATCAGTGACTGCATACCATGTGTGTTCTTTTGTGATTGGGTTACCTCACTAAGGATGATATTTTCAAGTTCTGACCATTTGCCTAGGAATTTCGTGAATTCATTTTTTTAATTGCAGAGTAGTATTCCATTGTGTAAATATACCACATCTTCTGAATCCATTCCTCTGTTGAGGGACATCTGGGTTCTTTCCAGCTTCTGGCTATTATAAATAAGGCTGCTATGAACATAATGGAGCATGTGTCCTTATTGCATGCAGGTAAAGCCTCTGGGTATATGCCCAGGAGTGGTATAGCCGGATCCTCCGGGAGTGTCATGCCCAGTTTTCTGAGGAACGGCCAGACTGCTTTCCAGAGTGGTTGTACCAGCTTGCAATCCCACCAGCAGTGGAGGAGTGTTTCTCTTTCTCCACATCCCAGGACTCTTCTACATCTTCTTCCTCTCCTTAATTTAAAACAATGATCTATCATACACTATAACATACAGATTTACTCTATTATTATAATGTCTGTATAAACAGTACCCATTTTCCTGGATGTATCGGATTTTTTTTTGAAATCTATTAATTTATGATTGAATCTATTAATTTATGATTCCTGTTACATAAGTAATGTTGTTTTATAGACTTTGGCACATTTGGCAAGACTCTGTAGGAGTCATTTCTAGAATGACACTATGAATTTAAGAGTCAAGTCATCGCTACTTTAATGGACACTGATAACAAAGTGACCCCACTCTTATGATGTAGTTTGATCAAGTATCTACTAGCCTGTGACCTCTTGCCTCCTGCACTGACTAAGACATAAGTGTTTTTCAGTCTGGAGTGTTAAGAATACCATCACAGCCCAGCGAGGTGGGGAGGTAGGTAAACATACACAGCCAAGCCTGAAAAGTGAGGTTTGACTCATGTGGTGGAGGGAACAGACTCCTCTAATTGTCCTCTGACTTTCACATACATACTGTGACATACATGCCCACACAGACACAATGACTTTGTTATTTAAATTTTATTTTATATATTATGAAAGAATTTGAACATTTTTTGTGTGTGAATGTGAACATTATTAGCCATTTGTATTTTTATGATATGAGCTGCTTGTCAAAACATTTGCCTGTTTTGATATTATTTGTCTGGCTAATTTATGTGTTCTTCTATATTAAAGGACTTAACCCATGGTCTAGTATAGAAGACAAATATATTTTCCAAAAAATAAGGTATTTGACATTCCTTATTGGTGCCTGTGAGATTGTTCCAACAGCTCCTATAGTTGAACATAGTTCACTGATTACCATACAGTCCATCACCCACATCATGTATAGGTCTATTAACAGGAAGTCTGATAAAGAATGGCTGGTGTTTAAAAAAAAATAAGTTTATCTAAGAAAAACAAGAAGAAAAATTTTGGTTTATGTCTCCCATTAAAAGTTAGTGTCTGAGCAGTGCCAATAATGAAAAGTTGTATTTTGCTGATAATATATTGCTATTCTGGTAATTAGCCATTATTATTTTTAGTCACAGGACTACAGTGAGATGTAAAGGTAAAAACTTAAATTAAAAGAAGACAATATTGTTGGGGACACGGGTGCACTAGGGCACGGCATGTGCAAGAGCTGGGTTCAGTCAACAGCACCATGAGAAAATACAAGTATTTGTGGCATTATTTATTCATTCATCTTCATATTGCTTAGAGGCAGTTATTTCATGTGTACCCATATGTATCTACATATCACTTATATAAGATATAAATAAAGACCCTGAGAAGGGAAATTTAAATGACTTTGTTTATCTTGTCAATGTCACCTAGCATCCTATTACCACAATAATAATATTAATTAATGCGTTATTTACTTGCTATGTTTATCCATCAATAGGAGTGATCAACAGATTGAAATCATAATGTTTCACTATATGAAATTTTTGGAAGATATTTAATTTTAATTATTATTTATTATTTTAATTATTTTAATTTTTTATTGAATATAATCATTTACATTTTAAATGCTAAAACCTTTCCCGGTTTCCCCCCTCCCCGAAAACCCCCAAACCTTCCTCCCACTCCCTGCCCGCAAGTATATGCCCCTCCACTGGACCTACTCCCTCCTCCCTCCCCCCTCGATTTCCCTTTGTTGGGGCATCTATTGAGCCTTCACAAGATCAAGGACATCTCCTCCCACTGATGCCCAACAAGGCATTCCTCTGCCACTCTTTTAACTGGAACCATGTGTACCCCTTGGTTGATGGTTTAGTCCCTGGAAGTCCCTGGCCTCTGGTTGGCCTACATCACTGTTCTTCCCACCTCACCTCCTCCAGTCCGCCCTCCAACTCCTCCATTGGGAACCCCACGCCCAGTCCAATGGTTGGCTGCTAGCATCTGCCTCTGTATGTGTAAGGCTCTGACAGGCCCCTCTGGAGACAACCATAGCAAGCTCCTTTTGGTATGCACTTCTTGTTGTCCATAATAGTGTCAGGGTTTGGTGACTGCTTATAGGATGAATCTCCAGGTAGGTCAGTCTCTGGGTGTCCTTTATTTCAGTCTCTGCTCCACACTTTGTCTCCTCCATTGCTCCTGTGAGTATTTTGTTCCCTTTCTCAGAGGAACCAAAGCACCCCTCCCCCGCCACTTCAGTCCTCTTTCTTCTTGAGCTTCTTGTGGTCTGTGAATTGTAACTTATTTTGAGCTTTTGGGCTAACATCCACTTATCAGTGAGTACATACCATGTGTGTTCTTTTGTGATTGGGTTACCTCACTCAGGATGACCTTTCTAGTTCCATCCATTTGCCTTAGAATTTCATGAATTCATTGTTTTTAATAGCCGAATAGTACTCCATTGTGTATATATACCACAATCTCTGTATCCATTCCTCAGTTGAAGGACATCTGAGTTCTTTCCAGCTTCTGGCTATTATAAATAAGGCCACAATGAACATAGTGGAGCATGTGTCCTTATTACATGTTGGAGCATCTTCTGGGTATATGCCCAGGAGTGTTATAGCTTGATCATCAGGTAGTACTATGTCTAATTTTCTGAGGAATCGCCAAACTGAATTCCAGAGTGGTTTTACCAGCTTGAAATCCCACCAACAACAGAGAACTGTTCCCCTTTCCCCACATCCTCTCCAGCCCCTGTTCTCCCCTGAGCTTTTCATCTTATCCATCCTGACTGGTGTGAGGTGGAATCTCAATGCTGTTTTGATTTGCATTTCCCTGATAACTAAGGATGCTGAACATTTCTTCAGGTGTTTCAGAGTCTCTCAAGTTTCCTGAGTTGAGAATTCCCTTTTTAGCTCTGTACCCCATTTTTAATAGGGTTATTTGACTCTCTGGAGTCTAATTTCTTGAGTTCTTTGTATACATTGGATATTAGCCCTCTATTGGATATAGGATTGGTAAAGATCTTTTCCCAATTTGTTGGTTGCCATTTTGTCATATTGACAGAAGCTTTGCAGTTTATGAGGTCCCATTTGTCGGTTCTTGTTCTTAGAGCATAAGCCATTGCTGTTCTAGTCAGGAAATATTCTCCTGTGCCCGTGTGTTCAAGGTTCTTCCCCCACTTTCTCCTCTATAAGCTTCAGTGTATCTGGTTTTATTTCTAGGTCCTTGATCCACTTGGACTTGAGCTTTGTACAAGGAGATAAGAATGGGTCAATTTGCATTTTTCTACATGCTGACCTCCAGTTGATCCACCACCATTTGTTAAAAATGCTATCTTTTTTCCACTGGATGTTTTTAACTCCTTTGTCAAATATTGAATGACCGTAGGTGTGTGGATTCTTTTCTGGGTCTTCAATTCTATTCCATTGATCCTCCTGACTATCTCCATGCCAATACCAAACAGTTTTTATCACTATTGCTCTATAGTTGAGCTTGAGGTGAGGGATGGTGATTCCCCCAGGAGATCTTTTGTTGTGGAGAATAGTTTTTGCTATCCTGGGTTTTCTGTTATTCCAGATGAATTTGAGAATTGCTCTTGCTAGTTTCATAAAGAATTGAGTTGGAATTATGATGGGGATTGCATTGAATCTGTAGATTGCTTTCAGCAAGATGGCCATTTTTACTGTATTAATCCTGACAATCCAGGAACATGGGAGATCTTTCCATCTTATGAGATCTTCTTTGATTTCTTTCTTCAGAGACTTGAAGTTCTTGAAATAAGAATCTTTCACTTTCCGGGCGGTGGTGGCGCACGCCTTTAATCCCAGCACTTGGGAGGCAGAGGCAGGCAGATTTCTGAGTTCGAGGCCAGCCTGGTCTACAAAGTGAGTTCCAGGACAGTCAAGACTACACAGAGAAACCCTGTCTCGAAAAACCAAAAAAAAAACAAAACAAAACAAAACAAAAAAACAAAAAAAAAAGAATCTTTCACTTACTTGGTTAGAGTCACACCAAGGTATGTAATATTATTTGTGACTATTGTGAAGGCTGTCGTTTCCTTAATTTCTTTCTCATCTTGTTTATCCTTTGAGTATAGGAAGGCTACCGATTTGTCTGAGTTAATTTTATCTCCAGTCACCTTGCTGAAGTTGTTTATCAGCTTTAGAAGTTCTCTGGTGGAAGTTTTGTGGTTGCTTAAGTATATGATCATATCATCTGCAAATATTGATATTTTGACTTCTTCCTTTCCAATTTGTATACCTTTGATCTCCTTTTGTTGTCTGATTGCTCTGGCTAAAACTTCAAGTACTATATTGGATAGATAGGGAGATAGTGGACAGCTTTGTCTGGTCCCCAATTTAAGTGGGATTGCTTCAAGTTTCCCTCCATTTAGTTTGATATTGGCTACTGGTTTGCAGTATATTGCTTTCACTACTTTAGTAGTTTAGGTATGGGCCTTGAATTCCGTATCTCTCCAAGACTTTTATCATGAAGGGATGCTGGATTTTGTCAAAAGCCTTTTCAGCATCTAATGAAATGACCATATGGTTTTTTTCATTGTGTTTATTTATGTAGTGGATTACATTGATGAATTTCCATATGTTTTTGAACCATACCTGCATCCATGGGATGAAACCTGCTTGATTGTGGTGAATTATTGTTTTGATGCATTCTTGGATTCGGTTGGCCAAAATTTTGTTGAGTATTTTTGCATTGCTGTGCATATGGGAGATGGGTCTGAAGTTCTCTTTCCTTGTTTGGTCTTTATTTGGTTTAGGTATAAGCGTTATTGTGGCTTCATAGAATGAATTGGGTAGGGTTACTTGTGTTTCTGTTTCGTGGAATAGTTTGAAGGGTATCAGTATTAGCTCTGCTTTGAAGATCTGATAGAATTCCCCACTAAACCCATCTGGTCCTGGGCTTTTCTTTTTCTGTCTTTCTTTTTTATTTTTTATTTATTATTTTTTTGATAGGAGACTATTAACAACTGCTTCTATTTCCTCAGGACTTATGGGATTATTTAGATGGTTTATCTGATCCCATTTTAACGTTGGCACCTGGAATGTATCTAGAAAATTGTCCATTTCGTCCAGATTTTCAAATTTTGTAAGCTCTTATAGTAGGATCTGATTATTTTTTGAATTTCTATAGTTTCTGTTGTTATGTCTCCCTTTTAATTTCTGATTTTCTTAATTTGGGTAGTGCCTCTGTGCCCTCTGGTTAGTCTGGCTAAGGGTTTATCTATCTTGTTGATTTTCTCAAAGAACCAACTCCTGGTTTTGTTGATTCTTTGTATAGTTCTTTTTGTTTCTATTTGGTTGATTTCAGTCCTGAGTTTGATTATTTCCTGCCATCTACTCTTCTTGGGTGTATTTGCTTCTTTTTGTTCTAGAGCTTTCAGGTGCACTGTCCAGCTGCTAGTGTAAGCTCTCTCCATTTTCTTTTTAGAGGCACTTAAATCTATCAGTTTTCCTCTTAGCACTCCTTTCATTGTGTCCCATAAGTTTTGGTATGATGTGTCTTCATTTTCATTAAATTCTAAAAAGTCTTTAGCTTAATTCTTTATTTCTTCCTTGACCAAACTATCATTGAGAAGAGCATTGTTCAAAGTTCACATGTATGTGTGTTTTTCCATTGTTTTTCTTTGAACTTAAAACCAGCCTTAGGCCGTGGTGATCTGATAAGGTGCATGGAACAATTTCAAAATTTCTATATCAGTTGAGGTCTGTTTTGTGACCAATTATATGGTCAATTTTGGAGAAGGTACCATGAGGTGCTGAGAAGAAGGTATATTCTTTTCCTTTAGGATGGAATGTTCTACAAATATCTGTTAGATTCATTTGGCCAATAACTTCAGTTAGTTTCACGGTGTCTCTGTTTAGTTTCTGTTTCCAAGATTTGTCCATTGTTGAGAGTAGGGTGTTAAAGTCTCCCACTATTATTGTGTGGGGTGCAATGTGTGCTTTGAGCATTAGTAAAGTTTCTTTTATGAATGTGGGTGCCCTTGCATTTGTAGCATAGATGTCCAGAATTGAGAGTTCATCTTGGTAGACTTTTTCTTTGACCAGTATAAAGTGTCCCTCCTTATCTTTTTTAGCAACTTTTGGTTGAAAGTCAATTTTACCCAATATAAGAATGGCTACTCCAGCTCATTTTTTTACCATTTCTTGGAAAACTGTTTTCCAACCTTTGACTCTGAAGTAGTGACTGACTTTGTCACTGAGGTGGGTTTCTTGTATGCAGCAAAATGTTGGGTCCTGCTTATGTATCCAGTCTGTTAGTCTGTCTTTTTATTGGTAAATTGAGACCATTGATATTAAGAGATATTAAGGAAAAGTGATTGTTACTTACTGTTATCTTCTTTGTTAAATGTGAAATTCTGTTTGTGTGGCTATCTTCTTTTGAGTTTGTTGAAAGAAGATTACTTTATTGCATTTTCTACAGTGTGTTTTCCCATTATTGTATTGGTATTTTCCACCCATTATCCTTTGTAGAGCTGGTTTTGTGGAAAGATATTGTGTAAATTTGGTTTTATCATGGAATATCTTGTTTTCTCCATATATGGTAATTGAGAGTTTTGCTGAGTATAGTAGTCTGGGCTGACATTTAAGTTCTCTTGGGGTATGTATGACATCTGCCTAGCATCTTCTAGCTTTCATAGTGAGAAGTCTGGTGTAATTCTGATAGGTCTGCCTTTATATGTTACTTGACCTTTTTCCTTTACTGCTTTTAATATTCTTTCTTTGTTTAGTGCACTTGGTGTTTTGATTATTATGTGACAGGAGGAATTTCTGTTCTGGTTCAGTCTGTTTGGAGTTCTATAGGCTTCTTGTATGTTCATGGGCATCTCTTTCTTTAGGTTAGGGAAGTTTTCTTTTATAATTTTGTTGAAGATGTTTACTGCCCCTGTAAGATGTAAATCCTCGCTCTCTTCTATACCTATAATCCTTAGGTTTGGTCTTCTCATTGTGTCCTGGATTTCCTGAATGTTTTGGTTTACCAGATTTTTGCATTTTGCATTTTCTTTGACTGTTGAGTCAATATTTTCTATGGAATCTTCAGCATCTGGAATTCTTTCTTCTATCTCTTGTATTCTGTTTTTGATGCTTGCGTCTATGAATCCTGAATTCTTTCCAAGGTTTTCTATCTCCAGAGATGTCTCTTTTTGTGATTTCTTTATTGTTTCTACTTCCATTTTTAGATCCTGGATAGTTTTGTTCAATTTCTTCACTTTTTTGTTTGTGTTTTCCTGAAATTCTTTAAGGGATTTTTGTGTTTCCTTTTTAGGGGCTTCTGCCTGTTGACGCATGCTCTCACATAATTCCCTATGGAATTTTTGTGTTGCCTCTTTAAGGGTTTCTACCTATTGACCCATGCTCTCCTGTATTTCTTTAAGGGAGTTATTTATGTCCTTTTTGAAGTCTTCTATCAGCATCATGAGATGAAATTTTAAATCCAGCTCTTGCTTTTCTGATGTGATGGGGTATCTGGGATTTGCTGTTGTGGGAGAACTGGGTTCTGATGGTACCATGTTGCCTTGGTTTCTGTTGGTAATGATATTGCATTTGCCTTTGGCCATCTAGTTATCTCTGATGTTAGCTGGTCTTGCTGTCTCTGACTGTGTCTTCTCTGTCCAGCAAGCCTGTGTATCTGTATTCCTGTGATTCTGTTCTCTCAAATACCCTGCATACAGCTGGTTCTCCAGGAAGTATCAGGATATTAGGTCTTCCCTATGGCAGACCTGGCAAGGGTTGAAAGCCCTTTGTGCTGCTGAAAGTACCAGGAGATGGGGCCTTCCCTGTGGCAGAACTCACAGGGGTCAACCACAGCAGAACGAATGGGGCCGGAGAAGGTGAGAACTATTGGATAGTTTTACATTGGTCCTCTGTTCTGCTTTGTGGTTTGTTTGTTTTTTTTTTTTGTTTTGTTTTTTTTTTTTTGTTTTTTTTGTTTTTGTTTTATGCTGCAGATAATCCAGGGACTAGAGCACTTGTTTTCTACCATGGACGTGCATCCCCACTTCCTTCAATCATCTTACTTCATTCCTCTAAATGAAGTTAGCTTATGAGTCACACAGAAGACTGGGGAGAAAATTAAACTCTGAGGATTTCACAGTAACCAAACAGTAATGAAACTCTGCATAATATTTTATCCTTTCAAAACCATTCTTCAGGGTTTGGCTTGATTTGGTCCTGATCATTATTTGAGGGTTCAGATTTTCCTAAGGAACCAGAGATGCCAAGGATTCAGAGTTGTATGTCTAGACACTCCGTGCAGGCAGATCCACCCACCTCAGTTTCAATCTCTTTATCATAGGCTAACAGGGCTTCTGAGTCTTCTTGAGACTGTTGAGAAAAACCAAATGGGGACAATTTTTTAAGCAAAAGGTAGGCATCTTCAAGCTTGTAGGAGGAATTGTGGCTGTGTTAGTTACTTTTCTCATTCTGTGACAAAATATGACTTAGCAGGAAAAGGTTTATTTCAGCTCACTGTTTCAAGGAAAGAATTCCCTGTGGAAGGAACATCATAACAGCTAAAGCCTATAGCTATGGGAGTTTCTCATGCACCTTCTTGGCTCTCTAGGAAGTAGAGGGTTCAGGGTAGTATCAGAAGCAGGCACTGCCTCTACAAGATTTGTTCCTAGTGCCATCCATACTTGCCCCAGTCCTCACCTCTTAAAAACTCCAGATCTAACTCATCACCACATTGTCGCCTGAGGACCAAGTGTTCAAACACTGAGCCTGAGGAGGACATCTCACATTCACACTACAACAGTGGGGAAAGCTTTGCGGATGATGTCTGCAGGTTGTAGTTTGTTCCGAGCAGGAATTTGATTCAATGTGCTGTCCTGTAACTTTTTTTTTTTATAATACTGGTAGTTGAAAAACTTGAGCACATATACTCTGTTTTTACTAATTTATAGAATGCACTCATGGAAGTATATTAACTGTTAGCTTAATTTCAGTTTATTAAGCATAGACAAAATAGTTTTGTAATTGTGAAGGTAAAGACAAAACAGAGATTTATTTTCTTCATTTGGCTGCCCGTTTCTAATATGTAATAGGACACTGACTCATAGGTGCTCTCCGATTGTTCTCCATGGTTCTCCATGGCTCAGGAAGTCTGTAATTTGTAACTCATGTTTGAATAATAAGCTGTGACTGAATAATTTTTTTTCAGTGTACTACTTACCTTATTTTCTGAAAGTGCATTTTAAATATACATTTATTTGTAGACACTTTAATGAGCTCCCTATAATCTTCACTGCACAAATTTTATGTTCTTTCCAGAAAGATTTAGTTGCTTGTCTTTAATCTTCTCTTCCAGATATCTGATTTAACCTTCATTTAAATAGTCTTGATCTCAGATAAATATGTCTGGTTCCAGGGTCAAAGAGATGTCTAGGCAAAATCTGAGGGCATATCATGTGTTAGTTTCAGCTGTGCATTGTCTAAATTTTCATGTTTAAATAGTTAGCAAATATGTCTACATATTTAATGACCTGTACTTTTCAATACATATTTTAATAACTCATTTACCAAAACAAATAGAGAGGTGAAAAGAATAACCTCTTCACTAGTATTTTGTTATTCAAATTCACTTTAAATAACATTCTTAAATTCAATTGTGTGACACCTCTCTATGTAGTCTTATTTTCCTTGATCCAAGGACAGAGATTGTCATCTTATTTTTCCTGGAAAAATTTTTTCCATTGGCAACACAGACTTGTTAGAAATTGTGCTTTAGAAACAAATGGACAGACAATCAAGTTTGTCAATGTTTAGTTTTTGGAGCACAGTCAATTCGAAAGCATATTTTTCTAAGTATGTGAGGGAATATGTGCTTATAAGAAGAGCTTAGGTGTGACAACACAACCAGCTTGTGCCCACTTTCACAAGTGCCACAGTGAATTGCCATCAGCAGATGTATTAAGTATTGACTAAAGCACATGAGGGATCCAATGCGCATTCTGTGCACATTGTGCTGTGTCACTACTGATTGATTTATGTGCCGAATTCCATTTGTAGACAACACTGCAGGGAAGGCCATGCCTCACATGCTTAAAGAAATGCCCTGCAGGGGATGGTTTCACCAGCTAACCTTTCTTGTTGATCTTGTCTCTGTGAAAATGGAAGTATATTGAAGGCTGGCTGAGTCCAGATTAAGTATTAAAAGAGAAATGAAAGTTGATGATTCCCAGTCTTTTTCACTTCCACTCTAGTGCACTCTCTGGGTCACACAAACTCTATGAGACGACAGAGGGCAAATCATATCTGTTAATGGTGTAGTTCATCTAAAGTCTATTGCTTCTGTCTGCCCAACTTCAGTGAATGTGACGGGAGAATTTGCTAACAACAATATGCTGCACATATATCTGTAAAGTGCTTATCATTATAGGTCAAACTTTGTATGACAATTTGCCTTTTTATTTTGCTAAATTGCTAAAGAGGCTTTTTATTTGGTTGCTTTTAGTCTTAGTCTTGGCCAAGCAATTCCTTGTTGGTGAAATATGTTACAGACAAGACTCTGAGGCTAGCCATTCAATGTCAGCTGGCCAGACCCTAGGTCATCACTAGATGATCAGACCAATATCGCTGCCGTTGCTTGCAGGATGGATATCCAGACAGCCATTTCCCAGACCCTCCTGCAGAGAGCATAACCCCACTCTCAATGTTAAAGATCTATGCAGCCTTGGGAGACATGTTGTTCTTTCAAGCTGAAGCATATGTGGTACAAGAGAAGAAGAATTACTACTGTCTGAACTTATGTAAAAGAATAAACTCTAAAACCACTTTGTCCAATTTTAAGTCAGGTCTATTAATTTCATTTATACCACTGGGTCAAAAGCGATTATTTCATCATTACTAGGGACCCAAAAACTTAGAGAACAAGGGGTGCATGCAGACAATATCGAATAATTTTCATCTTTAATTTTTAGTTTTTTCATCTGTAATTTCAATGTGCATCTGCAAATGCTTAATAGAATAGTAAATGTTAGATATATTTAAATAGTGGAAATAGTAAATGAAGAAAATACTTTCAGTTATGTTATTTAAGTATAAGGGATACCTATGTGAAAGAAAATCAATTAGAAAAATAGCAGGTATCATTTGATGTGGAGAATGAGAATATTTATTCTTAAATTATTGATTTCTATTTAAAATCCATTGTAAGATGTTACCTTTGTAAATAGATAGTAAAAATTAAGTTTAAGGAGTAAAGTAAAAACATTTATATATAGTGACAGAATATTGTTCATTATGGGAGATATACAAAATTTTATGATACATTATTTCCATTAGAAACTGAAAGTCTAACTGGAGAAATATTCATTGGGAAATAGGGATTTTGGAGAATGAAACAGCAGTGATTCTGTCTAGCATTAGCATTCATTATTAATATGAGATTTTCAGCATCTTCTTTTTGTGACTACTAACATTTTCTAGAAACATTTAATAAAATATTTTAATGATTCTAAATAGCAGTCATGGCATAGCTATAAAAAGTACATCAGAACAGGTAAATTCCACCTAGGGTCAATGGTAGTTTCCATGGGATACTGTGACCTGCAGCAGATTGTGTCCAAGAGCCTTGGCAGGGCAGCCAGAGAATGAAGAAAGGTCAGACACACATGCGGAAAGGCTGGGGTCAGATACAGTTTTCACTCTGATGGAGCTGTAACTATTACTGCTGCAACTTGGAAATTTAACATGCTTACATATGGCAGAGGCAAAAGGGATGGCTAGTCGTGGTAAGAGGTCTTTGTAAGTAAGCAGGCTGAAGCTGTAAATATCTGAGGGGAAGAAGCTGCTGTTGCTAGGTTTTGCATACTGCATGCTAACAACTGGAGTAGTTAAACTATTGCTTCTGTTATAGCAGTTAACTGTTCCCTTAAATATAAAAGTAGGGAATACAAATTCAAATGAAGAATGCTCACCTGATGACTATACAAAAAGAGAACAAGTGAAAAGAGTAGAAAAAAAAACCTAAAGGACATATCCACATAAGCAGATGAAGGAAACACAAGAATCCCCAGCTCTTGCATGCACACAAATCAGAAATAGATATCGCTGACATATCCGCAAACTGACAAAGCCTAGGTTCTGATACCAAACGGAATGGAA
The DNA here is from genome assembly GCA_036184795.1 of Tokudaia tokunoshimensis. Classification (NCBI taxonomy): domain Eukaryota; kingdom Metazoa; phylum Chordata; class Mammalia; order Rodentia; family Muridae; genus Tokudaia; species Tokudaia tokunoshimensis. The sequence goes on along the minus strand of BTHU01000005.1, from coordinate 7,751,556 downwards.
TGCTGGTATGCTGGCTAAAAGATCTCAGCCTTCTACATTTGCAAAGAACCAGTTACCACATGGATAACTGAAACACGTACAGAAATTATATATATATATAAAAAAATCAATCCAAGACACAGATAAGAAAGTGAGCAAAGTAGAAAAAAAAACTCATCAATACAAAGGAGAAATTAAAAAACATGGAGGAAATCCAACAAGGAAATTGAAATTGTGTAAAATTACTGAACTGAAGTGCTGGAAATGAGTCAAATAAAAACGCTGGAGGAGCTGATGAAATTTCTCAGTGGGTAAAAGATATTTGCTTTGTGAGCCTGGTGATTTTAGTTTGTCCCCCAGATTTTCTGTGTTAGTATAATACTCATTGTTGTGATAACAACATCCCACAGACTTGCCTAGAGGTCAATCTGATGGAATCATTTTCTCCATTGAGGATGCTTCTTCCAAAGTGACATTAGGTTGTGTCCAGTTGCCAAAATCCTAACCAGCATAAGCCCATATGAAGGCGAAAGAAGAGGACTGATTCCATTGAGTTGCTCTTTCCCCACCCCACTAATAATAATTGTTTTAAAAAGAATATTGGAAAGCATCATGAACAGACAAGACATAAGAAGAAATAATATTAGGTATGCATGACAAGTTACAGGCAATAAAGCATCCAGAAACATAAAGAAAACAGAAAAAAAAAGAGCATGACAGAAAATGAGGAAAACAATTACAGAGACAGAAGAAAGATGATCTCATCAAGAAAGCACAGGAAAGAAGCAATTTCATGAGACAAATAAATAAGCCATGGGAGATAGAAAAAAAAAACCCACCATGTCTAAAAGAGTAAGCCAGCAAAAACTCAAGGAAGAAGAAAAAATACAATTTACCAGGAAAACAATAAGTTATCATTTTCTCTGATAAAGCCATTAGAAGTCTATTACTTTCAAAAAAATCTGTAAGTATGCTAAAGAGACCAAACCTAAAAGTCCACAGGGTAAGAGACCAAAGTATGGGTGCTTCAGTTCTTAGAAGGGGAAACAAAATACGCACTGGAGGAAATATGGAGCAAAGTGTAGAGCAAAAACTGAAGAAAAGGCCATCCAAAGACTGCCCTACCTCCGGATCCATCCCATATACAGACACCAAACCCAAACATTATTGCTGATACCAAGAAGTGCTTGCTAACAGGAGCCTGATACAGCTGTCTCCTGAGAGGCTCTGCCAGAGCCTGACATATACAGAGACAGATGCTCACAGCCAACCATTGGACTGAGCATGGGGACCCTAATGGAGGAGTTAGAGAAAAGACTGAAGGAGATAAAGGGGCTTGCAACCCCATAGGATGAACAATATCAATCAACTAGACCCCTGAGAGCTCCCAGAGATTAAACCACCAACGAAAGAGTACACGTAGAGGGACCCATGACTCCAGCTGCATGTGTAGCAGAGGATGGCCTTGTCAGGCATCAATGGGAGGAGAGGCCCTTGGTCCTGTGAAGGATCCATGACCCTTAGGGGAATGCCAGGGTGGGGAAGTGGAAGTGGGTGGGTTGGAGAACACCCCCATAGAAGCAGGGGGAGGGAGAATGGGATAGGGGGTTTCTAGGGGACAAACAGGGAAAGGAGATAACATTTGAAATGTAAGTTTAAAAAGTATCCAATAAAAGGAAAAATACAAACATTAAAATAAAAAAATAAAGAGTAGAGTGCATACAGTAACATAAATAAATAAATAAATCTAAAGGCATTAAGAATATATTTAATAGCATGACAGCAGATAGTGTCCAAAATCTAGATCAAGAAATAGACAATCATTTGCAAGAATCTCTCCATGAACTATTAAAGTCAAGATGTCAAAAATACAAAGCAAAGAGACAAAGTTAAGAGCTGTGAGGGAAAATCCCAAGTCACCTAAGAAAGTAAATGTTTCAATAATAATGACTACATATCAACAACCCGAGAAAACAGGCCATAGACTGATAGAATTCATGCCATGAAAGTAAATAACTGTTCACTAAGGTTATTATTTACAGAAATGCTATCTTTTGTATGCTATTTTAAAATACAAATTAAAGATGAGAGGGAGTCCTGCGTTTAGAAATGAGGCCACCATCATTGCTCCTGTGACTAAGCAGACAGGTGCAGCCAGGTACACAGGGAACACCCAAGTATAAGATCACTAGGGACACGGTCCACCAGGGACCCACCTGCATCCAGGAGCTGGACAGCATCTATTCTGCCAGGGGACATCTTCTCTGCAGGGACTCCTGCGTTTGGAGGTGAGGCCACCATCTTTACTTCTGCTACTGAGCAGGATGTTACAGCCATGAATTCAGAGAACAACCAGAGTATAAGATCACTTGGGACTCGGTCCGCCAGGGTCCCACCTGCACCCAGGAGCTGGGCAGCTCTAGAGCTGGTCACCCAGGGGTGATGAGACAGGCTTGCAGGCACACAGGAGGACAAACACCAGCCAGCAGGACCAACTAACATCAGAGATAACCAGATGGCAAAAGGCAAATGTAGGAATGTTATTAACAGAAATCAAGGCAACATGGCACCATCCGATCCCAATTCTCCCAAAACAGTAAGTCCTGGATACACCAAAACACCAGAAAAGTAAGATTTGGATTTAAAATCACGGCTCTTGATGCTGATAGAGGGCTTCAAGAAGGACATGAATAACTCCCTTAAAGAAATACAGGAGAACACAAGTAAACAGGAAGAAGCCCTGAAAGAACTACAGGAAAACACAACAAAGCAGGTGAAGGAATTGAAAAATGGAAGTAGAAAAAATAAAGAAATCACAAAGGGAAACAACTCTGGACATAGAAAACCTAGGAAAGAAGTTAGGAGTCACGGATCCAAGCATCAACAACAGAATACAAGAGAAAGAAGAGAGAATCTCAGATGCAGAAGATACCATAGAAAATATTGACACAACAGTCAAAGCAAATGCAAAATGCAAAAAGCTCCTAACCCAAAATAGACAGGAAATCCAGGACAAAATGAGAAGACAAAACCTAAGGATTATAGGTATAGAGGAGAGTGAAGATTTCCAACTTAAAGGACCAGTAAATATCTTCCACAAAATTATAGAAGAAAACTTCCCTAACCTAAAGACAGAGATGCCCATGAACATACAAGAAGCCTACAGAACTCCAAATAGATTTGACCAGAGAAGAAATTCCTCCTGTCACATAATAATTAAAACGCCAAATGTACTAAACAAAGAAAGAATATTAAAAGCAGTAAGGGAAAAAGGTCAAGTAACATATAAAGGTAGATCTATCAGAATTACCCCAGATTTCTCACCAGAGACTATGAAAGCCAGAAGTGCCTGGGCAGATGTCACACAGACCCTAAGGAAACACAAATGCCAGCACAGGTTGCTATACCCAGAAAAATCTCTCAATTACCATAGATGGAGAAACCAAGGTATTCCATGACAAAAAAACAAATTTGCACAATATCTTTCCACAAATCCAGCCCTTCAAAGGATAATGAATGGAAAACACCAACAAAAGGAGGGAAACTATACACTAGAAAAGGCAAGAAATTAATCTTCTTTCAGAGAGCCCAAAAGAAGGTAATGGCACAAACATATAAATTACATCAAAAGTAGCAGGAAGCAACAATCATTATTCCTTAACATCTCTTAACATCAATGGACTCAATTCCCCTATAAAAAGACATAGACTAACAGATTGGATACATAAACAGGACCCAACATTTTGCTGCATACAGGAAAAGCATCTCAGTGTCAAAGCTTTACAAACACTACCACAGGGTAAAAGGCTGGAAAACAGTTTTCCAAGCAAATGGTCCGAGGAAACAAGCTGGAGTAGCCATTCTAATATCCAATAAAATAGAATGTCAACCAAAAGTCACCAAAAAAGACAGGGAAGGACACTATACTCATCAAAGAAAAAATCTACCAAGAAGAACTCTCAATTCTGAACATCTATGCTCCAAATGCAAGGGCACCCTCCTTCGTAAAAGAAACTTTACTAAAGCTTAAAGGACACATTGCACCTCACACAATAACTGTGAGTGACTTCAGCAACCCTCTCTCCTCAATGGACAGATCAGGGAAACACAAACTAAACAGAGACACAATGAAACTAACAGAAGTTTTGGAGCAAATGGATTTAATAGATATCTATGGAATATTTCATCCTAAATCAAAAAAAATATGCCTTCTTCTCAGCACCTCATGGTACCTTCTCCAAAACTGACCATATAATTGGTCACAAAACAGACCTCAACAGATATAAGAAGATTGAACTAATCCCATGCCTCCTATTAGATCACTATAGAGTAAGGGTTGTCTTCAATAGCAACAAAAGCAGTAGAAAACCCACATACACATGGAAGCTGAACAATGCTCTACTCAATGATACCTTGGTCAAGGAAGAAATAAAGAAAGAAATCAAAGACTTTTTAGAATTTAATGAAAATGAAGGCACAACATACCCAAATTTTTGGGACACAATGAAAGCAGTGATAAGAGGAAAGTCTGTAGCTCTGAGTGCCTCCAAAAAGAAGCTGGAGAAAGCATACACTAGCAGCTTAACAGCACACCTGAAATCTTTAGAACAGAAAGAAGCTAATACACCCAAGAGGAGTAGAAGGCAGGAAATCATCAAACTCAGGGCTGAAATCAACCAAGTAGAAACAAAAAGAACTATACAAATAATAAACTAAACCAGGAGCTGGTTCTTTGAGAAAATCAGCAAGATAGATAAACCCTTAGCCAGACTAACCAGAGGGCACAGAGACAGTATCCAAATTAACAAAATCAAAAATGAAAAGGGAGATATAATAACAGAAACTGAGGACATTCAAAAAGTCATCAGATCCTACTACAAAAGCCTGTATTCAACACAACTAGAAAATCTGGAGGAAATGGTCAATTTCCTAGACATATAACAAATATCAAAGTTAAATCAGAATCAGGTAGACCATCTAAATGGTCCCATAACTCCTAAAGAAATAGAAGTGGTCATTGACAGTCTTCCCCCCCCACACACAAAAAAAGCGCAGGACCAGATGGTTTTAGTGCAGAATTCTATCAGACCTTCAAAGAAGACCTAACACCGGTACTCTTCAAACTATTTCACAAAATAGAAACAGAAGAAATACTACCCAACTCGTTCTATGAAGCCACAATTTTGCTGATACCAAAACCACACAAAGATCGAACAAAGAAAGAGAACTTCAGACCAATTTTCCTTATGAATATCGATGCAAAAATATTCAATAAAATTCTTGCCAACCAAATCCAAGAACACATCAAAATGATCATTCACCATAATCAAGTAGTCTTCATCCCAGGGATGCAGGGATGGTTCAATATAAGGAAGTCCATCAATGTAATCCACTACATAAACAATCTCAAAGAAAAAAACCACATGGTCATTTCATTAGATGCTGAAAAAGCATTTGACAAAATTCAGCATCCTTTCATGTTAAAAGTCTTGGAAAGAACAGGAATTCAAGGCCCATACCTAAATATAGTAAAAGTAAAATACAGCAAACCAGTAGCCTACATCAAACTAAAAGGAGAGAAACTTCAAACAATCCCACTAAAATCAGACCGCTGCCCTCGCACTCTATATTTATTCAACATAGTACTTGAATTTCTAACTAGAGCAATTAGACAGCAAAAGGAGGTCAAAGGGGTACATATTGGAAAGAAAGAAGTCAAATTATCACTATTTGCAGATGATATGATTGTATACTTAAGCGACCCAAAAAGCTACACCAAAGAACTCCTACAGCTGATAAACAACTTCAGCAAAGCAGCTGGATATAAAATTAACCCAAACAAATCAGTAGACTTCCTATATTCAAAGGATAAACAGGCTGAGAAAGAAATTAGGGAAACAACACCCTTCACAATAGTCCCAAACAATATAAAGTATCTTGGTGTGACTCTAACCAAACAAGTGTAAGATCTATATGAGAAGACCTTCAAGTCTCTAAAGAAAAAAATCAAAGAAGACCTCAAAAGATAGGAAGATCTCCCATGCCCATGGATTGGCAGGATTAATATAGTAAAAATGGACATCTTGCCAAAAGCAATCTACAGATTCAATGCAATCCCCATCAAAATCCCGACTCAATTCTTCATAGAGTTAGAAAGAGCAATTCAAAAATTCATGTGGAATAACAGAAAACCTAGGAGAGCTAAAACTATTCTCAACAGTAAAAGAACTTCTGGGGGAATCAGTATCCTGGACCTCAAGCAGTATTACAGAACAATAGTGTCAAAAACTGCATGCTATTGGTACAGTGACAGGCAGGTAGATCAATGGAATAGAAGTGAAGACCCAGAAATGAGCCCACACACCTATAGTTCCTTGATCTTTGACAAAGGAACTAAAACCATTCAGTGGAAAAAAGATAGCCTTTTCAACAAATGGTACTGGCTCAACTGGCGGCTAGCATATGGAAGAATGAAAATTGATCCTTTCTTATCTCCTTGTACTAAGCTCAAGCCTAAGTGGATAAAGGACCTCCACATAAAACCAGACACACTGAAACTAATAGAAAAGAAACTGGGAAGAGCCTTGAACACATGGGCACAGGGGAAAAGTTCCTGAACAGAACACAAATAGCTTATGCTGTAAGATCAAGAATTGACAAATGGGACCTCATAAAATTACAAAGTTTCTGTAAGGCAAAGGACACTGTCAATAAGACAAAATGGCAACCAACAAATTGAGAAAAGATCTTTACCAACCCTACATCTGACAGAGGGCTAATATCCAATATATACAAAGAACTCAAGAATTTATACTCCAGAGAGCCAAATAACCCTATTAAAAAATGGGCTACAGAGCTAAACAAAGAATTTTCACCTGAGGAATATTGAATGGCTGAAAAGCACCTAAAGAAACGTTCAACATCCTTAGTCATCAGGGAAATGCAAATCAAAATAACCCTGAGATTTCACCTCATACCAGTCAGAATGGCTAAGATCAAAAACTCAGGAGACAGCAGGTACTGGCAAGGATGTGGGGAAAGAGGAACATTTCTCCATTGTTGGTGGGATTGCAAGCTGGGACAACCACTCTGGAAAGCAGTCTGGTGGTTCCTCGGAAAACTGGGCATGACACTTCCAAATGACCCTGTTATACCACTCCTGGGCATATACCCAGAGGATTCCCCAACATGTAATAAGGACACATGCTCCACTATGTTCATAGCAGCCCTATTTATAATCACCAGAAGCTGGAAAGAACCCAGATGTCCCTCAACAGAGGAATGGATTCAGAAAATGTGGTATATTTACACAGTGGAATACTATTCAGCTGTTAAAAACAATGAATTCATGAAATTCTTAGGCAAATGGTTGGAACTGGATAATATCATCCTAAGTAAGGTAACCCAATCACAAAAGAACACACATGGTATGCACTCATTGATAAGTGGATATTAGCCCAGAAGCTCGGAATACCCAACACAATTCACACATCAAATGATGCCCAAGAAGAAGGAAGAACAAAGTATAATACTCTGGTTCTTCTTAGAAGGGGGAACAAAATACCTATAGAAGGAGATACAGAGACAAAGGGTGGAGCAAACTGAGGGAAAGACCATCCTAAGACTATCCCACCTAGTGATCCATCCCATATACAGTTACAAAACCCAGACACTATTATCTATGCCCACAGGTACTTGCTGACTGGAGCTGGATATAGCTGTTACCTGTGAGGTTCTGTTAGTGCATGACAAATACAGAGGGGGATACTCTCAACCAGCCTTTGAACTGAGCACAAGTTCCCCAATTGTGGAGCTAGAGAAAGGATCCAAGTATCTAAAGGGGTTTGCAGTCCCGTAGGAGGAGCAAAGGTTCACGGTAATATCAAAAGCAGGCATTGTCTCTCCAAGATTTGTTCCTAGTGCCATCCATACTTGCCCCAAACAGTCCTCACCTCTTAAAGACTCCAGATCTAACTCATCACCTCATTGTCTCCTGAGGATCAAGTGTTCAAACACTGAGCCTGAGGAGGACATCTCACATTCACACTGCAACAGTGGGGAAAGCTTTGCATGAGACCTAACGGATGGGACACTGAATGCTGCACTGAGGATGATGTCTTCAGGTTGTAGTTGGTTCTGAGCAGGAATTTGATTCAACGTGCCATCCTTTAACTTTTTTTTTGTCTTATAGTACCAGTAGTTGAAAAACTTGAGCACACATATTCTGTTTTTACTACTTTATAGAATGCATTCATGCAAGTATATTAACTGTTAGCTTAATTTCAGTTTATTAAGCATAGACAAAATAGCTTTGTAATTGAGAAGGTAAAGACAAAACAGATTTATTTTCTTCCTTTGCCTGCCCGTTTCTAATATGTAATAGGACACTGACTCATAAGTGCTCTCCAATTGTTCTCCATGGTTCTCCATGGCTCAGGACGTCTGTAATTTGTAACTCATGTTTGAAGAATAAGTTGTGGCTGAAAAAATTTTTTCCAGTGCACTACTTACCTTATTTTCTGAAAGTGCATTTTAAATATACATTTATCTGTTGACACTTTAATGAGCTCTCTATAATTTTCACTTCCATAGGGTCACTATAGTAGACATAGCAGCTAGAGTAAGAACTTTGAATGCCCAAACCCATTAAGGGAGAAATTCATTAGAGTGTATAGCAAACTCTCCTGGGAGAGTCAGAGTCTCTTTAATTTCCTGATAAACACTTTTCTAACTTTTGCCCTAGTTTGTGCCCTTTAAGTAAACATGGCTAGGTCTTCCCAGCACACCTTGAGTCTGTCCAGATGAGAGTCTTGCTATGTTATTCTCAGACTAATCTTCTGAGCTCTTGGATGGCTCCTGGCCTATCTCCATCTGGCACTGCCCTCCATGTTCTTCCTGATATTCTTTCCTCTTCCTAGGTCTAACAATCGAGTGCGCTCTTGCTCACTCTCCTCCCCCACCTCTCATCCCCTCTCCCCTCTTCTGGTGGTAGTGATGTTAGGGATAAAATTCAGAGCCTCCTGAATGTTAGTGTAGTGCTGCCTCAAGGAGTTATACTGTCAGTTCCAGAATTCATAAGAAAGAAAGAAAGAAAGAAAGAAAGAAAGAAAGAAAGAAAGAAAGAAAGAAAGAAAGAAAGAAAGAAAGAAAGAAAGAAAGAGAGAGAGAGAGAGAGAAAAGAAGGAAGGAAGAAAGGAAGGAAGGAAGGAAGGAAGAAAAAGACAGCTCAAGCTTGACATTGAATTTCTAATCCTCCTGCTTCCACTTCCTATGAAATTCACTTCTTTATGCTAGTCATGATGACTTAGGCCTTCTGTATGCTATGATACTTTTTATCTACAGTTTGCCTACAGCTTTGAGCACCACAGTCCCTGTCTCTTTTCATTCAAGATACCAGCAGTCACCAGTGAGATTGCTGCCATTCCTTCCAGAAAACAGACCAGGCTTAGATTTTCTTTCTCTCTCTTTTTTTAATAAACATAATTTTACAGGGCTAAAGATGGCAAACAATTGATAAACTAAGGAACTGTTTTAAAGAATGAATATTCCTATGCTAGTCAAAGCTTTCATATTTCCTGGTTTCTTTGCAGAAAAGCCCAGAGAACACTGTTAACACTGACTAATGAAAGAAAGGCTGAAATGGTCTGAGAACTTGGGGGATTATGAGCCCAACACTAGCCTGGTCTACATAGTGAGATTCTGCCTCAAAAAATAATAGTAAAATTAAAATATAAAAATAAAAGTCAGTATAAAAACAACATAGATAGTCTGACATATTCTAGCTGTAAACCTTTAAATTTTAGGGTTATAATTAATGTTATACTTTGCTAGCATATAATTATCTAAATATAGGATAATTATTGGTAGAATTTGAGTTTTTGGGAAAGCTCAAATATCTATTGTTTCTAATGGATGGTTTTACTCAAGTCTGTGAAATAAAAGCTATGAAAGTAGCCTTTTTCCCTCAAAAATAAAATAAAATAAAAGTTTTATTATGAATTTCTATGGGGGCATGGGACAGGAGAGAAGCCCAGAGGGTCAAGAGAATAAATGGAAATAAGCAGCTTCAGGGAATGAGAGGTGGGGGGACCCTCTAGAGAGTACCAGAGTGTCAGGAGGTGAAACACTCTCAGGACTCATTAACGGTAATCTTAGCCAAAATGCCCAACATTGGGAAAGGTAACTCAAAGAGTCCACCTCCAGTAGATAGAAAGGGCCTCAAGTGGAGGGATAGGGTTACTAAGCCTGACCCAGAACTGTTCCTGTCTAGAAGAACTGCAGGGACAAAGATGGGGAAGAAACTGAAGGAAAGGCTGTCCAGTAACCACCGGTCCAGCTTGGGATCCATTTCATGAGGGGATACCAAGGCCTGACACTATTACTGATGCTATGGTGTGCTTACAGACAGGAGCCTAGCACGTTTGTCCTCAACATGCAACTGACTGAGACAGGTGCAGATACTGACAGCAACCATTGCATGAAAGTCGGGGACCCATATGCTTGAATTAAGGGAAGGACTGAAGAAGCTGAAAGAGAACGTGACCCATAGGAAAACCAACAGTCTCAGCTAGCCCAGACCCCAGGGAGCTCCCAGAGTCTGAGCCACCAACCAGGAGCCTGCATGGGCTGGTCCAAGGCCCCTGTCACATATGTAGCAGCGGTCTACCTGGCCTCAGTGTGAGAAGATGTGCCTAATCCTCCAGAGCCTTGAGGCCCCAGGGAAGGAGGAAGTCTGGTGGGGGAAAGAGCACCTTCTCAGAGGCAATGGGGAGGAAGAATAGAATGAGGAACTGTGTGGGGGTTGGGACTGGGGGAATGGCTGGAATGTAAATAAATAAAATAATTTAAATAAAAAAAAGGGATTTCTACTAGTAATCACAACACTGAGGCAGGAAGATCACAAGTTTGAGATCACCCTGAGATATGTAGTTAGAGTCTGTCTCAAAATGCAAATATTTTTCCTGGCGATGATACTCTGGTTCACATTTTCCTTCCCCCTTTTTAAATACATGTGCGCAGTCATTACACAATTTAACATAAAGCCTTAAAACTGAATGCAACCAACACACTCTCTCCTGTCAGAAACTTGGAGATTGTATCCACCATCCTATGTCCTGAATATTTCCTTTTTTTCTTTTCCCCAATTGACAAAGCAGACTTTAAATTGTGTTTTATCTTGTTCAAACTGATACCATTCCAAGACAAAACTTCATCATATCAGACTACAACTGCTCCAGTTATGTGGGGTTTGTAAAGGCTGAAAAGGAAACACGAAGGCATACTGAGAAGTTGTAGATGCAAACCATTTCAGTAAAAGGAGTCAGTAATTTTATGGCAGCCTCCCAAAGGGGACATTTTTGTGAATGAAAGTTTCTGCCATTAAGAATAAGGAACTTCTAGTTTTTCATTATTATCCCGTATTTTTAAGTATGTGTCTATGGGGGGGGGGGGGGACAAAGAGTAAGTACATGTGAGTACCGGTGCCTGAGAAGGCCACTGGAGGGCGCCAGTTCCCCTGGAGCTGTAGTGCATACTGTGACAAGCCCTGGAATGTAGATCTGGGAACCTAACCTGGGTCTCTGCAGGGTCTTCCATTTATTGTCAACCAGGAAAATACTGTTATTTACTTCTCGACTTACTTGAGACAGGGTCTCATTATGGAGTCCTGACTGGCCTGGAACTCACAGAGATCTCGCTGCCTCTGAATCCTGAGTGCTACCACACCTGGACAAAATGCTGTAATTTAAAGAAGACTCAGCAGTGTTTACGCTTTTTGAGTATCTACCATTTTGGTAGATTTATTTAATATAAATATTAATATAAATATTTATATTAAATATTTAATTAAATATATAATATAAATATTAATATAAACCAAAGATTTAAAATGAGTTCTCCGTTTCCTTTGGGTTCAAAGAGTGGCCAAAACAGCATGCTAGCTTTTGAAAACCCAACTCAATGTTTCCTTCACTCCTCCATATACAACATACATTGAAAATTAGTTCCCTTAACAGAGGCCTCAGAAGCCATGATTTTTTAAAAATGGAATAGACATATTATTCAATCAAGATTCTTATATGCTTCTAAAGATGTTCTGCCAACAGTTCTCCCCTCTGTCCACTCCCCTTATGAAAACAGGAAGGGCTGCCAACATGGCTGCTTCTCTCCTCCCACCATAGCCATCCAGAGGTAATATCTCCATCATCATAATGAAGCACACTACTGTCATTCCTTCCTCTGAAAACAGTGCTTCTGACATGGCTCAATTATTTTTAGGTCCCTACTAGTTATTATCAAACCAAGCATCCAGAAGATTCTGATGCCATCCCTATCAGTAAAAGATCCTAAGCAGTGGATTGGTAAAAAGATCTTTTATCCTACAGCCAACTCAATCACCATACAAACTCCTGGACCTCGAAGACCTGACTATCATCACCAAGAGGTAAGCCACCTCAGAATGCTATCCTTAGCCTTGCAGGCTTCTCAGCTTCCTCTCACTCTCGTTTTTATCATAATTTATCCCCAAATATTTCATTTTATAATTTTTTATTGTTTGTACATGAAGGTACACATGGTTACCCATTTATGCACATGGAGGCCGGAAGTTGGCTTTGCAGTGTGTGTATTGGGGGTTTCTTTCTATATCATTTTTGATTTTCTATTTTTGCAATTAACCAGGAACTCCTGGATTGAGCTAGGCTTACTGGCCAATGAGCTTCAGAGACATGAAAGTCTCTGTTCTGTACCCCTCCAAGTATGGGGTTACCGAGTGGTTTCTAGGCATACAAACTCAGAACCTCATACCTGGGCCATAGGCACTTTACTAACCAGCGCATCTTGCAAACTGAAAAATATTTCTTGGTGATCTTATGATAGGAGAGTAGGAGAAGTTACACAAACAATAAAAACCTGCATGGAGATTAGCATGTGAGAGAAGCCGGTTTGTGGAGGAAGTCTACTCTTCCTCTCTCTGCGTCATCTAACAGAGCCTATGTGAAACAATGCCTGAGATGTCCCAACACAGTCAGATGCTTTTTGAGCTGTTTCCCTCTGCTCCCTAGCCTGCTTCCATACTTAAGAGTGCTTAGTCTTTTCCTAATAAGCTGTTTATTTCTATATTTCTACTACTGGACTAATTTTAAGGGAATGGCTTTTCCATTTCTCCTAATACCACAGAAATACTTGCATATTGATTTTTGAACTTCACACACACACACACACACACACACACACACACACACACACACACAAATAGGAGAGGGAACTATTAGAATAGAAGAGAAAGAAAAAATCCGAAGAGAGCTTGAAGGTGGGACAAAATGGTGGTGAAATATATGTGGCATGAAAGAAGGAGCTGTAACTATTTTGGAGTATACCAGAAAGGTATGCATAAATCATTGTTGGTGAAGCTTAAAAGATTTAACCTACAACCTTTACTCTCCAAGATTTTAATTGTAATCAAAAAATCATTGTTTAAAAAAGTTACATAATCCTTAGTGTAAATTCCTTGCTTGACAACAAGTTCCAAAGACATGGCACACTCAAGCCTGACAATGCCCCACTATCCTCCATTAAACTTAACCACTGGCACAGAAACCAGACTGTAGGATCTCCATTCATTATTTTCTTCCTTTTCTCCAGCACTCATTTTTATCATTCTTCAGCCAACCAGATGAAGATAATTACAAAAGAATCTTACATCTGCCTGTCTGTTACTCCTGAAAAGAAGGATCCCAAGGGCAGGCTTGGTGTGTTCATCTCAATAATGTGACTGTAAAGTCAGCCCCAGGCACAAAGCCTTCACAGCAGGGCGGACCACAGAGGAGTAAGCACACCTATACTATTATAATGGCAGGCCTTATATTTGATGGAACCAATACACCACACTACAGCTAGAACATGCACACTTACATTTGCAACTTGTAGGCAGCTGGCCACACTGTCCACTGTCAGAAAGCAGAGAGACTGATGGGTACTCAGTTCACCTCCCCCTTTATTCAATTCAGAGTGATAAGACGTAACATGGTGCTCCTCATATTCATGAGTCCTTCTTCAGATAAACCCTTTTGGAAAAACCCTCATAAACACCCAGAGGTACGTTCCCATGATGATGCTAAATCTAGTCAAGTTGACAATGAAGATTCGCCATCACGATATTGGAGAACTTTTTAATCCAATCCTTCAGTGTACAGATAAGGAAGTTTTAAAATCAGGTTGGACAATTTGCTGCTTAAACTGTACAATTGGGGTTAGACCTTACATTTCCTTACTTGCATCAGAATTTAATATTTTTATGCTTCATAAAAAAATCTATCCAAGGAACTGAGCATGATATAATCTTATTACTATGGAGGCTGAGACAGAGGAATTCTAAATCCAGTCTAGACTCTGTAGTGAGTTCAAGGCCAGCCTGTGCTACATGTAAAACAATGTCTTTATCTACCCCACCCACTCCCTCTGAAAAGAAAACCTTAGCTAGGGAAATATAACAAAGGGTTAAATGTCAAATGTCAAGGTAATTATTTATGTCACATATACAACTCTTCAATTTCTAATGCAAATATCACCATTAAACACAGCTCGTACCTACAACGTTTTACTTTTGTTTATTTGTTCCTTATACTTCAGTACTCCATGGATGGGACCTGATGTTCAGCTCTGCCAGTGTACAAAAATACCTTTGTTCTAAACCCTGCACGGAATTTTCTGGCTAATTACCTTATCAAAACAGACAGCATCTTAATAATGTTGAGTCCTGTCTCCACTATCCAACCCTGCCTCCTATTCACTGATTGTCCCAGGGTGGTACTGAAAACTGTCACGAGCACTGCAAATCTTGCTTTTCAGATCAAGTTTCCTATTATCTTCAATGTGGATGAGAGCACTTTACCAATGCTAATTTATTGCTCTCCCCCTAAAACAGAATACGAGCTTTTTGGCTCATGGAATTAATCATCAAATATCAAAGAAACTAGCACTCTGAAAAACACACTGTTTTGCTCAGATAATAGGAGACTTACTCAACACTGTTAAGTGGAGCTTCGTGACCAAACAACTAAAAATTTTTTTAGTGATTTGACAGTGCAGTAGATAGCAGGCTTCAAGATAAGATTTAAAGTAGGAGAAATAAACAGTCTCACATTGATTAAACAAGCCTAAGCTCTGTCTCATGACCAATTTCTGTGAATATAGCCTGCCTCTCTGCCAGATGAGATATTGACTCCCTCTTTAGAGACTCCGTTTGCTGACTCAATTCCAGTCCCATCTATCACCATCACTCTTCTATAAGCTCAGCTGCTACTGGACTTACTGTCCCTCAGTCATCATCATACCTAAAATACTCTAGGAAACAAGACGATGTCTCTGAATAGACTCTGGGAAGAGGACTGTGATAACAGAAACACAGTATTCTGAGACTAGAGGAGCTAACTCGACTCCCTTTCACTATATCCCATCAAAAACTAAGGAAGGGAATGGAATTTGACTTTCTCCGTCAGCACACCCAGCATGGTACATGCTGATGGATTCTTGTGCTCCTTAACCTACTGTCATCCTACAAAGGGCCAGCCCAGTCTCACTTCTATTCGGTGAAGGCAATGACAAGCATTACACTGATAGCCAAGTGAGGACTTTCAGCATGGTCAGTGCAGGACAACTTACATATGTTGCTTCAGTTACAGTTATGCCAGTTAGAAGCTGTTGCTGTTACTTTACAGAGACAGAAGTGTGGGAAGAAGGGCTAAGGAACATTGCAAATGGCATAAGATAGAAGAGATGGAAATGGATATAGGCTGGATGCCCAAACCAAAGGCCAATGTCTATTCCAACAATGAGCTTGTTACGACGACCTAGAATTCGTGGAGGAACTTTCTCAAGAAAGGTCTGACTGGCACAGACCTGTATATGAGTGGGAGCTCCCCTCACAGTTTTGGAGCTTGTAGGCATTGGAATCCACCATACTCAGCTAACTTGTTCTTAGGACAGGGACTTGTGTACTGCAGGCTGTCTGGCCTAGGAGTTAAGGATTACCCTGAAACTCTAATCTTCCTGCCTTTCCTTCCTGAATGCTGGACTTACAAGGCATATGAAACCACATCTGGTTTATGCAGTTCTGGGAGATCAAATCCAGGGCTTCCTGCAAGCCAGGCAAACATTCTACCAACTAGGCTCCAACTCCAGGTCCTAATTTGTTCTTTATAAAAATATTCCATTTTTGCCTGACATGCTCAGACTCACTCATTGTCTTATTTCCCTCTCAGTAGATGAAGTAGTCTGTGGAATCAAAACTAAAATTACTTGTTTTATCTTTCCACTTGGTTTACATTTACTAAGCACAGGTAACTTTATGTAACAATCATCCCATCTTTTCCTCCATTTTTATGTCTTTTGTCTAGTTCTCCAAATAGGTTTCTGATGCTCAGATTCACTGTGTGATGTGTGAATTCTTTTTAACAAAACATTTTCTCATTTTATGCTCCCTCACAGGAATGAGATTCACAAATTTCATCACAGTGCTCAAAAGTCATTCAAGTGGTTCTCAGTGCTTTTAATAATGTGCAATAGAAAGGTGATGGCCTCTGTTGTCTCCTATAAAGTTTACTCACCCAAATCTTTATAGTCCATCCCTATTTCTTTGCCTCTTACCAGCCAACCTATTGGTTTCCTGTATGAAGTCCCACATGGACACTATTTACTATTGTTTAAAATTGTGAAATACAGCCTTCCACCCACAAGAGTAACCCCATATCAGAAAATGATAAACATATTTCTAAGTCGAACTGAGCAATACTCACTCTTTAAAATTTCATAAAATAAACTTTATGTATCACTTTTAAGTAATGGAATGAGTCAGAAACTTGGGATGATAACAACTTTGTTTTGTTCACATTTCTGCTGCTTATCAATCTGTGATCCTATTTAATTTTTTTCTTGTTTCTTCAAATATGGGCTTCTCTTTTTAAGATAATAAGGCTAGTTTTTATTATACCATCATAAATAAATCATTTTCTGCATGTTCAAAACATCTAGTCTATATAGTCTTAGAATACTCATAAACCAGAGAATTTTTTTCCAAGAGGAAAAAAAATAATTTCAAATATCTTAAAGCTACCTTAAAGTGAATTTTCAGAGAATTTGGCTTACCAGATCTTAAATAAGTAATCCATATCCTGAAGAATAGAATCAACAGACCCCAAGTTCCATGGGAAATTATCTTATTTTGCCAAGAAATAGATTTATTTTTATGATTGAAGTGTCTGAAAACATAATGACCAATTTCAGTGGAACCACATCCCCTTCCTACTCCTGTAGTTAGTGTGGCATCGTATCACATGACTCCCAAGGTCTCATCCTATGCAAACACTGTAGGATTGCTAAGATAAAAACTTCTGCCTACAAATCTTTCCTTTGTAGCATTTTTTCTAGCCTTATAGTATAAAATAATGAACCTTCTACTCACTATAAATCATTTTAGTTCATATGCCTTATAAATAATACTCTTGACATAATAATGCCATTTAATTTTCCCACCCATAAGTTTTATTTTACCACTAGTTCAGCATACCACTAAATCCTGTAGCAAGACAGGTCCTGGGATCATGGCCAGCAAGACAGCAGATGAGAAAAGAAAACATTTTTTAGGTTATTAAATTTTAAACACAAGTGAATTAAAAATGCAATTTAAGATAAAAATGAATTGAATATTTATGAACTAGCATGATAGGAAAGTTGAAAAGAAATCAAGAGAAGGGAAGAAGAGATCTAAGCAAAATAGAAGCAGTGAGAAGATAGTGGAATCCTGGAGCCGTGAGAACAGAGGGGGAGACTAGACCAGGAAACTGAGCAGCGAGGCAGGGAGAAGAGGGATGAGAGGGGGGTTACTGGGAGATGAACAAAATGAAATATAATGATACTTATCTACATATATATAAACATATATATGGAAATGGTATATTGAAATCTATTTCTTTGCATGTCAACCTAAACTTTAAAATGATAGTTAAATAAAAGACCATGCATTTTAAACACTTTAAAAATAAGTGTTACATATCAGAATTCTTAAATCATTTTCCAAAAAGTAGTACTCTCTCAGATTTTCAAGGTGTTAATTGCCCACAGAAAGGGACTGTGTCTGATCTAATGTTTGGGAAAACATGGGGTTAATGTTAGGCAGTCTTAATTAGAGAGCAATTCCTGAGAGCTCATTGACTGCCCATCTCTCTGAGTTCCTCAAAGCAAGATGTGTCACTGTAACAGAACCATGGAGGCCAGCCTAGGAAATAGCGGATAAAGGGGTCATGTGCTGTTGAGAACAAGGATGACGGGCTCATATCTGTGAAAACAGTTGGGGTTTAGGGGAAACTGAGAAACTGGAAAAATCAAATGTGTGTGAAATCTCTTAAAAGAGATTTTTTAGAAATAGTTACTAGTTGACATTTTTATGTGACACCTTTCAAAATAAAAGTTTACAGATTGGGTGAACCAAATGAAAGGACTCATTGGTTCCAATGTCCTGATGACTTGTGATTTAAAAACAAAACAGCCTCTTGAGAAACCATTTCTGACACCTTGGACACAAAGAAATATTTTGGTACTTCAGTGACCACATTCCATGTCCCCTAACTCATCATTGGGAATCTATTTCTTGGGTGCTTGTTACGAAGTCCTGACCCCCATGTATTTCTGTAGAGGTTCAGTTTTTGCAGAAAGAGTATCCATTGCTCTAGTGAACAAAAGAGGAAAAGGAACTAAGTGTGGTGGTACAGCCTGCAGTCCCAGAGGCAGCAAATGCATCCTCAGTTTGAAGCCAGGCTGGGCCACATAGCAAGACTCTGTCTCAGAGTAAATAAATCAGCGTAAAACAAACTATACTAAAAGGTGAACATCTTTCTCAGGTAGCTCGTTTGTTTCTCTGCTGCTGCAAGAACATAGACTCCAAATGAGATTAAACAGAAGTGTTGTTATGTATTGGAAGTAAACAGTTTGGGATTTTGAATGTTTTGCTTTTGTTTTGTAGTTGGAACAACATGAATATTCTGTCTACTAATATAGAGGGATTTGTTTCTCTCCTATTCTCAGCAGATTGAGATGTCTTCTAATAAGTCACACCTACTATGGTCTCACTGAAGAGTACAGGGAGATCAGGAGGGAAGGCATGAACTAAATCAGGCCCAGCTTTAATTAATATACAAACAAAAAAATAGTATTTGTTCAAGTACAAAAGGTAAACCTTAGGTCAGGCATTTCTGTAGTCACTGACATGGCAGGTTTAACAACTAACCTACACGGAAGTCTTTAATCTTCTCTTCAGGAGAAAACATTAAAACACTCAGAACTTCAGCTTACTAGGGGGCTGATCTGATCAAAATACTTTGTATAAATGTATAAAATTCTCTTGGAATAAGAAAAAATTAAGTAATACAAAAATTCTCTGAACTCTTAAAATGACCCAAAATTGACTATTTTGGATAAATTGACCTTGCTTCCAACCTCAGAAAGATGAATGTATTTCTGAGGCAACCTGGAAAGTCAGTGGGTGATCTGGTGACAGATCAAAAGGACCACTGAACCAGGAGTAAGTTCCACTTGGTGGTATGACAGCTATTTGAAACCAAAGTCCAGGGAACAACTTCAGTTTGCCTGCTATCATTTTGGTGTTAAAGACAAGCACTGGTTTTCTGGATTTGCTTACTGGAATCCACTTTAATCAAGGTGAGGTTCTTGAAGACAAATATGAAAAAGTAAAGTTTGTGTGGCTGCAGAAATCATCATGTCAGAAAAACATTTTCCTTAGACTGATAGTGGATGATTATTCTGGTTTTGTTAGGTTGAATTTTTAAATAGAGAGCCAATTCAGGAAAGGCAACGGAATATTCATCCCTAAAAGAACTGAGTACATCAGCTCAAAAGTCTGTCACCAAGAAACTGATAGCAGCTTCTGGAAAGGAGTGTCCACGAACATACAGCTTAGCATAGCATATAGCACAGTGTAGCACAGCACAGCCCAACGCTGCACAGCACAGCACAGCACAGCACGGGGGCCTTTTCTCAAACATGCATTAGCAATGGTAAACTGCTCATGGTTCATCTATGTTGTTGATGATGGCAGGATGTCCTTAGTTTTGTAATAATAATAACAACAAACACACACATCACTTTCTTTCTGCACTCATTTGTTGATGGGTGCTTCAGGTGTTGGCGAGTCAATAAACCTGGAAGTATATTCTTTTGAAATACTGATGTCAACCCCTTTAGCTACATATACCCAGTTGTGGAACTGAGAACACAAATATCATTTGATCTCACTTACAAGTAGCCTCTGAAAAGCTGGATTTTTAGAAACAAGGGATAGAACAAGCAGGGATGGGGGATTGGAGGGCTGTGGAGATGGTGGTCACTGGGGACACAGTGACACAATCATGAGGCAAATAAGTTCTCTGGTGCTTATGTATAA
Source organism: Tokudaia tokunoshimensis (assembly GCA_036184795.1). Lineage (NCBI taxonomy): Eukaryota > Metazoa > Chordata > Mammalia > Rodentia > Muridae > Tokudaia > Tokudaia tokunoshimensis. The sequence goes on along the minus strand of BTHU01000005.1, from coordinate 7,731,125 downwards.
TACGATAACTATAGTTAATATTAGTGTATGCCTGAAATAAAAGTGGAACAAAAGCAGCATGTGGCTGAACTTCATTTGTTCTACATAATGTGAACATTTTTGTTGTTGCCATTTTGTTTGCTGATTCAGATTAAAAGCTTTGACATACTGTGACTGGAGAGGAGACTTGGAAGCTAAGACATGTCCTGCTCTTGCAGAGGACCAGGTTTAAGTCCCCTGCCTCCACAGCAGGTGGCTTGCAACTGCCTGTACTTCTAGCTCTGGGGAATCTGATGTCTCTCCTGACCTACTCAGGCATCTGCACTTACTCAGCAGGCATTTATACATGCATGTATATGTGTTCATATGAAGATACACGTATAAATCTTTTCCTTAAAGTTTTTAAATACTAAAAGAAAAGTTCCATGTTGCCTGTTTTCATGGGATAAGGACTCCTATCAGGGTAGGCCAAGAAGAACTGCATGGGAGCACATTAGTAGATGGAGTGTTTCCCTGTTGGGTGACGGAGTAGCTCATTGTTATAGTTTGCTAAGAATGTTGCAGGGCCTGATTCAATATTTAGCACAAAAGAAGGAATGAAAAGAGAAAAAAATTACCATTCAAATAAAATTGATGTAACATCAAGTAAAGAAATAATAGGGAAACATAAGAAAATGATAAAACTTTGTTGCCGTGTGTTATGTGCAAATTTCCATCCATTTTTAACTATATAAAATGGCAACATACAGCCAAATTAGACCTACAAAAATGACAAATAAGCTCATATGAATGATTCACGATAAAACATATTCAGGATGTTCGCAGGTGGTAGAACTGTAGGAGAGCAGACTGTGGCAATATAATAAGAACCTTGGTCTCCTGTCATTTGCAGATATTCAGACATGGGTACTGAGCAAAGCTAAGAGTTTGATTCTCTATGGTTTAAAAAAAACTATAGCAGAATTTACATTGATTAGAACTTTTCTACCCCTTGTCCATTTGGAAATACTGAGGGAGCCCAGAGAAGTTCTGACACCTTAACTCTAGGTGAGCACTTGACAGAATACATAGGAAAGCCTGCCCCCAGAAAGTCATGAGGAAGACATTTGATAGTTTGTGAGCTGAGTATATGAGAAGAACAGTAACCCTTTTGGGGCATGAAAATCAGCAGGTAAGTGCCCACTGCATTAACATCGACAGTGCTGCTGGCTGTGATTTCTGAGCTGCCTCACAGTTTTGGAAATCTGACTTGCTATCTATGACTTGGGGAGTCATAGCATCTATCTCAAAGTAACCACAGGGAAAAATAGAAAATAAAGGCTCATAATCATCTGCGGAAATGTGCAAAGGTAGTAGTTTATTATTATGTAATTGTAAGGCTCTGAGTATAGACTGGTTAAGAAATAGCTGGCAGCCCTTAACAACTTCAAGACATTACTAATTTGTTTAACAAATACACTATGTTACAGAATTATCTCCTCTGTCTACAAATATTTGTTGTTGCTGTTTTCTTTTTTAATGCTCTTTGGTTATTTTACTTTTTGATAGAAGAGTTTCACTCTGTAACCCAAGTTGTCCTCAAATTCATGTATCTTCAAGCATAGTCTCTCAGTTGCTATGTACTAAAGGCATGAACCTGAACCATCACTCCCAACATTTTTCAGTGTTTTAAAAGGGAAATTTTTAGGCTGGGTATTGTGGCTGATGCCTTTAATCCCACCATTTGGAGACTAAGGCAGGTGGATCTCTGAGAGTTTGAGGCCAGCCTGGTCTATAAAGTGAGTTTCCAGACAGCCAGAGCTATTCCCAGACAGAGAAACCCTGTCTCAAAAAATAAGAAACATTTGTTCACATTAACAGTCCCCCCAAAATGAGATAAATGTAACTTATAATTAATGTTCCAATGTGGAAAAGGTACATTTATAACAACATCCTAGTGTCATTGGCAAAACTGGGCATGACCTTGGACCCCCCCTCCTGTCACCTCTCCTCCTGACAGCAAATTCTCACTGGTGCACTTAGACCATTTGGCTGACTCACTGTTGCTGTAAAAACAAGACCCAGGCACTGTGTTGACTGCCTCTGAAACTGGGGCAAACTAGTCAGCAGCACCCTGACTATCAGCTGAGCAACCACAACACCCACACTTTGCCAGAGCAGGGCCAGTGTTCGGTGACTACCCAGGACTCAAGCCACTTTAGTCTGAGCAATATGCTTGAGACTGCAGAGCTCTTCTTCAATGTGGACCATGGCTACCTGGAGGGCCTGGTGCGAGGATGCAAAGCCAGCCTCCTAACTCAGCAGGACTATGTCAACCTAGTGCAGTGTGAGACCTTGGAAGGTAAGTCACTCATCCCATTAAAGCAAACAAAGAAACATGATATTGCTCTCTGGACGAAGGGAAAGGGGCTGTGAAGTCCTGGGCAGAAGTCCTGAAGAGGTTCTTGATCCTGGAGTTCAGATGCCCAGAAGCCTGTGATTTAGGGACATTGGTGATGAGAAGTAAAGGTCTCTGTTTGCCTTATTCTCTGCATATAATTTAATATTTCCTTCCATTATGAATGTAGTATGGATAATCCATGTGATTGGGATAATCATTGTCCGAGACTCTTGATACCCAGAAACCCACAGTGTCCCCCAAAGTTGTTCCAGACATTTTCAATGCTTCTACGGTTTGCAATTAGAGTAGATGGTACATTCATCTTTTAACTTGATTTGCAATGTCTTGATAAAGAGCATTTTTAAGATATTGTGATAATTATACTTTAAAATACTGTGTTTCCTTTCCCCTATCTATTTTTATCCATGTAATTACAAACCCTGTTTAGTAAGAACCTTCACCAACCGGCTTAAAGTCTATGTAGAAAAAAAAAGAAACAGGTAATATATTTGGCTTGGAGAGATATTTGTCTAGCTCCAGTTTTTCAGTAATGACTTGAGAATTTGTTTGAGATTTGCCTTTAGCTGAAAGGCAAGGGAAAAGGAAAAACCAGAAGTGTGGTGGATCTACCCTGCGTTAAAATCCTGACTTTGACTTCTGCCACATCTAAGTTAGTGACCTGGTTTATCCAGGCCTCTGAGCCTTGAAAGCCTTCCCCTAGGCACCTGGTAATAATTCCTATTTAGTTACTAAGGGAAGAATAGCTAAGCACTCAGTAAATGATAATTTCTCTTTATTGACATTTTTCTCAAACGTTAACCAAGAATATGCATCAGTAACCATTTTATTAATAAAAACAGCTTTGCTTATTCATTTTGAGAGGCATCTAGATTATTCTGGAAGATGTAAGTAAGCACTTAGAAAAAAACTTTAAGAAAAGGAATTAATTAGTAGATGTGGAGGGGAACAAATCATATTTTAAAAAAAAGTCTGGCGGTGACTTTTCTGGCTTTCTTATAAGGCTGAGGGGAACTGAGATCATTCTTGTATAGTTGGAACTAGTTACAGCCAGAGTTAAGGTGAGATCAGCCTTGCTTTGCCCTTGGTTTTTTTGTTTGTTTGTTTGTTTGTTTGTTTTGTATACCTAGATCTTTCAGATGATAATTCTTTTGACTACAAACAATGATACATAATTCCAAAACAACATACTCAGTTGGGAGTTAGGTGACTAGAAAATGTTAATTACTTATAGAAATGTATGCATAAATTAAAGTAGGGGAAAAACAGTAATCTTTTTTTATTTTTTTATTATTTTTTATTAGATATATTCTTTATTTACATTTCAAATGATTTCCCCTTTCCTGGTTCTCCCCCCTCCACCCCCCCGAAAATCCCATAAGTCATCTCCCCTCCCTCTGTTCCCCAATCAACCCCCTTCCACTTCCCTGTCCTGGTATTCCCCTACACTGCAGCATCCAGCCTTTCCAGGACCAAGGGTATCTTCTCCGTTTGATGTCCAACAAGGCCATCCTCTGCTGCTTATGCATCTGGAGTCATGGGTAGCTCCATGTGTACTCTCTGTTTGATGGTTTTGTCCCTGGGAGCTCTGGGAGTACTGGGTGGCTCATATTGTTGTTCCTCCTATGGCTCTGCAATTCCCTTCAGCTCCTTGTGTCCTTTCTCTAGCTTCACCACTGGGGACCCTGTGCTCAGTTCAATGGCTGGCTGAGAGTATCCCCCTCTGTATTTGTCATGCACTAGCAGAACCTCCCAGGTGACAGCTATATCCGGCTCCAGTCAGCAAGTACTTGTGGGCATCAATAATAGTGTCTGGGCTTTGTAACTGTATATGGGATGAATCACTAGGTGGGGTAGTCTCTGAATGGTCTTTCCCTCAGACTCTGCTCCACACTTTGTTTCTGTATCTCCTTCTGTGGGTATTTTTTATTCCCCCTTCTAAGAAGGACCAGAGTATCCATACTTTGTTCTTTCTTCTTCTTGGGCATCATTTGATATGTGAATTGAGTCTTGGGTATTCCAAGTTTCTGGGCTAATATCCATTTATCAATGACTGCATACCATATGTGTTCTTTTGTGATTGGGTTACCTCATTTAGGATGGCAAAGGAGCTAAAACCATCCAGTGGAAAAAAGATAGCCTTTTCAACAAATGGTGCTAGTTCAACTGGTGGCTAGCATACAGAAGAATGCAAATTGATCCATTCTTATCTACTTGTACTAAGCTCAACTCCAAGTGGATCAAGGACCTCCACATAAAACCAGACACACTGAAACTAATAGAAAAGAAACTGTGGAAGAGCCTTGAGCACATAGGCACAGGAGAAAATCTCCTGAACAAAACAATAGCTTATGCTCTAAGATCAAGAATTGACAAATGGGACCTCATAAAATTACAAAGTTTCTGTAAGGCAAAGGACACTGTCAATAGGACAAAACAGCAACCAACAAATTAGGAAAAGATCTTTACCAACCCTACATCCGACAGAGGACTAATATCAAATATATACAAAGAATTCAAGAAGTTAGACTCCAGAGAACCAAATAACCCTATTTAAAAATGGGGTACAGAGCTGAGCTAAAAGAATTTTCACCTGAGGAATATCAAATGGCTGAGAAGCACCTAAAGAAATGTTCAACATCCTTAGTCATCAGGGAAATGCAAATCAAAACAACCCTGTGATTTCACCTCACACCGGTCAAAATAACTAAGATCAAAAACTCAGGAAACAGCAAGTGCTGGTGAGGATGTGGAGAAAGAGGAACACTCCTCCACTGCTGGTGGGACTGCAAGCTGGTACAACCATTCTTGAAATCAGTTTGGCAGTTCTGCAGAAAACTGGGCATAATACTAATGGAGGACCCTCTTATACCACTCCTGAGCATATACTCAGAGGATTCCCCAGAATGTAATAAGGACACATGCTCCACTATTTATAATAGCCAGAAGCTGGAAAGAACCCAGATGTCCCTCAACAGAGGAATGGATACAGAAAATGTGGTATATTTAAACAATGGAATACTACTCAATTATTAAAAACAATGACTTCATGAAAAACAGGAATCTTAACACAGGGCAAAATACTTACTCAGAGAGAAGTCAGCTGTTGGATAAATTTTATAAAGTTTTGAGTGAAGCCTTTACAAGCAATAAAAAATGCTAATTTAAATCCAAGCAACAATTAAGATGTCTTTTGACATCAAACACACACTGCTCACAAAAAAAAAAAACTTCAGAGAGAAATAAAAAAAGTTGTATCAAAGTTTGAGAATTCTAGGACAGAAAATGAAAAGAGGATACAAATCAAGAATTAAAAGTTACCACCAGGACAGGAGAGATGGCTCAGCGGTTAAGAGTAACTTCCTCTCTGACGGGGGACTTGAATTCACAGCAGCCCCAGTGGACAGCTCACAACCATTTAATATTGCCAGCTCCAGGAGTATCTGACGCCTTAGGCCTCCGAAAGCACCTGCATTCACACGCAGATACCCACCCCTTACATACATATACACACAATTTAAAATGAAATGAATCTGGGTTTTTTGTTTGTTTGTTTGTTTTGATTTGTTTCATTTTTTTTTAAGTTACAAGACTTTTTGCCATGGGGAGTTTTAACCAAAAGATTCCATTGAAAGTAAAAGGAAAGAAGGAAATGTATATAGCATATATCTGGCCTAGAATAGTCACCTAGCTGAATTTAGTATCTTTAATGTCAAGAAAAAAGTTCAGACCCTTTTGGAGACCTCAGGATGCTTCTGTACATGTGCCTACACACATAACTTCCCAAACAAGTAGGAGAGGCAGTGGACCACCTGACAGCATCCCTGTATCCTAGTTAAGAAACCCTGCTGCATGCATCTTTGCTCTATAATAATTACACCTTGTGATTTTCTCTCTTTCTTTACAATATGTATTGTTTTCAGTTATTATGTTTCCAGATATCTGTCCACAGACTCAGAACTCATGATAGCTTATAGGGATTGCCTCCAGCCATACATGATTCTGTGTGCCAGTGTGCCAGACTACTATTTAGAGATACCCAGAAATCCTGACAATCAAAAATCAGTAAACCACATTTGAGTTGTCATAGATGCTGAAAAATTTAAATAAGAAAACTTGTAAAGAATTTTTAAAATGTGTATATGTGCATGTACTTTGGATACATGAATGTATGTGTATGCCACATGTGTGCAGGCATCCACAGAGGTCAAACGAGAGTATGGGTTTCCTTGGAGCTCTGTGAGCAGAAGGTTGCACCCCACCTTATATAGTGAGAACCAAGACATAGTCCCTCTGTCAACTCTGTTTTGCTAATACAAACAATACAGACTGCCTACTTAATTCATTTCTAGAATGCTAGGAATTAAATAGCTCCAAAAAGCAATGTATTTGTTGCTCCTGTAAATGCGCAGGAACATCCTGAGCTAATTCAGGATTAAGAATCAGTCCAGGGCACTTGCTGGGATGTAAATTAAGGACATGAGGACTTCTGTTTACTTTAGTGGAGAATGCACTATAAAAACTGTGGATAAAGAAGAGAAAGTAGAACTTTGTTCCCACAGCAAGTGAGATGTTGAAGCAGGTGCATTTTGCAAAAGAAAAGCTAACTTGGCAAAGGCTAATTTTGTTTCACTGTTTTAAAGCCTGTCGTGTTTAAACATCTACTGATGTGATAGCAACTGACTGTTCGAAAAAGAACACAAAGTTTAGAAGGCACAAAATAAAATTGTCTAGGAAAACTTTAGGAGTCTTCATATTCAGGATTGTGCAGGCTTGTGAGTGTAATTGAGCAAATGTGCTCAGAAATACTCACCCATTCCAAGTCTGACCCTGACTAATGCAAGCACGAACTAGTCATGAGAACCATTGAGTCAGTCTTTCCCCAGAACAAAAGAAGGAAGCCATTACTATGCTAAAAGCTAACACATTATTTTCAGAATCTCGATTGCAAACACTTATGCAAATAGTCTTAGCTCTTAGAAGATGACAAAATGGAGGCAGTAAGACCTGAAGTTTAGTAATGAATAATATATGTCTAAGCATGATGAAAGTGTGTGCTGACTCTGGGTATGGACAAGACTTTAGCTAGGATTTTCATATTTTTCACCTTGCCAGAGAAGGGAATGAATGCCACCCTCTTTATAGTCCTAACAATTGGGTCTCTTTAAAGGGACTGATCTCTAGTCTTTCTCCAACTGTACCTTCAAGTAGTAACTAATGCAGTCACCATACACTAAACATTTTCTAGCTAGGGCCAAAGAAGTAAACACGGATATGAGATAGTGCCTGCTGTGAAGATAAAGGTCTCTCATTCCAGAAAATTAAATGGCTAAAATAAATAAACTCTTAAGAAGGGCAGTGGAGAAGATCTTATCAAAATTCCAAATGCATAAAAACAGTGCCTGGAAACTCCATATCCCATCAGACTTGCACTCATGTGAGAAGACATGTGTGCAAATACTCTTCATTGTGATACTTTTGGAACAGCAAAAGATGGATGCTGTGTTAGTCACTTTTCTATTGCTGTGATATAATACAATGACCAGGGTAAATTAAAGAAGGAAGGGCTTATTTGACACTCTGGCTCCAGAGAGATGAATCCATGACAGCGGAGGCATGGCAGCCAGAGCTGAAGCCGAGAGTTTAAGTTTTGAACACCAATCAGAAAGCAGACAGAGAGAATGAGAACCGCACTGAGGCTTTGAAACCTCAAAGCCCATCCCCCACCCCACCTCCTTACCTCCTCACCCCCCACCCCCCATTTCCTCACCCCCCCCACCCCCTGTGAAGTACTTCCTCCGGCAAAGACACATGTCCTTAGATTGCCTTAACAATGCGACCCACCATCTCGGGGACCAGGTATTCAAATGCAAAAGCCTATAAAGAATATTCTAGTCCAAACCTCTGTAGGTGTCACTCAAATGTTCATCTGTAGGGAACTACATAATTAAGTTTGGGGACATTCTTATAATTGAATATTGTACAGTTGAAAAAAAAATGAAAATCCAAAGAAGCAAGTCTAAGATAGAGGAAGTGATAGATCACTGAGGCACACGAAGTGAGCCAAGCAAAGAGAGCGCCATGTAGAGTATGGTATGTCTTAGCCTCTTAAAAGGTGACAGTTTTTTTAAATGTCTTAAATTTTTTTTAAATTATGTAGCTGCAAAGAATGTGTAAGGATTTAAAAGAAACTAAATACAAGTATTTAAAATATAATTACCTTAAGACAAAAATTAGTGCTGGATGTGTGTGAATATGGTAGATAAGAAATATTTAAAATTTTCCTTGTACACACACACACACACACACACCCACAAATTAAAGAATTAATTCTGTGACAAAGAGTAAAACCGAGTGTAGGAGATAGGCTGTTATTCCTCAGACTTTCTCTGAATCATTGCACATAATTTGTGCCTCTCATTCTAGCTCTTTCATTTGTTTTGAATTTAGAATGTATACATAAAACTGTCATTCTTCCGAAGCACACCAGTGGCTTCCACTAGGCCACAGTGTCAGCTGACCTCTGCCTGTCCTTCTTTCAAACTTCAAGTCCAAAAATTTTCCACTCTTTTTAGACATATTCCTTCATTCACAAATTCCCTTCATCTGATTTTCCTGGGGGGAAAAAAAAAAGTCTGTTCCTATCTATCTACAAATATTGTTAGTAAGGGAAAAAATCACTAGAAATTAAAAATACAAAAGTGGTTAAAATTTAGGCATGAAAGTGAACCAAACTGGAAACATAGTATTTGAGGAATACTTACCCAGATGGCTTTGGAGGACAGCTCAAGACACAAAAACATTTGCACAGTTGGGGAAGCCAGTGACTTACAAGAAAACAGAAGGCAAGTCAGTCAGTCTGGCGGTAGCATTGCAGTAACTGGAGATGAGGGTCAAGTTTGGGTTGAAGAAAATGTTGAGACGTGTTAGGAGTCAGATTATGAAGGTCAGGATGTTCAACATAACACTGAACAAGAGTCACGCCTGTGCCCAGCAACAGACTTCCTGGCACGAAAAACATGAACACACCACCCATCCGGGCTCAGTTTCTTGGTCTATGAAATAAGGATCAAGGAAAAGTTAAAAGCTAACAGTCATTAAAATCATCTTGTTAGTGGTAAAACACTTTATGCATTCTATAAATCTTATTTTTAAATCCTTAAAGCACTCAGGGGCTCTTGTAAGGCACTTATAAGAGCATGGCAAGATAGAAACAGTTCTTAACAAAGAGTAAATTTTATACTAGAAGTTCCTTAACAGCAAGGAGCCTAAGAAACTCGACAGACTGATACAAGAGTTTAATCCTCCTAAACAGGAAAAGGTAAGAGTGGAAGTTAATGAAGAGATCTGGGAGATGCCTATAATTCCAGCAGTTGGGAGACTGAGGCAGAAGGGTCTTGAGTTTAAAGCTAGCCTGACCTACATTTGTTAAACCTTAAGACCCTAGAAAGGGAGCTAAGAGGAAGCCAAAGGGAAAGAATGGGAGACAGCAGTAGGAGAGGAAAGGGAGGGAGAGGAGGGAGGAAGGGGGAGAGAGGAGGAGCTAGAAGAGAGAGGAGAGAACGAAGGGAGAGAGAAAGAAAGAGGGAAGATTCGACATGCTAAAGCACCAAAGAGAATTACAAACTTTTAATACTGTGAGAATATTAAGCTAGAAACATAGAGGAAGAAGTACCTGATTTTATACATACTAATTACATTTTTCATTGTTGTGACAAAATGTCTGATATACATGACTTAAATAAAGTCTTAGTCCATCTCACAGCCTTGGGGACTACCAGTTTACTGTAGCATAGAAGACACAATGGATCAGTCCATGTTGCAGAAGCTTGGCTGTGATCCATTCCCATCTTTATGGATTAGAAGCAGAGCAAAGACTGGTGTTGAGGAAGGGCTATAATCTTCCAGGTCTTCTCCCAATGGGTTTCCTAGCTAGACTTACTAAGTAGACTCTATGACCCAAAGGTTCTACAGTCTCCAAAACAACACCACCAACTGTACACCAAGCATTCTAACATATGAGCCCATGGGCGATATTTCCTATTTAAACCATAACAAATACATATCTAAAAATCTAGATAATTATTAAATCTAATGATAGAACTGAGCATATCAGTTGAGAAATTCTTCATTTAGAGAATAAAAATCAGCATTCTTACACAATTAAATTTTTTAGAAATTAGATGAATACACAGAAGAGAATATTAATTTTGAAGTAGTTTGTATATATTGCTTCTTTATATACTGCATTTGTCTTTTTAAAGGTGAACATTAAACCAGTTATCATCTTATTTATCTCTTGCCATAGCCTGCATGTTTAGACTTTATATCCCTCTTTCTCTCTCCCTCTCTCTGTCCCTTCTTCCCTCACCCTTGTGTGTGTGTGTGTGTGTGTGTGTGTGTGTGTGTGTGTGTGTGTGTGTGCAAGCACATTGGCACTGGAGATGGTACTCATGCCATGCAAGTTTTCTAATATTTTGTGGATCAGAAAACTGAGTTGAGAAAGATCAGTAGGCATCCTTAAACTTGGCACTAGTGAAGTTGGAAAATGGAAAGGGTTCAATTGCTTCATCAGTGCCCTGGATGACAGGGGTGTCTAAAGGAACCTCCTTGGCATAACCTCTAAGAGAGAGGAGATCTTCCTTTTGTTTGTTTGGTGGTTTATTTGGGTTTTTCTTGTGGCTGTTGTTGTTGTTGTTGTTGTTGTTGTTTGTCAGATTCTCCCTAGGTAGTCCAAGTTGGTCCCAATCTCCTGATCTTCCTGCCTCTGCCTTCAGAGGGCTAGGATTGCAGACATGTGGCAGCACACTGAGCTCTCGATTTTAAATTTTAAAAGCAGGTCCAATGAGAAAGCTTCATAAAATAATTTTCCAAAACTATCTGCCAATCCATGAACAGAAAGTAGTGACCCAGGTATTGCTTCATTCACTAGCCCCCTGGCCTTGGATCAACCCCTTCAACCTCAGTAGAAATGTTTTATACCCTGACCACAAACATGCATTCAGGTTTACATAGATACACTTCACTCTGTGAGGCATTCTACAATGCGTTCAAACAACCTAACAGATTTCTTTTATTCTATTGCTGTTTAGAAGCTATTACATTTATGCAGCATGTAAGGATACCACATTCTGCAAAACATCATATTTTCTCATTTACTGAGGAACAGACTACACACCACACTACCTCTATTAATAAAATGGTAGAGTGTACTCCCCACACGTGCTCTGAGGGCAGCTCTCTTGTTTCTCAGTGGCTTGGAAGATCTGTGTCCTTCTTTTTACAGAGAAATAATCTCTTAAATGACTCTATTAAAGCCTTTCAGTTCCTACAGTAAAGATACCTGTTTATCCAGATGTATTTGTTTGCAAAGACTGCTGCTGGCACACCTACTTGAGTGAACATTTAGGAAGATGCAAGAGAAAAAAATAGTAAGCCTGTTCTGAAAACTGTACAACCCTGAGCACTTCTGCAATATCTGTTGGATCATGTTAGTGCTGGGGAAGGAAAGGGGCCCCTTACTCCATTTTCCGGGACTTCAACATTCCAAGATCCTTCCTGGGTCTGAAACAGAGATGCTTCATTGCAACTTCTCATTGGCAGAGAAAAAGTTTGAAAGTTATTTAGCTTAAAAGAAGCATATGTCACTGAGCAAAATATCATGGTTTTGAAAGAAATACCATCACTTCTGTAGCTTCTGTTGGCAAATAATCTTCAGTAGTAAAGAAACAAACTGCAAAATTACATAAAAGTCTGCACTGCCAAAATGACAGCCAAACAAGGCATGGCACACAGTGTAATTGCTTCAAATCGAGTTAAAAAGGTAATTGATTCAATAAAGAGTATCTGTGATACAAAATCTACTCAAGACACTGAAAAAGAATTCCCAGGGATCCATCCCATATACAGTTACAAAACCCAGACACTATTGTGGATGCCCACAAGTGCTGGCTGACCAGAGCTGGAAGATATCGCCATCACCTGGGGGCTCTCCTAGTGTATGACAAATACAGAAGGGGACACTCTCAGCCAGCCATTGAACTGAGCACAGGTTTCCCAGTCGGGGAGCTAGAGAAAGGATCCAAGGAGCTGAAGGGGTTTGCAGTGCCACAGGAGAAACAATATGAGTCGCCCAGTACTCCCAGGGCTCCCAGGGACAAAACCATTAACCAAAGAGTACACATGGAATTACCCATGGCTCCAGACACATAGGCAGCAGAGGGTGGTCTTGTTAGACACCAAAGGGAAGAGAGGCCTTTGGTCCTGGAAAGACTTGATGCCATAGTGTAGAGGAATACTAGGACAGGAAAGCGGGGGAGGGTTGATTGGGGAAGGGGAGCTGGCTTATGGGATTTTTGTGGGAGGGGGAAACCGGGAAAGGGAACAACATTTGAAATGTAAATAAAGAATATTTCTAATAAAAAAAAAGAATTCCATGGTGCGAATCTCAACTCTCAAGAACCATGTGATCCCTCCGCCAGCTGTGAGAGCCTTGCACTCAAGCTCAGAGTGGCTCCCTCTTAACCTCAGGGTAAAGGTAACAAGCTCTCCCTGTGATAACACGTACTTATTTCTTCAGATTCACTTCTGGTCTCCTACAATCTTTTCTGTAATGGTATATTAAAACTTATCTTCATGATATACATATTTTGTATAAATCAACTTTGTTTTTCACATACATTAAAAGCAATGGAGGTACTATTTGTATGTATATTCAAAAGTAGATAGATAGATAGATAGATAGATAGATAGATAGATAGATAGATAGATAGATAGATAGATAGATAGATGATGTTTTAATCTTCAATGTTGAGGTAACAGGATTCGAAGTCAACTAAAAGATACAGGAAAGTGTATTTGAGGGAATTTCCATAAAGGCTCAAGTGAGAAGTGAAGACCCTCTCTTCACGGGTATAGTATTGTCCTCTGAATCCTAGACTGAATAAAAACTAGTGCATGGAAGAAGCCAGCTGAGCACCAGCATCTCTCTCTGCTTCCTGACTGGAGATGCAGCGCAAGCAGATACCTCATCCTACCGCCTACATAGCCTCCCTACCATGAGGACTCTATTGCTTCCTTTTAAAAGACTTTCCTGATCTATTTTATGTGTATGAGTGCTCTGCTCACATATATATGCATGCCTGGTGCACACAGAGGTCATTGGAGCATTACCTCTCATACCTTTTGTTGTGAGAAGTTTCAAAACATATTCTGTTGATGATTTAGATATAGAATCCCTCATTATTTACTAGTTACCTTTTCCTGCAATTGTTATATTGATATAGTCCTCTACCAGATAATATTGTGTATTTTAACCAACACCTGCTCAACACCAACACCCTCCAGGCCTATCTCTGGTAACTACCAACCTCTTCTCTACCTCTATAAGCTCCATTCTCAGGTTTCACATTTCAGTGTGATGTGAACACCAGACCTGCCCTTCTGTGTCTGGCTTATTTTTCTTTTTTCTTTTTTTTTTATTTTCTATATTTTTTATTTACATTTCAAATGATTTCCCCTTTCCTGTTTCCTCCCTCCCCAAAAGTCCCATAAGCCCCCTTCCCTCGTTCTGTTCCCCATTCAACCCCCTTTCGTTTCTCTGTCCTGGCGTTCCCCTACATCCAGTCTTTCCAGGACGAGGGGTCTCTCCTTCCATCTTCTTGGAAACCTATTTTTTTTATTATTTATTTTATTTTATTTTTTAATTTACATTCCAAATCACTTCCCCTTTCCCGTTTCCTCCCTCCCCGAAAGTCCAATAAGCCCCCTTCCCTCCCTCTTTTCTCCATTCAACCCCCTCTCGTTACTCTGTCCTGGTGTTCCCCTACATCCAGTCTTTCCAGGACCAGGGGTCTCTCCTACCATCTTTTTAGAAATCTATTGATATGCTGATTGTGTCTAGGGTATTCCGAGATTCTGGGTCAATATCCCCTTATCAGTGACTGCATACCATGTGTGTTCTTTTGTGATTGGGTTACCTCACTAAGGATGATATTTTCAAGATCTGACCATTTGCCTAGGAATTTCATGAATTCATTGTTTTTAATTGCAGAGTAGTATTCCATTGTGTAGATATACCACATCTTCTGAATCCATTCCTCCATTGAGGGACATCTGGGTTCTTTCCAGCTTCTGGCTATTATAAATAAGGCTGCTATGAACATAGTGGAGCATGTGTCCTTATTGCATGCAGGTAAAGTCTCTGCGTATATGCCCAGGAGTGGTATAGCCGGATCCTCCGGGAGTGTCATGCCCAGTTTTCTGAGGAACCGCCAGACTGCTTCTTGGAAACCTATTGATATGCGAATTGTGTCTAGGGTATTCCGAGATTCTGAGTTAATATCCCCTTATCAGTGACTGCATACCATGTGTGTTCTTTTGTGATTGGGTTGCCTCACTAAGGATGATATTTTCCAGTTCTGACCATTTGCCTAGGAATTTTGTGAGTTCATTGTTTTTAATTGCAGAGTAGTATTCCATTGTGTAAATATACCACATCTTCTGAATCCATTCCTCCATTGAGGGACATCTGGGTTCTTTCCAGCTTCTGGCTATTATAAATAAGGCTGCTATGAACATAGTGGAGTATGTGTCCTTATTGCATGCAGGAGAAGCCTCTGGGTATATGCCCAGGAGTGGTATAGCCGGATCCTCCGGGAGTGTCATGTCCAGTTTTCTGAGGAACCGCCAGACTGCTTTCCAGAGTGGTTGTACCAGCTTGCAATCCCACCAGCAGTGGAGGAGTGTTCCTCTTTCTCCACGTCCTCGCCAACAACTGCTGTCTCCTGTGTTTTTTATCTTAGCCATTCTGACTGGTGTGAGATGGCTTATTTTTCTAAACATATCTTCTGGGCTTATCTGCATTATCATAAATAACAGGATTCCCTTCATTTTTAAGGCTGAATAATATTTCACTTGGGTTTAGCCAACATTTTCTTTGTGCATCTGTTAATAAACATCTGAGTTACTTCTGTAGCTTTGTTGTTATGATTAATACTGCAATAACTATATATGTGCAAATATCTCTCCAATGTGCTGATTTCATTTCCTTTGAGTATGCACTCAGTAGTGGGATTACTAGATCATATGGTAGGTATATTTTTAATATCCTTATCATCTCCCATTTAACTGTTTAGCAAACCACAGTGAAGAAGGCAGTTCAGGAGTTTCCAAGGAGCTGAAGAAGTTTGCAGTTCCGCAGGAGGAACAAAAATATGGACCAACCAGTACCCCCAGAGCTCCCAAGGACTAAACCACCAACCAAAGAGTACACATAAAGTGAAGGATCCCCTGACTCCAGCTTCATATGTAGCAGAAGATGACCATTTCAGACATCAATGAGAGGAGAGGCCATTGGCCTTGTGAATCATCGATTCCCCAGAATAGGGAAATGCAAGTCAGGACATTGGCAGGGGGGGGAAGGGGGGCACAAGCAGGGGGAGGGGAGACAGAATAGGGGGATTTCAGTGGGGTAAAGTGGAAAGGGGTTAACATTTGAAATCTAAATAAAGCAAATATCTAATAAAAAAATTGAAGAAATGTATTTTTTAAAAAAAAAGGAGCCCATGGAACTTGTGTCATGGTTCATTCACATCTTAATGGACCAGGAAGCAAAGAGATTAAACCAGAACCAGATGTTAACTTCAAAGCCTACTCCCAGCAATCCTATTCTGTTACATAGACTACAGTCCCAGCCTCCCAGTACAGTACTAGAAGCTGGGAACCCAGTGTTCAGAGAGATGACTCTATAGGGAACATTCAAAACACAGCAGGTGCTAGGTCAGAAGTATTAGCAATGTGTTCTCAAATTCAGATCAATGAACTTAAAGAATTTTGTCATAGAAAATTGAGGTTTTACAGAGTATGTGATAGTAATTGCATTGATTGACAGCAAAATATAGGATTTGGATGAGTTTAAAGTCAATTAAACATTGCTTTGAATTCCAGTTTGCTTATTTTATTCTAGAGAGTAGGTTGAGTTCAACTGTAACAAAATATGGCACATGGCTTTTTGAGGAAGGACAGACAATAAAATGAAGCTGGAATTGAGTCCAATTCTCTGGCAACACAAGCCATTGACATTTAAAGAATGGTGGTGCAAAAAACAATGCCTGAGTCTTAGAGCACAATATCTTCTCTTCTAGTTCTATTACAACCTCCATACGACTCCACCATTTTGCCCCCTCCCTGGACTTCAGCTTCATCATCTGTAACAAAAGAACACTGAAATCCAGCCATGAGGGCTGTCTACCTCATCCTGTATCTATGTCAGCTCTTCCTAATCTTTCTTTTCCTCAAGGTGGAAACATTTTCAAATTTCTCAAACTATTTACAAAAGATTAAATCTGACCAACATAAAGCCATCTTTAGTGAGGATTCTACAGAAAAAGGGAACTGAGAGAATTAGGGTTATGTTGCAATAGGGAATTTCACTAAATAACTTATAACCCATAGGGTCTCGATGGTTCTACAATGACCATCATCTGCCTTCTGGAGGGGCTGACAACCCATTGATGCACAGTCCATGAAACTGTGCTCCTGACGGGCCTAAATGATTCCTTGAGAGTTCCCTCCCTGGTCCTGAGTTTGCAAGATCACAGCAGGGGTCAACAGCAGCAATAGAAGAGACACACTTGACCAGTGTAAAGTGAAAACTGTCAAACAAAGGACACTTTTCTGTGTATCTGGACCTCCAACAGAAGGTGCAATGTACTCTGAGAGAGAGCATTTTTCCTTTGGTTAACTTTTCATGGAAATGATCAGCCCAGAGATCTGTCTCTCAGTTGACTCTAGATCCCAATGAATTGAGTCAAGATTAACCACTCTGGCCTAAGGATCTGTTTGTTTATTTGCTTGTTTTTAGCTGTATGAAATAATACCAAGTTTCTTAGATAATTTTGGCATTCTTCTGGTGTGCTTCAAAATCAGTGTTTATATTGGCTCTTTCGTTTCTTTAAATATCATCACTCTTCTCTAGTAACATGTACACCTCTGTTAAGGTCTAAGAAGATAGCAAATATGCCTCTACCTTAAAGTTACCACAAACACATCTCCAAGTTTACTTCACTTGGGAATGCTTTATATTTCAGATCTGAAAATTCATCTCCAAACCACTGACTATGGCAACTTCCTGGCTAACGAAACAAACCCTCTCACTGTTTCCAAAATTGACACTGAGATGAGGAAGAAACTCTGCAGAGAGTTTGACTATTTCCGGAATCATTCCCTGGAGCCCCTGAGCACATTTCTCACCTACATGACGTAAGTGGAATTCTGCTAAACCCCAGAGTGGTGGATGATGACCCCTAACAGTTATTAGAGGGACAGTGTACCTGAGTATGTGTGAGAAACCTTTGTATGGTCTGTAATTTTGAATACACAGAGATTTTAGCAACTGGTAAATTCACAACCTAGTTTTTTTAATAGAGAAAACATCATGAATATTAAGCAGATGTGTGGTGGTGATAACCCCTAGGTATAGCGTCTTTGTTTTAATGAATACTCAGTGTGGCTAATCCTTGAAGTGTGACTCTTTTACATGACTCATAGAGTGGGGAAGCCATCACAAATTGCTCTAATGGTCAACTCTACTTTTATCACAGTATAAGTGCCTAACTGGTCCCCTGCTCAAAGTTCAAGTGCCTCTTGGCATAGATGCGTGTGCTTTAGTCCCTTATCAGTGGTTTCAACTTGTCAATATGTGTGTTCCTTATTCTACACTTGATCTTAGCCAAAAGGCCGAAAAGCGATGTGTTCCTTATTCTAAAGGAAATTAAATACTCACATAGTAATAAACAGCACTTAAACTATACCAGTGCTCACAGGACTCATTTGAACGAGCTTTGTACACTCTAGTTATCCCAACTAAAAACAGTTACAATGAATATGCTGTATATTGCACATATAAAATTTAATTATAAGGTACAACATTATAACTAATAGACCTAGGTTCTACACAAGTGCCTGGCACTCAGGCATGTCATGCATTCGTAGAAAGATAATGTATATGCTAGATTGTATGGGTCTAAAAGTAGAAAAATGCTGTGAAAGAAGAAGACTTTGTATGTGACAGAAATAAGGAAAGTGTTAATGAGTCAAATAAAGTGAGCACTGGAGTGCATGTAAGAAGGGCATGGGAGAAAACTATGGATCTAGAGATAGGTTCTGAGGAACAGGAGTAAAGGTGAGGGCAGATGAGCAGATGACAGAGGGGCCTTCTAAAGGGGCAGTTTGAGCCTCTGTCTGTAAAATGACGATGGTGCTACAGTACTGTAGTACCTCCATGATCTCTTCTATTCTGAATCAGCTTTGAACTTAGTCTACTGAATAAAGAATGGAACTAGGGATACCCAAAATGTCTGCTGAGCTGATCAAAACTGGATGGATGCTGTGCCTTGTTGTCCATTGCCCTCGTGTTGTTTGTATTTTGTTTTATTTTCTATATTCTTTTTTTTTACATTCCAAATGATTTCCCCTTTCCCGGTTCCCCCCTCCCCGAAAGTCCCATAAGCCCTCTTTCCTCCCCCTGTTACCCAGTCAATCCCCTCCCACTTCTCTGTCCTGGTATTCCCCTACACTGCTGCATCAAGTCTTTGCAGGACCAGGGGCCTCTCCTTCCTTCTTCTTGGGAATCAATTGATATGTGAATTGTGTCTTGGGTATTCTGAGCTTCTGGGCTAATATCCACTTATCAGTGACTGCATGCCATGTGTGTTCTTTTGTGATTGGGTTACCTCGCTTAGGATGATATTTTCCAGTTCCAATCATTTGCTAAGAATTTCATGAATTCATTGTTTTCAATTGCTGAGTAGTATTCCATTGTGTAATGGATCTTCTGTATCCATTCCTCCGTTGAGGGACATCTGGGTTCTTTCCAGTTTCTGGCTATTATAAATAAGCCTGCTATGAACATAGTGGAACACATGTCCTTATTACATGCCAGGGTGTCCTCTGAGTATATGCCCAGGAATGGTATAACAGGGTCCTCTGGAAGTGTCATGCCCAGTTTTCTGAGGAACTGCGAGACAGATTTCCAGAGTGGTTGTACCAGCTTGCAATCCCACCAGCAGTGGAGGAGTGTTCCTCTTTCTCCACATCCTCGACAACACCTGCTGTCTCCTGAGTTTTTGATCTTAGTCATTCTAACTGGTGAGAGGTGGAATCTCAGGGTTGTTTTGATTTGCGTTTCCCTAATGACTAAGGATGTTGAACATTTCTTTAGGTTCTCCTCAGCTATTTGATATTCTTCAGGTGAGAACTCTTTGTTTAGCTCTGTACCCCATTTTTTAGTAGGGCTAGTTGGCTCTCTGGAGTTTAACTTCAATGCAATCCCCATCAAAATCCCAACTCAATTCTTCATAGAGTTAGAAAGAGCAATTCAAAAATTCATCTGGAATAACAAAAAACCCAGGATAGCTAAAACTATTCTCAACAGTAAAAGAACTTCTGGGGGAATCAGTATCCTGGACCTCAATCTCAAGCTTCCTTGAACATATGATGCCCTTGCTTCAGGTTATAAATGTGTATGCTTAACTTCGGTAAATATTGCTAAACTGTTCACAGCAAAAATAGAACCAATTTTATCCTTCAAACGGTACACAAGGAGGCTTGCATTCTGACACAATTGCTAGCATTTTGTATTGTTTTTAAATTTCCCACTCTGATAGATTAAAAACTAGCCACTTCTCCTTTAGATTTTCGTTTATGAGTGAATAAAACTGGTTACCTGATCTTTATTTGTTGCTAGATTTAATTCTTTACCTGTTTTGTTAGAGTTTATAGAACTTTTTAACAGATATATATTCTTTGTAAATTAATATAGTAGTCTTTTTAGTAATAATAGATTGCAAAGCTATTTTCTTGGTTTGTTGCAATTTAATATCGTAATACTTACTATCAGTATTATATGCTTTGGTGCTAAATATTAAGTTCAGGACCTCACACATATTAGACAAGCACTTTACCACTGAGAACACTCCAGACCCAGTGATCTTTAGTTTTTATATTTATTTACGGTGGGGGACATTTTATGAGATTGGTTAGTTGGGTTGGTTTTTTGAAACAAGGTCTCATGTAACCCATTCTGGTGTAGAACTCAGTATGAAGTTGAAGACAACTTTGAACTCCTAATTCTCCTGTCTCCACCTTCCAAATGCTTGGTTTACCGGCGTGTATCATAAGGTGTTGCCTTGTTTTTGTTTTTACTTTGTTTTGTTTTTCTTGAGATGCTCTCACTAGATAGCTCAAGATGACCTTGAATTTGTGTTCTTCCTTACTGTACCTCTTAATGGTAGGATTACAGACATTTGGTACTGCATTCATACCTGCTGGGCAAGAACTCTACCACTGAGCTACATCCCCAACCCATGTGTGTGTGTGTGTGTGTATATATATATATATATATATATATATATATATATATATATATATATATGTATCGAGACTATAGGTCAAACCATATAGCTCAGACTATACTAGATATACAGTCCAAAGTGGCTCTGACCTCTTAATTCACCTGCCTCAGCTTCCTGAGTGCTAACATTGCAAATGTGTCCACTGCATCTGCCTCCTACAGAGCTATCTGTGTTTTGCCCCACAGTAACCTCCTGCGGTATGACATGTCAGTTCTGGCAGAAGCAAGCCACTTTCTGCAGAGCTTAGAGATTAATTTCAATAACCAACTGTGTACAAATGGGGAACGTTGTCCCACAGTTCTGAAATATTTTTTTCTTATACTCCCTCCAAAATGTTCTGTGCATTCAAGTGCCTATCTAGCCTCCATGAACCTCCATCAATCAGAATTCTATCTTGCACTAGCAAGAAATATCCTGAGGCAACACTACAGCACTGTGAAAGTCAGCCCTGAGAGAGACAGTCTAAGTTTAAATTATCTTAAGCTTTTCACATTTTATATGAGATAATTACTGTACATGAGAAACTTATTTTGAAAATGTGGAGCAGATATTTTTAAATACTTCATAGCAAGAATATCTAAAGGTTCTTCATACTATAATTATGCACAGTTTATGAAACAAAGGGACAGATCCAACAGCGCATTACTGAAGACTGTTTAATACAGGCTGAGATTGTTTTATTTTTCTTCCTTCCTACCAGAACTTTCCAGAAGCATTTCAACTGCTCATCTCTTTTGGAGCCATTTTTTTTTTAAAAAAAATAATCTCTCAAAAATTCAAAGTATTCTGCTATCAAGTTGATAACAAATTTTATTACAGTGACCAGAAAATTACAACCTTTAGGACCTGTGCAGTAGTCCTGACCTCCACCAAGTACTAAACATGTACAGACTTTTGTTGTTACTGCAGTCTTCAATAACAACAGCTACTTATATAACACTGTATCATATCAGTTGATAGAAGTAATCTAAAATGTACAATAAATTCACGAGACAATTCATGCAGGTTGCATACAAATACTGCACCATTTTATCTGCTTAAGCATTTGGAAATTTGGGTGTTGGCAGGGGCAGGGGTGGTTCTGAAATGATTCTTACCATGGGCACAGGGATAAATGAAATGGGAAATCTTGGATTTTAGATGAAAGATACTGTGAATTTCAGGTCAATCTGGAGAAATCTTTAAAGATTCATTTACAAGGGAGAACCAAAGTCTTGACTACCCCAGCAATGGCCTACAGATCATCTGCAGGCTTTGCCCTATGCTGCATGCTCAGGTTCTATAGACTCCAGCCTTGCAATATTAAAATCAGGCAACTCCTCAGCAGTCTAGACAGAAAATGAATACCTTGAGTCAGGTCCACTAATAACGCTTATCTGAATAAAGCAAGCAAATGTGTCCTTGAATGGCGAAAAGCCAAGATAGGATTAGGTAACAACTGTCACAGACCAGAGCGTTCAGTCAGTCAGGGATGCTTACAGGCTTGGAGCAATAGCTCTGACAATCTGCAGAGAAGGCAGAACATGACCAACAATTAAAACGTACATACACTGAGAGAATAACTGAGACATGAAAAGAGTGTGTGCTTAGAAATAGGAACTCATTTCTTATGGACCTGGACCCAGACGTAAAAAGAGGATGAGGGGCTGGAATAAGAAAAGAGCTTAGCCAGGTTTAAAGCTTTGATTCAAAGAAAAGCCATAAAAAGGAGGTCTTTCATGGAGATGCTCGTGTCCATGTACTTCCTGTGTGCCAATCTGAACCCCTCACTTGATGTTCACCACTCTATATGACAAGTACTTTCCTGCTGTGAGAACATAAGGCGAAACGATTGAAGTCTCTCACCGCAGCTGACTGAATAGCTAAACAGTTTAATGTCTGTAACTATGCTCTTTTCTCATCAGCCTAGTGGGGAATTCTTAGGACTGTTGCACACAGAGCTCATTCAATAGCTGCCAATGCTGCTATCATACTTATTCACTGGGACATTGACAAATAGTTAGTCTAAGTCTACATGGCTGGTAACTAAGCACCCAAGTACTGTGCTCCAAGCAGCCATAGTCTACATATGTCACATTTCTTTCTGATCATTTATTTATTTGCTTTTACCTGTTCGTTCTTCTACTTTACAGAATAGAATGATGTATTTAGGAAGATATTGTAAAAGATTTGTTCAGGAGATGAGAATCAAAGCATAAATATTTGAGGGAATTTTTTTTTTTAATTTGTACTGGAAATCTTTACAGCCAAGATAGGAAAGAGTAGATGATGGCTGAATACTTCCAGAGGTTGAATTTCTTTGATTGACTAAGGAAAAGTAGGCAGCAGTGATTCTTCTTGCAGTCTAAGCAAGAGGAAGAGATAACTTATAAGAATTTAATTCTTATTCATAGATTTAAAAAAACTGAAAGTTCAATGTGAATTGAAGTATATAATGTAAATAAGCTACCATTTAACTCATCATTACTTGACATCTTTCTATATTCTCTTTCTATTCATCTTTAAAGAACTAACATCACTGTTCATCTAGAATATTAGCTTTTCTACATTCACTGTCAGTTTTTTATATTCAGTTTGTCGGTATAAATAATGTTCTAACAGGCCCTCCGCCATCTTTGCTCCAGTGACCAGGTAGTTGGGACCGCCAGGCTCAGAGACAGACAGGCATAATATCGCTTCAGTTTCAGGCAGCTTGGGTGTAACCTGCTCCCAGGTGCTGGGCTGATCTGCAGTAACCAGCGCGCCAGTTCCGCGGTGGGACCTTCTGCCTGCTGGAGGGACCCCGCGCAGGGAGGGAGCCTGCCAGCTTCCCTTCCGCGACCTCTGTTCCCGCGGACTGCGCTGGAGAGACCGGTACCCAGGCTCTCCCCCCGATATAACATCACTTGGGACACGGCCTGTTGGGGCTTCCGTCTGTGCCCGAGGGCGGGTTGGCGCTGTAGTCGTCTGGGCGCCAGATCGGCGGGCCATCGTGACCACAGGGTGAGCGGCGCCACGGAGACTGCCCTCCGCCATCTTTGCTCCAGTGACCAGGTAGTTGGGACCGCCAGGCTCAGAGACAGACAGGCATAATATCGCTTCAGTTTCAGGCAGCTTGGGTGTAACCTGCTCCCAGGTGCTGGGCTGATCTGCAGTAACCAGCGCGCCAGTTCCGCGGTGGGACCTTCTGCCTGGTGGAGGGACCCTGCGCAGGGAGGGAGCCCGCCAGCTTCCCTTCCGCGACCTCTGTTCCCGCGGACTGCGCTGGAGAGACCGGTACCCAGGCTCTCCCCCCAATATAACATCACTTGGGACACGGCCTGTTGGGGCTTCCTTCTGTGCCCGAGGGCGGGTTGGCGCTGTGGTCGTCTGGGTGCCAGATCGGCGGGCCATCGTGACCACAGGGTGAGCAGCGCCACGGAGAGTGCCCTCCGCCATCTTTGCTCCAGTGACCAGGTAGTTGGGACCACCAGGCTCAGAGACAGACAGGCATAATATCGCTTCGGGTTCAGGCAGCTTGTGTGTAACCTGCTCCCAGGTGCTGGGCTGATCTGCAGTGACCAGCGCGCCAGATCTGCTGTGGGACTTCTGCCTGGCAGAGGGACGCCCCCTCCCCCCCCCAGGAGAGATCACACACCCCTGCACAGGGCAGGAGCCTGCCAGCCTCCCTTTGGCGACCTCTGCTCCAGGAATCCACTAGGCTGAGCCTTTAGATGTGCAAGGCCTCCCCAATATAAGATCACTTGGGGCAAAGCACATTAGGGCTCCAAAGTCACTCAGGAGCAGGCAGGCCCCAGATATCGGTGCCAGGGGAATCCTGGTAATCCAGGGGGGGGCAGAAATAGCTTTGCAGGCTCACAGGAGGTCCAACCAACAGCCAGTGGCAGCAGGACCAACTAACACCAGAGGTATCCAGATGGCAAAAGGCAAACGTAGGAATGTTACTAACAGTAATCAAAGTAATGTAGGACCATCCGAACCCAACTCTCCAACAGCAGCAAGTCCTGGATACCCCACCACACCCGAAAGACAAGATCTGGATTTAAAATCACTTCTCATGATGCTATTAGAGGATCACAAGAAGGACACAAATAAATCTCATAAAGAGTTACAGGAGACCATGAATCAACGGTTAGAAGCCCTTACAAAGGAAACACAAAAATCGCTTAGAGAAATGCGGGAGAACATGGATCAAAAGATGGAGGCGCACAAGGAGACAACACAAAAATCGCTTAACGAGATGAATCAACGGGTAGATGCACTCACAAAGGAATCACAAAATTTGCATAAAGAAATGCAGAAGAATATGGGTCAACAGACGGATGCCCATAAGGAGGCAACACAAAAATTGCTTAAAGAAATGAATCAACGGTTAGATGCCCTTACAAAGGAAACACGAGAACTGCTTAAAGAAATGCAGGAGACGATGGATCAACAGATGGAATCCCATGAGGAGGAAACACAAAAATCGCTCAGAGAAATGCAGGAGAACGTGGGTCATCAGGAAGAAATCCTGAAAGAGGTAATGCAAAATTACCTTAAAGAAATACAGGAAAATACAAACAAACAAGTGAAGGATCTCAGCAAATCCATCCAGGAACTAAAAAAGGAAGTAGAAACAACTAAGAAATCACAAAGGGAGACAACTTTGGAGATAGAAAACCTTGGGAAGAAATCAGGAGTCATAGATGCAAACATCAACAATAGAATACAAGAGATGGAAGAAAGAATCTCAGGTGCTGAAGATTCCATAGAAAGCATCGACTCAACAGTCAAAGAAAATGCAAAATGCAAAAAACGCGTAACCCAAAACATCCAGGAAATCCAGGACACAATGAGAAGACCAAACCTAAGGATTATAGGTATAGATGAGAGTGAAGATTTGCAACTTAAAGGGCCAGTAAACATCTTCAACAAAATTATGGAGGAAAACTTCCCTAACTTAAAGAGAGAGATGCCGATGAACATACAAGAAGCCTACAGAACTCCAAACAGACTGGACCAGAACAGAAATACCTCCCGTCACATAATAATCAAAACACCGAATGTTCTAAACAAAGAAAGAATACTAAATGCAGTAAGAGAAAAGGGCCAAGTAACATACAAAGGAAGACCTATCCGAATCACATCAGACTTCTCACCAGAGACTATGAAAGCCAGAAGATCCTGGGCAGATCTCATGCAGACACTAAGACAGCACAAATGCCAGCCTAGACTACTATACCCAGCAAAACTCTCAATCACCATAGATGGAGAGACCAAGATATTCCATGATAAAACCAAATTTTCACAATATCTTTCCACAAATCCAGCCCTGCAACGGATAATAGGTGGAAACCTCCAATACAGGGAGAGAAACAACACCCTGGAAAAAATGAGATAATAACCTTCTTGAATCAAACCCAAAAGTAGATAACCACTCAAACATAAAGATAGCGTCAAGAATGGCAGATGGCAATAATCACTATGCCTTAATCTCTCTTAATATCAATGGTCTCAATTCCCCAATTAAAAGACATAGACTAGCAGACTGGATACGTAAACAGGACCCAGCTTTTTGCTGCATGCAGGAAACGCACCTCAGTGTCAAAGACAAACACTACCTCAGAGTAAAAGGCTGGAAAACAATTTTACAAGCAAATGGCCCCAAGAAACGAGGTGGAGTAGCCATCCTAATATCGGATAAAATTGATTTTCAACCCAAAGTCATCAAAAAAGACACAGAAGGACACTACATACTGATCAAGGGAAAAATCCACCATCAAGAACTCTCAATCCTGAATATCTATGCTCCAAATGCAAGGGCACCCTCATTCGTAAAAGAAACTTTACTAAAACTCAAAGCACACATCGCACCGCACACAATAATAGTGGGTGACTTCAACACCCCGCTCTCTGAAATGGATCGTTCAGGAAAGCAGAAACTAAACAGGGACACAGTGAATCTAATTGAAGCCTTGGACCAAATGGAACTAACTGATATATATAGAACATTTCATCCTAGAGCTAAAGAATACACCTTCTTCTCAGCTCCTCATGGTACCTTCTCCAAAATTGACCATATAATTGGTCACAAATCAGACCTCAACAGATACAAGAAGATAGAAATAATCCCATGCCTCCTATCAGATCACTATGGAATAAGGGTGGTCTTCAATGGCAACAAAAACAAAAGAAAACCCACGTACACATGGAGGCTGAACAATGCTCTACTCAATGATAACTTGGTCAAGGTGGAAATAAAGAAAGAAATCAAAGACTTTTTGAAAGTTAATGAAAATGAAGGCACAACATACCCTAACTTATGGGACACAATGAAAGCAGTGCTAAGAGGAAAATTCATAGCCCTGAGTGCCGCCAAAAAGAAACGGGAGACAGCATACACTAACAGCTTAATGGCACACCTGAAAGCCCTGGAACAAAAAGAAGCAAATACACCAAAGAGGAGTAGAAGGCAGGAAATCATCAAACTCAGGGCTGAAATCAATCAAGTAGAAACAAATAAAACCATACAAAGAATCAACAAAACGAGGAGTTGGTTCTTTGAGAAAATCAACAAGATAGATAAGCCCTTAGCCAGACTAACCAGAGGGCACAGAGATAGTATCCAAATTAATAAAATCAGAAACGAAAAGGGAGAGATAACAACAGAAACTGAGGAAATTCAAAAAATCATCAGATCCTACTACAAAAACCTGTATTCAACACAACTAGAAAATCTTGAGGAAATGGACAATTTCCTTGACAGATACCA
Source organism: Tokudaia tokunoshimensis (assembly GCA_036184795.1). NCBI lineage: Eukaryota > Metazoa > Chordata > Mammalia > Rodentia > Muridae > Tokudaia > Tokudaia tokunoshimensis. The sequence continues at coordinate 7,703,602 of BTHU01000005.1, read as the reverse complement.
AGTACCAAAATTAAATCAGGATCAAATAGACCATCTAAACCGTCCTATAACCCCTGAAGAAATAGAAGTTGTCATTGGAAGTCTTCCAACCAAAAAAAGCACAGGTCCAGATGGTTTTAGTGCAGAATTCTATCAGACCTTCAAAGAAGACCTAACACCAATACTCTTCAAACTGTTCCACAAAATAGAAACAGAAGGAACACTACCCAACTCGTTCTATGAAGCCACAATTACACTAATACCAAAAGCACACAAAGATCCGACAAAGAAAGAGAATCTCAGGCCAATCTCTCTTATGAATATCGATGCAAAAATACTCAATAAAATTCTTGCCAACCGAATCCAAGAACACATCAAAACGATCATTCACCACGATCAAGTAGGCTTCATCCCAGGGATGCAGGGATGGTTCAATATAAGGAAATCCATCAATGTAATCCACTACATAAACAATCTCAAAGAAAAAAACCACATGGTCATCTCATTAGATGCTGAGAAAGCATTTGACAAAATTCAGCATCCTTTCATGCTAAAGGTCTTGGAAAGATCAGGAATTCAAGGCCCATATCTAAACATAGTAAAAGCAATTTACAGCAAACCAGTAGCCAGCATCAATCTAAACGGAGAGAAACTTGAAGCAATCCCACTAAAATCAGGGACTAGACAAGGCTGCCCTCTCTCTCCATATCTTTTCAATATAGTACTTGAAGTTCTAGCTAGAGCAATTAGACAAGAAAAAGAGGTCAAAGGGATACAAATTGGAAAGGAAGAAGTCAAACTATCACTATTTGCAGACGATATGATAGTATACATAAGCGACCCAAAGAACTCCACCAGAGAACTCCTACAGCTGATAAACGACTTCAGCAAAGTGGCCGGATATAAAATCAACTCAAGCAAGTCAGAAGCCTTCCTATACTCAAAGGATAAGCAGGCTGAGAAAGAAGTAAGAGAAATAATACCCTTTACGATAGCCACAAACCATATTAAGTATCTTGGCGTGACGCTAACCAAACAAGTGAAAGATCTGTATGACAAGAACTTCAAGTCTCTGAAGAAAGAAATTGAAGAAGACCTCGGAAGATGGAAAAATCTGCCATGCTCATGGATTGGCAGGATTAATATAGTAAAAATGAGCATCTTACCAAAAGTAATACACAGATTCAATGCAATCCCCATCAAAATCCCAACTCAATTCTTCATAGAGTTAGAAAGAGCAATTCAAAAATTCATCTGGAATAACAGAAAACCCAGAATAGCTAAAACTATTCTCAAGAGTAAAAGAACCTCTGGGGGAATCAGTATCCCGGACCTCAAGCTGTACTACAGAGCAATAGTGTTAAAAACTGCATGGTATTGGTACAGTAACAGACATGTAGATCAATGGAACAGAATTGAAGACCCAGAAATGAATCCACACTCCTATGGTCACTTGATCTTTGACAAAGGAGCTAAAACCATCCAGTGGAAAAAAGATAGCCTTTTCAACAAATGGTGCTGGCTCAGCTGGAGGTCAACATGCAGAAGAATGCAAATTGACCCATCCTTATCTCCTTGCACTAAGCTCAATTCTAAGTGGATCAAAGATCTCCACATAAAACCAGACACACTGAAACTAATAGAAGGGAAACTAGGGAAGAACCTTGAACATATGGGCACAGGGGAGAATTTCCTGAACAGAACTCCAATAGCTTATACTCTAAGATCAAGAATAGACAAATGGGACCTCATTAAATTACAAAGTTTTTGCAAGGCAAAAGACACCGTCAAAAAGACAAAGCGGCAACCAACTAACTGGGAAATGATCTTTACCAACCTTACATCCGACAGAGGGCTAATATCCAAGATATACAAAGAACTCAAGAAGTTAAACTCCAGAGAGGCAAGTAACCCTATTAAAAAATGGGGTACAGAGCTCCACAAAGAGTTCTCACCTGAAGAATATCTAATGGCTGAGAAGCACCTAAAGAGATGTTCATCATCCTTAGTCATTAGGGAAATGCAAATCAAAACAACCCTGAGATTCCATCTCACACCAGTCAGGATGGCTAAGATCAAAAACACAGGAGACAGCAGTTGTTGGCGAGGATGTGGAGAAAGAGGAACACTCCTCCACTGCTGGTGGAATTGCAGGCTGGTACAACCACTCTGGAAAGCAGTCTGGCGGCTCCTCAGAAAACTGGGCATGACACTTCCGGAGGATCCGGCTATACCACTCCTGGGCATATACCCAGAGACTTTACCTGCATGCAATAAGGACACATGCTCCACTATATTCATAGCAGCCTTATTTATAATAGCCAGAAGCTGGAAAGAACCCAGATGTCCCTCAACGGAGGAATGGATTCAGAAGATGTGGTATATTTACACAATGGAATACTACTCTGCAATTAAAAACAATGAATTCACGAAATTCCTAGGCAAATGGTCAGAACTTGAAAATATCATCCTTAGTGAGGTAACCCAATCACAAAAGATCACACATGGTATGAAGTCACTGATAAGGGGATATTGACCCAGAATCTCAGAATACCCTAGACACAATCAGCATATCAATAGATTTCTAAAAAGATGGAAGGAGAGACCCCTGGTCCTGGAAAGACTGGATGTAGGGGAACGCCAGGACAGAGTAATGAGAGGGGGTTGAACGGAGAAAAGAGGGAGGGAAGGGGGCTTATGGGACTTTCGGGGAGGGAGGAAACGGGAAAGGGGAAGTGATTTGGAATGTAAATTAAAAAAATAAAATAAAATTAAATTAAAAAAAAAAAAAAAAAAAAAAAAAATAATGTTCTAACATATTTTTAAATGCCTGTAGAGCCTTCTGTCTGGTTCCAGACAAGTTAGATATGTTCAGCTTTGTGTTTCCCTTTCTCCAAACTCTACTTTGTACACATTATGCTCCTGTTTTCACATTCAAACTTCCAATAATATTTTGAGGTTGACTGACAATATTGGCAATTAATCTTGACTCTCAGTTGGATTGGATTAAAAGATGTCCAAGAGATAGATAAAGCATGCCTGTAGATGTGTCTGTAGGAGATTTTCTTCATCAATGTCTAGATTAGATCAGAGGGCTCTCTGATCTAATCAACAGTTCAATCCATAAATGGATTAGTATTTTGAATAAAATATTGGAAGATGACAGTTGTGGTTCCAGTTGAAGGACGTAAGAGGCACGGCTCTAAGGGCTTACCTTCCCTGGCCCCTTTCTGTCTTCACAAGGTCACAGCTATCAGTGATTAATTGGACTGACCAGATGAATGTCATTCAGGTACAGATAGACAACGTTTACTTCCGTCGAGCCTTTCTCAGTTCACAAAGGGCTTGTGAGATTTGGGTTGAGCCTGTGTGAACAACTGTTTCTGACCCAGCTCCCGAGCTAGTGTGAGTGGAAAAGCTCCACTCTGCCACTGTCTTCCCACCATGGAGGAGGGAATCCTCTGAACTGGAGAGGTAGTCAGTCTTCCTCTTGAGTTTATGCCAGGCTGTGCCTCGGTGCTGCAAAGTTGCTTCCTCAACAGCATACTTATCTCCAACACTTGATCTTAGCCAGAAGACCGAAAAGGGATGCATACTTCACTCCTGATTCTGAGTTTACAGCCAGAAACGTCCTTTCAAAGTCTTACAGATGGCTTTGCCTCAAAGGCTTTACTGTCTCCGGAAATCCCGTGGGAAGCAGGGATGGGGCTAAACCGTGTCAGCTGCAGATGATGATGAGGCCTTATCACTTAAAGTTCCCCGGCCATTTAAGAACTGAAAACCTCCAGTGCTACTCTGCAGAACCAAAATCTGGTCTGCCCGAACTATTTGATATTTGTTTGATCATCATAGTACATGTATTAAGTATTCAGTGAAGGTTTGCACTAGATCCTAAGATTAGAATTGTTTTCTAACTGTGGAAGAATTATTTAAGGTGCACATTCCAAGACTGTACTTCCAAAAGGAGGTTTGGCTTACTGGGTCCTGGAGCGTGTCTATAAATCTGCCTTTTATTTAATTAGTTTTGCAGATGAACCTATTGCAGGATGGGAAATTCTCACAACCCAGTGTCTCCAACATGGTTCTATGATATGCTACTTTGGGACCCCAAGAAAAAGTCCTTTATTCACTCAAAGCCTTGGTTATCATCTGATAAAGAAATGTCATTTTGTGCAATATAGAGTTGTGAGTTTTGTAAAAAGGGGATCAGTTACATATTTTGTGATAGCAAGTACACAAAAAATGCAGGGTCTTTGGTTTAAAGATGTTTAGTAATTTCAATAGAAAATGGGATATGGTTAAATATGGGTTCCCTGGGGTGTTTCATAAATCACAGATTTGTGAAAATCACCACATAAACATATGTGCTTATGAAACTGATAAACATGTCCATTGTATCTTCGCTCAGAAATGTTCAACTGTGCTGAATATAAGTCTGTGTTGATGTCCATGGTCTCTGTTACCACCAAAGGCCATGGGGATGTCTGGGGTCTGTACTGTCCACTGACTTCATGATGATGTCCATGGAAGTCTATGATCCATGCTGCTGCCAACTATAAAGGGCAAGGAGGCTCCTTTTGCAGCGGTGTTGATGACTGCAGACTCACAGTCGAGAATGAGATTCATGGAAGGTTTCTGTGACTTCTCCCACCCACACCCCCTACTCCACTTCCACTCCCAAATAATCTAGACAGGAAGCCATTGAAAAGAACTCTTAAAAATTGTAATAGGGATGCTGAAGTGTAGTTCTTCACAGTTGATGGCTTCTGGCAGGGTTGCAGGTGGGGAATTCTTCTTTAAGGTTTTCTGTAGTGGCCTCTGGGAGTTTGACCAACCATGCTTCAGTGAGTGTATGGGCAACACGAATTGACTTGGTATTTTTTGTCTCCTCCTCCTCCTCCTCCTCCTCCTCCTCCTCCTCCTCCTCTTCTTCTTCTTCTCCTTCTTGTTTTGGAGGAAGAAACAAGAATGGAGGATGGATCTGGGAAGTCTGAGAAGTAGATGTGATCTGGGTGCATCATGTGAAATTTCTAAATAATCGATAAAAATATTAATGTTTAAAAATGTTCAAATGTACTTTTAAAAAAGCAAATTTTATTTGAAAATGCCACCTGAGAGAATGAGAAAGGATGCAGAAAGGAGGCAAATGCACATGCCCAGGCTTTTAGGAGGACCTGGTATTTCTATGCAGAAGTAGCTAAGCCCAGGTGAATTCAGCAATGAAAAAACAAACACTGGCACTGTTACTGAACTGCTTTACCAACAGAAAATTAGCAAAAGTACAGTCTGAGGATTAAAGGTGTTAAGGTAGTGGGTGGGGAAGAGCCTAAGAGGTCATCCCTGCAACAGATCTGCAAGTGGGATACAAATCTGGGCCAAAGACAATCTTTCCTCTGGGTTTTGTCCAGTAGTGCCTAACCACCAACTATCCACCAGGGGGCAGAGTGAATCCTGGTAACCTGATTTCCAAAGTATTTCTCTTCCTAGCGATTGCTTAGAAAGATTTGAGGCTGCTATGAATATAGTGGAGCATGTGTCCTTATTGCATGCAGGTAAAGTCTCTGGGTATATGCCCAGGAGTGGTATAGCCGGATCCTCCGGAAGTGTCATGCCCAGTTTTCTGAGGAGCCGCCAGACTGCTTTCCAGAGTGGTTGTACCAGCCTGCAATCCCACCAGCAGTGGAGGAGTGTTCCTCTTTCTCCACATCCTCGCCAACAACTGCTGTCTCCTGTGTTTTTGATCTTAGCCATCCTGACTGGTGTGAGATGGCATCTCAGGGTTGTTTTGATTTGCATTTCCCTAATGACTAAGGATGATGAACATCTCTTTAGGTGCTTCTCAGCCATTAGATATTCTTCAGGTGAGAACTCTTTGTGGAGCTCTGTACCCCATTTTTTAATAGGGTTACTTGCCTCTCTGGAGTTTAACTTCTTGAGTTCTTTGTATATCTTGGATATTAGCCCTCTGTCGGATGTAAGGTTGGTAAAGATCATTTCCCAGTTAGTTGGTTGCAGCCTTATTTATAATAGCCAGAAGCTGGAAAGAACCCAGATGTCCCTCAACGGAGGAATGGATTCAGAAGATGTGGTATATTTACACAATGGAATACTACTCTGCAATTAAAAACAATGAATTCACGAAATTCCTAGGCAAATGGTCAGAACTTGAAAATATCATCCTTAGTGAGGTAACCCAATCACAAAAGATCACACATGGTATGAAGTCACTGATAAGGGGATATTGACCCAGAATCTCAGAATACCCTAGACACAATCAGCATATCAATAGATTTCTAAAAAGATGGAAGGAGAGACCCCTGGTCCTGGAAAGACTGGATGTAGGGGAACGCCAGGACAGAGCAATGAGAGGGGGTTGAACAGAGAAAAGAGGGAGGGAAGGGGGCTTATGGGACTTTCGGGGAGGGAGGAAACGGGAAAGGGGAAGTGATTTGGAATGTAAATTAAAAAAAATAAAATTAAATTAAATTAAAAAAAAAAAAAAAAAAGAAAGATTTGAGGCTGTTTCATAACCTTGGTTCTCAGGATACAGGTTGACATCTACCTTGGCAGTGATCCAGATATCTCTTGCCCTGGTATTATTATTATTATTATTATTATTATTATTATTATTATTATTATTATTTCCTTCAAAGAAGCAGTGTGCTTTTAAAAATTAATTAAAAACTAACTAGAATTTGATACTCATTACAACTTAAAGCATCTCTAAACACTTTAAATGTATTGGGTTCAACTAATTCTCACAATAAGCATACTGAGTGACACTAATATTACTAGGTTTTTAGAAATAAGGGAACATACTAAGTATGCCTGTCCTGAAGCTTATGGTAACAATGGATATGTTTTGATCATGTCTCTTCTACATATTCCGTGTGAAGTTTCATATATACACACATTTAATTATAAGCAAAATTTCATATCATTGGTTTTTTGTTTGTTCAGACAATAGTTGTGCACCATAAACATTGTCTATAAACTGTCTCATATTCATTATAAATTTTCAAATAATATGTCGGTGCATCGTAATTTATTTAATCCTTCCTTTTTGTGATTCTGTAACCAATATCACTGTATCCATACCCACTCTTTCATGTGACATAATTTCTTTAGATTCTCAGAGGTTAAACTGCTTTATAAAAAGATATTCAGTTTTTATAATTTAATAATAGCAGGTTGTGCTTCTCTCCAGATTCTCTCCTGTCCACTGGGATTTGTTTTTTCTCTGTGTCAGAGATATAAAAAAAAAAAAAAGAAAAGAAAAGAAAAGCAAAAAAACCTATAAAACCTGCTTCGAGTGATAATTAAATACTAAAGATGAAACACTGCCAATTTTTACACTGGTAATCTGGCTATGGTAGATGCACCCAGAATGTTTAACTGATGAAAGAAAGAAAGAAAGAAAGAAAGAAAGAAAGAAAGAAAGAAAGAAAGAAAGAAAGAAAGAAAGAAAGAAAGAAAGAAAGAGAGAGAGAGAGAGAATAAACAGACAGGCAGATAGGGACCCCTTCTAGGTGAAAACATTTAAAGATTTATTTTCATTGTATGTGGATGCATGAGCACCTGCATGTATATATGCGTACATAATGCAGCTTCAGAGAATTCCAGAAGAGGGTGCCAGATCTCCCTGGAATAGGAATGGCAGACAGTTGTGGACCACCTAACATGGGTGCTGGGAACTGAATCCCAGTCCTTTTCAAGAGCAGCAAATGCTCTTAACCATTGGAACATCTCTCCAGCTTTGAGTTAGAAACCTTTAAAAAGCTAAAATGAGACTGTATCTGACTGCAGCCTGAAAGGATTAGAGGTATTAGAAATTTTAGCATCTTTATGCTTCTAGAAAAGGCAAAGACCCACAACATCAGTGTAGAAAAATGCAAATAAGTTTGAGGAATTTTCAGCAAGCCTGGTTACTGTCTTAAATACTAAAGAGTTTGGGCTGGAGAGTTGGCTCAGCGGTTAAGAGCAGTGGCTGCTCTTCTGAAGGTCCTGAGCTCAAATCCCAGCAACCACATGATGACTCACAAACATCTGTAATGAGACCTGACACCATCTTCTGGGGTGTCTGAAGACAGCTACAGTGTACTCACATATAATAATAAATAATAAATCTTTGGGCCATAGCGAGCGGGGCCGGAGCAGCAGAGGTCCTGAGTTCAATTCCCAACAACCACATGATGTCTTACAACCATCTGTACAGCTACAGTGTACTCATATACATTAAATAAATAAATAAATAAATAAATAAATAAATAAAAATACTAAAGAGTTTAACAGTCCTAGAATTCAGATAATGTATAGTTAGCAACCTTCTTGGTTTGATGTTTACTGTGCAATCAATGCTAAATGCAAAGTCATTTTTCAGTATTTCATTTTGCTATGAGGAGAAAAGGATGTGACAACAAAATTCAGTAGTTCTAAAAAATTAATTTTCACTTCCTCCAACTTAAAAACGAGAAGCTTCAGAGAAATAAAAAAAATGATTCTGAAAACGCAGAGAAAGCAGAATGTTTGTATGTGTGCTGAATCTCTGTGGCACATTTGCAAGTCATACAACATGTCAGGGCTTCCCCATGGAGACCATTTGGTTAGCTCTGGATTGAGCAACTCCATGACTCAATTAAACATTTGTCAAGTTCAATCTTCACTTGAAAATTATTATGTTGGAAAATACAACATGGTCTTTACTGTCTGTGTCGATGGTCCTTACTGAATGATGGGGCAGCTGATTAGGTGTGAACCAGTGTCTTTCATTGAGGAGTTTTACTGGGGGATGACATACATTTTAAAAGTTATCAAACATAGCACACACACAACAGACCTCTGTTAGTAAACACTTACATCTGAAAATACACGTTGTTTCTTTCTCTATTTCCCATAGGTGCGAACATGAGCTAGCCAACACATCTAAGAACTCTGACCACCTAAGATAATTATTGTTACTGAGCATAACAGCGCATCATACTTTCCAGATAGAAGGACTCTGATGTGGCAAATTAGGTAGAAAGGAACTATAGCTATCAAGCTTGATATAGAGATGTGACTTTCAAGTTGGCAAGATCTTAGTGAGCGAAGATACTTTTGTCTATCAGGCCAGATAACTGGAGTTCCATCCTGAGAGTTCACACAGTGGAAGTAGAGAACTGATGACCTCATGGTGTCCTCTGACCCCCCACACTCCATGGCATACACATCCCCAACCACAAAATAAATGTATGTCATAAAGATGTGACTTCCAGGACCAAAACACACCATGCCTTTAAGGCCTATATCTCCTATCATCACCAAAGTATATGCTGTTCATTTGAGATCGAAGGGAGGAGTTCAGACTGAGTCTTGAAGTGCTTATTTTTAAAAAAATAAGTCCAAATCTGTTTACATACAAAAGTGACTGTGATTGAAAGCAGCCTCTAGCAAGCACTGTTGTCATTTTTGCTGTGGGTGTTTTATATTAGCATATTTTAATTACACAAAACAACAAGGTCATTGTAACATTTTCACATATGTGTATAATGTTCTTTAATAATATTTTTCAAAGTTAGCCACTTTATTGCCAAAGACATAGATAACATTGAACTTTTTACTTAAAAAAAAATGTTGTCTAGAACAATGACCACCCAAAGACATGTAGGATTCAAAGGTGCAGAACTGGCCACACACACACACTCACACACACACACACACACACACAGAGAGAGAGAGAGAGAGAGAGAGAGAGAGAGAGAGAGAGAGAGAGAGAGAGAGAGAGAGAGAGAGACAGAGACAGAGAGACAGACAGAGACAGAGAGAATTAACTGGTTTTTCAAAATATTTATAAATCAAGCACTTGAAGCTAATCTTCCCAAACATAATTGTCTCATGTTCTTTTTGAATTTTTATTTTCTTTATTGTTAGTATGTGTATGTGTGACTACAGGCATATTCATGTAGATGTCAAAGGATAACTTTGGGGAGTTGGCATTCTCCTTCCTCTGTGGGTTCTAAGGATAGATTAAACTGAATTGAAAGCCCCTGAACTCTCTCCCCGCCCACTACTTGCAGTCTTTTAGACATCTACCAAGAGAAAGGGTGAATTTTGAAAGTGTTCTTTTAGTTAGAAGTAAATGTAAAACCACACATGAGGAAACCTCAAACTTAATAAAAGTATGTAAACATTGTAAAGTTTTTCATATTAAAGATATGGTTTTGAGTTTCCACTTCTATGCCTGCAGAGACCAATTTACAGGGAAATCTCTTCTCAGAGTACATGGCCTTATTTCAATGTGAGGTACGCTCCTGTGTTTTCTTATTATTACTAATCCTGAAGCTAACTATTGAAAATTTGAATAAATATTTCTGTTCTTAAGCTGAGGAAATGGAGTACTTGTGAACCGGCTTTTAAGTGGCAGAACTGGCCTTAGAATTATGTTTATCTATTCACAAGCCTCGGTTCCTTCTAATGTGACAACCTTGTTATGATTTACAAACCGCTTTGATATACATGGTTTACTTTCATTTGCCCAGTGGCCCTACCAAGCCTTCCCTTTCTTGTCTTGTAGTGCCAACTTTGTTTAAAAGAATGCTCTATTTCCCTCTGTTTTGACACTTGTTTACTTACGCCCTTTGGGCTTGTACCCTACTCCACTGTGTTTTCAAAACCCCGTGAGTTACTGAGCCCCTCCCACAATAGCTCCTCCCACCATAGCTCCTCCCACCATACCCAGGCACTTCCTGTTCCCACCCTCACCCCACTCTGGTGAGTCTTCCTTTTAGCACTCCTACCTTTCTCAGTGTATCTCACTAAGTCTCATTTCTGCCCCAAGAACATTCTTCAGAGGTCTGACCTATTCTCTCTTCTAAAATGCACCTTTGTCACCGTTCAGTGCTGTTGGTCACATGCCAGACTTTGGTACATGCTAGGCAAGCATTCCAGCACAGGGCTATGTCCCCATGCGTTAAAATATATACTTTCTTTTAAGTTATCTTTTGCTGAAGAGGTAAGCATAGACCAACTTCCCAAATGCCTGTACACAAGGAATGGAACTGTATGCTTGACCTCGAATGCAGAAGGAGGTCTCTGTCACTTTAAGAGCGAAAGCAGTGGTGCTGCTGATAAAAAACAAAGATTACAAAGAGAAGAGAAAGCGTCAGAAGCATTTGGGTTGGGTGCCGCCCTGGGTCATGTGATTCTGATGCCTGCGGGGGTGGGGTGGGGTAGGGGGGGAGGAGCAGTCATATGCACCAAAAAGAAGTATCAGAGTTCAGATCACAGCCCGGGGGCATAGCTCAGTGACACGAGACTGTTTTGCATCTCAGAAGCCTGGTTCAGTCTTCAGAACAACAATGTATAAATTAAAAGCATGAGTCTATTTTATTTTACATTATACGTCCATAAACTATGTGTGTTTATAAGAAGCAAAGACCATATTCTCAGAACCATAGATTTGAAACTCATGAAATGCATTTCTTTAGAGCTGAAAATTTGCAGATGTTCTGCTTCTACAACAGAAGGAAAAATGTAGCAGATATTGAGTAGCAGGTACTGAATCGAAATTACAGTGGATCTCTTGAACACACAAGGGTACTTCATTCTCTCAACTGAGAAGGTCTAACAGAAATAGTGTCCTCTTAGCAAACCCAACTAGTACCCAGAAGTTGACTCTAGCAGTATTTGCTCAAAAATAGGACCAAATGTTTCCTTGGAGAAATAGCTGATTCTAGGGCTGGGACAGGAAATGTGCAGAATTAGCCTGGACCACTTTCTAGTGCCAGAAATGGAGGAAGTGCTAAGAACCAAACCACAATGACACAAGCATGTGAAAGGAATGTCAGGCAAAGTAAAAGAGCTCAGAGTAGCCAAAGCTGGGACAATCTGTCCAGTAAATAAAGGAGGTTGCATTGGATTATCATCCCATGTAGAAAATAAACATCGTGGGTTAGTATCAGTGCAATTAAATGATTAAATTAATTAATAAGTAAAAGAGAAACAATCTCCCTTGTTGAAAATTTTCTGGCACTATTGCAGATACTCTGTGCTAAGGGGGAAATCATCATTGTCACTTCTCAGGGATGCTGCATTTAGAGTCATTCAAGAGATACAGCATGGAGAGAATGGATGGAGCAGTTTTACGTTGGAGAAACCTGGCAAATGCTACATTAGCCCAGAAATCAAGTCAACATCAAAGATGCAAAATTATGTTAACATCTACCCTTGACAGGATGCAATGGGTCTTCCTCCTGGTCACCAATAATCTGAGTCTTCTTATAAGATAAGATTCTATCACTGAGACATCCTTACCACACCTGATCTGTACTCCACAAATCATCAAGGTCATAGACACTAGAGATCATCACTGTCCTGTGTCTTCCATAGAAAGCATTCATCCTCCCCCGCCCAAACATAACATTTTTATTGATTGTCTGGAAGTTTCACATCAAACACCTAGTCACAATCCCTTCACAGTCCTTCCAGAAAACATTCATCTTTTTCAATCTCACACCCACAGTACTTAGCAAACAGCAGTCATTTCACATTTGCTGTTAATGACACTGAAATATTAAAATTTTTATCTATCAAGAAACTTTCTCTAACTCAGTAAATAATAACTCTGAGCTGACTTTCAGCCACTGCCCTATGAGCTCAGAATCTGGTCCTTATTGTGTAAAAATATTTTTTCAAGACTCTTAAGTTAAAGAACAAGTTAAAGTTCGTGAAGAGAGAAGAAATCTGAGACCAAAGAGAAATGCTAGAAGTGTTGTCTGACTTGAGCTGGTTGTTTTATCTGAACTGGACAAAGGCATTGAAGCCTTGGCTTGGAAAGTGGTTGTTTATTTACCCAAGGCAGCACTATGTAGACTTTTTACACAACCTGAGGAAGTGGTGGATATTTGGAATGGAAAAGAGGTTTCACAGAGAGGCAAGTTGGCATTACTGCTAACAAGCTGGTGCCAGATTTGAGCAGGAAGACCTGAAGCCACATATTCCACAGCCCAAGCCTCAGTGCCCCAAGGCCTGAGGGAAAACATGCAAAAATCCTTACATGTACTGCAGACTCTACAAGGACTAACATTTGCTTACAATTTTGAAGTAGGGTCTCACTATATGTCTTGACTTGGCCTTGAACCTGTGGTCCCTTCACTTCATGAACCTATGTGCTAGCATTAGAGGTGTGTTCCACCACGCTCAACCTACAACCTACTGTTAACAGCTTAAGTAGTTTTGAAATTGAATGACTATAACATGAATTTAGGTGTCTTCCCAGATGCCAATACCGAGGTATAGATTTAGAAAGAGGCTAAAAATCGCTTCTTGGCCTTTTGGCTAAGATCAAGTGTAGAAAGAGGCTAAAAATCAGGATATTGGTGTAGACCATGAGCAGTAGTGAAAATTCCTTCACCTGAGTAAGTAAGTACTGATCCTGGCTATAACAATACCTCTGAGCATAATTATCTAAAGCAGGAGTTTGAACTAGATAGAAAACCAGTCATCTTGAAGCTAGCCACTGTATTAATGGCCAGGGAGCTTAACAGATATTATGGCTGGAGAAAGTGGTCTATCTTTTAATAATTGTGCAATAACCAACTGTTGATGATGTTGATAAACCTGGTATATATGCGTAGTATATACACATATATCTCCCAATCATTCATTTCCTAAAGGACGCTAAGAGAACTAGTTTTATTGTCCCATCTGAGAAATAAATCCACTCAAAAAGTAAGTTGAAATAAAATTCAATCCAATCAGTACTACCCTTGTTCTTTTTGATAGGAAGCCAACTTCTATAATAGCAGAAACATACACACATACAATACAAGCATGTCTGCACCCTCTGCAGGACATTACATGTGGGCAAATCCTCTTCATACCACTGACTTAAGCTGCAGAATGTCAGAGGTGCTGTGGGGAACACCCAGTGCCCAAAGCTTACCAACGTCTATTAAGAGGTAGCAAATCCTTTATCAGGTAATTTCTTTCGAGTCTAGAGGTTCAGTTAAACAAATGATGCCATGCTAGAGTCATTTTCAACAGATAAAGTGGATTCTAAAACTTCACAAATTCTAAATTTGGTACTGCTGTTTGGGAGGTAACGAAACTTTATAGTCAAGTGCTTTTTATGAAGGGATAATTGTCCCCTTCAAAAATGCTGGTTAGAATTCTCAGTGGGGTAGACTGTAGACTTTCCAGAGCAAAGAAGACTTGCTTTTCCAGCTTGAAATTAATTGGTGTTCAGTAAGCCTGTAACCCACGCGCCGGACTCCATCAATAGCATTTCCAAGTGTCCAGGTTCACTGCAATCCATGGCAAGACATCACTTTTCAAATCTATACTGTGGCAATGATGCAGCATTCCACCACTGTTAAACTAGAGATCCTCTGTCCACTCATCAGTGGACGGTCCCTTCCCTCCTCCAATCTGCCACCTCACATTCTCCGCTGCTTCTTCCCACTTCACACCACATACCCTCTCTTCTCTCTCAGCTGAAACAAATACTAACCTAAATCATAAGGCTCCTGTCACTACAAGGCTATTTCCCCTTACATTAAGGTCAGCTTGTGGTATGAACTCTCTCTCTCTCTCTCTCTCTCTCTCTCTCTCTCTCTCTCTCTCTCTCTCTCTCTCCCCTTCTCTTTTCTAATCTCTTTAAACATACACTGATCAGTCTTTACCTGTCTTTCTTCTCCCACAAGCATACCTCACTGAGTGCTTTTATTATCTCAGATGTGCTCTTAGTTGCTATAGCCAAAGCATTCCTGTGTCAGTGTCTACCTTAATGGGCCTGTGTTCAATGATACTCTATAATGTTTCCTTATAACTTTCTAGAGCTTTTTGGAGTGCGCTGCCCTGGCTCTCTTCCCATCTGGCTATTCTACTCCATATCCTTCAGCCCTTAAATGGTGAGGTTCCTCCTACAGAGTGAACACTTTATATACTGTCTTAGTTAGAGTTTCTATTGCTGTGACAAAATGCCATGATCAAAAGCAATGAAGATGGAAAAGGGTTTATTTGGCTTACATACCCTGATGTCAGTCCATGAGGGAAGCTAAGGCAAGAACTGAAGCTGAGCAGGGCCATGGAGGCAGGAGCTGTTTACTTGTTTGCATAGCCTGCTTTCTTGCAGAACTCAAGACCTCTATCGCAGGGACAGCCCTCCTACATCTATCAGTAATAAACAAAATGTCCTACAGGTTTACCTATAGCCCAGTCTTGTGTAAGCATTTTTCCCAATTGATGTTGCTTCCTCAGATTGTGTCAAGTGGACATAAAACTAGCCAGCATATATACTCTCTAGGGAATGAGCTTAATCCCTGTCAGTGCTCTCTTCCTGCCTCTAGCTGTCTTTAGGTTGCACTTCTGAAGCTTCCTAGCATCTTCTTGGGTATAACTCATTCTGTCCAAAATATCTGCACACTGAAACTGTCTTCTTTCCCATGCTGTCTCTTCTCATTCAAGAGCTTCCCAATCTACTTGTGGTCCTAAACACTGAAAGCAGTATAATACAAGGATTAAAAAATAGTGTCCTAGAAGCAGACTACATGAGTTTGGACCTCAGTTTTCCTATTTGTTAGCTATAGCTGCTATCATGGGCTATATTTGCATCTATCAGGGCCTCTGGTTCCTCGACTATAAAATGGAGATAATAACAGTACCAATATCACAGTGATATTATTTAGATCAATTAAAAAACTTTTGAAAAGCACCACATTCATCAGGTAAGTATTTACCTCTTCTACCATTTTAATATTAAACACACAGACTGTAACACTAACACTGCCTATAGTTGAAAAGTATTCAGCATCCACTATTGTTCTTAACACTGAAGCTCCTCCCCTTATCCATCATGACCCAGTGGTCCAGACCGAGATGTGAGTGTGTGTGTGTGTGTGTGTGTGTGTGTGTGTGTTATCCATTTTCTAATGCTTGAGTACTATTCTAGATGCAGCTATATGATAGACAACATAATTCTACTAATGAATGGGGCATTGCAAAAGAAATCTGTGAAAGAAGTTCTAGTCAAGTGTCACCCACTGGGCCGTTTCACAGAGATGGAAGCTGTCAACATTGCAGAGACCACCTCAGATCTCTTCAAGGCTGTGCTGGTTGAAACACCATTAGGTATGAATACTTCTTAGTGAAATGGTCTGAGCATGTTAGCAGAGATAGTAGAAAATGCAACTTCAATACGCAACATTTTTATGAATGAAGTTTTCTACTCTTCAGATTCATAGCTGTGTACGGGATATCTGAGCTGGACAGGGTGGCACATACATATGTATGTGGAAGGCTAAGGCAGGAAGGTGAGACATCTGAGGTCAGTGTGGTTACACAGAGAGAGCCTGCTTCATGACATCAAAGAACACAGCACATCAAAAAGAAGCACCTAGGCCTGGAGAGAATGCTCAGTTGGTAGAGCACTTGTCCTGCAGGCATAAGGACTTGAATTTGAGCTTCAGAACCCTTGTTAACAAAAAAAAAAGCACAAGTGTTGAGGCACATTCCTCTCATCCCAGCACAAAGGAGGAGGCAGAGAGCCACAAAACTTGCTGGACACTTGGGCTTGGCAAGCTTCAGACCCATGAGAGACTATCTCAAAAACAAGGAGGGTGGCTTTTAAGGAATGACACCTAAAGTGTCCTCTGACTTCCACTTGTACAAACACACACACACACACATACACACACGTGTGTGTGTGTGTGTGTATGGGTACCCATGCATATGTACAGAAATATATATAAACACACAAGCAAAAAAATAGATAAGGTTGAGTAACCTTGCATTCTTGTTTCTCAGGTGAAGGTTGAGTAAGGCAACCTGATTTTTGTCACTGATTAGGGAAGGGGGTGGGGCTCATATCCCAATTTCCAAATCCTTATGAGGTCATAGAAATTAAATGAACTTGTGAGTATTCAAACTATTGGTTTCTTTTCTGTGTTTTATACAATTAGTTCTTTATCCTTTCATATTAAACTCTTATCTAATTCAGGTCATATCTAGGGAGCATTTTGTTTTAGGAAGTATAGAAATGTCATTGTTATGAGCCACTTGGGACTCTCTACAAAATTATCTAGATCAGTTATGAGATGACTTAATTTCATTATAATTTGGTGCTGATAATAATGTCATTGTTCAAAATGTTAAAGGGGAGGTTTTCATGCATTAATTTCATGTCAGGAAATCTAGAATGGTAGTAATTCATTGTTGATCATTGGCAAAGTAGCTCTTATTTTAATTTGTGGAGTAGGAGTTAAAGAAATGTCTCATTAGTCAGCACCAGCAGCTATTCTGGGGGACCTGGGTTCAATTTCTAGCACTCACACAGTGGCTCAAACTGTCTGTGACTGCAGTTACAGGGGAGCCAACAACCTCTTCTGGTCTCTGCAGGCACTGGGCATACACAAAAATACACAAAATACCCATCCATTATAAAAAATATAAAAACCAAAATAAAATAGTTCATTTGGAGAGCAAGGTTAAACATAGGATATTTTGCATGCTAAGAACATGCCCTACACATGAAACCATGATCTGAGTCAAAATGGTTACCCTTCAAAGAGATATATTGAAAAGTCAAGGGCCTTTTGGTATCTGAGTCATCTTTATGTATCTGAGGCTCAGGTAGTACACCCTAGTGGAAACAAGTTAAGTCTGGAATGAATGAGGAAGCAAATCTCTGCTGGGTCCCTGTACAATGACTTGGGTAATTTAGTTTACCCCAACATCCTCACTTTATACTGTAGAATAACAGTTTTGAAAATGAATTTAAACACAGTTTTAGTAAAACGATGAGCCTGGTAGGGTGCAGATGCTAAATATTGCTACAAGTTTGTGATAGGATATAAGGAATTTCAAAAAAAGTCTTCAGTGACTATTTCCAAAGTGCTGTGAAGATTAAATAAGCTGATGTGTATCTACTGTTTGGAATTACAAGCAGTGTCTAGGGTTCACACACAGTAAGTGTTTGATGAATAACAGATTTGTACTCTGACTTGTGACTTATATCCTTTTTCTTTCAGCTCCATTCTTTCAAGACTGTATGTCTGAAAATGCTCTTGATGAACTGAATATTGAATTACTGCGCAATAAACTATACAAGGTAATGGTTTTCCCAAATGCATTTTTTGATTGCATAATATAATAGAATCGGAGTTCATTATTAACAAAGTTAGTTTACCCATTGACTAAGCTCTGCAATTATTATATAATGCATTGTTTTGACTATATTTTGTTATATGCATGTACATCAGTTTCTCCTATCCAGCAAGGTTTTTAAGAATAAATAGAATATATTATTCTTCTGCATCCTTTGTTCTGTGTCCAAAGCCTTGAATGCAAAAAGTGTGGGTTAGATGATGGTAAAGGAATAGATGAATATGTGAGAAAATCTATATCAAAGGCAACTGGCATACACAGTAGGCGTTCTGTTTATAGTGTCTGTCTCTGCTCTAGATCTTATTACAGAACTCTGAATCTTTTAATCTGTATGCTTGCATGTACAGATAATTAAACTCATTTCAGTATTACCAACTGGTAGATTTTATGTCATATGTAACACTGCATGATTTGATTGCCTGAATTGTTTTGCCACCATTAGAGCAGACTGTGTACTATAAGCCAAGCAGACTCTGCTAGTGGTCATTGTTATAAATTAACATGTACTATTATGGTATGAAAATAGTGTATTAAGCTCAAATGCATGGTCCTCTGAATAGTATTTTATTATATGCAACCTTTTGTTTTATAAAGAGACACTTGAGCTGTAAGGAGGCGTTCCTCCTTACAGCAGAACAGAGTGTTCTAAGCAGTTCATGGGCCTTAATTCACCCAATCTAATAGCAAAGCTACAACATTTGTACAATTCTTGTTCCTCATCTCAACCTGATGTATATGGAGAGATGAGACTTTCTTTTGTAGAAACAGTTAACTTAGTATTGAGTTAGTTAAGTATTGGAGTTGGAATGAAAGCACAGGCAGTCTAGCCTTACAACCTAGACTCTGCTTTTCCAAAGTATTCCCACAGTCAAAGCCAATGTGTCTTATGAGATTTAATATCAGAGCTACTAAATCATTTACAAAGCTCAGAGAAGGACTTGGCACTCTTGTTAGAATAGCTGGAATCAACTATATAAAATAATCTAAGAATAGTGCAAAAAATGATTGTTAAGTAATTAGATGCTGTGATAAGTGCAATTTTGTTCTTTTTTTGGAGTTATTTTTCAGTCTGGACATGGGAATATTAAATTTCTATTAAATTCAGTACAGAATATCCCATGGGAGAAACAATTTAGTGTCCAGTAAAGCATTTTATAAGCTATGAAAAGATGACCTAGAAGTTATGGAATTACTCATTTCATTGTTAAAATCTCCTTCTTTCTAAGTCTTACCTTGAGGCATTCTACAAGTTCTGCAAGGATCATGGTGATGTCACAGCAGATGTTATGTGTCCCATTCTTGAGGTAAGAAGGAGTCTTAGGCTCTGTCTTTGCCAAATAATAAGTTTATATAAGTTCCCTTGCTTTGACCATGATGTATTGTTTTGTATCTTAGAAATTACCTGAAAAGTCAATAAGTAATGCCATTTGATGTCTTAAGGGTACTGTTTTCTTAGAAGCCAGCATTGTAGCATGGTGATTGAACACTTACAAACACATACGTGGCCTTGAATCTTATTTCTAGAAATGCACAAATCAGCCAAACAGGATGACTATGAACACATGGTTATGATTCATGTTGATGGATATGCAGAAAGTAGGTTACAATCCAGTAAACATTTTGGTAGATTATAAATATTCTTTTAATACCCACTCAAATTTGCTCCAAAGAGGGTACACTGAGTAGCAGGAAACCTTGCAGGTTGGCACTGCAGTCCATCATGCCTCTTACAGTGGCGTAATTCTTATACAGACCTTAAACAAAGGCTAGCTCAGCAATCCTCCATTGCAGCTTTCATCAGGGAGGATATACTTAAAGTGCACAATCAGCAGGAATTTGATTATGTGTGTAACTCCACATCCGTGTCTTCTCTGGAACTGATGTTAAATCCTTTTAAATTTTCTTTGTATCACCAAAGATCTCACCCATGCTTAGAGGTCCTCCTTGACAGAAGGTTGGCATCTAAATGCGTGGGAGATTGCAGTGGACATCAAGTGAAGCAGGTGTTCATCCCAGATCGTATTTAACAGACATCTCATGACTTTCTAATCCTCTTGACAAATGAAATGAATACCATTTTGATGTTTTCTAAATCCTTATTTTGCCCTTTGAAACTAAGTTTTATCTAAGGAATATTTGTATTCTCTCTCTCTCTCTCTCTCTCTCTCTCTCTCTCTCTCTCTCAAAGGACTTCTGGTTTCAAGAAAAACCTACTAAGCACTATCCTTTAGGCAAAAAGAAAAAAAAATACAGGTGGCATTTGCATATATTTTTAATACAATTCTGAAACTGCTTTTGATGTAATTAGTTCTCAAAATATATACTCATTGCAATTTTATAGTTGGTTATGTTGTTATTCCTTGTTGAAATGTTTAAAGTAAAGCCAATCAGTCCTTGAAATAAAAATCTTACCAGTGTCTGAAAAACTATAAAAATATGCTTTGCTATTATGTATTATGAAGTGGGAATTTAACAAATAAAAACCACGTTTTTATGACATAGTGTCACAAGTGAGCTAGTCTCTCTTGGACATGCTGGTTGCATAATGAAGAATATAGTAATCTTAGGCGGTAGTTGTCTTTCTTTGCATAGATTGAACTGCTCACCATTTCATCCACAGTTCCAAACTGCACTTTCCAGTTGGTATAATTTTGTTGGTTAGTACTGGTGTGTCCATCTATGCCCAGAAATATGTATAATAGAAGTTTTCATAAGACCTGTAACCGTATTAAAAAAAATGTGCAACGACTCTTACCATAAAGCATTGTCTAGAGGATATAACTCAGTTGTATCACCCTTACCAAAAATGCATGAGGTCCTGAGTTCAATCTCCAGCACTGTTTTGGTCAGTGTTCTACTACTGTGCAGAGACACCATGACAAAGGCAACTATTAGAAAGATATAAATTGGGAGTCTGCTTACAGTCTTCGAGGTTTAGCCCATTTTTATCATGGCAGGAATCATGGCCATATGCAGACAGATGATAGAGCAGTAGCTGAAATTACATCCTGATCCACAGGGAGGGAGAGAGGGAGAGAGGGAGAGGGGGAGAGGGGGAGAGGGAGAGAGAGGGAGAGGGAGAGGGAGAGGGAGAGGGAGAGGGAGAGAGAGAGAGAGAGAGAGAGAGAGAGAGAGAGAGAGAGAGAGAGAGAGAGAGAGAGATTCTGGACTTGACAAGGGCTTTTGAAATGTCAAATCTCAGCCCCAGTGATATTCCTCCTTTAACAAGACCACACCTCCTAATTCTTTTCAAATAGTGCTACTTACTCTATTACTCCTACTGAAATATAGGAGCCTATCTATAGAGACCATTCTTTTTGTTTGTTTGTTTGGGGGGGTTGTTGTTGTTGTTTTTCGAGACAGGGTTTCTCTGTGTAGCCCTGGCTGTCCTGGAACTCACTTTGTAGACCAGGCTGGCCTTGAACTCAGAAGTCCTCCTGCCTCTGCCCCCCAAGTGCTGGGATTAAAGGCGTGCGCCACCACCGCCCGGCTCTATAGAGACCATTCTTATTTAAACCACCATGAGCACTTAAAAGAAAAGGATGAAAATCCAAAACTTGACATTACTATATGCTAGATCACTATATGTTAGTGCTTTGTATAAATGAGCTCCCTTGGACTTCAAGACTGATATCTTTCAAAAGAGGCACCTGAGGCACAAAGATGGCTAAATACTTCCCTAGCAGCATATCACTAGTAAAAATCAATGTCAGGATTTGAGCAGCTTGGATTCCGTTCTTATGTGCTTATATAAGATGGCATATTGCTTCAGCACCTACAGTTCTTTTGTGAATACAAATGTACCAATTCATAAGCAATATTATATTGCATGACCTGTAATAACAAGAATATGTAAAAAGGATGCCTTTGCAATTCTCAATAGTGCTTTGGAAAAATGGTTATCAGTAGAAAAATTTGAACTACAATACACCTGGTATTCTTGTGTTTCCTTCCCTACTCCAAGAATACAAATCACGTAGAGCTATATTTGTACATTTACATAGAAATCTCAGTTCCACATGACAAATAATTACAACTTTTCTAAAAATATGCTTAGATAAGAGTAATCAGTTTTATCTGTTGAAGATCACATACTTGGCCTCTTTATATTTCTGCAGCTACAGAGCACTACAACTTATTATATTCCAAGTATATGGTCTTGAGTGACAGTTGATGGGAGACCTCAAAAAACTTGCTGTAGTAGAAGAGAGCATTAAAGAGTTGGGAAAGTAGTTCAGGGGGAGGATACCTATCCAGAAGTTATAGGAGCAGATACAATGTGTGGAGCAGGGACTGAGGGAAAGACCATTCAGAGACTGCCCCATCTAGGGACCCATCCCATATACAGTTACAAAACCCAGACACTATTGTGGATGCCAGCAAGTGCTTGCTGACCAAAGTCTGATATAGCTGTCACCGGGAGGCTCTGCCAGGGCATGACAAATAAAGAGCGGGACACTCTCACTCAGCCAACCATTGAACTGAGCACAAGATCCCCAGTGGAGGAGATAGAGAAAGGAAGGACCCAAGGAGCTGAAGGGATTTGCAGAGCCATAAGAGGAACAACAATATGAGTCACCCAGTACTCCCAGAACTCCCAGGGACAAAACCATCAACCAAAGAGTACTCATGGAGTTACCCATGGTTCCAGATGCATATGCAGCAGAGGATGGCCTTGTTGGACATTAAAGGAAGGAGAGGTCCTTGATCCTGAGAAGACAAGATGCCCCAGTCTAGGGGAATGCCAGGACAGGGAAGCAGGGGTGGGTGGACTGGTGAGCAGAGGGAGGGGGGATGGGTTAGGGGATTTTTGGGTAGGAAACCAGGAAAGGGGACAATATTTGAAATGTAAATAAAGAATATATCTAATTAGAAAAAAAAACCCAGCCCTGCAGAGGAGGGGGAGAAAATGGGGAAGAGAATATAAAGAAAGAAAGAGGAGAAAGAAAAGAGTCTCCTATAATCTCGAGCCGTGTCAGACTGTGCTTAGGGATGATCGAAGAAGATGTTTTTAAACTTTTAAAATTATAGTCATTTTCACTATGAGGCTCCTCATGCATGCCAAGAGCGTTCAAACTAAAGGAAGAAAGAACAATAAAGTATAAAAGGAATCCAAAAGAAAACATCCAAGTAGGCAGGAAATAGAAGCACATGTTATGAACAAAAGGCTCTTTATGGGAGCACCCCTTCCTCCTCAGTGTAGGTAGTAGTTCAGCATGCAGGGGTACGGAATAGAGCATGTGCTTACAAGCTGAAATAAACTAATAAAGGCAAAGCATAGGAAATGAATGGTCTATTTGGATAATCCATTATGTTCAAAGTCTTCTTAACCTGATTTCTCTCCATGTACCTGTGTATTCTGTTTTCCAGTGGCTTCCTTATCCTTAAGCTTAAGTTGTGACCATCCTCCCAATGTCCCATGCTCCCTCGAACAGCAGTTCCCTCTGCTGGGGCCACTGATGTCTTGATGCCTGCAACACTGCTTAGCCTAACACATTTCCCTCCTTAAAATTCTAACATCTTACAACTAGAAAAAACATCTGGGACAGCTACTCACATGTTGTTTATTTCAAAGATTCTTACTGACATGAACCATCACACTTTCGTTTCTTCTCTTATCCCTGGAAGTTCTAAAATGATTTACAAGACTGGTTATATGCAGGAGCCAGATTGTAACTGCATTTGCTTCCAAATAAGGCTGCCCTGCTTCTGACCCACCCATAATTTCCATGAGACTAATCAAAAGGACCAGTGGGAACACTCACTCCCCTGATGATAAGAAACACCTGTTCTAACAGAAGCATTCCATTAGAGCTGTTGCAAGCCTGGCTTCCTCACTAGCTAGTAAGTGGGGAGAATAATGAAGGACAGCACAGTGTTTTCAACTTTCTTGTGCTGGTGAACAGCTGTGAATTCTTGTTAAAGGGCAAGAGTGTAGCTCCATTGGTTTAACTTTAGACTACAGCTTGAGATTCTGCATTTTTCCCATTGACATCAAAGCTACTGAGCTATGACTTCGAGCATCACTGTAGCAAATATTGTAGACAATTCAAAAGTGATAAAGTCAAACAAACTGTTCTGTTAGATTCAATAGATAGAATACTCATCTGCGACAGGCATTGAGTCCAGAAATGAGCAACAAATAGAAAAAGACATGGTCCTTCCAAGAGTTAAGAGTAGGAAGTGGAAAAATACAGGGACAGACTTCAAAATGACGTAGTAAGTACAAAGTATTTCAACAACTTGGAAAAGAATCCTGAGTCCAAAGGTCAATACCCAGCATAAAAGGTGGGGCGCTTGAGGGAGTAGAAAGGGGCCTGGGAAGAAAGTTATAAGAGCCAGAGGATGGGGGAGGAGCCTGTGAAATGCTTTTATCTGGACATGTTGTAGCTGTTACACTTGTGAACTTAACAGCAGTTGTGGTTACTTGTGCAGTTTTAAACGCTAGGATGGAGTAAAGGAGATGGAGTAAATGTTAGATGGAGTAGAGGAACAACCTCCAGTTGAGGAACTATTGGCAGTTGATGTGGCTCCTGGAGGGGAGTTATTTTTCTATAAGAGTGTGATGTGGCCGTTGGTAGGTTCCCCATGTCCCAGTGAATGGCCCCACACCCATTTGTATATAGGACTACAAATTGAACTCAGTGAGTTAAAAGATAAATATATGTGGTATATATAATGCTATATATGTACTGTATATACCATATATGTTTAAAATATATAGTATACATTATACACACACACACACATATATATACCATATATTTTTTTCATGATAAAAAGAGGAAGATGGAATAGTTAATGTGGATATGAGGGAAACTGAGAGAAAGCAGAAATATGAGCAACAAAGGAATAGGAAAGAAATCTTAAGAAAGATGGAGTGATTACAGGAAGCAGGATGGATGGGATAGGAACTCAGTGGCCTACGGTGTTCGGCCACAGGTCATGAATACACATTGACCTACTTAAGGATCCTAAGGAATCTGGCCTCGCAAGGAAGACGAATCACCCCAAGATACATGATTCTTAACTACAGGATCAGAGATGGCAGGTCATTAAAAAAGTCCAAATCACGAAAATACAGATGGCGTCAATTATAAAGTTTAATTACATAAAATGAACAACTAGGACTAGGGATGTGGCTCTGTGATAGAGCCAGTGTGACATGCGTCAGGCCTTGGATCGGATCCTCAGCACCACAAACAGTAACAGTAATATCAGCTTTGGCAACAGGAGCAATGAAAAGGAATGAGTAACATGGTGAGATGCAGGCTTTTGCTGTTCACACACCCCAGCACACATATTCTCTCACATTGCCTTACTCCCTCCATGGCTGCACGATCCTGGCATTATTCTCACCTTTTTGGAAAATACTTTGATGACTCTGGTAACATACATGAAAACAACATGTGAGTGACTCATTGCAAGGAACCTGGGAAAGAAAGCTTTGGTAGGGTTTCAAGAGGCACAGGCTGTCCCAGGGCTGCCCAGCCTCCCCCAGCAAACAAATTTCTTCCTGTCAAGAGGAGACTAAAGGGACAGTAGTAACATGTGCCTACTTTGTAATTAGACATGGACAGTGGATCATTTCAGAAATGCAATTCTGCATGTAGCTTGTGGTGTAAATGATGATTAGATTTGCTGCCTTATGTCTTTTGCATTCAGTTTGAGGCCGACAGACGTGCTTTAATCATCACTCTGAACTCATTTGGCACTGAACTGAGCAAAGAAGACAGGGAGACCCTCTTTCCCACCTGTGGCAAGCTCTATCCGGAGGGGCTGAGGTTGTTAGCTCAAGCTGAAGACTTTGAGCAGATGAAGAGAGTGGCAGATAATTATGGAGTAAGTGACTTCACCAGCACCCTGAGTGCCTTGCATTACTTCAGCACAGACCCTTTAGAAGCTCACACATCCACTTAAACACCTCATCCAAAGTTATACCCAGATGGCAGCAAGCAGAGCCTCTTGCAGTAATTATGCCTCCCAGAGAAACACTTCAAATTTCCAGTCCAAGCTGGTGTCTTTTAAGAATCCTGCCAAGAAAGCCCTTGTTTAAATCTCCCAGGAGTGGTTATCTGAGCACTTCTTGGAGTACCTTTTAAAGCAAGTTTCCCAAGAGGCTGAGGCGAGTTTCTGGAAGTGGGAGTTCATGTCAAAACTATATAAAAGACCCTGACCCCAGTGTTCCTTTCAAGTACCCACTGGGGAAACAAGAGTCAGGACGGAATAGCAAGAGAATATGGGATGTGTGTGGCTTTTCCCAACCCCTTTGATGAATGGCCGAAACTGGGAGATTAACAGAACCATTCAATCGCTCTCCCTCCTGCATTCAGCACTCTCAGACAGCTTGGAGCTCTCCACACATAGTTATGCATCTCACCCAGGTCTTACCTCCTCAGCCTTGTGGGTAGTCACACATATGACCTGCAGTTCACATCCTCAGCTTAAGAATGGCATTTGCTCCCGTTGATTTGCCCAACAGCAGGCAAAGCCTCACACCGCCCTCAGCAACCCACCCCCCACTTTCCTTTGAAGGACAAATTTGTCATGGCACTTGTCTTGATTGTTTCCATATTGTTCAAATCTGTATTTTTGTACAGGGGAATGATTTTCTCAATACTAACCACTAATGAATACTGTATTGTCATGAAGGAGTTCTTGTTTAATAAATGGATATATATATCCATTTATATATATAGATGTCATATATTATATTTAAATATGACATCAGCGTTCCTTGTGGGTTTTTGAGTTCTTCTAGGAGAAATCCAGCAAATAGTATTCCTTAGCATTCCATTCATAATTGAGGGCAACTCTTGACTATACTATTAAAAGTTAGGTTTCTTCCTGGTTTCCACACCTTCTGCACTTGAAATTTCCTTGAGGTGTATCAGTTGTTGTCTCAAGGAACTTGCAAACTAATACTGGTCAAACTGTAACAAACTGTAAGAGTTCACTGAGTATGATGCATTATGTGTGACAATGTCAATGTACAATGAGAAAAATGTAGCTTTTGCCCTGTACTTGTAGCCTTGAATAAGTGAGAAAGTGAGAAATGGGGAATTTCAACCATCTCTTTGGTTGTTTGGATATTTTACAGAGTGAGGGGATGTCAGGAAGCCAAAGACCAGACCAAAAGCACTCAGGCCTTCAGTTACAAATTTTCTTTAAAGCATACACACACACACACACACACACACACACACACACACACACACACACATACACGTAATATCTCTATTGCTAAGAAGATATATTTATATGCATTTGTAAAAACTGAAAAATCTTTTACATTTAAACTCTTGTCTTTAAAAACTCTTGTTTTTAAGGTTTACAAGCCTTTATTTGATGCTGTAGGTGGCACTGGGGGAAAGACACTGGAAGATGTTTTCTATGAACGAGAGGTATGGCAGAAGTGGAAATGTTTTCATTTATGTGCTGCTGTTGTTATTATAATGGATTTTAAATATTTCCTCACTTGAAATTTCTTTTTATATTTTATCAGGACAATTGATGCCTTTCCATAAACATTGTATATTTTCACTTCCTTACAGCGCCAGAGCCCTGTAGCTACATATAGTTTCACATAAGTTGTCCTATGAATATGTGTTTAGTGGGAGCCGTAGAGTGGCTTTTTCATAGCTAGTGAAGTAGAAGAGGAAAACCAGGGTGTCCTCACAGATGCTGACTTTTCTCCGTTTGGTTCCCCTCACTCCCTAATTCACAGAATCTGCAAGAACACTTTTTTTCATAGTTAAAATGAAGATATAACTGTATCCACATGGGAATTATTCATATGGAGGCTCAGAGTCTAGATTATTCCCTCTCCCAAAAAAGAAAAAAAACCAGTGCAGATTACTTAATCAATCATTCTGAGGTCCTTGGCTACTGAACTATTTAATGAAGAAAAATTTTGTTCTTTCTAATCAAGTTTGTTTCTACAATTCAAGATAAATTTTCTAATGTATTCACTTGGCTGAAGAACCAGAGTTTAGCGTTGGGAGATCTACACTTGCAGCTTGGGAACTTTGTTCCTAGACGTTAAGCATTTTCCACCAGCCTGCTTCTATAGAAAGAAGTGGAAACAACACAAAGAGTCCAACTTCCTAGGGATCTTTACAAACTACACAGGCTGGAGCAGCACAACAAAGGGGCAGTCAATAAAGCTGCTCCTTGCAAGAAAACTGAGTGTCTACAGAGTCAGCCTGCACTCCTGAGTGCATGCGTCACTTAAGGTATGCAGAGCAGCATGAGGGGCTGTGCACCTCTCCTGCCCAGCACAGCTGGCTACGAACCTCTCCTGCACAGCACGGTGGACTGAGTACCCTTTTCTATCCTAAAGTCAAAACGGAGCAAAGTAAAAGACTTGCTCAATTCCCAACTTTATTCTAGTTTTAAGGAATTTCATTTTCTTTTGCTTACTTAATTTTGAATAACAAAGCAATACAACTGCATGGATTGTAACTATGGAACACTATAAAAAGCTTATAAGTCAGTCTGAATTTCAGTACACTGTTGCATTTCTCTGAGAAGTTGACAGCCTTAAAATTTTTTGAGACAGCCTCCTCAAATTTTTTGAAGTTGTAGCCGAGAAGGTGGCCAATGAGGCTAGCCCACCAACTGAAAGCCAGATAAATAATACTCCAAATTTAAACATATATTTCCCAAGCACACCTTTCTACTAGCACCACTAGGATGTGAAACCTACAGCGTGAGCCCATAAACTTACTTTGTACATTGATACTTTTTACATTTGTCCATATGGCACTCTCTTAAGATGTGCTAAGTTGCCTCTCATGCCACTATTGATCCAATTTGCCCACTAATTAAGAATAAATAAGCACTACTGAACCAGAAGTCATTACTAGCTTGTTTATTACCTCATAAATGAAGTATGTTCTGAACAAACTGATGGTCCATATAATCTTTTTCCTTCCTTAGGTACAAATGAATGTGCTGGCATTCAACAGGCAGTTCCACTATGGTGTGTTTTATGCATATGTGAAGCTGAAGGAGCAAGAGATGAGAAATATCGTGTGGATAGCAGAATGCATCTCGCAGAGACATCGAACTAAAATCAACAGCTACATTCCAATTTTATAAACCAATGGGCAGAAGATCGTACATGTTGACAGGAAGTTATTGAGAAAAGGAAAGGGGATTGTGTCACATTATCTAGATTATATAAAACTAAGCCATACCCACCTTTCCATAAACTGCATGTCCACTGGAAGCCCAGTAAACAGAACTTGAAACAAAGTATTCTTTTGTTTTCAACAAGCCTCAATCATTTTTTCACATTTATGACTTATTGCTCACTGGCCTCACATATTCATTTTAATTGACCCTGAGGCGTTTTTTGTACTTTCATTTAGTCAGACTAAAATCATACCTAATCAAGTTCTTCACTCTTTTCATTCTTCTCCCCAAGCTTAAACACTGAGTGTTGGCTTTACCTTTTACGTATTTGGTCCTTCCATGCATTCACAAAAATGCAAAGCTGTAGGTAGCTAACATACACCACGTTTGGTGAAAAAAAATGTTGCCTTCTTTTCCCCCTTTCCCCCCCAAGACTTTTGGATAGGTAATCCTGAGCAAGACAGATTCCCAAAATGCAAGCATTGTTAAATTTATTACTAAATTAGTTTGTCACAACACACACACACACACACACACACACACACACACACATGGAGTGAGAGAGACACAAAGAGATGAACAAATCATATAGAGATCTATACCAGCGGTTCTGTCACACTTTATTCGGGAAAATCCCACTAACTGTACTTTGTCCCTTTGGAAGACGTAGATGTAGTACACTTGTTTCATAAAGTTGTAACCAATGCAGAGACTTCTCAGAAAAAGAAAATAGCAAGATATGCCCCCCCAATCTTTTCTTTAAATAGAAAAAGTGTTTTTAAATATAGTCTATATTTGCTATGCTTCAAGAATTAAGCATGTGCAGTCAACATGATGACTTAGCAGGTAAGAGAGTTTGATGTCAACTCTAAATCCATGAATTCAATTCCTGGGAGCTCACATGTAGTAGGAGGGAAATACAAAGAACTACAAGATCACCTTTAATGCTCTAACGTTTACTTATGCACCCCACCACATACACACACTTGTAAAAGAATTTTAAAGAAGCATGCAGAAATAATTTGAACTATTTTTACTATAAGCTCTCTATATAAACATGCTGTCTAGAATAGTACACATAAACTAAGGAGCACAACATTTTTATGTAGAATAATCATTTATAAGTATAAAGAAAAATAATGATTTGTTGAACTAAGAAGAAAACCAAGTCCCTACTCCCTGACTGCCAATGCAATGTGCCCAGCTGCCTCCTCCCCAGACCAACATACCTCTCAACTATGGTGGACTATCCTCTCAAACCCTGACCCAAAAGAAAGCCTTCCTTTCTAAACTGTTGCATCAGGTATTTTGTGGCACAGCAACACAACAACGTAACTAATACAGAAAACTGATACTGCAGTTGCTACAATAAACTTAATTTTGTCATGGCCTTTAGAGTTGGTTTGTGTGAAAAATATGGAAGATTTGGAGGTATGGGTTTAAAAAGCAATGATTAATAGACCATTCTGATATGAGTTTTGAAAAGCAGACTGCTCAGAGAAATCCAGACAGAGGAAGTCAATCTCATGAGGTTTCTGAAGTACTCAGCTAGAAGCCATTCATGTGATAGTCTGGCAAAGAATCTGGCTGTACTCTGCCTATGACATAAAAACTTGACAGAAGCTGAATTTAAAGGAAATTGACTGCCTGCTTGGTAAAAGAAATTTCTAAACAGGATAGCAGTTCAGGCCACGCCATGGTTAATACTCATTGCTTTTATCAAGGTCTACAATGAGTGAGTGCAACAAGAACATAAAAACATGTTAATGTGCATTTAAGGTAAAAAGGAGTATAAAAAAGATTGAAATTACAGACAAGGTAGGTGTGGACAAAGCAGCTCTATTAGAGAGAACCCAATTGCTCAGCACTGTGGCAATTAGAAAGGTGCCCCGAGGGCAAGACCCAACTGTTCATGGCATGATCCAATCTATGAAAATGAAAGTTAATTTGAAAAGAGCAGGCTTGATCTGAGAATGCCAGGAGAACTGAAGGAACTCTATGCTGAAAACCAATTCCCAGGGAAACTGATACATGTATGTCCAGTCTCAAAGGGACAGAGAGACTGCTGCAACCATGGTCCAGAGGTTGGGAGGCAGAATACTTCTTAAGCTGGCAGAAATTAGTTTGTATGCATTAAAGATGTAAGAGTGGAGACAGGGAGTCTTGCAGCAAGAATCTAGACACCTACTGAGGCTGAGCAGTTCCAGGAAGGGTTATATTCCTCACAACAAGGTTCTCAGAGACAACTATGTGAAAGGAAATGAAAGACCAAGTTCTGATAGACATTCTAGAATGTTGTAGGTGCCAGAATTATAGGATATCTGCTGAAGAAAGTTAAAGGCACAGAGGGGAACCAGACCAAGAGAGGGAAACCACAGGTACTGGATTCCACAGACATGGAGAATCAGGGATGCCAACAGTCACTGAATATGGGGAAACAATGGTTGGCACTTTTCTTCTGGAGTTTCAATATTTCTTTGATATACTTCTGTTCTTTAGTTTTGAAATAGGAACATTTATTCCATGCCATTAGGTATTTGAAATATGGTTTGTTTTTTTTTTGTTTGTTTGTTTTGTTTTGTTTTTACATTTTTATAGTGGCTTAATAGTTGGTGCATTGCCTTGAGTCTTAAGGAGAGACTTTGAACCATAGCAAATAAGGAGACACGAATTTATTTCCTCTAAGTGGGGGGATTTTGGTTGGCTGGGTGGGCTTTTTGTTTCTATTTTTGTTGCTGTATAGACACTGTCTTGATATGTAGCCAAGGCTTGCCTTTGATCTTCCTGCCTTTGGCTCCTAGTATTCAGGTTACAAATAGATGTCAGTAAACCTTATTCATTGTTTTTGAAGCTGACACCTCTGCCATTCATTGACTTTTAGTTTCCATTTCTATTATTGCTCTATTTCATTTTGGAGCAGTATAGTTTTGTGAGTTCCACACCCCAAATTCCTTCCAGTCAGTAACCATTCCGACCACCCATTCATATCTACCGTGAACTACTCACACCTTCTCTCTCCTCATTCCTTTAACCATTACCGTCATTTTTTCTCCACTTCACCAAGTGGAAGTACACACACACACACACACACACACACACACAACACACACACACACACGCACGCACGCACACACACTACTAGCACATATGCATGACCTTATCACCTTATCAGAGGACATCATTGTGTTTTTATCCTTTATACTTTATAATAGATGAGTTTTGATGTCACTTTGAATGATGGCATGGTCATAAAACATGTCCTATGTATACACAAAAAGAAAGCGTAAAATTTATACAAGGGACCAAGTCTTTTTTCCTAAATCATTTCTTCTTCATTTCTTCATTATTCCACCTGGGCACTCATCAGTTATTTCATAGCTGCTCCTCTGTCCCCAGTTACCCTATGATGTAGTCTCCAGTTTCTACCACTGACTGAGGATGTGGCTGCTAACTGAAGTCTAGTCAACTAGAGAGTGCCGCAACAAGGGTGATGCCTGGATGCTTATGCTAGGGAAAGTGAATTGGATCTATTTGTAGAGAGAATAAGTAAAAAGGTTCACATAAGCTACTATGGGCATCAGTGTATTACACAGTTATTACTCCTTGGAGAATGACATCTCCCTGATTCACAAGAACCATTTAAAATCTGGAATCATGACCACATGGAAAGCTCAGCAGTAGCTCTACAACCTTGAATGACTTCAGCTCCCTCAAGGCTTCTTAAACCAGAGGTTAGCGAGGTTTTCTTCAAACTGTAACATGCACGTGACTTTCTTACAAACAACAATAACACAGCACATGGCTTTCTGTTTTTTTGGGTTTTTTTTATTTTTAAATGTCTTCTTGCAGAGTTTTTTTTTAATTAGATATTTTCTTTATTTACATTTCAAATGTTATCCCCTTTCCTGACTTCCCCTCCGAAAACACCCTGTCCCATCCCCCCCCTCCCCCTGCTCACCAATCCACCCATTCCTGCTTCCCTATCGTGGCATTCCCCTACTCTGGGGCATTGATTCTTCTCAGGACCAAGGGTCTCTCCTTTCATTGATCTCCACCAAGGTCATCCTCTGCTAACTATGCAGCTGGAGCCATGGGTCCCTCCATGTGTACTCTTTGGTTACTGGTTTAGTCCCTGGGAGCTCTGGGGTACTGGTTGATCCATATTGTTGTTCCTTCTATGGGGCTTTCTTATGAACAATAATAAGATGGTAGCAGAGGTGCCAATACTAATCTTGATTCTCAGCAGTGAAAGTCATCAACCTTTATTTTGTCAGTGCTGGGAATAGATATTGTATGATAAAGATGATCTATCACTGAGCTCACACCAGCCCAACCCTTCTTATCTTTCGAAGAGCAATTTTACATTTTCATTAACTTATACATTTCTATTTTGTAGAAGGCACAAGATCCCCCAGCTTAAGACAGTTCAAGGGAAACTAGGAATGTTAAACATCCAGGTTTGTCTCAACGGAAAGGATGCGTATACCTTTTTCCCACCTAGCAGGCTGGGGGTGACTGCAGTTAATAAGTCATCTGTGATATCTGTCCAACAGGCCATACCAGAAACTCCCAGACTATTATGTTTACCCCAGACTCTTCCTCCTTAAACCTTTATCTTGAGCATGGCTTCTCAATCAAAAGAGCTCACACTTAGGAGAAATGTCACATGTACTTTAGAGCTTGGTGACCTCGATACTATCTGTATAACGAAGAGCATACCAGATCTTCCCCTTGGCCCTTAAGCTCTAGAACCCATCTTACAGAAGAGGTCACATGTACTTGCAAAGGAGTTTCAATGATGTCATACCTTAAGCTTTATTGTGCACATGAGATTGAAATCATTGTCACCAGGAAACATTTATTTTTTCAATATTGTACTGTGCTTAAATATGTCTAAAATAAACTACCTAGCATCAGACTGTAGAAGTTTGAACCAAAAACAGCTAAATAAGTTCTATTGAACTGGACTCCCTTTTTGCCTCATGCAGATTGTTATTCCACTGGCTGTGGCATTTGTAGAGAACTCCCCCTACACACACACACACACACACACACACACACACACACACAATTTGATCTTGTAGATTTTCTAAAATTAAAGCATCCAATTATCCAAATTGAACTTTGCTCTTAAAGCTGAGATCCTGACTCACTGCATAATATGCTGTCTGATTTATATCTGGGGTTGTTTCAATTTAGACTTTAAAATGATCTTGTTTTTCAAGGGAGTTTACTAATGTCTTTTGGAGTATCTCTGTGATATCATCATGAACTGTGCATTAGGTAGCAAAAGATATTTTAAAAAGAAAAGAGACCTAAGAGTTTGGAGAGTTTTGTTTTGGTTTTGGTGTTTTTATCTGTTTATTTTGTTTTGTCTTGTTTTTGCCCAGCTGGAGATCTGCCTAGCTTTATCCACCCATGAGCACTATACCACTGAGCTGTATCCACCGACAGACCTTTAGTAATATTCATAGATAGAGTTTTTTTAATTGTTTAACGTATTTCACAATATTTGAAGAGACCTGGAAGCTAAAGGACCACAAATCACACTCTAGCAGTATAGATCCTGTGACTGTGCGTAAGGATTTACCATGATGTGGTGATATCTATAGTTCACGCTGAGCAAATCATTCAGAGCCTCTGAAACCTGTCAGCAGAAACATCTTAGGGGGGACAGCGGGCAAAATCATGCATATAAACATGAACTGCGCTTTAAGGCATTAACACCACAGTTAATTCCCTGTCCTAGGTGTGACTTTTGAGATACTCTTACATTAGCAATGAACATTTATCATCAATCCTTAGAAAAAAATCAATAATTTGGATCCACATGGAGTTTAGGAATCTGATGACCATTAAGTCATTCTCTTAGAATAATGAATATTTTCACAGCCAGAGAATTTTGCTTATTCTTTGACCCATTTGTGAACTCTAGGGTGGAAAACTCAATTGCAGAAGCTGAGAAAGGAAGAGAGTCTCAGGGTAGAGAGAAATAGATGGAAAGGATTTTAATTTTTAACATAATTGGCCTGTGAGGTCGCTTAGCATGTAAAGGGTCAAGTCGAATCCCCAGCCATGGTGGCAGAAGACAGTAGACTCCACAAGTTGTCTTCTGACTCCTACACCTTCACTTTGGCATTTGTACCCTTTCCCACTCCCCAAACAAATAAAAGGCAAGTATTCCATATACTTTTTTTATCCAAGGGCTCTATTAAGCAGAACAAGAAGGTTTCGAGGAGGAGAAGTATTCCACACTGGGCCAACAAAGTGTCAGTCATGAGGAGGGCTGAGGGACTGAGGTCACAACCATTCTGAGCTCCAACTCAACTGAGAATATAATCCAAAGTGCCTACAAACTGCTTCTTAAAACTGATATATACAGTGGTCCTGGTTTTTGCAAGAACACCACAGAAAATTTTTGTGAAATCGTCAACACAAATGCAGGTAAGAGTTAGTTCCTGAAGCCTAGCTCTAGAACTGAATAATCAAGCAGGAAAAATTACTTTTGAGGTTTTATTGTCAGTAGAAAAAGGAAGTTGCTTTCCGGTACTCCCTCCATTTAAACTAACGATGAACCAGTTGTATTTTATAGTCGTCGATTTGCTTAAAGCTGAGTAAAATGAGTCAAGCAGAAGAGTAAGAGACCTCGCTAATAAACACTGAAAATCTGGTAAGACAGGCAGAAAGATCAGGCTGTCCATTCCAAGAGAGCTGCAGAAGCCCCGGTGTTGAGGAAGTGGCCGGTGCTGGTCGGTTTTCAGGAAAGACTGTGGAGAGAGTAATTGGTTCCACTCAGTAGCAGCTGGACACTGCTGACCCTGCGGGAGCCCCACAGGGCGTGTGCTAAACCCGGAGCGGTTTGAAAATGTGGGAAAGCAGCAGGAAGGAAAAAAGGGAAGCCTCTGTAAAAACAAAACAAAGGAGAACTCACTTCAGAAGAAATCTCAGTAGAGCATGACTTTAAAAATAAAAATCTAGTTCCAGCTTAGAGCCATGAAAATTGCCCACTTGGAGGGATAGTTTGAAGGGAAAATAGGTTAAAAAACATGTGTCATTGTATTGTGTGCTAGGGACCTCATATCAGCAGGAGTATGCTGCCTGTTTGGTGGTTCAGTGTTTGAGAGATCCCAGGGGTTCAGATTATTTGAGACTGCTGGTCTTCCTGCAGGGTCACCCTCAGCTTCTTCCAGCCTTTCCCTAATTCAACAGCAGGGGTCAGCAGCTTCTGTCCATTGGTTGGGTGCAAATATCTGCATCTGACTCCTTCAGCTGCTTGTTGGGTCTTCTGGAGTGCTGTCATGCTAGGTCCCTTTTTGCGAGCGTTCCATAGCCTCAGTAATAGTGTCAGGCCTTGGGACCTCCCCTTGCGCTGGATCCCACTTTGAGCCTGTCGCTGGACCTTCTTTGCCTCGGACTCCTCTTCATTTCCATCCCTGTAGTTCTGTCAGATAGGAACAATTATGAGTCAGAGTTGTGACTGTGGGATGGCCCCCTTCTCCCTCATTTGAAGCCCTGTCTTCCTGCTGGAGGTGGGCTCTATAAGTTCCCTCTCCCTACTGTCAGGCATTTCATCTAAGGTCCCTCCCTTTTAGTCCTGTGAGTCTCTTACCTCCCAGGTCTCTGGTGCATTCTGAAGGGTACCCCTAACCTCCTATCTCCCGAGTTTGCTTGTTTCCATTCTTTCTGCTGGCCCTCAGGGCTTCAGTCCTTTTCCCTACCCCAATGTCAGATCAGGTTCCCCTCTCCCCTCTCTCCCACTTCTCCTCCCTCTCCCTCCTCTCCCCCACACCATCTACTTTCCCTCCCAGGTTCCTCCCTCCCTCCTCACTTGTGATTGTTTTCTTCTCCCTCCCAAGTGGGACTGAGGCGTCCTCACTTGGGCACTTCAGCTTGTTGACCTTTT
Organism: Tokudaia tokunoshimensis; assembly: GCA_036184795.1. Lineage (NCBI taxonomy): Eukaryota > Metazoa > Chordata > Mammalia > Rodentia > Muridae > Tokudaia > Tokudaia tokunoshimensis. The sequence continues at coordinate 7,666,440 of BTHU01000005.1, read as the reverse complement.
TGAGTTCTGTGGACTGTATCTCAGGTATTCTGTACTTAGTGTGTGTGTGTGTGTGTGTGTGTGTGTGTGTGTGCTAATATCCATGTACTAGTAAGTACATATCATGCATGCCCTTTTGGGTTTGACTTACCTCACTCAGGATGATATGACCATATTTTCTAGTTCCATCCATTTCCCTGAAAAACTCAGGATATCCTTGTTCTTAATAACTGAGTAGTATTCCATTGTGTAAATGAACCACATTTTCTGTATCCATTCTTCTGTCATGGGACATCTAGGTTGTTTCCAGCTTCTGGCTATCATAAATAAGGGTGCTATGAACAGACAACTTCCCCGGTCTGTGTTCATTCAGAGATGATGCACCTAACCCTCAAGAGACTGGAGGCCTCAGGGAGTTTAGAGGTCAGGTGGGGTGGGGAGTAGGGACATCCACGTGGAGACAGGGGGAAGGGAGGAGGTATGGGATGTGGAACAGTCAGAGGGTGAAAAGGGGTTGGCGGGTGGGGAATAAAATACGGAGTGTATAAAAATAATTAATAATAAAAAAAGAAATTTATACTCCCCCCCCCCAAAATGCCTTACTGATGTCAAATGAACACCATCTCCTTTAAGTCACTTTAACATAGTAACAATTTCCCTCTTTCCCCTTCTTTTCTTTGTTTTGGGCTTTTCCTACATATTTCTCCACGGGGATATAATTGCTACACTGTATGCACTTAATGTAATTAAGAAAGAGCAGACTCAGGACAAGAAAATAAATGGTACCTTTAAATGTACCTCGCAGTCACTGTGATAGAGACAAGGCTCAGACTCTGAGGAGCCAAAAAGGCAGGTGCCAAGCCTATGGCCCCACAGCAAGGACAGGAGCACCCTACTGGGGCTTAGGGAGGTCCCTCAGATTCAAGGGTTACCTGAATTGATTCCCACCTCTGAGAATGTGGCCACAAGCACAACCGAACAGCACCCTATTTAAATAGAAAGTGTCTGCCTATTGTATAAACTGATATAAATTGAGACGTTCTTTCTAGACACCCGCCCAAAGAGTGAAAACAGGCCCATTAACTTTTTTTTTAAATTTTATTTTATTTTCTAAGTTTTTTTTATTTACACTAAAACTCATTTCCCCTTTCGCATTTCCTCCCTCCCCGAAAGTCCCATAAGCCCCCTTCCCTCCCTCTTTTCCCCATTCAAACCCCTCTCACTTCTCTGTCCTGGCATTCCCCTACATCTAGTCTTTCCAGGACCAGGGGTCTCTCCTTCCATCTTCTTGGAAATCTATTGATATGCGAATTGTGTCTAGGGTATTCCTAGTTTCTGGGTTAATATCCCCTTATCAGTGACTGCATACCATGTGTGTTCTTTTGTGATTGGGTTACCTCACTAAGGATGATATTTTCAAGTTCTGACCATTCGCCTAGGAATTTCGTGAATTCATTGTTTTTGATTGCAGAGTAGTATTCCATTGTGTAAATATACCACATCTTCTGAATCCATTCCTCCGTTGAGGGACATCTGGGTTCTTTCCAGCTTCTGGCTATTATAAATAAGGCTGCTATGAACATAGTGGAGCATGTGTCCTTATTGCATGCAGGTAAAGCCTCTGGGTATATGCCCAGGAGTGGTATAGCCGGATCCTCGGGGAGTGTCATGCCCAGTTTTCTGAGGAACCGCCAGACAGCTTTCCAGAGTGGTTGTACCAGCTTGCAATCCCACCAGCAGTGGAGGAGTGTTCCTCTTTCTCCACATTCTCGCCAACAACTGCTGTCTCCTGTGTTTTTGATCTTAGCCATTCTGACTGGTGTGAGATGGAATCTCAGGGTTGTTTTGATTTGCATTTCCCTAATGACTAAGGATGATGAACATCTCTTTAGGTGCTTCTCAGCCATTAGATATTCTTCAGGTGAGAACTCTTTGTGTAGCTCTGTACCCCATTTTTTAATAGGGTTACTTGCCTCTCTGGAGTTTAACTTCTTGAGTTCTTTGTATATATTGGATATTAGCCCTCTGTCGGATGTAGGGTTGGTAAAGATCATTTCCCAGTTAGTTGGTTGCTGCTTTGTCTTTTTGACAGTGTCTTTTGCCTTGCAAAAACCTTGTAATTTAATGAGGTCCCATTTGTCAATTCTTGATCTTAGAGCATAAGCTATTGGAGTTCTATTCAGGAAATTCTCCCCTGTGCCTATATGTTCAAGGTTCTTCCCTAGTTTACTTTCTATTAGTTTCAGTGTGTCTGGTATTATGTGGAGGTCCTTGATCCACTTGGAATTGAGCTTAGTGCAAGGAGATAAGAATGGGTCAATTTGCATTCTTTTGCATGTTGACCTCCAGTTGAGCCAGCACCACTTGTTGAAAAGGCTATCTTTTTTCCACTGGATGGTTTTAGCTCCTTTGTCAAAGATCAAGTGACCATAGGAGTGTGGATTCATTTCTGGGTCTTCAATTCTGTTCCATTGATCTACATGCCTGTCACTGTACCAATACCATGCGGCTTTTAACACTATTGCTCTGTAGTACAGCTTGAGGTCCGTTATACTGATTCCCCCAGAGGTTCTTTTACTCTTGAGAATAGTTTTAGCTATCCTGGGTTTTCTGTTATTCCAGATGAATTTTTGAATTGCTCTTTCTAACTCTATGAAGAATTGAGTTGGGATTTTGATGGAGATTGCATTGAATCTGTATACTGCTTTTGGCAAGATGGTCATTTTTACTATATTAATCCTGCCAATCCATGAGCATGGCAGATTTTTCCACCTTCTGAGGTCTTCTTCAATTTCTTTCTTCAGAGACTTGAAGTCTTGTCATACAGATCTTTCACTTGTTTGGTTAGAGTCACACCAAGATACTTTGTATGGTTTGTGGCTATCGTGAAGGGTATCATTTCTCTTACTTCTTTCTCAGCCTGCTTATCCTTTGAGTGTAGGAAGGCTACTGACTTGCTTGAGTTGATTTTATATCCGGCCACTTTGCTGAAGTTGTTTATCAGCTGTACGAGTTCTATGGTGGAGTTCTTTGGGTTGCTTAAGTATACTATCATATCGTCTGCAAATAGTGATAGTTTGACTTTTTCCTTTCCAATTTGTATCCCTTTGACCTCCTTTTGTTGTCTAATTGCTCTAGCTAGAACTTCAAGTACTATGTTGAAAAGATATGGAGAGAGAGGGCAGCCTTGTCTAGTCCCTGATTTTAGTGGGATTGCATCAAGTTTCTCTCCATTTAGTTTGATATTGGCTACCGGTTTGCTGTAATTGCTTTTACTATGTCTAGTTATGGGCCTTGAATTCCTGATCTTTCCAAGACCTTTAACATGAAAGGATGCTGAATTTTGTCAAATGCTTTCTCCGCATCTAATGAAATGACCATGTGGTTTTTTTTCTTTGAGATTGTTTATGTAGTGGATTACATTGATGGACTTCCTTATATTGAACCATCCCTGCATCCCTGGGATGAAGCCTACTTGATCGTGGTGAACGATCGTGTTCTTGGATTCGGTTGGCAAGAATTTTATTGAGTATTTTTGCATCAATATTCGTAAGAGAGATTGGCCTGAGATTCTCTTTCTTTGTCGGTCTTTGTGTGCTTTTGGTATTAGTGTAATTGTGGCTTCATAGAACGAGTCGGGTAGTGTTCCTTCTGTTACTATTTTGTGGAATAGTTTGAAGAGTATTGGTGTTAGGTCTTCTTTGAAGGTCTGATAGAATTCTGCACTAAAACTGTCTGGACCTGTGCTTTTTTTGGTTGGAAGACTTCCAATGACCACTTCTATTTCTTCAGGAGTTATAGGACGGTTTAGGTGGTCTATTTGATCCTGATTTAATTTTGGTATTTGGTGTCTGTCTAGGAAATTGTCCATATCCTCCAGATTTTCTAGTTGTGTTGAATACAGGCTTTTGTAGTAGGATATGAAGATTTTTTGAATTTCCTCAGTTTCTGTTCTTATCTCTCCCTTTTCGTTTCTGATTTTGTTAATTTGGATACTGTCTCTGTGCCCTCTGGCTAGTCTGGTTAAGGGCTAATCTATCTTGTTGATTTTCTCAAAGAACCAACTCCTAGTTTTGTTGATTCTTTGTATGGTTTTATTTGTTTCTACTTGATTGATTTCAGCCCTGAGTTTGATGATTTCCTGCCTTCTACTCCTCTTGGGTGTATTTGCTTCTTTCTGTTCCAGGGCTTTCAGGTGTGCCATTAAGCTGTTAGTGTATGCTGTCTCCTGTTTCTTTTTGGCGGCACTCAGGGCTATGAATTTTCCTCTTAGCACTGCTTTCATTGTGTCCCATAAGTTAGGGTATGTTGTGCCTTCATTTTCATTAACTTTCAAAAAGTCTTTGATTTCTTTCTTTATTTCCACCTTGACCAAGTTATCATTGAGTAGAGCATTGTTCAGCCTCCATGTGTATGTGGGTTATCTGTTGTTTTTGTTGCCATTGAAGACCACCCTTATTCCATAGTGATCTGATAGGAGGCATGGGATTAGTTCAATCTTCTTATATCTGTTGAGGTCTGATTTGTGACCAATTATATGGTCAGTTTTGGAGAAGGTACCATGAGGTGCTGAGAAGAAGGTGTATTCTTTAGCTCTAGGATAAAATGTTCTATATATACCTGTTAGTTCCATTTGGTCCAAGGCTTCAATTAGATTCACTGTGTCCCTGTTTAGTTTCTGCTTTCCTGAACGATCCATTTCAGAGAGTGGGGTGTTGAAGTCACCCACTATTATTGTGTGAGGTGCAATGTGTGATTTGAGCTTTAGTAAAGTTTCTTTTATGAATGAGGGTGCCCTTGCATTTGGAGCATAGATATTCAGAATTGAGAGTTCTTCTTGGTGGATTTTTCCCTTGATCAGTATGTAGTGTCCTTCTGTGTCTTTTTTGATGACTTTAGGTTGGAATTCAATTTTATCTGATATTAGGATGGCTACTCCGGCTCGTTTCTTGGGACCATTTGCTTGTAAAATTGTTTTCCAGCCTTTTACTCTGAGGTAGTGTTTGTCTTTGACACTGAGGTGCGTTTCCTGCATGCAGCAAAATGCTGGGTCCTGTTTACGTATCCAGTCTGTTAGTCTATGTCTTTTTATTGGGGAATTGAGACCATTGATATTAAGAGAGATTAAGGCATAGTGATTATTGCCACCTGCCATTCTTGACGCTATCTTTATGTTTGAGTGGTTATCTACCTTTGGGTTTGATTCAAGAAGGTTATTATCTCATTTTTTCCAGGGTGTTGTTTCTCTCCTTGTATTGGCGGTTTCCACCTATTATCCTTTGCAGGTTTGGGTTTGTGGAAAGATATTGTGAAAATTTGGTTTTATCATGGAATATCTTGGTCTCTCCATCTATGGTGATTGAGAGTTTTGCTGGGTATAGTAGTCTAGGCTGGCATTTGTGCTCTCTTAGTGTCTGCATGAGATCTTCCCAGGATCTTCTGGCTTTCATAGTCTCTGGAGAGAAGTCTGATGTGATTCAGATAGGTCTTCCTTTGTATGTTACTTGGCCCTTTTCTCTTACTGCTTTTAGTATTCTTTCTTTGTTTAATACATTTGATGTTTTGATTATTATGTGACGGGAGGTATTTCTGTTCTGGTCCAGTCTGTTTGGAGTTCTGTAGGCTTCTTGTACGTTCATCGGCATCTCTCTCTTCAGGTTAGGGAAGTTTTCCTCCATAATTTTGTTGAAGATGTTTACTGGCCCTTTAAGTTGCCAATCTTCACTCTCATCTATACCTATAATCCTTAGGTTTGATCTTCTCATTGTGTCCTGGATTTCCTGAATGTTTTGGGTTACACATTTTTTGCATTTTGCATTTTCTTTGACTGGTGAGTTGATGCTTTCTATGGTATCTTCAGCACCTGAGATTCTTTCCTCCATCTCTTGTATTATATTGTTGATGTTTGCATCTATGACTCCTGATTTCTTCCCAAGGTTTTCTATCTCCAAAGTTGTCTCCCTTTGTGATTTCTTAGTTGTTTCTACTTCGTTTTTTAGATCCTGGATGGATTTGCTGAGATCCTTCACTTGTTTGTTTGTATTTTCCTGTATTTCTTTAAGGTATTTTTGCATTTCCTCTTTCAGGATTTCTGCCTGTTGACCCAAGTTCTCTTGTATTTCTCTAAGCGATTTTTGTGTTTCCTCCTCATGGGCTTCCATCTGTTGATCCATCGCCTCCTGCATTTCTTTAAGCAGTTCTCGTGTTTCCTTTGTACGGGCATCTATCCGTTGATTCATTTCTTTAAGCAATTTTTGTATTGCTTCCCTATGGGCATCCATCTGTTGACCCATATTCTTCTGCATTTCTTTATGCAATTTTTGTGAGTCCTTTGAAAGTGCATCTAACCATTGATTCATTTCTTTAAGCGATTTTTGTGTTGTCTCCTTGTGGGCCTCCATCTGTTAATCCATGTTCTCCTGCATTTCTCTAAGCGATTTTTGTGTTTCCTTTGTAAGGGCTTCTAACCGTTGATTCATGGTCTCCTGTAATTCTTTATTAGATTTATTTGTGTCCTTCTTGTGATCCTCCAATAGCATCATGAGAAGTGATTTTAAATCCAGATCTTGTCTTTCGGGTGTGGTGGAGTATCCAGGACTTGCTGCTGTTGGAGAGTTGGGTTCGGATGGTGCCATATTACTTTGATTTCTGTTAATAACGTTCCTATGTTTGCCTTTTGCCATCTGGTTGCCTCTGATGTTAGTTGGTCCTGCTGTCACTGGCTGTTGGTTGGACCTCCTGTGAGACTGCAAAGCTATTTCTGGCCCCCCTGGATTGCTAGGATTCCCCTGGCACCGATTTCTGGGGCCTGCCCTGCTCCTGAGTGACTTTGGAACCCTGATGTGCCTTGCCCCAAGAGATGTTATATTGGGGAGTCCCTGCACATCCAAAGGCTCAGCGTAGTGGATTCCCGGAGCAGACATCACCAAAGGGAGGCTGGTAGGCTCCTGCCCTGTGCAGGGGTGTGTGATCTCTTGGGGGGGTGAGGGGGCGTCCCTCTGCAGGGCACAAGTCCCACAGCAGGGCTGGCACGTCGATTACTGCAGGTTTGCCCAGCTCTTGGAGCAGGTTACACACAAGCTGCCTGAGGCCCAAGCGATATTATGCCTGTCTGTCTCTAGGCCTGGCGGTCCCAACTTCCCGGCCACTGGAGCAAAGATGGCGAAGTGCACTCTTCACTCTCTCGGCGGCGCTGGTCACCCTGCAGGGGGGATGGCCCACAGCAGAGCTGGCGCCCAGATGACCACAGAGCTGTCCAGTTCTTGAGAGCAGATGGAAGCCCCAACAGGCAGTGTCCCAAGCGATGTTATATTGGGGAGAACCTGGGTACCTGTCTCCTCAGTGCGGTAGATCCCGGAACAGAGGTCGCCAAAGGGGCCCATTAACTTTTAAGAATCAAGTAATACTGTCAACCGTAAGCCCGAAGTCAGAATTTAAGAAAAAGACTTTTAAAATATTCATTTAAAAAAAAAAAGCCCACGAATGGGAAAATACATGACACATTTATTTTTAAATCCAGAGTCTCTCAGCTATGGTGTCAAAGCACAGCTTTCCTGTGGGTTGCAAAGTGAAGAGATGCTCACCTCGCAGCCCTCAGGATAAACCCAGTCTCCTGTCCTCTAACCTGAATTACCTTTCTGCGTACCCCACTGTGCCAATGTTATTTTATTCATGTGCAGTGATGTGGGAAACAACTAAGCCATTTTAACCAAGCAAAACAGAGTAACAAGGCCTTCCACCAGGAGGCTGATGCCAGGACCAGCAGAGACCATCTTTATGTTTCTTTGCCACCCTTTATGGACATCAAAATACCTGTCCTCCACAGTCTGTATGTTCTTCAGAGACTGGCATCCATCACATTATCTGTATCAAGGTGAGGCATTCTTTGTCTTACAGCAAAATCCAAACTAAAAACCAACAAAATATCTCTGTGAGTAAACTGACATACATGATTTCTTCTTAGAAAGTGAGTGATTTATTGTTTTTCAAAATAGTAATTTTAATAACGTTAATAGCTAATAAATATCTAATAGCTATAGGAAATGTTTATGAGTCCTTCCAGCAAAGAAGAGAGAGATTCATTAAGTTTCTGAACTTATTAATTCAGTGGCATTAAATCACACAGGGCACTTCTGAGATTTTTTTTTTGACAAGAATCCCATGAGATGCTCCTTTTTCACCAGAATACAGCTTCTTCTCACTTTTATCTGTTTCCTGAATCTGCTAAGGGAAAGTTTTCAGCTTAACTGGAAACAGGGATTTCCCACCAAGATCCTCAGAGCAAATGACCCGTATCATCCTGTTACACTAAGTTTGGGACACATTTTCCCTCTTCCAATTGCAGGTTAGCAGTTTTCATGCTAAGGAGTGTGTGTGTGTGTGTGTGTGTGTGTGTGTGTGTGCATAAAGGCTCTAGATCAGTGTCAATTCTCTCTCTCTCTCTCTCTCTCTCTCTCTCTCTCTGTGTGTGTGTGTGTGTGTGTGTGTGTGTGTGTGTGTGTGTGTTCATAGAGGCCCTAGATCAATGACAATTCTGTGTGTGTGTGTGAGAGTGTGTGTGTGTGTGAGAGAGAGAGAGAGAGTGTGTGTTTGTGTGTGTGTGTGTGTGTGTGTGTGTGTGTGTGTGTGTGTGAATGCATAGAGGCCTTTGGCCAATGTCTATTACTCTCCCTAGTATTTTTACACAAGGTATCTCCCTGAACCTGAGGTTTGCTCTATTGCTAGAATGACTGGCTAATGAGGTCTCAGGGTTAACCTATGTCCCTCCTTTCCCAGATGCACCCCTCTGTGCACAACACTTACGTGAGTGCTAGGAATCCAAACTCAGGTGTCTGTGCTTGCACAGCAAGTACTTTACACACTGGTCATCTCCCGACCTCTGTCTAGGAAATAGTTTAGTTAGAGAATTGCATGAATGGTCAATTCTGTGCTCTGGTACACAGACCCAGGCAGCCACCCTGCATCCTTGAAGGCCTGCTCATGTCTGGCTGTGGTGATCTTTGTCTACGCCTTACCAGGGATTTTCATGAATGGCCTTTGGTGGTAACATGGGCCATAGATATCAACACAGACACCCACACCCACACCCACACCCATGACCACACCCACACCCACACCCACGACCACGACCACACCCACGACCACGACCACACCCTGATGCTGTAGGTCCATGGACCCAGACCTGGCCTCAGTGCCAGCATAGGCTGGGACCTTACTATGACTTCAGGTGACATCTCAGGCTACTCACATCAGGACGTTCCTCACTATCCTCAAGCTTGAGTTCTACATCTCTTCATTAGGCACACACCTTTTTCTCTTCCATCTCTCCACCACTTACTTGCTCATCTTAGTGACACTCAAGTCTTCTATGTGTCTTCTGAGTGGTTCCAGGCAAGGGGCAATTTATTTTTTTTTATGTATATGCGTGTTTTTACCAACATATATACTTGTATACCATGTGTACACAGTGTCTCTGGAAGCCAGAAGAGGGCATTAGATCTCTCTGAACTGAAGTTACACATAGTTGTAAGCTGTCATGTGATATGCCCAGGTCCTTTGCAAGAAAAACTCTTAACACTGAGCCATCTCTCCATGCCCAATATACATGATATGTCAAAGTTTCTATTATCCAACATTCTATTTCCATAACCATATCTTAAACTAACAACCTTAGCGTATTACTCCAAGTATCTTTTTTTGTTTTTTATTCAATACAGCTTGCTAAAAAACACCTTTATTTCCTCATCGGTATCTTTCATAACAAAAGAAATATGTTGTGTAATTGAATTAGGATGATGAAACATAGGCACAAATGGATGTTTAGAAATGTAGAGAATCCCTCACTTAACAATGCTCAATTTAAAATTTTCACCTTTTACCCTCACTTAACAATGCTCAATTTAGAATTTTCACCTTTTACCCTACTTAAGTGTTATTGGAATAGTTTAAAAGTACACTTTCCTTTTTTCTAAAATGTCAGTTGCTTATTCCATCTGATTTTCAGAAATTGATTGCAACAAATAACATACAGTTATCTAAGTAATATAGTATACAAAAATAACATCTTGATTTCTGAGAAAATGCATTTCTCTGCAATTCCTGAGTAGCTCCAAATACTGCTGCTTTATGCATCAGTGTTTACTTTGGGGTTTAGACTCAGTCTTGGGAAACAGTATGTGCTAAACCTTTGCCATCATTTGTGTATCTCCCATCAAGGCTGCAAGGATCATGAGTCCTCTCACACGGCCTTTTTCTTCAATGTTTGCCTTTCCGATTTGTTTGCTACCACTCAGCTTAATTTTCTTTAAAGACCTAGGCCAGAGGTTAACTGTTATTGAATATATACTGAAGTCAGACAATCCAAGGCCATTGTTGTGCTAAACTTAGGTTATATATAGAAACCTATAGATATTTTCACAATTGGTTTGCCTCCTACCTGGGAACATATTCAAGAAACAGAACTGACTTTCTGGTCTGACTCAGCTCTTCCTGTTCAGAAATCTCTATTCACAGCAGAACAGAGTGTGGGATGTAAAAAGTCAGCTTCCCCCTTTCCTTTCCTTCATTTACATTGTAAGTAAAGTTCACTGACCTGAATAAAGCTCCCATCTACTAAACTTCAATCAGGAAAGCAGATTCTGTAAAAATAGTGTGATCAGATACAATCATCACTCAGAGAGAACTGCAGCAAAGGAAAATAATAGACTATAGTCTCAATTGTGCAATCTAGTTTAAGGTGTCCTAACTCACCACATTGGTAGCATGGAGTAATGGATGGTTCCTTGATCAGTTACTTCATACCTGTAGCACTTCACTTTGAATTCTCCTTAAGATTAACACTTTTGCTCATCTAGGTGGTCAAGGCTGTAAACCAGATGACTAGACTTGCTACAGTTGCAACGACCTTTCCTCCCTCTCTCTTGGACTGTTCGCAGTCCTTGGCAAGTTGGCTATGACTACCACAGCTATAGCAGGCATCTTCCAGAGGATTACAATCCTCGGCAAAATGATCAACCTACCACTGATATAAGAGTATTCTGGAAGAGAAGAGAAAGTAATGTTGAAAGCAAGGCTATTGTTTTTCATTCCATGACTCAAGCCTCCACCAATAGGGCATCTTCAGTCTACAAGGGTGTGATTCTCCAGCAGAAGTGAGTCAGGACAGCAATCCTGATTGGGTAGCAGCAGAATTTTTTTTTGGTAGTATTATAAATTATTTTCCTTTTGGTTATGCTTTTATTCTGGATGCTTATCTAAAATATCTTTTTAAAAAATAAAATGGATGCTTAGGGGTTGTGGCTTATGATTTTAATCCCAGTAGAGGCAGGCCAATCTCTGAGTTGGAGGCCAGTAGAGTCTATAGAGCAAGTTCCAGAACATCCAGGGCTACACAGAGAAACCTTGTCTCAAAAGAAAAAAAAAGTCATATGGACACTTGCATACTATGGTAGATGCTTCATATATTACAGCAGAACCAAAACTCCTGTCTACTGAAAGAGCATTTAGTGCTCTTAACGGCTGAGCCATCTCTCCAACCTCCTAGTGTCTTAAAGAAAACTGATGTTCTTTCTCCCAGAACCTTTCAACTACCAGTAACTCCTCAACCAGTTATAGTTCCCATGCTTGACAGACAGATGGACAGACAGACAGACAGATAGACAGAGTTAAAATGGAGTTGCACTTTAGTCCTATATGGTAGCACATGTCTTTAATCTCAGCACTTGGAAGACAAAAGCAGGCAGATTCCTGAGTTTAAGGCCAGTCTGTTATACATAGCAAATTCCAGGATAGCCAAGGCAACACATTGAAACCCTGTCCTGAAAAACAAAAACAAACAAGTAAGAAGAGAATGAGTTGACCTCTAATAGACACTACAGACCATTGTCAGTGTTACTGATTATCCTCTAGAACATAAGACCTTATTGTTGAAGATAGCACATGCTTGAAAGATAGAACATGGAGAAAATCAAACTGGTGCTGATTGGGAAGAGTCATCACTCTCAGCAGCCTCTGTAGTGTTGGAAAGTGCTATGCATGCTACAAAAGGAAAAGTAACCATGAATCCTATCCAGTTGTGAACCCTGCAAGATATAGTGGCATATGATAAGTGGCCTGGTGTGGAACCATAAAAGGTAGCCTTGTTGCCAGTTGAGCTAAGGCTCAAAACCCGAAGATCTTGAAGGAATGGTAGGTGTCCTTTTCCCTGGCACCAAGGCCCTGTCACTGGCTGCAGCCCTCCATAGATTTGTGGTCATCAGTCATGTAAGGGAAATGCCTCAAGACCCTCCACATGTAGAAGATGTGACCTGTGGTCACATAGGCTCAAGAGAGATCTCCATTTTAATGAGGTACCTAAAGGTCTGGAGGGCTTAGCCAATAAGCCTTCTTTCCCAAACACTCCTCCCTGCAAAAGGTATTTAACCTCAGGCCCACCCTGAGAAGGGGGTATGGTATTACTCATCCACTTTCCGCCATGACAATAAATGCCTTAAAACCATGTTCTGCCTCTTTTCATTGGGATCTGCAGTGGGGAACTATGGAGAAGGCCTTTGCCTATAGAGCTGCTGTCTAATCTCCCGTAGAAGACCTATCTGCACTCTCAGCCACAGCCTCTACCAAGCCCAAGCCCAAGATTGCCACTCACCAAACCAAGGACTCTTCTGCGCAGGACCAGCCAGAGTTCCTCCTTCCCAACCCCCTACACCCGAAACAGCTCCAGCTGTCCTGCTCAGACTGCACTTCCCTATCCCTAGAGCCATATCCCAAGGCTGCCCTACGGCCCAACACCTGTCCAGTGACAGCGTTGGATAAGAGCAGTTGACTCCCTGCATCCTGCCTCCCCAGCAGCCATGTCCTGTCGTGGAGCAGTCATGGGACCCATAACCCTACAGTCTGTCAAGATATGCCCACTGGTACAAGAAAGGCACTAGAATCATGAAAGTAACCAACCACTTTCTAATTAGGTTTAAGCCCTACTTCACAAGATGAAATCCACAAGATGAATACCTGATGCCATTACTGGGTCAAGAATCTATGACTAGACAAGTCACAGACCCTAGGAGAGATGCTTCTATTTGTAGTTGATGGTGATTAACTCAGAGACACACGACTGATACACGCAGTAAGAGACTACAAAATGATTAGTCCTACAATTTACCTGCTCTTCCCAAAACTCAGAGACCAATGTAGAAGTGGGGGTAAAAGGGGTACAAGAGCCAGAGGCAGAGGATGACCATAAGGAACCAGTATCATCCAAGACACAGCAGGGAAGCTATACACATAAACTCACAGCAGTTGTTTACAGAGTGTATAAGACTTGTGCTCAAGCCAGACTAAATCCCAACATAGAGAAAGGAAGTGGGCATGAATTCAAACTCCTAGCTAGCTGAGAAGCAATTAGCAATAACTACTGGGATAGGGAAAGCCAGTTTTCTTTAAGATTATAGCCCCTAGGAGGCTGGAGACATGCCTTAGCAATTTAAGAACCCTTGATGCTCTCACTACAGTACCCAGTTCAATTCTCAGTTCTCAGCGCCCACATCAGGCAGTACACACCTCTGTCCTTCATAGTCATTTGCTCTCACATACACATACACACATGCATATGGTTTTTTTGTTTTTGTTTTTTTAAATGGAGCCCCTGGTAGATGAACCATACTCCAGTAGAACAACGCACATCAAAGAATAACTATATTGGCAGCATAGATGAAATTTGATGGGTGTGAGGAGGAGAGGAAACAAAATTGAGTAGTTAAAAATGGGGGTGGGTGGGACTTGGATAAATTGAGGAGTGAATTTGATCAAATCACATTGTATGAAATTCTCAAAGAAGTAGTAATGAGAGAGGGGGGTACAGAGATCATGTAAGTGGATGTGTAGTGGTTTGAATTAAAATGGCCCCCATAGGCTCATAAATTTGAATAGTTGGCTCCCAGTTAGTGGAACTATTTAGGAAACACTAGGAAGTGTGGTTTTATTGAAGAATGTGCAACACTGGGGGGTGTCCTTTGAATTTTCAAAAGCCCACACCATTCCCAATTCCCTCTCCCTACTTGATGCTTGTAGAGCTAAGAGCTATAGCTCCAGCACTGTGTCTGCCTTCCTGCCTCCTGCTGTGCCCCCCACCATGATGGTCATGACTCTAACCTTTACAAACATGAGCCCCAAGTCAAATGTTTTCTTTGGTCTTGGTGTTTAATCATAGCAATGGAAAAGTAACTAAGACAGGATCCAAACCAACATTCTTTCAGTCAGTCAAGTCTCCAAGGGGAGTTACTGTTAGGAAGCTATATCGGCTCACTTAGCATTTCCTCTACCAGTCATGCCATTTACTGGAATGGGTCAGCATTTTGCTAACTGTGACGCTTACCTTACAGGTTAGGGAACATTTCTCTCTCCAGAGACTCTTTTTCAGGTGGCCCTGGTAAGCGGAGCCTCTGGAGTCTCTACTGCCTCTCTGGTGAAATCAGAATTTTAGGGCTCCTTTAGATGGGTTTTGTCATCTCCTGGATGGATCCCTTCTATCTTTGCAAGGAAAGAAGACAAGTCTAATCCTTTTAGGCATTTATTCTGTTTGACCTCCAGGATTTGATCCTTGAACATCCAAAAGCACAATTTCACCAGACAGCACAAGGAATGAAGGTTTATTTTAACCTTCACATAACATTCAGAGAAAGGTTAGACAAAAATAAACATTTTTAAAAATTAACATGAAATTGGATGTCGAGTGTTTTGACTCTTCCGTATATAAATATTGATCTTATTAATATAGAATTGATTTGTAAGTCATAGCTTCAAAAGATTATTAACTCTGAAAAATACGACATCCTATTAGATGAACCTGAAGTACAAGAGGAAATTATTTTCTCAGGTCATAGCTGGACCCAGGCTTCAAAGTATCAAGATCCATCACTTTGCCTTTCCCGTGACGTATCAGGGAGCTTGGCATCAGCCCAGTACACAGTCTACCTAGGACTCAGCCCAGTGGAATGAGTTCCTTTTGTCCAATAGCAGCAAAAATGTGAGTTTGTGAGGATGGGGCTGCCAGAGCCATCTCAGATGAATGTGTCCAAATATATTATTTATTATCCCACTAATATTTAAGAAATCGGGAAAAATTATTTAAAATATGTTCTTTTTTAAAAATTTTATTACAAGACCTGCAAACATTCAGACTAATCAAAGTGGTACTGTAATTTCTTATAATGTATCATCAATAGTTTCTGAAGTCTAGGGAATTAACTAAGCCCTAAACCACACATCATATAATTCCAAAGTAAGGGCTGTTTAACAATATGTGATATGACATTAGCTATGAACATTGATGTACTTAATGAGTAATGAGGACAAAATTAGCAAGCTATTCTTACAAAAAAAAAAAAGCCCACAGATCTATTTGGTACTACTGTCCATGTTTGTTTTAGCTTTTGTTCATAAACCCATTGATAATTAAAGTTTCCTTTAAATATGGGATTTCTAACATCAAAAATTCTATTTTGAAGGCTAGAGATGTTGCTCAGTCATAGAACACATGCACACGGCTGAGTGAGTTCTATCCTTCCCCACACCCCTACTTGCTCACACATGCAGAGACCTAGTCTGTGTGTGTCTATGTGTTGTTAAAATTTCCTTTCTATTTTCATGTGCACGCTCCCACTAGGCAGTGCCTCTGCCCCAACAAACCTGTTGCTATTCAACAAATGTTAACTCAATGCACAGATGAACCCAAAGCAATCGGTCATCCAATGTTAAACTTCGCCAGCATAAGCAACTCAAGCCACCAAGTTAGAGTAAGAGGGAAACCAGGAGATATAAAGATAAGCAACTAAAACTTGCTGCATTCCTGAAGCTACTAGGACTTTTAAATTATATTTAAGTACCTGGTCATACAGAACTATATTTACTTTGAAAATACAGGACCACACTTAATAAAAAATAAAAGGCAGGGCAGGCTTGAGTAGGAACTGTCTGCATTCATTTCAATTCCAAGCAAGTCTATAAATGCAGCTTGTTTGATTTTTCTTAAAAATACAATGCACACTTGCATCTGACCACCATTTAGTTTTGAGCAGAATGGCGGATACACAAGCAATCTCTGGGCTACCTGGTTGTCATGACGAAAGGGAAGAAAATAAACCAAAGTTACAAAAATGTTAAAAAGCAAAAAATATCTACTCTTCTAAAAGGCAACATGTAGACATCGTATGACTTTAAAAAGTAAAGGGGACTAGAAGCCTAGTTCAGTGCTCACATTCGCTTAGTGTTAAGGCACTGGGTTGGATCCTCAGTACTGGGCAGAAAAACAGAAGCCCTGATGCGAGGGCGATCGAGACCCCTTTAACTGAAGTAACTCCACACAGAGCATTAGGACACTACCAGGAAGTGACCTCATGGGGAGCCATGAGTGACTTGAGGCTCACGAAAGTTTACAGGATTGTAAAATTATATTAGTGCACAAACTAATAAAAGCAACTCTAGATTTTCCTACATGGGCAAGCTGTGTATGTGTGGTGCATTTCCTGGAAAGCTTCTGTTCAGCAGTGCGCGAGTACCAGCACACAAGGTCACAGGAAGTAAGGCCAGTCCTCATTTTCCTCAATAACTTGCTTTTCCACCCCCACACCCCCCACACACACACACAGACTTTATTTTCATTACAAGACGCTGGCTTTCTAATGCTACATTTTAATCAACATACTACATTTAAAGTCTTGATTTTTGAATGAATCTCTTAATACTAGGCAACAAGATGGAGCTAACTGCTGAAGGCCTCTTCACAGCTACAGGGTTTGACAGGCTCTTGACAGCTACGATCGCTTTGATCGAGATGAGACTGTATCAGAAGCACCGAGACACTAGTGGGTGGACAGGGAAGGGACTTTTCATCAGTGCCCATTCATAATTTGCCTTTAGAAACTTGGAAGAAATTGTCATCTTTGAGTTTCAAATGTTCTGGTAAATCCGACTGTTTCTGAGCTTCTTCAATATGACCTTGAATCGCAAAAAGAAGTGACCCTAAAGAATCAAAGTTCTTTTCAGGACTGAGGTAGCCAACAATGACCACACTGAGAATTTCCCCCATAGAAGTCCTCTTTGAAGGTATGGATGATGTGGGTTTCCATGGACTTTTTCACTTTCTTATAGTATGGATTCCATCCTATGCTCACCACCATTTTATGGACATCTCCTCTCCCAACTCTGGCCCAGTGGACACATCAGCTGGAAGATTGTCTACTACTTGTTCAGGAAAACGGGCTGTGGGGATGCCCAGTTGCTTGGAGCCGCAGACTCAGCCATGCACAACCTGGCCGCAGCAGAAGAATGGTAGGCTCTTCATGACACTGACCTCAGAGGAACCGACTGTTCTTGCCTTAGTGCGTGCAACGAGCCGCCTTGAGTGCAGTGCCCAGGCCGAATCCAGCCAGGGATCCCGCAGGAGCTGAGCTCGCGGAGCAGCACATCCGCTGCTACCAGTGCCTGCCCGCAGATAAAATATGTTCTTAACTTTTGCTTATAAATTATAAGAATGGTGAAAATACTGGCAACTTATTCACTTCACAAATGTTTGCACATTTGCTGAGCACCACGTCATATGCCAAGTGTAACAGAAGACCTCTAGTTCAGAACGATGTTCTCACTGCTCAACCATATTTTTTGTGAGGCTAGTTACCAAATAATTGTTTTATTGAGATGTTAATTTGTAAATGTTAGTGTGTTATGAAATAACTCTCTTCCACTCAACATATGTTTTAGTTACTGTTTCTACTGATAAGATAAACATCATGATCAAAGCAATATTGGGAAGGAAAAGGTTTATTTGATCTTAACGTCCATCATTGATGAAAGTCCTGGAAGAAAGTCCAGCAAGGCAGGAACCTGAAAACGGGAGCAGAAGCAGGGGCCGTGGAGGAGCGCTGCCTACTGGCTTTATCCCATCACTTGCTCAGCCTGCTTTTTTTACAGCACCCAGGACCGCCTGCTCATGGGTGGTGCTTCCTGCAGTGGGCTGCACTCTCCCACAGCAAAACATGAATGAAGAAAACGTCCCAAAGGCTTGCCTATGGGCCAATATGATGAAGACTTTTTCTCAATTAAGATTTCCTCTTCCCAGATGACTGTGGCTTGTATCAAATTGACAATAGCAGCAAATCCACCAGGCTCTCAGTTCTACTAACAAAAAAAAAAAAAAGGAAAGAAAACTTTTTTTTGTTTTCGAGACAGGGTTTCTCTGTGTAGCCATGGCTGTCCTGGAACTCACTCTGTAGACCAGGCTGGCCTCAAACTCAGAAATCCACCTGCATCTGCCTCCCAAGTGCTGGGATTAAAGACGTGCTCCACCACTGCCTGGCTATTTTCTATGTCTTTATTTTATGTGTTTGAATAATTTGCCCACATGTATGGCTGGGTACTATGTGCATATAGTGGCTTCAGAGGCTAGAAGAGAGCCTCAGATCACCTGGAACTGCAGTTATTAAATGGTAGTGAGCTACCATGTTGGTTCTGGGGATCGAACCCAGGTCCTCTGCAAGAGCAGTCACTGCTGAGCCATCTTTTCAGCCTCCCAAATATTTATCAAAATATTTATTTGATTTACTACCTAAATCCAATCCTTTATCATCTTTTACCTAAATCAGGGCCACAGAATTTTATCCGGTATCTACTCTTTCTCTTTTCAACACACTGTTCTCTCTACAACTGAGTGAACTTTTAAAAATCAAAATTCTGTCCATTCTTTATTTAAAATTCTTAAATGCCTTCCCATTTTCTTTAACATCAAATAAGATATTTATCATGATGAACAAGTCTGGCAATAGTCAGCTCTTTGCCTACCTTTTTGTATTCTTTTCCAGTTGGCTTCCCCATTATCCACGACTTCACTTTTTCTGGTCTTTTCTGAGACTGCCAACTCCTGAGCTCTGACACTCATTTTGTGACCACCATACATGTTCTTCATCATTTTTCTGTTGGAAATTGTTATCCCGCATTCTCCCTACTTTAATGTTGTTGTTGTTGCTTGTTCACTTGTTTGTTTTATGAAGGGGAGCTCCCTTGTTTGTGTGTATGTATGTGTATGCATGTACCCATGCATGTGTGGACATGTCAGTTTTCCATGGGAAGTATATGGAGGTCAGAGAACAGCTCTGGAGAATTGTTTCTCTACTTTGAGCTTTATACAGATTTTAGTAATCAAATACCTTTACCTGCTGAAACCTTTCTCCCATCCTCCCCTTAGGTTTTAGTGTCTCTGCATTACCATGCTACCCAACTGTAGTAGATACCATTCATATCTTTGGAATTCCATTACACAACAGCACTGCGAAATATCCACTCAAAAAGTCCTCTAATCTTAAGGAGGTACTTTGTGTTTGCCTTTCTCAGAGCACCGTGTCTTTGCCTAATAGCTACAATCACAGTTTATAACAATTATTTTTTGTTTTATGATGTTGGTCTTGCTCATTTAACCAAGTTCTTTGAGAAAAGAGAATTTAGCTTTTAGATGACTGTTCTATTCTCAGTATTTGGCCTACAGCCTGGTATCTGGTAGCATTTAATATATATATTTAATGAACCATGAACAGATTATTCCCATTATAAAATTTAATTTATAATTTAAATAATGGAAGAAAGGGTAAAAGCATGGCTAGGCATATGGGCCTCTACACTTCTATTGACATACAAACATCTAGCTTCCCACCCCCTACTCAGTACCTAGACAATATATCCTTAGGATCCCAGGGTGGTTTTCCCCAAAACCTTGCTGTTTTCTTTACTGATGAATAACTGAGATTTACTGAAGTGCTCAACACAAAATGAGCATCTACCATGTGTTTGTTGACTGAACAAATCCCATCTGGGTCAATAACTTTGTCAGTACAACTGACTACTGCATCAAAGGAGGCAAACCGGGACTCAGGATCTGCCTTAAGCACTGTATTGACTCAGATTGGGGTGGGGGTGGGGAACCCAGATCACTCTGCATCTGCAGTGATATCTGGCATCACCCTAGCTGTCATGATTCAGTGGAAACACATGTTACCTAGAAACTGTTCAACCAAATGAAGCCATATTCCAGTGATCTACAAACGCATGCATCTGCAGAAAGCAACTGAAAGATCAGGTAAATTCATTAAGATTGCTTTGTGATGCTTCCCCCTCCTGCCAATGCCAATCTAAAACTCACAAGGACTCTCAATCCACTTTGCTTTCTTGTTCAAACTCAACATCTACCGTAAAAGTCACAGGACTCTCAAATGTATAAATAACTGGTTAACTCTCCTATTGATTGAGTTCATTAAAACAAGAGGAAGGGAAGAGTGAATTATCATGAGAGATTTATGTTGCCTGCATTGTTGTTTATTCAACTAATTATATGATATCTCTTTCAAGGTGTTCAAGAAAGCAGATTGGAACAGACGCTTTCAGTGTAAAAATTAAAGAATTTATTAAGGAGCAAAAGACAGATGATAAAGAAAGAATTAGGGTAGAAATTATTTCAAACATTTGTCAACAGCATCTAAGGTTAATTCCAAAGCCCTTGGGATTACTTAGTCCAATGTTTCTGCTTCACTCAAAGCCACTAACCTTTCCTCCCATCAGGAACAGATGTACAGACAAGAATTCTATGGAGCTAGAGGAATATGGATCAAGATCTCCATAAGTAAGTGTCCGGGGAGTCTCATGTTTACCATGTGCTGCCAATCTCTCTTAATTATTAGGTAACATTTAATCTTTTTTGTTTGTTTGTTTTTGGGTTTCTTTTTGTTTTGTTTGTTTGTTGAGTAAGCAAATACCATCTAGGCAATAGCTTTGTCAGCTCCACAGTTGACCACTGCCCCAAAGGAGGTAAAAGTGAGACTGCCTTAAGCACGGTGGTCTCTGAGCAGGGTGATCGGGGGTGTGTAGGATAGCCAGATTGCTCTGCATACATAGAAACATTTCACACCACACTGCCAAACAGCATGTAATAGAAAGATGTGTGAGCTAGTAACAAACCAATGAACGGTTTTAATCACTTAAATACAGAATTTTTCAGTAAGAATGAAGGGAGGGAGGTAAAGAGGTGAGAGAGGGAGGTAAGGGGCAAGAGAGATTTCAATGTGGACTCATTTAGGCATAGGTTAAGATCAAGAAACAGTGTTCCAGTACAAGCTGAAAGCCACATCAATGCAGTGCTGTGCACTCTGTAACTGCAGTTCTATTTCAGGGTGAGGAATGCTTGAACCACACGTGTATCAACACTGTCTTCTCGGTGGCACCCTCGCTCCAGTAAACCAGAGTCATATGCCTCCTTGTGAACCAAGAGCTTCGAGGAAGCACTTCCCTAACGGACCAGTTGAATGGCTCCAATTCTGGGGTATACATAAACAGAAAGACCTGTGAAGTAGAGTCTAAGTCATAAAAGATGAAAGTATTTTGGATGTATCCTTACCACAAGTGAGTGTGTGTTTTAGTGTGAATTTTAAGTATGAATTAGAAACTCAATTTATTCATTTATTACCTCTTTTCAACATTCTCTATTTATGTACTCTCTAGAATCTATTTGGTAGCCATGAAGAAATATTCCAATAGGGATACTTAAAAAAAAATCTTGTTTTTCTTTGCTATATAAAATAACAGAGGTTTGAAGAGCAAGGTGCTAGTTTCTTCAGAGATCAGAACCTTTCTACATAGTCTACCTTGGGTAACTGGAAGGTGTCTCATCTCATAGCAGCTCTCGATTCCCAGCCTCTTACTGATCTATCTTCCAAAGCAGATTCCTCTCATGCCTTGTGCATGTGGCAATCCCACTTACTCAGCTGAACACACCAAGAAAGGGAGAATCGCCTCCTTTCTGGTCTGTATGTCCATTAGTTCACAGCATGGCATTGCTCAAAGAATAACACCTGCTTGTTAAGAAAAACGGTAACTTTGGTATTGATAGTGCAGGTAGACACATAGATGTGTAGGATTGGTTGGTTGATTAATTTGTATTAAGACTGTTTCAGTTTATTCCATGCTTACAGGTATTACAGATTAATCATAACAGTGAGAACCCCATCTTCCTTACCTTCCTGCATCAAATTGCCTCACGGCCTTTGCATAGTGAGGTCTTCTCTCAAAGTCTGGGCCTCCCTTCTCTAATACCCTTGGGTTATCTGAGCTCCTCTTGAAATTTCAGCTTTTTTATCTTCCAAATCCCCTGAGACCTTCATGATGCTATGCAGTACCATGACAACCAAGCTCTAAGTCACTTCTGTTTTATTGCCTGGGACTTATAACTCCTTTTCACTCACTCTTTCCCCTTCTATGCTTCAAATTAAATGTGACAGAATTCTAAATAAATATGTGTTCTCATAGAAATGTAAGGCTTTTTTAAATTTATATGGGTATAGTATACATGCATGTGGGTGTGCACAGAGTGGGTAGGATCTTCTGGGGCTAGGGTAGTAGGCAGTTGTGAACTGCCTGACATGGGTGCTGAAAACCAGACTTTTGTCTTCTGAAGAGTAGCAAGGGCTCTTAACCAGGAAGTATCACTCAATCTCTCTTATACACATTTACCTACCTGACTGTCTCATTGCTTTCTTAAAGAGAAGCCTCTACACAGAATACAGTCGTCCTAATAGATCGTGCCCCACTCGCATAATAGATTAGACATGGTTGCTTCTAAGCTGTGGCTTCTTGCTCATGTCTAAATGACTGCAGACATGCAGCCAGTTAGTACTCTGATGTGCACTTATTTTATTTTATTGCTGCTTTGGTGTAATGGTAGTTAGCCATTTATAAGTTTTCTCCTACCATTTGCTTATTTCAGACCCTTGGGATTCGTTTACTGGGAGTCATAAGATTAAACTTGTGTTTAGAATGGTTTCTAAAACCAGAGTGAATGGAGATCAGAGCAAGCTGGAGTGCCTGCACTTTGTCATGGGCTTTGAATTCTCAGTGAGCTTTTTAGCTGCATAGATTATTCTGTTTCCTGGGAGTTGCAATTACTTTGTTAAGTAACCACTGAGTATGGGAAGAATCGGAATAATATCATTGTTGACAGGAAGCAGTGGAGATGGATCAGCAGACAGACACGTCCTCAAAATAGGAATTGCAAAATGTCTTGTGACAGTATACAGAAAGCTTGAGTGCCGGCCATCCCCCTCTGCAAACTGCATTACAAAACCCCGGATTGCTTCTGTCCATTGAGTACGTGTGTGGTGTCAAAAGAGTAGAAGATATTTCCTTCCCAATGTTCTGCCAGATCTCAGCTTGAAGTTCACAATTTGGCTGACTGCATTTCCTCTCTCTTTTATTTGGATAAATTTGGAGGTTTCCGTTTGTCCAGTTTGCTTTATATTGCTGTGGTAAAGAGTATAACCAAAAGCAACTTAGAGAGTAAAAAGCTTATTTGACTTATACATCCTGGGCCCCTGTCAATCACTGAAGGAAACCAAGGCAGAAACTCAAGCAGGGCAGGAAGCTGGAAGTCAGAACTGAAGTATGAGAGGGCATGGAGGAATCTGTTCACTGGTTTGCTTCACCTGGCTCATTCAGTTTGTTTTTCCATACAACCCAGGACTACTTGCCAAGGTGTGGCATAGTGCCCAGTGACATGGGCACTCCAACATCAATTATTAATTAAGAAAATGCCCCCATGGTTTTGTCTACAAGTCAGTCTGAGAGAGACATATTCTCAAGTGAGATTACCTCATTTCCAGATGAATCTAGTTTGTAGGATACTAATAAGTATACTATCATGCATGGTTATGTTTACAAAAAAAAACAAAAACCATATCTTATAACCTCCCCCTTATTGTGTAGAAGAAATCTTATAATGTTCGTCTAAGCTAATTAGTAAAGAAGGACTCACCGATAGCTCTTAAAGAAACATCAGATAGCTATAATCAGACTGAATTATCATAATTGTTACTGAAGAAACAATATAAACCAAATTCTTTGCAAATTTTGCATGGAACTTTAAATTTGAAGTGGAAAGTCTACTATTATCTTTTTTTCTTTCTTCTGTCTTTATTTTATTTTATTGGACAGGATCTCTGTTATATAGCCACAGTAGAATGAAATATTCACTCTCCTCTCTTCGCCCTTCACCCCTTGCCACCTTCAAGAGACAGGAGAGCCGGTCTCAGGGTCATGAGAGCTGGCTCTGACCCTCACCATCTCCAGGACTCAGGAGAACTGTCCCTACACCTCACCTGGGCAGCACAATGGACTTAGTCCTGCTGGCAAGGGCAGGCGAGGAGGCCCCAAGTGTTTGAGTGTGGGAGAGCTGGCCCTGCCCTTTGCCAGCTGCCACACTGGATGAGCCAGATGGGACAGTGCTGTAGAGCTCACCCTGGGGGTGTGCGTACAGAAGGGCTGGCAGGCTGAGCAGCTCAGCTACCACTGTGGGCTTTGAGTTAGCCCACCCCCACAACGACCCTATCTATGAAATATTGGAGTGCGTGAAGAGGCTGGTCCTGAAGATCCAAAGCTTCAGGATCTCCATGACTCAGGGCAACAGCATGATATTTGAGAGTGGTCCCAGTGAAGATCCAGTACTGCAATAGTACCAGCAGAAGCCAGAGGCCTGGAACTAGACCAATGTCTCATTGCAGTGAACATTTGCAAGCTAAGAAGTATGAACAAAAGGATATACTGTGGATACACTATGACATGATACAACTTCCACAGTAAGATCTTTTGTTTTCCTTGGGGGAAAATGGCAAGGGTAGAGGGTGGGTGTGAAGAGACAGGAGATGAATGCAGTTTGGGTGCATGATGTGAAATTTTAAAAGAATCAATAAAAAGTTAAATTTTAAAAACTAGAGAAAGAATAATTCATATCTAATGTTAATGAAAGTAAGGAAATAATAAACATAAGAACAGAAACCTAATTTTTTTTTAAAAAAAAAAGTAAACTATTCAACTTGAGTTCATGTGGTTTGTGAAAAATACTGTTATGAATTTGTCTTTACTCAAATGGCTTCAAACTACAGGTTAATAAGACTCTAACACTAATCCTCATAGCATGGAGTCAGTGTGTAGTCCTTTTATAGTTAGTGCTTAGGTTAAGACAGATTTATCTGTAAGTCAAAGAAACTGACTTTAACTCAACCCAGGGAAAGGAAGGAGTGTGCTAAGAAAGGCTGCTTTCCAAACAATTGGCTGTCCAGTGCCAAACAGTCAGTCAAACAGTATATGAACTCAGCAGGTCCTATTTGGGAATATATATTTACATGAAAATTACAATGATGAAAAAGAGGCCATGAATTTGAAGGCTACTGGGGAGGGTACATATATGGGAGGGTTGGGAGGAAGGAGAGGGAAGGAAGAAATTTATTAATTAAATTACAGTCTCAAAAGTAAACAAGCAAAACATTTTAAAAAGCAGGCTATGCAGTGAAGGAAGATAAAGGGAAGTAGATCTAGAGACATGATCAGAGTTGAATGTTTTGGAACTTCTCTGTTGGACATCGATGACTCAACTCAGATAAACCTTATATTTTCTTCACATCTCAATTCATCTTTAAATGCCTGGGAAGGGATTATCTTATTACCCAGACACATTTAGCATCTCTGCCCTTGGATTAAATGCCAAGGACATGAGCAGTGCATAATAGGGAAGGATATATCAACGAGGCCTGTCAGAAAGTGATGATACCCTAAAGCAAGTCCAATTCGGATTAATAATTACTAGTGAGCTCATAAACTCTGTTCTGGCTGCATGTGGCTGTACACAGAACAATGTTTTTTTCTTATAGTGCCACCTTTTCAAATGATTACTTTCAACATTCTATGTAAGTACATAAGTGCACTTGGAAGAAGATAATACTCCTGGTATAGGGAGATAAGCTCCCCATCGAGTAGGAGAAACAGGAATAAACATGGTAAGCATTTAAGCAGACATTTGAGGCTTTGTGCATATTTAAGAAGTTATTCGGACCTTTGATGTTAAATGTCAATATGCATATTCTTAAAAGGGTTTTCAGGTGAAATCTTCCCAAAGGAAGAGTGTTTGGGCTGAGTTCAGGATATTTGGATTTTGTTCTGAAATAGAAAGAGTATGCGCCCTATAGAAAAAGTGCATTACAGAGCATGCACTACCTATCAGGAAAAAAGACAGCTGAATTGGGGGCCTCAAATAATTCAGTACTGCTGGTGGCTTTGAAATCTGAAGATTATAAACCATGAGCCTGGAGTGAGATACAGAACAGTTCCTAAAGTTTATATTATGCAATATGAAAATGAATGGGTTTGATGTTCTACACAACGAAAAGCCCTTACAGGATTTAAGACCTGGGGAAGTGATATCACCAAGACTAGTTTTAGAATAACCATGGCAGCAGCAATGTAGAGGAGTGTTTGAATAAATGAAGAAAAAGAAGAAGAAAAAAATGGAGAAAAGTGATCTTCAATATTCTCTCCTGGGTAAAAGACTGCATAGTGACTCAGTTAAAGAAACACGGAGAATGCTGAACCCATTCAGAGGCCAAGTATATGAGTGAGTTTGTGGTCAAAAAAGGAGAGGAGGATGGACTTTGGTATTTCTGAATCAAATGTACAATACACCTGTCCAAAGGATGGGTACTGCTGTACAACACTTAGATTAAACACAGATGCTGGAAGGATCCTTGGAGACAACAATATGAACAGATAAAAGAAAAGTGAATTGGAAGATCAAGAATAATACAAAGAAAAGTGAGGAGTAGCCTCACAGAAATAAGCAGAGGCATGGAAAGGGGGTTTCAAAAATGTATCCACCATCTAGGGTTAGATATATCAAGAGGTGTCAGTTCTTTCTCTCATAGAAGTGGAGTTAAGCTGCTGATTCCTGAATCAGGCTCCAATATTATCTGATTCTTTTACATTCTGCTGTGCATCTTAAGCTAAAATAACTTCTGAAGATCCAACCCATGTGTAAGGAGAGCAACAGTCCCTTAAAAGATCCTTATATAGCTCTTCTACTTACAATTGATGGGCAGCACTTCACCTTGGGCTTCAGATGACTTCTCCTCAGGCTAGGAAAAGTAGGCAACTCTGTTTCACTAAGGTAAATGGATTCCAATAAACACCTAGTTAGATGTAAGGAGGTTTGAATGACACTGGGACTTGGCCCCTAACCCATAATTAATAGTCTGGAAGTTGAAATTGTAGGACTTTAATAACTGATCAGAAAAACCTGACCTGAGTTCTATATCCAAGACCCAGTGGAGACGTGAAAGCAAGCAAGAGTCTTTGTTCTAACATATGACAAATGA
This sequence comes from Tokudaia tokunoshimensis, assembly GCA_036184795.1. NCBI lineage: Eukaryota > Metazoa > Chordata > Mammalia > Rodentia > Muridae > Tokudaia > Tokudaia tokunoshimensis. The sequence goes on along the minus strand of BTHU01000005.1, from coordinate 7,639,237 downwards.
GATTTATGCTGCCTAGTTTCATGTCAACTTGATACAACCTATAATAATATGAGAGGCAACCCCAATCGATAAAATGCTTTCATAAGATCAAGCTTCAGTCAAGCCTGTAGGGAATTTTCTTAATTAGAGGTTGATGTGGAATGGCCCAGTCATTGCATGTGGGCCCAGACTGGTGGACCTGAGTTCTAAAAGAAAGTAGGCTGGACAAGCCATAGAGAGCAAACTAGTAAGCAGCATTCCTTTCTCCATGGCCTCTGCATCTGCTCTTGATTCCAGGCTCCTGCCCTGTTTGAGTTCCTGCTCTGACTTCCTTCAATGATTAATAGTATGAGCCAAATAAACCCTTACTCCCCAAGTTGCTTTGCTCATGGTTTTCATCCCAATAGTAGTAATCCTGACTAAGATAAGACTTCAAGCCAAAATGATCAAGAAGAGATGCAGAAGCTCAGTTCACATTATTAAGACATGAGTCCATGAAGAGACCATTACAGTTTTAAACATAGACCCCAAATGTAGGTACACCCATTTTCATTAAGCAAATAAGGATAGAGATACAGATTTACTCTAATACATCAAAGGTGAGAGACCTCAGGCCAACTCTCACCAATAGACAAATCACCCCACCACCACCACCACCAACAAATCAACAGAGAACCATCTCAGTTAAATGACACCATAGATTAAATGAACACAAGAGATACAGACAGAACATTCTTCTCACATTCTTCTCAGCAGCTCATGGAACTGTCTAAAAATAGATCACATACAGGACACAAAGTGATCTTGACAGGTATAAGAAAACTAATTTTTTTAAAGGAAATAGTCTACCTAACCACAATCGAATAAAATTAGATATCAACAGCTAGGTAAAATACAGAATGTGTGCAAAGTTATGGAGATTGAATGACGTTCTCTCCAATGCTGATGAGTCATTGAAAGAACCAATAAGAGAATTTTTAAAAATATTGCAATCAACTAAGAATGAAACCAATCAGCTAAGTTGAAAGCAATGCAATGTTACAAAAAGCAGTCTAAGAAAGACATTTATAGGTGCAAGCCCCTATGTTTAAGAGATGGATGGGGATGGAGGCTCAAATAAATAACAGTGCATATTATGGCTGTTGTGTTCTATAAAAAGGTTTGGTAGAGCCAGGTATGATGAGGTGGCAGGGGGGGCCTCAGCAGGCTCATGCTGAGGCATCCCTTCCCCCTGAGTTACCAGCCATAGAAGGATGAAGACTACACATAATGTAGAATAGAGTTTATTTAGGGCATGGGAATGGGAGTTGGTAGAGACAGAGAAAGACAGATAGGTGGGGAGGGAAGGGGAGAGAGGGAAAAAGGGTTCAAAGAAGAAGGGACAGAGAAAGAGAGCAAGGAGGGCCAAACATTCCCTTTTATATCAAGCCAGGTCTACCTGGCAAAGCCAGGTAGCTGTTGAGCAGAACTTAGAAGGAATATCAACAGTGGCCTTGAAAAAACCTGAGCAAAACAAATCTAAAGTCAGTAAACAAAAAGAAATAGTTAAGATCATGGTAGAAATTGATGGAATAAAATAAACTATGAAGAATTATTGAAATTTTTGAGTTGTTGAATTATTGAAACAATATCAACAAACTATTTACAAAATTAACCAAAACAGACAAAAAAAGACCCAAACTAATAAAATTAAATATGAAAAGATTAGTATTATAAGAGACATGAAAGAAATTGAGAAGAGCTTAGGACGTACCTTATTTTTTATATTAGACTAAATTGGGAAAGCTAAAAGAAATAGATTTCTAGGTTGTTATGATCTGCCAAAATTAACCAAAGGTAAGATAAATAATTGAAACAGATCAATAACATGTAACAACATTGAAGCAAAAATAAACACAAATCCCCATCTAAGAAGTCCAGACTGAGATAGATTCAAATTCTGTCAGACCTTTAAAGAATTTAGCACCAACTTTTCTCAAATTGAGGTGGCCAGCGGAGACTCTACCTCCTACAGGTCCTCATCCCACCCTCCTCCAAGCGTGGAGTACACAGACAGCAAAGAGTACAGACAGGAGCTATTTTATTTGTCAATTCACTAGTGTTAATAGTGACAAGTGGCTTTCAAGTGACAAGACTGCCACACAGGATTTAAAAGAAACAGTCTGAGTTCCCAGTAGCAGTGAGATGCTTTCTGAGAAAGTGTTTTAACTCAAGAGCTCTCAGGAGCTCTGTGATGCCTGCTGAGAGCAGTCCCTTGTAGTTTGCCAGTCAGGAGGGGAGCAGGAAGGTCTACTCTAAGCAAGGACACTGAAGGTCACAGTAGCAGCAGGTCTTTCAGGCTGAGAGTAGCTATGGTGATGAGTTCCCTTTGCACCTTAGTAGGAACGCTTAGAGGCTAAAGCAGGAAAGAATCTCTCTGGTGGAGTTCTAGAGAGTCTGTTCCCAGCAAGTCTCTCTGCATTGAGTGAGTCACCTAGGAGCCAGACTGAAGTTTTCAGGCTTCTTCCTCTGCAGAGAGCAGGAGTCCCTGGAAAGTGGACTCCAAGTCAGAGCCAGGACTTGGGAGCCAAGCTCTCAATGTTCCTTCCCCATTTCTTCATTGCCTCTTGTAGTAGTCCTGGGCTTGCTGGCTTAGCCATCCAAATTTATCGTGATGTTAGTTACAACATAATTGGCTTCATGTGAGTAGGCAACGAAGGCAGAAAAACTAGGATGAGGAGCTAGTAAACCTGGTTGGGGGTGGAGCGGGGAGGAAGAATCCTGAGCCCACCCAAAGTCACTGGAAGTCCATAATCACGTGTGCTGGTCTTTGTCTCTGCCTGGCTCTCTTTGACATTTTTCACGTTGTATTAAAGATAACTATTTTGTGATGTATTTATAAACTGAGTACATATAGTTATTATATTTAGAGTTCCTTGAAGCATAAAGTAGCACACAGTCAATAAATGCTATTGAATACATGGACAAGTGGATAAGTAAGTTATGGGTAGATGAGTCATTCTTCAGAACAAAGGGTAACTAGACTGTGGTGGTTTGACTAGGAATGGCATCCACAGGCTCATACATTTGCTATGAGAGAGTCATTGAGATTTGGTCATTAGAGAGTGGCACTCCTTGACAGAGACTAAGAGGTAGGACCTGATTGGAGTAGGTATAGCCTTGTTAAAGGAAATGTGTCACTGGGGATGGGCTTTGAGGTTTCTAGGTCCTAGGCCAGGCCTAAAGTCTCTCTCTCTCTCTCTCTTGCTCTCTTGCTCTCATGCTCTCTCTCTCCCTGTTGCCTACTAATCTAGATGTAGAATGCTCATCCACCTCTCTAGCACCAAGTCTGCCAGCATACCACCATGCTTTTGTCCATGACGATAATGGATTAAACTTCTGAAATTATAAATTAGCCCCAATTAATTGTTTTCCTTTATGAGAGCTGCCATGGTCATGGTGCCTTTTCACAGCAACAGACTAAGACACAGACTAATACTCCTCCTCTCTCCACCACCCCTAGAGAAATTCAAGTCATCCTAGAGCCCCCAGCAGGGCTTTTGTGGAGAACAGAAGTTTACCAATTAACAGGAACATTTGGAAATAGGGAAAAGAGAAAACGACAATGCCCTGGCTTAGAATAAAACAAAAAACAAAACAAAACCAAACAAAACATAGTAATTCATTTGTGGATATGGAAATTTTCTATGTTTATTACAGAATTGAATTTCACTGTCAAAACTAATGCATAGTTTTACATGGTAAGCATATGTGTGCATGTAGGATCCCCACTATGTGGAGGCAAAGGAAGTACCAATTCCTCAACTTTAAGTGCTTTCCATACAGAAAAATTCATGTGCAACGGAACTTGGCAGAGCTACTTAGGGAGTGCAAGCACGGATCATTTTGCACCTTGTTCAGTCTTTCCCATCCTCCCCAAGAATGTTCCCTCAAAATAAATGACACAATTGGGAAAAGTATTGCCATAGAGAAGAATGAAATATGGAAGAGATAATGTTCTAGATAAGCAATGTGCTTCCTATCTTATTCTATCTGAAGCTACTGCATGTCAAGCCATGAAACCATGTGACATATAAACAATGAAATAACATGTCTTGTGGTTCTGTGTCTGGGAACTCCAAGACCAAATACAAATCTGCTGTCCTTTGAAGTCAGGAAGAGAAGCATAGGGTACATGGGAGATAGATTCAGGACATGGACAGGCCCAAGGTGGGGTCTTAGTAAATTCTTGCCTCACCTCTCCTTCTCCTCCTCCTCTTCCTTTCTCTCTGTCTGTCTCAGTCTGTCTCTGACTGTCTCTGTCTCTGTCTCTCTGACTCCCTCTCCCTCTCTCTCCCTCTCTCTCTCTCTCTCTCCCCCCCCCCGAATGTTAGGAAAAGTCATATTTGAGGAACATTTTGCAGTACTTACATAACCCAAACAATCTTCTCACAAATGATTCATAAAACGGGGGAAAGATCAAACTTTATCTTATCTCTTGGCTTCTAAAAGACATTTGACCTCACAACAATTCCTTTAGTAAAGAAATTAAACACAATTTGGAAAACCTAAGCATATGTATTAGGAGAAACTTACTGAATTTTTTGGTTATTTGATTGTCTAGGCTTTTTATAACTCTGGGTGGATAGAGATCATGGAAGATAGAAAATACTGTATTTACTTTGCTCATGGTCACTGTATTAGAGACATAATCTGTGTGTGTTTCTATTGTTAAATATTAAAAGGATAGAAACTTGGTTGACCATGGTGTTTAGAGGTGTGTGTGTCTGTGTGTGTGTGAGGGGCTCTGAATGGTGATAAGAATTGAATAAGCTCATCAGGGTATATCATCCATGTTTCCATCCTGGTGGGGGAGAGAGAGAAACAGAGACAGAGACAGACAGACAGACGGACGGACAGATGGACAGACAGACAGAAACAGAGAGAGAGACTAGAAGACACACAGGAGTGCATAGTTGCTGTCCTTCACACATATTGTCGTGTATCACCTCTTGCCCCTACCAGTTAAAAAAGTGATCACCATGTGGACCCTTTCAAGTTTCTAGAATTACAAGCCATAATAAATAATCTCTTGTTAGTAGATAGCCTGCTTCATATATTTTACTGCAGTAACAAAAAATGGAGTAACACTATGTCAATCCAAATTCATTTTATTACACTTTGTATTCTAAGCTCAAGACACAATTATACACACTTGAAATCCTAAAACTTAAAATGAATAGTCAATAGGATAGTGAATTTGAATGTAGCCTAGACTAAAAGATAAGACCCTGTTTCCAGAAACACTCACATTTTGAATAAGTTTTAACATCTTACCTATTGCCGGGCGGTGGTGGCGCACGCCTTTAATCCCAGCACTTGGGAGGCAGAGGCAGGAGGATTTCTGAGTTCGAGGCCAGCCTGGTCTACAAAGTGAGTTCCAGGACAGCCAGGGCTACACAGAGAAACCCTGTCTCGAAAAACCAAAAAAAAAAAAAAAACATCTTACCTATTTTTCAATTAGCTAATGATATAAGTATAATCTTTAATAAACACTCATTTTACATTTGTGTAAGATTCATAGTTTTACCATTTTGAAAATTATGCCTTCATAACAAAATGCAAACCTTCACTGTAGAATCTTATAATCACAAATAAGAACACAGACATATATGCTACATATATTTACATGCTTGGACTGAATAATCTTTCAATTCGACTGAGTTTATTAGACAGAATTATTACTGCTTAGAGAGAAGATTTAAAGGAAGGACTCCAACTGCTACCTTCTGGCAACAGAGACAGAGCAAGCATTCCAGGTGGCAATGTTACAAATAAATATATGGGATGGAGCAATTAATTATAACATGTTTATACATACATATACACCACACACACAGGCACGCATGCATGCACACACACACACACACATACGCACACACACGTAGGTACATGCATATATACAAGTTGTCAAATTTCAGGTCAGAAATAAGACACTGTTATTTATCAGAACAGGACACAAGATGAATGAATAATTGTTTTCTGGGACAGTTTGTCTACATTTCATAATTTAACTGTTTTTTTATTTTTGATGCAGATATTGAGAATGGGTTGACAAGGTATTAGCTACAAGGTACCAAGGAAAACTGCAGCTTTGTCTTGGAAGCTGTGTCTCCTGGACAGAATGCACCTTCATGGTTAAACATCCTTGACATTGAAGGTACATTTTTTCATTGCCATACATGCACATGAAGGGTCTGCTTCCTTAGAAGGCCTGTCCTCACTGTGACATCATGTACCTTGTGGTTTTCATTTGATCTTTTGGGATTTTTTCAAAAAGATTGTGGGAAGAAATTCCTTGAAAAATGGGAGTTGGATGACTGTGGTTTGAGAGGTAAAAGAGGGACATTTTACCGTCATGAATAAGTTATCCACCTCATTAATATTTATTTAAAAACGTATTAAAAACAACAACACATTGAATAAGAGTGGAGAGAGTGAATACCCTTGTCTTATACCATATGACCCTGGGAAACATAGCAAAGCCTTGTCTCAGAGAGAGAAAGAGAGAGAGAGAGAGAGAGAGAGAGAGAGAGAGAGAGAGAGAGAAGAGGAGAGGAGAGAGAGAGAGAGAGAGAGAGAGAGAGGAAGAGAGAGAGAGAGAAAGGAGAGAGAGAGAGGAAGAGAGAAAGGAGAGAGAGAGAGAGAAAGGAGAGAGAGAGAGGAAGAGAGAAAGGAGAGAGAGAGAGAAAGGAGAGAGAGAGAGAGAAAGGAGAGAGAGAGAGAGAGAAAGGAGAGAAAGAGAGAAAGAGAGAGAAAGGAGAGAGAGAGAGAGAAAGAGAGAGAGAGGAGAGATTTCCTGAAGAACAGTAAAAGAGCTACACAGTTAATTCCTTCAAAGCCTTACCTGTAAGACTTAGCCTTCAACTCAAAATATTTAAAGAGAACGCATTTACTTCTTTCTAGAGGGCTTCCTACAGATATAGTAATTGCTTTATGTCATTTGAAGTAACTTTCTGCTAAGTATCAAAAACATCAGAGCGATTGCAGCTACTGTTTGTTTTAATAAAATGTAGTGGTATGATCTTTCTTCCTTTCAACCCCTTCACTGTGCCTCCCATGATCCCTTTCAAAATCATGGCCCCTCTTTTTTTCTTTTTTTTTTAAATAGGTAGGTAGATGATAGAATAGATAGAATAGATAGACAGACAGACAGACAGACAGACAGATAGATGTGCCTGAACACACAAATACAACCTATTCTATCTCTTTATTGTTACTGGTACAGAAATGATTTCAGAACTGATGGGTAGGTATTAAATAATCAATTAAGGGAGTCTTCCTAGGGAAAACTGTTTGGTTCTCAGCACCCCTTATTCACCTGCAGCTCTTCGTCTAGGGAGTTGGACTCCATGAGAGTTCCTTCTTCTAGTTAGCTTGTAGATTTCTGTTGAGTTTGCTCAGGTCTTGTTTAGGGAGCCAGGCTGCTGAGCTATCACAGGTCAAGCTTCCCTGCCATTTCCCGGAGATGTAATCTCACAGCAGTTGGGCTCTGCTTTGTAAAGTACATCTGCAGAACTTGCCACCCAGTTTTTAAAAAACCCAAAAGGAGAATGGACTTTGAGGGCACGTGTGACGTCAGAAAGTATGTAAGCCAGAATCTTTCAGTGGAAAACACTGTGTGTGTTTCCTGTGAGCAAAAGAAAATATTATCTTTCAATGATACATTTTTCCTTTAAAAACACAGAGCTGTTATGATAAGATTAGAATCAGCAGTCAATGAAATTCTAGGTGGAATTTTGTTTAGACTGAGTAAGAGCCTTGAGAACTCAGAAAGAAAAGAGACTTACAGAAGTCATCGACTTTTAAGAGGAACAACTTGTTCTGGTACATTTCGTTTGCTTTAACGAGTTCTGTTTACGGCAATACACTGAATGCATATTACACAAATTGAAATTTGATATTAGGTAAATTTGCAATATTATTAGATAAAATTCCAGACAAGGTGAGACAAGCCCTAACATTAATCCAGTGCAAAGAACTTTCCTACAAGGGGCTCCAGGGACTTTTCCAGGGTACAACGGAGCCCTTTATCAGGAGGAACACAAGCAATGTTCTGTGGAAAGGTTATATCCTATCCTAGCATTCTCCATGCTATCTTAAGATGCTGAGTTTTTCACAGCATTAATTTGGGTACTATGCCTGTTTCTTCTCACAATTTAGAATAATAGTCACTACGTACTCTTGAAATGTGCGACTTCCGTCTTCCATCCGCTTTACCCAGTCATGTGATAAACGATTGTTTTATGAACTGTTCACCTGTTCTGTTTTGTTTTTGTTTTTTTTTCAATTTGTAGAACATTCTTTTATATTTGTGAAGGTCTCTAATTTGCTTAACCTCTGCAGGCTAAATTATGTGTATTGCTAGTATGATTATTTAAAAAGTAAAATAATATAGGGATTTTAGTTTAACATAATATTTGGCATTTACCATGTGTCAATCACTAACTATGTGTACTCTATGATTTCATTGAATTCTCACTTTGAGAAAGCATACTCATAGCTAGGATCATGACTATAGTGTCAGATCTTGGGAAGCTAAGACAGCAGTGTTCTGAGTATGAGGACAGTCTAGGGTCCACAGTGAGAACCAGTCAAAAAGAAAAAGAAAAAAAAAAGACACAAACACAACTCAGGGGTGTTTAACCAGTTTTAAAGGGAACAGTTGTTATCTTTCATCACCATTGAGATTTGAGTGTGAAGTGGCCCCACGGGCTCAAATATTTGCAAGCCTGGTTCCAAACTGGAAGTACCACTTGGGAATCATGTGGAACCTGCAAAAGGTCGAGTCTTGCTGGATAATGAGGGTTGCTAGGAACCAGCCTTGAGGCTTTGTCCAGTGACCTGGTTTCTGTTCACATTCTGCTTCCTGGACAGCAGACTGTGACAGCCAGCATCTTCCTCCTGTCAACATACCTTTCCTGCCTGCTGGCTTGCCTTCCTGACCAATGAACTATATCCTTCTGGCACTAGCCAAAATCAACCCTTTCTCCTGCAAATTACGTTTGTCAGGGTATTTTATCACAACAGGAAAGATAACTAACAGTCCGTAAGAACACTTCATTTGACCACTTTTCCTGGTTAAGGCACCTCACCTTGGAAGGTAAAAAGCTGGTAAAATGTGTATGTACTACTCTGTACTAATTTTCTCTGTTGCTGTGATAAAACACTGACCAAAATCAACTAGGAGAAGGAAGGGGTTTATCCCTACCTACAGGTTAAAGCACATCATTGGGAACTAAGGCAGGAATGAAACAGACTCTGTCTGTAAACCCAGTGCTAAGGAGGCTGGGCAAGAGGCTTGCTATGAGTGGAAGCTGGCTTGAGTACAGAGTGAGAACCTGTCTCCAAAATAAAACAACAATGAAAATACTGATTAGGTTTTTGTTTTCCTTTGTTCTCCCTGTTTTTTGTTTTGTTTTGTTTTGTTTGACTTTTGGCTTCTTTTTATGCTACTAAAAGAGAAAAACTTTTGAGAGAATTTTTAATTTCAATCAGTAAATTTTATTGTAAGTATACATTCAGTAGAAAACTGATGAGATAAACAAACAGAAGAATGAGAAAGATTCTTAATACATGAAGCTATACAAACTAGGAATTTTATTTTTTATTAAAAAAGAATTTAGTCATGCGTAATATTTTCTTTGCTACATTTTTTCCTTTTTTTTTTTTAATATATGTGCATGGACGCCTACATGTACTTCCCTACACCAGATGCATGCAATGCTTGGAGAATCCAGAAGAGGATATTGAACTCTAGAGTTACAGATAGTTATGAGCTTCTATGTGGGGCCTGTGAATTGAACTTCAGTCCTCTGGAAGGGCAACTGGTGCCCTTAACAGCAGAGCCATCTCTCCAGCCACTTCCTTTGTAATTTTAAAAACCAGGAACTTCCTGGGTTCTTGTCTATACACCATTTCCATTTCTTGAGTTGCCATCATTACTCTTCTAGCCTACACTTAACCTTTATCTGGAACACAGTATGGTTCCAAAAGGCTATTCTCCCTCAACTTTCTTCATGTATGTGCTAATCAGACACATCAGGGATGCAAATATTAAACAGTAACTGAACATAGCAAGTCAACTTCTGAAACCAAACCATCTTCAATTTAAAGTATATCAATTGCACGTAAAACAGCAGTCCACTGAAAATGAAGAGGAACACATAGATATAATGCATCTTTGGAGACTTGACAAGCGGAATCAAAACCAAGCTCAGGCTGATGCCCAGTGCTATGAATATGAAGGGTAAAGACACCTGAAAAGATAAAATTGAAGACAGTAATTAGATGTGAAAATCCATGTGTGATGGCTGAATATTCCCATGAGTAAAAGTAATGGGAAGCTGATGATAGAGAGTAGGCTAAGTCAGCTTTTGAGTTAGATCAATGGGCTCAGGACTCATTGTGTCACAGTGAAAGAAAATTCTGGAGATTCCTCAGAGGAGGTGCTGGTTGAGGGGGCATCAGAAGCTAGCTTTGACGAGTAGAGATGGTCATAAGCATATGCTAATTATTATGACCACCTGTAGGCATAAGTGGAATGAACATTTTCAGAAGGAGTGTCTAGGCCTGCTGGGGTGGGGGTTGGGGTCCAGGTAATATTCCATAGAAAATATTTCAAATCATTGATCAAGTTAAGAGAAAAACTACTTTTACACTCTGTTAATCAAGTTAATATCAACAGTTAAATATTAGGATTGTAGTGGTTTTACATACAAAAAAAGGAATATATTAAGACAGAAAATTCCTTGTCTGAAATAATTCTATTCTTATTTTGAAAATATATTAAAGATTCATTCTTGGTACCAGGATTGTGCTAGAGATATAGACATCCCACACTTAATATTACAACATTACCCTTGATTTTTTTTCCCTCTAGGGTCTTACTAAGTAGCTCAGGTCATCTTTAAACTCATAATTTTTCTGCCTCAGCCTTCCAAAGCCTCTAAACTAACTTGAATTAAAGACATAATACCACCTAGATCTAGACAACCAATTTTGAGATATCTGTAGAAGACATAAATCTATACTCTAATGGTATGATATAGTGGTTGAATTTATTAAATTTTTTAGTGAGTGGGTAATTCATTTGAGTTCTAAATAACAGTCTCCTCTTAATTGTTTATAGACCTATAAGGAAGATAACTCACTATCTCACAGATCAGTATTTTACCAAATAATTGAATGAATAAAATGAGTATTCATGAGGGCAGGCAAAAAAAAATATTTAACCATTTGTACATAAGGCTGCCCATACCTTTTTTCTAAAGCACATGTAAGTCAAATAATAGTACAATGATATCTGTTAATGTTGTACACTGAATTTTTGCATGCCTTTGCTTATACAATCCAGCCAAGATTTGTAGGGACAAGTACTGACTGTGCCCATTTAGATATGAATGATAGGTCAGCAGTGAAATAAGAGGAAGCTTAGAAAAGAAGGTAGGAACTAGACATGAGCCCAAACTCTCAATCTCCTTGTATTTCTTGATGTATTAGAACTCTATCAACAATTCATAACTTCCTCTCAATTGTACCTAATCAGTGATATAATTGTGAGTCAGAAAACAGCAATGAAGCAAAAGATTTTAAAAGTTGGAGATATGAGATTAGGAGGAGAGGACACTCTGGAAGGTACTTCCAGGGAGAGGATGGAATCAACCATACACCGATGAGGGTCAGGGCCTCATTTATTTCTGTACAAAGAGAAGAGAGTCTAGCAAGGCACTTGCAATATAGTCACATTACAACGAGTTCCCAAATATGCAAGAGCTTAGTGATGGCTGAATGGAAGAAGCAGAAGGGAAGACTGAAAGGAAAAGACAGTGGTAATTCCACAGAGTTGATGATGAGGACATTACTTTCTTTCTTTCTGGGTTCTGATAGTTTATACTTAGCAAGAGTCAGTCACTCTTGGCTTCATTCTGTGCTATCTGAGCTTTGACAAACAACATACTTTCTTTAAACCTATTTTCTCTTCTCTAATATGGATATAAACAGGAAGGGGTATCTAACTTTTGTAGGACAGGTAATCCACCAACAAAGCTTTGGTCATTGCTACCAGCCAATTGAGACTCTTCCATTGTGTTCATAGACTCTCTCCCTTGATTAGAACCTCATACTGCCAAGGTTTTGCTTGTTACTTTTTCTCTTATGAAAGAATGCTTTCTTTCTACATGACATATTTTCTTCCCTCAACTAAAAGCAAGTTTACAGTAATAAAATCCAAGAGAAGGAATCCAAATAAGCTGGTATATCATAACAGTAAATATCATCATGATTTTATGTCTTCTGTCTATCATTTGGTGTATTTTTCCTTACTAAAAAAGATACAACATACATAAAAATTATGTAAGTAAGCCAAGCAATCTCAGGTCAAATGACTAGCAATGATCTGTCCCACCATTGAAAAACATCTGCCTTTCTCATTAAAAAATCCTTAAATCAAACCTAAGAGATTTTGTATTAAGCAAAGCTTATTCACCATGAACAAAATGAAAATAAAGACCAGATTATCCATATTTGCTTCTCAGTTTGCTAAGTAGTAACACACATCATGTAGATCTTCTGAATATACTCTTCAAATACAGTCATGTATCTTATTTCATATGGAGCAAATTTACCCAGCCCACCTTTACCTTATATGATCTGTGTAGATTAGGCTCCTGGTACCTCAGTTTCAAGATTCCTATTATTGATAAGAGAGTCCAAATGGAAACAACAAAATAGAGATAGTTTATTAGTTCAATTAGGTTTGTTAAGACAATTGCAATGGATCCCATACTGACAAATAGTAGCACAGCTATAACGGGAGAGGAGTGGACATTCAGGGTACTAAACAACAAAGGCAGCTGGCCATTCTCACTTGCAATATATGTCACTCTTGTTGATTCAAGTACATTAATCACAAGGTTGCTAAACAGTGAGGCAGAAATAGCAAAAGGAACAGTCCATGTTAACTGGGGAATGACCCTGTCTGTCCATGTTATAGCCACAGCGTCTGCAGAGAAAAAAAATACACAAAAAGAAGTGTGTTAAGAAAGGGAATCTAATGATAAACCTTTATACAAATATCTCACAGACGAAACATAAAATCAAAAAAAAAATCTACAAAGAGAATTTTGTTATTTCCTTTTTCACATTTAAGTAACATCTTAAGCTGGTGCCTATTTTGGTTCACCATACTGCACCATGAATAGTTGAGTTTATTCTTTTCCAAAAAGATCAGGAACTTTTTGAAGCCAAAGACCCCTCATGTCTTGTCTATAACATCAGTAATTTACCCACAGACACTGTCTTAATGAATTTTCGATAAATAGTTGAGAAATGCATTATTTGTGTTGAGGACATTGAAAGTGTGCTTCTGAACTACACCTAGCAAAGAGAATGCTGACGCACTTAGCCATTGCCAGAAAAAGCAAAATACAGCACTGCTGACAGAGTCTGGGACTCACCCAAACCACAGCATGATGTAAACTGCAAAAAATGAGCATAAATTACACACCGGCCAAAAATATTTGTGATGCTAAAGACTTTTCTAAGCTGTAGACCAATGGTTCTCAGCTGCCAGTGACTTGGTTCTTCAGAGGTCATGTGACAATGTCTGGAGAATTGTCTAATTTTCATAACTGGAGGAGTAAATATTTGCTGTTGACATCCTAGCGGGTAGTAGTCAGATCAATAAACATCTTGTGATGCTCAGGACAGTTTCAAAGAACTATGTTGTCTGGGACTTGGGATATAGCGCAATGGCGATATGAAATGGAAATTTCTGGTTTCTTTAGAGACTTAGTTGTGTCATATGATGTTTTTCTGGAAGCTGTCTTGTAAGAGGAGGTTTTACTGAACCAGACATGTGAGAGGATGTTTCGGTGAGAAAAGACATGTCACCACGTTTCTCTGGAAGCTGTCTTGTGAGAAGACATATGATATTTTGCTGGAGCAGACACTTGAGAGGGTGCATGATGTTTAGAAAGAATATAAATATAACCCCACAAACAGTGAGAGGATCCTCTTGCATTGGTTCACCTTACAGTTCTTCTCTGGACTTCACTGATCTTCACTTGTCATGGCTTCATAGAGAGAAATGTACCTCATGGTATTCGGGCTGCTTCTTGCAGCTTTTGTGGACTCTCAATTCAGTGGAGTCTCTCAGTTTCTTCTGGATCAAGATGCTTCTACTGATTCATGTTTGATGTTTGGACTAGACTGCTGAT